>CAMAPE010000019.1:3630000-4927500 GCA_945859875.1 Cuscuta europaea | reverse complement strand
ATAATTTTAAATACACAAAACATTTATGAGGATATACAGAATTAAAATTGAACTTTAACATACTTCCTCCGTTTCACAATCTTTGACACACTTTCCTTTTTTGGCTGTTTCACAATCAATGACACACTTCCTTATTTTCTTATTTGGTAAACAATTCTTTACCAAAACAATGCAAAACAATGTCAAACAGTGTCAAACAGTGTTCAAACAGTGCCAAACAGTGTTCAAACAGTGCCAAACAATGTTCAATACAGTAAAATTTACCCCTCAATGACATTTTTTCCTTAATTCTTGACAAGTCAAACTGTTTCAAAGATTGTGAAACGAAGGGAGTATGTAATATTATTTATTTCACAAATGAAATTTTAGAATGTTAGCTGCATTCTAACAAAGCTTAAAAGTATTTTAAATTATGTAATTATTCTAATAAATTTGTATTTGTAAAAAAACATACAATTATGACACAAAAATAAGTTTTTATATATTGTTTGGGGTATATATATTACATATGCAAGTTTGAGGTACATATCTCACATAGGGGTGGACCGGTTCCGGTTCGGGCCCGGTTCGGGCCTGGGCCCAGCCGGGCCTCGATTCATGAAAGGGGAGGCCCGGAACCGGCCCGGGCCAGGTCGGGCCTCGGTTCTTGTATTTTTTTTTTTTGGCTTTTCCTAATTAACCCCCAACCCTCCCCCCTCACCCCCAAACCACCCCAAACCACCTCAAATGGCCCATCCCAAAAACTTAAAAAAAATCAAAAAAAAAAAAAAGAAAAAAAAATAAATTGGCCCGGACCGGGCCCGAACCGGCCGGGCCGGTTCACGATTTAGGAGGCCCGAATGCCCGAGCCCGAACCGCCTACCTCACCGGGCCGGGCGGCCCGAATCGGGCACCAACCGGTTCACCGGGCCGGTCCGGACCCGCACAGTAGCGGGCCGGTTCGGTTCCGAGCCAGTTGGCCCGACCCGAGTCCACTCCTAATCTCACACCCCATTAAAGTTTGAGGTATTTAAATTATTTTCCTCTTTAATTTTTAATAATTTAATGTCTACAATTTGTTGAATTAATTTAAAAAAAAATTACCTAAGAACGGGCCCGACTCGAGACTGGACCGAAGCCAAGTCGGGTAGCCCCGATCGGAACCGGTACAGCTACAAACCGAGCCGGTACCAGATCAAAGTTTTGCAGAGAAAAGCCCGCCAGGCCAAGCCCCAACCCGGCCCGAGTTGATGCCTAGTTCTGAGCTTCTAGATGAAGAAGATGAATAAGTTGATTCTGCTGATTTATGGAAAAATTATATTTAAAATACTATTTATTTATAAAATAAAGTAAAAATTATATGAAAAACAGTTAAAATTGTTTACTATTTTACTAAACGGACTATATGTTAGGGTCAAGATAATGGTAACGACGCAAAAAGAACCAAGGAAAATAAATTTTTGGCTTGTAGTGTTTGATCTTGGCTTGGGAGTTGGGGATATGAAGTAAATCAAGTTTGATGAGAACTTTTATTAAAATTAAATACGTTTTATTTTGTAAAACTATATACCCCCATGGAATGTCTTGGAACACATATCTAAATTGGGTTTATTGAATCTCAGCTTTGTTATACCTAGATTTTATTTCTTTTCAAAGTTCTTTATGTTTTATTTCTTGCATTTTACAGGCCCCAAACGAACCACTTAGGGTTAAATTATTATCAACAAATTCCACGAGAACATGTAAAAAAGGAGTGAATTTTGGGGCTGCACCAAGTGGGCAGTTGGTATGAATAGCATCTCTATCCGCTTTTTTTCTCTATCCGTATGCATGTAGTACATATATTAGTCAAAAAATACTAGCCCGTTACACTACATACTAAAATTGTCACCAATTTGTCCGTACCTAAATCACTATCGACACAACAAAAATGCAAGATTTTAAAGGTAAAGAGGTAGCAAAAGAAAAGCCCGAACTCAAGAATTAGAAGCTTTAATTAACTTGGCAATTCTCCTGTCATGGTTGAGAGTTGAACTGATACTTTCAACAACCAAAATAACCTGCCAGGTAAACCATAACAAAGAAGTTAAGTTTATGAGTACATCAAACTCACAAGGATAAAAAAAATGCATGGGACAATTGTTCAATTACAAGACGTTTCTATTAATTGGGACGCTAGGAGTTCGGTACTTTTACTTTGGTATTTCTACTTTACGTCTTTATGGCCTCCTAAATTCCAGGTGTTTAGAAAAAAACCAATACTTCTAATTGTGAAGATAAATCAGAATCAGAATTTGTGTTGTGGGACAATTGTTCAATTACAAGGTGTTTGTCTATTAATTGGGACGCTAGGAGTTTGTAAAAGAGACTCAAGGCTCAAGTATTTGGCATAAATGGTTGTTATGATGTGGTCCTGAATCAAAGAGTAACTAAGGCTCCGTTTGTCTACGGGAAAATAATTTGCTGCGGAAATGTTTTCCAGGAAAATACTTTGAAAGTGGGCAATCATTTCACACAAAAGTCCTAAGGATCTCTTTGAAACTTGGAAAATGCTTTGGAAAGAAAATATAGTTGATATCATAGGGAAAATTTTGAAAGAAAAGAAATGTGATGAAAAAACATTTGTTCAAACCTCAGGCTCGATAAATTTATATATTACTACGTATATTTGTTGAGGTCTTTTATATAAGCCTCAACTAAGACTCCATTTGGTAGCCAAAGACTCACTATTTTTTGCCTTAGGAATATAATAGAATAAAGCAAAATGGCTCACAAAACTGTTTGCGCTTCTTTGTTATGAAACATCAGTCAGTCCATGCAATTTTTGACACGATTTTCATCGTGGCTCATCCTGAAACAGTCTCTTTGTGCTTTTAGTACAGAGGTAAGGTTGCATACATCCGACTCTCTTACCTCATCGTAGGTGGGGGAGCCTTTGTGGCACTAGGGTAATGTTGTTGTTAATCTGTTGAAGTCTTTTATATATATACCCACTTCATCTAAAAAATCTAAATATGTGTAAGGATATTAAAAACATTAATTAATTGAATCTCATTTACCTTTGTATTTTCCATGGTAAAACTAAATGCAAGAAAATAATTTTCCAAAACATTTATTTCTTTCCCTAATAATTTCTGAGATACAAACATACGATAAAGAATCAAGAAAAACTTTCAGGTGTCCAACACTGGAAATTAATTTATAGAACATTTTTCTTATACCGAACACAGGGAAATCACCAAAAAAATCTGAGAAAATAATTTCCTATAGAAAAAACAGAACCTAACAAAAGGTTTAAGCATAATCAATTTTCATAATCATTGGGTGAATTGATCATGTAACTAATCGGCTTCAAGATCACAACTCACTCCGAGTAATTCTGTCAAACATTTTAAAAGTTAGAATTGATTCTTGTAATTTATGTGAACAAGAGACATGGTGCAAACTAATAGATGCTTAGATGGGCAAGCCTAAAAGTAATCTCTACAAACATGATGTACTAGCATAGACTCAATGTCCTAGTCACTTGTTTATCATAAACCATATATAGTTCTCTTAACTTTAATATAGAAAACAAAAAAAAACCTCCCGTACCTTCCCCTCCAAAACTCTGCTACCAAATTTATCCTCAGAAAAAATGATTATGCTTGATAAACTCCCCATTCCCAGTATGATCAAATTAATGAACAGGTTACTATAGCAAACCTTAACAACCTATGATAAACCAAAGATATTGGTCCCTCAATTTATTGTAAGCTTAGGAACTAATTCAGAAATATAATCAAAGATTAAAGCATAGGGAAGGAAACCTGGAAGCAAGCATATGCCATAGCAGTTGCAAAATAGAAGTTTGCATTACCCGTGCCCTGCAAACATATTCCATGGTTAGCAAAATCCTAACTCATATTTCTTTTTCACTCAATCACTTAGTTTGCATCCCGGAAAATGCAAGGGAGATGGGGGAAAAGATAAGAAATGTTAGTTTTATCTCGGAAAATGTAAAGGAAAGCAACATATGATTAAAGTTTTTCAAGCAAAGCTTTGCATGTTGTTAAGTTTCTTAGTCTTTATATAATAGAAATATATACAAATAGATAATAAATAGGATGAGTTTGAACAAGAATAAAAAACAAATGTACTGATTTTGAACTAATCTTTTTTGCAGCCAGTTTCTTTTCTTCCAAGCTACAAACTCGCCCTACATCTTCTGAGTTCCAAACGTATCCTTGGGGAGGGAGTCATAATAGTATACTACTTACCCTCCATATCCACAGGTTATGCATCACGGGGCTTAAGAGGGAGACACCCACATATCCACAGAATAGGAAGAAAGAAAATGGCATTTCTGCATAATAATACGAAGATTATAAAAAAACAAATTCCATTTCTGTAAATATTACTGTGCACTAGATTGACCATGCCACTTACCTGATAATTCATTTACAAACAAAGCAAGCAAACCCAGATATAGGGCAGAGTCTCCAACCTATCCATCACGATTCACAAGTCAGACGGAATAAGTCTAAAGTTAAGCATATAGCAGACTAAGACTCCATTTGGTAGCCTAATATGGCTTATTTGGTTGAAATGGGTGTTACTGAACACTTTTCTTTCAGAAGATTGAGGTTTCCAATTCAGCCAAATGACTCCTACCAAACACACCCTAAATAACCAGTAAATTAGTAAACCAGCATCCTTATGGATATGTTTGGAACCGGAAAAAGACAAAGGGTGGGGGGATAAAGGAAGACATTTTTAATGTTTGATTTCACCTGTGAAAACAATGAAACTTAAATATGATCATTTTCAATTTTTGCATATATTTTTAGGCTTTATACAGGATAAAAATAATACTCCCACCATCCCGTTGGAAGGTTCCCATAGCAAAACGGCACGGTTATTTAGACATTAATTAAATAAAGTATTTCAAGTATATTTTGAGAAATAATTTTAATAGGTATATATTATAATGTAGTTAGTATTGATAACTGTGAGGTTATAAATGTATTATTTTTAATATTTAATGATTAATTTGTCACTTAAGATTGTTAATTGTTTCCTAAAATGGAAATGAGAACCTTCTAACGGGACGTCCAAAAAAGGAAAGTGGGAACCTTCTAATGGGACGGAGGGAGTAAATAATATAAACAAGTACCCAAAATAGACTATTGAGTTTTAACCTTTCTTTTGTTTCCCCCATATTTTATTTCATTCGCTTTTACCTTTATGCATTCATTCCTATTTTTTTCACTGGTATTTTCTGGGTTACAAATGGACCCTATATCAAGCGAGTATCTAATTTGTGCAAGATACTAGTATTTGGAGAGAACTGTACAGTTTCAGACAAAAAATAACTTACTGAAGGATAAGATTTAAGCATAGCACATATAGTCATGTAAACAAAAGCCAGAAAACATGGCCTGTGGTATAATCGTATTGCCAATGGCAGGATCATGAAGAGGATGTTCACATGAAAAACTATCAGAAAAAAGTTTCTGAAGAAATCAAACACTTCAGCAAAGAAATACCTGTTTCAAAGGTGGACAAAGAGGTCATTAAGAAAAAAATACTTATTGACACACTTCTTGAGATTTACTAATCATCAAAGTTTTAAAATACTAACCATAAGACACCTATATTTGGAGATAAATCTTTCATAGTTAGAATAAATCCGTAGGTCCTGCATGTGATTAGAGGTGACGAATCGTCAAGACTAAGGAACAAATCTAATTAAGCATCAAGATAAATGCAATAGATGCAACCCTTTCCATTTATAGTTGAAGAGTTTTATACTCCCTCCGTTCCTAAATAAACTTCCAACTTTCCTTTCTCGTCTGTTCCAATTAAATTTCCACTTTCCCTTTTTGGTAAAGAATTTGTGGTTCACAACATTTCTTACACATTTCTCTCTCCTCTGCACAACTCTCCACCACACAATACCCACTTTTCTTAAATTGTGTGCCAAAGTGAGTTGGAAGATAAAATAGAAACGGAGGTAGTAATATTTTATACTATCTCCGTCCCATTGGACTTTGCCAACGTTTCCTTTTTAGTTGTCCCAAAAAACTTTGCCACTTTCCTATTAAAGCAACTAATTTGTGGTTCTGCACATTTCTCTCCTCTGCACAAATCTCAACCACACAATTTTTACTTTTCTTATTTCTCACCTACTTGCACTTGGCAAAGTCCACCGGGACGGAGGTAGTACTACGGATAAGTTAAATATTATATTTACAGATTTTATTATAAGAGAGTACAAAAATATGAAAAGCTAGCTATGTACCTTTTAAACATCTCTTGAAGACCACCAAAATCTCTCATAAATATGCCAGACAAAACCAATAGATAAGCAATCCAGATGAAAGCCCAGGAAACAAAAACCACAACTGGTCGCCAAGAAAAAACTGTAACTTCTTTTATCTGATCCCTTAAGCTTGAGTGGTTGGTATTCCTTTGACTTGAGCTGATATCTTCATCTTTTGCTGAATGTAACTGCATGAACAACTTTTTTGGGGGTGCATCTGGACCATAGCCTAATAGAAGAATCACCTAGAAATGAAATGATTCACTGAAGTCATGAGAATCATGAACTAATGGGATCACAAACATATGATGGCTAATTGGAAAAAAAAAATCTATAAAACCTACTCATGATGTTTGAAAGAAAATCTTACTGGAACAATTAAAATTGAAGGATAAAGAGAGAAATGGGATGCTATGGTCCACCCAAAAGCTGCCAATGGTGCAAGACCTATGACAATGAGAAGAGGTTAATAAGTCGAAGATTTAGATTGTGTATAAAGAACGGCAGTCCAGTGCACATTGGCTTCCCCACAAGGCAATGGGGAGAGGGTCAAGGGAAGGGTCCCACGACTCCCACGCACACGGGTGTAAAAGGGGCGAGCATTCCCTTGTCATTTGAACAAGAGCCTGTAACTTCCGGCTCACACAATAACACCTTAACGGTTCACCAAGAACTCCTCTTCGCTGATTTAGATTGTGTTCATTTTCAAAAAAGTTATCTACTATGCTTGTCCACAATGACAATATAATATAGAAAAGTTAAATGTTGTACGCTCACATTTGTTAGCAATATAAAGCAAGATATTCAATAGGTGATAAAATATGGCAAATACTATTTTTAGATTTTTTACTCTTTTAAAACTACAAGACTCCTCTTATACTAAGAATATCATTCTTCTCCTGCTAGTGTATATTTGTTAAAGCTTATTTTGAAGCTTATATCTTGTTTTAAGCTCAGCTATCAGCCATGCATGATAAATAAAATAAGTAATTGTTTGAAGAAAACATGAATCTGTCTCTTAAAGTTTTTCAAAAATAAAATAAGCTTCCCTTGTGTCCTCTAATAGCCTTATTTGTTTCCGGTAATAGCATTTTTCTTGTATGTATTTTACGCAAATCAGCTACTCATGATACTCAACGATTAATTAATCTTACATTTTTAACATCAATTACAGCTTTCAGCTTTCAACTCCTCAATACTGAATGACTTATCAGCTTTAAGCTATCTTCCGGTTGCAACTATCTTTCAGCTTCTCATAAACAAGAGACACTAAAAAAGATAATAAAGCTACCACAAAAAATAAGCATTTGTGTTCCATGGAAGGGAATTGAAAACTGCTCACCCTTGCAAGCTCCGTATAGGG
The DNA here is from genome assembly GCA_945859875.1 of Cuscuta europaea. Taxonomy (NCBI): domain Eukaryota; kingdom Viridiplantae; phylum Streptophyta; class Magnoliopsida; order Solanales; family Convolvulaceae; genus Cuscuta; species Cuscuta europaea. The sequence goes on along the minus strand of CAMAPE010000019.1, from coordinate 4,919,854 downwards.
AAATGATTACAAACATATTCTCTATAGGGGTTGTATTGAAACCCAGGCACGTAACTATGGTGAAAGGGTTCCATAAGTACACCAGTGAAGCTATGTCTCCTGAAGGTAGAATACCTGAAAATAAAAGAGAATACTCAAATTGAGTAGAGAATATGACACTGAAATCGGAAAACGGAGGACTGTTTGGTTGGAACAAAGGGATAAAATAAGTAGCTACCAGAGTCTTCTAAGATCTTGCCCAGCCCTAACAATTTTAAGCTCTTTTCATAAGCCATCTGAAGACTCTGACCAGTAGCACGAATAAGCATGGCAGAGATAATATCTGCAATCACCGAAACCAAACTGTATCCAAAAATGTGTTGAAATAATCTATAGATCTTCATATATTCTCAAACATGAATTGGCAACCAACAAATACTGATCTGAACATATGGAGAGGCAGTGTTTCAATATATCCACATACTTTACTTAAAAAAACAAGATTTTTTTTGCAAATTAAAAAAACAAGATATGCTTTATAAAGACATTGTAAATTCATATTACTAACATTTGAAAGAATAAAAATCCAGTGGCACTAAAAGTTATTGTCTGTTTTTAGTTTTAGAGCTGACTGGACAATTCGACATACTACAAATAAGCTTTCATATTTTTGGCAAATTATGACCAAATTGAAACACAAATTAAATGGTTCTAGTATATTGCCTATGTGTACATGTGTACCCCCAAGTGTTAGTGCTTTTTATGCAATACAGAAAATGGAACAAAAGAAGACAGTGAAGAAGATACCTGCATAATTGATGGTAAGGGTGCCCATCGATTCTGAAAATTTTATTACAAGCATTGGAGTTAATCAGAAACGTGACAGTCATAATAACATGTTTAGCAATTAGAACTAGGTTAAATCTGGAGTGTTAACTTGTTTTTAGTAAGAGGGCCTAGCACTAAGAGCAACAATGGAGATCCGTGATACATAGAGCCAGAATAAGGCGACATTGAAGACTGCTTCAACCAGTAGCCCTCCGCCACTACACAAACAAAATCAAGTTTTAAACAAAAATGCATACAAAAACAAAAGACATCTAAGTTCAGGTGGAGGTGGGAGACTTACGGCGGCGGAGGCTGGTGATGGGAGTGGAGACTTCGGGGCGAGAAGCGAGGTTGAGATTCTTGAGAAAGTGTATTAGAACTAATCTGAACAAAATCGACGCCACCGCCCATCTCCAGAAATGCGGCTTCGGCTTCGGCTTCGGCTTCGGCTGTCTAGCTTCCATTTGCACAGAACCGAGACGGATCAGTTTACTAGTCTTCGCTGCCGGGATCAACTACGGCTGAAGGTTCCGCTCAGGGGAAGGTTCCAGAAAGTGAATGGAGTGGGTAGAGAAATAGAATGGACGGATAAGGCTCAAATTGGAATCTCAGTCTAAAATTTTAAATAGATCAAATTGGACATTATGATTACATATTTATATCATATTGGATACCGAAATTTCATTATTTATAATTTTTTGCCATTTACTTATGATTCTCTTCTTCCTTTAATAAAAATCATTAGTCTTACATTTTCTTTCCTTTTTTGTGAAAGTAAACCAATTTTGGAATATTTAATTTAAAGTTTTAGAATATATAATTTGATTTTAATTAATAACTTCTTATACTTAACAATTAAAAAATATTATTAGGACTTTTCAATCATATGATTTTTATGGAACTTTAAGAAATATCGATTTGTTAAATTGATTTAAAAATATTAAAGAATTCAATTACTCCGTACATTATAATAGATTTTCTTAATTGGAGCATCTAATTATATATTCTAAATCTAAATACACAATTTAAGTTATTTTTATTTTTTAGATACATAAAACAAAGAGAAATAGTAATACTTATATCTTTCAAGGTGAAAATATTTGATGGGTATCCGAAAATGATCAGAAAAACGTAAAATTTGATCAATTTGAAACTTTAGTATCCAATATGAGACACAAAAATAATCATAGGGTCCAATTTAGTCCATTTGAAACCTTAATGTCCAATATGATATTCTGATACAACCATGGTGTCCAATTTGACCATTATCCTTATAATGTAAGACACGTGGATAATAATAGTTAGGTCGTCAACACTATAAATATTTCATCAAAACATCATTTAAGTTGTGTCATATGCGACTTCAGAAATAAAATTAATTGATTATAGAATCTACATATTTATTATTGTCATAATCTCATTCAACGTAGAAAACTTCGGTTTTGAGCTCCAAACTTTGTAACCGAATAAGCTTCCATTCTCGGTTGATAAGGCCCAAGTCCCCAACATTTAGATATGCACGACTCACTTCATCTCGTACATCGACAAAATAACCATGAATTTGCTTTCTTTTTCCCGAATCTCTCTCAATTAAAAAAGATGGAGGCAACTCCAAATTTGAGATAGTTTAGATTTCAGGGACTTGAGCTTTTGGAGGAACCTCATTGAGTATATCTTACACAATCGTATCTATAGGTTCAGAACTCCCTTCACCACTTTGACGATTCAATTTCAGAAAGAATGACGAAATCAACTTCTTTCCTTTCTTGGCAATATGTTCATTATCCATTCTAAAAACATTTTCAATATTGGCATGAATTAAAATACTTCTATTAAATTATAAAACTAATAAGAAAAAAACTGTTGTACCTAAAACTAGGGGTGGGCATTTCGGTTTTCAGTTCGGTTTTCTTCAGTTTCGGATCGGTTTCGATTTAATCGGTTTGATAGAAAATGTACCAAATACAAACCGATTAAGTTTCGGTTTGGTTTCGGTTTGGTACGATTCGGTTCGGTTTACCAAAATATTAAGGTTTGGATTGAAATAAAAAAAATAACTCAAAATATTGAACCAAGAAGCGATAATAATGAACCAAATATAATGATAGATATAAATTTGCAAACAGTAACAAAACACATATGAACCAAAAATAAATAAGCATGACACATTTGTAAGCAACAACAACAACGGGAATGAATCAAATTATATATAAAGCTGAAACAAAAACAACACTGGTGCTTGTAAGTAATGAACCAAATATATAGTAGTAATAGATAATAAATTATAGTTAAATACTATCTACTTAAATCACTATAATTGTTATAGTTGTTAATGTAAGTCTTGTAGTCAACTCTAGTCCTGGACACTAAAATTAAAGAATTACAGCTTAAAAAAGATTAACATCAATCAAATTAATGAGAGAAATCTTATATTTTGATTTGGTTTAGTTTGGTGTAAGTTGGTTTTGATTTGTTATTTTAAAAAATTATTTCATTTTTAGGTTAGTTCGGTTTTATTCGGTTTTATGATTTCGATTTGATTTGGTTCGGTTTAATACGGGTTGGGAGGAATACTACAAAACTCAAACTAAATTACAAATGGTTCGGTTTCGGATTGGTTTAATTCGGTTTGGTACGGTTCGATTCGGTCAAACTGAACCGTTATGCCCACCCCTACCTAAAACTAATAAGTATTCCCAATTTCAAAATTCAATTGAAATTTCAATTCTTTATTACATGTCCGCACAATAAATAAATCAATTTCTGATCTTCAATTGTATAATAAATAAGTCATTCTCTAATGTTTAATTTTATATTTAATCATATAAAATTATAATGAATTAAATATTGTTTTTTATCATAAAAGAGTGGTTGTTATATTAAAATCGAGAACACATACAAGATAACCTTTAGACAGACTTTATAGATCCAATCGTGAACCCTAAGACTAGACTTAGGGTTGAAACAGGTTGAATCTATCAGCATTTTTCGAATCTAACGAAGAACTGCTATGCTTTTCTTCTGTCTTTCTTTGATTTCGAGATTAGCCTTTGTAATCTTGTTTGTGAATGGAAATCTATAAAAGTTATACCATTGGAATCGTCATTTCATAATGATCCAGCATCATATCTTCTTTTTCGATTTCTGTAATTTTTCATTCTCGAAGATCTCTATATTGAGATCTCGAAATCCTTGTTTCTCGAGATTACAGAAAGGTTTTTTATTTGAAATTGATACATGAAGAATCTTGACCTTCAGGGCTATTCAGAACAGTTTTCAGATTTTCAAAATTTGAAGTTTTCATTTTGCATGATCTCGACATTTTGAGGATTTCGAAATTTGGGATTTCGAAATTTGGGATCTTGATATTTTGGAATTTTGATATTTGATATTTCGACATTCTCAAAGATTTCGAGATTTTTGGAATTTCTTGATGTTTTGAATCTTTCAAAGTTTGCAGTTTCTTGAAACTCATAATTTTTAGAAACTTGACATTCTTCGCAGTTCATCGAAGCTTTACATTATAGGATTTTGGATGGTTCTCTGTTTTTCATCGTTTTAAAGAAGTTTTCGATGTTGTGATGTTTTTCAAACAACAAGTTTTCGATATTATGAGATTTTCGAAACTTCAAAGTTTTCAATGTTCCAAACCTTTTGAAATTCTGAAGATTTCGATATTCTGAGGTTTGTTTTGCAGGTGGATTCGCCATTATTCTTCGAGGCAAACTCGAGATTAAGATCTCGAAGTTTAAACCTCGAGATTGTAATCTCAAGATTTAAACCTCGAGATTGTAATCTCAAGATTTAAACCTCGAGATTGTAATCTCGAAGTTTAATCCTCGAGATTGTAATCTCAAGATTTAAACCTGAAGATTGTAATCTGAAGATTTAAACCCCGAGATTGTAATCTCGATATTTAAATCTCGAGATTAGGATTTCGAGGTATTGCCTTAGAATTTTCCTTAATCCCACCTGTTCTCGATATTCAACATCGAGAACCTCAACTTAGAAGAAATTCCTCAAAAACTCAAAATTTTGAGATTTTATGCGACACCGCACTGTTTTGGCCATAACTTTTTGACTCGGTGATCTGATTTAAGCGAACTTTTTTTGTTGGAAAGCTAACGAAAAGATTTACATGAATTCTAAGGGTTTACCCCAGAACCCTTTTTCATGCGCCCTCACGCGCAGTCCTTGAGGGTCAAAACTGATAGGTATGTGCCTTTCAGTCCCTCGAGCCGGTCAAACCCGCGACTCTTAACTCGCCTCTTCGGTAGGAATGCCAAAGGAGAGTCCTTGGTACCTTATATGGCCTAGGATCTCCACCACTATCGACGCGTTTTAAATCCGTGAGGGGCAACCCAAAGCGGACAATATCGGTAGTCTGCCTCACGACTGTGAGATCGATCCTTCAAGTTCAAAGGCAAGAAGAACAAGAGCAAGGAAAAGGCGAATGTCCCGAGCGGTCCAATCTTACCAACCAAACACCTAGCTAACACCATTAGTTTAGCCAATCGGGACGATTCTTGACTATGCAGAGGAGCAAGGCCTGGTAACCTTCCTTGAGGAGTGTGGCGTGGTCACCATCAAACGGAACACTGACTGGTACTGTAGATGCCACAGGAAGAGGTGCACAAGTGTTCAAGTCACACCACTCTTGTGGACATGAAGACACCATCGTTGCTAAAGGGGTGCAAACCTTGCAACACGTAGTTGTTAATCGAAGGCCAGGAAGCACCGTTGCTAAAGAGGTACAAACCTTGCAACGTGGGTGATGGAGTATATGGCCCGGGAACCCCCGGGCCACAGACTCCTACTACACCAATAAAGGCCCAACCGGCCCAGGAAGCACAGCAGGCCCCAAATTACGGCGCCCCAAGCACTTAGCAGCCCACAGCGCACACTGGGGAGCCTTCGCCCCCCTGGCCGAAGGCTCAAAACTCTCACAGAACGGGTTTTCAAACAAACTAAGAAACTGGGAAAAAATGGCAGAAAACAATAGCCCTCGGCACCTGGAGCCCTCGGCACCCAGGGGGTCCCCGGCACTCAGAGCCCTCGGCTAGTCCTCTGCAGCTGAGGGCACCTTTCCCGACATGATATCCGCACCACATGCGTACAGATCACCGTACCCTGCACAAACGTCCCATCCAACAGCCGCATTAAATGCGGCCACATGCGTCTGCCAGCGCCAACCAGTTGAAGTGACCTCTAGGCCAATGGACGCTTGACACATGTCCCTGTCCGGCATTTATTGCTACTATAAATAGCACCCCATTTCCCCATTTGTAACCAAGTGATAACACGCTGAAAACGCTCCACACTTCATAATATACTTTCTCTCTCTATATTTACTTGCTCTGACTTCTCTCTTACTACTCCCCGTAATAACCCCTCGGATAAGCTACCCCCGGGTACACTATCCATCATTTGGTGCTCTCGTTGAGAGGTCGAACTATCAAGTAAGAAACCCTCCCCCTCCGCCAAACACTAGCCCTCTACCAAAATGGTGAGAACAACACGTGCCAACTCCAAAAACGTAGAAGACAAGAACCTGGCCCTCGGCGACGTCAACGCCCCCGAAGCCTCTCACAGGGCTCCCGAGGACGGTGTCATCGCTGGGCTGGAACAGGCGGCTGTCGACCTACGCCTTCAGATCCAGCAAAATGCCCCCGATGCCCGCCTCGGCATCGAGGCCAAGAAGAAAAACCGGAGCGATGACCAAGTCAGCCCTCCAGTCCTCACCATCGACGTTCATTCAGCGCTCTCCGCCTTCATCCAGACGCTAACTCAGAACCCGGGTGCCTTCGGCACCCTGGCTCCGGCTCCACCCCAGGTTGGGGAGAACATCATGCTTCCCCCTCTGCCACATCCCTTCGGAAATCCCATCCCTCGGATTGGGAATGACGAAGGGGTAGTGGCCCAAGATACGACCTCCCAGGAAGTTCAGTCCCGGGACCGCCACAATGACAACAGAGAAAGGCCCCGCACTTCCGCCCTCAACCGGCTCGGAGGGGGGCAAGATCGCCGAGGGGTCCAAGACCGCCTCGGAGGAAAGGCATTCCAGAGGCCCCAGGAGAGCGGAGGGTCTGTCTCGAGGGCAGAAGAGGAGCGTCCTCCTCGGGACAAAGGCAAGGCACCCCTTCATGCCAACGATGCTCGCCACCAAATCAACCAGGCCCACTCGGCCCAGGTTCGTTCGCAGGGGGCGGAGACCCTCCCGAAGGATCCCCGGGACGAAATTATTGCGGCCCTCCAACGCCGACTTGATGAAATGGAGGCCAACAAAGCTCACGCCACCACCTCCACCCCTCATTCAGACCTCAAGTACGAGGCCATGATGGCCAAAATGGAGGAATTACAGAAGAAGGTAGCCGAGGGCTCCGGGGAACCCATCATCCAGCTCCAGACCCGGACGCCATTTACCCCAAGGGTATTGGCGGCCCGGATCCCGGAAAAATACCGAGGGCAACACATACAGCCCTACAACGGGAAGACGGACCCCCAGGAACACTACAGCAAATATCAGAACAGCATGATGATGGTAGGGGCGCCGGACGAATATTTGTGTCATTGGTTCCTCTCCACCTTAGAGGGGCCGGCATATGAATGGTTCAACCGGTTGCCCGAAGGCTGCATTGATTCATGGCAAGAACTCGCCCAGCGATTCTTGACACAGTTTGCCGGGAGGCGTCGCACGAGGAAGCACTTCTCCCACCTCCTAACCATACGCCAGAGGAGGGATGAGACCCTTCGGGACTTCCTGGAGCGCTGGAGAACGGAAGCCGACAAAGTCGACGGTGCTGACGACGGGACCCTCCTGGCCCTCCTACAAACCGTCCTCCGCACCGGCAACTTTTCAAGGAGCCTCATCATTGAACCCCCCCCCCCCCCCGCGACTACATAAGGGCCCCGCAGCGGGGGGACCGATATGCTAAGGCCGAGGAGGTGGAGAAATACCACCAGCATCCAGATCAGCAACCCCCGAATGCTGACAACAAGAACAACCGGGGGCCGGGGGCTCCTCCAAATCACCCCAAGTCTTCAGGACCCTCTGATGACCGCCCTCGGCAAGGCCAAGCCAAGCCCGGGGGAGGTTATAAGAACAACCCTAAGACTTGGGCACAGCCCATTCTCCTGGACCGCCCCCGGACACCATTGACGTACCCCGTCAGCATCATCCTTGATTTTGCCGAGGAGAGGGGCCTCGTTGAGCGCGATTCTCGCGCACCCCCGGAGGTACATGCTATCAACCCTCAGTTCCCCTACTGTCGTTTCCATCGGCATCAGGGGCACAGAACCGATGACTGCCATCAGCTAAAGACGGCTATCGAGAGATTGATACAAGCGGGCCATCTGTCCCAGTTTATCCAGAGCCCTCGGCAGGAGGGACCTTCTCATCAGGGACCTCCCCGAGGGCACCACACGAAGGTGAACGCTTGGGTGAACCCGAACACCATCCCCCTCGGCAAGAAGAGGGAGATCGGAAACTTGGAGGAGGAAGAGGAGGAGTATCCCCACTACCAGGAGAAAAAACGCCACATCCTCATGATCACCGGTGGCAATACAGGGGGCGATTCCACCAGTCAGCGGAAAAAGTGGGCTCAATCGCTTTACGTGGGGGAAGTCACCCATATGCCCCCGGTAAAGCGGCTGAGGGAGGAACCCATCACCTTGACCAACGCAGATCTCCCTCCTACTTCTTCTCCTCACAGGGATGCCTTGGTGATTCGGACTGAAATAAACAACACCATCATTCACCGAACTTACATTGACACGGGCAGCTCCGTCAATGTAATGTACCTCAGCACCTTTAGAGAGCTGCATCTGGAGAGGGGGTCCCTTCTGCCCATTAAGACCCCTCTTGCCGGCTTCACCGGCGATACTATTGATTCTGAGGGGGTGATAACCCTCCCGGTAATCTTCGGTGACGGGCTCCATAGGGCCCAGCTCGAAGTGGAGTTCGTCGTCGTCAACATCGACTGCGCCCACTACATCATCCTCGGCCGGCCAGCCCTCGAGGGGGGCATTGGCTACTCCCGGGGGAATCAGAAAATTGCCCGCGCTTGCTATCTTCAAGTCACGAAGAGAGTAAGTAAGACGGAGTTCCGTGTTGACACCATCACCGGAACCATCGATGAAGAAGAAAAGAGGCCGAGGGCTGAACCAGCCGAGGACGTAGAAGACTTTGCGCTCGATCCGGCCAAACCGGAGAGAGTCGTGAAGATTGGAGCCCAGCTCCCTGAAGATCTGAAGACCGGTATCACCAACGCCCTCCGCGCCTACTCCACTGTCTTTGCATGGGGGCCGGAGGACATGCCGGGAATAAACCGAAGGGTCATCACCCACCGCCTCTCGGTGGACCCCTCGGCAAAAGCAGTACAGCAACGAAGAAGACCCCTCTCCGCCGAAAGGAGGGAATTTGTGAAGAAGGAGGTCGCCATGCTCCTCTCTATTAAGCACATCAAGGAGGTAAAATACACCTCATGGCTGGTGAACGTAGTCCTTGCACAGAAGCCTCCTACCTTCCGCATGTGCGTGGACTACACGGATCTCAACAAGGCGTGCATTATGGACCCTTTTCCTTTGCCCAATATCGATCAACTTGTAGATGAGACCGCGGGGTGTGAAATCATGTCATTCCTCGGTGCATTCCGTGGGTATCATCAGATCTTCATGCATGAGGAAGACGCCGAAAAGACAGCCTTCATGACTCTCGAGGGCATCTTCTGCTACCTAGTGATGGCCTTCGGCCTAAAGAACTCAGGTGCCACTTACACCCGGATGGTGGCCCGAGTCTTTCAGGCCGTCCTAGGGCGCACCATGGAGGCCTATGTTGACGACATGATCGTCAAAAGCAAACAATCTTCCAGCCATGCCAACGACCTCCGGGAAATCTTCGCCATCATGCAAAAGTTCAACCTTCGACTAAACCCGAAGAAGTGCACCTTCGGCGTCCAAGGGGGCAAATTCTTAGGCTACATGGTGAGCCGAAGGGGTATTGAGGCCAATCCCGAGAAGATCCAGGCCATCATCAACATGGAGCCCCCACGCAATGTGAAGGAAGTTCAACGGTTGACGGGCCGCCTGGCAGCCCTCAACCGCTTTCTATCTAAATCAGCGGAGAAGTCTCTACCCTTCTTCCAGATCATGAGGAAGACGACTGGCTTTCAATGGACTCCAGAATGCCAGGGGGCTTTCGACGAGCTCAAACGATATCTATCTTCACCCCCTGTGCTCTCCAAAACAAAGGTAGGGGAGACCCTCTATCTCTACCTTGGGGTCAGCCCGGCAACCATCAGCTCCGTGCTCATCCGGGAGGAAGACGACATCTAACATGCCATCTTCTATGTAAGCAAGACCCTAAGGGAGGCCGAGCTCAGGTACTCTCATGTGGAAAAAACGGTGTTAGTCATCGTTTGGACCGTCAAGAAGTTGGGCCACTACTTTCAGGCTCACCCGGTTCATGTCCTCACTCATCAACCCCTCGGCGCCCTCATGAGGAGCCCCATCAGCTCCTCCCGCATGGTGAAGTGGGCTATCTTCCTGAACTAGTACAACATTGACATCCGTCCGAGGCCTGCCATCAAGGGCCAAGCCCTGGCGGACTTTGTGACGGAGTGTACCGCAAGGGCAGCCACGGACGGGGAGCCCTCGGCTACCTCGGACGACTGGTGGACCCTCTACACCAACGGCTCCTCCGCAACCAAAGCATGCGGGGGAGGGGTAGTCCTCATTACTCCCGAGGGCTTCAAAGCCTACTATGCAATTCGCTTCTCCTTCAAAGTCTCCAACAACGAGGCCGAGTATGAGGCCCTCCTATGTGGCCTTCGGCTGGCTGCCAACATGAAGGCTCGGCAGATCCATATCAAATGCGACTCCAAGTTGGTCGTTGGCCAAATCTCCGAGGAGTATGAGGCCAAGGAGGGAAGAATGAAACAGTACAAGGAGGCGGCCAAGGAGTTGCTTAAGGTATTTGAGGCACACTCTCTCACTCAAATACCGAGGGCTCAGAACTCCGAAGCCGACATACTATCTAAGCTCTCGGCCGACTCCCCCGAGCACATCTCTAAGATTGCTAAAATTGAGGAACTCAGTCTCTCGAGTATCCATGCGAGCCTCGTCATGAACATACAACGACGCCAAGAGGACTGGATCTGAGATATCATCACCTTCATCTCAGCCGGGCAGCTACCCGAAGATGAGACCCGCGCTAAACTAGCAAAGCTGAGGGCTCCTAGCTACACCATCGAAGACGGAAGGCTCTACAAAACGGTCTTACAACGGCACGCTACTTCGGTGCCTTCATCAAGATGAAGTCGAGGTCGCAATGGAGGAGGTGCACAGTGGCACTTGCTCAGCTCACCAGGGACCCTTCTCCATGTCCCGAAGGCTCATTCTCCAGGGCTACTTCTGGCCAACCATGGACAGGGATTGTGCTGACCTTGCCCGAAGGTGCACCCCATGCCAACATTTCCAGAAAGCCCCCGGCAGGCCAGCGGTCAACTATGCCCCCATCAGCACATCTGTCCCCTTTTCTCGATGGGGGATAGACCTTGTGGGCCCTCTGCCGAGGAGTACCTCCAATAACAGGTACATCATTGTGGCCATCGGCTACTTTACCAAGTGGGTGGAGGCTGAGCCCCTCGCCAGTATCACAGAGGCGAAGTGCCGTCACTTCGTCCTCAAGAACATCCTCACAAGGTTTGGCGTCCCCCAGCAGATCATCTCCGACAACGGAACACAATTTGAGGCAGCCCCCTTCTGTGCCCTTCTGGAGGCATGGGGCATCAAACACACCTTCTCCTCCGTTGCCTACCCTCAAGGCAACGGGCAAGTAGAGAACGCCAACCGGACCTTGCTCGAGGGCCTCAAAAAGAAGCTGAAGGCCGAGGGCGGTGGCTGGGTAGAAGAACTCCACAACATCCTTTGGGCCTACCGCACCACCCCTCGTCGAGCAACAGGCGAAACACCCTTCTCCCTCTGCTACGGGTTTGAAGCCAAAGCTCCTACGGAAGTCACCTTTCCCACCCGGAGGGTAATCCAATATGACCCCGAGGTCAACGACAGCAACATGGCCCTCGACCTCCACCTCCTTTCAGAACGCCGGGAGCAAGCCTTCATCCGGACAGAAAACTACCGAAGGCAAGTCAAAAGCTACATCGACGCCAAGGTTCGCACCAGAGAATTCCAAGTGGGGGACTATGTCCTCCGGAGGAGGGAAGCCAGCCAACCGACCGAGGGAGGCAAAATGGCACCAAAATTCGAAGGTCCCTACATCATAGCAGCCATCATCAAACCCGGGACATACAAGCTCAAACGCCCCAACGGGAAAGAGGTCCCTAGGCACTGGAATGTACACCACTTAGTTAAATTTTATCAATAATGTAAGAGCGGCCAAGCCCTCATAACTAGTGAATGTACTATCCTATGGCCCAAGGCCTCCAATTTTGAAGCATGAAGACACATTCAAGACACCAAGAACAACCACAAAACACTTATGAGCGGCCAAGCCCTCATACCAACTACAGGCCCCAGGCCTCACCACGAGAAGAACCCCCTCCGGCACCAAGTACCGAGGGCGGACACCATCAACACCTTCAACAACAGTGAAAACACCAAGTGTTTCAAACAAGACCCCTCGGTACCAAGTACCGAAGGTGGGGACTCCCATCACCGGCAACAGGAAACACCAAGTGTTTCATTTCAAGACCCTTCGGCACCCAGTGCCGGGGGTACACATCTCCACCATCGACATCAAAAAGAAGAACACCAAGTGTTCCTACAGAAGACCCCTCGGTACCAAGTACCGGGGGTACACATCTCACCCATCAACGTCAAATAGAAGAAGAACACTAAGTGTTCCTACAGAAGACCCCTCGGTACCAAGTACCGGGGGCTACATATCGAAACTAACACCAAGTGTTGTTTCTAAAAGCCGTACCCCACGAGGACGCATATACCGAAGGCGCCACCATCGGTGCCGGCGGCACGTAGTGCCCCCGGCCATTTGCAACTAGTGTGCAAATGAAAACCCTTCCTTGAAACGCTTTCCGCGTCACTACCCCCAGGGTATGACAGGCATGAGAAATGCCTAGGATTCGACTTTCAAAAACGGAACGCTTTCCGCGTCATCACCCCAAGGGTATGACAGGCACGAGAAATGCCTAGGATTCGACTTCCAAACCGAAACGCTCCCCGCGCTACCACCCCAAGGGTGTGGCAGGCCACGGACTATGTCTAGCGCCGAGGGGACGACTTTCAAAAATGAGGCGCTTTCCGCGCCATCCCCCAAGGGGAGGCAGGTTACAGACCACCATATCTTGTGCCCAGGAAACGACCCTCGATCCCCTCGGAACTCGGAAGGTTAACCCGAGGGAGGAGAGCCATTGGTGTATTCTGATGGTCTCCTAATAGGCCCAGTCTTACCAAGAAACCAAGTTTCTTGATGCCTTCCCTTCACCACCAACCAAAAAAAGAGGGGGTGAAGGGGAGTAGACTCTTCGAGAAATCAGTGAGTACAACACTCCAACAAATCACGACATACCGAGGGCTCCCTACGGGAGCACCTCCGGTAACTGAAGGCTCCTATTTCCCGAAGGTTACTGCTCAACAATACAAAGGGATGGGACTGTCTCAAGTACACTAAATGGCTAAGTTCACTTCAAATAAGTGCCGAGGGCACCTACCATCGGTCATCCATTGCTACCGAGGGGTCCTATCCTGTAAAAGGGGATGCAACTGACTAAGGCAGCTCAACGACCCTTCAAGTGAATGCCGAGGGCACTTATATCCCCCAGCATTCACTACGACATCAATGTCCTACAAATTTTCCTAAGTCCACACCTTTGAAAAAATGACAACAGCCGGAGGCTCACATATCACCCAACAACCGAAGGCATCTATTACAAATCAGCAAAGGCCAACCAAGGGGGATTATTCCAAAATAATGTCGCCCTCGGGAAATCTTAATTGGAGAACACTGCTAACCGAAGGCTACACGAGGAAGCAACACTTAGAAAATTTTCTAAAGATTGAGCCCCTGGCCTGATCAATATCTCAACTGAAGGACCATGATAGCCGAAGGCTACGTGATGCAACAACACTTAGAAAATTCTCCAAGTCCTACATATTTGGTCCTCGGTCAAATATTCACGCATCAGGAAGGAGGCTGCCAGCCGAGGGCTTCCGATGGGAGACTACACTTAGAAATTTTTCTAAGTCCTAAGGATTGGGTTCTCAACCTGATCATCACACAGCAATTGAACTACAAACACCCGAAGGCCCTGTGGTGTGCTACACTTAGAAAAAATTTCTAAGTCCTACATATTTTGGCCCTCGGTCAAATCTCCATGCTACCCGAGGGGACATGCGGTTGAAGACTTGGTGAAGCTATACTTAGAAATTTTTTCTAAGTCCTACATACTTTGACCCTCGGTCAAATCTCCTTGCTGACCAAGGGCTCCTACTACATACATGCTACACTTAGAAAAATTTCTAAGTCCCAAATCTCCCTGCAACCCGAGGGGTCACACGATTGAAGGCTTGGTGGGCTACACTTAGAAAAATTTTCTGAGTCCTAACTATTGTTGGGCCCTCGGTCATACATCTAGCAAAGGGTGCCCAACTACCGAAGGCTATGACTGTATTCAAACACTTGGAAGGATTCTCTAAGTCCTAAGCACCTCACCCCCGGCCATCGCACAAAGGCTACACGGAACCAGAAGGGAAGATCAGCCGGGGGCCAATAGTGAACAAACACTTAGAAATATTTCTAAGTCCTGAACATTGTGCCCCCGGTAAAACGTTAAGGTAACTAAAGGTTACTAATAGCCGAGGGCTACAAGAAGCACCGCACTTGGAGGAAAATATTCTAGTCCTAAACATACATTCAAAAAGGGCGAAGGCATACACTCAAGAGAAAACGACGGCATACATTCGAGAGGAAATAAATTAAAGAAAGCAAGTCAAATACACAAGGCCCGAGGGCTAACATTCATCAATCACCAAAAAGAAGAGTAAATGTGATTGTTACAATGATGGCCGGGGCCGAAAGCATAAGAATGTGACCATCACAAAATGTGTTCCAATTACTAAGTTCAGATTACAAATCAACAACATCATTCCCGGGGGCCGCCTCCTCCGATGGCTTCGAAGTGACCTCTGCATCGGCCTCAGGTTCGTCACCCTCGGCTTCCTTCCGGAGCTCGGTGTCCTCCAGGTCTGGCCTCTCGACATCGGAGGGGAGAGGAACACGGATGTCTGGCTGCAGGGGGGAAGCCCGTATGCCGCCGGGTCGAAGTCCTTCGGCTTAATTTTCAAGTGGCGAGCCATCCTCCGGTAGATGAGGGCTTGGGTGAAAAATTCGCCCCCATCATAGTATTGTTTGCCCTTTCGGTCCATCCATTCCTCGCCCGGGCCCTCGCACCACTCATCGACTGAGGCCTCCACAACCGAGGACAGCCACTCCTTGTGTCCCTCGGCCTTCCACCCCCCACCCAGGAACCCGGAGATGGCCTCCTCCCGGGCTGTGACGACAGCTTTCGCTCTGACGGCCTCGGCCTCCTCGGCGGCTTTCTTTGCGGCCTCCGCAGCAGCCTCCTCAGCTTTGGTTTTCTCCTCCCTAAGCCTTCCGGCCTCCGCTCTCGCAAGCTGGAGGTCCTCTTCAAGCTGGGCCATCAGCTTCGTGGCCTTGGAGTCCTTGAGAATGAGCTCCTTCATCTTTGCGTCTTGCCCAGCTTTGTGGAGACGCCATTCCTCCAGCCGTCGGGCCTGCTCTCGAAGTAAAGAAGAGAAAAATAACTGTCATAGACTTACCGTGAGGGAAGACCGGAGGATCCTGTCCTCGAGGGCTTGGTCATCATCGGCCTCGAGGGCTGCCATGTCAATATCGAGGGTTATACCTCTCAGAAGCGCCCTCGGGTGAGCTGTGCCATTCAACACGGCCGTACCAGCCGGGAGGGAGAGCGTAAGGACCTCAAGAGATGGCTCCCGGATACCCCTCGGCACCTTCGCCACCTGCATCTCCTCGTGCACCCCGGAGGCGGGGCAATCATCCACAATCACCACCGAGGGGTCCTTCTTCGTGGTGTCCCCCTTCTTCGATTTCTTGCTAGCCGGGGGGGGGGATTCCTTTGCCGTTGTTTTCCTCTTCGCGGCAGCAGCGTCGCCCTCGGGCTTCTTGAGAAACGCACCGACGGGCTTTTGGCCGCCCGTGTCCGACCCCTTCGGATCCTTGGCCGGCTTGTTCTTGAATAGGGCAAGGCCTTTGACGTTCATCATATTCACGGGGATACCTGCAAAAATAGTATGGGGTTAAAATCGAGGGGTTACTAACAGAAGGCACAAGAAATAAAAGAACAAACAGATAAACTATGTGCTAAGATATGAAAATGAGGGTGCCCTCAGCCACTACCTCCGGAGGCTCCCTCAAACACCGGGAACTTCTCATCTGTTTCCCCCAGGAAGCGGTACCGCCGGAACCCGAGGGTGTAGAGATCTTCCTCCTTGGTGCATTCCTTAATGGTAATGTTTTTGTCCCGGCCCTCCGGGATCGTGGCCAGAATCCTGCCGTCTTTCTCGAGGGCGGCGCTCCTCCTCTTCTCGTGCCTCCTGAAACGGTCACGCAACTCCCTCGGGAAGGGGCTCTCGGTCAGCTTCACGAAGCACCACCGGTCCTTCCACCCCTTGTTCGAGGAGGGCGCCTCAGTGAAGAGCTTGAACATTGCCACCTGCTGCAAGTTTGCGAAGCCCTCGGCGTTCGCATGCCCCCCCCCCCCCGCACAGATTGAAGCTCTGGAAGAAGAGGTCCGGGCTAGGTGTCACCCCCCGGGACTTGCAGAGCTGGAGGAAGCCGGTAACGTAGGAATGTCTATTCGGGGTCAGCTGGCAGGGGACCAGACCCACGAACCGGAGGTACTCCCGGAGGAAAGGGTGCAGGGGGAAGCGGAGCCCCATGGACACCGAGAGAACGTGCACCGCAATACAGCCCTCGGGAGCCCGGGAGAGGACGTCATCTGGACCCGGTGTCACCACGATGGCCGAGGGGCCCACGTGAAGCTGAGTGACGTAGATGTCCGTCGCATCAACCTTCGACCTTATTTCCAAGGTGACGGTGTTCAGGTAGGAGTACCCCTCAGGCATATCGAGGGGCTTCCCTTGATCTGCAACGCTGCCCTTCTTCTTGGGAGCAGCTACCTTGGCCTTCTTCTTCCCGGGGGCCACCCGGATGGGAACCGCGTTCAGCGGCCGAGAGGTGTTGGCCTCACCGGCACCCCGGGGGGAGCACAGCCACGGTCACCCTCGTCCTCTCCTTTGCTTCCTCCTCCTCTGCAACCTGCATGACGAGGGCCGGCTCTTCGTCTTCCACCTCCTGCTCGAAGCCCTCGGCTTCAACTTCAACCAACAGCTCCTTCTGCACTTCTACTGCCATCGCAACATCCTCCTGGGCCGAGGACTGTTCGTTTGAGGACTCCACATCCGAGAGGACTTCATCCTCCATCGAGGGCGCCCCCGAGATGTCTTGAGAATCACTCTGGGACGACATTCGGGCTCTGGTTCGAAGGCTCGTAGACGCTAGTGTTTTCTAAAAACTCTATCTCCTAGCCTAAGGGCACAAGACAGCTAACTAGAGAGGGGAAGTGCGAGTGGAGAACTGACCTGGGAATAAGAGTTTGATTGAGGGCTGTTGTTTCTCTCTCTAGGAAAAATTCGGCAGAGCTTCGCTAACAAGGTTTCGCACAAGGAGGAGTGTCCGGCCTTGGGGTATTTATAGGCGCTGGAATCCGGGCTTGGGCCTGGAAACCGGGCCTCCGGATGGACTGTCATCATTACACGCCGTGTCTTCGCCCAACCAGTGACGCCGCCCACGGACAACCAACCATCACGCGCCACGTATACCCCCCCAACGGCTATATCCTGACGTTACATATTCCAACGGCTATATTTCCAACGGCTATATTCTGGGAGCCCCCGGATTTTCTTACTTCACTCCACTTCATCAAGGAGAGCCTCCGGGTACACTTACCCAGAGACGCCCCGGGTTGCGCCCCACACAGTACGTAACAGTCGCCTTCGGAATCACTCCTTCAGAAGCCCAAGGCTTCATATCAGGCCACCCCTCGGGGATTCCCCCTCAGCACTGTAAGGGCCGGGTAGCCCCCGGGGAGTATGCCTCATTGACGGATAGCCTACGGCACACAAGTAATGGGAGCCCTCGGATATCCTCGTCACCAACTAATCAACAAGCATGGGACACCCCGGTAACAGTTCAACTACTGCCCTCATCCATCACGCCCTCGATCCCCAGATCGAGTGGCTCCCCTTCGGCACCTCCCAGGACATCAACAGCAAGCCTCCGGCTACTCAACACATGAGCCCTCAGAACAAGGAGAGCCTTCGGCATTACCATTATTCTCCATTTTTTACCAAGGTTTCACATTTTCGATTCATCGTTGGGGGAATTCGGTGCACTCTTTTTCCCTCATGAGGATTTTTTCCCCCAGGGTTTTTCCTGATGAGGTTTTTAACGAGGCATCCCCCCAAAATGAAACGAAAAGCGTCAGCCTTCGGCCCACAACAGCAACGCAACTACTCTACTCCTTTTCACCACTTTACAAGTGCCTCAAGGAGTGGGGGACTGGAGGACCCCCTCGGGAAAATCATTAAATTACAAAATGGTGAAAAATTCCAACAAACGGCAAAGCAATCCCTCAAGTCCCGACATGTGGGTAACTGAGGGATTGCCTTCGGCAGTGACATGAAAGCAACGACTCCTCACCAACTTCAGAGATTACAACGGGACAACATCAAAGGGCAAGCACAAATTACTCCTTTTCCCTCAAGTACCTTTCGACAAAAGGAGTGAGGGACTCCTGATGGAGTATATGGCCCGGGAACCCCCGGCCCACAGACTCCTACTACACCAATAAAGGCCCAACCGGCCCAGGAAGCACAGCAGGCCCCAAATTACGGCGCCCCAAGCACTTAGCAGCCCACAACGCACACTGGGGAGCCTTCGGCCCCCTGGCCGAAGGCTCAAAACTCTCACAGAACGGGTTTTCAAGCAAACTAAGAAACTGGGAAAAAACGGCAGAAAACAATAGCCCTCGGCACCCAGGGGGTCCCCGGCACTCAGAGCCCTCGGCTAGTCCTCTGCAGCCGAGGGCACCTTTCCCGACATGATATTTGCACCACATGCGTACAGATCACCGTACCCTGCACAAACGTCCCATCCAACAGCCGCATTAAATGCGGCCACATGCGTCTCCCAGCGCCAACCAGTTGAAGTGACCTCTCGGCCAATGGACGCTTGACACGTGTCCCTGTCCGACATTTATTGCTACTATAAATAGCACCCAATTTCCCCATTTGTAACCAAGTGATAACACGCTGAAAACGCTCCACACTTCATAATATACTTTCTCTCTCTATATTTACTTGCTCTGACTTCTCTCTTACTACTCCCCGTAATAACCCCTCGGATAAGCTACCCCCCGGGTACACTATCCATCAGTGGGGTGTTACATGAAGGCGTAGGAGCACCGTTGCCAAGGAGTTACAAACCTTGCAACGCGAAGTCATGACATGAAGGCATCCCAGCTTCGGTAGAGGAGCTCAGTGTGCATGCCATCAATAACAAAGGCAGAAAGTACGAGGAGGGTTAGCTCTGTGCTGAACTCACCTCTCAAGTCGAAGAAATCTAGGTCAACCCTGAGGGACCGGAATAGACGATCAAGATCGTTGCAAGGCTCCCAACCAATCTTGCGAGCTGACTTAATAAATAAGATTGAATCAATGTACTTTAAACAACGAAAAACAACACCAAACCACAAAAAGCGGCACAAGTCAACAAAAAAAACTAAATAAGAAAGCTGACGCAACAAAATACAACATAATGCAACGAAATAGAACATGATGAAACAAATGTAACACACCAAAATTTACATAATGAATATAATTACAATACAGTAATACACAAGTGTTCGATAAATAAAGATGCTTCAACTTATTTGTCAACATTTATGGTCGAAGCGATAAATAAATTTATACTTGAGGTTTAAATCTCGAGATTACAATCTTGAGATTACAATCTCGAGGTTTAAGCTTCGAGATTACAATCTCGAGGTTTAAATCTCGAGATTACAATCTCAAGGTTTAAAACTCTAGATTACAATCTCGAGGTTTAAACTTCGAGATCTTAATCTCGAGTTTGCCTCGAAGAATAATGGCGAAATCCACCTGCAAAACAAACCTCAGAATATCGAAATCTTCATAATTTCAAAATGTTTGGAACATCTAAAACTTTGGAGTTTCAAAAATCTCATAATATCAAAAACTTGTTGTTTGAAAACATCAGAGCATCGAAAACTTCTTTAAAACGATGAAAAACAGGAACCATCCAAAATCCTATAATGTAAAGCTTCAATGAACTGCGAAGAATGTAAAGCTTCGAAAAATTATGAGTGATGGATAAGTGTACCCGGGGGGTATCTATCTGAGGGGTTACTGCGGGGAGTAACTAGAGAGAAGTCAGAGCAAAAGTATAGAGAGAGTGTATATTGATAATGAGCGTATTCAACGCTTTTAGTGTGGTTTACAAATGGGGAAAGGGGTGCTATTTATAGCAGCAATAAATGCTAGATAGGGACACGTGTCATCATTCTGGTGGTCGAGGGGTCACCTCAACGGGGTGGCACTGACATTCGCATGTGGCCGCATTAAATGCGGTGGTTGGATGTGACGTTTGTACTCGATACGTTGATCCAGCGCATGTGGGTGGGAGATTCTGTCAAGGAGAAGCCTTCGGTCGTAGATGATTAACCGAAGGCTCTTCATCCTGGGGGCCTCTAGGCGCCGAGGGCTCTAGGTGCCGAGGGCTACTGTCTTCGCCGCTTTCTCCCATACACTTTGAATGCTTAAAAGAAGCTGTACTGTAAGTTTAAGAGCCTCCGGCCAAGGGGCCGAAGGCACTCCAGTGTTCGTCGTGGGCTGTTTGGCACTTGGGGCGTTGTGAATTGGGCCTGTTGTGCTTCCTGGGCCTATTGGGTCTTCGCTATAGTAGTGGGAGTCTATGGGTCGGGGGTTATTGGGCCATATACTCCATCAATGAGTTTCAAGAAACTGCAAACTTTGAAAGATTCAAAACATCGAGAAATTCCAAAAATCTCGAAATCTTTCAGAATGTCGAAATCTCAAACATCGAAATCCCAAAATATCGAGATCCCAAATTTCGAAATCCCAAATTTCGAAATTCTCAAAATGTCGAGATCCTGCAAAATGAAAACTTCAAATTTTGAAAATCTGAAAACTTTTCTGAATAGCCTTGAAGGTCGAGATTCTTCCTGTATCAATTTCGAATCAAAAACCTTTCTGTAATCTCGAGAAACGAGGATTTCGAGATCTCAAAAATAGAGATCTTCGAGAATGAAAAATTGCAGAAATCGAAAAAGAAGATATGATGTTGGATCGTTATGAAATGGCGATTCTAATGGTATAACTTTTACAGATTTCCGTTCACAAACAAGATTACAAAAGCTAATCTCGAAATCAAAGAAAAACAGAAGAAAAGCAGAGCAGTTCTTCGTTAGATTCGAAAAACGCTGATAGATTCAACCTGTTTCACGCCTCGTCTCTGATACCAATTGATTTTCGATAGATTCGAAAAACACAGATAGATTCAACAAGCTTCAAGAGCAAAACCAAGAAATGGAATTTTATTAGCCCCTCATTTAGAGACTAAACGATGCTAGAAAAATATAAAGAAAATACTATTTTAAGTTGAACTTAAGTATATGGAAGAAGGGATATCATAATGGGAAGAAAAATGTGTGTTTTTATAGATGTTTTGGTGAGGTTGGGTGAAATGCTTGATCGGGTATTTAGGATACCCGATCGGGTAAAAGACAAATCTTCACAAATATTGCTCCCATGATCAGTTGTTCCCAGATTTTGATTTAGACACTCAAATCAAGCAAATACCTGATCGGGTATATGCTATACCCGACCGAGTATATGACTTATTTCCCAAATCTTCACTTTATTTTTATTACTTTCACTTTCCTTGACCTTCCAAGGGTCCTTTTGATGATCTTTACCTAGTTTAAGCTCAAAATAGCCCTAATCTAAACAAATTACAAACAACTAGGAAAAATAAAGTATTACACGAAAAGTGTGTAATTTCTCAAACAACAATAAATAAAACTAGTTAAAAAATTACAAACATGAACAATAACAATTCTATACTATCAAACTCCCCCCTACTTAGTCCATTACTCGCCCTTGAGTAAAAATGAACACAACAATTTCACATTCCACAAAACAGATAAAATCAAAGGAATAAAATGTTCAGTTTTTCATTCATCCCAAAATTACAAAGAAAGATGGTTTTCATGAACAAATATTCTTTTCATTGCTTCCATCCTAAAAACTCCCAAGTGAAATGAGTTCGTGTATAAACTCGAATAAAATTTCTTCTCATTCTCTCATTCTGCCTAGGAGGCTTTTCAGATTTTAATCCTAGCCTCTCTTTTTATTTCCCTTTTTCTCCCAACTCACTCATTACAGCTATTTTTGCTTAAATTGGCCAATATTGGGTTTTGAACCTAACTAGCATTTTTTCTTTTATTTATTCTTTTTTTTTTGTGTTTTTTGTTTTGTTTTTGTTTTTTATAGAAAATAATGCAAGTTCAAGGTGGAGAAAATGAGTACATACCAAATGAGTGACTCCCCCCTACTTAGTCCTTGCATTGTCCCTTGTGTTCTCCGTCATCATCATCTCATCTTGGTAGCTATCATTGCCACCGCCATAGGCTCCTTTTGGGTGTTATTATTATTATTTGTTCTTGAGAAATTGGAATTTTTTGTTTTTGTCTATGTTTTCGGATATGGGAATTTGTAGATTTGGGGAGGGAAATTGAGCTTTGATTGTATGGGAGTGATGATGGAGACGATGAGAAGATTTTTATGGGTTTAATTTTGGGATTTTGGTGAGGTATTGAGGTGATTTGGAGGAGGAAAATTCATGTATGTGGGGTTTGGTGAAGTGTGTTTGAAGGTCAGGGAAGATGGAGTGTGTTCCAATGGAATGGAGAATAAGTTGGGATAAAACCCCCATATACCTGATCGGGTATATGGAATACCCGGTCAGGTATTCTTTTTTTTTTGGTTTTTTTCGCATGCCCGACGGGTTTTGTAAGTATACCTGAATGGGTATGCCTTCCGGGGGGCTGGTAGAATTCATTTTTTGCACTTACCCGGTCAGGTATTTTGGTTTACCCGATCGGGTAAAATTTTGGTTTTTTATTTTTAAGCCTTGCCCGACGTGTTTTTCCTTAAGGTATTATATTTTAACATGATACCCGACCGGGTATATGGTATACTCGGCCGGGTATTTGCCTCAGGGCCTTCAAAAATTCATTGTTTTGTTTATTTTTTCAAAATAAAAAGGTGCACTCTCTAACAATCACTCGATTGGAATAGAATAAAATAACACACAAAATACAAACTTGGGTTGCCTCCCAAGAAGCGTCTTATTGAATGTGTTGGTCCCTCATTCAGAGATAATGATCTAACAGCAATGATATAATATTACAGTAATACAAACAAGGGATCAGATAATGATATGAAGAAGATGATCGGTGAAACCCTATTTGATATACCGTGAACTGTTACAGAATGATGAGCGCTAAGGGTGATAGTTCGAATACAAATTTGACGCAAACCTAAGCCTTACGCGTATATTTATAGGCTGAGACAGGTGTGCGTAAAGGTTGTTCAGCCAGGTATATGGGCATGACAACTTAGGCCCCATTACATTTACTACTCTAATAAAGATACACAATTAATACATCAAGGAGTAATAAAGGCTATACTAATACAAAACTCTTGATAAACTTGATTCACAATAAATATTCTTCAACAATCTCCCCCTTTGTGATCAAGTACCGTCTTGTTCTCTTTCTGAGCTCTAAAGTAGTTTTTCTTGCAGTTTAGTGCGTGCTCATATTGCCTGAGGATGTTTCTCTTTTCTAAGCATTCATCAATAGCTTTGAGAATCAAAGTCAGCATTTCATGCTCCTTTAGAGTATATGTAGATGCATCCACAAGTTTTCTGTCAAGCTCTTCCTTTGTTTTCCGTAGCTTCTCTTGAATGATTTTCAAAGTCCCATCACAAAATTTGTGGATCTCTTCAACCACCATCAGGCGTTTTTCATCCTTGTGGTTCAGATAGACTACTGCAGGTGGAGTGAAGAAAATGTGGTAAACAGGAAAGTCCTCTAGCTCCGGACCATACAGTTTCGGCTGAGATAGATTCGCTTTTGGGATATTATTTTCTAGAGCCATTTGAAAGTCATAGGAAGCGTTGAATCGAACTTGTCTCAGCATGAAACGCTTGATTGCTTCAAAACCTTCTTTGTAAGTTAGATTGTTTCTGACCGGTAGGTATCTGTACGCCATAAACATCCCATAGATATCATCCATTTTGAGCATTATGAAGTCATTTTCTTGGCATACAAATTCACTGCCGTCAGTGCGCTGGACTTTGTAGCAGTAGAATCTGATTGTATGATGATCTTCGGCTTTGACTTGTAGTATTGCATGAACACGATGCGTACTAGACTTTAGATCTTTTTCCAAAATTTGTCGTTAAGGCCCTGAAGATCTATGAATTAGCATATGTAGGTGACCTCCTGCTTCTTTTCCTTTCAATTTTGTAAGTCCGCGCATCCTCAGTTCCCTCAAAGGTCTGACCTTCTCCGATTTACGCCAGACACGCTTTCTGTGTTCCTCTTGGAAGGGGGCTTTGATTCTAACGTTCTCCCAAGGTTTCTCATTCTTGGGAACTCGTCCCGCCGTTTGTCTGATTATTGATTCCAATTCCTTGGGAGTTTCCTTATAATTTTCCCCTTCTTTGAGTTCCTCTTCATCAAGGCGGATGATGTCTGCTGCACATTTGGCGATTAGCTCTCGTATGTACCAGCTCCGTTGCATGTCCTCAGTTTCTTCGTCATCTCGAGTCTGATCCCACTCTGTCCATTTCTTAGGCCACTAGTCGTGTATAATAATATCTTCAAGTTCATCATGCATTGCCTCTGATGAAGGGGTGGTAGAAGTTTGTTGACTTGGTGGTGTCGAGGACATGTACTCTGGAACACCAGGATCACAAGGATTTCCTGTTGTCATCGGTTCTGAACTATATTCTGACTGATGGCCTGATTGTGAGGATGTACCAGAGGTAACATCAACAGGACTTCCATCCCCTCCTCGAACCATATCTCTCGGAGATACGCCTCGGGATGTTTCGTCTAGCTCGACCAGGCTAGATAGGTTTTGGTTTTGGCTGGAAGCGGGTGGCTGTTGGTTGGTTGAGGATTTGGCTTGATCGGGTTGTGGGGGTTGGCTGGTGGAAGCGGCTTGCTCAAGTGTTCGTGGCCGCTTGTTCTCCCCTTCATGAGGTTCTGAATCATCGGGAGCCTCATGTGAACGTTTGCGACCACGAGGACTGTCATGGCAAGTGCTTTTCGTGTTAGAAGTGCCCAAAAGAGCACGGAGGATGGTTTGTTGATAAAGGGTGATGTCTTTGACATCAATGGCAAGAAGTTTGGCGAGCATAGCGGATGCCAGGTCGTCGAAGGATAGGGTCATGAGGTCAAGGCGAGGAGTGGTCGGGAGTGGGGATGATACTAGTTCGGTATCATGGGTTCCCCGACAGAGTTGAAGGCTAATGGGTTTTGTGGCAGAGGTGTCGGAAATGATTTGGGTAGGTTGCGGTTGGGAGTGAGAGAATATTCGCTCAGGTGAGGGTTTAGGTGCGGGTTGCTCAATCTGAACCGTTGGGGTGTTCCTGAGTTCCTGTGCAAGAGCGGTCATTGCGTCTTGCACGCATGGTTTAATGGTGGAATCCATGAAACGATTCAGAAGAGCAGTGACGTCTTTGAGGGTGGGGGTACCAGTTACAGGAGTTGTAACTGTTGTCACAACATCAGTGAAGAGAGCTGATGTGTGGTCTGCGTTGAATGATGAAATCATTGGTTGCATAGCAGGACTTCCGACCGTCATAGTTTGCACTCGGGTCGTTACACCCAGGGTGTGTGGACCTGTTTGTGCAGTGAGAAGTGTATGTGTCCTAGAAAAATCAGAAAATTTGAGAATAGTGACACCTAGACTCGATGTGTGCGAATGAGGGGTTGTGACCTTGGGCGGTTGGCCACTAGTTTGCTCAACTGATCCAGAAGGGACCAGAGAGGTGGGTAAATCTCGTGGTGGTGAAACTTTAGCCGGTTGGGATGCTTCCAGAGAGCCACCATATCTGACTTTCACTTGGCCATCTTTGTCGAGATAGAGATTCTGCTGCTGTATTGGAGTCATTTTCTGTTTCATCTCTTCAAATTGAACCCTGTCAATTATCTGAGACCCACCCAATCTCCATTCCCAGAAATTTAGGGCCTTCTTCTTCTTAGAGCCTTTCTTATGTGGAGATTGAGGTCTAGGAATGCCAGCTAGCATTTTCTTTTGAATGGCAGCTTCAAAGTATGGTGTGGGATCAACATTTGGATCAACAGAGGATGATGCTCTAGCAGGGGTTCTGGTAGATCAAGGTTTAGGATGCTGAGAGTCCTCTTCCCCCTTTTTGGCATCATGGAGGTCTTCTATCATCAGGCTGATTTTCTGGAACTCCGAGGCCTGGGATGTAGCAATCTGCCCAAGGGCCTCTGGCAGGGTTTGTGTGACAGAGGTGAGGCCTTCTATCAACCCTTGCTGTTTCTGGATAGCAGAAGGTAAATCCTTGGTGCTGGCTTGTGGCTTCTAGTAAAACCATCTTCTGATACCTCTCTTTATCTGCTTTGACCAGGGATGAGGCCTGCTCTTTATGATCTTTGCACGGCTCTTCAATGTCTAGCAGTTGTTCCTTGGTCTTGGAGTCAGACCATTGTAGGGTTTCAACATCATCATATATCTTATTAATGACCTTGTCCTGATCGATGAGGATTTGATGGAGGGAGTAGAGAGTTCCGTTGATTCCATCTACTTCAATGGAGAGTGCATCAGTTTTGACACTTGAGTTTTTCATGAAGTCAATCATCGTGGCCTTCAGAGAGGCGAAGCTTTCTGAAATGAACTTCATACCAGAGTTGAAATTCTGATTCACGTGACTTAGGTGCTCGTAATGACTTTGATTTACCAGAATCAGCTTTTGCATCCCATCCAGCATTTGACCACCAAAGTCTTCTGTTGCTGCCACAAACTCATTAAAGGGGATCTGAGGTTCTTCTCTTGTGAAGCCAGGCATCTCTAAACCCTTTCCCTTGGGCATTGGTTGATGCTCTTGAACAGAAGATAAGGACCGGTGTTGCCTCTTATGCTCAAGTTGTGTCAGTGCGGGGGTCTTCTGCCTTTTGGAGGTAGCCTTGTTGGGGTCACTTACAATGAACCCATCCAGGTTTGAGGAGTCGTCATAGGATGAGTAAATAGGGATTCTGTCTCTGACCACTTGCTGTTTTCTGTGGAAAGAGGGGTTGGAAGCAGAAGAGTGTCTGAAGTATCCTTTTGGTGCATGAAATGGAGATATAGTTGTTGGATCAGAGGATCTGGTGTACCAGGCTTGGTGTTGCTGAGTTGTGGGTTTCTATTGTGGTGGTGTAGCTGATTTGGTATTCTGTTGCGGAGAGCAATGAGGTGAGGGGGTTTTTTGCTGTGAGGTTTGTTGGGGTTGGGTTCTCTGTTGTTGGGGAGAGGGAGGGGGGAGAAGGTGAACGATCTCTTGGAGGGGTTTTCTGCTTGCAGGGAGATGCAGATTTGGAGGGAGTTTCCTTGGGAGTAGGGTTTCTGATGGGGGTGGTTTGTTTGTGAGGTGAAGGAGATTTGGATTTCTGGGGTGTTGATTTGTGCTGAGATGGGGTGTTCTGTTTAGAGGGTGTGCTCTGTTGCGGAGATAGAGATTTTTTAAGTGGAGATTGGGGTGGAATTGAGTAGGGTGTAGTGAGTTTTGGTGAGGGGGTGTTATGGACAAAGGGTGATCTGGGAGGTGTAGTGAGGGGCGCGGTTGTAATATGAACAGAGGTGGAGGGAGAGATTACCTCGATAACAGGCTCTTCCAATAAGGAGGCTCTCCATTTCCGAATCAGTTCCATCATAGCTAATCCTTCTGGTTTTGGAATTGAGGGTTCTCCGGGCATGAAGTTGGGATTTACAGAGTCCTTTTGCCATCTTTTCAAATAACCAGGCTTCAAATAGTTTAGCCTCATGATCTGTAAGTGGATTCACTTGTTCTTCTGAAGGGGTAGAAATAAGAACAGCTTTGCCCTTGAGGCTGGTCTTCTTCTTCTCAAGGACAGAAGTGAGGTAGTTAAGTGCGAAACACTTTGAGACATCATCAGTACCTACCCAGTTGAGAACATCAGCTTCCTCTGACTCATAATGGTCAAAATACTGAATGATCTTCTGTAGTGGTCCAATCCTCCAGCTCCTCCAAGCTAGCACTCGCTCAAATTGCTTATCCAGTGCAATTCTGTAGCCAGTTTGAGGCCCTCTATCCAGCGAGGCTTGGTGTTCTGGGGATGGTGCTAATGCCTGATGTTCTGTAGAGTTCTCAGGTTCCCCCTGAGTAGTGGCATCCTTCACCACTACTCTCTCTTCTTCAGAGTCACTTGACTCAAATATTATCTTCTTCCCTTGTCAGAGAGGATTCTTGAGTACAATGGGTGATTCAGATTCTTCTAGTTCTCCCTGAGCTTCTGGGGTTTTCTGAATGACAGGAGTTCTGATCTTCTTCTTCTTAGTAACTGATGAGGCAGAAGGGGTAGATGTTGTGGACTCAGAAGAGGGTTTCTTCCTCTTGGGATTGGTTTTCTTGGTCACTACCTTCTTGACCTTCTCTGGGGCAATTTTCTTAGGAGCTGTTTTCTTTACAACCTTTTTCACCAAAGGTTCCTCCTCAGAACTAGTGTTGGTGTCTTACCGTGTGGGTTTCTGTTGGAGCTTTTGCCTGTTTAGGTCCAACTTAGCTAGACGTTTGAGTTCAGCTTTTATAGCAGCATCCCTGTTGCTGGTAGAGGACATGAAAATCACATTTGAGTGATCCACCACGGTTGGCTTTCTGAGACCAACTCCTTGTATCAACAGTTCAGAAATGAGAAGGGCATGTCCTACTTTCCCAAAGTAGATGCCTGTTTCTGTGTTCTTCCTCTTGGCAACCGTGACAAACTATATCATGGATCTGAGAATAACCTATCCCCAGTTGAGGTTTGCCTTGTGTAGAACAGCAGAAATGGCCTTTGCTTGGGAAATGGTGAACTCATCAGTAGATGTGTATGTGTATCTGCACCAGACGCATTTGTGAAAGATATTCACTAGCAGCTCAAGGTCCCTCTTCAATGAGTGCTTCTTCCATGTCAGTTTGGGAATGTTGGCGCCTGGTTTGCCGTAGTTTAGAGCAAATTCTTTGATAGAGAGTTCCACAGTTTCTAGGTCAATGAGACCGTTGGACTTGTCTTTAATTTGGATTTGAAAGAGGTCATTGATGACTCATGCATCAATAGTGACCTTTTCTCCATTCACAGTGGAGGTGATAACTTCGTCTTTGTAGTCTGCGTTGAGATATAACTCAACTACATCCATATTACTGTACTATGCGTAGTTGTAGGTAATTACCTTGCTTAGTTGAGATTCATTGAGGCACTCTAGTATCCTTTCCATCAGTTCCTCGTCCTCGGCTAGTTTCGGCAGTGCGTAGAGATCGCACTTCATCCCTGTGAGGACGTTCTTTGTCAGAGATTCCTTCTGAGATTTGGAGAGAGATTCGAAACTGGTGAACGCCATTTGAGAAAGAGTTAGAAGTTCTGAGAGCTTGAAAGATATGGAGGTTTGAAAGCTTGAGAGAGATGAGAGCAATGGCGGTTTAGGTTGAAAAGAGGGAATATATGGTTTCAGGTTAGTGGACGTTTGAGATTATTAGCGGTTTCGAGGTACCAATAAATGAAAAAAGAGGCGCAGTAAATGTTCTGCGGCTGTAATAACGTTTAAGGGTAAAGGGTAATAGTCCTTTGCTTAGAAGCTAGGTCACCCTTTTCCTCAAAATTTTCTAAGTCCACAACCTTGTGTGAGGGATAGAGAGGGTTTCTGTTGCTGAGGAGTTTTGGTAGGAATAGAGGTTCTCTGTTCGAAATGAAGAACAGAAGGGGTTCTGCAACAGAAATCCTGTAACAGAGATTCTGTAACAGAAGGTCTTTCTTTCAACCGTCTCTGGGCATTTCATCCATCATTCCCATTTCTTCTCTCAGCTTATTAAACCTTGCTTCAGGTAAAGGCTTGGTTAGAATATCTGCAAGTTGGTCTTCTGTTACACATGTTTCATGCATATGTGCTTCTTTTCAACATGATCTCTAATGAAGTGATGTCTGATCATAATATGCTTTGTTCTGGAGTGAAGGACTGGATTATGAGTGATTGCAATGGCACTTGTGTTGTCACAGAGAAGCTTGATCTCCTTTGCTTGAATTCCATAATCCTTCAGCTGTTGCTTCATCCAGAGTAGCGGAGCACAGCAACTCCCAGTTGCAATGTATTCAGCTTCAGCTGTGCTTGTTGAGATTGAGTTCTTCTTCTTGCTAAACCATGAGACAAGTCTCCCACCTAGCTATTGGCAGTGACCAAATGTCCTCTTCCTGTCTAACCTGCAAAATCTGAGTCAGAGTAACCAATTAGTTCAAAGTTACCTCCCTTTGGATACCATAGGCCTGCATTTGGATTTCCTTTGATGTATCTGATAATTCTTTTTGCAGCACTTAGATGGCTTTCCTTGGGCTTTGATTGGTATCTGGCACAGATTCCAACAGAGAAGGATATATCAGGTCTGCTTGCAGTTAGATACAGAAGAGATGTAATTATTCCTCTGTAGGTTGTTGCATCAACATCTTTTCCTTCATCATCTGTACCAATTCCTTGAGAAGTGTTCATGGGAATCTTCATTGAGGATTTTCCATCTATCCCAAACTTCTTGATCAGGTCTCTGGTGTACTTCCCTTGATTGATAAAGATTCCCTCTAGAACCTATTTCATTTGAAGTCCTAGGAAGTAGCTCAGTTCTCCCATCATGCTCATTTCAAATTGACTCTGCATTACTTGAGAAAATTTCTTGCATAGTTCTGCATTAGTACTTCCAAATATAATATCATCAACATATATCTGTACTAGCAGAATATGATTAACAACAGAGATCTGAAATAGAGTTTCGTCAACCTTTTCCTTAGTAAACCCATGGTTTACTAGGAATATGGACAATGTGTCATATCATGCTCTGGGAGCTTGCTTAAGGCCATAAAGAGCCTTTCTAAGCTTGTAGACACAAGAAGATTGAGTAGGAATGATAAAACCTGGTGGTTGTTCCACATAAACTTCTTCTTCAAGATCTCCATTCAGAAATGCACTCTTGACATCCATCTGGTAGACCTTGATGTTGTTGTAGGCAGCGTGGGCTAGGAAGATTTTGATGGTTTCAAGTCTGGCAACTGGTGCAAAGGTCTCATCAAAATCAATTCCTTTTCTTGGCAGTAACCCTTAGCTATCAGTCTAGCTTTATTCCTTACAATGTTGCCATCTTCATCTGCTTTGTTCTTGAACACCCACTTGGTTCCAATGACATTTTGATGCTTTGGTCTAGGAACAAGTTCCCATACTTTATTCCTTTCAAATTGAGTAAGTTCTTCTTGCATTGCATTGATCCAATCTGAGTCTGCAAGGGCTTCTTATACAGTCATACGTTCCATATGAGATATGTAGCAGGCAAACATTGCTTCCCTTCTTGTTGTGGCGGATCTGGTCTGTACACCACGTCTGATCTGTCCAATTACTTGGTTTGGAGGATGATCTCTTAACCAGGTTAGATCAGGTTCTGTCAGTTGTTGTCTGGGTTTCTCTGGTTCCTCATCTTCTGAATCTTCATCTTTATTCAACAGAAGGGGGTTTGGTGCAGGTGTTGGAAACGCAAGATTAACTGCTACCTCTTCTGTTGGTTCAGGTGTTCTGTCTTCTAGGTTGACTTCCTTCAGAGTTTTTGTTAAATCTTCAATAGAGGTGCTGTCATCAAACTTCACATGTATGGATTCTTCAACATGTAGAGTCCTTCTGTTGAGTACTCTATAGGTTTTGCTAGTGCTTGAGTAGCCTATTAATACACCATCATCAGCTTTTTCTTGAAACACTTTCAAATGTTCTTTCCCATTATTCAGAATATAGCATTTGCAACCAAATACATGGAAGTAGCTGATGTTAGGTTTCCTTCCTTTCCATAGTTCATAAGGAGTCTTCTGGTGGTTTTTGTTGATCATACTTCTGTTCTGGGTGTAGCATGCAGTGTTGATTGCCTCAGCCCAGTATCTCATTAGTAGACCAGATTCCGCAATCATTGGCCTTGCAGCTTGTTTCAACATTCCGTTCCTCCTTTCTGCCACACCATTCTATTAAGGTGTTCTGGCGGCAGATAGTTGATGGAAAGTTCCATTTTGATCGCAGAAGTCCTTAATGACTTGGTTCACAAATTCAGTTCCTTTGTGAGATCTGATTGTCTTGACTTTCATATTCTTTTCAGTTTGAAGTTGTTTCAGTAGTGATGGCAACTTTTGAAGTGTTTCATTCTTCTTTGTCAAGAAGGTTGTCCATGTATATCTAGAATAGTCATCCACCATGACTAGTGTGTATTTCTTGCCACCAACACTTGGAGTCTCAACTCGTCCAAATAAATCCATGTGGATGAGATTTAAAGGACTAGTGGAGAGATCTCCAGCAATGGGTTTGAATGTGTTTTTCACTTGTTTTCCCTTTTGGCATGAACTGTAGAGGCTCTCTTTCTTGTACACTATGTCTGGCAGTCCATCTACAATGTGTTCTCTTGCCAGTTTGTTGATTGTTTTGAAATTCAAATGGCTAAGCTTCTTGTGCCAATCCCAGCTTAGTTTTGAATCTCTCTTGGCTATCAGGCATACTCCATCTTTTGCAGTTTTCCAATCAACCACATAGATATTCTTCTTTCTTCTTGCTGTAAGAACCACTTCCTTTGTTGTCTCATGCTTCACATAACAGAAGTCCTTTGTGAATTCAACAATGTATCCTTTATCACAGAATTGGCTAGCACTTAGTAGGTTGAACTTCAGGCCTTTGACATATGAGACATCATCAATGATTATCTGGTTCTTGATCAGCTTCCCTTTTCCCTTTGTCTGACCTTCTTTATCATTTCCACCAAAGGTAACTCTTGCTCCATTCAGCTTTTGGAACTCTGTTAGGCAACTTCTGTCACCTGTCATGTGCCTGGAGCATCCACTATCAATAAACCATTCTTGTTCAGAGATAGCTCCAGCATAGTGTTCCTGCAGAATTAAAAGAAAGATTTAGGTACCCCAAGCAATGTTGGGTCCTATGGGTCATGAAGTTTTGGTAGTTGGTACCACTTTGGTCTCATCAAGTGAAACCTCGGTGGGTGGTACCCATTGTCCACCTGGTAGTCATAGTAAACTGAAGTGTGATTCACTTTGGGCAGATGCCTGTGAGGGTCATGCTTCATGTTTACATGTTTTTGCATAGATTTCTTGGTAGGAAAGAAGTCCCATATACTATCAAGAGCAGAGGGGCGGTTAGCCCTGGGCTTCTGAAGTTGACCGGTCAACCTCTTGTGCCTAAAGTTAACTGTCTCTTGATACTTGCCTTTCTAGTGATCAATTCTAGCATGGTTATCATGAGGTTGTCTGTTGTGGGTTTGTCTTTGATTTTTCTGAAAACCTTTTCTGTTGTTAGGTTTCTCCCAGGTTCATTAATTTTTAAAATGGGTTTCTGTTGAACCTTTATCTTTCTATTTTCTGGTCTGACTTCCTCATGAGTAACCTTGGTACCAGATACACCAACATGGCAAATGGGACTAGAGATCCGTGGCTCTATGACTTTATCAACCTTAGCAACTTTGGTGCTAGGTCTTACAGAAGGCTCACCGGATTCTGTTGCAACATATCCAAGACCAGAAACAAGGGAAAGCATTTGATCAATATCAACAACCTTTAGAGAAGTTTGCATTTTCATAAGGCTATTGTATCTGACCTCAAAATGCTTAATTTCTCTTATTCTATCAAGAAGAGAGAGATTTTCAGCTTCAAGTTCATCCCTTTCCTCAATCAAGAGATTGATTTTTGCCTTAGTCTCTTTTCTTAAGTCATAAATTTCAACTTTTAGCTTATTGTTTTCTTCTTTGACTAAAGAATAATTGGTTTGAATAGTTCTAAACTCTTCCCACAATGATGACATTGCATCATCATTTAAAGCTGTGCCTACCGAAGAAAAACAAGAGTTAGAAGAGGAGGTTACGTCATCATCAGATTGGGCCATGAGGCATAGATCTTCTGTTTCAGCATCTAGGCAATAGAAGGCCTCATCAGAATCAGAGTCAGAACTGGATTCTATCTCAGAAAGGGGGTCTTTCTCAAATTGTTCTGTGATAAGTGCCTTCCTTCTTCTAGGATTGTCTTCATACTTCTTTTCTCCATCTTGTCCTTGTCTTTCAGACACTCTGGGATGTGGATAGTTTGCCTTGAAATGTCCAGGTTGTCTGCAGTTGTAGCAGAGAAGCTCTCCACTGCTGTCTGAAGACTTGGTCTTCTGGAATGGTTTTCTGCTGGCAGATGGACTCCTTCCATCTTTTGGTTTCTTCATGAACTTTTTGAATCTTCTGGCAAAAGCAGCCATATATTCGTCAGATAGTAATATTGAAGGGTCAAAGTCATTTGCCTTAGATGTACTGGCTGTGAGAGCTGTGGTGGTCCTCTCCTCAGGTACATCTTCTTTTTCTTCAATCATCTCGAACTCATGAGCTTTGAGATCTGAGATGAGCTTGTCTGTAGGTTATGTATTTACATCTTTGCTTGCTTGAACTGCAACCACCTTCATTTTCCATGCTGAGGGTAGACCTCTCAACACTTTGAGGTTGATCTCCTTGGTGGTGAGTTCCTTGCCAAGTTCAGAAATCTCTCCAGTGAGAGTAAGGAGCCTGTCATACATCTTGGAGATCCTTACACCAGGGAGAAGTTTGAAGTCATCAAACTTCTTGTTGGCTATTGTTAGCTTGTTGTCCTTTTCTTGCTCATCACCTGCTCCTATGAGCTCAAGAGTATCCCAGACTTCTTTGGCAGTTTTGCATTTCTTGATTCTGTTGAAGTATCTATCATCAATGGACTTGTAGAGGATGTCCTTAGTAATGTTGTCCAGATTGTATTTTCTCCTCTCTTCAGTGGTCCACTCAGATTTGGCTTTGTTGATCATCTGTGGCCTTGTGTTATTGATTGCATGCTCAGGATTCACCTTCTGGAAGTTGGTGAATGGCCCTATGTCAAATACTTTCCACATTTCATCATGAAGAGCACAGATGCGTGCCTTCATCCGGATCCTCCTTCATAAGGTTCTTGGAAAGACAATGATCCATTATAAAAGATTAATATAGAGGCTAAAAAGAAACAAGGAGGCTCTAATACCACTTGTTGGTCCCGGTTATAATGGGTACAATCTAGAGGGAGAGGTGAATAGACTGTACTGATTTTTAACTTTTTCAAGCTAAGTACCAGATTTTAACAGAATAGCCTGTTCTGTTGGCAGAACAGACTGGCAGCGGATGATATTCTGGTAGGGGTTCTGTCCGGTCAGCCTCAGAGAAGCAAAGGCAATAGGCCTTCTGTTAACTCACAGGATGGGTTCTGCTGAACACAGAGACAAAGTTTTTGGAGTTAAACAGTTTAAAGTAAATGCGAGAAATAAATGCAGTAAGTAAATGACACCAGAGATTTTTATAGTGGTTCAAGGAACAACTCGTTCCTCTAATCCACTGTTCCACTAAGCTTGGAAAAACGACAGTTTACAACGCCTTAGTCCTAGCACTTAAGAAGCTCTCCATGTCTTCTTGAAGTCTAAATGTCTCCTTGGATGCATTTCCTGGCTTCCTTTAAGAATGGTCCTTTCAGTGAGCTTTCTTTGAAGTATAGACACTTCACCACTCCAGTTACTTAGACGTCCTTCTTGTTAGAGAAGAGTTCTTGTAAGAACAAGGGTTTTCCAACTTGCTTCGTCACAAAGGATGTGTAGATGAAGTGCTTGAAGTGTTGAAGAACAGTTGAAAATTTGCTCTTATTGGAATGTGAGGATGTGAAAATATTATCTTTCCAACTGAAGCTTTTCTTGTTTGAGATGATGAAGATTGAAGTCACACGAAAGCTTGTGAGTTTGAATTTTTGTCCGAGTAAATGTTGAGCAAAAATTCTAGCAAAGTTGTCCGGTTGTTCTTCGTGTAGTATCTTTTATACTGGGATTGTCTTCCCGTTGGAGGAGGAGCACAACTGCATTAAATGCGCGAACAGTTGACTTGACCAGTAGGACCCGGTAAAGTTGGCGAGTTGCTATTTTGGGATAAGGATATCCTGAAATGTCGAACAATCATCAGCTTTTACTCTTCGGCGTACGGGGTGCA
Source organism: Cuscuta europaea (assembly GCA_945859875.1). NCBI lineage: Eukaryota > Viridiplantae > Streptophyta > Magnoliopsida > Solanales > Convolvulaceae > Cuscuta > Cuscuta europaea. The sequence continues at coordinate 4,883,556 of CAMAPE010000019.1, read as the reverse complement.
TTAAATGAGCATTTAATGTGCGTACTGTAGCTTTTCCGTTGAAGTCTTCTAGCCGTTGAAGGAATCCTTCGTTGGTTCATCGACTGAGGTAGTGATGGAGTATATGGGTCTGGACCCCAGGGCCCACATACTCAGGAGAACAGAAGGTACCACGATCACTTGGTGGGACCCTCGTCGGCCAGATGACCTCCATCGGCCATAAAGAAGTCTACTCAGAATATGATCCAGAAGCCAGGGGAACCGGGTGACCTCGTCGGCCGGGTCTTCGTCGGCCATGCCCTCATCGGCCACGGGTAGCCTCCAGAATAAGATTTTATACTTAATTATTTCTACATCTCTTGTACTCAGCCCAATAGTGGCCCAATTGTAAATGGGCCTCCCAAGCCCAAGACTTGGGAGCCCAGCCCCAATTTTGTCTATAAATACTCCCCATGGGAGTAGTTATAGGGGTTCAGAAAATCATTAATACAGAGCAATTATATCACTTCTCTCTCTAGCTCTCACTTCTCTCTAGACTTATAGTCTATCATTTGGTGCTTTCATTGAGATTAAGCAAGTTCATAGGTTCTTGCTTAACACTTGGAAGAAATTTCAAGTGAAATAAAAAGGGTGGGGGACGACACAAGACGAAGCGGACACCCAACCACTAAAAGTACACTTAGAAGAAATTCTAAAGTGATGTGAAAGCAAGGGGTGTTCCTTATGGACGAGGCATGCTCACCTACGTTACCTGCTTCGGCCACGACTACAAGAAGCAAATTCGTGAGTTCTTATTTGACACTTGAAAAAATTGCAAGTGAAATGAAAGGGGGTGAGGAATGACACAAGACGAAGAATACACAATGGCCGGAAAGGTACACATGCCGATGAAAATACCTACGCGCATAAAGCTATCCATACTGGCTGTATTGGCCGACGAAGGCCCCCGAACAAAAGGAACTACTTAGTTTAACATTTAGTAAAAAATTCTAAAGTGTGAACAATAAAAGGAAAGGGGTAACACCAAGACGAAGCGGACACTCGATCACTTAAATTCTGACACTTAGAAGAAATTCTAAAGTGTTGCTAAAAGCAAGGGGTGTTCCTTATAGACGAAGCATGCTCACCTAAGTTACCCGCTTCGGCCGCAACCAGAGGAAACAACCAAAGAGAACAATTGTCCAAGTCCCAACTTAAGCACTTGAAAAAATTTCGAAGAACAATAAGAGCAAAAGGGAAGACAAGACGAGGACATTATAAACATTAAGGCCGAAAGAGAAATATACTTTCATTCATCAAAGGAGAAGTACAAAGGGGGCACAACGGCCATTACAAAATAAAAGCGCTATAGCACTTGCCTAAACTACTGTACACAAAAGGAAAAGTTAGCCGATCTGTTCTCTAGGGAGACTTCATCAGCAACCAGCCCCCCATCGGCTTGCTCAACAGCAGCCTTGGTGCCCTCCTCCATCCTCACCTCTGCGCTGGCCTCGGCTACTGCGGAGACAACAGTGTCGGCCAAGGCGTCATCATCGGACCAGTCCGGTTCACTGATGGAGGAGCTGAGTATCGGGTCCTGTCTCTCAGAAGGAGGAAGCTTCGCTTTGGCCTCCGGGTCTTTCATCAGCCCCGGGAGCTTCAAATTTTTCTTGGCCCATTTCTGGGTGAGCTTCAGCTTCTTGAAGGCGCGGTGCAGCCTCCGGTAGATTAGCCATTGCATCCTCTGCTGGGCCATGTCGCAATAAACATACATCTCCCTTTGAAAATATTCTTGGCCGACAGGGCAGTTATGGCCCCAGTCTTCAAACTGATCCGCCACAACCTCGTAGCACCAGGGCCGACGGTCTTCCGCCTTCCAGCCTTCGGCCAGAAATTTCTCAATGGCGCCGTCAGCAGCCTTCTCACCAGCCCTCTCGGCGTCAGCTTGTGCTTTCGCGGCGTCCTCGGCTCGGAGCAGGGCTTCATCGCGGCTCTTCAGCGCCTCATCCTTTTCACTCAGAGCATCATCACTATCGGCCGCCACCTGACGATAGGCCACATCGGCCTCATCAACACTTTTCTTCAGGGCCCCCACCTCGTCCCGGAGCCGGTCCAGACATGCCATGGCCTCCTCGGCCGAAGCAGCTTTTTGCTCAGCTTGTTTCAGCCGGGCAATCTCTCGTTCCTTCCTCTTATGGCTCTCCATCAGCATAAGCCCCCCTGCAATTAATAAAAAATGTTAGGACGATGAAAAACACTTGTGACATCAAGAAATGTGGAAAGTGAAGTACAAGGAACTTACATGGACGACAAGATCCATCCCGTCGTCGTAAATTCTGACGGGGCCTAGCTTCTTCAGATAAGCCCGGTCCTCGACCGGGATAGCTTGGGCAAGCACGTCGTGGCCGTCAACGGCGTCATTGAAAACACCACCCTTGACATGGCAGCTTATAAGTCCCAACGGCCAGCTCCTTTCCGGCCGGCCCTCTGTTTCCGGGAATCCTGGCCGACAGGGATCGGCTGGGACATGGCAGTCGACGAGGGGACTGATGTAACACCGCCCCCATGTAATTGTAACTTATCAAATTATGTATCGAACCCTGAGAAATGAATAAAAAGCATCTTTACGTAATTGTAAATTTTTATCATTTCTTTTACGTGAATAGTAGAATTCACGTGGGGCCCACACCGGAGGTGGGGCCGCCTGATATTATCGGACCACATATTATATTAATCTTGGACTAGATAATATTTATATGGTGGTGGATATCCTAATTGGGCCATGGAAATGGCATAGGGTTGACCGGTTGGTCAAACGGGGCCAAATTATCGGTATCGGCAATTTATCATATAACAGCCCAAAAAGGGATTTTGGAGACTTCTAAATTAAAGTTGGGGAATGCATATTGATTCTAAGGTCCAGTAAGGATTGGGAACAAGTGTTATATTTTATTTGACCCGATAAAATAAAATATAATTAAAACAGTTCGGAAAATACAACTTTCGGGACCGATTGTACACTCCGGGACACAAAGGGTTGACCTCCCACATAAGTGGGGGCCAACCCACGTTTTTAGTCCTGAAAATGGCCAGAGGAGCCGCACAAGATCAGGGGGAAACAAGAAGGAATTGATTGGGAGACCAATCAACATGAGAGTGGGTCCTTGGCCAAGATATTATTATGAGAAATGCCAAAAAGGCATCCTCAATCACACCAACTCCTACAGCTCGGTTAACCTACTCAAAGAAGTGAGATAAGGTCTGCAACCTCCATTGTTACCATCCATACAAGCACCGAGAACAAAGGAGGAAGAAGGAGGGGAAAGGAGAAGAGGAAAGTTGGCTTTGGAGAGGAAAACTTGTGTTTGACAAGGTAATGACTCCATTAATCCCATTTCTTGTTCTTCAATCCTCTTATATGATTATTCAATCATATTTCACACCCTAGTATTGTTCTACATGTTTGTAAGTGTAGAATAAGGGGTTGGAAGGTAGTTCTAAGTCCAAGAACGGACTTAGAAGCCAAAGTGACCGATTCGCCGGAAAATAACCTTTTTGAGGTTATTTGTATTACTATGGGTTTTATGATGATAAAACCTTGTTAGTAACTTGTCTAAGGTATTCAAGTAACTTTCACGGAGTCGAAAGGGTCGCCGGAGTTGTCGCCGGAGTTTGTTGAAGTTCGCCGGAACTAAATCGGGAAGGCTAGAACTTCATAAGCTTCATTAAGGTGAGAAGACGGCTTTATGCTTTATAACTTTTGCGTGAGGCATGAGATTACCTAAAGCAATCAAGGATATGTTTTGTGGAATGATAAAAGATAACCAAGTGTTTGCTTATGCCATGATTATACATAAAACATAGTTGAAAAGCATGTTATGTAGGTTTGGTGATTAAAAATGTGATAACATATTTTGTATGATGATCCAGGGATCCAAAATGGTATTTTTGGATCAAGGACATCAAGAAGTATATGTGTAAAATTTCAAGTTAATCGGACTCCGTTTGGGTGGTCAAACGGGCGTTGACCGCCAAGTCAACTGCCATACCCGACCGGGTATTGACACATACCCGACCGGGTATTTGCTGAAGAATTTCTCAGGGGGCTACTGCCTCCCATACCCGATCGAGTATGGGTAGATACTCGATCGAGTATACATTGAAAATTAGCTTTGGGGGCTACTGGCTCCTGTACTCGACCGAGTATGGGTAGATACTCGACCGAGTATTGGTTTATGCTCAAAACGGGCAGTTTTGAGTAGTTTAACGTGGGCCGTTCAGGTGGGACCCGCCCACGTTGGATCCTAAGGATTGTTATATGACTATAGGGCTAGGCATTGTCCATAGTTAAAGGGATGAAAGGTTAGCCATATCCAGGTTAGGATTTGGTAGAGAATAGACTGGGGATTGGGTGCCCTTGGACGGTAAATGATCCAGAATACTCCAGGTGGGGTCGAGTACCCTTGGACGGTAAATGATCCAGAATACTCCAGGTGGGGTCGAGTACCCTTGGACGGTAAATGATCCAGAATACTCCAGGTGGGGTCGAGTACCCTTGGACGGTAAATGATCCAGAATACTCCGGGTGGGGCCGAGTACCCTTGGACGGTAAATGATCCTAAATACTCCAGGTTGGGTTGAGTGCCTTGGACGGTAAATGATCATAAAACACTCGGTAGTATGAATCGAAGGTAGACTATAGCTTGTGAGCTAGGCAATCGGGAAAGGAGTGAGAAAAGTTAGGTAAGAACTTTATATCTAAAAGACTCTTTAAATGAAATGACCTACGGGTTGAGTATTTTACAAATATATATACAGTATGTATCATCGGATGGATGAGTCACACACACACACACACACACACACAAATATATATATATATATATATATATATATATATATATATATATATATATATATATATATATATATATATATCACCCTATTTTTGGGTCTCGTGTCTGAAACATTAGTTATTCTTCATATAGCCTGCTTGTCACTAGTACTTCTATGGAGTACTGACCCCTCCGGGGGCCCTCACATTTTTCAGGTTGAGGCTAGAGTCCTACTACCTGCACCTTTGCCCAGGGTGATCATTCAAGGAGGAAGACGTGGTTCGTGCTTCCATTCGTATTTGAAATTTATAAACTGCTCATGGATTTTTGAACAATGTTTTCCTTAAAACAGTTGGGGGCCTGCGTGCCCATGTTTGCCACGTGTGGCTAAGTATCAAACACATTATTATTTCCGCGTTTGTTTGATTATGATATTGATGTTGATTGTATGTGTTTACTAATCGGTTTGGCAATAGAATCAATCGGACGCCTTGTACAATTCAATAGGAATGAACTGTTGTTGTTCATATCGGGTTCTACGACGGTTGTCTACGTGGCTCGGACGCGGTCCGGGGCGTGACAATTAAGTGGTATCAGAGCCATCGATTTCTAAACTATATAATTAACCTCTCAATATGGTTATCCTAAAAAAGTTTTGAATAAAACCATGAGCAGAAGTTTTTGTACTTAAGGAACCGTTGGAAACCAAGTTATTGACCTCTTATTGTTAAGACGGTACCCTTAACAGTTTGTTGGCCATAATGTTGGACCAAGTGGTGTCTTCTGTACTAATCCGTCAATTGACATTGAAACGAGTCTAACGACTCATTCCTTATTTCTTTCAGAAATGGAGGGTGGACGCAGGATAACTAGGAGGAACCCGACAGGGCATGTGCCGGGGGCCACCGGGCATGCCACTCGGGCGGAATCACGGACCTCTAGGGGTAGAGGCCGGGGCCAAAGCCGAGGAAGAGGCCGAGGCAGGGGTCGTGGGCGTTCTACAACGCCGACGGCAAGTAGCACGCGTGTCGGTTCTGTGCACCCATCTTGGGCCACCGAACCGGACGATTTCACATATGCTCCACGCACGGAGCAAGAGGAGACCCCGTACAACGGGGAGGACTTTGAGGAAGAAGATGAGGATGATTATCCTCATTATGACCACATGAGTGAGGTACTAGAATGGTACCTCGAGAATGAGGCAAAGAGAGAGCAGCGGCGCCAAGCTAGACTGGCTAGGCAAGCCATGGGGCACGGAAGCCAGGGTGCTTCTAGTGCTCCATCGGGGGCATTTGGGGGAGACACGATGGTGCGTATCTCCAAGTACCTCAAGGAGGCCAGGGCCTTGGGGTGAAAGTCATTTGATGGCAAGGGCGACATATCTGAGGCCGCTGACTGGATTAAGAAGCTGAATGATGCTTCTCGGGACATGCAAATTGGACTCGACGTGAAGTTGAGGGTTGCCACCTGGCTACTATAAGGGGTAGCTGCTGTATGGTGGGAAGGCGTGGAGGGAAAGTTCCACGGTGAGGCCACTTGGGAGAAATTCGAAGTGGAGTTCTATAATCAGTACTACTCAACTTTTGAAGTCAATCTCAAAAGAAGAGAGTACACAAACCTGAAACGGGAGGATGGTTGCTCGGTGAGGCAATTGGAACAAAAGTTCCGTGACTTGGCACGATTCATCCCAGAATACTCTTTGGATGAAAATCGTATGACCAATCACTTTTGGGATGCTCTACAGTTGGACATCCGTGACCGGGCTACTTACCATCACAACATGACATTTAGCCAGATCGTCGATCAGGGGCTCCTTGGGGAAGCCCAATGGAACGAGAGGAAGTAACGGGACGCCGAGGAGGCGAAGAAGAGAAGATGGGGAAACTCTGGACCCCAAGACCACTCCCGGAAGCATCACGCTGGGGGTGGCAATTCATTTAGGGCGCCGGCACCACCAGCGAAAAGGAATAAAGGCTCAGGAGGGCAAGGGGCCAAATTAGGGAGTACGTGGTCACCCAGGTGCGCAAATTGCGTCAAGAACCATGCGGGGAAGTGCAATGAACCACCCCGGTGTTACAAATGCGGTAGCACGAGCCACCTCAAATCCTCTTGCCCAATGTGGAATGGAGGCGGTCCATCGGGGGCCATTGAAGGACCTACGGCTAGTAGGGGACGTGCGGGACCATCTCAGGCCGGCACGGGAAGGGGCGGACCCACGGCTAGCAACGCCGCGTCCGTTAACCAAGGGAGGACCCAAGCACGGGTGTATGCAATGACCGAGGCTGATGCTCGGGCCAACCCAGACTCCATTGCAGGTAACCTCTTGATTTCACACGTATTCTGATCATGTATTTGGAGTAAAAATCTTCAAAAAATATGAAGGACCCGGTTGAGTATCCCTATAGACCCGACCGGGTATAAGCCATGCTTCGATTTTGAAGTGTGCACTCGTTCGGGCAAGCAAGGCAGAATACTTCATTTTTGACATTTCGAGCAATACCCGATCAGGTATGGCTATATACTCGATCGGGTATGTGTAAAACTTGAGCTTCGAAGTGTGTATTCGATCGAGCGTTGATGACAGGGAGCTATTACTTGAGGATTTCGAGTGATACCCGACCGGGTATGGGTATGTACCCGACCGGGTATTGACACTTTGTTCGAATTCAAGGCTGGTACTCGACCGAACAAGGAAAATAGGAGGTTTTTCCTTAAGAACTCGAGTGATACCCGACCGGGTAGAGGACCTTACCCAACCGGGTATAGGGTAATTCTAGGCTGAAATTTTTTTGTCCGGTCCTTTTCAGTCGGGATGTTGAGTGGGGTGTCTTACATGACTTATATATGTAGGAACTCTAAAGATCAACGATAGGGATGCGAGAATTCTCATCGATACCGGGGCACAACGTTCATTTGTGAGCGAAGCGTTTGCCAAGTGATTGAACATGCCTTTGGTAGCAATGATACAACATCAGATCATATATGCACCACAGCTTCCACGACCTCGTGATGCACCATCGGCAACAACTAAGTCAACAAACGAAGAATTTCCTCCAAAGATGCAACACCTAAGATCACAGGGCACTCAACGGCTTCGAGACCACATACTCCACTCTCGGCTAGGAACTAAAACAGGAACTCAACGTCCTCAAATCACCATCGTCCATAAGACCAAGAGACGCAATACTCCTCTCGGACCAGTGGTGCTATCATCCTCAAAACATGGACACCAAGCTACGAATACCACCACTCCTCGGCCAGAAGCACAGAATGAGAACTACGACGGCCAAAGAAAGCAAACAGCGCCCTCACCGGCCACCACCAAACAAAAGGACACCCATCATCCTCAAACAGGAGAAAACCACAATGGCCTCCTCGGCCAAGAGTATGAAATTCGACCATTAATGATCAGAAGGAAGTGTCGTCTTCATCGGGCACTCATGACAGAACGTTCATCGTCTCCACCAAGCAAAGGCACTCGTCTTCCTCAAGCAGAAAACAACATCGTCCATGGCTAGATCCCTCTTCATCCGCAGCAAAGGCCACACATCGGCCAGAACATAGAGCGCCCGTAACGAGAAATAAAGGACCAAAGCAAAGGGTGCGCATAACGGCCAAGACTCCATAGCGGCCCCACAATGGCCAGAAAACGTCAACGCCAGGGAATCTACTCTCCTTCACTTCGTCTACATCTCAGCTCAGAGAGTGGGGGACTCCTGATGGAGTATATGGGCCTAGACCCCAGGGCCCACATACTCAGGAGAACAAAAGGTACCACGATCACCTGGTGGGAACCTCATCGGCCAGATGACCTCCATCGGCCAGAAAGAAGTCTACTCAGAATATGATCCAGAAGCCAGGAGAACCGGGTGACCTCGTCAGCCGGGTCTTCGTCGGCCATGCCCTCATCGGCCACGGGTAGCCTCCAGAATAGGATTTTATACTTAATTATTTCTACATCTCTTGTACTCAGCCCAATAGTGGCCCAATTGTAAATGGGCCTCCCAAGCCCAATACTTGGGAGCCCAACCCTAATTTTCTCTATAAATACTCCCCTTGTGAGTAGTTATACGGGTTCTGAAAATCATTAATACAGAGCAATTATAGCACTTTTCTCTCTAGCTCTCACTTCTCTCTAGACTTATAGTCTATCAGGTAGATTCATGGAAGTTCTCTAAGTGTCAGGCCTTCTGGTATCTTTAGAAGAGAATTATCCAGAAAGGGTCTCGAGCACTTTTGTTGGGATAAAAGCTACCAGAGGGTCCTTAGTCCTTCTGTCAAGGTAGGAGCTAACAGAGATCGTTGAGTACTTCTGTTAAAGTGAAGTCCAACAGAGAACTAGGCGGTCCTCTGTCCACGAAGTAACAGAGAGTCAAAAGGTCTTCTGTCTGGACAAAGTCTAACACGCACACAGAAGGTTTTCTGTCAGGAGGTCTTCTGTCAATCGACTATACTAAGAAAGATTTACACAAGAAAAATTCTAAGTCAAATTTCTAAAGAGGGGTACTCTAAAATCCTAATTAATATAACATCATCAAAATCTAATTACAATTATTCCTTACAAGGATCATAAGAGTCATGTGTCGGTAGCTCTAATGTGGTCCGTAGCGTCGATGGCGTCAGGATCACTCTCACGTTGTTGAGCTTGGTCATAATTTTAGAGCGATCCTTCTTTGATTCGGTGTGCATGTGCCCCCAGAACTGTTGTAAGTATATCTCTGGTACTGGGTGAGCTTTATTGAAGGCGGTCCAGAGTTATTGGCCTTTGAGAATTGCCGGGATTATGGGGTCCTGTCACTTGAACACTTTGAGGTCAAGCTGAAAGTTGTTGACAGTCACTTTGATCCAGTCCCCCTTGGAAAAATTGTGTCGTCAAAGGCTACTTGAGTGGTGCCTGACATAATGAACTGAAAAGAGATGGGGTCAGCACAGTAGTTCTTTTTTTTCAAATTCATCCAACATTCATACAAAGCTTTGATTCAATACTAAGAAAGATTTAGAAATACAGAATAGAGTATTGAAATACAAAGAACAGCTGCTCTCACTTTCTCGACAAAGATGTGCGTGAATAATATGTGAGGCTTAGGGTTTGCTTAAGTTAGCATCCTTTTATACATAAGGATGTCTAACTTAAGGCTTACAAGTGAGCTAATGGCCTGAAATACATATGTGGCCCATATTACACATTTAATTAATAAATACACAAATACAAAGATATTTAATTAGATTGGACACCATAAAATATTCCCTACAATCTCCCCATTGGTGTTCAATCGTGTTCAAACAGCATTGCAGCGCGGATATCTTTATCTTTGTGTTTATTCAACAATCTAGAGGAGAGCGTAGATAAAATCTGTTGAGTTGCTCCTCTTTTGTCTTGATCTTCAGTGTAACCCAGCTTCCTTTGTCTTCGTGTTGAACTCGACTTCTTTAGAGGGCTTTCTGAAGAAATCATAGCAATCTCTCCTTTGATGTCTTTTTGGCAATTTGATCTTTGATGTCGGGGTTGAGAAATCTTCAGTGTCTTGCATGTAGTCCTTGCCTTCCAGAGGTTGGTCTTGATCAGCTTGGATGAAATCCGGTGGCGCCTCTAAAATGAATGTCCTTGAAGAATTTGCAGACACACATGGGATTCTGATTACCTGACCTCTGTCTCCTCCACAATGTAGTCTTTTTGACTATTTGAGGTGAATGCTTTTGAGGAGAACCAGCCGGTTGCACAGCGGAAAATGATGATTGACTTGTGAGCATAGCTGACCATTTGATGTGAAGCTGACTTGGCAGTTTTGATGATTTTAGAGAGTAGAGAGTCGTCGTTTTTTGTGTTGGAGGAGAAGTATACGAGAATGATTTTTGAGAGTAAACCGCATGCGGACCACTCTCCCCCTCGTGACGATCCGATGAATCGGGACGTCATGCCTTTATTCTTTTATTCTGTGTAACAAAATAGGAAAAACAAACAAAAAGGTAAACACCGGAGACACCATGGTGTTCCGTTATCACAACATCAATGTAAACACTGACGTGTGGTCTGTATAAAAATGATAGAAGCATTAAAGCTCTAACAGGACTTCCAACTCGTCATTGTGAGGCATCTAAGCTAGATGTCACTCTGGTTGTTATGGCATGATCATAAAGATCAACAAAGATAACGTAGCCCCCCGGGGTCGTGTAGACGCCCGTTATCATCACTATAGAGATAAACTCTGAAGCGATGACCTGAATATGTTGGTGATTTCTATGTTGCACCAACATGACTTCCTTCCAATCACTGGTCTTCATCCATGGTAGATGAGCCCTATGGAAGTTCTCGCAGGTCATGAAGACTTGCAACTGACTCTAAAAGGTGTCTGTGTTCTAGAAAATTCAAAACAATTGGGAGTGAGATAACTAGACATGACGTGATCAGTGAATGTTCAGTGGCGTGGGACTCATCGGATTGGCATGGTCCATAATATATAAGATATATTATTGAGGACGAATATTTATGTCAAAATTTAACTGACCGCAACGCCTTCTGGCCACCTCCATTTGAGGTGCTTTCGGGAAGAATTATGTGATGAAATTTGGTGAGTATACCTTATATCCACCAAATTCCAACTTAAATTCAATTAGGAAGTGAGTTAAAGAAATTATTTAAATACATTGCGCTAATATATATAGTTTGGCGTATGTGATGAAATAATTTATTTAACTGACTTCCCGATTAAATTTTAGTTCATAATTTATTTAATTGACTTCCCGATTAAATTTTAAACTAGAACTTGATGGACATGATCTATACTTAATGAACAACAAACTCACAAATTTTTATCAAAAAATTTCATCCAGAAGCATCTCAAATGAAGATTACTGAACTAAATGTACAAGAACTTCGGTTCTTACATAGGAACCGGAAGCTGACTAGAATCAAACCAGTCATATACTATATAGGAACCGAATCGCAAAAAGAAAACGTCCAAAATGATAGAAACTGAACCGAATAAATCAGTTCGGCTCGGATCGGTTTTCCTGATTTTAGGGTTCCAAATCCTAACCCTAGCTTATATTAATATCAAGGAAACATTCAAGAAAACCTTCAGACGGCTATTATAGATTCAATTGTAAATCCTAAGAATAGACATAGAGTCAACCACCACATACAAAGTAAATCTGACTCACTAGACACAAAATGAGCAATTTTAAGTCTAAAACAACAAGAATTGAAGCATTGCCTATCAAGAGTACTTCAGATATATAAATATGACAACGGTACCTACTCGAGTTAAAATAAAAACAAAAAATGATAAAGAAAAAAACACTAAAATAAAATATTTTCAAAAATCTCTCCTTAGCACGAAGGTGGTTCGGAGGAAGACGAACTGCTGCAATATGAGTGAAAACTGATTTCATATTCCTTTTCCTATTTCGTTCCAGATAGATGTAGAAAAAGGTGGAGTACCAAACAACATTTATACCTCTACCATTCTGTACACAATCCAATAAAGGCAGACGTAAACCTTAGATCAGACGAAGCCGACCTTGACACTGAAATAACTTCTCACACTGAGGGAGACAAAATATACTGAAACATGACTGCCCAGATAAGTACCATCATAGAACAATCCAAACACAACAAAATATGAACAATCAAATTGGATCATATCCCTATCAAAGAATCCTACAATTGAGAAACAATCCTACAACGCCACAATGCTAGTGTTTTGTGCCGACTCTCATCTTGCTTGGTGAAGGTTTCAACCGTATCTTCCCAAGTCTCTTAAACATCAAGGATGTAACCAATTTCTTTAAACGAGAGTGAAAACTAAATGAAGTTTTCCAAGCTCTTCCTCGATTAAGAGCAACGGGAAAGATAAAATTTCAAAACAACTATTTTATCTTTTGTATTTTTGTAAAGCCTATGCCAAACTCGCATGTATCTTACATGCAAGTTTACTTTACATTTTATTTGATGACCTTATTTATCAATTTATTTTAAAGAGTACAATTTTACTTGATTGTTTTTGAACACCTGTCTCCTCTTTAATTAATTTATTATATTCCCTCCGTTCCAATTTGATTTGCAAAATTTCATCTCTTGGTTGTCCCAAAATAGTTTTTCACTTTCTATTTTAGGTATGTAAATAAGAATAAAGTAACAAATTTACTCTTACTTTTACTTTTTCTCCATTAACATAAAGGCATCTACTTTTAGAAAGATGAACAAAAATGTAAAAAACAAATATCATTTATTGTCATTTCTTAAGAATTGTGTCATTTCTCAACCTTGTTCGCAACCTTGTTCTCGAAGACGCCGGCAAGCAAAAAGCCAAAAGCTACAAATAAATGAATAGTGTTGCTTTTTTCATCACCTATAGAAGTTTACGGAAAGCGGACGAGCACTTTTGCCTTATTACCACTCATACCCTTCCCCACCTCGCAAGTCACCCGCTTTTTTTCGCCAGACTAGATTTTACTCCGTAGTATTTATTGGAGCAAGTATTATTATTCCTTTTAACCTCCTCTGCTATTATTACAAACCTGTTTATCGCTCACATTTCTCACAAAATTATCTCTGTTACTCTCTTTGTTCCTCTTCTCTCACATTCTCCTCAAATCCCCTGGAGTTTTCTTCCGAATGGCTAGACCCGATCAGGAAGCTGTCGAGACCTTCATGAGCATCACTGGCGCCTCTCAAGCCGACGCTATTCGGAGACTTGAGGTCGATTGCTTTCTTTTTGTGTCCACATATTGTGACTGGATTATTGGTTTTCGATGCTCCTTAGCGTTTTGCTTTGTAGGAATTTCCTTCATATTGTTTCTGTCAATGATCGTTGCTTATATGTGCTGATTAGTTCGCAATTAGGGCTCATACTTGGTTTTCAGTTCTGATTTTTCTGTAAAGCTAGGATGTTAATTGCTGTAGTGATAATGACAAACTTGCTTGTGTATGTAGTCATTACTGTTTTTGTAGGTATTTTGAGGCTGTAAATGCTTTGATATGTCACTTATGTGCAACTTTTACTGTATTATGTCACTTGTGGAGCACGAGCTTAGACAGTTTAATGGTTCATGGAGTACAATTATGTCATCAAGGCAGATTAATTTGGTTTTATTTACCTATTTAGTTATTTCTGGCACTTGCTGGTTTCCTTGAGAAGCTTTCTACATTTCAGTCTTCACTGGCCTAAATTGTCTTGCATTTTTGTTCTAAGCTGAAGATGTTAGCACATTGCATGGAGTCCAAGCTTACAGCTTCTAAAAAATATTTTTGTGAGAAAACCTGAGGTGTGCTTGTAATTGGATGGGCTTATATATTAATGCAAAAAGTTCCTCATCAGAGATAAATGATAATTTCATGTATTGCATGTTTATCTGGAATTGTATGTTAAGTACCATGGGTTTATGTATGCTTGTTGTAAGGGATGAAGTGATGAACCATGGTTGCATAGAGGAATTCATGTTTTTGATGTTGGTCCACAACCTTTGAGGACTCAAGGCCATTATAGATGGATATAGAAAGGAGAGAAATAAATTGGTCATTTTTAGATCTCATTAATATCTCCATTTATGTATGGTCTTATACTATTGGACCAAAAAGTTGAGTTCACTGCCTAAGCTTTCATTTTTTCAGTAAGGACTCTAGTTCACTGCCTAAGCTGTCCTTTTCAGTAATGACTGTATAGTGTAATTAGGTCTTTCATAATATGTTCATATGCTGTGATATCCAGGAACATTTTGGGGATCTTAATGCAGCCATTAATGCTCATTTCAGTGAAGGAGATAGAAACATGTTAGTGCATTTTTTCCTCCCATATCTGCTATTTTTATGAAAATGCCACATCTCTCATGAAATTCTTCATTTTCTTCTTTCAAATGAATAATGATATATTCCATTTCTAATATGTGTTGTATTTGACATGTGTATTTATGTATTTGTCAAGCAGAAGACATGATGAACCCCTATCTGTTGCCCCTCCTCCTGAAGATGATATTATGGATATCGATGGACCAAACCCAATTGTCTCTTTTAGACCTCCATTTTCACTTTTACCCTCTGCTTTAAACTCAAATCCGTTTTCTCTTCTTGAACCTAACTTCACCCGAAGTATATTTGGTGGTGGTTCAAGTTTTACAAGAACTGCACCATTGGTTTCACATCCAAGGGAAGTTAGGGAGATTCCAATTGAGGTGAAGGATGGGCATTCAAGTCATTCTGGAAGGGCTCTTACCATTGAGGATGTAACTGACAGTGAGCATGCTCATGGCCCTGAAGTCAATGAGACTGTCATAATTGATGATGAAGATAATGAAATCCCAAATGTTCCAAGTGCTCAAACTTTTACACATCATATATCTAGTGATGACATATTTGGTGATGTTTCTACTGTAGCCCATCACAGACCAAGCGCTCCTGGATTTAATGTTTTACCCGACTCCAATAATGATATAGAAGAAGAAATGATTCGTGCAGCAATTGAAGCTTCCAAAATGGATGCCGAATTGTCCAACAAAAGAGTTGATGACCAAAGTGTATGTAACACAAATCTTATTACATATATGTTACCCCCTCCATCCAGAGATAATGTCTCAAACACTTTTTGCACAAATATTAAGAAAAGAGCATCTTTATGTTTTGCCAACTTTGGTAGTGTTATTAGTTAAGAAAAGCATCTTTTTTTTTTACTTGGCGTAGTCCATTCTTGGAAATGAGATAATAAGTGGGACATCCTAAAATGAAAAAATGGGAGATTATTTTGGGACGGATGAAGTATTAATTTAGCTTTGTGGGATGTAATGTGATTATTATGCCACAGGGTACAAGAGTTGCTATGTCTCATCAAGGTCATGCTCCTGACGAGGATGCTAACCTTGCACATGCTGTTTCACTTTCACTGAAGGTTCAGTTTCCAACCCCTTTTGTTCTTCTTCTCATACTACCATCTCAATTACTCATCCTGTTGATGTTGAGTGTGTCCAGGCTGCAGAGCTGGAGAAAGCAAAACTTGAAGAAGAAGGGAAAGGCATATCTGATCCAGGGAAGTCGACTTCTTCAACCAGGAGGTAATAATTTCAGCGTTGCTTATTGGAGACATAAGGTCACTTTTGAGGCTATTATTATTGTAACCTTTACCTTTTTTTTGGGTAGGAAGGGTTTAAAAAATTAACTCCTGTCCTAAAATAAACTCCAATGCTTGAACTTTTAAATCAAAAATTCATTTTACTTTGAGCATCAGTTTTCAGAAATTTGTTAGCTTATAATATGAATGAAACCCTGGCCAATTGTTTTAATACTCCCGCCTTATTCAAATAATTTTTCTACTTCTCTTTAATGAAAATTTCAAATATTTGTTGCTCTCCCTTTTTAGAAAATAAGAACTTGATAAAGCTTGGATGTTGTCGTTGTAAGAGCTTGATGAAGTCATTAAGGTCATAAATGTCCTTACCTTTGGATACCCTCTCTTTCTCCAACTTCTCTTACCTTTTCATCTTCTCCTTTATACTTTTTAGTGTTTATACACTATGCAATACACTTACACTTTTACTCTTATACATTGTGTAAAAGCCTGGCAGAACAACTACTTGAATACAGAAGGATTATATATTAGTATATATAATCCAATTCATTATAACTTTAATAGTATATAGTTATATATATTAATGGAAGATGAACATCGTTTATCGTGAAACTGCGAAAGTCAAATAGTGATTGTTTGGGGGTACTCTTGTAATATTCTTTTCTGTGTGTGTGTGTTTCTTTTTCTTCTGTAGTGGTGGAGGGATAATTTATTAATTTGATGACCACTTTTTAAGCTGATGCAGGTTAGCACGAGGAAGTTCATATATTGATGATGAAATTGAAGATAAGGAAGCACAACCACTGGTAGGACGCAGGAGCAAACGTGCATCTTCCTCTTCTATTGGCACTTATAGAAATGCAGACACTGAGGTTAGTCCAGTTTCAAGTCCTACACATGGTGACACTCTTAGCCATGCACAGCACACTGGATCTGAGTACCACACTGATGAGGTATCTTGACTGTCTTCATTTTCCATCACAAATTCACAACTCTATATATGTTATGTGTGTCTCCTTGTCTCCGTATTTCGGTTTTAATGTGTTCTGGAGTATATAATGGATACATACTTTTATCATATTCTCCTTTCAAGTGGGGCGGCATTTCATCCGAGGAACATGATGAAGCGGTCATGCTTGAGGCTGCAATGTTTGGTGGTATACCTGAGGGTAGTGGGTATCGTCTACCAAATGTGGCACACCAGTTTATGCAGGATGGTTTAGATAGATCAATGGGGCCTGTTCATTTGCAATCACCTCGCCCACCATCTCCAACCCTTGTGGCTCAACGTTTATTACGAGAACAACAGGTTTGCATTTGAAATCTTTTGCTCTTTCTTGGGAAACGGACTTATGTAGGAGTAGAACATGGTGATAGCACCTAAACAGAACATAGATATATAAATCTAAACAGGACTAGAAGTAGGATGTTGGTATTATAAAACAAAAAATCATGACATTTTTAGTAACTAAATTGTCTTAAATCAAGTAAATAAAAATGAAATAGGAAAAAAAGTAACAGAGAAAAGCACTGGCGATAGCAAATTGCTTTGAGGTAGAGATCCAACCAAGAAAAAACATCAAAAAAGAAAATGTAAAAGAAGCAAGGACACCTGAAAGGTAAGTGTAGATCCCTCATGCAACAGTGCTGAAGGGAGAGGGAAATCTAATGTAGCTGTACTTATTAAGTTCGCATTGAAAAGGCAGAGACGCTGTCACCTTGCAGACTGAGACGCCCGTCAGGCAGAGATTGTGAGAAGAGTCACCTGGGAAGCAAGAAAGACAGCGAAGCAAGGCAGAGATCATGTTACTACTGTTATCTTTCCACTTTTGCCATTCCGCCGCCGTCATCTGGCTTGTGAAGATCAATAATTTGAGAAAGGACAGTGGTCAGGAAAACAGAAAAGTAACAGGAAGAGAGAGAATAAGCCTGATGTTAGAATAAAACTGACTGGGGCCAAAAGTGGATTTGAATACAAACATGGTCCTATTAAGTGATTTCAATATAAGAACTCCTGTAGTTGTATTGGGCATTGGCTATGTTTTACTCGTATGTAGAAGTTATTTTTTAACATTGATCATAAGGGTCCATTTAGAACTCATAAAATGATTCGGTAGAAAATAGGGAAGAAAGCATGGAGAAATTTGCGAAGAAAAGAAAATGTGGGAGAAACTAAACCATCCCTTCAAAATCAATAAATTTATTTCAATATTTTCTCACTCCTTTTACTATTACTTTCTATATGGAATGACTAAGGAGTACAAACAAAAGCAATATGTTTTATAACATTAATCATGTTCCAGTTTTCTTGGAAATTTACGAGATAAAACCAAACACAAGAAAATAATGCTCCTTAGACTATTTCTCCCTTTCCTTAGCATTTTGACATTTTCCATGGCCTTAGACAAATTTCCCCTTTCCCTAGCATTTTCTATGGTCCAACCAAACATACCTTGAAAATCGCTTTCTTTTGACTGGTTATGTTGGTTTGATAATTTTAGGATGATGAGTATCTTGCTGCATTGCAAGCTGATAAGGAGAAGGAATTGAAGGCGAAGCAAGAAGCTGAAGCTGCTCTTGTGGAAGAGAGGCAGAAGGAGGAGGAATCATTAAAGAAGTTGGAGGAGGAACAGGTAGAACAATTTTGGGACCATGTTCATTACTTCATTACCCTTTTCTTTAATATAACATGTAACCATTCTCGGAAACACACCATCCATTGTGTTACTTAAAGTTTCACTGAGCTTTTTTTGTACTTCAAATCTTTTTTTTCCTATCTAATAGTTAGAGAGTCCTTTTGGTAAGCTTCAAAATGGCTGAAGTTGTTGCATATGCTGAAATTCCTAAAGTTGTAGATGAAATACCTTATTTATCCTGAATTTGTTGAGTTATCCCTGTCAATTATTCCATTTTTTAAATAACTAAAGAAGTAGTATCTAAAAGCAAAGCTAATAGTAGCTATGTCATCCATTTAAGATCTTTAGCTAAAAAAGTAAACCAATTCGGCCAATACAGTGACAGTGGGTGGAGTCCCGTAAAAGCTTTGACCGATAAGGTTGATAAGATAAAAATAAAGCATACTGATTAAGCTCGTAACAACATAAGTACATTTTTGTAGGAACCATTTAGTGTTAGGCTTATAAACTAATTCAATGAAATGCACATAATCAACTTGGTAACTCAGAGATTTGTCACATGTTTAGCTGAGTCTATCTAAACAGGTGACTTGGCTTTGCATCTGATTCACAATAAGCTCTCTCTTGTACTTGGACATAAGAGTTCACAGAGCCTTGTAATATTTGATCAGGAAACTGAGAGACAATTAGCAGCCAAAGAAAGTTCCCTACCTCACGAGCCAGCTTCTGATGATGAGAATGCCGTTAATCTTGTTGTAAGGATGCCCGATGGCAGTCGGAGAGGTCGGCGGTTTCTTAAATCCAACAGACTGCAGGTGTGTGCATGCTCTAAAAAGCAAGTTCAGTTCAGTTCTTCTGAATTCTGATCTGACTTGATTTTTGTTGTTTTCAATACAGTGTCTGTTTGATTTCATTGATGTTGGAAGGATGGTGAAGCCTGGCACTTACAGATTGGTAATACTTTTTGAGTTCAAAGCTTCATCTTATTATTATTAGTTTATTATTATTGTTGTTTTTAATATTATTAATATTATTATTTCAAATACTCTCTTTTTAGCTTGTTTGTTTGTGACCACTTTGCTATCTTGCGCCCGGAAGTGTTTCTGTCATTCCTGTTAAAACACACCTTAAAAATAATTCTCCCGCTGTTTGGTATGTCTTGAGTTAAAACCTAAAACTATATATTTATCATCACTAATAAAAAAGGAACCTGGACACGTCATGGATCTTTGACTTAGACAAGCTAAAAGGTGTCTTATAATCATGTCAGATGTTTTCCAAACAATCAAACATACAGAAAATGGAATATCTGACACTTTTCTCTGAAGTTTCTGATTAATCAAGGTTTTCTTTGCTCGCACTAATTATTGCTAAAATCCCCATTTATTCCATATCACCCCCCTCCAAAAGAATTAGCATGTGTATTATGTGTGTATTCTCATATGCACAATTAATACCTATGAAAATTTGTTGTTTACATGAAATATTGTCCATACCACCTCCATGAGAAATTTTTTATGGTATTGTTACTGCTTTCGGTTTGCAAAGGGGTAGAATAAATCAAGGATCCTGTTTTATTTGTAGGCGAGACCATACCCAAGGCGTGCATTTAGCAGTGAGGAGAGTTGCTCAACTCTGAATGAACTAGGCTTGACCAGCAAACAAGAAGCTTTGTACCTGGAGCTGATATAGACTCTCTTGTAAAGTTCATTCACTCACTTGGAAGGTCTAGGTTCTACGCAATATATAATATAGGCTAAAGGATGGGAGTGATATTGGTGGGTTGGTGGTGTGGAACATGTGAATCAATGTAATCAATTATCTGGCTGGTTGGCTGCTCACGCATGACCATGCTGATCAAAACAGATTGTTTTCTTTTTGTGATTTGTGTTGTCTGATGAATTGTTCTGTTACAACTGGAAAGAAATTTATGATATTAGTTGACTAGTTACTGCATCTTGGTTTTAAAAATGCTATTTTCAGTGATTGGGGTTGCCACCTACTTACCGGTGGATTGCAGTATAACCTCGGTGTGTTAACTTATGACTAGTCATGGGCATGGGACCAGCCGGTCCCAGTTCTAAAATAATAAAGCCAGGTACCGATCCGTTTTGGTCCGTTACCGGTACCCCGGGTGGGTCCCGGGTCGTGGCGGGTTTATTTTATTTTATTAAATTACCTAATTTAATACATTTGCTAATCATAAGAATCATCGCCAGCGTCGGTTGTCGTTTCCACCCCCACGGCCCCACCCAAACTCCCCCCAAACTGCCCCAAACTCCCCCCCCAAATGAGCATATTGTTGTTGCCAATGGCTACTTGCCACCCCTACCCCAACCCCAACCCCAACCCCTATTTAATTTTTTAAATATGGCCGTTGGGACCGGAACCGGGCCCGACAGGTCGAGTCCCAAATATAACAGCCTGAGCTCGTCCCGCTATCTACCCTGTCCGGTTATCGGGCTGTACCATACCCGGAAGCTGGTTTCGGCCTGGTCTAAAATAGTACCGGTCTTGGGCCGGTCTCGACCCGGTCCAACACTAGTTATGACCAAGCACTTTGTGGCAACGGAAGTTTATGAAATTTAAATAATGCGATTGACTATGCCACTTTTTTCTGATACTTTAGAAAATCTTTTGAAGTTGGGGATTGTTCAGCCTTGGGTCAAACAAGGTCAAGTTCTACTTCGTTTCTTGAAATGGTCGCTAGAAGACTTAGGGAGTGTTTGCGTTTGCTTGTGCTTTTTAAAAGTGATTTATTTAAGAGATTATTGAAAAAGTGATTTATAGTAGAAGTAGGTAGTGTTTGTAACTAGAAATGATTTTATTAAAAGGTAAAAGTTGGAATGTTTGGTGAAAAAGTGATTTTTAGTAGAGTATTTTGTTAAAGTACAAAAATGCCCCTCAAATAAATTAAATATCACTCCGTACTGAATTCCCAACATTCGTTCGCTCAGGCTACGTTTTTCTCACACCTTGCCACAGGCCGGAAGCTCATTCAGACTTCTCAATACACAACCTAAAATATCTCGACCTTTTTGCCTTCTAAGTTCTAATACTTCTTTTTTTTTGAGAGAGCCTTCTAATACTTCTAAGGACATCCCCATTGGTAGGATTATTAAGAGATTAAGTAAGTGGCGTGGCAGATTTTTTAAAGGAGCACCATTGAGAGGCATAATTTATTTAATGAGATTATTTGCTATAATAATCCGGGATCAAAATATGAATCCAGACTATTTTAAGATTATGTAAAAAGTATATCTAATAGAAGTTAATGCAAGAACAAAAAAAATCGGATTATTTGAAGATGATGGTTGGGATACATAAACGAATATTGAGATTATTTAAACATTAATTATATAACAGTATTTAAAAGGTAAGAATCATAGAAAAAATTGATTATTAGAGATCATGAATGGAGATGCTCTAATTAACCTCTTAGTTTAGAAAAAACTTCTAGCTCTCTTCAATTTCAAATCAAATTGTGGAGCTCTCCGTCGAATCTGTGTGCTGCTTGGCCAGTGGCGGCGACACCACACGACACATGCGACACATTCATCTTCATCACCGGCGGAACAGAGTGGCGGCAAAACAGAGCGGCGATAGAACAGCTTGGCCACCGGTGGTCCTAGATTCATTCTACTAATGATTGATGAAAGTGGAAGGGTGGTTCTTTTATGCTGGAAGCCGGTTCTGGTACGCATGCTGTGAGGACAAAATGGTAGCTTTGGAGATTAAAGAATTTGTTTAGGAATTGAACCGCCCTTAGAGTTAGGCTTATTTACCAAAAAGCCTAGAAGCACATAAAAACATCCCCAACCTAGCTTCCAACTTTTGGCTTAAAACTACTTAAATTAAGTAGAATTTTTCATTTACAAACACTACTATTGGCTTTTTGAAATTTGGTATGCGTAAACTAGACTTGATGAATAAGATGCTCAAAAAATTTCATCAAAAAATTACACTGGGAACCATCCCAAATGGAGATGACCGTACAGAACCTTCTAAATAAGGGCTTATTTGACCTTTTTTGATTAGTACATGGGCCTATTTGCACCTTTTTCCTATTTGTAATTAACCGTTCTCATTTTCTGTTCCTCTCTCATTCACTGACATTTTCATTTCTATTTTACTCTCAATAAATATTACAAATTATAATTATTACAGACTATGGTTATAATAATAATAACAATAATGATGATAATCACAATATTAATAATAAAATATAAATGATAGTAATAAGTATTCCATTATTAATATACATCATGATAAGTATTGAAAACAGAATAGTCCTATATATATAGGAGATGGTTCAAATACAAAGAGTTCTTCCCATGTAAAGTGAGAATGAATCTTGTGCATTTATTTCCACATCTAATGGTTTAAAATGAGCCAAAAATGCACTAAATTCGACCAAAATCACGTTGACAATTTTGTAAATAAACCACACTTTTTCGCAACAGAAACACAAAAAAGTGCAAGCGAAACATGAAAATAGTGCATAACTTTGTACTTTGTATGAGAAGAGGTCTTTTTATTTGAACTCTTCCCTATAAATATATATATATAGAAATATTCATGTCCGGAATTCCGAACAGGAACCGCTGTCCGGATGGTGGAATTTTTTGATGAAATTTTTACGGAATGTTCTTCATCAAGTCTAGTTTATCCACAAAAAAACATCTAAAAATACAATCGGGAAGGCTGTCAAATAAGTTTTGGAAGTTAACTGCATTTTATATGTATATTCTGAGTTTTTTCTCGAATTAATGCTAATTAATTAATTAATTACGAAAATAATGCTGGGTTAAAAGTATTTACTGATCTACTGCTGGGTTTAACCATGGTCGAGGTAAGTCGCCAAACGGTTGGGCGACTTATAAGTCGCCATCCGGTTTGGGGACATGGATGCCGTATACAAATGAGATGTTTGCAAAGTTACCCCCCCCCCCCCCCCCCCCCCCCCGTTGGACGAGAGCATTCTCACATATGGCGAGCACGTGTGCCGTTGACATGTTTTGACATTGTTGAGCTTCATTTGGCTGATCGTGTATTGCGAGAGTGGGTATGAGCAGGTCATTCCAGCACCTATCGACACATATGTAGACCTTCATAGGTTGGATAGGCGTGAGAAGCATACGGAAGATTGGACACTCAGACATGTCCGATACATCACTATGTGGGAGAGGCGAGCTAAGCTTGTTCTGACTGCGACACCGACATTAGTCCCATCTGTTTCGGGAGACTACATGGGATGGTATTACAACATCACTCGTTTGTTTGTGTCTCCTTCGTTCAGACTCCCTACTCACCATTATCAGCCTAGTTCCTTGGCTTTGCATCTGACGGTAAGTATATTACTAATTACTAAAGCAAGTCATTTTCTTTATTTAACACTTTTATTTATTTCTAACTAATTGTAATTGTGTTTCATATTTCTGACACGAGCTTTGCAGCGTATACAACAGCGGGCTACTGCCGCAGTGAGTGATACACATGACATGGACATGTACGGTCAAGCTTTGACGGGCATCGCCTCGTTATGTTTAGATGTGTTGGGGCGAGTCGACTACGGTCATCTTATACATATGCCCCCATCTCAGAATATATCATCGACATCTAGTGCATCGGCAACTTCATCATCCCAGATTCAGGATGAGAGAGTGGTTCTTCAACCACGCCAACGGCGTAGGCGTAGGCAGCAACAACAACATCTCCATGACCAAGACGATCAAGAAGACCATGAGAACTTGTAGTTTGTCTTTCGTATTGGAGTTTTTCTTGTACATTAGATGTTGTAGGAAGAATTGACTTTATTTTACGTATTTCCACATGTAAACTCTTTTATGATGTGTTGATGTGTTCGATTATTAATATTAGATGACTACTGTGTTATGAATATTGGATTATTCTACTGTGTTTTACTGGTTATGAATCTACTAGTTTGTATCTTATTTGTGAAGGGTATGTATGCGGTGTTTTGTATGTTGTTGAGAGAAGGTGTTATGTATGTGTTTGTGAGCAGATACGTTGTATGTTTTGTAATGTGTTGTATCTGGTTCGTAACCCCTAAATAGGAGAAATGAGACCTTGTTTGTAGGACATGTATAGTCAGGGGTAAGTCGCCAAACGGTTGGGCGACTTATAAGTCGCCAAACCGGATGGCGACTTATAAGTCGCCCAACCGTTTGACGACTTACCCCGACCATGGTTAAACCTAGTAGTAGATCGGTAAATACTTTTAACTCAGCATTATTTTCGTAATTAATTAATTAATTAGCATTATTTCGAAAAAAACTCGTATATTCTGGCGCAGTTATCTTCCAAATATCATTTGACGGCCTTCCCGATTGAATTTTTAGCTGAAATGTTTTGTGGATGAACTAGACTTGATGAAGAACATGCCATAATTATTTCATAAAAAATTTCACCGGGAAGGGCTCCAAAAGTCCCCAAAAGCCGTCATCCGAATAGCAATTCCGGTCAAGAATTCCTTACCGGAAGAGTTCTCTCTCTCTCTACACACACACACACACACACACACATATATATATATATATATATATATATATATATATATATATATATATATATATATATATATGTGGGTGAGATCACATACAAACCATGCTTAATTTACTAACCTACAAACTCAATAATATGTAATACAAATAATGTAAATATAAAACTTCTATTTTATGGCTTGAATAATATGCAACACTTTTAAGTTCAATATGCAATACAAATAATGTAAAGATGATTTGCATGGGAGGAATAGTTTGTATGTGATCTCACCCCTGCATCTTTACATTATTTGTATTGCATATTGAAGTTCAAAGTGTTGCATATTATTGAGTTTGTGAGTTAGTAAATTAAGCATGATTTGTATTTGATCTCTAATATATATATATAAAATATAATATATATACACACACAGACACACACACACACACACACATATATATATACACACACACACATACACAGGGGAGGGTTCTAGTGAGAACCCTCTTAAAATGAGAACTCAAATTTTAATGTGAGAACCGATGGTATTTTTGGCTGAAATTTTTTATGTATGTTCCTCATCAAGTCTAGTTCATTCATACCAAATTTGAGCAAAAAATTCAACCGGGAAGGTCGTCAAATGATTTGTGAAAGAAAACTGGTTCGAAATATACATATAAAACACAGTTTTCTTTCAAAACTAAACATTTCAATTTCACCTAATGCATATTACAGTTTCATCTAATGCACATTGAATTTCACTTAAAGCAAATCTAACGGTCCAGATTCATTCTCATTTCTCTCCTAAGATCATGTTCTTATATTTTTTTCCGAAAAGTAATGCACTTTATTGTTAGTCAAATGCACTTTTCCTCCGTAGTGATGCACATTTGTCATATTAGTTTTCAAAAAAGTTGTTAATAGTTACATTTTTGGCACCGATTTTTTCCTTTAAAAATTGATCTGATCCACTCGTTTTCTCGTTTTAACGGCTAAGATTACTTCTCATTTTTCATATAAGTAGTACTTTGTATTTGAACCTCCCTCTATATTATTGATACATACATATATATATATATATATATATATATATATATATATATATATATAGTCAATTAGTCATTCTCCTGTCCGGCATTTTTATGTCCGAACGCCGTCCGAACACTGTTGTTTGGGGCCGTTTCCGGCGGAATTTTTTGATGATGGTTTTTGAGCATGTTCCTCATCAAGTCTAGTTTTTCCATACCAAATTTCAGGTCAAAATGCGATCAGGAAGGCAGTCAAATAATTTATTGAAGTTAACTGCGCTAAATTATACGTAGAAAAACGCAGTTAAGTTCAACGAATTATTTGATTGCCTCCCCTATTGCATTTTGAGCTGAAATTTGGTATGAATAAACTAGACTTGGTGAGGAACATGTTAAAAAAATTTCATCAAAAAATTCCACCGGAAACCGCCCCAAACGGCGGTGTTCGGACGGCGTTCGGACGGAGAGGTGCTGGACCTGAGAATTTTCGTATATATATAGTAGTGTTCCGGTCAGGCCTTCCTGACCGGAACCGCCGTCCGGCCGACGGCTTTTGGGGCCCTTCCCGGTGGCTTTTTTGGATGAAATTTTTATGGCATGTTCTTCATCAAGTCTAGTTTATCCACAAAAAAATCAGCTAAAAACTCAATCCGAAAGGTCGTCAAATGATTTTTTGAAATTAACTGCGCAAAACAATAAATATAAAACGCAGTTAACTTCCAAAAATCATTTGACGACCTTACGAATTGAGTTTTTAGCTGATTTTTTTTGTGGTTAACTAGACTTGATCAAGAATATGCCGTAAAAATGTCATCGAAAAAAGCCACCGGGAAAGGCCCTAAACGCCGTCGGTCGGACGACGGTTCTGGTCCGGAATTCCGTACCTGAACATTTGTC
This sequence comes from Cuscuta europaea, assembly GCA_945859875.1. NCBI lineage: Eukaryota > Viridiplantae > Streptophyta > Magnoliopsida > Solanales > Convolvulaceae > Cuscuta > Cuscuta europaea. The sequence goes on along the minus strand of CAMAPE010000019.1, from coordinate 4,856,641 downwards.
TATATATATATATAGGTTTTGGTTCAAATAAGAACATGATCTTAGGAGAGAAATGAGAACGAATCTGGACCGTTAGATTTGCTTTAAGTGAAATTCAATGTGCATTAGATGAAGCTGTAATGTGCATTAGGTGAAATTGAAATGTGCAACACTAAACATATGATACAATGTCATTAAGTGAAGCTGAATTGTGCATTAGGTGAAATTGAAATATGCACTAGGTGAAACTGAAATGTGCAGAATAAAAGGTACGATGTAATGTTATTTTTGTGCATTTTATTCCGCACATTTCAGTTTCACCTAATGCACAATTGAGTTTAAATTTTTATTCTGCACATTTCAGTATCATGTAATACACATTTCAGTTTCATCAAATGCACATTTCCGTTCCACATAATACAATCCAACGGTCCAGATTCGTTCTTATTTCTCTCCTGGAAGTCCGTTCTTACCAGATTTTGCACATTTCAATATCATCTAATGCACATTTCGGTTTCACCAAATACACGATTCAATTCCACATAATTCAATCCAACGGTCCAGATTCGTTCTCATTTCTCTCCTAAGATCCGTTCTTACCGGAACCGCTTCCTATATATATATATATAGGTTTTGGTTCAAATAAGAACATGATCTTATGAGAAAAAGGAGAATGAATCTGGACCGTTAGATTTACTTTATATGAAATTCAATGTGCATTAGATGAAGCTGTAATGTGTATTAGGTGAAATTGAAATGTGCAGCACAAATGATACAATTTAGTGGCATTATGTGAAGCTAAATTGTGCATTAGGTGAATTTGAAATGTGCACTAGATGAAACTAAAATGTGCAGAATAAAAGGTACGATGTGATGTTATTTTTGTACCTTTTATTCTGCAAATTTCAGTTTCACCTAATGCACATGTGAGTTTAAATTTTGATTCTGCACATTTCAATATCATCTAATGCACATTTCGGTTTCACCAAATACACAATTCAATTCCACATAATTCAATCCAACGGTCCAGATTCGTTCTCATTTCTCTCCTAAGATCCGTTCTTACCGGAACCGCTTCCTATATATATATATATATATATATATATATATATATATATATATATATATATATATATATATATATATATATAGAGAGAGAGAGAGAGAGAGAGAGAGAGAGAGAGAGAGAGAGAGAGAGAGAGAGAGAGAGAGAGAGAGAGAGAGAGATTGTTCGAGTCAGGAGCTCCTGACTGGAACCACTTGTGGAATTCACTTTTTGAGGTGATTCCGGTTGAATTTTTTGATAAAATATTTTGAACATGTTCTTCATTAAATCTAATTTATACCCATCAAATTTCAGCTTAAAATTCAATCAGAAATACAATTAAATAAATTATTAAATTATACTGCGGTTTATATGTTTAAACAAATTATTGAATTATACTGCACTTCATATCTCTGTTTTTAATAGATCGAAAGGAAAAAATTTATTTATCATCTCTATGATTATTTAAACAAATAATCAGGAGCAAGCGAGTTGAATTTGGATCATCTCCCGTAACTGGATACTTCCAGTTGGAGAGAGATAGAGAGGAGGGAAATTATGGTGGAGTATGTTGGTAAGTAAGATAGAGAAAAAGGTAGAGATATGGAAAAAAAGAAAAGGAGGGGAAATGGAGAAAAAAAAATGGAGAGGATCTGGACTCAAGCACTTTAACATGAGAGAACTCCATTTTAATTATGACATGTTTAATTTGTTAGCCATATTTTAGGAATTTATAGATCTTTTAGCCATAGCTAGATAAATTCCTAGAAACATTAAATCAACTACAAGCTAATTTGTGCCCCAGTGTATCTTTGAAAACAGTTAAAAGGTATTCGTATGTTCTATGGAGTTACTTTTTTGGAAAATGTAAACGCACTTAAAACACTTCCATTCTCATTTAATTACAACATAATGCTTCCATTTTCACTTGGCCTATGCACTACTTAAGACAAGCATTTACCTATTTAGCTTCTCCACCTCTTTGAAAAGAGATGTTTTTTTATTTTCAAGAGTTGCAATGTGATAGCTTGTTGAACTAAAGCTAGAATTACATAATCAATAAAGGATCATCTAATCTTAGATGCAAATCATGTACTAAAGTGACAAGTAAATAAGAAGAAGGTGAATGGTGGTCAAACTACGGTCTATGGATACGCGAAAATGTTATACACATATATGAATATGACCACACAAAAATATAAGAAAGTAATCGTAAACTATAATTTGATTATTTTTTAACCTTAACTTTAACTTACTTACCAAGATTATAATGTGAGTGAAAGCCTTATCCATCATTGTTATCACTCTCCTATAGGCTACTACATGTATCTTGAATGAACCATTTTCATCTTCCATTTTAATTGAGACTCTCCTACTTTACAATTGTGGCTATAAATATGGTCTCTAGTGATAAATGAAAGGTATAAGCATGTACATGATAGAGAATATACACATGAAAGTAAAGATGACTAAGTTTGATAAACAGGTGAAATAGAGGACCAAAATCATTCAAACTAATAATCTGAGTCTAGTTATAACTCTACTCAACTCGACAACTCATATTAACGACACTATTGACACGCTTCCACATGTCATTATGATAGCTACCTTATACTTCCATGAACACAAAATATACATGAACACAAAATATATAGGACTAGAGTCTATAGGTAACATTTGTGTCATTCTTCCCTTAACGATATGAGTTCGAGTCTATGACGATACAAGCATAATTAGTTTGCCACAGAATTAAAGAGACTAAACTTTAAGACTCCAATGTGTTCATATTTCTTCTTACTCCAATTAGTCCAATATTCACCCAACTGTCCCGTTACCTCACTTGACCTTCATTTGGAGAAAACTTCCAAAACGTTTTCCAAAAAGGTATCACGGCCGGTGAGAATATTTCGAGAAATTTTCTCAAAAAAGACTCGATTAAATTTCAAAAAACTACTGAGTTTACTCTCAGCGGTCACTGATGGTGGCATCATCTCAATAGTCAAATCTTTTTAAATTTAAGAATAATTCTAAATACGAGTAGTCGTATTATTTTAGTAATGTTGCTTAAAAGGCCCTTCAAAAAGCTGTTGATATGCGAACAAATATTGATATTATAAAAATTACATGAACACCTTATTTTTTTGGAAAATTTCTCATAATTTGATTTTGAAAATTTCCGGCACTTAATTAAATACACCTCATTAGATTCTTAGATGGTCTAACATTTGTAATGAGAAGAAAACTGTGTGACAATTCATGTGCGCCTCACGTGCCCATTATGTGACAATTTCCCGTTTCCTGACACCCAAGGTAAAAAAAAAAAACAATAATATTAAAAATAAATGAAAGCGAACCACTACTGTACACGCTTCACTCTGTTCCGTACAAACAGCACCAACTCCCTCCAACGGTCATATTCTCCACCTGCATGCCTCAACGGTCGCATTCTCGTCTAATCACCACCGTTCAATCTCTATCCAACGTCTGTGAAATTAGGATTCGCCTTCTTTTCTCCGCTATCCATTGGAAACACCAGCAGTAAAGAAACCAGTAGCGACTACAGAGAGGGAGAGAGCCCCACCCCACCCACTCAAGGCCCCAATATATAAAACCTGATTACTATTTCTTGTGTAGCCTTTTTCGGGTAGTGGGGCTATAGGAAAAAAATCAGTTCTTTCAATCCATTATTTCCTTCTTCATCATGGTGATCGTCTTCATGACTTTCATGAGTTGTTGAAGAAGTTTTCGAGCCTGGGTTTTTTTGGGGGGGTTTTAGGGGTTGTAGTTCGGTGCTCTTCTGGGCATCTTTGAGATTTCTCATGTTGTTTGCCTGCATTTTTGGGACCAAGAATGTCCCATCTCTTGAAACAACCATATTTCTTAGCCGCACCATGATTTCTCCCTGAAATTGCAGGAATCCGATGATATTCTTTATTTCTTGGTATTAGTCTTCGCTAGCCTTGATATTCTTTCCAATTCTTTAATTCTTTGTTTTCTTGACCCATTCTTTGTTGCATATACACACATACATAGGACACATACCTTTGCACTGTTTTTTGGCATCGGATTCCTTTTATTTTTTCATTCAACTTATTGAAATTCTTGCACACTCACACTTAGTGGCATACATATAAACCTTGCTCTGTTTTTTTAAAATCTATCTGGGGAAATTTGATTACCAACTTCATACCAAATAAATGTATACTATTACCTGGTTAAAGTAAAGGGAAACAAGAAATTTGGGAGGGTGTTGTGAAGAATGTTGGCTGGGTGTTCATCATCAACATTGTTGTCAGCAAAGAATAGATTATTGAGTGAACCATCATCATCTGAACAGTTAAAAGCTTGCAATTTCCCTTCAATGAGCACACAAAGATTGGATTTACCAACATGCAGTAGGTTTCTCCGAAAAGACGCCTCCTCCAAATCTCAGGCCATTGCAAGGCCTCCTTCTGTTGTTCATGTTCTCCCCCCACGGCAGAAGAGGAGCTTGAAGAGGTATGCAGAACATGACGATTGTGGTGATGATAACAGAGCTAGTAAGAGGAAGAAGAGTGTTATTTTCAAAAAGTCTGGTGATTCTGAGGATGAAGAAGATCGTCAAGCAATAGTTCATGATTCGTGTTTGGGAAGTGCGAAATGTTGGGTTTTATCGGGAGATGAAGACGAAAGGAGTGGGAGGAGAATCCATGGCCATCATGAAACAGGAGGGAGGGAACCTTCAAGATCGAGCACTTTTTCAGAAAGCCAAAGTTTGTTTCTTGATGATAATAGAAATAATAACCCCATTATTGATACAGGTCATAATGGTAATCCAGGTGCAAGTTGTTCTACTTTAGCCGCAGAATCCCAGAATGGGGTTGACCTAATCAGCTTACTGGTGGCTTGTGTGGAAGCAATAACCTCCAAAAACATTGCAGCAATCCACCGTCTCATTGCAAGATTAGGGCAGCTTTCTTCTCCCATAGGTTCACCCATTAACCGCATAATTTCCTACTTCACTGAAGCTTTAGCTTTGAGGGTTTCTAGGATTTGGCCTCATATCTTCCACATTTGCCCCCCAAGACACATTCTTGATCCCATTCTTGATGATGAGGAGAGTACTAATGCCAATGCATTCAGATTCTTGAACTCGGTCACCCCAATCCCAAAGTTCATACACTACACCTCAAATGAAATTCTTCTCAGAGTCTTTGAAGGGAAAGAAAGGGTACACATCATAGACTTTGACATCAAACAAGGACTACAATGGCCTGGTTTGTTCCAGAGCTTGGCTTCTAGGACTAACCCTCCAAGCCACATCAGGATCACTGGGATTGGGGAGTTCAAACAAGAACTTCTCCAAACAGGTGAAAGACTGTCCGGTTTTGCAGAAAGGTTAAACCTTTCCTTTGATTTCCACCCAGTGGTTGATAACCTTGAAGATGTGAGGCTATGGATGCTTCACATCAAAGAAGGAGAATCTGTTGCGGTCAACTGTGTGCTCCAGATGCATAAGGTCTTGTATGACAGTTCGGGTCGGGCCTTGATGGATCTCTTGGGTTTGATTCGGAGTACGAACCCAGTAGCTGTTGTGATTACAGAACAAGAAAGTGATCACAATGGACCTAGTTTGGAATCAAGAATTGCAGAATCTTTAAAATACTATGCTGCAATGTTTGATTCTCTCAACTCTAGTGTGTCATTGGATAGCCCAGTGAGGTTGAAGATCGAGGGCATGTTTGGGCGGGAAATAAGGAACGTCGTGGGCTGTGAAGGGCGGGAAAGGACAGAGAGGCATTCAAGGTTTGGGAAGTGGAGGGAGTGGATGGGGCAGAAAGGGAACTTCAGGTGTTTAGGGATCACAGAGAGGGAGTTTCAGCAGAGCCAAATGCTGCTTAAGATGCATTCTGAGGAGAGTTATAGGGTGGAGATGAAAGGGGAGGATGAAGCATTAACTTTAAGTTGGGAAGACCAGACACTTTATACAGTCTCAGCATGGACACCATTTGATGATGATGTTGCAGGAAGTTCATAATAGTGATGGTGATAGATGATATCTTCATACAAATCACAGGTTTATTTATTCTGTTTTAATGGGGTGATGGTCAGTATAGAGGGGGAAGAGGAAGAAAAAAGGGTAGCAAATTCTTTGTTTTTAGATATATTTTTTATTCTTTACTGCATATAAGATCATGTATGACCTTTGTTTTAATTTCTTTCATATAGGTTTTAGGAGAAAATGACAGATTCTTTCTTTGTTGATGCTGTATACGGTTTAGTTTAAGTTATTTCTGATTGCTCGCCAAATTCTTTATGTAGTTTCAGGCTTATCTTTGTTCTCGGATTCATCCGGATTGTAAGATACATAGTATCATCAGAATTATTGTTCCAATAAAGTTAGTTTTTTCAATTAAGTGTTGCTGTCTGTACTTCTGTCTAACTTGTTGTTTTATATTCTTATTTTTTCTTGTTTAGTCAGTTCTAAAATAATCTCCCATTACTGCTTAGCCCAGCATTAATTTTATCGAATACAATGTATATAGAAAGCGGTCAAAAGAGGAGGATGAAAAATTATATAAAATCACAGGATTTAACTAAATATATATGAGTAGTTATTTTCTACTCCAAGACCAAAATGAGTAAAACAAAATAGGGAATCAATCTTCTCTTCCCCACTACCTATTTGCCATTTTGGCTAAAAGAACATGATGATATAACTTTCTGATACACTAAAAGTCCTTTAAAAACCTGCTGGCGGTGGCTCTCCCTTTGGCAAAAGCCTCCAGCTTATCCACTGTCTCACCTACCTCTTGCTCCTCATCCCTGAAGGTTACCACACTGTCAGCTGTCTTTGGCTCTTCAACTTCCTTCAACTTGCCATACTTATTCAAGCACTCTACATATAATAAAATAATACACCAAATCACTTAGGGGTCTGTTTGGACGGGAGCTTTTATGCCTTGTTAAAGATAAAGTTCCTAAACCAAAACAAAGGCGGGCTGGAAATGTTTTATTCTGATCTATATCATGTTTTCTTTCAATTTGTATAAAATCTCAAATCTTTATCAAGATATAGGCTCTGTTTTGGTCAGCCTTTTCTAATACTAAAAGACCAACATTCTCAAATCTTAGAATATAGCTTAAATAGTATAACAAACACCACTCTTTTTTAGAAAAAAAAGTAAAAATGCTAATGAAATGTTTAAAAAGAAGTAGCGATTTGAGATAGAGTTATCCATACAACATACCAATAGGTCCAAGACCAAGCACTTGGCCAATAGTTATTAAATCCTTCATGGTGCCGACAACTTCAGCTATCTGTTGATTGAACCCATAATATATAATTATATCAATATCGGAAAGGTGTAGCAACAATGAAGGTTTCGGTTTAAAAGGTAGCATGATGTTTACCTGCAAACACCTAAAGTGTTGTTTGGGAAATCCTAAATCATTAACTAATGGCATCTGCATATTCCTTTCTAGCTTATCTTCTGCTGTCAGAAACCTATCCATAGATAAAGGACTTTCATAATTACAGGATTTTTTAAAATAAATCAACTATCAAATACGTGGTAGTAATTTAAGTAATTTTCTTTATTAATCGCTAATTACTCGAATCCACTTTTCGAAGTTAGGGCATCAGCATTGGTTTCCTCAAAGGGGAACACACATAAAGAGGGATTTTAACTTTTAAGACCAACTTTGGACCTGTTCATTTGGACTAGAATTTTCTCATTTAGTTCGGTTGAAACTGGTTTGGTCTTTTTAAGTCTTATATGCGTTTAAGTCTAGTCTGATATGTTTCTCTTTGATATTATGTGTATTTTATTACTGTAATGCTTATATGGCCTCTTTTAGTCCGATTAAGGACCAAAATAAGTCCAACTGATTTGGTAAGTTGATTAGAGTTTGAATCATAAACGAGCCAAGTGACTGTTTAGTGTCAGTAGAGTGGAACATGACTTACATATTGCAACATGATTGTATATCCTCAAAATTGTTAGTACTACTATATATTTGAGCTGCTTCAACAAAGTCGTTAACCTGCAAATTGTAGATAAGACTTGGCAGGTCATATTTATACATGTTGTGACATGATCAATAGGCAAGATATGAATTTGGAAGAGGGATTGGACTTTGCACCCCATTTTCACAATCATTAATATTTGCACCTCCAAGTTAAAAAAAATCTGTTAATAATGGGATGCAAACTTCCATCTGACAGTAAAAAATGGTGCAAACTATAATTTGTAGGGTGCAAAAATTAATGATTTTAAACAAGGGGGCTGCAAACTCAAAAATTTCAACTAAAACTGGGGGGTGCGAAGTCCAATTCCCCAAGAATTTGAACATTGAGTGGTCGCTTGGTTGTAAGGAGAGAATCTGGCATGCTTTGTTTTTTCTCAAAGATAAATTACTCCAGTGTTTTATAGAAGGGAAAGATCAAGTCGTGTATCATGGTACATACCTGCCTAGATATCAACCGACGCTCTAAATACTCTTCATGACATAGCACACAGAATTCCCACAATACAATCTGAAATAGAGAGGAAACTAATATTCACATTGGAGAGAGAATATCAAATACAAATAAACAATGGAAAGGAGAAATAAAAATGATGTCTGCATTTATCTGTGATAAAGTGTCTCACCTTCAAGTCCTCCCTGAAGATCACACGAAGTTTACCTTCATGGACAATGCGAAAATTTTCATAGATACTCTCTTGAACTACTTTTCCATATTCCAACATTATTAACCCGGAAGGGAAAATGTGTTCTTCAGGCAATCCAAGGAACATGATTTCATCCACCATGCCACTCTCAAATTTTGCTTTGAAAAGCCTTGGAAGAGCTTCATTTATCACTTCTGCAAGGTTAGAAAGAACACAACCACTTCAGTGTATTCCACTTATTTTGCTGAACAAGTAGTTTTTGATTTAATTATTTGGCTGAAATGGTTGTTAGCAAATGTTTTCCTAACGCTTTACCCTTTCATAAAATTTAGCATCCCTTTTAGCCAAATAACTCTTATCAAACAGGGCCTAAAGGAGCATTCAGAAAATAAAGCGTGAAATGTAAATAACATTAACATTTAACTCAAGAAATGCTCACCAAATCCTTTTGAAGATTTCGAACCACAAATACTACAGCACCAAGATTCCTGGATTAGAAATTGCACAAGATCACTATCAGAATTACTTTCCATTTATATGAAGCATTTGAGTGCATCTTTTGAATGAGAGATAACCTTAAAGGGAATTCTTAGTCTGCAAGGACTAACCATGGCTGTCTTAGTGAAGAGACTGAGAGCTTCTTGGCTCATATTTTCACATATAGACAAACACCACCTCTGCTTAGCACAAGGAGCATAGTATTCTGAACAAAACTTTCTCCAGAAGTTTATGTCGTTATCCTGTAGAATATGCATACAAAATTTCACGTTCGACAAACTTAACCAAGTTTACAATATTACACAAAAAATACCATTCCGTCCGGAAAAAGTCATACTTTTAACACTGAAATCAGTATTAACAAAAGCTGTTTGGTTTCTTTTCCTATAAAGAGTCATATTTCATCAACCAATGCTAATATTTCGTGAAATTTTCCAACAGCTTTCAGAAAACAACGTTATAAACAAGTTTAAAACATGATACATTCAGTGAAACCAACAAATGTATGTAAAATATAAATATGATTTCATGACTTTTAACCATTGCACCTAGCCAAAATTTAAGTGTACCTAGACGAAACAAGTCTCTTTTTATCTTTTTTGGGACGGAGGAGTAGTATTATAGCACTGTTTAGTTTATAACGAAACAAACTAACAAATGGTCGGCAACTGAGATGATATAAGTACTGCTTTAATCGTCTGGAACAGATATTGCCATCGAAGTAAGGTGGAGAAGAGACTTGGGCCCTATCTTGAAATTCAAGTTCTGCTTGAACTGAAACCCGTTCTTTAAGGCCCAAAGGAGAAACATGTTCGTGTATATGAGTCTGCTGTCTCTGCTGCTCTATCAGAGTCTTAAGCTCAATATTCTTTTCTTGCAATTCCATGAGACTCTTTTCATACTGCAATTTCCTGTTTGCATCTAATCTTGGCCTTTTAAAGCCATTAGTTCCATAAACATCAATATTCACCACAGGATGTGATTGCTGTCTCTTATACCCTTGCCTATGTATCTGTGAGAGTGCCGTGTTTGGTAGCAGCAAATGGGCATTGCTGAACACGTAATTATTTGCACCATTTCCTGGCTGTGGCTCTAGAGATAATTTACGTTGAAGCATATTGTTGGTTTCATAATTACTATTGTTGTAAACTAAATGTGCATTCACATTTAGCATTCTTGGAGAGGTTCTCGGTGTTCTTTCAAAATAATATTTTGAAGGGCTCTTGCTTCTTGCGGAAACTTCAGATATCAAAGTCTCAAAAAACTTTCCACCAGTGACTATTGTTGGTTGACCATATGAATTTGAGTGATTGCCTTCCACATCCATTTCTTACAAATATGAACTGAATTAGTTGAACTAATGAACAAAACTTCTGTAGTATATCATTCCTGCAAAATGTTCATAAAAGCACATAATTGTGAAATTCAGATTCACTCTTTTAGATGCAGAATAGTGTTACACTTCATTGAAACAAATCAGCGTTCAATAAAATAACATTCTTCAATGTATGACTAAGATGAACCAATAGTAGTGTCAAGAACGTTAAACTATATATTCATTGCAAGGTTCATTAAACTATGTTTCATGAGCCAGAGTGTAAATATTACTACGCACCATACAAAAAAAAGTTCAAGCATTTAATTTTCAGCTTCAAAACTATCAAGAAGGTCATCTACAGTGCAATTGGAAGTGCCGTATTCCAAAAACAGGAAGAACCGAAGAATGAATACAAAGAAAGGTGAGTTGATATCTCTAATCACATCATTCTTGAAATGTCTCTCAAACAACAGTTCAGAATTCATTTGACCTGAAAAAATGTAGCTGTCTATAATTCTATGCAACTTGAAATGTACTGTAGTTGCTTGCTTATTTAGTCCCATGCACATTTTCCAGAAACTTGATTCTTTTAAAGTTTAACTGTTTAAGTATTTTAATTTTCTGATTTAGCCCATTCCTATTAGAGTGATATACTCGGAATCAACACAATAAATCATAAAAATGACGAATCACATTCTAGAGTTGGGAGGCTGGAATCCAGAGATGGTGACAGAGATAAAAAACAAATAAATCTGCTCAGAAGACAATAAATCTGCAGAGTTTATTATCAACGCATTTATTAGACTTCCCCATCAAACCCAGAATTCCAAAACCCAAAAGAAACAAACTTTTATGCTCTTTCTACAATCTGCTCAGAAGACAGTACAGTGAAGAGAAACTCCAAAGATTTTCAAAAACAGCAAACTTTGCTACCACTGCAAATATGAGACGGAAAATAATCAGAAGAAACGCGAGACAGAGGGAGAAATCAATACTCTATAAGCTATGAAGAAGTTCGGGAGTCGCCATTGTTGGGATGGATTGTTTAAACGATGTTGATTTGCTCTGGCCGTTTTATTGTTGGGTTCGCGGGAGAAGGGAAGTAGTAGCCTGTGCTTGAGGGGGGTGACCGGGAGCAGCCGGTAAATGGGTCCAGTCTAAAAGGACACGTGTAGAGCCCAGCTTCAGCCGTCTGTTGACGGTGCATGCAGCGGTGCAATATCGCCACCGAGGTTATCTTTCCGTTTCAGTGGTGAGGTCATCGAGCGTTACATTCACATTCAGTTTTCATGGGAATCCTGCTTTTCCCCTTGAACCCTGTTTAGCCGGTTCTAAATTTAGTATGGTTGTTTTTTACAGTTTCATTCCAAATTATTTTGTAAAATCAACATTATTTGTCAATCAATGTTAAAATTAGGGATGAGCGCGATCCGGAACGGTCCGGTAAATTAGTAAAACCCGTAATGTATCCGCTAGGTTTTTAACGGTCCGGTCCGGTTTCAAGGATAGAACCGTTCGGTACCATGCCATTTCGGAACGGTACAAAACGGTACGATATAATGCCAAACACATGCTAAAAAATTTGAATAAATCTTGCAATTGGCAGATATCTTCACACCAACCAACTCACATGAAATATTGATATAAATACAAGAAATTGCATATGTAGTACTAAAATTCACAAATACACAAATAGTGCAACGCAACTAAGAAAAAATATAGCAAAATGATGACGCACGAGATAAATATCATCTTTAATTTACTAAGTTCATGTGAAAATATAAAAAAGAATATCATCAAATTGTTCAATATAATAAAAATCTTCAATGGTCTTCTTCTTCATTCTAGGTTAAATATTACATATTAATATCTAATTTAATTAATAGTTGAACCTTGAGAGCTAAGATTTAAACCATATTAATTAAGTTTTAAAATTGCGCAAACATGATACCAAATAAAGTCATGTACACTACATTACTAGAAATGAATAGTCCTTAATGATTTCTAAAATTTTAATATTCTTTCAATACATATCAAAATATAACATAAATTATCTAAAAAGGAAAAATAACAATATATATATATATATAATATAAACACACACATTTAGCTAGTTTAGGAACACATGAATACATATGTGGGCTATAAAATTGTTTGTCTATAAAAGAGATCTATTGGTATAGATAAATTATAAAAAAATCAAATGCATTATTTTCGAACGGTTCGGTCCGGTATTTTTCGGTTCTCAAAATTTAGGACCGGTCCCGTATCCGTTTCAAACGGTTCGATTTCGGTACGGAACAAAAATCTATAAAACCATTTAAATACCTAGTATTCGGTTCGATACCATTACGAGACGGTTTGGTACCGGTTCGGTTCAGGTTTTATGCCCACCCCTAGTTAAAGTCATATCATTCTTATTGATAATTAATTCAACTTTAATAATTAAAATTTACATATTTAAAAACTACATTAAAATCGGAAAAAAGATCAAATAGGCCTTCGAACTAACTTAAAAAGTGCAAATCACCCCTTTTATAGGAGGCACTATAAAATTATCCATCCAAATTAAAATTCAATTAAGAATTGATATCCTAATTAAGTGATTAAAATGAGTGAGTTTGACTCCAAAAAGTCGAATTTGCAATTCAAATTGGAAAGGAAGGAGTATATTTTTCTGTTTTGCCGCATGTTTTTCCTAATATTCGACTTATGTCTCATACGTAGTATTTTATTTCTTTTTGAATCTCGAGTAGGGTGTAAATTTAAGAAACAATGACACCTATATTACTTCTAGCGTTTCCATTTCCAAAAATATGACATCTTTTACCTTTTTCAAAAAAGTGATCATTTAATTAAATTGCCTTGAATAACTCCTACATTACCGGCGTAGGGTTTCTCTTGTGCGGCAATATTACCGATCGGAGGCTAGTTTATGCGTTGAGCGCCGCGGTCCCTCCTTAGCAGGTCTAGGGTTTGGTTTTTCCTTAGCAGATCTAAGATTTGGTTCTTTCGGCCGGTGAATCCCCTTCACTTGTGTCCGACGCTGGGATTGGATTTGAGGCAGATTGACAAGAATCCTTGCCCAACCTTGACGACATCGAAGCCAGAGTTCGGCGATCGATTTCTTCGTGAGCAGGGTAGCAAGGCCATGGCAACGATGAAGATGACCGCTAGCGGTGGATTTGCTAGGAGCGCGGGACGAGGAGAGGTGCACGGATTTCGAGCAGGCCAGATGACGATTCACAATGAATGATCAATTAGAGTGGTACCGTCATGGGTTGTACGAGATGCTAAATTCCGTGGAAGCTTTCCTATTAGTTATTTTTATTCTGTCATTTGGCTTCTTGTTATCGTCTATGTTGTTAGGTTTGTCAGTTTGTTTGGGAATTCAGCCTTTTTTAATGTCATTGAGTATGTTTGGATCTATGGGAATAGAGATGGTTGTGTCAAGCCCGCTACATGGTTAGCGATTCGCGTTGCTCTTTCAAGGGTGACCGTCTCTAAGTCTGATCATAGGTTTTACAGTCGTAGTTGTTGGATTTTAGTTGGTATCAGTTTTGTTTTTCCTTTAATTGATGTAATGATCCTGAAACTTATTATATGAAAGAAGGTTAGTTGACGATAAAAAAACTCCTACATTAACGTGACTCATTTAAATGCCAATAGTAACTCCTAATAACTCCCACCAACTTCAATTCTCACCAAATAACTCCTAATATACCCTAATTCTCCAAGATAGTTGACTGACTCTTCCATTCTCACCAAAGGTCCCCCGCCGCAAAACCAACTTCCACCTTCCGGTCATCTCGTTAGCCGCAACCGCTTCATCTCTCACTCCTCGGCGACCATGGTTTTGTATCTCACCGGTGTCCGCCGCTACTTCATCTCTCAAGCGCCATCGCCATAACTTCTCTTCTTCTCTTATTCTATCAACAATTGACACCCACTGGTGAAGAATGCTAGGAATCAGAGGACGCGGCTAGCTTTTTTGATGGGGCTGGCATACGATGGTGGCTCACGGATGGGGATTTAGATCATAGAGCCTGGCATGGGTTTGGATTGGTGAGACAATTACGGTTTGGTGGCGCGGTGATAGGGGTGGGATAGGGTGGAGGGGATGGTGGGAAGCATCGGGGTGGTAGCGTGGGTCACTGAGCAGTGGCAGGGGATTGAGGCAGTGTAGGGCTGGGTCATGGACGAGGGTAAAGGTGGGGATCTGGGTAGGGGAAGTGGTAAGGAAAGGCTAGTGCTAGAACGAGGGTGGGCAGTGGCCACTACGGTTTCCTGACTATATGGTCAGCATCGAGGTGATGGTGGGGCAAGTCAGTGTTATGGTACGAAATATTACTTGGTGGTGGTCACTGCAACAGAGACTGGAAAACATAGGTCATAGGACATAGGGGCGATGGAGTCACAGGACGAGCCTTGGTAAGCATGAAGTCACTGGACGATGTAGTGACTAATGGCGGTGGCAAAAGTCACCGGAAGATGTAGTGACTAATGGCGGTGGCAGCAGTCTCTAAAAGATTCAGTGACATAGAAGGTAGTCACTAATGTTGTCCAGTGACTAACGGCGACTGCGTGATGGTGGCGGCGGCGGTGATGATAGTGGCGGTGGTGGCACTGGTGGTTGTGGTTGTTTGGGTGGGTGGACAACAATGACTAATTATTAATTATTGAAAAGGAATGTTATAATAATAAATGCAATATTAAATAAAAGTATAAGTAATATGGTAAGTCATAGTTTTGGGAATATCTAAAAGAAGTCATACTTTTGTCTTTCACATTTGGTTTAGCAATATTGATAAAAAAGTCCTAAATTTAAGTGTTAAAATAAGTGTGGTGTAAATTACAAAAGATTAACATCCATTTTCACTCCAACATTTTATAAAGAATATCGATATTAGGAACTAGAAACACATACTTCGTATATAGTTTAAGAAAGGAAGAAACCATAAACAACATGAAGTAAAAACTCCACAAAGTCCAATAAGGTAAAACATTAAACTAATGGTAGACGCTAAAATAGATAGAATTTGACATGATAAAACTACCACAAAGCACAACATGCATGCATGCATACATATATGCATGCATGCATGCATACATACATACATACATACATACATACATACATACATACATACATACATACATACATACATACATACATACATTGTCACGCCCCGGACCTAGCCGAACACGTCAACAACCCGCCATGCAGTACGGATAGTCAACCGCAGTTCAACTCATCCATACTATACAAGGCGTCATGAATATCATTCACACATAGTACATCCATAAACAAACATAATGTAAAACATGCAATTAAAATAGCGGAAGCATTAATACAATTGTTCAAGCCACACTTGGCATAACTAGGCATACAAGCCCCCAAGGTAATTATTCAGAAAATAGTATCCATGAGCATTAACTTAATTGTTTTAAAACATAACGGAAGAAGCACGAACCACGTCTTCCTCCCTTGAGCCTCCCGAAGCAACGGGCAATGGTAGCAACTTCAAGTTCTACGTGAAACTGTGAGGTGGCCTCCCCCGTGAAGGGGAGGTCAGTACTTGGAAATATTTGACAAGTACAATAGCAACTATACTAAGTATAATCAACGTTTTAATTTCCAAGACTCTCAAAATAGGGTGATATCATAATATAAATAATAATTTATATTTCCCACTTATTATCTTTATAATAAGTAAACTTATTTATTTGTCGGCACACGGCCCTTCTTATATATCCCTTTTCATTTATCATTTGCACAACCCAACCCTTGGGTCCTATTATTTCTACGGGACTTGCTACCGCTGTCCGAGACCTCATGAGGCTCCCGGTTCGGACTCCAACATCCCGCCCCTGGACTCATACCCATTATCCCGTAGGAAGGTAAGGCCCTTCGGGGTCCTATCTTATGTGTTACCGCTACCGGAACCTAGTTAGGTCTCCGATTCGGATTCCACCCTAACCTGTGATCACGATGTAAGTCCATGCTATCCAACCCCGCTCTCTAGAGTCGGGAAGGGCCATGGTCCTTACTATTTCCATAATTCAACCGGCTATCCACAAGGATTACCAAACACACCCGTAGGCCAATCTTATACTTAGGATCAATTTATTACTTACTTTATCTTGGGTATCCCTTAAGGTCTACCCCTAGTATAACTTAGAGTTCATACTTTCCTACCTTAAAGCATCTCTTAAGACTACTTAAGGCATAACATTTCACAATCCAACCTTAGGGTAATCTTAACAACATTTCATCCTAATGTCCAACCAGTATCTTAATACTAGTCAAATTATTATTAACAAACCAAGTTCTCAACTCATAGTCATATAGACAATTCCAACTGATTTTCCTTTGAAAATATCATTTATCTCAATATTCAAAATATCACTTTTAATCACTCATATATTCTAATATGAAGAAAAAAGTATATTTCAACATATGTTTCATAATAAATTCCACTTTCAAGTCAACATACTCATAACACATGAACATACACAATTTACTCTTAAATTTGTATATCATGCTCCTTTTCTTTAGACATTTAGTCTTTTCATTTTAGGCATTATTAATCATTAATAATCCATAAAAACACATTTAATTACCTTCGGTAATCTCATGAAATTAACTCACTAATTATAAGCAATATAGTCAGCCATCCTCACCTTATGAAGTGCTGAAATAGTTGCCTTTGCTAAGCCCCTCGATCAATCCCCGTTCTAGGCCGATTGAAGGTGTAAAACTGAACTGCTGGGCAAAAGCCGGGCGGCTTTCGTAGTCTGCAACTACGAACAGCTCCCTATATGTGGCGGTTTCCGGCGATTTCGACTCCTATCGATTCACCAACGCTTCTAAGTTAAATACCACCACTTTATGTCAATATTCTACACTTTTAAACGTGTAGAACATCATGTTTAATCCACCATATGATTTCTTAAAAATCATACAACAATAAACTAGTTAACTAATAGTTGTGGAGTTCTTACCTTGAACTCAACTATTTCTTGCGGATTTTTCCTAGCTTTTCTCTCCCTCCAACTAAGGCTTGAGCTTTGGTTTTTCCTGGAGCTCCTCCTTCTTGTTCTGGCCGAAAATAATGCAAGGGATAGGGGAGGAGTATCTCCACACAATCACCCTCAAGATAAGCCAAAGAATGGGACATGGGGTGTGGGTTTTTGTCTCTATGAGGCTTCCCATTTCCATCATCCATCCTTCCCGTGTTATTTGGTCACTCACCACTCCTAAAAACGTGGGGTGGACCCCACTTATGTGGGAGGTCATCCCATTATGTCCCGGCATGTACAATCGGCCCCGAAAGTTGTATTTTTCGAACCATTTTAGTCATATTTTATTTTATCGGGCCGGATAAATTATATCACGCGTTCCTAATAATTATGGGCCTTTAGAATAGATGTACATTCCCCAACATTAATTTTGGAGTCTCCGAAACTCATTTCGGGCTGTTATCCGCTAAATTACCAATACCGGTAATTGGGCCCCGTTTGACCAACCGGTCAACTCCATGCCTTTCTTATGGCCCAAATAAAATATCCACCTCCATATAGACGTCATCTAGACCAAGATGAATATAATATGTGGTTCGGGAATTATCGGGCAGTCCCCGTTCCCGCTGTGGGCCCACATGCAATTTACTGTTCACGTAAAAGAAATATTAAAAATTTACAATCACGCAAATTCTTAAATCATCCTTCAAGGTTTATTACATAATTTATTAAAAGTAAATATGCTCGGGGTCGGTGTTACAAGTTCACCCCCCCCCCCCCTTAACGGGAATTTCGTCCTCGAAATTCACAATGCTAATTCAAACAAAAACGCGTATTGCTCTTTCATCAAAGCTTCCGTTTCCCAAGTTTCCTCCTCAACTCGGTCACTTTTCCAAATGATTTTAACCATTGGGACTTTCTTGCTTCTCAATTTCTTGACTTGCCTGTCAAGTATCTTCACTGGTTGCACGGCATAATTCAAGTCTTCCCGTATTTCCACGGGTGGTTTTTCTAATACATGAGATGGATCCGGCATATACTTCTTAAGCATGGACATGTGGAATACGTTATGTATCTTCTCCACACATACATACATACATACATACATGCATGCATACATGCATGCATCCATGTGTGCATGCATGCATGATGGATGCATGCATGCATGCATGCATCCATACATGCATGCATACATGCATCCATACATGCATACATGCATCCATACATGCATCCATACATGCATACATGCATCCATACATGCATGCATACATGCATCCATACATGCATGCATACATGCATCCATCCATGTGTGCATGCATCCATGATGGATGCATGCATGCATACATGCATGCATACATGCATCCATACATGCATGCATACATGCATCCATACATGCATGCATACATGCATGCATGCATACATGCATGCATGCATACATACATACATACATGCATCCATCCATCCATACATCCATCCATCCATACATACATACATACATGCATGCATACATACATGCATGCATACATGCATACATACATACATACATACATACATACATACATACATACATACATACATAGATACATACATACATACATGCATGCATACATGCATACATACATGCATACATACATACATACATGCATACATACATACATACATACATACATACATACATACATACATGCATACATACATACATGCATACATACATACATGCATGCATGCATACATGCATGCATGCATACATGCATGCATGCATACATGCATGCATACATACATACATACATACATACATACATGCATACGTACATACATGCATACATACATACATACATACATACATACATACATGGAGGCTTTCCTCGCAGCCTCGGCCTAGCTCCGCGTAGCAATGCCCCCTCCTATCGTCAAAAAATAATATTTTAGATAAAAACTATCGTTTTCTCTTGAGAATAGGGTCAGATAGGGTCTCGAACTTACAAAAAAATGTCAAATAAGGCCTTATATAGGAGATTCTGTCTATCCGACACCATTTGGGCCGGTTCCCGGTGGAATATTTCGATGAAATTTTGTAAGAATCTTATTCATTAAGTCTAGTTTATTCATACCAAATTTCAGCTAAAACTTCAATCGAGAAGCCATTCGAATAAATTATTGAAGATAACTGCGCTTTTAACTGCGCAGTGGAAGAGATCAAGGTAGAAGAGATAAAGGGGGGAACTGCAGCCTTGCCTTTATCGAGTCCAAGTGGACCATCACCATGCCAGGGCGTCTTTTCATCGGCTGATCTGAGCCGCACAAGCGATAAACGATCAACGGAGGGAGGTACAACTTAAGATCTTTCAATGCCTGATCCGAGAAGAACTGTTCGTAGCCATGGGCGTTCCACAACGACACCACATGGTGTGGAACATCTTGGGGGATACCCTTATAAAAAATGGTCAGGTCATCCCCAAAGTAGGCTTCGTCGTCAGAATCATAATCTTCTGGCCGTGGCTCGGTGTCACCTCCTCGTGCGGCGCCCCCTTGGACAACGTTCCCTTGGGCAGCATCCCCTTGGGTGAATTCCCCTTGGGCACCATCACGACGACCGACACCTCCGTCGACGCCGTCAGCGGTGTCGCCAATTGAGGTGGACGACCCAGTGCTGCCAAATGTACTAGTTTCTCCAGAAGATTGGGGATCCGGGTTGGTTTCGAAAGACAGACAAGGATCCATGTATGGCTCCAATTGGTTCGACACCAGGATATCGAAGAACAAATAAGAAAAGGTGGAGAAGGAAATTACCTAGAAAACTTGAGTGGAGAGAAGCTGATGACCGGAGAATCCGAGCGAGAGGGCAGCAAACACTTGAGAAAGGTGAGCAAAAGTTTGGAAACCCTAAACTATATCCAAGGGAGCTGGTATTTATAGGGGACTCCACCACCCAGCGAACCAGTGAGTACGCGACCCATGGTGAGGAGCGTACCCCAGGACACGTGTCGCGCGGAGCTGAACAGGTGTGTAATGATTACCACTACCATGAAAACTGAAGTGGCCACCGTAACTGTCATATGGTGTTTGGAGAACCGCCTAATAACTGTCACATCAGAGCGTCGAAAGGGCTCGACTCGTAAGGGGCATTTATATTTCCTTAAGTCCCGCGCACACTCGCAACATCAGAAGTGGGGGCTTGTGTTGGGTTAATAGGCCCGATAGTGGACAGGCCCATTACCCCTCAGCAAGGAAACCATCAAGGTCTAATTTGGGCACAATCCGGCATGTCGATCAGACGCTCATCGGGTCCACAAGGACGTTCGGTCTCAATGGCCTTGGTCCAACAAGAGTTAGATGATGATCCATGGTCTTCAGCAGGACGGTCCACATAAGTCGTGCTAGACCCCGCCCTTGCATTCATCTGGATCTAGGGCTCAAGATCAAGGGGACGCTCGTCCAGATCTGATAAGCGTTTTCTTAACGTATTTTATACAACAATTTATAAACGCTTTTATACTTAAAAGAATAAAACTCTCACACATATGCCTCATTTTGCAACAAATACTTTTATTGACGATTGGACCAAACACGAGGATGATAGAATACACACGAAGAATCCCAATAAGAGAAGGTCACCCAAACGCATCCCGAAGAACAAAAGAAAAGAAGAAAAATGCACAAAAAGGGTGAAAGCCGTCCGACTTTCACCAATGCCGGCCGGTTTTCACCAGCCAGCCACTTAGTTGTCGTCCAAAGATGAAGAAAAGGGTCCGGAACCAAAATCGACGAAAGCCGCCCGGCTTTCATGAAAGGCGCTCGGCGTTGGACGCCGTAGAATTATTTCAAAAAAATAAAGCCAAAAGCCGCCCGGCTTTTGGCGGAAGCCGCCCGGCTTTTGGCGGAAGCCGCCCGGCTCTCAGCCCCTGGAGTGAAGTCAACGTATTTTTAAAGCCAAAAGTCGCCCGACTTTCACAAAAAGCGCCCGGCTTTCATCTGTGAACGTTATTTTAGCAATGGTCATCACAATCATTCGGGGCAAACACCAAATCCCATTAAGGAGCTTGCTTCCTTGTCCGAAAATGGCCGTTGAAGACTCCATATTTAAGTGGATTGAAGCCCTCTCAACATGGCATTCCATATTCTACTCACTACACTTCCACTTTGGCATCTCAAGAGCAACCCCTTGGTTTTGGGAGAAGTTCTTCAATTGGGGAAAGCATTGTCCACCATAGCTTTGGAGTTGTGGTATCAATTTCTTATGTATTTCATTGTATTTTATCATTTCAATATTTGTAATTTCATTATGAATTGTTCTAGCTAATTTCCCATAGCCAAGGTTAGGGATGAAACTTTACGCACTCTAGGTGTTTGATGTATGTTCTCAACCAAATAATTATGATTTTTCCTTTATATTTTAATGTGTATGACTACGGTGTACAACGTATGATTACATCATTGGGTTTATTTGAGCAATTAACGTTGAGTTATAAACCGTGCACTTAAAGGTTAGACATATTCTAATTGTGGATAGAAATATACCTCAATTGAATATGATGGATTTTATAATGTCCTAATCTTCAATGGGGTTAATTTTAAATGAATGTGAACCGTGACTGGATTCACATGTAGAATTAATTACAATCTCGCTGTCGTAACAGGAGTTAAAATACTTTAGTGACATTCCACTCACAAGAATTGGTGAAAGAACATATATTCATTACTAGGAGTCGTTTAGGAGTAATCCCGAACCCTTGGTTGCTTTTATTACCCTTTGAAAAAAAAATCTCTCCCCTTTTGTTAAGTCTTTTACTAAAACTCTTTCCGAATTTGAATCATATAAACAACATTTTCTCGTGTTCGACCCGGTATTTTTACCGGGTTTTATTACTACATTGGCACTTGTACACTTACAAGTTTAAGCCGATCAAGATCCCTTGGTGGGAAACCAAAATATTGGCGGGAAACGCATTTAATGCAATAGATTGAGTGGTTGGGAAGCTAGCCACTCACAATCCCCCACATCATCAGTATTAGCTACCCTTTGATAGTATAAATAGTAGCATTTATTTCATTGTTAAGGGTTGACAAATGACAACTTATACTCTCGAGCAAGAACAATTATCCCCCTCTTCCTAGCTCAAATAGACGAACGGCCTAGTGGGCTTGTAGTGAAGTGTGTTGTGATAGACTCTTATTATTGGTTGAATAAGACATGACTCACTTACTATTCTTCTTACTTGTTCTTCCTTACTTGCTTGGAGTACATATTCCATTTGAAACCCAAGGGAAGGTGTTGGACCTTTGGAATTGAAAGAATAAACCTCAGCATAACGTTTATATATTAATTACAGGAAATCTATTTATAATAACTAAGTAATATGACGATTTTACATTTATACGAATTGCATTTTTAGACGAATTGCTCGTGAAAGTGCATTATCCCAGTCTTAAATTATATTTGAATATAGTTTGTGAGAAAATGTTGAAATAGATCATTCTACTATTTCAACACGTCACTTGAGTCCATGTACGAAAAAATAGTAGTATCAATTAGGCATGTATACTTTCAACACACATTCAATCTATTTTAAAATATATTTTAAACATTGTGTAATTTTCTATAATTTTATAGATTCAGCCAATGCAGTCATTTCTTTTTTTTATCAATTTTAACATATTGAACTGATTCAATCAATTTAATATTAGGGTAATTTGAGTTTGCACCTCATTTTATTGTCCAAATTGGACTTTCCACCCGTTTAAAAAAAAGCTTGTTTTTGCACCTCAACTCCGTATGAAAAGACAAAAATGCCCCTCGGTAAGGAATATGTCGAGGCCAACATAATTTAATGGAGGGGCATTTTTGTCTTTTCATACGGGATTGAGGTTGCAAAAACAAAGTTTTTTAAAAACGAGGTGCAAAGTCTATTTTGAACAATAAAATGAGTGCAAACTCAAATTACCTCTTTAATACTCCGTATTATGAAATGGACTCTCGATTACCTTTTTGCAGAAGTCCCTACCCTTACCCATTATCTTTTTTTATTATTATACAAAAGTCCTTACCCCTTCAATTAATCTTAATGGAATACGTAGTTTGATTGACATTTTTATGAAGCATTTGAATTTCATACTCTTTTGCGAATCTTGGGATATTTATGACCTTAACAATATTATCTTGAGTAGTCTATTTAGACTCCATGTTTCTTCTTATATTTAGCTTGAGATGCATCGATCCATCATTATTCGTGATGCCCTTCATCCAAGAATTGCTACACAATAGATGCATGATTGATCAAATGTTTGATTCCAAATCTATAATATAACAGTAAATGCTATAGAATTTCTGGAAAATATAGAACAATACATATATACCCTTTGTATGTGAAACATATATTCAATAATTGTTTATGAAATCAATTGTGTTGAAGTTTTTTTTATAAAATCACATATAAATTTTAAAAATATATAAGTAGAAGCTAAGTATAAAAAATACAGTAGTAAAAATCTAAGGGGTCATAATTTTCTAGAATGCTTTGCTAGAAGTTTTTTTGTAGTATAGTTTTTCAAATATAGAACGCATAATCATACCTCAAATTCATTTTTTAAGGACTCATATAATTATATATAGTCCTCTGTAAACGTAACTACATGATTGTGATTCTAAAAAAACTACATAAGTGTGATAATTTTGACTATTCAACACCTCAAAATATAAAACCCATATTATAATTCTTGCTTGTATTATTATTCCGTCAAATCTAATACACAACTTTCACACTTTAAAATTGTTCCAAATTCTCTTTAGACTAAAATAAAAGTACATTTTCAAACATCATACTTATTTGAAAATCAAAGTCATTCGTACAAATGAATAAAGAAAATTGATGGAGTTTAATCCAACTACGAGAGCTAAATCTACAGAAGCAGATGAAAATTTGGCAGTGTAAGGAAATGTTCTATTGATCAATATTTCGATCCCCCTTTAGGAGGTTTACAAGTCGTATTTATAGGCTAAGGAACTAGTGTTACAAAAGGAAACTGATACGATAAATGCTATTAATTGCGCATTAGTTCGAATAGGACTCTTGTAACGTCTTGGCCGTTGTGCAATGATTGTTCCTTTATTCCCACGTTCCTGCCGTTAACTCCTGCCAGCTGCCGTTCTAATGATAGTGTGCCACATCAGCCCTAGAAATATCCCAGCCTCACTAGAACTCCGCCCAGGCTCGAGGCATGCTTTCCAGCCTGGCCTGGCTGTGGGTTCCTCTCGTGGGCTTGATCCCTAGTCAGGCCCAGTGGCTATCTAACATTAATCCCGTTTAAGGGCCAACCCCGCTAATGGTCTGCATCCCGTTATGGGTTGGAGTCTATAATTGGGCCATGGTCGATGTCCATGATACCATCACGAGCTCCCCTACTCTCTAAAATCAGTGAGGCTGGATTTAGGAGAGTAAATTGGAGCGTACAATTTCAAATTTCGAATTTTTTGGGAGAATTGTAGCGCTGCATGCATTAAATGCGCCCGACTTGACATAGTTCTGCAACCCGGTACAGTTCCCGAGCCGACTTACCATCTCCAGCACTCAAGTGTCATCATTGCGGTTCCCAAACGGTTTTCAAGTCCTAATTTCTTGGCTATTTAAACGCTTATTGTCCCTCATTACGCTCTTTCGCAATCTTCCTTCCGCTTTAGTATTCGTCTTCTTGGTTGGGAGCTTAGGCCGCGAAACCCTTTTCCTCCGTCTTCAAAACTTCATCAGGTTAGTTTCCCTGATGTCTTCTTCGAGTTCCATCCCCCTGCACCATGTATTTCCCGAGGCAGGGGCCATCTCCAACCGGCCCCGTATCCCGGTGGACCAGGATGGGAGGGAGACCCACTTCTTCCTTTCTTGCGACTACGCCCGGCAGGTCCTGACCGTTGCTTTATCCGACGCTAAAATGGGTGAGGCGGTGGCCCTTGCGGGCCCTAGTGTCGTTTGCTCCTACCCTACCTCGGACAGAATATTGTAGAACCCCCTTCCCCTCTTCATTTTGGGGTGCACCTGGCTAGTTTGCAAGTAGGCCTTCGATTTCCCCTCCATAATGCCCATTTGAGTGTTATGGGCTATTACGGCGTGATTCCGGGTCAATTTTCCCCAACTACCCACATGTTCATAGCCGGGTTCCTTGCTCGATGCCTGCATTTAGGTATTCGCCCCGCAATCGATCTCTTCCTCCATTTCTTTCATTCTGTTCGACCTGGTGGTTCTGAGTCCCCAGGGTACCTCTCGATTTCTTAACGGGTCGGCCATCATTTATTCGAGGCCAAGTCTTATCCCGACTCCTTCAAGAGTTGGAGGCAGAAGTGGATATGGGTCACCCCTGTGGATGGGAGGCTGCAATTTGAGAATAGGTGGGGGGAGATGATTCGCAAATGGGCCATGCCTTTTCTGTCAGAGGGCAATGCGGAGGCTGCCAAGCTGATCGTCGATGGTGCACCATTTCTGATGGGCCATTACGTAGGTGAGGACTGGGTGGTTGTGCTTACCTTTTCGCCAGGTCGACTTTGTCTGAGTTGGCGTCTTCTTTGAATTTTTTATTTTCTGGATACCCCCTTTCTAACTTGATTCGTGTTTGTTGCAGTGGGTGAGAAGATGATCTCCCGGTTGGAATGACTTGCAGCGAAGGCTGGTGTCACCCCTGGTTCCTTAGTCCCTGCCAGAAAGATCCAGACCCGGGGAAGTGCTGGGGCCGCCCCAGAGAAGTCAGGTGGATCTGCCCCCGGGACTAGTGTTGGGCCTTTGAATACGCTGGCCGCTGAACCTCAGCCCCCCAGTGATAAGGGAGCTGGGAAGAGGCTAGCACTCCAGCCTATCTCCGGGCCCCGGAAGAAAGGAAAAGTTGTTGTTAAATCTTCTGAAGATATTGTAGATGTGGATTCTGACTCGGATGCCCGGTCTCAGGGGGGTGATGTCCAGGGGGAAACCCTGGGCCCCGTCCATTCTGTTTGCCTCTCCATAAAATCCCGCTCTACCTCTCTGTTCCGTCGCACCGTGAACCCAGGGTCGCTGGGCCTGGCCATCACCCCTCCCCTTGACAAAGAGGAGATTCGGGGTCTGTCTCCCCGGACAGCCATCCGATGCGCCGTCCATTCTCTTTCTGAGGTGTGCTTCGTTGTCTCTATAGCTGCTTTAAATTCTTCTAACTTGCATTTGCTCATAATTTTGGTCTTGTTGTCTCTAGGCTTTTATCTTGGATTCCTCATGCTCCAGTCTCCTAGATGAGGGGCGGGATGATGCTCAAACCCTGATGGCCGGCCTCAAGGAACAAATTGCTGATCTGGAGAAGAGGCTGGGAGTGGCGGTGCAGAGGGGTGAGATGCTACAGAAAAGGTTGGGTGATGTCGAGGCTGCGCACCGTGTAATGGAGGAGGAGCTGAGGAGGAAAGATGAGGAGGCTGGCCCGGCCGCCATCCAGGCCTTGAGAGGGAGCGAGGATTTTACGGCCGATGTGGAGCAGATAATCTCGGGCCGGAGGGAGGAAATTGCTTTAGGCTGGCTCCAGACCCCTGAGGGCAAGGCCAAGATGGATGATGAGGGTGCCCTGTGCTTTCAGTTGGGGCAATGTGGGATGCAAAAGTCCCTGTATGATCTTCTTGCAAAGAGAGAGCCCTCCTTCTACGCTCAGGCATGGGGTTTGCCGGAATTGATGATGAATCCAGAAGCCCCTGCGGAGACCCCGGCTGCTGATACTCCTACCTCTGAAGTTCCTCCTGCCCAATCTGGTAATTGATAACTTCTTTCCATGACACTTTAACAAACACTTTTTCCAGGCCTGCGTGCCTGCAGTGGTTTTCCACCCTTGGGGTGGCGTGTAATTGACATCTTTACATTTTGTCTCATTTTCTGTATATATACTTCGGTGACTGCCTTTTTGATCATCTCTGTTGATTTCTTACTTGTTCTATATATCGATGCTCATTTGAGGTTCCGGTCCTGTTTGGGCTGGTTTCTCCCTTTAGACTTGTTGTTGTTTGGTAGTTGACCTCTGTCTTGAACCTGTACAATCCATACGCTCCAGGGTGGCCCTTGAACCCCCTTACTTAGTTATTTTGATTCACCTGGTCCTTTATGTATTTGGCCTTGAATTTATGGTCAAGGTCGTCTTTTCTTTGTTAAGGATGACTTTACCAATCCTGGACCCATAGGCTCTTAATAGTTAAGCCAGACTAGGTGGGCCTCACCTTAGGTTACTTAGACCTTAATGATTAGCCTCTTGATTGGCGAAGCTCGTTGGCTTCTCCGGTGCAAAGTTAATTCCATAAATTTCATCTTTAGCCCTTTAAAATCTTAACCTTGCGAGAGGTTGTCTTTTCTTGTTTGAGGAAATCTGATTTTGTGTACGTAAAGGGTTGTTTAACCTTGAGGAAGGTTGTTTTATTCCTGCTCTCGTCTTTAGGAAGACTAAGTTGAGCTTCTGGAATTTAGATGAGTTCGGAATTTATACTTCGTCTTGTTTGCGAGTACCAATTAGGCGTAGCCCTCTTTTTTTTTGACTGGTCGAAAGACCTTCGCAATTTATAAATGACTTTAGTGAATCAAATCATAACTTTTATTAAAATTTGGAGCGAGGAATAGAGGATTACATGCTTACTGATAGAACTTCATCAAGTGTTCGAAGTTCCACACTCTATCTACCAGTTTTCCCTTAGGAGTGCATAGCTTGTAGGTTCCAGGCCCAATTATTCCCTTGATTTTGTATGAGCCTTCCCAGTTTCTGGCGAATTTGCCGCCCTCTAGAGGCTTGCTGGCCGACCACCTTCTCAAGACCAGGTTTCCAATGTTAAATTGTCTCGGTTTGGCTCTCGCATCATGGTATTCCTTTACCCTCTTTTGATGAAGGCTCTATCCCTCTTTTCTTCAATCAGATGAAGCTCGACCCTCAACATTTCCTCGTTGTTATTAGGATCATAGTCTTCTACTCTTCTGCTTGGGACTAGGGTTTCTGAAGGAGCTCGGGCCTCGAACCCATAGGTCAAGGCGAATGGGGTCTCCCCAGTTGCTTTTCTTGGGGTTGTTCGGTAGGCCCAAAGGATATTGTTGAGTTCGTTTACCCAAGTTGTTCTCATGGACTCTATTTTCCTCTTTAGGCCACTAACGATCGTTCTATTCACATTTTCAACCTGTCTGTTGCATTGAGGGTAAGCGACAAATGCCCTGCTGGCCTCGACACTCCACTGCTCACAAAATTCTTTGAAGGGCTCAGAATCGAACTGCTTTCCGTTATCAGTAATAATCTGCATGGGAACACCGAACCGGCAGAAGATGTTTCTCCAGACGAACTTCTTACATTGTTCATCGGAGATCGTTGCCATTGGCTCGATCTCAACCCACTTGGTAAAGTAATCAAATGCTACTATCGCGAATTTCCTACCTCCCGAGCCCTGCGGAAGGGGGCCCACGAGATCTATTCCCCATCTTGAGAAGGGAATTGCAGTGCTGATCGGGATATACAAAGTGGCTGGCCTGCCTGGATTCGTTTGGAATTTCTGGCAGACCTCACATCTTCGCGTGAAGTCTGCACAGTCCCTTATCATGGTTGGCCAGAAGTATCCCTATAAGATAGCCTTTCTCCTCAAAGTAAACGCACCTTGGTGTGATGAGCAAATTCCTTCATGTAATTCTTTGATTATCTGTCGGGCTTGATCCGGCCTCAGACACCTCAAGAGTACCCCATTGTAGCTTTTTTTGTAGAGTCTGCCATCCTGGATAACGTAATTAGGGGCTCGCCTCGTGACTACTCTCGCCTTATCCTCTTCTGGGGGGAGCATTCCGCTCTCGATATATTCCACCAAATCATCTATCCAGCATCTCGGAGCTTGATCGACTGGTAAGACCTCCAGGTCTTTGGTGCCTTCGATGCTTGGCTTACTCAATTCATGTATTTTAGCTATACGTGTGAGATGTTCAGGAGCATCAGTTGTTAGTTTCGACATAGTATCTGCCTCCGTGTTTTGAGCTCGCGGGATGCAGAGTAGGTCAGATTCTTCAAACTGTTCTATGATCTCCGGGGCTGCATCCCTGTATTTTCGCATGCGGGCTTCCTTGTCCTCATATTCATCCCCTAAGTTTCTTGATGACCAACTTAGAGTCGCTTTTGATCCTCAGTTTTTGAGCTCTGAAGTGTCTCGATATTCTGAGACCGGATAACAGGGCCTCATATTCAACCTCATTATTGGATAACGTAAATGAGTACCTTAGGGCGTGATAAGACTTGAAACCTACAGGGGTGATGAGGACCACCCCTCCTCCGCAACCTTTGGATTCTGATGATGATCCATCAATCATTAGTGTCCACCAGTCTTCTTCTTCGCGGCGCCTTTCTTCAGCTATGTCTCTCGCGGTACACTCCGCCAGGAAGTACGCCATTGCCTGCCCTTTTATCGCTGTTTTAGGTTGGAAGCTCACTTGATATTGGCTGATCAGTAAGGACCACTTCACAACT
Source organism: Cuscuta europaea (assembly GCA_945859875.1). Lineage (NCBI taxonomy): Eukaryota > Viridiplantae > Streptophyta > Magnoliopsida > Solanales > Convolvulaceae > Cuscuta > Cuscuta europaea. The sequence goes on along the minus strand of CAMAPE010000019.1, from coordinate 4,826,658 downwards.
CGCGCAGTCTTAGCTGTTCGGAACAAGGTTCCCACCCTCAGGTAGGGGTGAGCATCGGGCGGGTTCGGGTCGGGCGGGTGGGTGAACCCAATACCCTTTCGGGTTTCGGATGTGTAATATGGATATCCTACCCTATGTTTTTTTACTTAGATATTTTCGGGTTTTATTGTATTTCGGGTAGGGCGGGTTCGGATCGGGTATCGGGTTTAGTCGGTTTCAAGTTTCAACTAAAATAATTTGAAATTGCAAAATAATTTGTAATTTCAACACCAGTAAATCTAAAATATTACAATTGCAAAACATAATTTGATTCCCATACCGGCCATACGGCCATAAATAATGTGAATATTACAAAGTAAAGAGTATGGGGGATCAAAATTGTAACAAAGAGTTTTAGCATATTACAAAATACAGATTACTGAATTACACAGTTCATTAATCATTAACATACAAAGTTCCAACTAGTCAAGTACACAAAAATGCAAAAATGCTTGAACACTTTGAAGTTCCACAACTATCTTCCACAGTTTGAAGTTTCCACCTGCATAAGAAAGTTAATGAACACATGGAAAGCAATAGACATGTAGTAGAGTAGTACAATATGTCAATAACAACTTAACAAGGATAAGTTAATGAAACAAATCAGAGAAATCATTGATTCAATGACTCAGAATGCTTGTTATCCTTCACAAGGAATATAGGGGCAACTGCTACAATTTCAGTTAAAACTTACATGTTATGAACTGAAAGAGCTATACCAACCTTAAACCATACATTCAGTAATGTGTGGAAGCTTCATCATAGCCAATGAAAATTAATAGAAATGATAGAGTAAAGGATTAATGGGATTATGAGATACTTACACAAAACCTGCAAATCAGAGCAAGGTACAAGGGTCCAGGGATAGTTGGCACTTGGCAGCATGTGCATGCTTTCCAGAATGACAGAATCATGCTCATTCAAATGTAACAAGCGCATAATAGTGTAATACATTATACTCATATTGGCAGCAGGTTCAACACCAAATCATATAGCAATGTACTCATGTTTCATACACATTCAAATGGAAAAACAAGCATATAATGGCACAAATCAGACATTTCATAGAGATCGGAATGCTTATTATCATTCACAAGGGAAATAAGGGGCATCTGTTATAGCCTACCATTTCAGTTACAACTTACAAGTTACCATTCATGAACTAAAAGAGCAATATCAACCCTAAACCCTATATGCAGTACCAGTAATGAGTGGAAGCTTCATCATAGCCAATGCCAAATCATAGAGTCATGTATTCATGTTCATACACATTCAAATGAAAAAACAAGCACATAATGAAACAAACCAGGCATTTCATAGAGCTCAGAATGCTTTGTATCATTCACAAGGGAAATAGGGGGCATCTGCTACAATTTCAGTTGCAACTTACCATTTTATGAACTGAAAGAGCAATACCAACCCTAAACCCTATATGCAGTAATGAGTGGAAGCTTCATCATAGCTAATGCCAAATCATAGAGTCATGTATTCATGTTCATACACATTCAAATGGAAAACCAAGCACATAATGGCACAAATGCACAATATAAATATAGAAATTGTACACTTAATGGCACAATAGAGGATCCAGTAGGAGCAGCATCTCCACCACCAACATTTCCATCCATTATTTCTATAACAGACAAACAGAATTGTTAGAATTTTGAAATTTAAACAATAAGCTTCAGAATAAGCAAATAATACATGAAAATACATTGAACTTATACCTTTTTCCAGCCTCTCTACTTCATCAATGTTTTCTTCAACTGAGATAGGCTGGTGAGCCATTCTCAACCAATCTTGTGCACATATAAGGGCTTCCACAATTTTACAACTTAATGAACTCCTAAAACAGTCCAAAACCCTACCACTTGTACTGAAAGTGGACTCAGAAGCAACTGTGGAAATGGGAACACCAAGTACATCCCTAGCCATCTTAGAAAGTATAGGAAACCTTTCACTATTTAACTTCCACCATCTTAGAATATCAAAGTCCCCATCTTCCTCAATTATGGACTCAACTAAATATATATCAAGTTCAGATTTTTTAACTCCTACCTGACCACTCTCAAGCTTCTTCTTTTTAAGATCAGCCTTAAACCTGGACACAGGCCTATTTTCAGAATTACCACACTCCATAGATGCTCCAGAAGTAAAAGTTGTATTAGAACTTCGACCAACACAGTCAGGGTAACTTGAAACATAATCAACAAATAACTCAGTTAGACCTGACTTCACTTTTAGAAAAAAAGCAGCACCTTTATTATCACCATATAAAGCATTTAGCTGAAATGGCATATACTCAAACTTGTCCCTAGGATCTAAGACATTAGCATAGAAGATTAGATAGTTCATCTTTTCAGGATCACCCCAGTACTTGTCTAGTTTGGGTTTCATAGTACTCCCCATGGCACTGACAGAAGCAGTTGGAGAGGCAACCATATCTTTGAGGACAAGGAACAAGTCAGAAATTTCAGAAAAAAAGGTATTGGAAGTAACATATAGTGATCCTGAAATTCTTAGTGTCATTTCATAAAAATGTTTTAGAATGGTCACAAAAGATTCAACAGCAATCCAATCTAAAACATCAGGCATGTCAGAACCCAAATCAGTACTATATGCAGATTCATTCTCCTCATAGGCTTCAAACACTTTCTCATTACAAACTGCAGATTTTAGCATCAGGTAAGTGGAATTCCACCTAGTTGGAACATCCAGGTGCAGACCACTCTTGGCTTCCACTCCTATCAAATCAGATATATCTTTGAACTTTTGAAGCCTAGCAGGTGAGTTCCTAACATACTTAACAGCTTCCCTAACTCTCATGACTGAAGTGTCTGAATCTTTAAGACCATCTTGTACTGCTAAGTTCAAGATGTGTGCAATGCAACGCATATGAACATACTTTACTTTTACAGAAGAAGCACCCCAGGCTACTAATTTTTTCTTCAAAAAACCAACAGCTGTATCATTACTACTAGCATTATCAACAGTCACAGTAAAAATACTTTTCAGACCCCAATCAAGTAAGCAATTTTCTAGGGCTTTAGCAAGGTACTCCCCTTTGTGAGAGGTGACAGGGACAAAGGAAATTATTTTTTTCTGGAGCTTCCACTGATTATCTATGAAATGAGCAGTAATGCACATGTAATTTATCCTCTGAATAGAGGTCCATGTATCAGTAGTTATACTAACTCTCTGAGTTTGTTCCCTAAAATTCCTTTTTAGAGTCATTTTTTCATCAAGGTATATTTGAAAAATGTCTCTAGCAATTGTCCATCTAGAAGGAATTTGAAACCTAGGACAGGCTGCAGCAACAAAATTCCTAAAACCTTGTCTGTCTACAAATCTAAAAGGAAGCTCATCAATGATTAGCATTTCACCTAGAGCTCTCCTAATAGCTTGTTGATCAAATACCCAAGTTCCCATGACCCCAGTCTTTCCAGATGGTTCACCTGTCTGTGGAGGTACAGGCTGGAAGGTTAATAGGGCATGTCTAGTGTCTTTAGCATGGGGGTTTTTCATGCAATTAAGCATGTGATTTCTGATGGAGGAAGTTCCATGTTTCTTAGAGTGACAACAATATATTTTTGCACAGTATATGCACCTCCCCTTAATAACCACACCCTTTTCATCCTTAATTTCATCAAAGTGATCCCAAATCTTAGATCTTTTGTCAACCACTTTTCTCTTTTGTCCAGAAACAGCAGGTGGTGCAGTCTGCTCATTGGTAATGTTAGGCTCAGGAATTTGACTTTCCACCACTGTTTCTTGACTCAGAGGAGGTTGAGATCCAGATGTAGAAAAGGTCACACATTCTTCAGGGTCCATCTAATGTAAGCAAGTAAGCAACACATGATATATTGATATGTGTATACTAAGCTTCCACAGAGTTCATACCTCACAGATAAGGCAAGTACGCAACACATGAATAAGAGTTGTACATATGCAGTGAGTAAGAGATTCCACAGAGTTCATATCTCACAAATAATAACCATAATATGTAAGTCTGGAACAATCAGCAAGCTGATTTACAGAAGGATAAAAGCACTTGGCTTTTTCACTTCTCTACAGACTCTGAAGAACCCAGTTCACTCTTTGTACTCGTTTGAGTAATAGAGTTGAAAAAGGCTTCTTCATCAAAATAATAAGGCAGTTATGTTACTTATGTACAACAAACAACATAACAGGGACAACTGGATAACCGTAGTCAGTACTCAGTAGGGTCCATCTAATGTAAGCAAGTAAGCAACACATGATATATTGATATGTGTATACTAAGCTTCCACAGAGTTCATACCTCACACACAAGGCAAGTACGCAACACATGAATAAGAGTTGTACATATGCAGTGAGTAAGAGCTTCCACAGAATTCATATCTCACAAATAATAACCATAATATGTAAGTCTGGAACAATCAGCAAGCTGATTTACAGAAGGATAAAAGCACTTGGCTTTTTCACTTCTCTACAGACTCTGAAGAACCCAGTTCACTCTTTGTACTCGTTTGAGTAATAGAGTTGAAAAAGGCTTCTTCATCAAAATAATAAGGCAGTTATGTTACTTATGTACAACAAACAACATAACAGGGACAACTGGATAACCATAGTCAGTACTCAGTAGGCAACACATGAATATAGAATATATAGCTTGATTAGCTTCCACACTTCATTCATATTTCAAATCAACAGATTTGAAATTCTGAATGCATCATAATATACATCAACAATTAACAGGGACAACAGGATAAGTGGATAACCGAACATTCGAACAGATTTGTACATGCAAGTTTCACAAATATACGAACATCACAAGACTAATCACAACTCAGAACATCCATGCATCATCATTCATCAAGGACAACAGGATAAGTGGATAACCGAACATTCGAACAGATTTGTACATGCAAGTTTCACAAATATACGAACATCACAAGACTAATCACAACTCAGAACATCCATGCATCATCATTCATCAAGGACTAAACTTACCATAATACGAATAACGGAATAAGTATTTTATACCTCAACGGCTCGAGACGAAGGAGATGAAAGGCTTCCACAGTTCCACTAGACCACTAGGTTAGAGAGTAGAGACGGTAAACCCTACAAGGAGATGAAGGCTTCCACTCGGTTGAGGACTACAGGCCTACAGCCCTACAACGACGGCAACGGCGGCCGACGAAGTGAGAAGTCAGACCAGATTAGGGTTAGCCGCTTAGAGAGTTAGAGAGAGAGAGTCTGAGAGTGTAAGTTAGGGTAATGGCCGAAGGGAAATGGGGATAAGTGGATAACCGGATAAGGGAAAGGGACTAAGGGAGTGGGTTGTGGGCTAATGGGCTTGGGTAGTTGGGGAGTTGGGTAATGGGCTTAGGCTTTGGTCGGGTTTTCGGGCGGTTCGGGTAGGGATTAGGACAACCCTACCCGCTTGGTGTCGGCCCAAAAATTATAGGGTGGGCGGTTCGGGTCACTGGGTTCGGGTCGGGTCAACCGACCCAATGACAAAAAATCGGGTTCACCCGATCGGGTTATTCGGGTAGGGTCGGTTTTGCTCAGCCCTACCCCCAGGTCTGACAGCATCTTGATAGGATGAGCCTGGAAGTAATGAGCGAGTTTCTTTGTTGCGACATAAACAGCAAGGGCAATCTTATCCAGGGCTGGGTACCTGAGCTCGGCTCCATGGAGGACCTTGCTCACGTAATAAACTGGCCTCTGGGTGAGCCCCTCTTCCCGCACCAAGACGGAGCTCACTGCGCTTTGAGTTACGCCCAAGTAAAGGATCAATGTCTCACCAGTTTCAGGTTTGCTGAGTAGCAGGTCCGACTGTAGGTACTTCTTCAGTTCTTCGAACACTTCCTGACATTCTTGGGTCCATTGGAATCCATTACTCTTCTTCAGAATTTGGAAGAATAGTAAGGATTTATCGGCTGACCTGGATAGAAACCTCCCTAAGGCAGCCAATCTTCCGGTGAGGATTTGAACTTCTTTGACATTCCTTGGAGGTTCCATATCCAGAATTGCCTTGACCTTTTCTGGATTAGGTTCGATGCCTCGGTGTGTAACCATGAACCCTAAGAACTTCCCACATTGGACAACAAAAGTACATTTCTTGGGATTAAGTCGAAGATCTACCTTTTTCATGATATTGAACACCTCTCTAAAGTCATCTGCATGGTCACTCGCCTGTTGGCTTTTCACGATCATGTCATCGACATAGGCTTCCATGTTCCTTCCGAGTACTGCTCGGAATACCTTGGCCACCATACGCGTGTAGGTAGCCCCAGAATTCCTCAACCCAAAGGCCATCACCAAGTAACAAAAAACTCCCTCAAGGGTGATGAAAGAGGTCTTCTCTGCATCGTCGGGGTGCATGGAGATCTGATGATATCCCCGGAATGCATCCACGAAGGAGAGGAGTTTGCAGCCGGCGGTCTGGTCCACGAGCTGATCTATGTTGGTCCATTGGGCAGGCCTTGTTTAGGTCCGTGTAATCTACGCACATCCTCCAGGTGGGTGGCTTAGGAGCCAAAACCACATTTGCGAGCCATTCCGGGTATTGCACCTCCCTCACATGCCCGATGCCCAGCAGCATGTTCACTTCACTTTTCACGAACTCCTTCCTGTCCATGGATAGGTATCTTCTTTTTTGCTTCACAGGTGTCATCTTTGGATCTACGTTCAGACGGTGAACAGTAATACCTGGGTCAAGCCTGAGCATATCCTCGGGTCCCCAAGCAAAAATCATCTTGAATTCTGCCATAACTCGGACTATCTTTGCTCTAAGGTCGGCCGGGAGTCCCACCCCAATCTTAACTCGACCTTCTAGCCGAGAACGGTCGACCCTGACCTCCTCAAGCTCTGAGACCGGCTGAGCTCTTAGCTACCCGACCTCATATTTAGACAAGTCCTGTTCGATGGCATTGATCCTCATATCACTTCTCCCGTGAGCTTTGAGGGCTCTCACATAACAACTCTTGGCCATCCTTTGGTCTCCTCTTACAATGCCAATACCAGCTGGAGTGTAGAACTTCATGCACAGGTGAGCCTGAGAAATAATGGCTCCCAGGTCTTCCAATAGAGGTCTGCCCAGGATAGCCTTGTGCACACTCGGTATTTGGGCCAAAAGGTGAGAAAAATTCTTCTTGGAATCCTTAGAGCTGGCGAACCGGGTCACAAAAGAATGAGCCAACTCCTTGAAATTCCGGATCCTTCCATTGGGCAGGGAATCGTACCACTATCGGGCTGGCCCGTCGAGTGTTACGGAAAACCCCCTGCACTTGATGGCATCCTCATACCCCATCATCACCATATATGTCACATATCTGGAAACATGGTGTTGTGGGTCTGTCTTTCCCCGGTAGGCCTATATATTGCAAGGCTTGTACCCCTGGGGTAGCGGGGCGTCCATGATCTGACGAATGAATGGTTCGGGAATCCTTACTTCATGGTTGGGGTTGATCCTGGCGTCCACCTCCCTCCAGAGCTCGTCCAGTCTTCTCCTGAGATCGTCGTTACCTTGGCCCGCTCGCTGTCGAGGTGGGGATCATCGATTCCAGCGTCCCTGCCGGTTGGCGTTGATCTCGTTTCTGAGATCTCCCCCATGCACGCTACGGCGGTGGGACGAAACAGCCGCGGATGATGCCTCCACACTCGGCTCAGGTCAGGATGAGATCCTGTCATGCACGGAGACCCTTTGTTCTCTGATTCGGTCCATCACTGAAGTCCTTGGGGTTGACCTGGAACGATGGGAACGTTGAGATCGGGATGGTGGCGAGCCCCTCTTAGAGTGCTCACGTCTCTCCTCCTCCTGTCGAGGCATAGACGGAGCCCGGTGAGGACAAGGGGACCTCGCCCCCTCATCAAGGATGATGCCCTCAAAGGCAGTGGTCACAGTCTCCACTGCCCTTCGGAACGTCGCCAAACTCGCTAAGGCCCGGACTGGGTCAACATTAGGGATACGATTCCGTGTGCTTGGAGTCCGAAACTGCGGCGGCCGTGTTGCTGCCCGCCTGGAACTTCCAACCCCTTGGAGATGATTCCTCAAATCCTCCTGTCCCGCCGTGTTGTCGTTGCACCTTCGGAAGTCACTCTGGCGCGACCGAGAACCTTCGTCCTCGATCAACACCTGTTCGAAACGATTACCGCCCAAATTGCTGCCCACACGTTTGTGGCTATGGGATCCAACCATGGTTCGTCGTAGATCGAGCTCTCAACAAGAGCACCAAATGATGGGGTTTAATCCAACTACGTGAGCTAAATCTACAGAAGCAGATGAAAATTTGGCAGCATAAGGCATTGTTCTATTGATCAATGTTTCGATTCCCCTTTAGGAGATTTACAAGTCGTATTTATAGGCAAAGGAACTAGTGTTACAAAAGGAAACTAATACAATAAATGTTATTAATTGCGCATTAGTTCGAATAGGAGTCTTGTAACGTCTTGGCCGTTGTGCAATGATTGTTCCTTTATTCCCACATTCCTGTCGTTAACTCCTGTCAGCTGCCGTTCTAATGATAGTGTGCCACGTCAGCCATAGGAATATCCCAACTTCACTAGAACTCCGCCCAGGCTCGAGGCATGCTTTCCAACCTGGCCTGGCTATGGGTTCCTCTCATGGGCTTGATCCCTAGTCAGGTCCAGTGGCTATCTAACATTAATCCCGTTTAAGGGCCAACCCCGCTAATGATATGCATCCTGTTATGGGCTTCATTGTATAATTGGGTCATGGTCGATGTCCATGGTACCATCGAAAATCATTACATAAATGAATTTTAAAAAAATGTGAATGCTACGATAAGTATAAAAATGAAATGTCAAAGAGAAATAGTATGAACGATTACCTATATCGTCTACTATCATGGTATTAATTAATATTCATAATACAACTAAAGTAAAAGTATGTTTTCAAACGTGTTATTTATTTGACAATAGATAAAGAAAATCATTAACAAGGAAAGTCATTTTTTTGGGAAAAACGGCTTAAATTGATATCAAAGCATTCACTAAGGGAACAAGAAGATAAATGGACCATTTCCAATCACCGACCCTCGAACCAGACTTAGAGCCAATCACCCTGGAAAAAGCAATATGGCTCGATGATCCTATAATGGGTCTAAATGAGCCTAATGTGGTTAAAATAGACCTCTCATCACCCCAACCTAATACAAGAGTCAAACAAAAATAAGCGTACATGACAAGCAAAACAACATATAGTTCAAAGTAAAAACACAAACAAAGTAAAACAAAACTAGAAATAGTCGTCCAAACCCTAGTCGCACAACTCCTCCATGGCGGCGGTTCGGGAGGGGGACGGATCAACATCTCTTCGTTTTCTTTCACCCTTTGGCTCCTGTTCGGAGCCTCTTCCTTGCCCGCGACCTCCTCGTTCAGAATCAGATCGTCCTCTTCACCCTCAAGACTCATTTTATCACATTTGTTGACCATCCCCTCCATCTCCGCCTTGCTCAAAGACCCTCCGAAGCGCCGGTATACTGTCGACGAAAAGCAGCGCCCGCGAGTTCTTCTCACAGCCCGCACGTCCGAACCAAACAAGATCTGCACAAATAAAAACAAAGAAACCACCGGCTCGAACAATGGATCCGCATGAGGTAGAATCTGATTTGCCAGTGGAAGAACGACGAAGTTTGAAAACTGCTCAATCCAACCCTAATCGCTAGGGAGACGACCGCGGCTATAGTTGATAACAAGGAAAGTCATTTATAATATAGAATAAAGAAAATCAGAAAGGAATTTATTAGGACCGGGAAAAATGGTTTGGTTTGACCGAACCGAACCGAACCGAAAATTGGTGGTTTGGTTTGGTTCGGTTTTACTTAAGTCAACCGTTTGGTAACAATTTTCTCAAACCGAATATGGTTTGGGTTGCTTTGGTTTAGAACCGAAAAACCGTAAACCGAACCGAACACCGAACAACTCGTAATATATATATATATGTGTGTGTGTGTGTGTGTGTGTGTTTTAGTTCAAATAAGAACATTATCTTAGGAGAGAAATGAGAATGAATCTGGACCGTTAGATTTGCTTTATGTGAAATTCAATGTGCATTAGATGAAACTCTAATGTGCATTAGGTGAAATTGAAATGTGCAACACAAAACGTATCATACAATGTCATTAAGTGAAGCTGAATTGTGCATTAGGTGAAATTGAAATTTGCATTAGGTGAAACTGAAATGTGCAGAATAAAAGGTACGATGTGATGTTATTTTTGTACATTTTATTCCGCACATTTCAGTTTCACCTAATGCACAATTAAGTTTAAGTTTTTATTCTGCACATTTCAGTATCATGTAATACACATTTCAGTTTCATCAAATGCACATTTCCGTTCCACATAATACAATCCAACGGTCCAGATTCATTCTCATTTCTCTCATGTGAGTCCGTTCTTACCGGAACCGCTCCCTATATATATATATATATATATATATATATATATATATATATATATATATATATATATATATACATATTTATATATATGGAGCGGTTCCAGTAAGAACGGATCTTAGGAGAGAAATGAGAACGAATCTGGACCGTTGGATTGAATTATGTGGAACTGAATTGTGCATTTGGTGAAACCGAAATGTGCATTAGATGATATTGAAATGTGCAGAATTAAAATTTAAACTCACATGTGCATTAGGTGAAACTGGAATGTGCAGAATAAAAGGTACAAAAATAACATCACATCCTACCTTTTATTATGCACATTTTAGTTTCATCTAGTGCACATTTCAAATTCACCTAATGCATAATTTAACTTCACATAATGCCACTACATTGTACCATTTGTGCTGCACATTTCAATTTCACGTGATACACATTACAGCTTCATCTAATGCACATTGAATTTCTCGTAAAGCAAATCTAACGGTCCAGTTTCATTCTCATTTTTCTCATAAGATCATGTTCTTATTTGAACCAAAACACACACACACACACGGATATATATATATATATATATATGGGGTAAGATCACATACAAACCATGCTTAACTTACTAACCTACAAACTCAATAATATGCAACACTTTGAACTTCAATATGCAGTACAAATAATGTAAAGATGCACTCTTTGAATTTCAATATATGCAATACAAATAATGTAAATATGAAACTTCTATTTTATGGATTGAATAATATGAAACACTTTGAACTTCAATGTGCAATACAAATAATGTAAAAATGATTTGAATGGGAGGACTAGTTTGTATGTGATCTCACCCCTGCATCTTTACATTATTTGTACTGCATATTGAAGTTCAAAGTGATGCGTATTATTGAGTTTGTAGGTTAGTATTTTAAACATGGTTTGTATTTGATCTCTTATCTATCTATATAACGGGATTAAGAGGTGTTAAATAGGCCATTAGGTCTCATTTGATTACTTTTTACAAGTAGAGATACTTATATGACACTTTATTGAATACATGGCCTTATGTGACTATTTCATAATAGTAGAGGACCTTATTCGACCCTTTTCTCTTATTTTATTTGAGCAAGTTCTATATTTTAGGATTAGAACATCATAGTACTAGTCCATCTCATCTTCTTTTATTTATTATTACTTAAATAAAATGTAAAACGAAGTAAAAGATAGAAAAATAATAATAAAATATTATAAATTAAAACTTCTAACATCTTTTCGATCACTAGAAAAAAAATTCACTTCTCACAAAAAATAAATTTATAGTCGGTTAGCATTTATAATATCACATAAAATATTCAAAAAAAAACTAAATGAGTTAGTGGTATAACTGTTGTAATATTCACAATTTTATTCAAATGAATCATTTAAAAAATATAAATGCAATTGGTTATTGTTATCGCCAAATATCTTTTCATACATTAGAGTATAAAACATAACAAATACAAATATGTTGTGATGGAGTATATGGTCCGGGGACCCCCGGCCCACATACTTCCACTACAACAATCAGGCCCAACAGGCCCAAATGGGCCAAGCCCAGCAAAACCAGACTCCAGGCAGCCCGTAGTACGCAAGGGGGTGCCTTCGGCATCATGTCTGAAGGCTAACATTCATGGAATCAAGTCCAGGAACATCACAGGAGAACAAGGCTTGAAAACCAAGCCTTCGACACCTACAGCCCTCGGCAGAGGGAGGCCCCCGGTACAAAGAGCCTTCGATCCAACATACATAGCCGAAGGCAACCTCCTTGACAGAATCTCCTCTCCACATGCGCTGAACCACCATACCGGGTACAACGTCACATCCACCCACCGCATTTAATGCGGTGCACATGTAAATGTCGGTGCCACCCCGATTGAGGTGGCCCTCGGCCGTCAGATGCATGGCACGTGTCCTACCGATTATTGATCTAACATTTATTGCTGCTATAAATAGTGACCCATATTCCCATTGTAACACACAATTGATACATCGAATACATACTCTCTCTCTTACTTATTGCTCTGACTTCTCTCTAAGTTATTCCCCGTAATAACCCTTCGGATAAGCTACCCCGGGTATACTATCTATCATGTTGTATTAGTTAATTTTATCATAATGAATGTATGAAATGTGTAAAAGTTAAAATGATATATCCTAAGTTTTTATTTTTTCATGTCTAAATTATTTATTTATATCCTAAAGTTGAAAAGTGAAAAAAATACAAAGTATATATATACATATATCTATACTTAGGACCATCTTTTTAGAATACATTATACGACATATGTCGAATATTTAACTAAGATTGGTTGAAATAAAAGTAAAAACAAATCGACATGTAAGCTAAAATCGGGATTAGGAGGTGTTAAATAAGCCATTAGGACTCATTTGATTGGTTTATACAAGTAGAGGTACTTATATGACACTTTATTGAGTACATGGCCTTATGTGAGTATTTCATAATAATAGAAGGTCTTATTTGACCCTTTTCTCATAAAACAATAAACATAAGAAACCGAATCAAATAAAACTAAATTGTACCTAATAATGTTTACTTTGGTAAACCGAACTTCAAATCTAACCGAACCAAAACCAAACCGAAATTCAAATGGTTTAGTTTGGTACAAATTCTCCCAAACCGAATAAACCGAAATCGAAGAAAACCGAACCGTAAACCGAATTGTCTACCCCTAGAAGTTATATAAAGAAATATGAATGCTATACCTCCTAATAAAAATGATATTACCATACCTATGATGTACAGTATATAGTGTTTAATGAATGTCCATCATTCCATCATTTATTTATGTCTAAATTAGTTTATTTTTATATTTTAATTTTTTATGTACTTTCTCAAATATTATAGTACTCCGTATGTATTATGTGAAATGCTAACATCTGTTAGTCTGTTACACGATGAAGTTTAAAAAATGTGGTCTCAGCTCCTTAGAATTGTCAAGATGATGTCATCAAACCACAAAACGTTCTCCAATTTAGTATTTTAGTTGATCTGTGTAATTATTTATTTATGTTCAAATTATTTAATTACAATATTTTAATGTGTCATATTGCCTCCGTCCTTTAAAATTTTGTCAACTTTCATTTTTTAGATGTCACTATAATTTTGTCACTTTTTATTTTAAGTAAAGAATTTGTAAGTCCAGTTAATTCTCACTCTATTTTACAAATTTTAACCACAGAATTGTTGTTTTTATTAAATTTAAGATCAAATTTGGTAATGTTTTAAGAGTCACCTTTGACGTATGGTAATTGGTAAGTTGTGTTTAGCCGTGGGTGCATCCCTGTTACGAAAAAAGAGTAGGTGCGCTATTGAGTGAACCACATAAAGCTACGCAATTTCACCCACTCATTCTAACAAACTCCCACACTCTCTATATAAATAAATTGGAAATAAATTTTGGTTAACAATCATAAATCCAATCCTGAAGAAGAGAGCAGCTGGCTGGCTAGCTTGGCTCCCCGACAACAAGAATTGCATCACACAATGGAGGTGGAGAGGGTGCAAGCGGTGGCGAATGGCCTCTCAAAATTGATGGGCACGATTCCGGCGGAGTACATCCGGTCGGCGGAGGAGCAGCCGGCGGTGACGACGGTGGAGGGGGTTGATCTTGAAGTGCCGGTGATCGACATGAGCGAGGAGGCGGCGGCGGTGGCGGAGAAGATAGGGGACGCGAGCCGGGAGTGGGGGATATTCCAGGTGGTGAAGCACGGGATACCGGACGAGGTGATAAGGGAGCTTCAGAGGGTGGGGAAGGAGTTCTTCGAGCTGCCGCAGGAGGCGAAGGAGGCGGTGGCGAAGGACGGCGGAATCGAGGGGTACGGAACGTCGTTGCAGAAGGACATGGAGGGGAAGAGAGGGTGGGTTGACCACTTGTTTCACAGAGTTTGGCCGCCTTCAAGTGTTAACTACAGATTCTGGCCTAAAACCCCTTCTTCCTATAGGTACTCATAACTTATCTTTCTCCCTCCCTTTCATTCCCACTTACCAGCAATCATCACTCACCAATCACCATCCTTCTTTCTTTAATTATTTGCTCTTTTCTTGTAAAAATAAAAACTCCGGATTCCTATTTATTTGGCCAAATGAAAATTATCATTTTCATTTAAAGAAATGAATATACAGTATACGGAGTACTTTTTTTCTCTTTGCACAAAAGTCAATGGCACAATTTTGATTTTATTATTTTATGTCCAAGTCAAACTTAATCAAGTTTTCAAGGAGTATTATTAGGAAAATAAACCCATATTAGTCAAAGAAAAACATTCCAAACTGAATTTACTATGAACCTATTTTGGGATGGAAGGGAGTGTCAAAATAATAATCCTCCCTACTTATTACTTTTAACAAGCATTTAAAGCAGGTTTATTTAGATTGACATTCACTCTGGTATGTACTGAATGTACTGATAAGGAGTAAGGACTAACATAGTCTTTGATCTGCTCTATGCTCTGGTTTAGGCTCGTAAATACTCCCCTCCGGTCCTAAATAAAGTTCACATTTTCCTTTTTGGGTCGGTTCAAAATAAAGTTCAAATACTTCCTTATTTGCCAAACAGTTTACTTTACAGTAAAGTCAAATTTATTTTCTTAATTTGTGTGAAGTCAAACACTTAACTTTATTTAGGACCGAAGGGAGTATAATATTAAGGACTACAATATATTTTATCATTATCCGTGTGGTCTGATCTGAGTTAGTCTACTTTATTTCATAAGTGGTTTTATTCTTCTCTGTTAACTCTGTTAAATATTTCAATACTTAGTATAACATCTCCATAATAAATCCATGATGCGGTGAAGTTATTAAATGGGGGTGTAGTTGGGTAAATTGTGGGTAGCAAATTAGCAATATTATTAGTACACGCAAAATAATTAAAGACAATTTGTTCATCTCTGCCTAATTGAAGCCGCACGACTTTATTACACTTACCGTCACCCATTCTTCCCAACCGTAGTACTTTTCATTTATACGAATGAAATTGTGTAGTTTGCCTTTTTTCTAGGAAATAAAACTGATGACACTAATCTTTGTTAGGTTACGCTATTCTCAATAATGTCTTAAATTTTAGATGTTATCTGAAAAAATCTTAATTACAGATTGCATAGAGAGAGTCATTTGGCTGGCAGTAAGTCCTTAGTTGCTAACTAAGGATGTTTTTACTTGGACTGTAATTTGCCGGTCTGGTCTGTACTATAATTCGCCCCTGACCAGATAAGTCTGGTCTGGGACGAATTACAGTCCAAGTAAAAACATCCTAATAATAATGCACTGGTTGTGTTACTATCTCATTTATTTTACTATTTTTTAGATGATTTATTCTACGACAGAGAAACTATTGAATAAGTTAATGATCAAAATCTGGCATTCATAAAACATGAAAATCAAATTATTGTTACTTACAATGAAGGGTGAACCAGTAAAAACTGAAACAGATTTATTGATTATGCAGGGAAGCAAATGAGGAATACGCCAAGAGACTAGAAAAGGTGGGAAATGAGTTGTTGAGAAGCTTATCAATCAGCCTGGGCCTGGAAGGCCATGAGCTGAAAGAGGCTGTAGGAGGTGAAGACTTAGAATACCTATTGAAAATCAACTATTATCCACCCTGCCCTCGACCAGACTTGGCGCTCGGAGTGGTGGCTCACACCGACATGTCTGCCATCACCATTCTTGTACCAAATGAAGTCCAAGGTCTCCAAGTCTTCAAAGATGAACATTGGTACAATGTTAAGTATATCCCCAATGCCCTTATCATCCACATTGGTGACCAAATTGAGGTATGTACTCTACTAGAGTTGTATTTCTTATTCACACACATTTATTGATTGAGGGACACAATACTTATGAATCTATAAGATGAGTATTCCACTCTTTTTTCTTTAAGAAAAAAAAAAACATTTTATTGATAAGAGAAAAATAGCACAATGCGAGAATAAAAAGAAAAACAGTACAGAAAAAAAGTAACAATCTTTCTCACTTAATTTGTGACTGTAAAAGAGAATGTGATCCCATGATGTGCGGAAATGGTTTCAAACGAAGATGATAGTAGTGGTCGTGGTGGTGAAGGCAACAACAATAAGAACAGCAACAATTATAACAATCATAGTAAATTCACTTGCTATGAATGTAATCCAATTCCAAATTCATTTATTCTTTTCGTGCCAAATATACCATTTGACATTTATCAAATGTTTTTGTGATATAAGAAAATGATAAATGATCGCAGTGATCTCCTTCGCGTTCATGAGAGCTTGTCTGGAGGGGCAGTCAGTTTACCACTGGATTACATTTAACAACCCACAAGATTCTAAGAATCTTTGAAAAGTCCTCAACATACTGAAGCCAAAGACCAATTTTAGATTTTCCTCATTTAAAAGCAGTTATGAATATTGAAGTTTTCCCTCTAATTTTACAAATACAATAATGACTACTGTTTAAATATTACTCCTGCAAAAAGTGACTAAACATGTCCCTTTTAGCATGTTACTGCTACTGGCGCCACTCCACCCGTTACTAAATACTAACTCACGGGCCTATGATTTTTCTGCTCTCTTGCGGAAAAGTTTGGAAAGGTGGGGTATGCATTAGTAGCTAGGGAGGTGGTGGCAGGGGAGGAGCCAAAGTGGGTTAGGGTGGTGTACCGACCCCTCTAAAAACTTGAGAGTATTATGACTTGTGGAGAATCACCAACATTTAAACTTGAAATGAATCAAACTTGATTCATAATAATAGTTATATTCCCAAATTCCAAAAATATCATCTTATTCCATTCCTTAGCAACATGAAGTTTATACATATTACGTACTCGATACTCCATATGTATCAAAGCAATAATTTACTAAATAATGTTTATTCCACCTACATACAAAGTATGAATGATTTAACTCAAACTCTAGCTCTGCCACTTGGCGGTGGGAGCGAAAAAAGAGACAGATAAAGAGCTGGAAATGATTTAGTCTCTTTTTTTGGAAATATTCAAAGTAGACATATTTTTTTACATTGAAACTAATAGAATTATAGTTTGATCATTCTTGAATATTTACCATTTGGTTTGTGACAGATCCTCAGCAATGGAAAATACAAAAGTGTGTTGCACAGGACGACAGTGAACAAGGAAAAGGCAAGAATGTCTTGGCCGGTTTTCCTGGAGCCACCACCTGAATTTGAAGTTGGTCCTATTCCCAAGCTGATTGATGAGAAGAATCCAGCAAAATACAAGACCAAAAAGTACAAGGATTTTGCTTATTGTAAGCTAAACAAGCTTCCTCAGTAATGAAGTGTCTGGATTTTTAATTGCATTTCTATTAATCAAATCTTGTAATAAAATCATTTTGAGCCTGTGTCCTCGGTGACCTTGTACTGAACGTTTCTATTATTTCTTTTTTATTCACTTATTTTAAATATCATTGATATGATTATTTCAAAGTTGAGCTTTACTTGATCATTCTATACAAACTTGGTGAATCAGTAATAACCCTTCACCCACATTGGTACAGAGTATAATAGAGTACCTAGGATGAAAGATGAGATAATTGTAGCAAAAGCATATGCATATGCTCTCCAAGGTTGTTTGCTCTCTCTCATGGCATGGAATTCAGCAACAAAGGTAGACACAGTACTAAGGCAACCCAGCAGCCCGAACTGAATGCCAGTAACCACCGTATCACAGTCCTTTGTTTTCACCTGGTGTACTCAAACCCGTAACAATTCATGAGTTAATGGAGAATACCACGACTTGGTGTAATCCAAATGAAAATGCTACGTCTTGTTTGGATTTTAATAGGTTGTGCTGCCTGTGATTGGATTCGATAAGCCAAGAACCTAGGTTTATCATTTCCTGGAATTGGGGAGCGAGCGGGGGACTTTCAAATTAGGCCCTAAGTGGCTAACTCACCCAAAACTTTATCCTCACAAAGTTGGGTTTTTATATATTACCCACTTGTCTTGTAAATATCTGATATCAGATATTAAAAGAGGCAAGTAAAAGCATTTCATGCACTTCCACATACCATGGGGTTTTTGAATGATTTCTGTGAATCAGTGATTTCCTGTCATGCCAAACGTGATTATATTTTGTTATGAATCATTAAGAGCTCATGTGGTGAAATTTTATTTGCTCAATGGCTGGATTTTCTGGAATTAAAAGCGCTTGATAACTAAGTCAAATGCTACTTACTCCTGTCTGCTGATAAGAAAATAAGCAGAATAAGTTACTAGATGAACAATTTTACCAAACAGGCCCAAATTATCAGCAATTTTATTCGGGCCACCAAATTGGTCTGAAGACCTATGCGCAACAAAAAGGGGGAAGAGGGAATATATCAATAATGTGGAGCTTGGAAAAAACTTACAGCTTTCTTCAAGGCTGCTAGTGAGGCCATGACACAGGCTGCAGAGACATTAGCAATTAAGGTGCCAAACGGTACCCATTTCAACAATCCTGATTTTCCAAAACCACGGCCATTCAACCGTGCTAAGAACCACCTGATCCAGACACCAAATGGTCCAACAAGGCATCCCAACCACAGTCGGGATTCGCTGTTTCCCTTTTTAAATACCTTTATTTCCTCGGCTATACACACACTCCATAGAGCAGCCAGTGTAAGTAGCAACGTTACTGAGACTGCCAAATGCCGTTTGAGACTATTCACCTTCCAGGAGCTTGGATTTATATTCGCTCTTTTCAAAACAAGTCGAACACCTTTTGCAGTCTCAATACCAAAAATGATGGAGTAGGCAACGAGAAACAATCCTACCAAAATGTCAAGTTCCATCAAACTCTAAAGACGATTATTGTCAATGTTATCTTAGCAGCGGTTTACTTCTTTTTATCATTAAGATATCTGTCTCTACTCTAGAGTAAGTGGTCTTTGTAAGAATCTGTGTATGTTGTGTGCTGAATAAACAGCCTGAACAGTAAAATAACCAATTTAAGGTTATCTTTGGGTTGTCTTGCCAATAAGTAATCTCACTTATTAACAAACATCTACTTCATCGTGGTTTCTAAAACAAAAACTAAATTGGCTGAATATACATCTGAATGGAAAAGATGAATTATATCAAGATTGAATGATTAGGTCAACCTTTGGCTGAATGAATAAGTCGAATTTCTCATTACGTCGTAAGTAAACAAAGTTTAATGGTTGTACGATTTTGTCACTGACCCAGTTAAGCTCATTAAATTTAATCACAATAAAAGAAGAATAAAGAAGGTAAAAGAAGAATAAAGAAGCAGATGTAGCATATACCAATAAGAATGCCAAGCATTGCAAAAACCCATCGACCTTCGACACTAAGATCAAGCATCTTTTGGTTCCAACCACTAAATGTAGTAAGGCTTCCTAGAAAGCCAGTTGATAATCCAATAGCCAGCTGCTCCGAAATTTTGGAAATTTCTGCTTTGAAAACCACTCCAAACCACCCCATTAAAAATGAACCAACCTGTGAATGTCAAACAAACAATTAAATGAGAATAAATCAAAAGGGAAGGTGCAAGAACTAATATAATCAATGAATGCGTAAAACATTGTCAATCTATCATTCGATCTGTTGGACCATGACTCCAAGTAATAATAAAACTAGAATATATGCAGGTCCAGTTAATGAAGGTTTTATACTTGATTCTATTTCCCCAAACGGACAGTGGTACCATTATACGGAGTATACAGTTCCTAGATACGTCTTTTATTGATAGTATGGAATAAGATATATATATATATATATATATATATATATATATATAGAGAGAGAGAGAGAGAGAGAGAGAGTAGTGCATAATATGCCACCCCAGGTACATATTTGTACTTTTTTACAGCATACTCCATATGACATATTTAAGCAGTAATTAGTAGACAATGTGTTGATAGATGATGCAAGGTCCTATTTTCCAGCTCTCCCACCAAAGTTTCATTTACAGACAAGCTAAATAGCTAAATATGTGTTTCATTCGTCTAGTCACAGCCTCACAGGACAACATCTCTTCTTTAAGTCAAGCTGTGTGCGTGCTCCAGAAACTTCATCTCGTTCATGAAGAGTGCTCTAGTGGTCACTAATTGAGAGGAATCAGTAGCAAAAGAATAACATGGCTTATCACTTATCAGCCGTTTCAATCATTGGAATGTGCCAATAGTAAGAAGGAGATACCATATTAGAAGGAAGATCAAGATACATATAGCTTTGATCACTCGTAGCGCCCACATTTCCTGGCCCAAACAATAGCTCAAGAGCATACCTCAGCAATACCTGCAGATAATATGAACAGAAAGGATGACTTCCAGAATAATGACACAGAAAACCAGCGAAGTGAAAAAATGCATACTATAGACACCACCATCACCTTAAGTCCTTAACCCCCAAATATGTTGATCAGTGGCCTGAATTTTGTTTTTGTCAAATAATTGTCTAAAATTAGTATATACCGTAAATGTCAAATTTGGCCAGAAAAACTGATCCAGCCAAACCACAACTCTTGTTTTGTTCCTTTTTACCAAACTGATCAGCCTCTCTGTACTTTAATACAGAGGTAAGGCTGCGTACATCCGACCGACCCCCCCCCCCCCCTTACCCCCACCGTAAGTGGGAGCCTTTGAGGCACTGGGGTAATGATGAAGAAGAAGACCAAATAATTACTCTCATACTCATTACAAGACATAATAATAAAGAATGTATTAACAATTTAACATTAAATAAAGTGTATATAGAGTGTTAGGTCTCTACAGTATGTCTTATAATGAGTATGAAGATTGCTAACTTGGTTAGATCACACTTTTAGGACAGATTTGAGCTAATAAATAAATTGATGCAAAAAATGTCAGGGGCAAATATTGAAGTTCTAGATTACATGCATATTGGTATTTAAATTGTAAAGTTGTCAAGAATATGTTCTTTATTCTCATGCCTGGAAGACATTGAAGTCATTCATAGCATAGTTTTTTCATCTTGCATCTTTGGTAAGGTACTAAAACAAGTTCTTCTCCAATCAGTGAAGAAGAAGAATAGATACATGAAGGGGACGGAAAATACAACAGTAAATAAACATGGTTCTGGGTCAACCAGTCAACCTATCTACAAAGTGAATTGTGTGAGCATTTTACCCCTAATATTCCGAAAACAGCCAGAGACAATAGGCTTGAGATATATTCCAACCACCATGGCACCTCTTCATTGGAATCCTGCATACAAATTAATTCAATTAGCAACCAAAGGACCATATTTTAAAATAGACAATACATCAAGGGATTCACCTTCGATCCATCTCCAGATTTTATGATCGCATCAGCCGGTAAAGGAGAGAAAGCGTGGGACCATGCCCCTTCCTCTGCAATAGGTACAACTAGACCACTTTCTGCTGCATTCTCAACTGAAAAAAACAGCCTACCACTATGACTGTACCTATTGCTGCTAAGTGCCCTGTCCCCAATATCTCCTGCTTCTGATACTGATTCATTTCCACTGTCAATTTCCAGTTGCTGGGGGAAACAAGATGGACTGGTCCGTGAACAGCTGGAGCTGGTTGAGGTACGCGCAAAAGAAACACTTCTTCTGTCCTCGGACTCATTATTCCCATGGTCCACCACCATCGTCTTTTTCATGCTAAATAATGGAGCTTCAAA
Organism: Cuscuta europaea; assembly: GCA_945859875.1. NCBI lineage: Eukaryota > Viridiplantae > Streptophyta > Magnoliopsida > Solanales > Convolvulaceae > Cuscuta > Cuscuta europaea. The sequence continues at coordinate 4,804,555 of CAMAPE010000019.1, read as the reverse complement.
TAACAGAAACATGATAAAATCAGCCCACAGAAAAACTGTTCCGTTTGTTTATATTCAGCCAGATAAGCAGCCTTTGACTGTCTTAGCTGGCTGAAATATATGTTACAATACACTTTTCTTAATATTAAAAGGAGTTTTTCCACTAATATTAAAAAATAGAACTAATGGAAAAACATGATTACATAGTGTCTGTCGTCACCGTCAAGTGTGAATATACTAATATGCTCACTGTATTTATGTCATTTTAAACTTGACCATATTAAAAGTCATATTTATGTCCATTACTTTCATTTTAGTCAAATATTTGTCATTATTTCTATGAAAACTTGAGCACATTTAATCAATTCTGTCAAATAACTCTTACCAACTGATAGAGACATGTGTGCAGCCAGCAAGAAGGATAGATACTATGGTCAAGTTTATTCTAGAAGGAATAAATAGACTAGTGGTTTGTTAATTACTTTCATTGAAATAATTGTAACTACTTTCAGTTAGTCAGGGGTCTATAAATAGAATAAGGAGGGAGAAGGAGAGTAGGCTGTTAGATCTCTGGACTGGGACTGGGACTGGGAAGATTAGAGAATAGTTTCTCTTCTCTTTGGGACTTGTTGTACGGTGAACCTCCATTAATGAAGTATTACTGTTTCTGAAGCTCGTTTTACAGAGAATTAATATTACATACCTGCGCTACACTATCATTGGTATCAGAGCACGTTTGATCGCTGGATGACCGTAACGCGCGCGAAAATGGAAAGTCGACTGACGGAAATGGAAAGGAGTCAACGGGAGATGCAAGCAAGTATGGAAAGGAACCTGAGAGAGATGCAACATAATATGACGGCGACCTTGGCAGAAAGTATGGCTTCTATGCAAGCAACGATGGAAGCTAATATAGCAGAGTTACAGAACACACTATCAGCTCGATCGAGGAGTCACTCACATCGATCGAGAACTTCACATCGCACATCGCATCACCGACATACAAAGAACGATGACAGTTCAGGAAGTTCGGATGGTACATCTCATCCTACTGCATCGCGACATGGTTGCGAACATTACCAATGTCATAGGTATCACAATCCGGCAGGTCGGAAAATTGATTTACCTATTTTTAATGGAGATGGCGCTTTTGGATGGGTTAGTCAGGATGAATAGATATTTTCTTCTGAACAATACTGAGGAAGAACACAGGATTGATGTGGCAGTTGTTGCGATGGAGGATCAGGCCTTGAGTTGGTTTCAATGGTGGGAGGGCCAAGCTCGCCATCAGAACTGGGAGAGTTTCACAAGAGATTTGACCAAACGTTTCCAACCGGACTTGGTGCAAAATCCACTGGGACCATTGTTTAATCGGAACCAGAAGGGAACAGTAACAGACTACAGGGACAAATTTGAAGTTGCTATAGCCTCACAGGGACACTTGACTGAAGAGGTACTGAGAGGAGTATTTCTAAATGGACTAAAACGTGACATAAGGGCTGAGTTAAAATTGTATCCTACAATAACACTTGCTGAGATCATGGATACAGCTTCACTGATTGAAAACAAAAATAACGAAGCATCAATCATGAAGAGTAAAGATGAGGGAAGGAAGAAATGGTCAGGGAAATCCAACAGTGATCAGCAGATTCAAAATTGGAAGGATGTGAACAAATGGAAGAGTAATCCAAACACCTCTGCAATTTCTGGTAAGGGAGCCAGTGAGAGTAAGCCTGTTGATGAGATTATTCAACCTAATCAGAAGAGGACTGGTCCCAGATTGTCTCAAAGTGAACTGCTAGAGAGAAGTAGGAAGGGGTTGTGCTTTAAATGTGGTGAAAATTGGAATAGGGGACATGTGTGTAAAATGAAGAACTACAAGATGATATTGGTAGAAAAATCAGAAGGAGAAAATGAGTCTGGAGAAGAGTGATAGGGACCTAGATAGTATTAGTGATAAGAATAATAGTCTTTTAATAGTGTATAATAATAAAGGGCTTAGGCCCTGTAACTAAATAGCTTTGGGCCGGCCCATAAGGCATATATTAAATATGGGTTGGGGCTTAGAAGAAGGTAGGCAGAATTTGGATCTGGATTAGGCCTTGGGAGTGTGAGACGACTCGAACTGTCTCGATCTGTTTTCTTCTTTATTTCCGTTTCTTTCCTTCTAAGTTGTAATCGACAGAATTCATAGTCAGTAAATCATCAATTTCTGCTGCGTTTGTTGAGGTTTCTTATCATTGGTATCAGAGCATAGCTCCTGGGAATCGAAGGTGAACGACGATCGCAGAGGTAGTTGCGTTCAGGTGTTGAATGGTACGGACGCGCGCGAAAATGGATATTCGCGTGGATAACTTGGAACGGAAACTACTGGAGGTTCAAGCCGAACTGAAGGACGATCTGCAATCAGCGGTGAACGATCAGCGATCAGCCATGGAGAACTTGGCAGCAAACTTGACTGCTTCCATGGCCGCATTGAGTGAGCAATTCCAGTCCAGAGCTAGATCACGATCACCACAACAGCCTCCGACGCGAACTTCTAACAGCCCAACTACTTCCGGAGGTAATCCAAATCATTCTCACATCCTACATCACAGATTACATGAGGATTGTAATAGATTTACAGTACAATCTGGGGGGGAAATTGATTTGCCTGTTTTTTCTGGAGAGAATGCTTATAACTGGATTGTGAGGATGGAGAGATATTTTCGTTTGAATCATATCACTGAAGAGGAACAGGTGGAAGCATCTGTAGTAGCTATGGAGGGTAGGGCTATAAATTGGTTCATATGATGGGATCACCAAACTGATAGGAGAAACTGGGACACTTTGAAGGCATCTGTAATCCGCAGGTTCCAGCCAGATCTAATACAAAACCCTTATGGACCTATGTTGAGCTTGAAACAGACTGGAACAGTGAAGGAGTTTAGGGATGAATTTGAAATGGTGATAGCACCTCAGATTAATGTGGACATGGGGATTCTGAGGGGAATTTTTATCAATGGTTTGAAGGAGGAGATAAAAGCAGAGCTGAAATTACATAATTCTAATTCCTTAGCTGAAGTGATGGACAGGGCCTTATTGATTGAGAGTAGGAATGAAGCTATATACCTGAAGAGAAGGGAGGAAGACAAATTACCTTGGAAAGAGAAGGGGACTGCAGCTGTTAAACCACAAGCTTGGACTGAGGGGTACAAGTCCAAACCTGGCAATACTGGACCTCATAATAGCGAGAAGAATGGGGCAGATAGTAAGAATAACCAGTCTTGGTTCAATTCTAGAGGGACCAGAGTTACAGAGATTCATCCCTCAGACATCAGAAGGGTGGGGCCACAATTGTCACAGGAAGAATATCAGGACAGGAGCAGGAAGGGCCTTTGCTTCAAGTGTGGGGAAAAATGGAACAAGGAACATACCTGCAAATTAAAGAATTATAAACTCATATTGGTGGAAGATTCTGATAGTGAGGAAGAAGTAGAAGGTGCAGAGGTGGAAATTGCAGCAGAAGAAGTAACTACCATGGAATTTAAGTCCATGCAACTTTCTATTATGAGTAAGGAAGGGATACCCTCCATGAGGGCTTTCAAGGTGCAGGGGATTCTGAAATGGGCCAATGGAGAAAAGCAAATAGAGGTTTTGATTGATAGTGGGGCTTCGCACAATTTCATATCTCATAAATTGGTAGAACAATTCAATTTACCTTATTACACTATCTCAGATTATAAGATACAGATTGGAAATGGTGATAAGATCTCCAATAAGGGCAGATGTGAGGATTTGATTTTGAGTATGCAAGGAACTGTCATCCAACAAAACTTCTATATCCTGGAGTTGGGGGAAACTGATTTGGTCCTTGGCATGGAATGGTTGACCACTTTGGGGGATGTGGAAGTCAATTTTCAGAAGCATAGTATCAAGTGGCAACAGTCTGGGATAATTCAGACCATTCAGGGGGATCTTAAGCTAAACTCTATTGAAATATCATTGAAGACTATGTCAAAGATCATGAGGGATATTGGGGATGGTTATATGGTGTTCTGTGATGGCAGAATAGGAGAAGAGGAGGAAGGCCCTCAGAATGATAGGTATGTCCAGATTTCCAGAAATTTTACAGAAAAGATGAACAGAAATTAAAGGAACAATTCAAGAAAACTGTATTGAAGATGAACCAGAATCTATGGCCGAAGCCCCCAATAGCCGAAGCCTCCAAAGAAAGAGATTATTCGTCTCTAATCTTTCCCAGTCCCAGTCCAAAAGTCTCAAAAGCCTCCCTACTACTTCCCCCTTCCCATCTATTTATACTAGAGACCCTTATTACTAATATTATTATTATTACTTCTAATATTATTCTACTAAGTAGGTCTCTATCAATACTCCCCCCCTAAACATCCACCTTGCCCTCAAGGTGGTCGGTAGGAGACAGCCCAAATCTTTTGCTTCTTCTTCTTCTTCTTCTTCCTTGCACCTCTTCCTTCCCAATATCTTTCAAATGTCAGGATCCTTAACTTCATGACTTGAATCTTCCTTCTCACAGCTTCTTGCAAAAACAGCATTAGCTCCTCTTTCTTCCAGTCATCAATATTAGGCCTGTGTCTTTGATCATGCGGGTATTGATCTTCACCCACCATCCCTTGTTCATTCTTCCATGTGCTAATAGCTCTTGCTACAGGATATAACTCAAATCTTTGAGTTTCAGTTGCTTCACTCCTTGAAATTTCAGCATCTTCAGTAGCCAACTTATTTGAGAAGGAAAACCTCAAAGGTTTTAGCAGGTAGGTGAGGATATCCACTATTCCAGTTGCATTTCTCCTAACTGAAGAACAGGAAAGCCTATTATCCATGCAAAACTTCCAAAGTAGGTTTTCTTGCAGATAGACAGATTCTTCATCAGAAGAAAACAATTCATTTTTCCGGCCTTGTTTCAGTTTCGCCTGTCCATTTGCTACAGATGTAACAGGGTCTCCAATACTAGTATGTGACTCGGTATACTCAGTACCTATAAAGTTTTGAGGAATCACTTGGTTCTCCAATTCATGACCAGCAATTTTATCAACGGCAGATTCATATTCCTTAGAAATAGAGGATTGAGTCACCATAGAAAAATTCTCCTCTCATTTCTCGTCACCCTTGGTGAACGTTTCTTCATATGAAGGTTGTCCCTGACTCACAGATTGCTGCGGAAGTGAAACTGACTCAACTTGCGAACAGTGAAACGTGGAAATCTGTAGTGAAACCTGCGAACAAGGGAGATCTGTTCGCTGCGAAGGAGGCAAAGCTGAGAACGATGAAACTTGTGATCTCGTGAACTCTGCTCGCGGCGCAGTTGGCGAACTTGTAGAAGGTGCTTGTGACTGAGACGACACTTGAAAACCGGAATCTACTGTTCGCGACCAAGCTGAAACAGTTTGCGATGATTTCTGCGAACGGAAAGCTTCTCCTCTCGATCGCGTTGGCTTTGGACGTGAAGTTTGCGAAGCTGAGGAATACTTTGTTCGCGATTCCTTCTGCGAAACAGAAGAAACACTTCGCGATTCCCTCTGCGAACGGGTGAGCGATGAACTCTGTGTTTCAGATTTCCGATGATGTCCGGTGTTTTTCGCTCGGTGCAAGGTCTGACTTAGACGTTCACAGTCTCTTAAAATTTCCTTCAACCTAGCGTTGGTCTCCTTCATCTGTTGGTTCGTTTCCTTCATCTGTCGATTCAGATTGTCAAATCTTTCTTCCATTTGCGGTGTCATATAGAATTCCTCCATCTCTTTCAGATAATTCAGATTCTTCGTCTCCAGGAAGTAACGTGCTCTGATACCACTGATAGGTATGTCCAGATTTCCAGAAATTTTACAGAAAAGATGAACAGAAATTAAAGGAACAATTCAAGAAAACTGTATTGAAGATGAACCAGAATCTATGGCCGAAGCCCCCAATAGCCGAAGCCTCCAAAGAAAGAGATTATTCGTCTCTAATCTTTCCCAGTCCCAGTCCAAAAGTCTCAAAAGCCTCCCTACTACTTCCCCCTTCCCATCTATTTATACTAGAGACCCTTATTACTAATATTATTATTATTACTTCTAATATTATTCTACTAAGTAGGTCTCTATCACAGAAGGATCCCATTTGTGAAGAAACTTTGGCTGAATTGCCTGAGGTATCAACTCCTATACAAGGGTTACCTCCCACCAGAACTTGTAACCATACCATCAACATAAAGGAAGGAGCAGAAATACCTAACTTAAGGCCCTACAGGTATCCACAATATCAGAAGGATGAGATTGAAAGGATCATCAGGGAAATGCTTCGATCTGGAATTATACATTTGGGTGGAATCAAGGTGGAGCTGGATCCTACCTTTCAGGCGGTTGTGATTGATGTCTCCCAGATAGGGTACCTCGTGGATAGAATTTTAAAACAAGAAGCTTTGAAGGGAACCACAGTTGCTAGAACATTGTTGGATGTACTGAATATTCATTATGAAGCTCTAGGTCCAAATGGGAAGATTTTGCCACTTCATGTGTCCGAGCTGAAGTATTGGGAAGGCAGAGGCGCGAGGAAGAAGCTGAAGGACATGGCTGTTTTGTACTCCCTACCTTGAGGACAAGGTGGTTGTCAAAGGGGGGAGTATTGATAGGGACCTAGATAGTATTAGTGATAAGAATAATAGTCTTTTAATAGTGTATAATAATAAAGGGCTTAGGCCCTGTAACTAAATAGCTTTGGGCCGGCCCATAAGGCATATATTAAATATGGGTTGGGGCTTAGAAGAAGGTAGGCAGAATTTGGATCTGGATTAGGCCTTGGGAGTGTGAGACGACTCGAACTGTCTCGATCTGTTTTCTTCTTTATTTCCGTTTCTTTCCTTCTAAGTTGTAATCGACAGATTTCATAGTCAGTGAATCATCAATTTCTGCTGTGTTTGTTGAGGTTTCTTATCAAAGAGCTTATAGATTCTGAGGAGGAAAAAGATGCACACCAGCAATTTAAGACGATGCTGTAAATATCCTTATTGACAGTTTTGAGTAAAGAAGGCATTACTTCTATGAAAACTTTCAAGGTGAGAGGAGTTCTGAAGTGGGCAGGTGGTGAGAAGGTTGTAAATATCCTTATTGACAGTGGTGCTACCCACAATTTTATAGCACAGAGTTTGATTGATAGGTGGGGATCCCTTTTACCCCTATTCAAGGGTATAAGGTACAAATTGGGAGTGGAAATTTCATTCCTAATAAGGGAAAGTGTACTGGCATGCAGTTAGAGGTACAAGGGACTATGATTCAGCAAACTTTTTACATGTTGGAGCTTGGTGGGACTGATATGGTTTTGGGATTGGAGTGGTTGACTGAACTGGGCAACATGGAGATTAATTTCCAGAATCAGGTAATCAAATGGAGGAAACAAGGACAGATTTATATGATTAAGGGGGAAACAGCCTTGAACAATATGGAGGTTTCAATGAAAACCATGGCTCACATTTTACAGCAAACTGGGGATGGTTTCTTATTGTATTATGAAGGAGAAATGAATACCTTGGAACAGAAGGGAGAAGAAGAGGAATGGGAAGGAGTGGTGGCAGAATTTCCAGAAGTTTTCCCAGCAAAGTTGAAGTTTCCTCCAGCTAGGGATTGTGATCATGCTATAAATATCAAGGAAGGGGCCAACATCCCAAATTTGAGACCTTACAGGTATTCTTTTGACCAAAAGAATGAGATAGAGAAAATCATTGATGAAATGCTGAAATCTGGAATAACCAAACATAGTAACAGTCCATATAGTAGTCCTGTTCTTTTAGCTAAAAAGAAGGACGGGGGTTGGAGGTTTTGTGGGGATTATAGGGCCCTAAACAAAGTGACTGTGCCTGACAAATTTCCAATTCCAGTCATAGAAGAGCTTCTTGATGAATTGGGAGGAGCTAGAATCTTTTCAAAATTGGATTTAAAGTCAGGTTATCATCAGATCAGAATGAAGGATAGCGATACTCATAAGACTGCCTTCCGGGCCCATGAAGGGCATTATGAGTATTTGGTCATGCCATTTGGGCTGACGAATGCTCCTTCAACATTTCAGGCTTTAATGAATGAAGTTTTGAGACCTTTCTTAAGAAAATTTGCCTTAGTGTTTTTTGATGATATTCTAGTTTACAGCAAAACTAGGGAAGAACATAAAGAACAGTTAAGGCAGGTCTTGGAGATTTTATAAAAGAATGATTTGGTGGCTAACCAGAAGAAGTGTTCCTTTGGTCAAGGGAAGTTGAATTATTTAGGCCATATCATTTCTGAAAAAGGAGTGGCAGCTGACCCTACCAAAATTGAGGCTATGAAGAATTGGGCTGTCCCCAAAGATCTGAAGAGGTTGAGGGGTTTCTTGGGCCTAACTCGTATTACAGGAGGTTTGTGAAAAATTACAGTAGAATTGCTGCCCCACTTACAGTCCTTTTGAAGATCTGAAAACTGCTATGATCTCTGTACCAGTTCTCAGGATTCCAGATTTCAATAAATTGTTTGTGGTAGAAACTGATGCCTCAGGGAAAGGTTTGGGGGCTGTTTTGATGCAAGAAGGAGGGCCAATTGCATATATGAGTAAAGAGTTGTCTCCTAAGCATTTAAATAAATCAGTCTATGAGAAAGAATTGATGGCCATTGTTTTTGCAATACAAAAATGGAGACCATACTTACTGGGAAGAAGTTTTGAAGTCCATACTGATCAAAGAAGCCTGAAATATTTAACTGAGCAGAAAATCATGGGGGAGGATCAACAGAACTGGATAGCAAAGCTTATGGGTTATAATTTCATCATTAAGTATAAGCCCGGGTGTGAAAACAAGGCTGCAGATGCTCTTTCAAGAAGGTTCAATTTTTCTGCCCTATCCATAGTTACCTGCCAAGAGTGGAAGGGTCTAGAAGAGGAGTTGCAGGCTGATTCTAAATGTGGGGATATCATACAGAAGGTACTCAGTCAGCTAGATCAACATATGGATTATAAACTGAAGGGAGGTTGTTATATTACAAAGGGAAGCTGAGGTTACCTAAAGGATCTGGAAGGATCCTAACCATCATGAAGGAGTATCATGACTCAGCAGTGGGGGGGCATCCAGGCTACTTCAGGACTATGAAAAGGATATCCAGTCTATTCTTTTGGCCTGGAATGAGATCTGACATCAAGGATTACATACAAAGTTGTGATATTTGTCAAAGAAATAAATACCAGGCCCTTAAACCTGCAGGTTTATTGCAGCCTTTACCAATTCCTGAGCACATCTGGACAGATATAAGCATGGATTTTATAGGTGGATTACCTAAATCCTATGGGAAGGACACTATATTGGTGATTGTGGATAGATTTACTAAGTTCGCTCATTTTCTGCCCTTGTCACATCCATTTGATGCTAAGGAAGTGGCTGAAGTTTTGTTCAGGAGGTGGTCAGAATTCATGGATTTCCCAAGTCTATTGTCAGTGACAGAGACAGCATTTTTCTTAGCACTTTCTGGTGAGAGTTATTTAAACTGACAGGTACTCAGTTGAGGTATAGTACTGCATACCATCCTCAGAGAGTCAGAGTGATGGACAGACAGAAGTGGTAAACAGGTGTGTGGAAACTTACTTGAGGTGTGTAACTGGAAGCAAACCTAAGCAATGGGTGAAGTGGTTACCTTGGGCTGACTTTTGGTACAATACAAATTACCATATCTCTCTCAAGAATACTCCTTATCAAGCCTTATTTGGACAGGATCCTCCTGCCATAATAAGAGGAGATGTGAGTTTAACTGCTGTAGCTGAGGTATCTAGACTGACAGCTGAGAGAAATGAGATACTGAAGGAATTAAAAGAAAATTTGGCTAGAGCTCAAAATCTGATGAAACAACAAGCTGACAAACACAGACGGGAAGTGGAGTTGAAGGTTGGAGATCAAGTGTTCCTGAAAATACAGCCCTACAAAATGAGGAGTTTGGCAAGAAGGATCAATCAGAAACTTAGTCCCAGGTTTTATGGTCCTTATGAAATCATAGAGAAGTTGAATTCTGTGGCTTTCAAACTCAAGCTGCCAAGTGATTGTAGAATACATCCTGTAATTCCACATTTCCTTGATTAAGAAGGTGTTGAAACTATCAAGAACTTCCAAGGTGTCTTACAGAAGAATGTGAACTACAAGTGCAACCTGAGGAGATTAAAGAAGTCAGAACGAATCAAAAAGGGAAGAGGGAACTCCTGATAAATTGGAAGGGTCTTCCGGAGTTTGAGGATTCATGGGAAGAAGAACAAATCATCCAAGAACAATTCCCAGATTTCCAACTTGAGGGCAAGTTGGATTTTCAGGAGGGGAGTATTGACAGAGACACGTGTGCAGCCAGCAAGAAGGATAGATACTATGGTCAAGTTTATTCTAGAAGGAATAAATAGACTAGTGGTTTGTTAGTTACTTTCATTTAAATAATTGTAACTACTTTCAGTTAGTCAGGGGTCTATAAATAGAATAAGGAGGGAGAAGGAGAGTAGGCTGTTAGATCTCTGGACTGGCACTGGGAAGATTAGAGAATAGTTTCTCTTCTCTTTGGGACTTGTTGTACAGTGAACCTCCATTAATGAAGTATAACGGTTTCTGAAGCTCGTTTTACAGAGAATTAATATAACATACCTGCGCTACACTATCACCAACAGAGTCCTAACTTCATTCTTGTTGTTGAAAAAAATTAACAAAAAATAACTAAATTCAGTAACAAGCATTCTTGGGCAACAAAGTTGTGCAGTGCAGGAAGCGTGGGGTAGAGAGGATGACGAAATTGGCAAAGTTTGAGCAACTTCAATTTCTTGAAAAGTAGAACATGATCACATAACATGTAAATAATTAGTTGACACGTTCTGCGTGAAACCTTATGGGGCCATTCTATGGCAAAAACATTCGTCTGATCTGTTTGCGATTGAATATTCAGATCAAAATACCCCAAGAAGGCCAAGAACAATCATAAAAACATTGTAATATTGGGAATCATAAAAGAAAAAAGTCCCAAATTTATTATGGAATATTGGAATGTTTTTAAATAAAGATAAGAGTAAAAATAACTGTAGAAAATTTCTATGGGCCCATACAACCCAGGATTGCACATCTTAGGAGCCCAACATATCAAAATTCAATACTATGCAGAATACATATGCATCGCGACGGTGTGCAATGTGCAATTGTAGCTTAATAGTTTAGATAACAATCTTGTGGTCCAGTATAATATGCTATCCTACTTGTCTAGTTATAATGTAAACTAATATAGTATGTTCCTTCAAAGCTTAAGCTGTTCATTTTCAACTAATGATTGAAACATCTTTAGTACTAAAAATTTAGGACCTGAAGTTGAAGGTGGGTCCACTAAAACACAACAAACTCAACATTGTTTTTTGAGAAACCAGCAGTCGCTAACTCCGACGAATTTCAGGCAATATCTGTTAATCATCCTAAGAGATTGTGGATGTTTTAACTATGTTGAGGTCTGGAGGGTCAAACCTACAGCAACTCACTTGGACACACTAAACAAATGTAGCTAATCGTTCAAGTGTGCTCCCCACTAACAGAGCATCAACTCAAAGGTACAGAAAACACAAATTCACTAAGAAAAAGATCCACCAGTTTAAAGACATACAAGTTCCCAAAGAATCACATCAGGATGAACGATGTGCTTCTTTATGGAAATATTACCAAAAAATGGACCCTAAATTAATGAGCTTTACAAGAAAGGTGAACTGTGAACATACAACTAGAGGAAGGCACATACATATCTCGGACAAAGGGACAAAAGGAGAAAGAGATAGGTGCTTATATATGAAGTTAAACTCTAGAGTCTGTGAGTTAGGAAGAAAGTTTGACAAAGGAAAAAATCTGTTCAAACAAAAAAAACTCCCCCTCTGGACTGCAGGTTTCATTTAGGAAGTTTGATGTTTTAAATTCTTATATTTCAAAAGACACCAAATTTTAGACACATAATATTAACAATTTTTATTAGTATTATTAGCTTATTTCATCTCAAAGTATCATCAAATTCACAAATCTATCCTATTCTTTGACGTTTATCAAAAAAAGATTCAAAGTTAATCTTTTTCAACAATTATGCTTTTCTGTTTTGTTTTTCCAAAATTACACATTGTTATCAACACCAATGAGATGTTAGCAATACAAGTTTGTAGACTTAAAACTAGAAAGAAATGAAAAAATGTGAAATATTAATATGATTTTCTTCTTAAGTTTTACTATATTCATCCATGGAAAGTGTAATTGTGAGAAAGTTGAAGTTTGAGTCTTTTTTAATAAAAGTGAAAGTATGGAATAAATTTGTGAGTTTGACCATAGTTGGGGATATAGATAGTATTTAGCTAATAATCCTTTTTCTTAAAAATTTCGAGTAAAAAATATCAGAACGCAATATATATATCCAGGAGTATCTATCCATTGATGCAATATTCATCACACAAGCCTCTCAAGTCTCAAGCAATTATTAAATACTCGAAACTTAATGTTTTACAGCTGACATGGAGAATCGATCATAAACAGGTAGGACTCCACTTACATGGTTGGCAAAATAAGGGGCGATTTTTGCTTCATGTCAGGATTTGGGTATTCTTTTCTGCTCCGTATGGCAGTAGACCGATTTGCGTAGATGAGCTTTGTTGCGAGAAATGGAAATTTAATTCCTCTTCAATGAAGTGATGGAAAAGGCGACGACGAGTGCAGACGGCTGCAGCCGGACAAGCGGGTAGAGTTCTCCAACAGCAACCACCCTTGCCCTGACCGGTTAGAAACCTTCGCAAGTCTTAAGCCAATTTTTTTGAGAGTCAAAATACACGAAGGCATAGACACGAATAATTTAATGTGAACATACTTTTAAAGAAAATGCAAAAACGTACGTGCCTTAATTAACATGCAAAATAGTAATATTTGTAGTAATATTTGAAGACCTTTATAATTAAGAAGATAATTGAATTCGTTAATTTAAACATAGTTGAATCATGTTTTCAAAATAATCAAATAAAAAATTACTTAAATACATTCTTCTTTGAACATTGTGAAATAAAGTCATCAACTATAGCTTCATATTCAAGCTTTTCCAAACATTATGCTCAATCCTTAATATAGCTAATTCATTAAGCCTTTCTTGAGACATTGTTGATCACAAATAATTTTTTAGAATCTTCAGCTTTGAAAAATTTCTCGTCTTCATTTTTTCTTCCGTCCAAATTCAACCATTTTTATTAAACCTTAAAATTAGTTAAATTAATAAATTCTATTATAATTGATAATTTACATAACAAAATGAACAAATTAACTGTATTATTTATTAATCGAGTGACTATTTATCGACTATTCATAATCATTTATAAGCATTAAACAACTATGAATAAAATTAACTTATCAATTCATACTGATCACATAATCATATGTGAATATTAATCAAATAAATTAATAAAAGAAAATATTGAAAATTGTAATTTTGTATTTCTGTAAAACAATGGCCAAATTACTAAAGCTGAAGGTCGAAAGGTGTACCTGATGAAGAGTTTGAGAGAATAATGTTTTCACACATTGCATTCTGTAACCGAGTGGTAGTATATATACACAAGTATTAGATCTAATCTAGATAACTAACTCTAGGAGAATTATACGTATATGATCTAATCTTGATAACTGACTCTAGGATAATTACAAGTGTGAAGAGATAAATACAACAATAAATGTACATAATAATTTTATGATTTAATACGCCCCGCAAGATGGAAGTTCCATTGGAAACATCCATCTTGATTCTGAATTGTTCAAATAGAGCTCGGCCCAGAGGCTTGGTGAGAACATATGCAATTTGTAATTTTGTAGAGATATGCTGAACCCGGAGAAGCCCTTTTTCCACCAAGCCGCGAACAAAAAAATAGTCCAAATCAAGATGTTTCATCCGGGAGTGGAATACGGGGTTTACACAAGTGTAGGTAGCTCCAAGGTTGTCACAAAAAGGAGTGGGAGTAGAGGACAGTTTGATGCTAAGATCACGAAGCAAGTGGCGCACCCACATTAATTCAGCACTCGCATTAGCCACAGGCCGATATTCAGCTTCAGTAGATGAACGAGACACACACTTTTGTTTGGTTGATTTCCACGAAATAATGTTGGGCCCCAGATAGATGATATAGGTCGTGGTAGACCGTCCTTGATCATGCACACCACCCCAGTCAGAATCTGAGAAAACCGAGAGGTGGAGGCCAGTAGAATGGCGCAGAACTAAGCCATAATCTAACGTACCTTTGAGATAGCGCATGATGCGCTTGACAGTTTGCCAGTGTGTGTTGGTGGGGCATTGCATGTACTGCGAGAGTTTGTTAACAGCATAGGAGATATTCGGCCGCGTGAATGCTAGATATTGAAGTAGTCCAAGGGCTCTTCTGTACATATTCGGATCGGCCGGGGTAGCACCGGATGTCGAGGACAGCTCCACAGCAGTGCTCATGGGCGTGCTAGTTTCCTTAGCACCACCCATGTTACATGTATCAAGGATGTGGAGAATATATTGTCTTTGCGTGAGAAACAGTCCACCATTATATGGGATAACCTCGATGCCCAGAAAGTGATGAAGTGGACCTAAGTCTTTGACTGAAAACTTTGTTGTGAGTTTGGTAACAAATACATCCAATGCAGCTGAGTCATTGCCTGTTAATACAATATCATCAACGTATACTAAAAATAGATTAGGACACCATTGTGAGAATAAATAAAGAGAGAGGCATCGGCATGAGACTTTTTTAACCCAACTGAGGTTAAGAACATGGTGAGTTCCAGGTACCAAGCTCTAGGAGCTTGCTTTAAGCCATAAAGCGCCTTACGTAGCCGACAAAGATGATTTGGACGTGTGGTGTCAATGAAACCATGATGTTGAGTCATGAATACTTCCTCACTTAAAGTACCATGCAAGAATGCATTATTTACGTCAAGTTGACGTAGTTTCCACCGATTGGCAAGTGCGATGGAGAGAACAATACGGATGGTTGTCGGTTTAGTAACCGGGCTAAATGTGTCAAAATAATCTCGTCCAGGCTGTTGCATGAAGCCACGTGCAACAAGGCGTGCTTTGTATCTGGCAATAGAACCATTCGGGTGTCGTTTGATGCGGAACAATCACTTACATGATATAGGAGTTTGATTTGTTCTCGGAACAAGGTCCCATGTATGGTTTCTGCGTAAGGCTGTATATTCATCGTCCATGGACGCTTTCCACTTAGGATCAGTAAGAGCTTGAGACACACTGTTGGGTTCTAAGGTGAGTGGGATAGGATGGGTTGTAGTAAGATTAACGAAGGGGTCTCTAAGAAACCGAGAGTTGGGTTTCCGAAGACGAATAGGACGCGAAGGGATGGAGTGTGGTATAGGTGCAGTTGACCCTTGTAAATTGGAGTCAACAGTGGGTTGGACATTGGGTGTCATGTTGGCAGGAGATGGAGGGTTAGTTGATTGGGGTGGTGACTTGTCATGTGGAGAAGAATTAAGATGAGGAGGGTCGGTGGTATTAATTAGGGGGAGTGAATGAGTTTGCTGGGAGGTGGAAGTAAGTGGGGTCGAGGGATGGGTGTGATCAGATAATGTCAGGTGGGTGGAGTGGTTAGGAGGTGATGGATGGGAGAGATTTGGGAGAAGGGGCGATATGCTAGGGGAAGGGATGGAAGTGACAGGTGGGTGGGTAGGAACTGATAGTGGAGAAATGGGGATAAGTGACCGAGTAGTTGGGGACGCGCGCGTACATGCAGGGAGTTGCGTAGGCGACGTAAAATTATGCACTTCAGTTTGCCGAGATTGAAGGGAGACGTTGGTTGACTCAGATTTTTGAAATGGGAACTCAGTAGGGATAAAACGAACGTGTCGTGACACATAAACTCTGTCGGTAAGTGGGTCAAGACAATAATAGGCAGATTGAGAAAGAGAATAACCAATAAAGATGCACAGTTTTGAACGAGACTCGAGTTTTGTAGTAGTATATGGACGTAACCACGGGTAGCATAAGCACCCAAACGGCTTTAGTTTAAGATAATTCAGGTCTTTTTGATATAGACGAGAAAACGGAGTGTTATTATGTAGAGTAGGTGTGGGTAGACGATTAATGAGATAAACAGTCGTTTGAAATGCATATGGCCAGAACTGAATAGGGACATTGGAGAAATGAAGTAAGGATAATCCAGTTTCAACAATGTGACGGTGATGACGTTCAGCCAAACCATTATGCTCAGGAGTATGGGGAGGGGTGGTGAAGTGAGAAATACCATGCTGACTCAGATATGATTTTAGTTTGATATATTCACCGCCATTATCCGTAAAGAGGGAAATGATGGGATGATGAAAATAATTTTCCACTAATTTATGAAATTGAGGAAAAATGGTGTGAACTTGAGATTTTTGTTTGAGTGGAAACAACCACATGTAGCGTGAGTAATAGTCCACAAACAGTACATAGTATCGATAACCATTCACACCAACAATACTAGTAGTCCACACATTAGAGTAAATTAATTCTAGAGGTTTTGTAGCATGCATGGTAATAGTGAAGAATGGAAGTTTGGTGATTTTATTAACTGAACAGGAATTACATGAATTAGAAGACGACTTAATACCCGTTAGGGGAATTTTATTTTGACAAACTAATTGACGACAAATACGACTAGATGGATGACCAAAAATGTGATGCCACAGAGATGGCTCCTGAACTTGAGACAGATGTACTTGAGGTGAAACTGGGACTGGTGCATAATAAACGTCATTACGGTTCTCCCCGCGTAGAAGTGGCGCCCCCGTGATCTGGTCCTTAACAATAAAATGTGAATCGAAAAATTCAACAGAAACATTGTTAGTACGACACAGTTTTGCAACTGACACGAGATTTTTATTGAGGCTAGGGACACGTAGTATATTTGATAGGGACAAGGGCTTGGAGAGGGTGGGTAATGTAGTGTGACCAGTGTGAGTAATTTCAAGCATCTTACCATTCCCAAGTTGAACCTCGTCCGGACCGCCATAATCTGAATAAGTGGGGAGTTGAGATACATCAGATGCCACATGATGAGAGGATCCGCTGTCAAAGAGCCACGGCTGATTCGGATGAGATGCAATCACTGAGGTATGATTGACATGTGGTGAGGCAACCATAGAAATCTGATTATCTCTTAAAAAACGTTGGAGCTTCCGACAGACCCGTACATCATGACATGCATGGTCACAAAATTTGCATGTAATATTAGATGTAGGTCGGGCAGGTGTTCCACCCGAGGCACCTCTGCCGTGATGATAGGAGGGAGTTCGCCGATCATAATGTTGGCGATCAGTGGGCCTAGAAGAGACATGCATGGCATTGACCGTCGGAATGAGGGCCTCGACGGCAGTAGCATTTTGTTGCAATCGAGTTTCATGTTCGAGCAAGATGTCTTGAAATTCCGCCAATGGTAGTGCTGATGACTGGACCCGAATAGCAGAGGTAATTTCGCTATTCTCAGATCCGAGACCATTTAGGATATTAATGACAAGATCTTCCTCAGACACGGGACACTGAGCGAGGGCCAAAGCTTCGACAATGGATTGCATCTCGGCAAGGTACATGGTGATGGAGTTTGACCCTTTCTTGGTGCGAGCAAGTGTTGTTTTGAGAGATATTATGCGGCCACGAGATCTGCTTGCAAAGGTGAGCTGCAGTTTATCCCACGCCTGTTTGGACATGAGAGCTGATGAGATGACTGGTTGGATGGTGTCAAAACAGCTTCCGAGAAGTGCACTGATTATCATCTTGTCTTGGCGATACCAGATCCGGTAGCATGGATTTATATGTGTTTTGGCAGCATCTTGGAATGGATCTGGGACAGGGGTGGTACCATCAATGTACCCTTCAAGTCCTAATCCAATGAGGGCAGATTGGACTTGGCATTTTCAGGTCTTCATGCACGAGGAAGACGCTGAAAAAACAGCCTTCATGACTCCCAAAGGCATCTTCTGCTATCTGGTGAATGGTGATGGCCTTTGGCCTAAACATATTCTGGTGCCACCTACACCCGGATGGTGGCCAGGGTCTTTCAAGCCATCCTGGGGTGCACTATGGAGGCCTATATGGACGACATGATCGTCAAGAGCAAACAATCGACAACCATGTTGACGACCTCCGGGAGATCTTTGCCATCATGCAAAAATTCAACTTTCGGCTAAACCCGAAGAAATGCACCTTCAGCGTGCAATGAGGCAAGTTCTTGGGCTACATGGTAAGCCGAAGGGGCATTGAGGCCAACCCCGAGAAAATCCAGGCCATCATCAACATGGAGCCCCCACGCAACGTGAATGAAGTCCAAAGGCTGACAGGCCGCCTGTCAGCCCTCAACCGCTTCCTATCCAAATCAGCGGAGAAATCCCTTCCCTTCTTCCAGATCATGAGGAAAACCGCTGGTTTCCACTGGACATCAGAATGTCAGGAAGCCTTTGAAGAATTGAAAAGGTACCTGTCCTCACCCCCTGTGCTCTCCAAACCCAAGGCGGGAGAAACTTTATATCTCTACCTCGGCGTTAGCCCTGCTGCCATCAGCTCAGTGCTAATCCGGGAGGAAGACGGCATCCAACATGCCATCTTCTATGTTAGCAAGACTCTCAGGGAGGCGGAACTCGGGTATTCTCCCGTGGAAAAGACGATGATAGCCATCGTTTGGGCCGTCAAGAAACTGGGTCATTACTTCCAAGCCCATCCGGTCCAGGTCCTCACACACCAACCCATCGGTGCTTTGATGAGGAAAATGGTAAAATGGGCTATCTTCCTTAGCCAGTACAACATTGACATCCGTCCGAGGCCTGCCATAAAGGTCCAAGCTCTGGCGGACTTTGTGACGGAATGCATGGCAAGATCAGCAGAGGATGAGGAGCCCTCAGCACCCTCGGATGAATGGTGGACCCTCTATACTGATGGCTCCTCTACTACCAAAGCATGCGGAGGAGGGGTAGTTCTCATTACGCCCGAAGGCTTCCGCGCCTACTATGCCATCTGCTTCTCCTTCAAAGTCTCCAACAACGAAGCGGAGTATGAGGCCCTCCTCCGTGGCCTTCGGCTGGCAGCTAACATGAAGGTCAGACAGATCCATGTGAATTGCGACTCCAAGTTAATCGTCGACCAAATTTCAGGGGAATATGAGGCCAAGGAAGGAAGAACGAAACAGTACAAGGAAGCGGCCAAGGAGTTGCTTGAGGTATTTGAGGCACATTCTCTCACTCAAGTACCAAGGGCTCAAAACTCTGAGGCCGACATTTTATCAAAGCTCTCGGCTGAGTCCCCGGAGCACCTCTCGAAGATTGCGAGAATTGAGGAACTCAGCCTCTCAAGCATACACGTCAGCCCCGTCATGAACATACAACAAAGGGCCGAGGATTGGATCTCAAATATCGTCAACTTCATCACCACAGGGCAATTGCCAGAGGATGAAGCTCACACAAAATTGGCAAAGCTGAGGGCTCCCAGCTATACTCTCGAAGACGGAAGGCTCTATAAACGATCCTACAACGGCGCGTTACTCTGGTGCCTTCATCACGATGAAGCCGATGTTGTGATGGAGGAAGTGCACAGTGGCACTTGCTCAGCCCACCAGGGACCCTTCTCCATGTCCCGAAGGCTCATAGTGCAAGGTTACTTCTGGCCTACCATGGCCCGGGACTGTGCGGACCTCGCCCAAAGGTGCACCGCATGCCAACATTTTCAGAAAGCCCCCGGAAGGCCAACAATTAACTACGCCCCCGTCAGCATAGCAATTCCCTTCTCCAGGTGGGGCATTGACCTTGCAGGTCCACTGCCGAGGGTACCTCCAACAACGGGTACATCATTGTGGCCATCGACTACTTTTTTTTTTTGGATGAAATGTAAATATATATTAACACCCAAGAAAACTATACATCAAGAAGGTTCTAGATCTCCCAAAAACCCCACCCGTGTCAAGGGTTAGGAGAGGTTTTTGTTCGATCTAAATAGAAATCAAAAGGGGCCTAAGTATACAATACTAAATGCCCAAGACCACAAAAAAAATAACTCGGTGATGCAAGCGTGCACGCACACAGGTCAAAAAAAAAAAAAAAAAGGGAACCCAGTCAAGAGGAGGTTATAGTATACACTCCCCTTAGCCCAAACAGAAATCCAAGGTGTTGCCAGGCGCGCACACACTTGTCCCAAAACGGTTATGTCGTGGCTCCAGCAGCCATCCCTCAGAAATTGATCAAGTCATGCGGGTATAGGCTATATAGGACCTTATACACCACATGCTTGATCTTAGCAATGATATCTTCTTCCGTCTTCGATCCTCCATCAAAACGTAACTCATTCCTTGCATGCCAAATGTAGTAGACCGCGGCACAGAACACCAAACGGGCAGCCTTTGCCTTCAGCGTTGATCCCTTGCGCGTCTTCATGATCCACTTGATGGCGCTCAACAGTGTTGTCATATCATGTCCGAGTCCCATCCAATTCCTAATATGCTGCCATACCCTACAAGTAAAGGGGCAAAGGAAGAAAAGGTGTGGTATTGTCTCCAAACCACCCTTGCACAAGTCACACCTATTTACCAAGTGTAGATAACCGAGGCTATCCTGGGTAGGAAGTCGGTTCCTTAAAGCCAACCAAACGTTAAATGAGAGTTTCGGGGGGATGTAAGATTTCCAGATGAAACTCATCCATGCCCTAACCGTTCCTTTAATTCTTAGAAGCTCATACACTTTGCTTGAGATTAGTTTCCCGTTAATTGATCGAGAGGCTAATCCCAAGATCGTGTCATTTTTATTATTAAAACATCTCTTGATATTATCGCGTATGGTCGCCAAATTCTTCATAAACATCGAATCCCGGTTGTGTGGGACGAATTCCCACACACACTTACCCTTAAGGTAGATGTCATTTACCCACTTCACCCACAAGGTGTCCTTTTTTAGGTGGACATCCCATAGTGTACGAGAAAGGAGGGCTTGATTCCAAATTTTTGCATTATGTATACCAAGACCCCCCTCCTCTTTTGGGAGGCAAATGTCGTCCCATGCCACTTTCGCAAATTTCCCTCCCCATAAAAATATACGACAAATGGATACAATTCTATCTAGAATAGCTCGAGGTACCGGAAAAACCTGTAGCCAAAACGATTGGACCCCTTGGATCACTGATCTTATTAGCTCGAATTTCCCGGCATAAGAAATGGTTTTCGTATTCCAAGCATTTAAGAATTCTAAGATCGTATCAATTAGAGGGGCATATTGGGCCACCGATACTTTAAGTGGGGCAAGGGGAATTCCAAGGTACTTGACCGGGAAATTTCCTTGCCCAAAGTCTACAATGTCCAAAATGTTTTGGAGTTCAAATTCATTCACACCCCCCACGAAGATGTTTGATTTATTGTAATTCACCCTAAGACCCGATGCGTCCCCAAAATCTTGTAGGGCTTTGACGAGAATTTCAATAGAGCTCTTGTCGCCCCTAGAGAACAACATAAGGTCATCAGCATAGGCCAAGTGGGAGATTCGCAATGGTGCACATTTAGGGTGAAAATTAAAATTGGGTCCATTTGTTCTCAAGTTGAGTGATCGGGATAAGTACTCAAGGCACAGGACAAACAATAAAGGAGACATTGGATCTCCTTGTCGAATGCCCCTTTTACCCTCAAAGAATCCATATAGCGACCCATTCAATGAAACAGAAAAAGATGCAGACGTGACGCATGCCATAATCCATTCAACAAATCTCAAAGGGAAGCCCAAGCCCTTGAGCACCTTATCAAGAAAATCCCATGAAATAGTGTCATAGGCCTTACGAAGATCCACCTTGACCATGCATCTCGGTGAGATCCGCTTCCTCGTGTATCCTCTAACGAGTTCCTGGGCTAGGAAAATGTTATCAAACATGAGGCGGCCATCAACAAATGCCCCTTGGGCCTGATCAATCATGGCGGGAAGGCACGGTGTGAGTCTCGCCGCTATAATCTTTGTGATAATTTTATACAACACATTCGTACAAGAAATGGGTCTATAGTCCGAAACTTTTGGGGAATGGTTCGTTTTTGGGATAAGTGCGATAACCGTGTGGTTAATTTGTTTGAGCAACTTGCCCGTACGAAAAAATTCCTTAATAGCATGGACTATGTCATTCCCCACCGTCTCCCAATTTGCTTTGAAAAAAGCCGAAGAAAACCCATCCGGGCCCGGAGCCTTGTCATTGCCAATATCAAATAGAGCGTTTTTAATCTCTATTGATTGAATTGGAGCAACAAGGCTTTCATGAACACTAGGTTCAATGAGGGGGCCCGAGGCCAAGACCATGGGGTCAAGGCCGAAACAATCAACCTGTGTACCAAATAAATCAATAAAAAACTTTACAAACTCATTTCCCACTTGGTCTAGAGATGTAGTGAGTGAGCCATCTTCCAAGGAGATAGAAGAGATTGCATTTCTTGATGCGTTTCTCTTCACAATGGCGTGAAAATACCTAGTGCCCTTGTCGGCCTCCAAGATGTGAGTCGCTTTCGCCTTTTGTTGATAGAAACTTGTTTCCGCTTCGCTAAGGAAGGTGGCCCGTTTCCTTGCTTCTTTCAATTGGCATTGAAGTCCCTCATCAAATGGATTTTGGAGCACTAGCTTATTGATTCTCTTGAACTCCTCTTTCGCCACTTTAGCCTTGCTAGAAATATGGCCAAAATCTTTTTCATTTAGCTTCTTTAACGGGCCCTTCAACATCTTTAATTTTTTAACCAACGAGTATTGGGCCGTGCCCTCTACCCTTTGGTTCCATACCTGCGCTAAAAGGTTAGAAAAATCGTGGTGTTTTAACCACATGTTGAAGAATTTAAATGGCTTTACTTTATGTGAATGGTTGTGGAGTATAGATGTAACGGAGGCCGTATGATCAAACTCGACTTCCATTTCGTTAAAGTGTGTGCTACAAGTAAAGCCATTTTGTCCCCAACCATCATTAATTAAAACACAGTCAAGCTTAGCCCAAAGGACACCCCTATTCCACGTGAAGAATTCCCCCGTAGATGGGGCGTCCATTAAGTTATTCGAGACCTTAAAATCCAACAAATGTTGCATCATATATGCCGTAGGGGGGGGAGACCCCCACCCTTTCATTCGGAGCACAAACACAATTAAAGTCACCCGCAATTAGCCAAGGTTCGGTAAAACCATCCCCTAGCGAAGTGAGATATTCCCATAATGATTTACGCTCTAAAACGGAATATAGAGTATACACAAAAGTAGCAAAGAAAGAAGTTTGCGTAATACGACAAACGATTTTTGTATGCATAAACTGTTTTTCATTCTCTAAAACCACACAATTAATAAAATTTGGGTTCCACATTAAAGCCATGCGGCCCCCATTTATTTTTTCAAAATTATTTTCGTACAACCAGCCGGGCCATTTGTTAGAAACAAAGTTTGTAAAATTGGCCTTTGTCATTTTTGTTTCTAAAAAACAACATAAATTCACATTGTTTGATTTAATAATACTAGCAATTAACTTATGCTTGGAGGTTTTATTCAAACCTCGTACGTTCCGTGTGAGGATCTTTATCATTAGGAGAGATAGAAGTCCGAGGTGTACCCATCATCCCCCGGTTGGACAGCCCCCTTCTCTTTATCACGAGCCTCTTTCCTCTTCCTTCTTTGCATTTCTTTGAAGTATTTTTTGTTCCATGCGGTGTTGGCATCAAAAAAATTAAATACTTCGTTAGTAAAAAAAATTAAATCATCAAAATCATACCAATCCTTGTTTTTCTTGACCGTTGGGAGAGAAAGTAGGCATGGCTCGGTGAAAAAGACTCCCGGTTCTTCACAAGACACCCATTGGAGATTAGGTCCCACTTTCACCACTTTCTCATCATTATCCACATCATCCAAAGGCAATACAAAAGCCACCCTTTTGTCATTTTCATCCTTGAAGAAGCCGGTGACTACATCATCATCATACATTTGATGCATGTTTCGAATCAAGCGTCCTTCTGGATCTTCTATAGTAGCCCGTGTGCCCTCCTCTCCGGTAATTGGATCACACATTGAAAGCATGGTGTAAATAGGCTTCGGCTTTGTAGCTTTGGATGTGCTAGCACCATCCACGGTTTCAGGGGGCTTCGGATCCACGATGGCAGCTCCCTTGGGCAGAACTTTAGCTTGCAAGAAGTGTTGATTGTGCCTAGCATTGACATCAAAAAAACTAGCAACTTTAGCAATAAACAAAGGTTTATTAAAAGCATACCACCTTCTTGCACGTTTCACCCCGGGGAGAGATGTGAGACATAGGTCCGTGAAAAAGATTCCCGGTTCGCTATCCTTTGCCTCTTTATGCAACACCATACCGATCCTAGCCACCGAGTAAATGCTCTTTATTTGATGACTCTTTTTCACAAAGACTTCTTGAACACCGTCTTCATTAGTAACAAACTTGTTAACTATGTCGTCCGGCTCCATTTCGTGTACACTTGAGATAGCACGGCCCTCCCATTCGTAGTCACCTTCCTTGAATACTTTTTTGGTCTTGCGTTTGTGGCTAGGCAAAGCAAGGGAAGCCGGCAGCTTGAAGAAATAGCGGCTATTCTTGGACTGGACAGTTTGGAAAGGAGGCTCAGCCGGTTCATTAGCAACAATAGCTTTGCCTTTGTTAGCCCCCACTTGACTCGTATTTGCCTTGACCACGGCCAGTGTAGTGCCCTTAGCCGTGTCACCTCCCTTGGTAACTTCCTTCCGTGGGTTAAGAATATTACACGTGAAGGCATGATGGCCAAATTTTTTGCAATGGTAGCAAAAATTTGGATAGGTTTCATATATCACTCTTTGTGTGTGTTCTTTCCCGGATGGAAGAATAATTGGAAATTGGAGGACCGGCTGTTTTGATGCATCAATTTCAATGAGAACCCGAGCAAAAGAAGTATAGGTTTGCTCTTGGGTTATTTTATCCGTTGTGATCGGAACCCCCACCATTGAAGCAATACGCCCAATCTCATTTGCTTGCCACAACCGCATCGGTAACCTAGGGAATTTAACCCATGTTGGTACTTTTAAAAATTCATCATTGTCCACAGAGAAATCCTCCGATAGCTCTTTAAGGAACATAGTTTTTCCATACAAGACATAGGGCCCTTCGGAAAGCACTTTCGTTCGGTCAACCTCGCATGGAAACTTGAAAATCACCCAACCCTTGCTATGAGTCTTAACCTGTACTTCCACTTCCCAAGCTTTGGTCATAGCGATTATAGCTTTCATCCCTGGAAACCTTCCCGAGAAATGGCCTACCAAGCAATAACCCCACACCTCAATGAGTGACGGTACCTTGAGATGTGAGAAATCTAATTTTTCTCCGGTAGGAGGGAAGTATTCAAGCTTTAATCCATATGAGGGGGCTCGGTTATCATGGAACAATTTAGACCATTGTTTATCACCACCCTCCTCCTTTTCAATTGGTTTCTTTGGCATGGTGTCTTGTGATCCTAGTGTGATAGATTCATCCTCTTCTTCTATAGTCACTTGATTCTCATCCGAAACCTCAATGGAACTTGTTTTAGCATTGGTAATAGAAATCTCATTTGTTGCCCCAACATTTGTTGAGGAGGAAATCCCCAAGAGTGCCTCCGCAAAAGAACCACCTCCCCCCGTTGTATGGGGGGCAAGAGATGGCTCCTTATTTGAAGCATCATCACCTTTAGCAATAGAAATAGCCAAGGAAGCCTCGGCCACAATAGTATCCTCAGGAGATGGAGTCTCAATCTCAGCGTTCGGGTCCAAAGAATCACCCCCAATGGAGTTGGAAGAGCCTTGTTGATCCGGTGTTGGTAAAACCTCCACCATGTCCACACTTTCACCTCTCTTTGCTTTCCTTTTTAGCTCAGCCGCTAATTTCTTAGCCTGTATGTACTTGGCCTTCTCTTCAAACTTAGCATCTTTTGGCGGGGGGGGTACGGGTTTGCTTATTCTTCTTTGTCATCACAAAGAGAGAACCTGTAAACAGTACATTTCCAAACACAAAAAAAAGCTCCAGAAATTCTGGAATTAGTGTTAGAGATACCTCAAAGGATGATGAACACAAAGGTACAATCAGTTCCAGAAAACAGGTAGAAATGAAGCTAGAAAAAATTTCTAACTAATTCTAAGTGTGTAGGAATTACTGTAGCAGGCAGTGTGTCCAAGAATTTTGTAAGTGTTCCAAAAATTCTCAAAAAAACCCTAGGAGATACCCCTCAATATGCTGAACAGCCTGGTATAGTTAGATTAAACAAAAACCAAGTATAGATACCTGGGCAGATGTTTAACTAGCGAAAATTACTGTAGCAGGCAGAAAGATTGGGATTTTTGGAAGTGCTCCAAAAAATCTCAAAAAAGTGTGGAAGATAGCCCTTGATATGGTGAGCAACCTACACTAGTTAGTTTCCACAAAAGAGCAGTACAGAAGCCAGGGGAATTACTTAACTAGTTTTTATTTCGCAGGAATTA
Source organism: Cuscuta europaea (assembly GCA_945859875.1). NCBI lineage: Eukaryota > Viridiplantae > Streptophyta > Magnoliopsida > Solanales > Convolvulaceae > Cuscuta > Cuscuta europaea. Next base: position 4,778,112 of record CAMAPE010000019.1, on the reverse strand, counting down.
CTGTAGCATAATCCAGTAAATTGAGGAAGATGAACAGTAACTTACGAAATCAAAACTACTCAGAAAAAACCCAAAAAATCAGCGAATGAACTCCTTAGCTAGACGATGCTAACAGTATAAGCAGAATTCACAGAGCCCAAGTAGAAACTAAATTAAAAATCGTCAAAGTCCACAGAGTTCGAGCAAGCTACAGTACCCAAAAAAAATTGGGGGAAAACGGAAACCTTACTCAACTCCGGCGAAACAGGTATCCAGATGCTCGCCTTGAAGTTACGAACCTCGGACTGTGCTCAGAAACCAATTTGAACGAAAGGATTTTGAGAAATCTTTGGTCAAAGCTTCGTCGGTGAACAGTGCAAACCCCAACGGATCTTTACTAACTGCGGTACGGCGGCGTCAGGATGGTCGGAATCCAGGCGGGGGAGGTGCGCCAGAGGCCGGCGACCCCCAACCAACCTTCTTCTTCCACGAGCAGCCAATATAAGTTGGGATTCAAACTCACCTTCTAAATCGGGAGTGAATAGTAATTCAGCGACCTGGGACTTCAAGCTTCGTTCGTTCCTTGCCCAAAAAAATCACTCTCTGGAATCTACCGGTAGATAAAAGAGAATGATGATTTACGAGCTAGGGGAAACAAACTATTTGAAGATTGAACGGAAAAAATCAAACGAGAAAGAGCAGTTTTGACGCAAGAAAGCTAAGAAATTCCGACGTGCGAAAAATCCTAGAGAGAAGCAGGAGCGTTCTCAACTTGCGTTTTTACTATAGGAAGATTTTTTAGAGACGTTGGCCATCGACTACTTCAGCAAATGGGTGGAGGCTGAGTCCCTCGCCAGCATTACCGAGGCCAGGTGCCGTCACTTCGTCCTCAAGAACATCCTCATGAGGTTTGGCGTCCCCCAACAAATCATCTCCGACAACGGACTCAATTTGAGGCAGCCCCCTTCTGTGCCCTCCTAGAGGCGTGGGGCATCAAACACACTTTCTCATCCGTTGCCTACCCTCAGGGCAACAGTCAGGTGGAAAATGTCAACCGCACTTTGCTGGAGGGATTAAAAAAGAAATTGGTAGCCGAAGGGGGAGGCTGGGTAGAAGATCTCCACAACATCTTATGGGCATACCGCACCACCCCGAGGAGGGCAACCGGCGAAACACCCTTCTCCTTGTGTTACAGGTTCGAAACTAAAGGACCCACAGAGGTAACTTTACCAACCCAAAGGGTAAACCAATACGAGCCTGACGTCAACGACGCCAACATGGCTCTCGACCTTCATCTCATCTCAGAACGTCGAGAGCAAGCTTTCATGCGGGCGGAGAACTACCGAAGACAAGTAAAAGGCTACATCGACGCCAAGGTCCGTTCCCGAGAATTTCATGTGGGTGACTACGTTCTCCGAAGAAGGGAAGCCAGTCAACAAACCGAGGGCGGCAAAATGGCACCAAAGTTTGAAGGCCACTACATCGTTACAGCCATCATCAAACCAGGGACTTACAAACTAAAATGCCCCAATGGGACCGAGGTCCCTAGACATTGGAATGTACACCGCCTGGTGAAATTTTATCAGTGACATTAGAGCGGCCAAAACTCCGTCATGAGATCATTTTTTTGGTATCATGCCTGTCCCAAGCCAGGATAAAGGAGGAGGGTGTTGTGGTAGGCGCGTGACATCCAACTGTATCACTTAGTCACATCACATGACATGAATCGAAATATGAATATCGCTATAGCTAGGTCGTCGCCTGTAAACGACGCGTCATCCCTCCGCCTGGGGGTGGTGTCAAATGGGCAAGGGCGTGCTACACTTCATAGGCCTGGGTGTGGTGATAAGAATGCTAAGGCTGCTAGGTCATCGCCCGGAAGCGATGCGCCACTCCAATGCCCGGGGATTGTGTCAAATATGCAAGGGCATGGTGGGGGTCGATGTGGGGTGAAGAAGAGAAGGCAGAGTGTTAGATTGCGCTTTGGGACATGGAATGTTGGCTCTCTTACGGGAAGATCATCTGAGATAGCTGAGGTTATGAAGAGGAGAAATATCAGCATAATGTGCATGCAAGAAACTAAGTGGGTTGGAGAACAGGCACGCGAGATTAATCCCGTAGGTTTTAAGCTTTGGTACTCGGGGAGAGAGAGGAACAGAAATGGAGTAGGCATTATGGTGGCACATGATTATGTTGACGGCGTGGTTGAAGTGTTTAGGAAGAACGATCGCATCATGAGCATTAAGTTGATAATGGGGGATGAGATTGTGTCTGTGGTTAGTGCCTATGCACCACAAGTGGGATTGGATGCATCTATCACTCAACAATTTTGGGAGGATCTTGAGGAAGTGGTGCGACGAGTGCCAAGGGGAGAGAAACTGGTCATAGGAGGCGACCTCAACGGGGCATGTGGGCCCAAGTCGTGATGGTTTTGAGAGTGTCCATGGCGGACATGGTTTTGGCACTAGACATGAAGCGGGGAAGAACCTTCTGGATTTTGCCTCGACATATGAGTTGGCTGTGATGAACACTTGGTTCAAGAAAAGAGACTCTCACATTGTCACCTATAGAAGTGGAGCTAATAGTACCCAAATTGACTACTTTTTAGTACGAACGACTTGGAGAACTAGCTACACTGATTGTAAGGTTATCCCAAGTGAGAGTGTTGTCACTCAGCATAGGATGCTTGTGCTTGATTTTCGAGGTAAAAAGAGTGGACGAGTTAAGGTACAAGGGGAGCCAAAGATAAAATGGTGGAGGCTCGAGGGGAATCTCCAACAAAGCTTTGCACACAAAATGTTGGAGGAAGATGTTTGGTCTATTAATAATGACGCACACGTGGATGATGTGTGGTTATCAATGGAGTCCACCATTAACAAAGTGGCGAAGGAGATACTCGGAGAATCTAAAGGATGTCTGCCACCAAAAAAGGACACATCTTGGTGGAATGATGAGGTAAAACAAGCAATAAGGGCCAAAAGAGAATGCTATAAGAAATTGGGCAAAAGTTGGAGCGACGAGAACATAGAGGAGTACAAAGAGGCTAGAAGAAGAGCAAAGAAAGTTGTGAAGGAAGCCAAAGGAAAAGTGAATAAGGAATTGTATGTAAAGTTGGATTCTAAGGAAGGAGAAAAGGATATCTACAGACTTGCTCGCCTTCGTGATCGTAGGACTCAAGATATCGGAAAAGTTAAGTGTGTGAAGGATGTCGATCAAAGGGTACTAATGGACGATGAAGAAATAAAAGAGAGGTGGAGGTCATACTTTGATACCTTGTTCAACGGGAATAAAGTCCAAGGTATTGATGATCTTACTATACCAGAGTGTATGGTAAATAGGGACTTCGTGAGAAGGATTCAAACAACAGAAGTTAAAGAGGCTATGAGAAAAATGGACCGGAAGAAAGCAGTGGGCCCAGATGGCATACCGATCGAGGCTTGGAGAAGTTTGGGAGAGAAAGGCGTCGAGTGGCTAACACGTTTCTTCAACATGATTTGGAGAAACAACAAAATGCCAGTGTAAGGAATAATTGTATTTAGATTTTGATGATGCTAGATTACTTAGGACTTTAGAAGTACCCCTTTAGAAATTATGTATTAGAATTTTCCTTTGTAAAGTTCTTAGATGTATTCGACTTGACAGAAGACCTTCAAGAACAGAAGTGCTTCAAGGATAGAAGTGCTTCAAGAACAGAAGTGCCTCTTAAGGCTTTATTGAAACAGAGGACCTTTGGTTCTCTGCTCCAGAACAGAAGTCCTCAGGATCTCTGTGACTCTTGACTCTGACAGAAACCCTTCTGGGTCTCTGTTGGATATTCCCAACAGAAGTGCTCCAGACCTCCTCTGTTCTATTCTCAGACAAAGACACCAGAAGGTCTGACACTTAGAAGATTTTCAAAGAACCGGGAAGTCAACTAAAAGATTCCTTCAACGGCTAGGAGTATAAAACGGAAAAGCTACAGTGCATGCATTAAATGCTCATTTAATGCACCCCATGCTACGTAGAGTAATTGCAGATGATTGGCCGGAATGTCAGGAATACTTTATCCCAAAATAGTAACCCGCCAACTTTACCGGGCTCTACTAGTCAAGTCAACTGATCGCTCATTTAATGCAGTTGTCCTCCTACTCCTCCAACGGGAAGACAACCTCAGTATAAAAGATACACTACGAAGAACAACCGGATAACTTTGCCTACATAATTTTGCTACAACTTTGCAAACCACAAGCAAGATATTCAAACTCTGAAAAGCAAAAAGCCTCCTTGAGATTCAAACTCAATATCTTCTACAAGAGAAGGCAGAAGTTGGAAAAATACTCTTTCCAACTCAAGCAAAGTTCCAAGTGTTCTTCAACTCTTCAAGCTCTTCACATACACATATTTTGTAACGAAGCTAGTTGGAGGAACCTCAGTTTCAACAGAAACTCTTCTTGCTACAAGAAGGACGTCCAAATAACTGGAGTAGTGAAGTGGTGATACTTCAAGGAAACTCAGTGAAAGGACCAGTGTTAACGGAAGCCAGGCAGTGCATCCCAGGACACATCTAGGCTTGAAGAAGACGTGGAGTGCTTCTTAAGTGCTAGGACTAAGGCTTTGTAAACGGCAGTTTTTACAGCTTAGTGGAACAGTGGATTAGAGGAACGAGTTGTTCCTTGAACCACTATAAAAATCCCTGGTGTCGTTTACTTACTGCTTTTAATACTTGCACTTAGATAGAACTGTATAACTCCTTGGACTTGGTATCTGTGTTCAGCAGAACTTGTTCTACGAGTTAACAGAAGGCCTTCTGCCTTTGCTTTTCTGAGGCTAACAGAACTCCCTGCCAGAACCCCATCCGCTGTCAGTCTGTTCTTTCAACAGAACAGGCTATTCTGTAAATCTGGTACTTAGTTTAAAAAGCTAAAAACCAATACAGTCTATTCACCCCCCCTCTAGACTGTATCCAGTATAACCGGGACCAACAAGTGGTATCAGAGCCTCCTTGTTCTAATAATCTCTTAGGTTATTTGTTGAACAAAGATCCACTTGTTTTTCTGTTTTACCTCATTTCTATCTGATATAATGGATCACTCCTTGTCCAAGAATCTTATGTTTTCAGATCTTAAGTTTGATGACTGGAGGATCCGAATGAAAGCACATCTTTGTGCCCTACATGATGAGATATGGGAAGTTCTAGATATTGGCCCCTTCACAAGCTTCCAGAAGGTCAACCCTGAACATGCCATAGACAATACCAGACCCCAGATGATTAGCAAAGCCAAGTCAGAATGGACCACTGAAGAGAGGAGAAAGTACAATCTAGACAATATTGCCAAGGACATCCTCTACAAGTCCATTGATGATAGGTACTTCAACAGAATCAAGAAGTGCAAGACTGCTAAGGAGATCTGGGATACTCTTGAGCTCATTGGAGCTGGTGATGAGCAAGAGAAGGACAACAAACTAACCATAGCCAACAAGAAGTTTGATGACTTCAAACTTCTCCCTGGTGAAAGCATCTCCAAGATGTATGACAGGCTCCTCACTCTCACTGGAGAGATCTCTGAGCTTGGCAAGGATCTCACAACCAAGGAGATCAACCTGAAGGTGTTGAGGGGACTGCCCTCAGCATGGAAGATGAAGGTAGTTGCTGTCCAAGCCAGCAAGGATGTAAAGACTTATCCCACTGATAAGCTCATTTCAGATCTCAAAGCTCATGAGTTTGAAATGATTGAAAAGAAGGAAGATGTACCAGAAGAGAGGACCACTACAGCCCTCACTGCCAGCACATCTAAGGTAAATGATTTTGACCCTTCAGTACTTTTATCTGATGAATATATGGCTGCCTTTGCCAGGAGATTCAAAAAGTTTATGAAGAATCCCAAAGATGGAAGGAGTCCATCTTTCAACAGAAAGCCATACCAGAAGGTCAAATCAACAGAAAGCAGTGGAGAGCTTCTCTGTTACAACTGTAGACAACCTGGTCACTTCAAGGCTGATTGTCCTCATCCTAGAGTGTCCAAGAAGCAAGGACAGGATGGAGAAAAGAAGAAGTACGAGGACAACTTCAGAAGAAGAAAGGCACTTGTGACAGAACAGCTGGAGAAAGACCCTCTGTCAGAAACAGAATCCAGTTCTGACTCAGATTCTGATGAGGCCTTCTGTTGCCTGGATACTGAGACAGAAGACCTTTGCCTGATGGCTCATTCTGATGATGAGGTAACCTCTACTTCTGAATCTAGTTTTTCTTCGGTAGGCTTAGCTTTTGATTCTGATTCAATGTCAGAATTTTGGGAAGAGTTTAAGGCCATACAAGCCACTTATTCTTCTGTAACAGAAGAAAACAGTAAGTTGAAAGCTGAAATTCTTGACTTAAAGAAGGAGGTTGAGATCAAAATCAATCTTCTAATTGAGGAAAGAGATCAACTGGAAACTGAAAATGTTTCTCTTCTTAAGAGAATAAGAGAAATAGAGCCTCTCGAGATTAAGTACAAAGCTTACCAGAAGGCCCAGTCTTCCATGGAAAAGATTGTGCTTGATCAACAGATTGGCACTGGTTTTGGTCTTGGTTATGGCTCAACAGAATCAGGTGAGCCTTCTGTAATGCCTAGCACCAGAGTTGCTAAGGCAGATAAGGTCATAGAGCCACTGATTTCTAGCCCCATCTGTCAAGCTGGTGTATCTGGCACCAAGGTTGTTCATGAGGAAGTCAGACCAGAAAAGGGTAAGATAAAGGTTCAACAGAAACCCTTTTTGAAAAATAATGAACCTGGCAGAAAACCTAACAACAGAAGAGGTTTTCAAAATAACAAAAATAAAAGACCATTCATTGACAGACAACCTCATGTCAATCGTGCCAGAAATGATCACCAGAAGGGCAAATATCAAGAGAAAGTTAACTTCATGCAGAAGAGGTTGGCTGGTCAACTTCAGAAGCCCAAGGTTAACCGTCCCTCTGCTCTTGATAGTATGTGGGACTTCTTTCCAACAAAGAAAGCTATGCAAAAGTATGTAAACAGGAAGCATGACCCTCACAAGCATCTGCCCAAAGTGAATCACACTTCTGTCTACTACAACTACCAGGTGGACAATGGGTACCACCCACCAAGGTTTCACTTGATGAGACCAAAATGGTACCAACTACCCAGACTCCATGACCCCCCAGGACCCAGCATTGCTTGGGTACCTAAATCTTTCTTTTGATCTTGCAGGAACTGTGTGCTGGAGCCATCTCTGAACAAGAATGGTTTATTGATAGTGGATGCTCCAGGCACATGACAGGTGACAGAAGTTGCCTAACAGAGTTCCAGAAATGCAAAGGACCTAGAGTTACCTTTGGAGGTAATGACAAAGAAGGTCAAACAAAAGGAAGAGGAAAGCTGATCAAGAACCAGATAATCATTGATGATGTCTCATATGTCAAAGGACTGAAGTTCAACTTGCTGAGTGCTAGCCAATTCTGTGACAAAGGCTACACTGTTGAATTCACAAGGGACTTCTGCTATGTGAAGAATGAGACAACAAAGGAAATGGTTCTTACAGCATCAAGGAAGAAGAACATCTATGTAGTTGATTGGAACACTGCAAAAGATGGAGTTTGCCTGATAGCCAAAGGAGATTCAAAACTGAGCTGGGACTGGCACAAAAAGCTCAACCATTTGAATTTCAAAACAATCAACAAACTAGCCAGAGAACACATTGTAGAAGGGTTACCAGACATTGTGTACAAGAAAGAGACCCTCTGCAGTGCATGTCAGAAAGGCAAACAAGTGAAGAATTCATTCAAACCCATTGCTGGAGATCTTTCTACAAGTCCTCTAAATCTGATTCACATGGATTTATTTGGACCTGTTGAGACTCCAAGCGTTGGTGGTAAGAAATACACCCTAGTCATGGTTGATGACTACTCCAGATACACATGGACTGTTTTTCTGACAAAGAAAAATGAAACTCTTCAGAAGTTGCCATCTCTGTTAAAGCAACTTCAGACTGAGAAGAACTTGAAAGTGAAGATAATCAGATCAGACAGAGGAACTGAATTTGTCAACCAAGTCATAAAGGACTTCTGTGATCAGAATGGAACTTTTCATCAACTTTCTGCCGCCACAACCCCTCAACAGAATGGCGTAGCAGAAAGAAGGAACAGAACTCTAAAAGAAGCTGCAAGAACAATGATTGCAGAATCTGGATTGCCTATGAGATATTGGGCTGAAGCAATCAACACTGCATGCTATACTCAGAACAGAAGCATGATCAACAAGAATCACCAGAAGACCCCTTATGAACTCTGGAAAGGAAGAAAGCCAAACATCAGCTACTTTCATGTATTTGGATGCAAGTGCTACATTCTCAACAATGGAAAGGAGCATCTGAAGGTATTTCAAGAAAAGGCTGATGAAGGAGTCTTTATAGGCTATTCAAACACCAGTAAAGCCTATAGAGTACTCAACAGAAGAACCCTACATGTTGAAGAATCCATACATGTGAAGTTTGATGAAAGCACCTCTGTTGAAGAAGTAACAAAGATTCTCAAGGATGTCAGCATAGAAGACAGAACACCAGAACCAACAGAAGAGGTGGCAGACAACCCTGCATCTCCAACACCTGCACCAAACCCCCTTCTGTTGAATGAAGATGAAGACTCTGAAGATGAGGAACCAGAGAGACCAAGACAGCAGCTGATAGAACCAGACCTAACATGGTTAAGAGATCATCCTCCTAACCAAGTGATTGGTCAAATCAGAAGTGGAGTTCAAACCAGATCCACATCAAGGAGAGAAGCAATGCTTGCCTGCTATATATCTCAGATGGAACCTATGACAGTTGAAGAAGCTCTTGCAGACTCAGATTGGATCAATGCTATGCAAGAAGAGCTCACTCAGTTTGAAAGGAACAAAGTATGGGAACTTGTTCCTAGGCCAAAACACCAGAATGTCATTGGAACCAAATGGGTATTCAAGAACAAAGCAGATGAAGATGGCAACATTGTAAGGAATAAAGCAAGGCTAGTAGCTAAAGGATATTGCCAAGAAGAAGGAATAGATTTTGATGAGACCTTTGCACCAGTTGCCAGACTTGAAGCCATCAGAATCTTTCTAGCCTATGCTGCCTACAACAACATCAAGGTCTACCAGATGGATGTCAAGAGTGCATTTCTGAATGGAGATCTTGAAGAAGAAGTTTATGTGGAACAACCACCAGGTTTTGTCATTCCTACTCAATCTTCTTGTGTCTACGAGCTTAAAAAGGCCCTCTATGGTCTTAAGCAAGCTCCCAGAGCCTGGTATGACACATTGTCCCTTTTCCTAGTGAACCATGGGTTTACTAAAGGAAAGGTTGACAAAACTCTATTTCAAATCTCTGTTGCTAATCATATTCTGTTAGTACAAATATATGTTGATGACATTATATTTGGTAGTACTAACCCAGAACTGTGCAAGAAATTTTCTCAAGTGATGCAGAGTCAATTTGAAATGAGTATGATGGGAGAACTCAGTTACTTCCTAGGACTTCAAGTCAAACAAGTTCCAGAAGGGATCTTTATCAATCAAGGGAAGTACACCAGAGATCTAATCAAGAAGTTTGGAGTGGAAGGCAAATCATCAGTGAAGATTCCCATGAACACTTCACAAGGAATTGGTCCAGATGATGAAGGAAATGATGTAGATGCAACAACATATAGAGGAATCATAGGATCTCTGTTGTATCTAACTGCAAGCAGACCAGACATCTCATTCTCTGTTGGAATCTGTGCCAGATACCAATCAAAGCCCAAGGAAAGCCATCTAAGTGTTGCAAAGAGAATCATCAGATATATCAAAGGAAATCCAAATGCAGGCCTATGGTATCCCAAGGGAGGTAACTTTGAACTAATTGGTTATTCTGACTCAGATTTTGCAGGTTGCAGACTAGACAGAAAGAGCACCTCTGGTCACTGCCAATTGCTAGGAGGAAGGCTTGTTTCCTGGTTTAGCAAGAAGCAGAACTCCATCTCAACAAGTACAGCTGAGGCAGAGTACATTGCAGCTGGGAGTTGCTGTGCTCAGCTACTCTGGATGAAGCAACAACTGAAGGACTATGGAATTCAAGCAAAGGAGATCAAGCTGTTGTGTGACAACACCAGTGCCATTGCTATCACTCAGAATCCAGTTCTTCATTCCAGAACAAAGCATATTGAGATCAGACATCACTTCATCAGAGATCATGTGGAGAAGAAGCACATCTGCATGGAACATGTGCCAACAGAAGACCAACTTGCAGATATCCTGACAAAGCCTCTTCCTGAGGCTAGGTTCAACAAAGTGAGAGAAGAATTGGGAATGATGGATGCGATTCCAAGGGAAAGATGAAAAGGAAGGCCCTCTGTTGCTCATTTACTGTTGACAGAATTCCTGTAGCAGAACCCCTTCTGTTAACCCCTTCTGTCAACCTCCTCTGTTCTCTACCCTGGCAGAACACCTATACAACAGAAACCCTTTCTACAGAGAACCCTCTCTTGTCAGACAGAAGATGGTGGACTTAGAAAAGAAAATTTTGTAAACCGGGTGACCTAGTAACTTATTAAAGGTCTTTTACCCTTTTACCCTTAAAACGGTATCCAGCCGTATAAAATTTACTGCGCCCCCGTTTATTTACTGCGCCCCTTTTTACATTTATTGGTTTCTTGGAACCGTAAATTATCTCAAACGTCCACTAATCCATATCCATAAAACCCCCTTTCGCAAACCTAAACCGTTACTGCTCTCATAACTCTCAAGCTTTTGAACTCTTATCTCTCAGAAATTTTCTAACCGCAGTAAACTCCATGGCCATCTTGAGCTTCTCCGACCTATCAAAGGAACAAAAGGCAACACTTCTCAAGAATGTCTTGACTGGCCTGAGATGCGAACTGGAAGTACTACCCAGGTTCGCAGAAAAGAAGGAGAGGATGACCTCCATTGTTGACGGACTGTCACAATGTCAACTGAGCAAGGTCATCTCTCATGATTATGAGGCCTACAGCAACGTGGACACTGTTGAGTTCTATCTCAACGCATCCTTCAAGGATGAAGTCATCTCCTCCGTCGTCCAAGGAGAAAAGGTGGTGGTTGATGCTGATGTCATCAACAACATCTTCAATATTCAGCAAAAGGGAGGAAGGGACTCTCTACTTGACTTGGAGGATATTGACATCCCTCTGCCAGAATTCAAGAAGAAGTTCTGCAGAAAAGGGGAAGAAGTTGAGAAGGTCAACATCAAGAAGCACCTGCTCAAGAGGGAATTTGAGCTACTTATAAACATTTTCCACAAATGTTTATGGTGCAAGTACACCTCCACTGATGATGTTACAACGGCCAATGCTAAGGCCCTGTATGCAGTGCATCATGGGGTGAACATCAATTGGGGACAAATCATGGTGAAGTCCCTGATTGAAGTGATCAAGAAGAAGAATCCCAAGACTAGCCTCTATTCTGGGAAGCTAGGGCATGGACTGCTCATTTCTGAAGTGCTCCTCAAACAAGGGGTAAGCTTGAGGAAGGCTACAGCTTTGGATCACACCAAGGTAATTTTCCTGTCTGCCTCTCCCAATAGGGAAAAAGCCATAAAGGCAGAGCTGAGGAGACAGCTTCAACTTGAGGTTAAGAGACAACAGGGAGAGAAGGTACAGAAACCTCTCTCTGTAGCCCCTTCTGCTGAGAAGGCAGAAAAGAAAAAGAAGAAGAAGAAGACTGAAGGGGAAGCACATGTTGCCCCTCCTAAAGCCGGACAGAAGAGGAAGAGGACCACCAAACTCAAGAAGAAGGTTGCTAAACCTGTGGTCTCAATATCTGAGGGAGTGGCAGACACTCAGGGGGAACCAGAGATCCCCACCTCTGCTGCATCTCCTGAACAGAACAGGGTGCCAACTCCACCAGAGCACCCCAGTCCTGTCAAAGATGGGTATCTGTCCTTGCTTGACAGACAGTTTACCCGGGTTCTTGAATGGAGAAGGTGGAGAATGGGACCCCTCTCCAAAATAATTCAATTTTTTGATCACTATGAGGAAGAAGAAGAAGCCATCCTGAACTGGGTTGGGACTGATGATGTCTCAAAGTGCTTTGCCCTCAACTTTCTTCACTCTGTCCTTGAGAAGAAGAAGGCAAGCTACAAGGGTAAGGCTATTCTCATTTCTTCACCCTCAGAGGAAGCTGTCAAACCTCTTGAAGATAGAGAAATTGAAGCCTTTGAAGAATGGCTGTTCACCAAGATGGCAACTGATTCTGTACAGCCCAACTTCAACCCAGGAGAGTCCTTTGTACTCAAGACAGAAGGGCAAGCAATGATGGAGCAAATCAAGGAATGGAGGACTTCCTTGCTCGTGGACAACATCATTGAGGTAAACTCTCCAACCCCTTCTGTTTCTATCCCAACAGAACCACATATTCCCTCACCTTCCACCAGCACAGAAACCCCTCCACCAGAACACCCTCAACATAAATCTCCTGAACAGAACACCCCCACCCCTCCTCCATCACCCAAACAGAAAATTGCATCTCCCTGTAGAGCAATTGTTCCCTACAGAAACCGTTCACCTTCACCTCCCCCATCTCCCCCTCAACAGAATGCCTCACCTATTCACTCCTCACCCCAGCACCAGAACCCCTCACCCCAACAGATCTCCTCCTCCTCATCCTCTGAAACTGATCATCAATCTCCTCCTCCAGAATCTTCACCTCCACAACAACCTGCAGGAAACCTCAAACCTGTATGGTTCCTCAGAGATTCTGACCCTACAACTGTCTCCCCCATCTCTGCACCCAAAGGGTATTCTAGGGACTCTGTTGCCCCCAATCCCTCTCTGAGAAAGAAAAAGAAGATAGTCCGCAACAGAATCCCTATCTATTCATCTTATGAAGACTCCTCTGACATGGATGGATTCATGATCAACAAATCATACAAGGCCACATCCAAGAGACAGAAGACCCCTCCTCTGACTCAACTGGAACATGAACAGCTTGTTCACTCTCTGTCATCTGTCCAAGAACATCACCCACTACCTAGGGGAAGAGGTCTAGAGATGCCTCAAGCAGATGGACAACAGAATGACATTCCCTTCAACAAGTTTGTTGAATCTGCAGAAGAATTTGGAGGCCAGATCCTCCAAGGCTTGAACAAGCTGACAGAGATAAATGATAAACACTATGGACATCTTGCTCATGTGAATGACAATCTGAATTCAGGTATGCAGTTCATTTCTGACCGCTTTGAGAACCTCACTGGGACACTCAAAAACTTCATCGCCTCCTCCTCTGCCAGAACAGATGTCCTGTCAACAGAAGTGGTAGGCATCCACAACACTTTGTCAATCTTTCAACAGACTCTCCTGAGTCAAGGACAGGCAATCCACCATATCTCAGAGCATCATGAAGCTCTGAAGAAATCTGATGCCAGAACAGAGAGGCACCTGACCTCTATTGAGCAAATGTGCAGAACTCATCAAGAACAGGCTCAAGCCCTCCTATCTACTGACAGAGACCGGTATCAGAAGATGGTGCTCCTTGAAGCCAATAACAAGGACATCTTCTCTGCAATACAGAAGCAGCAAGGTCTGATTGAAGGCCTTACATCTGTCACTCAGACACTTCCAGAGGCCCTGGAGCAGATAACCTCAACCCAAGCATCAGAATTCCAGAAGATCAGTCTTATGATAGAAGACTTGAATGATGCCAAAAAGGGGGGAAGAGGACCCTCAACAGACCAGGCCTAGGTCTCACAGAACTCCTACCAGAGCACCCTCCTCTGGTGAGCCTGCAGTAGATCCGGCTCCCTATTTTGAGGCTGCCCTACAAAAGAAAAGAGCAGCAGGCATACCAAGACCCCCATCTCCAGTCAAGAAGAGCACCAAGAAGAAGAAAGTTTTCAACTTTACTGAATGGAGATTGGGTGGCTCTCAGAACATTGACAGAGCCCAATTTGAGGAAATGAAGGCTAAAATGACTCCTACCCAACAACAGCACCTCTATCTGGACAGAGATGGTGTTGTCAGAGTTAGGTATGGAGGATCTCTTGAAGAAGCAGAAGAATGGTACAAGAAGAACATTGTCCCAGGAAAGACCATACATGAAGGTGTCCTCAACTACTTGGACTGCAAGCTTTCTCCAATATGGGCATCTTATCAAAGGTCTGGCAATCTGTTCAAAATCCGAGCTGAAATAAATGAAGAACTGCTCAGGCTTCAAAGACTAGAGGAAGAAGCTCTACAGGCAGCTAATCTGGAGAATGTGTAAGGTTTAAACTTTGTAAAACCTATCTAATAAAATCACATCTCTGCCTTCTTACTTTGAAGTGCTTTTCCTCAAATTTTTGTCTTTTTGCCTTCTGTTTGTGTTTATTTATTTCTGTTATATTCTGCTATCTGAATGTATCGTACTCTTACTATTTTCCTATGCCAAGTTGCCCACCAAGATTTTAATGAAAAGTTTTAAACTTTAAATTTTTTTATGGTGAAGGCACTTCTCTGGAAATAGTTAAAGGGTTTTGGCATCATCAAAAAGGGGGAAATTGTAAGGAATAATTGTATTTAGATTTTGATGATGCTAGATTACTTAGGACTTTAGAAGTACCCCTTTAGAAATTATGTATTAGAATTTTCCTTTGTAAAGTTCTTAGATGTATTCGACTTGACAGAAGACCTTCAAGAACAGAAGTGCTTCAAGGATAGAAGTGCTTCAAGAACAGAAGTGCCTCTTAAGGCTTTATTGAAACAGAGGACCTTTGGTTCTCTGCTCCAGAACAGAAGTCCTCAGGATCTCTGTGACTCTTGACTCTGACAGAAACCCTTCTGGGTCTCTGTTGGATATTCCCAACAGAAGTGCTCCAGACCTCCTCTGTTCTATTCTCAGACAAAGACACCAGAAGGTCTGACACTTAGAAGATTTTCAAAGAACCGGGAAGTCAACTAAAAGATTCCTTCAACGGCTAGGAGTATAAAACGGAAAAGCTACAGTGCATGCATTAAATGCTCATTTAATGCACCCCATGCTACGTAGAGTAATTGCAGATGATTGGCCGGAATGTCAGGAATACTTTATCCCAAAATAGTAACCCGCCAACTTTACCGGGCTCTACTAGTCAAGTCAACTGATCGCTCATTTAATGCAGTTGTCCTCCTACTCCTCCAACGGGAAGACAACCTCAGTATAAAAGATACACTACGAAGAACAACCGGATAACTTTGCCTACATAATTTTGCTACAACTTTGCAAACCACAAGCAAGATATTCAAACTCTGAAAAGCAAAAAGCCTCCTTGAGATTCAAACTCAATATCTTCTACAAGAGAAGGCAGAAGTTGGAAAAATACTCTTTCCAACTCAAGCAAAGTTCCAAGTGTTCTTCAACTCTTCAAGCTCTTCACATACACATATTTTGTAACGAAGCTAGTTGGAGGAACCTCAGTTTCAACAGAAACTCTTCTTGCTACAAGAAGGACGTCCAAATAACTGGAGTAGTGAAGTGGTGATACTTCAAGGAAACTCAGTGAAAGGACCAGTGTTAACGGAAGCCAGGCAGTGCATCCCAGGACACATCTAGGCTTGAAGAAGACGTGGAGTGCTTCTTAAGTGCTAGGACTAAGGCTTTGTAAACGGCAGTTTTTACAGCTTAGTGGAACAGTGGATTAGAGGAACGAGTTGTTCCTTGAACCACTATAAAAATCCCTGGTGTCGTTTACTTACTGCTTTTAATACTTGCACTTAGATAGAACTGTATAACTCCTTGGACTTGGTATCTGTGTTCAGCAGAACTTGTTCTACGAGTTAACAGAAGGCCTTCTGCCTTTGCTTTTCTGAGGCTAACAGAACTCCCTGCCAGAACCCCATCCGCTGCCAGTCTGTTCTTTCAACAGAACAGGCTATTCTGTAAATCTGGTATTTAGTTTAAAAAGCTAAAAACCAATACAGTCTATTCACCCCCCCTCTAGACTGTATCCAGTATAACCGGGACCAACAGCCAGTGAGTTGGCGGAAGAGTACTCTCATTCCCTTATTTAATTTTTTTTTGGATGAAAGGTAATTTTATTAGACACCCAAAAATAACATAATACAATGTATCAAAACTATCTAGCTAGCTAATCTAACTAAAAATAGTATCCATCATTCAACCCCCCCCCCCCCCCCCCCGCCCACCCCCTTGCGGGAGGTAGGCGGGGGAGAGAGTTTTTCGAAAGAGTCCAAAACGACACGGGACAGGCCCCAGCTCGTATCAAAAACATCAAATGAAATCTACCCGCCGTCCGCAAAGTCCAAGGAATCCGAAGCAATGAAGCCCCATCCTCCACATTAACTTAGCTCCAGCGGCCCAGTAACTGCCCAGCAGTGTCACCAAAGTCACAAAAAAGCAGCAGTCCAATAACTGCCCAGAAGCCACACCCAGTGAAGCCCAATCCAGCGAAACTCAGCAGCAGTCCAGCGAAGCCCACGTCCAGCCCAATGCGCCGTAGGGCTTTCACACAGCGCCGCACCGTTTGAATTTGAAATTCAAATTGGTCAACCATGAACAGTGACCTGTATTCTGCGCCGCACAGCCTGTCCAATCCCAGCCAACTGTCAGACAGTCAACCCAACCCAACCCCCCAACCGAAACACCCCACCTGGCGCCGGCGTCCACCAAGCGGTCTGGTGGCCGGAGAGAGGAGTCCGAAAAACCCAGCCGGAAGTAACAAGCTGCCCAACCGAGTTCCTTTCCTAACACCTACCATCCCCGTTAGGCCCCGGCGACCCCTAACGGCGTTGATGGCGAGCGTCGAAAGGCGGCCAGACAGTAGCCGGAACAGAGACCAGAGCATACTTCCTCATCACCAACCCCCCACCTGGTCTCCGGCACCGACCAGGTGCAACGGCTGCCGGCGAGAGAGAAATACCACCGCCGGAACTCAGAACCCAAACAAAGCTCCCATCCATCCACCGGAAATACGCCAAACGGAAACTCCCAGTGCTAGAAAAACCGGCTGAACAAACAACCCACGAACCAACAACTCAAACACCCATCGGGAACACGCCAAACAGCACTCCAATAACCAGAGCTCAAGGATACTTCAGTCAGTCAACATTACAAACCCGTTCAGCCCAAACCAAGTCCAAAACCAAACCATAACTCCCCGGGAGCATGTGACTCTGGTCACGACGGTAAGCCACCGGTGGTTGCCCTCTCCGGCTTCCAAGTCTTGGCCAAACGAGGAAAACGCACCGTGGCAAAACTGCGAAAGTAACGGCGTTCCACACCTGCAACTGGGCCCCCCTCACCCTATGCTGCCACAAAAAACACTACCAACCGTGGAGGATGAAGCTTACCGGAGTTCAAGAATGTGCAAGAATGTGCTAACTATCGAGGGATTAAGCTTATGAGTCACACCATGAAACTTTGGGAGCGAGTGGTTGAGCAAAGACTACGTAAAAGTGCGAAAATTTCGGAGAATCAATTTGGTTTTATGCCTGGACGCTCAAAAACTGAGGCCATTCACCTTCTTAGACAAGTTGTGGAGAAGTATAGAGACACTAAAAAGTATCTGCATTTGGTGTTCATTGACTTAGAAAAGGCATATGATAGGGTACCTCGAGAAGTTCTTTGGTGGGCCTTAACTAGAAAAGGCATATCACGTAAGTATATCAGCATCATCATGGATATGTATGATGCTTGTACTACAAGTGTCCGCACTAGTGTAGGGAGGACCACAGAGTTCCCTATTACTATTGGAGTGCACCAAGGATCTGCTCTGAGTCCTTTCTTATTTGCTTTAGTCATGGATGAACTTACGAAGTCAATTCAAGAAGATATACCGTGGTGCATGATGTTTGCCGACGATATTGTATTGATTGATGAGACACAATCCGGTGTTAAAGCAAAGTTGGAAGTATGGCGACAAACATTGGAGAGCAAGGGTTTCAAACTGAGCCAAAGCAAGACTGAGTATATGGTGTGCAAGTTCGGTGGAGGTAGAAGCGGTAGCAACAGTGGGATTACTCTTGATGGTAAGGAGATACCGGTGTGTGATATGTTCCGTTACTTGGGATCCATAATTCAGAAGGATGGTGAATTAGATGGAGATGTATGTCATAGAATCAGAGCTGGGTGGATGAAATGGAAAAGTGCTTCAGGATTTCTATGCGATCGAGGTATGCCGACTAAATTGAAAGGTAAATTTTATCGTACAGCAATTAGGCCGGCATTAATGTATGGCGTAGAGTGTTGGGCGGTGAAGCAATGCCACATTCAAAAGATGAGTGTGACAGAGATGTGTATGTTGCGTTGGATGTGTGGACATACCAGAAAAGACCGCCTGAGGAATGAGGTAATCAGACAAAAGATGGGAGTAGCACCTATAGAAGATAAGATGCAGGAGTCTCGTTTGCGGTGGTTTGGGCATGTGCGTAGAAGACCGAGTGATGCACCTGTTAGACGACTTGAGGGGTGGGGAGAAGAGTCAGAGAAGAGAGGGAGGGGAAGACCCAAACAGACTTGGATTAGAGTAATCAGAACTGATATGCGTCTTCTTGGGTTGGATGAGAGTATGGCTTTGGAGAGAGCAAAGTGGAGGGCGCACATCCATGTGGACGATTAATGTCTTGTCTACCTTTCCTCTCTTGTTTCTTTTATCGTTTATCTTCCTTATCTTTTTATATTCTTATGTTATTTTTATCTTCTAGCTTTTTTATGTTCTTTTATTTATTTTTCTTTTATCTTGGTTATATTCTTGTGTTATTATTATCTTATATTTATGTATCTTTATTTTATTCATTTTATCTTACTTTTTTTCCTTTTCTTGTCCGCCTTCTCTTTTTGGCATCGATATCATAGATCGATTCATGTTAGCCGACCCCAAATTCTTTTGGGATTAAGGCTTGGATGTTGTTGTTGTTGTTGTTGTTGACATTAGAGCGGCCAAGCCCTCATAACTCACGAATGTATTATCGAACGGCCCAAGGCCCCCTATTTTTCAAGAATAAATACATGTTGAAGACACCGAGTACCAAGTACAAGACACACATGAGCGGCCAAGCCCTCGCACAAACCCTTGGCCCAAGGCCTTATTTCATGGGAACAAATGCGCAAACAAGACCCTTCGGCACCAAGTGCCGAGGGTGGGCACTCCAACAAACTAAGATAGCAGAAGAAAGCACTGAGTGTTTTTAAAGCAACCCCTCAGTACCAAGTATTGGGGGGCAGTATGTGAGAAATAACACCAAGTGTTAAAAATAAAGTCGTACCCCTCGAGCACACAACTACACCGAAGGCGCCACCTATCGGCCCTGGAGGCACCAAGTGCCTCCGGCCATTTGCAACTAATATGCAAATAAAACCCTTCCCTAAAACGCTTTTTGCGCCATTACCCCAAGGGAATGGCAGGCAACGGACTATGTCCCGGGCCGAGGATTCGATTTTTAAAAATGAAACGCTTCCCGCGCCATTACCCCAAGGGAATGACAGGCAACAGACTATGTCTCGGGCTGAGGGAATGACTTTCAAAACTGAGGCGTTTTCCGTGCCATTCCCCAAGGGGAGGTAAGCAATAGACTATGTCTCGGAACCCGGAAGGTTAATCCCGAGGGGGAAGCCAACAACTTATATCGTTGCCTCCCGCATAGGCCAAGCCTTGCCAAGAAACCAAGTTTCTTGAAGCCTTCCCTTCACTATCTCCAAAAAAAGAAGAGGGGGTGAAGGGGAGTAGACTCAACAAGCAGTAAATGAGTACAAATTTTGACAGATTTTACGACGGAACAGCCTTCGGCGGCCAACAAGAAGATTGCCTTCAAATCCAACTGTTATTTAACAAGTATTGCCTAAAATGGGCTAAGTCCACAACCTGGTTGCCTCCGGCACCAGCCAATACCGAGGGCTTCCACATACAATGGGCTCTAATCCTACAAATGGTTTGAATTGGTTAAGTCCAAGCTACAACAGCCTCCGACATTTCAACAAACACCGGAGGCTCCTTTTCTACAAGTGGGTTCAAAATCAACTAACTCCACATGTCTACCGAGGACCACTAGCTGCAAACTTAGTGGAGATTTTTCTAAGTCCACAAGTTGAGTGCCCCCGGTGCCACCATACTTTGCTAAGGGAAACTCGGCCTAATACCACTACAAATCGAGGGCCCATATATTAAAAAGGGAGGTTGATCAAGGGCATAATCTTGACTTTGCCTAAAGAATTACTAAGCCCACAACACCAGTTCCCCGGGGATAGACGATGAAGGCTAGCTATTCCCTACAGCTAGGAGGATGATATCCACCGAGGGCCTATATATAAACAACGCTTAAGAAAAAATTCTAAGTCCTAAATGTTTGGCCCTCGGCCAATTCACCATGCAAACATACATTCATACATTCCTAAAGGAGAAAGCATAAAGAAAGGCAAAAGGTATTCATTCAAAAGACAACGGGGGGGGGGGGGGGGAATTCAAACACCAAAAGCCCGAAGGCGAGTATACATTCATCAAAAGAAGGACAATGTCAAGTATTTATTACATCCTGACTGAAGCCGACGGCTCATAAATGTTTGTTACAAAATATTGCTAAAGTATAATCAGGAATCAGCAACTTCGGCAGCGACCTCTCCGGCAGGCTTTGAGGTGGCATCCCCTCCGGCCTCTTCATCATCATCTTGTGCCTCCTGCATCAGCACTGAGTCCTCCAGGTCCGACCTCTCAACATCTGAAGGCAGGGGGATTTGTACGTCTGGCTGGAGGGGAGGAAGGCTGTGGGCTGCAGGATCAAACTCCTTTGGATCCACTCCCAGGTGCCGGGCTAGCCTTCGGTAAATGAGGGCCTGAGTAAAGAACTCGCCCCCATCGTAATATTCCTTGCCCTTCCGGGCTAGCCACATCGCACCGGGGCCTGCCACCCACTCGTCCACTAAGGCCTCCACCACTGAGGCCACTCACTGTTTTCTCCCCTCAGCCCTCCAGTCCTCAGCAATAAAGGCAGCATCAGCTTCCTCCCAGGCTTTAGCAACAGCCTCCGCTTTGGCGGCCTCGACATCCTCGGCGGCTTTCTTGGCAGCCTCAGCAGCGGTCTTTTCAGCCTCGGCCTTGCCCTCAGTCAGGCCCTCCGCTCTAGCCCTCTCTGACTCAGCCTTCGCCTGCCGAAGGTCCTCCTCCAACTTCGCCATCTGCCTCACGGTGTCAGCGTTGTCGTGGACAAGCTTCTTCAACTGCTCATCTTGTTGCGCCTTCTCAAGATGCAACTCTTTCCCCTTCCGAGCTTGTTCATCGAGGGCGATGCAAGCCTGTAAACGACAAACAAAAGGGGTAAGGACACTATGAAAAAATGCTCTAAGACAAAAAGGAAAAGGAACAAAGGGAAAGGGACTTACAGTAAGAGAAGACAGGATGATCTTGTTCTCGATGATCAACTGTGTCGGGCATCACGGCAGTTCCTCTGACAGGGGAGAATTGTACGGTCTCCCGTGGGAAGTCTCCCGAAGGGGGGTTCGATGGAGCCGTCGCTGCTATAGCCAGAGACTTAGAGGTCGAGTGCTCATCCACGATCAGGACCGGGGGAGCCTTCTTCCTAGTCTCCCCTTTATTCGGCTTCTTGCTGGCAGGGGCGACACCTTTGCCGACTGCCTTCCTCTTCGCAGCGTCAGCGTCAACATGGATAGCTGAGGGCTCAGCTTCCCTCGGGAAGAATTCATCAACGGGCTTTTGGATGCCCGTCTCCTTCTTCTTTGGCTCTTTGGCCGACTTCTTCTTCATTCCGGCAAAATTGGGGACATCCATGCTAGCACCTGCAACACAACACAAAATTTTAGGCCAAGGGGTCAAGACAAGAACCGAAATTACACTACAAAAATTTCCTAAGTAAAAAAACTTGAGCCTACGGGAATCACCTCTTGTGCCCTCGAACGCTCGATCGAAGACAGGAAACCTCTCATCTGGTTCCCCCAGAAAACGGTAGCGCCGAAAGCCAAGGAG
Organism: Cuscuta europaea; assembly: GCA_945859875.1. Classification (NCBI taxonomy): domain Eukaryota; kingdom Viridiplantae; phylum Streptophyta; class Magnoliopsida; order Solanales; family Convolvulaceae; genus Cuscuta; species Cuscuta europaea. The sequence goes on along the minus strand of CAMAPE010000019.1, from coordinate 4,756,224 downwards.
ATACAAGTCATCCTCCAGAGTGGACTCTTTGATTGTCACATGCTTCTCACGCCCCTCCGGGATCTTGGCAAGCTTTTTACCGTCCTTCTCGAGAGCGGCATTCCCCACCTTCGGGTGCCGTCTGAAACGATCACGCAACTTCCCCGGAATGGGTTCTCGGCCAGCCTAACGTAGCAAAAACGATCCCTCCAACCCTTATGGGATGAGGGCACGTCATCAAAGAGTCTCCACTGGGCAATCTGCTGGAGGTTCGTAAGCCTTCTGAATTAACGTGACCTCCCTGGCAGAGGTTGAAGCTCTGGAAGAACAAGTCAAGGCTGGGATCCACCCCCCGGGACCGGCAGAGGTGCAGGAAGCCGGTGATATACGAGTGGCTGATGGGGGTGAGTTGGCAGGGGGCTAAGCCAACGAACCTGAGATATTCAAGGAGGAATGGGTGCAATGGAAACCGGAGGCCCATTGAGACTGAGAGGATATGAACCGCAATGCACCCCTCGGGAGCCCGGGACAGAGTATCATCAGGACCCGGCTCTATCACTGTCGCTGAGGGCCCAATGTGGAGTTGGGTGACGTAGCACTCCGCCCAATCAGCCCTCGACCTCAGTTCGAGAGCGGCGGTGTTCAAAAACGAATACCCCTCCGGCAGATCGACGGGTTTCCCTAGATCTGCAACGCTCCCCGTCTTCTTAGGGGCCTTCATCTTCCCCTTACCCCTCACCGAGGGCGCAGCGCGGAGGGGATCGGGGCTGAGGGGTCTTGAAGTCCCAGTTCCACTAGCTACATTCGAAGGGATGGCGATCGTCACCCGACAGCATTCCTTTTCTTCCTCCTGCTCGGCAGTTTGCACAAAAATATCCATCTCCTCATCCTCTGCCACTTGCTCAAACTCCTCGGCTTCGGCCTCAGCTGTGAGCTGGTTCTGGATCTCGACGGCAACCACCAAATCTTTCCATCCGAGGGTTGCTTGCTCGTAGACTCCGCGCCGGAGATGCTTTCCGCCTCAACCGAAGGCTCCCTCGAGATATCTTGGGAATCGCTCTGCGAAGACATTTCTAAATACTAAAGGCCGAAGGGTTTCGAAAGAGGAAGATTCTTAAAGGGTTCTAAGAGCTCTAACACTTAATCTGTGGCCAAAAAGCACAGTATGCTAAGGAAGTAGAGAATGGAGCAAGAACTGACCTCGAGAGTTAGGGTTTGATCGAAGGGGAGTTTCTCTCTCTAGAAAATTTTTGCCAGAGCTTCGCTACAAGAAGAACGCATAAAGGCAAATGAAGTTAGGCCATGGGGTATTTATAGCCTCCCCATTCCGGGCTTGGGACAAAAACTGGGCTCCCGGTTACCAGAATCATCATTACACGCCGCCGCTTCAGCCAACCGGTGGACCCCACCCGCAGGCAGCCAATGAGCACGCGCCACGTGGACCCCACATCTAACGGTCATATCCCAACGGTCACATCCCAAAAGTCATGTCCCCAACGGCTATTTTTCAGAATGAAGAGCCGCCCTCTGCTGGCACCATTCAGCCAACGACACAGCGAGCCCCCGCGCCGGCAAATTCAAATTCCCTCATCAAGAGGTAAGCCCCCGACATGAATACCACGGAAACCCTCGGGAACTTTTAGCCCTCAATATATTGAGAACCAGGGGACCCCTCCGCAACACAGGAACGATCATTTACATTCGTCACGCCCTCAGCCCTCAATGACTGGGGGACTCCCCTCGGCATTCCCGGAATATCCTCAAGGTGCCTCCGGCCAATCAACGAGAGAGCCCCCAGATCACGGATAGCTCTCGGCGTTAACATTGTTCTTCATCTCAAACCAAGGGCTCACCTTTTTTATTCATCATTGGGGGAATTCGGTGCACTCTTTTTCCCTCATTAGGATTTTTTTCCCACAGGATTTTCCCTAATGGGGTTTTTAACGAGGCACCCCCCAAAATGAAACGAAAAGCGTCGGCCCTCGATCCTATACTGAAGACAGGCACTTTTCTACTCTTTTTCACCACATTACAAGTGCATCAAGGAGTGGGGGGCTGGAGAACCCCCTCGAGAAAATCACGAAATGTTAAAATCTTATCAACATGATCCTCAAGGAGGGAGGAACTGCCCCCGAAAAAGCACGCAACACAAACCCCCCACTACTTTGCAAACTACAAATTACAAATGCCAACACCAGAGGACAAATGCAAATTACTCTTTTTCCCTCAACTACCTTTCGGCAAAAGGAGTGAGGGACTCCTGATGGAGTATATGGTCCAGGGACCCCCGTCCCACATACTTCCACAACTGCAATCAGGCCCAACAAGCCCAAAACGGGCCAAGCCCAGCAAAATGAAGCTCTAAGCAGCCCACAATACGCAAGGGGGTGCATTCGGCCCCGTGTCCGAAGGCCCAAAAAACTCACAAGGCAGCTAATCTTACGCATACAAACCTACTGGGAGAAAACGGCGGAAGTTAGGAGCCCTCGACTCACGTATGCCTACGACACTTGGGTAGCCTTCGGCTAGAGGAGCCTTCGGCTACAACACAGACATCGAAGATTCCCTTTAGAGACAAGCAACAGCCGCATTTAATGCGGCGTCACATCCACCCACCGCATTTAATGCGGCGCACATGCGTGCGCTAGTGCCACCCCAGTTGAGGTGACCCCTCCACCACCAGATTATTGACACATGTCCTTATCTAGCATTTATTGCTGCTATAAATAGCAGTCCCTTTTCCCCATTGTAAGACACACCTTGAATATCACAACTTCCCTATTCGAATAATCTCTCTCTCTTACTATTTGCTCTGACTTCTCTCTAGGTTATTCACCGCAATAATCCTCGGATAAGCTACCCCCGGGTACACTATCCATCACCGTCTAATTCATTGAAAATACTTGAAATTTTAAATTGCGAATATAGGTCATGTGGGGTTAAAAGTAATACATAAACTAGCACATCATTGTGCATACGCACAGGGAAAAACAGTTGATCCTTATATTTTTATGTTCATGATCTAATTAAATATAACAATGTTTTTTTAGAATTCTACATCATCTAAAAAATGGAGTACAATAAGTTAATATCAAAAAGTATAAATCCATACCACAAATATTCAAAGTAAAAGAAAATTAAAGTAAAAAAATCAACACTATATATCCATTAGAATTTGATACGTAATAATTAACATTGTTAGTAACAATAATAAAATATTGAACTTAATTGTTAGAGTTTTGAAAAACTGTTTTAAAGAGAACTTTTAGCATCTAATGCTTTTCTCTTCTTATAATGTATTAATAAAATCATCAATCCATATTTTCTCCCTCGATAACGCCATACATATAAAGCTTTACATGCCTAAAATATGTCTAGGTAGAAAATTTTCTTCTTTTTCCAGTGATAGAGCTAGAAATTTATTTATTGTCATCACATATGTGACAATTATAGAAAAATGTCTTCACATAAGTTTAAAAGGTCTTGAGATAGAAAATATGAGAGAGGAAATTGTCTCGATCAGTTATTATTTGCTTATCTTATACATAAGAATACCACATATGAAAAAGAAAATTTCTCCGCTCTCAATTATTAGTCTGCTAACCTTATATTTAAAAGCACTACATATGAAAGTGAAATTTTCCACCTCAATTATTAATCCCCTTATCTTATCTTATACCTAAAAACATTACATATGAGAGAGAAGATTTTTCCACTCAACTATTATTAATCTGTTTATCTTCTTATACATAAAAGCACTACATGTGAGACAGAAAATATCCAGGTCAATTATTAGTCTGCTTATCTTATCTTATCTTATCTTATCTTATACCAAAACGCACTACTGATGAGAGAGAAAATTTTCCCGCTCAATTATTACTTCACTTATCTTATATCTAAAAATACTAAATATGAGAAAGAGAATTTGTCCGCTCAATTATTAGTCCGCTTACTTTATACTTAAAAGTAATACATATGAGAGAGAGCATTTTCCCGTTCAATTATTAATCCGCTTATACTTCGTATTATACGTAAAAGCACTTCATATGAGACAAAGAATTTTTTTTCACTCAATTATTAGCCCGCTTATCTTATATCAAAAAGTTTTGATAAATACTACTTGAAGTACAAATGAAAAAGTTATGAATTATTTATCTCTCCTCCGCACAACTTTCGATCACTCATTTTTTTACTTTATTATTCTCTGTACCGATCAAACTTTATAATGTTTTAAGAGATAGAGGAAGTATATAAATAAAAAATATAAATTCTATTAAACATGCAGCTTATGATCTTTTTTACCGTGCATACTATTAATCTGAAGTGATAACATAAAATAAAACTGCACAAATTCTATCATTTTTATTTACTATTTTATTCTTTGCACTAGAAATTTTGCAATTTTACTCTAAGTTATCACTCTAGATTAATGTGCAAGAAAAAAATGATCGTAAACTGGACAAATGGAAAAGTTATAACACTATAAAACATGAGTTTTATTAAAGAGTTGAATTATTATTTATATATTTATATATACAATATTGGTGTCATAAGAAAGATAATAAAAAAATATGAAATTTGATATGTTTTTTGTGACAATCAGATTATAAATAAAAAAGATGTACTACTTCAAAAAATTAGGGGATTTTATTTGATTGTGAGCTATCATTTGTTTTAAGAATTTTAATCTAGTAAAGAGGTGAGAAGCACTGAATTTTTTTTTGTGAGTTAGTTTAGAAAGCCACGTGGCATTTTTATAGGAAATGAGCAAATTGTGTACAGATGGACACATATGATTCATTAAGGGCACAATTGTATTTTAATGAGCCATTTCTTTTCTTTTTAATGAGCAATTGTATTTTCCACTCGAATTGTGATTCACTGTCATCATTATTTCTTAAGGAACCACTCTAAGAAAATATTGATTCGCATTATTGTTTTTACTTAGATTATTTTCAGTTTCAGACCAGACCAGATCAGACTTCCGTAGTTATAAAGTACACAAAGACCAGACATTTACCAGACCAGTTCACACTTCAGACCAGACCAGACCAGACTTAAACAGATCGGATCAGGCCAGACCAACAAATTAAAGTCCAAGTAAAAACATCTTTACTATCAAATTAGAGTTTTCCTTTTCTGAATTAATGTGATTTAAATTTAAATAAATATTTACCAAAATAATGCTGGGTTAAAAGTATTTACAAGTATACTGTTGGGCTTAACCCGGGTTGGGGAAAGTCACCAAACCGTTTGGTGACTTATAACTCGCCATCCCGATGGCGATTTATAAGTCGCCATCCCGATGACGACTTATAAGTCGCCATCTCGTTTGGCGACTTATAAGTCGCCAAATGGTTTGGCGACTTTCCCCTTACCAAAACACGCCCAAACTCTCTGTTTCAGACAGACGCCGTTCTGTGGCCAATCAAGGGGCCGGTCCGGCGCCCCCCGGTGGTGAAATTCATCATTTTTTGTGTTAAATGGATCTCGATTGTCGCAGTTCACCGTTTGGTGACTTACGGAACACACATGTTCAAAAATAGATCACATACAAAACACAAATTGGTAACAATGATACACATCACACACCTGCTCAGAAACACAGTATAAAAACACAGTATAGACATCCAATATGCATAACCAAACACATCAACACATTATAAACAAATGAAAAAGTACTAATAACACATTACCCATTAGTTTGGTGGTGGAAATATGTAAAAAAGTAAAGTGTTTCTACAACATTTGGTGTATATGAGTAAGTCCAATAATAGAGACAAACTACAAGTTTTCATGATCTTCTTGATCGTCTTGGTCATGGATATGTGGCTGTTGACGCATACGCCTACGCCGCTACCGTGGTTGAAGAACAACTTTTTCACGCTGAGTCTGAGATGTAGAAGCTGTTGATGCGGTAGATGTCGATGCCATGTAATCTTGAGAGAGGGTCATATGTATAAGATGGTCATAGTCCACTTGCTCCAACACATCCGAACACGAGGAAGCAATGCCCGTCAAAACGTGATCATACGTGTCCACGTCATGCGTATCATTCACTATGGCAGCCGCTCACTCCTGTATACGTTACAAAGCTCGTGTCTGAAATGTGAAACATGAATTATAATTATTTTGAAATAAATAAAAATCTTAAATAAAGAAGGAGAGACAAGCAACCGCGTGATGCTGTAATACCATCTCATGAAGTCTACAAAAATAGATGGGAGTAATGTAGGCGTCCCAGTCACAACAAGCTCTGCTCGCCTCTCCCATATAATCACGTATTTGACATGTCTGAGCGACCAATCCTCGGTAGGCTTCCCACTCCTATCCAACTTATGGAGATCTACACATGTGTCGGCATCTGTTGGAATGACCTGCTCATAGCCAAACTACTGCAATACACGATCTGGCAAATGAAGCTCAACAATGTCAAAACATATCAACGTGACACGTGCTCGCTATATATCATGGTGCTCTCGTCCTGCCGGGGCCAACTCCTCTAACATTTGGGCTGTATATGACATCTATGTAATCTGTTTGAAAAGGCAATAAAATTAGTCTTACTGCATTTCATATGATAGCTAATGTTATATTATGTACACCTAACCTTATCATCAGACATGCGATCAAATTCATCCCTATAAAAACCGATTGCGATAGCCGATCATGTGCGACAAAGATCGGAAAATAGTCATCTAACCATTCATGTAGTATATATTAATATAAATAGAATTAATATAATTATTCTGAACATACAATAACATAAATATAATCTTCTAAAACATATTGACGCCCCAGAGGGTCCTCGCCTCGTCGATGATGTGGTCTAAGGAGACATGGAGCCTGGTCAAGAAATGGGAGTCCATCCTCCTCTACAACCATGTCCAAAACAACATCATTTGTGGACGCCGCTGCATTAACAACATGCCCTGATACAACAACATTTGATGTTGACGGAGTCACAGAAGCGTCACCTATAGAATCTGAAATATATATCTCAATTGTGGTCATAGTCATCATTTGAACTATCATCCACAATGCCGTGACAACTTCTTCATCATCAAGTGACATAAGCATGTATGACCCCCCATGAAGGGGATATTTCACTTGCACTTGCAAAGAATGGCTCGGAGGTATCTGTGTAGCATCATATAATTTTTGCACCATCTCACACATACATGCGCCATGAGAAACAACAAATATCCGTCTCTGATGGAGTTTAATCCAACTACGAGAGCTAAATCTACATGAGCAGATGGAAATTTGGCAGCGTAAGGCAGTGTTCTATTGATCAATGTTTCGATCCTCCTTTAAGAGGTTTACAAGTCGTATTTATAGGATAAGGAACTAGTGTTACAAAAGGAAACTGATACAATAAATGCTATTAATTGTGCATTAGTTCGAATAGGACTCTTGTAACGTCTTGGCCGTTGTGCAATGATTGTTCCTTTATTCTCACGTTCCTGCCGTTAACTCCTGCCAGCTGCCGTTCTAATGATAGCGTGCCATGTCATCCCTATGAATATCCCAGCCTCACTAGAACTCTGCCCAGGCTCGAGGCTTGCATTCCAGCCTGGCATGGCTGTGGGTTCCTCTCATGGGCTTGATCCCTAGTTAGGCCCAGTGGTTATCTAACATTAATCCCATTTAAGGGCTAATCCCGCTAATGGTCTCCACCCCGTTATGGGCTGGATTATATAATTGGGCCATGGTCGGTGTCCATGGTACCATCACGAGCCCCCTACTCTCTAAAATCAGCGAGGCTGGATTTTAGGAGAGTAAATTGGAGCGTACAATTTCAAATTTGGAATCTTTTGGGAGAATTGTAGCGCCGCTTGCATTAAATGCGCCCGACTTGACATAGGCTGCAACGTGGTACAGTTCCTGAGCCGACTTACCATCTCCAGCACTCAAGTGTCATCATTGCAGTTCCCAAGCGGTATTCAAGCCCTAAATTCTTGGCTATTTAAATGCTCATTGTCCCTCATTACGCTCTTTCGCAATCTTCCTTCCACTTTAGCATTCGTCTTCTTGGTTGGGAGCTTAGGCCGCGAAACCCTTTTCCTCCATCTTCAAGCTTCATCAAGTTAGTTTCCCTAATGCCTTCTTCGAGTTCCGTCCCCCTGCACCATGTATTTCCTGAGGCAGGGGCCATCTCCAACCGGCCTCGCATCCCGGTGGACCAGGATGGGAGGGAGACCCACTTCTTCCTTTCTTGCGACCACGCCCGGCAAGTCCTGGCCGTCGCTTTATCCGACGCTAAAATGGGCGAGGCGGTGGCCCTTGTGGGCCCTAGTGTCATTTACTCCCGCCCTACCCCCGGGCAGAATACTGTAGAACCCCCTTCCCCTCTTCATTTTTGGGTGCACCTGGCTAGTTTGCAAGTAGGCCTTCGATTTCCTCTCCACAGTGCCCATTTAAGTGTTATGGGCTATTACAGCGTGATTCCGGGTCAATTTTCCCCAACTTCCCACATGTTCATAGTCGGGTTCCTTGCCCGATGCCTCCATTTAGGTATTCGCCCCGCAATCGATCTCTTCCTCCATTTCTTTCATTCTGTTCGACGTGGTGGTTCTGAGTCCTCAGGGTACCTCTCGATTTCTCAACGGGCAGGCCATCGTTTATTTGAGGCCAAGTCTTATCCTGACTCTTTCAAGGGTTGGAGGCAGAAGTGGATATGGGTCACCCCTGCGAATGGGAGGCTGCAATTTGAGAACAGGTGGGAGGAGATGATTCGGAAATCAGCCATGCCTTTTATGTCAGAGGGCAATGCGGAGGCTACCAAGCTTATCGCCGATGGTGCACCATTTTTGATGGGCCATTACATAGGTGAGGATCGGGTGGTTGTACTTACCTTTTCACCATGTCGGCTTTGTCTGAGTTAACGTCTTCTTTGAATTTTTTATTTTCCGGATACCCCCTTTCTGACTTGATTCGTGTTTGTTGCAGCGGGTGAGAAGATGACCTCCAGGTTGGAACGACTTACGGCGAAGGCCGGTGTCACCCCTGGTCCCTTAGTCCCTGCCAGGAAGATCCAGACTCGGGGAAGTGATGGGACCGCCCCGGAGAATTCAGGGGGATCCACCCCCGGGGATAGTGTCGGGCCTTTGAATATGCTGGCCGTTAACCCTCAGCCCCCCCCCCAATGATAAGGGGACTGGGAAGAGGCTAGCACTCCGGCCAATCTCCGGGCCCCGGAAGAAAGGAAAAGCTGTTTTTAAGTCTTCTGAAGATGTTATTGATGTGGATTCCGACTCGGATGCCCACTCTCAGGGGGGTGGTGCCCGGGGGGAACCCTAGGCCCGTCCATTCCGTTCACCTCTCCATGAAATCCCGCTCTGCCTCTCTGTTCCATCGCACCGTGAACCCGGTATCGCTGGGCCAGGCCGTCACTCCTCCCCTTGACAAAGAGGAGATCCGGGGTTTGTCTCCCCGGACAGCCATCCGACGCGCCGTCCATTCTCTTTCTGATGTGTGTTACGCTGTCTCTACAGCCGCTTTAAATTCTTCTAACTTGCCTTTGCTCATAATTTTGGCCTTGTTGTCTCCAGGCTTTTATCTTGACTTCCTCAGGCCCCGTCTCCTAGATGAGGGACATGATGACGTTCAGACCCTGATGGCCGACCTCAAGGAACAAATTTCTGATCTGGAGAAGAGGCTGGGAGTGGCGGTGCAGAGGGGTGAGACGCTACAGAGAAGGCTGAGCGATGTCGAGGTCGCGCACCGTGTGGTGGAGGAGGAGCTGAGGAGGAAAGCTGAGGAAGCTGACCCGGCCGCCATCTAGGCCTTCAGGGGGAGCGGGGATTTTGCGACCGAGGTGGAGCAGATAATCTCGGGCCGGAGGGAGGAAATTGTTTTAGGTTGGCTCCAGACCCTTGAGGGCGATGCCAAGCTAGATGATGAGGGTGCCCTATGCTTTCTGTTGGGGCAACATGGGATGTAGAAGTCCCTATATGATCTTCTTGCAAAGAGAGATCCCTCCTTCTCCGCTCAGGCATGGGGTTTGCCGGAATTGATGATGAATCCAGAAGCCCCTGCGGAGACCCCGTCTGCTGATACTCCTACCTCTGAAGTTCCTCCTTTCCAATCTGGTAATTGATATCTTCTTTCAATGACACTTTAACAAACACTTTCCAGGCCTGCGTGCCTGCTGTGGTTTTCCACCCTTAGGGTGGCATGTAATTGACATCTTTACATTTTGTCTCATTTTCTGCACATATACTTCGGTGACTGCTTTTTGATCACCTCTGTTGATTGCTTACTTGTTCTGTATATCGATGCTCATTTGAGGTTCTGGTCCTGTCTGGGATGGTTTCTTCCTTTAGACTTGTTGTTGTTTGGTAGTTGACCTCTGTCTTGAACCTGTACAATCCATACGCTCCAGGGTGGCCCTTGAACCCACTTACTTAGTTATTTTGATTCACTTGGTCCTTTATGTATTTGGCCTTGAATTTCCGGTCAAGGTCGTCTTTCCTTTGTTAATTAAGAATGACTTTACCAATCTTGGACCCATAGGCTGTTAATAGTTGAGCCAAACTGGGTGGGCCTCACCTTAGGTTACGTAGACCTTAGTGATTAGCCTCTTGATTGGCGAAGCTCGTTGGCTTCTCCGGTGCAAAGTTAATTCCATAAATTTCATCTTTAGCCCTTTAAAACCTTAATCTTGCGAGAGGTTGTCTTTTCCTGTTTGAGGAAATCTGATTTTGTGTATGTATAGGGTTGTTTAACCTTAAGGAAGGTTGTTTTATTCCCAATCTCGTCTTTAGGAAGACTAAGTTGAGCTTCTGGAATTAGATGAGTTCAGAATTTATACTTTATCTTATTTGCGAGTACCCATTAAGCGTAGCCCTCTTTTTTTGGCAGGCCGAAAGACCTTCACAATTTATAAAGGACTTTAGTGAATCAAATCATAACTTTTATTAAAATTTGGAGCGAGGAATAGAGGATTACATGCTTACTGATAGAACTTCATCAAGTGTTCAGAGTTCCACACTCTATCTACCAGTTTTCCCTTAGGAGTGCACAACTTGTAGGTTCCAGGCCCAATTATTCCCTTGATTTTGTATGGGCCTTCCCACTTTCTGGCGAATTTGCCGCCCTCTAGAGGCTTGCTGACCGACCTCCTTCTCAAGACCAGGTCTCCATTGTTAAATTGTCTCGGTTTGGCTCTTGCATCGTGGTATTCCTTTAGGCTCTGTCCCTCTTTTCTCCAATCAGGTGAAGCTCAGCCCTCAACATTTCCTCGTTGTTATCAGGATCATAGTCTTCTACTCTTCTGCTTGGGACTAGGGTTTCTGAAGGAGCTCGGGCCTCGAACCCATAGGTCAAGGCAAATGGGGTCTCCCCAGTTGCTTTTCTTGGGGTTGTTCGATAGGCCCAAAGGATATTGTTGAGTTCGTTTACCCAAGTTGTTCCCATGGACTCTATTTTCTTCTTTAGGCCACTCACAAACGTTTTATTCACATTTTGAACCTGTCCGTTGCATTGAGGGTAATCGACAGATGCCCTGCTGGCCTCGACACCCCACTGCTCACAAAATTCTTTGAAGGGCTCAGAATTGAACTGTTTGTCGTTATCAGTAATAATCTGCATGGGAACACCAAACCGGCAGAAGATGTTTCTCCAAACAAACTTCTTACATTGTTCAGTGGTGATCGTGGTTGTTGGCTCGACCTCAACCCACTTGGTAAAGTAATCAACTGCTACTATCACAAATTTCCGACATCCTGAGCCCTGCGGAAGGGGGCCCACGAGATCTATTCCCCATCTTGAGAAGGGAATTGCAGTGCTGATCGGGATATACAAGATGGCTAGTCTGCTTGGATTTGTTTGGAATTTCTGGTAGACCTCACATCTTTGCACGAAGCCTGTACAGTCCCTTATCATGGTTGGCCAGAAGTATCCCTATAAGATAGCCTTTCTGCTCAAAGTAAACGCACCTTGGTGTGATGAGCAAATTCCTTCATGTAATTCTTTGATTATTTGCCGGGCTTGATCCGGCCTCAGACACCTCAAGAGTACCCCATTGTAGCTTTTTTTGTAGAGCCTGCCATCCTGGATAACGTAATTAGGGACTCTCTATATATTCCACCAAATCATCTATCCAGCATCTCGAAGCTTGGTCGACTGGTAAGACCTCCAGGTCTTTGGTGCCTTCGATGCTTTGCTTGCTCAATTCATGTATTTGAGCTATGCGTGTGAGATGTTCGGGAGCATCAGTTGTTAGTTTCGACAGAGTATCTGACTCTGTGTTTTGAGCTCACAGGACACAGAGTAGGTCAGATTCTTCAAACTATTCTATGATCTCCAGGGCTGCATCCCTGTATTTTCGCATACACGCTTCCTTGGCCACATATTCCCCCCTAAGTTGCTTGATGACCAACTTAGAGCCGCTTTTGATCCTCAGTTTTTGAGCTCTGAAGTGCCTCACAATTCTGAGACCGGATAACAGGGCCTCATATTCAGCCTCATTATTGGATAACGTAAATGAGTACCTTAGGGCGTGGTAAGACTTGAAACCTTCAGGGGTGATGAGGACCACCCCTCCTCCGCAACCCTTGGATCCTGATGATGATCCATCAGTCATTAGGGTCCATAAGTCTTCTTCTTCGCGGCGCCTTTCTTCAGCTATGTCTCTCGCGGTACACTCCACCAGGAAGTCCGCTAGTGCTTGCCCTTTTATCGCAGTTCTAGGTTGGAAGCTCACTTGATATTGGCTGATCAGTAAGGACCACTTCACAACTCGCGCAGTCTTAGCTGTTCGGAACAAGGTTCTCACCCCCAGGTCTGACAGCACCTTGATAGGATGAGCGTGGAAGTAATGAGCGAGTTTCTTTGCTGCGACATAGAAAGCAAGGGCAATCTTCTCCAGGGTTGGGTACCTTAGCTCGGCCCCATGGAGGACCTTGCTCACGTAATAAACTGGCCTCTGGGTGACCCCTTCTTCCCGCACCAAGACGGAGCTCACTGCGCTTTGAGTTACGCCCAAGTAAAGGATCAATGTCTCACCAGCTTCAGGTTTGCTGAGTAGCAGGTCCGAATGTAGGTACTTCTTCAATTCTTCAAATGCTTCTTGACATTCTTGGGTCCATTGGAATCCATTACTCTTCTTCAGAATTTGGAAGAATGGTAAGGATTTATCGGCTGACCAGGATAGAAACCTCCCCAAGGCAGCCAACCTTCTCGTGAGGATTTGAACTTCTTTGACATTCCTTGGAGGTTCCATATCCAGAATTGCCTTGACCTTTTCTGGATTAGGTTCGATGCCTCGGTGTGTAACCATGAACCCTAAGAACTTCCCACATTGGACAACAAAAGTACATTTCTTGGGATTAAGTCGAAGATCTACCTTTTTCATGATATTGAACACCTCTCTAAAGTCATCTGCATGGTCACTCGCCTGTTGGCTTTTCATGATCATGTCATCGACATAGGCTTCCATGTTCCTTCTGAGTACTGCTCGGTATACCTTGGCCACCATACGCGTGTAGGTAGCCCCAAAATTCCTCAACCTAAAGGCCATCACCAAGTAACAAAAAACTCCCTCAGGGGTGATGAAAGAGGTCTTCTCTGCATTGTCGGGGTGCATGGAGATCCGATGATATCCCCGGAACGCATCCATGAAGGAGAGGAGTTCGCAGCCGGCGGTCTGGTCCACGAGCTGATCTATGATGGGTAGAGTAAAAGGGTCCATTGGACATGCCTTGTTTAGGTCTGTGTAATCTACGCACATCCTCCAGGAGGGTGGCTTAGGAGCCAAAACCACATTGGCGAGCCACTCCGGGTATTGCACCTCCCTTACATGCCCGATGCACAGCAGCATGTTCACTTCACTTTTCATGAACTCCTTCCTGTCCAGGGATAGATATCTTCTTTTTTGCTTCACGAGTGTCACTTTGGATCTACGTTCAGACGATGAACAGCGATACCTGGGTCAAACTCGGGCATATCCTAGGGTCCCCAATCAAAACTCATCTTGAATTCTGCCAGAACTCGGACTATCTTTGCTCTCAGGTCGGCCGGGAGTCCCGCCCCAATGTTAACTCGACGTTCTGGCTGAGAAGGGTTGACTCCGACCTCCTCAAGCTCTGAGACCGGCTGAGCTCTTAGCTGCCCGGCCTCATGTATAGACAAATCATGTTCGATGGCATTGATCCTCATATCACTTCTCCCGTGAGCTTTGCATGCTCTCACATAACAACTCCTGACCATCTTTTGGTCTCCTCTCACTGTGCCAATACCGGCTGGAGTGTAGAACTTCATGCACAGGTGAGCCTGAGAAATAATGGCTCCCAGGTCTTCCAATAGAGGTCTGCCCAGGATAGCCTTGTGCATGCTCGGTATTTGGACAACGATGAAACTCGCTTCAATCTCCAGTATGCAGGGCTCCTGTAACACCACCCCAAGTTTTTGTACCTTATCAAATTATGTATCGAACTCTGAGAAATGAATAAATGCATTTTGTGTGATTGTAAATTTTCGGCATTTCTTTTACGTGAATAGTAAAATTCACGTGGGGCCCACACTGGAAGTGGGGGCCGCCTGATATTATTGGGACCACATATTATATTAATCTTGGCCTAGATAATATATATATTGTGGTGGATATCCTAATTGGGCCATGACAATGGCATAGGGTTGACCGGTTGGTCAAATGAGGTCCGATTATCAGTATCAGTAATATATCATATAACAGCCCGAATTGAATTTCGGAGACCTTTAAATTAAAGCTGGGGAACATATATTCATTCTAGGGTCCAATGAGGATTTATAACATGTGTTATATTTTATTTGACCCGATAAAATGAAATATAATTAAAACAGTCCGGAAAATACAACTTTCGGGACCGATTGTACACTCCGGGACACAAAAGGTTGACCTCCCACATAAGTGGGGGCCAACCCACGTTTTTAGCTCTGCAAGGAGGGGAAGGGAGCCGCACAAACATGTGGGAAATGAGCAAGAAGTGACTGAAGGCCAAACCAATAAATGGAATGGACCCCCCATGTTATCTTTGTGAGAAATGCCAAAAAGGCATTCTCAATCAACCATACACCCCCAGCTCGGCCCATCCCTCAAGTAAGGTGAGAGAAGCTCTGTAATACTCCATCTTTTCCAGCCATATCCGCACAAATCACGGAGATGAAGAAGGAAGGGAAGAAAGAAGAGAAAGGAGGAGGTTAGGGAGGAAAACTTGAGATTAACAAGGTAATGACCCCGTTAATCCCATTTCGTTTTCTTTAATCTTTTCATATGATTATACAATCATATTTCACACCCTAGGATTATTCTACACGTTTGGAAGTGTAGAATGAGGGGTTGGAAGGTAGTTCTAGGTCCAAGAACGGACTTAGAAGCCAAAGTGACCGGTTCACCGGAAAATAACCTTTTGGAGGTTATTTGCATTAATATGGGTTTTATGAAGATAAAACCTTGTTAGTAACGTGTCTAAGGTATTCAAGGAACTTTCACGGAGTTGGAAGGGTCGCCAGAATTGTCGCCGGGGTTCGTTGAAGTTCGCCGGAGTTTCGTCGGAGCTCAATAAGGAAGGCTAGAACTTCATATGCTTCATTTAAGGTGAGAAGACGGATTTATGCTTTATAACTTTTGCATGAGGCATGAGATTACCTAAATTAATCAAGAATATGTTTTATGGATTGATTAATGGTATTAAAGTACTTGTTATGTGTTAAAGAATATAACATAGTTGGAAAGCATGATTTATAGGTTTAATTGGTGAAATTTCTATAAATTGAGATGTATGATGTTCCAAGGACCCAAACAGGTATTTTTGGATTAAGGACGTCAAATAGTACTTGCATGTAAAATTTCACGTTAATCGGACTCCGTTTGGGCGGTCAAACGGATGTTGACCGCCAAAGTCAACTGTTATACCCGACCGGGTATTTGCTGAAAATTTGCCCCAGGAGCTACTGTCTTCTATACCTGATCGAGTATGGGTAGGTACTCGATCGAGTATACACCAAAAATTGGCCTTACGGGCTACTGTCTCTTGTACTCAACCGAGTATAGGTGAGTACTCGATCGAGTATTGGGTTATGCTCAAAACGGGCAATTTTGAGTAGGTTAACGTGGGCCGTTCAGGTGGGACCGGCCCACGTTGGTTCCTAAGGATTGTTATATGACTATAGGGCTAGGCATTGTCCATAGTTAAAGGAATGAAACGTTAGCCACATCCAGGTTAGGATTTGGTAGAGCATAGACCGGGGATCGAGTACCCTTGGACGATAAATGATCTAGAATACTCCAGGTGGGGCCGAGTACCCTTGGACGGTAAATGATCCAAAATACTCCAGGTGGGGCCGAGTACCCTTGGACGGTAAATGATCCAGAATACTCCAGGTGGGGGCCGAGTACCCTTGGACGGTAAATGATCCTAAATACTCCAGGTTGGGTTGAGTGCCTTGGACGGTAAATGATCCTAAAACACTCGGTAGTATGAATCGAAGGTAGACTATAGCTTGTGAGCTAGGCATCCGGGAAAGGAGTGAGAAAAGTCAGGTAAGAACTTTATCTCTAAAAGACTCTTTAAGGTAAACGACCTACGAGTTAAGTTTTTTACACGAATATATATCGTATGTATCATCGGGTGGATGAGTTACAACCATACATATGTATCACCCTATTTTTGGGTCTCGTGTCTGAAACATTAGTTATTCTTCATATAGCCTGCTTGTCACATACATATGTTGATTGTATGTGTTTACTAATCGTTTTGCCAATAGAATCAATCAGACGTCTTGTACACTTCAATAGGGATAAACTGTTGTTGTTCTTATCATGTTGTACGGCGGTTGTCTACGTGGCCCGGATGCGGTCCGGGGCGTGACAGCTCCGATCCAAGCTGGATTTTGAGGGTTATCATACCCTCGGGCTCAATCGTGTCTCCCGTGAAACCAGAGAAGGGAGTCCTCACCTGCTTGAGAGCCTCTTTCCGGAGTCCAACCTCCAGGAAAGCATCCATGTAAAGTATGTTGACTGAGCTGCCATTGTCCATCAGTACTTTGTGAACAATCGCGTCCGCGACCTCCATCTTGATCACCAATGCATCCCTGTGTGGTGGGGGACATGGGGGGAAATCGTCATCCGTGAAAGTTATAGACTCACGCTTCTGTTTCTTGTCGGCGGGAAGACGGCTGATTTCACCGACGAACAGCTGGCGGTTCCACTTCTTCCTCTCCCTCGTTGTGTCTCCTCCCACAGGTCCGCCGTAGATCTGGTTGACGTGTGGTCGTTTTTGTCCACCAGAATCTTCCCCTTCATCGTCATCTTCAAATTGGGACCGACTTCCCCTTTCTTGGAGGATGAGGTCAACACGTCCTATTCCTTGTTCCAGGTATGTTTATTCGGTGGATGCTTTCCTTGCTGAGCTCGCTTCACAAACTGCTCCAGTTGACCCTCCCGCACGAGCCTTTCCACGTACTTCTTTAAGATATAACAATCGTCAGTCTGATGAGAGTCGCTCTTGTGGATTTTGCAGTATTTGTTCTTGGGGTTCTGATTGTGAATGATATTGCACCCCTCAGGGGTGGCGATCAACCCCTGCTTTGCAACGTAATCCAGGACAGTACTCACCTGATGCGCGGAAGGAGAGAAATCTGGCTGGCTGGCTAGTGGCCCCTCAGGAACACCTGATTTGCCCTTTCCCCAGCCCTTCTTCTTCTTCCTGGTCCCATTTCCCTTGTCAGGATCAAGGGTTTCCTTTTCAAGGGATTTCTTCCTTTCGCCCTCGGACTAGCGTTTCCCGACTTCTTCTTCCTTCTTTTTCTTCTCAGATTCTTCCACTCCGGCTTGCGTGTTTGCTCGCTGGAGGGTTTCGAACAAAATCATTATACAACTCACCCGATCTCAGGGCATTGGTGAGTATAACGACAACGGACTTGTCATCCATGTCATCTATCTTCACGGATTCGTCCATCCACCGGATCAAGAAACCAGCTAAGCCTTCCTGGGGTCCCTGTTTGATCCCCAAAAGGTGAGAAAAATTCTTCTTGGAATCCGTAGAGTTGGCGAACCGGGTCACAAAAGAATGGGCCAACTCCCTGAAATTCCGGATCCTTCCATTGGGCAGGGAATCGTACCACTCTCGGGTTGGCCCGTCGAGTGTTACCGAAAACCCCCTGCACTTGATGGAATCCTCATACCCCATCATCACCATATACGCCACATATCTGGAAACATGGTGTTGTGGGGCTGTCTTTCCCCGGTAGGCCTCTATATTCCAAGGCTTGTATCCCTGGGGTAGCGGGGCATCCATGATCTGACGAATGAATGGTTCGGGAATCCTTACTTCAAGGTTGGGGTTGATCTTGGCGTCCACCTCCCTCCGGAGCTCGTCCAGTCTTCTCCTGAGATCATCGTTGCCCTGGCCCGCTCGTTGTCGAGGTGGGGATCGTCGATTCACACGGCCCTACCGATTGGCGTTGATCTCGTTTCTGAGATCTCCCCCATGCACGCTACGACGGTGGGACGAAACAGCCGCGGATGATGCCTCCACACTCGGCTCAGGTCGGGATGAGATCCTGTCATGCACGAAGACCCTTTGTTCTCCGATTCGGTCCATCACTGAGGTCCTTGGGGTTGGTGTGGAACGATGGGAACCTTGAGATCGGGATGGCGGCGAGTCCCTCCTAGAGTGCTCATGCCTCTCCTCCTCCTGCCGGGGCATGGACGGAGCCCGGCGAGGGGAAGGGGACCTCGCACCCTCATTAAGGGATGATGCCCTGAAAGGCAGTGGTCAAAGTCTCCACTGCCCTTTGGAACGTCGCCAAACTCACTAATGCCCGGGCTGGATCAACATTAGGGATACGATTCCCTGTGCCTGGCGTCCGAAACTGCGGTGGTCGTGTTGCTGCCCGCCTGGAACTTCCAACCCCTTGGAGATGATTCCTCAAATCCTCCTGTCCCGCCGTGTTGTCGTTGTGCCTTCGGAAGTAACTCCGGCGCGATCGAGAACCTTCGTCCTCGATCAACACCTGTTCAAAACGATTACCGCCCAAATTGTTGCCTACACGGTTGTGGCTATGGGATCCAACCATGGTTCGTCGTAGATCAAGCTCTCAACGAGAGCACCAAATGATGGAGTTTAATCCAACTACGAGAGCTAAATCTACAGGAGCAGATGTAAATTTGGCAGCGTAAGACAGTGTTCTATTGATCAATGTTTCGATCCCCCTTTAGGAGGTTTACAAGTCGTATTTATAGGCTAAGGAACTAATGTTACAAAAGAAAACTGATACAATAAATGCTATTAATTGCGCATTAGTTCAAATAGGACTCTTGTAACGTCTTGGCCGTTGTGCAATGAATGTTCCTTTATTCTCACGTTCCTGCCGTTAACTCATGGCAGCTGCCGTTCTAATGATAGCGTGCCACGTCAGCCCTAGGAATATCCCAGCCTCACTAGAACTCCGCCCAGGCTCGAGACTTGTTTTCCAGCCTGGCCTGGCTGTGGGTTCCTCTCGTGGGCTTGATCCCTAGTTAGGCCGAGTGGTTATCTAACATTAATCCCGTTTAAGGGCTAATCCCGCTAATGGTCTCCATCCTGTTATGGGCTGGATTGTATAATTGGGCCATGGTCGGTGCCCATGGTACCATCACTCTCCTACCACCTTCATAGCGTATACCCCCTGCTTCATCAAATAATTTCCTGACACACTATTGGGAACTTGGAGAAAATCCATATTCTAATAACAATACATGACGATAATTGATGAATACACATTAATATACACACTTTATACACGCAAATTCAACATTTTATACACATAAATCATATTTAAAAACTCTCATATTTTAGAAAATCATATTACATATACCACACTTAACAAAATCAAAATAATACATTTTTCACAAAAAAACTCAAAATATCACATTAAAATTCACATTACACAACAAATGCACAACAACATCAAAAAAGTACATTGAATTCAAAATTAAAATTCAATGTTTAATACATATTCACATTTCACAACAAATCAATTCATAAATCAATTCCTAATTTACAAATTCGAAAATTATCAATTCGAACCCTAAGTTGAAAAATGAGATGAAATTGGGGATTGATGTATCTAGAGGTTGAAGAAGATGATTGGGGAGTATCCTTGGTAGGTGGAATGACCTCATAGTAGCTGTAGTCGCCGGAGTGGGCTACTGCAATCGTTCTTCGCCGGAGGTATTTAGGTTGCTTGAGTCGTTCATTCTGTCTAATTTGTTGTCTGCCCGCAGTTTATTAACAGGAAAAGTCGTCCAAGTCGCCAAACGAGATGACGATTTATAAGTCGTCAAACGGTTTGAAGACTTTCTCGAAACCAGGTTAAACCCAACAATATATCAGTAAATACTTTTAACCCACCCTTATTTCGGTAAATATTTATTTAAATGGAATTAATTCGAGAAAAATCTCATAAAATTCTTGGCATGCACATAGACCACCTCTTGATATCGTTGCCAAAACTGTCTTCTTACTTTAATTATAGCATAGCAAGCTCTACGGATATCATCAGCGGCATTTGCAGGTCTGTTCAAATGCTCATGGTAGGGGGTAATTTTCTTAACAGGCTTCTGACATTAAAGATACATTTGATCAACTGGCAACGTCTTAACAATAATTAGCACAATGAGACAAACAGCATAAGCAATACCGTCATCAACGGGGAAGACGTTTTTCTTTCCTTTCTGGTACTTTCAGGGCTTTCCAAAGGGACGTTTCAAACAGTTCCCCCCAAAATTGAAGCTTCAATACAATTTCCATTTCTAGGTATCATCATCAACGCCTTTTCTGAGTCCTATCATATTTTGTTGGCACGATTCCTGATATTTTTATAGTTGACGATGGGATATAATTCTTTGTTGAACTTAAAGCTTCAAGGAAGTTATGATTTTTAGGAATCACCAATGGCACCTCTCTCTAGTCTCATTAGACGTATTTGTCTTCTCCCAATTAGTTTAGTTCATGGGTATATCGTATATGTATAGTGTCTTCTCCTATTTAGTTAATCGGCTTATTTGAACGTTACTCCTTTTCTAAATTCCCATCCCAGCACTCTGACTAGACAAAGTAGTTCTATGGAATTGGACGAGTGGGAACCAAGTGCACAGGAGCTTGATTCTCTGGAGCGTGATGCCCTGAAACAAATTGCTCAGCGCAATTCATCATCTTATGCTCCTACCTCCTCCCTGCAGCATACTCAGGTCTTTCCTTGCTTTCCAGAATGAAATTTTGATTATACCATTTTCACTTGCACCACTGACCAGAGTTTTTTGCTATTCATTTTATTTGGCATGATTTAGCATGATTGTCACTCTATGCCCTGGACTAATTTATTTATTCTCAATGTGTAAGCATATTATATGCCTGACAGGCACATGTATGAAAAATATTGGTATCAGCCTTTTACTTAAATGTGATTATTTAAATCTTCTAAATGCTATTCTAGCTACAAATGCTATTTTTGGAAAGATATAGTTTGCATAAAAATTTTAATTTTTAAATTCAGCATTGAGTTTAGATAAATTGACAGTAATAACCAACAAAGTAGTAATAAAATATATGTACAAATTCAAAAGGACTTGATACAATAGTATTAGTTGTACAATGTACATTAATCATTTTAGTATTGATATTTATCTATTTTTTATTTTTTAGTTTATTTGAAATTTGTCAA
Source organism: Cuscuta europaea (assembly GCA_945859875.1). Lineage (NCBI taxonomy): Eukaryota > Viridiplantae > Streptophyta > Magnoliopsida > Solanales > Convolvulaceae > Cuscuta > Cuscuta europaea. The sequence continues at coordinate 4,734,555 of CAMAPE010000019.1, read as the reverse complement.
TGGAAATATCTATTATTCCCCCTTTATTGACATTAGTTATAATAAATATCTATTTTTTTGAGTGTTGACTATCGACTATCTTTTGTTTTTTACTTGTGACTCATTTTGAGAACTTAGTTGATTGTCTTCTACTCTGTACTTTTAACTGAAACAAATGTTAGCTGTAGTGTGTGTGATATTATTCATAGAGGTATACATGTGCTGATGTGCCTGGAGTTCGGGTTTCATATGAGTTCATCTTTGCTTTGATGATTATTATTTCTGTTCATTCTCTATAATGTGAAGATGTATCAAATCTCTATGTGCTTTATTCTCTTCCGTTATTTTGTGCAGAAAGTTGCTCAACCCGGACCACCTAGACTTATGACTTCAGTTGGGGCAACTAAAACTGCTGGTAGATCCTTGCATATTTCATACGGAGTATTTGATTAAGTTGGTATATAACTTCTACGTAGTATTTAACTTCCTCCACAATGATTCTATCTAAAAAAAGATTCTGGTGGAAACACGGGGCACCATGAAGATAATTTGTCAAGAAAGCCACAAAAACGTTTTATTAAACTTTTCCTCCATGCAAGTGGTAATGTAGCTGCAAAGTTCTTGTATGACCAGGTAATTGTCTCACACAAGATCTTCTACATTTACTTAAAATAATTACATCTTTACATCATGTTGTTCTTGTGCACTTGGCTCTTGCTTTACCCCAGCTACTCATTGGCGCCATACGCAAAGTACCTAAAGCTGGTTGGAATGCAAAAGAAAGGTAACACTAATCCGTGGTTCCTACCCCCTTCTTCACGGTGTGAAACTGTTCAGGCAGCCAGGCATGCAACTTTGCAATATGATACATATACATTTTCATGATGATCATGTTCAGAAGCTTAACTTAAATCTTGCCTAAGATTTCTTTGATGAGAAGTCCATAGTAATTGAGCATATCATATATTAACATCTTTGAGAGTCGAAGTGTACTTTATATTTTTATAATCATATCCCAGAATACATGTTTTAGCCAAATGATTTAAAATATACTTTAGTGACATATTTTTTAACAAACTGTACATGTGTAATTAACTGCTGCTTTTAGATTTTACAAAGTGGGATGTGTAAAATTAAAGGAAGAAAGGTCAATCATCCCTGTAAATGAGGTGGTTGCCATTTTTTGGTTTCATAATGATTTTAAAAGTTATATGATATACGGAGTATGTTTTATTATGAACTAAAACCACTCATATTTATATTAATCATGTTAATTTTTAAACCTGGCAAAAGCAGTTTCCCTTGTTTCCAAAAGACTCCTCATAAGTTTGTTAATATTTTAAAGCTGAAAACTGAAAACCGAAAAATTTAAACCACCTGAAATGGAGCATTGAATTAAAACCACCTGAAATGGAGCACTGAAAAATTGAAAAATTTAAACCACCTAGGACAAAGAGTCTGCCCTACTTGGTTTATACTCGCGTGAATTAAGAATTTATGAATTCAAAATGAAAAAGGTTGTTCTCTTGACCTTTTAAGTCTGGAGCATTGCATTATTCCTCCAATGTAATCCCCTCGTTTCAGACGTTTTGGGGTTTGCATCAGCCCCCATGACTGAAGACAAATAGTTAATTGTGCTTGAAGAATCAACTATATATGACGTCTAACTAGTTGTCACGTGTGTCTAATTTCGTAGATTGTGGATCTTCCCTCTTTCATCGTTACCATCAGCAGAGAAAGTCCTAAATGAAATTCCTTGTGCAAATGTAGAGGTGGGTTATATACATAAATACATAATACACTTTGTCTTCTTTTCTTCAAATTGACACTGCCAATTTTATACATAGTATCATTTTGCACATGGGTGTTGGTTCAAATGGATGAAGTGCATGTTAATGTTACATTCTTTTAGAATTCTTGTGATTAATATCTTGAACATAGCTGATTGTTGTTTTAGATTGAAAACTTGGACCCATTGGTGCGGCGTGCTATTGCTGCAGTCAATGAAGTTTGTGATATCCAAGGTAAATTAGTAGTTATCCTAGATTACTATTTCTTTCTTATATAAGATGGTTATCTGAAATGGGAAATCCTTGTTTTGAAGGTCACTCTATCCTACTCTCCTATGCTGTAATATAATTTTCATAATCTCTTCTTGAAGATTCCTGAGTTTTAGTTTTCCCTATTTGTTTACTTTATTTAGCATGGAGGGGTAGTATTGTAGTTATCAGAACTATTAGGGCTGAGTCACCCTTCTGTTTGATTAGATAAGAAATGAATGATAATTAATAAAGATGAGAGCCTCTCTCTCTATCTCTCGTATCCTCTCCTATCTACAAGAGATAAGCAGAACTCTTGACTTCTCAACCGTGTGACTTATAAACCTTAATCTCTTTTGGAGAAGTAAATACTTTGGGGGCTTAGTCTTAGTTCAATTGAGTAGATGGAGTTGTAATCTTATGCAGTACTACTTTAAGCATACTGACCGTTTCCCTCTTTCTGGGTCCCAAAGATCGCTATAAATGCATTCCCGAAAGCATTGAAACAAAGCTTATGCCTTTTCAGCGTGATGGAGTACGGTATGTGGGGGGTGGGGGCATGTGCCTGTTTTAATTTTTCCATACAAGATGTATGCATTGGTTTATGGCATGTTTTGGGATTCAATGTTGTTCAATTTTCAAGTTCACTTGTGAGAATTAATAATGTTGATTCTCCCAGATTTGCCTTGCAACATGGTGCACGTGTCTTTTTAGCGGATGAAATGGGACTTGGGAAGACACTTCAGGTGGTATTCCTTTGACAAAAACTATGGCGTAGTTAAATCATGTTGTAGCTTAGAAGTGAGCGGTTTAAATTTTCATCAAGTTGGTGTTATTTTATCTATATTTCCCAACCCGTGGCTATCTTTTCTGATAAATGAAGAAGGTTAGTTTAATCACCATTTTCTGTTCAACTGTTCAAGATCTGAAATAAAAGAAGTGAAATGAAACCTCAGTCTCACACTTATATTTTCACTGTTTTCTTAAAAATAAGCAAGAACTTCTCAAATGATGTATAATCAGCTTTCATTGGCTCAATTTATCTATGTTGAACCTGGTGAATTCTACATGTTGTTCCATCACCATTTATGTGATTGCAGTATTATGTTGGTCAGTTGGTCATAAGACTGTCTAATCCTTGACTGACTGTTCTAATAAAATATTAGGGCCTCATACTAGGCCACTATTTCTTTTGGGTTCAATGTACTGGTGTTCTCAACACCTCCCAGCGATTCACAGCTATATTACTGTTCTGTCTATTATCCGATGATTGCTTTGAGTGAACCAACATCACCCTCGGAACCTTGTGCTATCTGTTCTATACGAGTGCCATTGTAGGACTTCACCGCATGAGCCTTTACTATGGGGAGCTACTCTTTTTGTTTTTGTTTTCTCTCAGTTCCACTCTTTAAGCAATCATCTGACCACCCCGCGTGACATGATGTGTCTTCATCCTCCAGTGGCTTGATAGAAAAAAGTTGGAATTCACTGGGAGCCACCGCAGTCACCGAAGAGCTTGTCCTTAATCATTGTTTTGGTCGCAATCTACTTTTTCTGTCAGCCTTCCAACAAAACCACGTACATAGAGTGCTCTCCACCCTTGGCGATCAGAGTGGTATACATTTTGTGCCCCGCTCTTGTTAGCACATTTTATAAAAAGCCATTATTTTTTCCATTGGTTTATACCAATGTTACCGTAACTCTGGATCTTGTCAATGATTTGGGTTTGTAAAAAGTGCACTTATGGTGTACAGTTTCTGGTTCAGGTGTCTCAAACCACATTTTTGGTATCCCTGTCTGTTGATTGAAATATATACCTTTGCTTTTAGTTCTTTACCTCCAGTTACTCTTGAAAATGGATTTATCTCAAAGCCCTTTTATTTATTTTTCATGAGTAAACTGATTCAATATCTTCATGGCTCTTATCATTATCTTTTCAACTAATCTAATGGTTGTGCAATAATTGGAGATGCTAGGAGTTGGGCTAGTGTAACAAAAGGTCTGCACCTTCAAGCATCCTAAGCTTGCCCCCCCTGACCTTTTGAAGGAACTCAAGTTAAACTACTCTCTCCAAACTGCCAATTAAATGAGCTAATATATTGATTGGTTGACATATGATGGAATGTACTAACATAGTATTGTAATATAAGACCCTTTCCTAATCCCACCTCTTTTGTTTGATGTTGACAACAAAAGCAGATAAGTGTTGAAAACATAGTAGTCGATGGCGCAATATGGCGCGCGCGCCATGCGCCATGTGGCGCGAAAAACCCTCTGCGCTATGAAAAGGGGCTGTGGCGAGGTGTATACACATGGTGTCGCCATTCCTGCGCCTTCGCCATTCCTGCGCCTTCGCCATGGCGATGAGAATGTTTTTTTGACAAAATGGGTCCGCGCAAGGTTGTCAAGATCGCAGCTTGGATCGGAAATTGCAGCCAGATCGCCGGATCGACGAGTTCACTCGTTAGATCGCGGAATCGTCGATCTCCTTCGATCTGCGTCGTTCGTGTCTGTAGGGAAAGAATGCGACGCACAGAGTCGGAATTCCGAAACGAGGCTATGGTCGGAAATGACGTAGACTGAAAGAAGCGACTCAAGTTTTAAAAAAAATAATGACCTGCGAAGATCCAACTCCCCAAGGCGACGCCTTCTTCAGTGTCGCAGTGTGGCCTTCTTCATTCGTATTCTTTAACGCTTGTTTTGTTCTTCTTAGAAAACGTTTTTTTCCTTTCTCCGTTACATCTCTCCATTACATCTTCTAGGACTTAAGATTTTTATTTACAAGCTGATTTTTTCAATCCTTTTTCCATATTTGTATTTTTTGTTTTGCGGATTATTTTATACCATTGAAAAATGACATTATGATTAAAACTTGAATTTTTTTAAGTTTATATATATATCTACACATATATATATATATATAAATATGTATCTAAATACATACATACATACATATATATGATAGTTTTGTTTCTATGATAGTTTTGCAGTATCTATTATTCGTTTTGAAGGTTTTATTTTTTTTTATGTCACGTGGCGACGCCATATTTGCGCCATCGCCATCGCCATGGAAAATGGCCTGTGCGCCATGGGTTGCGCCATGCGCCATGACAACTATGGTTGAAAAAGCAGTAAAATAACTTTTATAAAATCCACAATGAGTGGTCTATTCTTGTATTCTCTTCAGGAAGTGCGATGTCTAGTTTACCAGGTTCTGTTATCATATCCTCATGAAACCCTAGTTGGTAACCGTCAATTTTATGTATTATATACTGCCTTAGCGACTTAGCGTATGTCAAGACTTTTCATTGCCCTTTTTTCATAAACATATCTATAGAAGTTGTGCTATTTAGTGCAGGCCATTGCTGTAAGTTGTTGTGTCCGTGAATCATGGCCTGTTCTTATTCTTACTCCATCTTCGTTGCGTCTGCATTGGGCTTCCGTAAGTTATGTCATTATACCTTTCTCTTTAGATTCATACCCGATACTTATAGCTTTAAGGAATTCTTGCAGATGATTCAACAGTGGCTGGATATTTCTCCTTCAGATATACTTGTATGTTCCCATATTAAGTTCTAAACCTGAGGATATGTAAATTATGCCTAACCACGCTTAATTTGAGTTTGTTAGACCATCTCAATACTCTGACTTCCATTTGTTTACCTGAAAAGATAGCTATGTCATGTTTTCAATCTTATTTTCCCCCTAGGTTTTAATGATCTATAACTATATAAGCATGTGAACGAAGTGGGTTTTGAAAAGATTCTGAGCTTTGACTGTGATATATCATCTTAATATTTTATGATTGTAGATAAAACCTTTAGTCATGAGAACACTTATAAGTTGGGGCAACATAGTGCTTTGCTGTTCTTGATGAACAACACCTTTTAGACGATTTGTAAATGTAAATAGATTGGAGATTTGTTTCCTTCTTTTGGTTTTATTGGTAGTCTGGACAAAAAACGGAAGAATGCTTTTCGAGTAATTGTTATCCATTTAACATTTTCCAGTGATGCTTCCTATTTTTTACCATCAAGTTAATGATTTTTCGAATAGATGACTCCAACCAGTGCTCAACTTATATTTATAAATTTATGATAATAATGCTTTCTTTTGTACTTCTTCCAAATATTCTTCATCTGCACCTATAAAGATTCTTTTCAACTGTCCATGCCAGTAAATTTTATTCAACCCGTGAGCAGGTGGTATTATCTCAAGTTAGTGGTTCAAATAGGGCAGGATTCAAAGTGGTGCCTTCCAATTCAAAGAGATCCATCCAACTTGATGGCCTCTTTAATATAGTTTCTTATGACACTGTTCCTAAGCTACAGGATACCTTAATGGCATCAGAGTTCAAGGTAATTGGTGCTGTGACACTTACCTTAATGGCATCATGAATAGGGAGATAGATTGGAATTCTTGACCAACTATTTCTGTCACTTTAGGAGCTCATTGCTCCCTGATTCACCAGCGTGCATTTTTGGACGATGACATGGAATTGTTCGCCAACTAATTCTTACTTATAGGATCCGGTTTCTCCCTGGTTAAAATGAGCTGAATGCTTTCTGTAGGAGTTATCTTGTGGTCTATTTATTTAATGCTATTAAAAAGTGTGTGATTTGTTCCTCCCCCATCAACAAATCATTAGCACTCATTCAAATTTGGTGTTTCCAGATATCTGATAGAGTAGTTTAGTGATAATTTTTCCCAATGGAGATAAATTGTTAGAATGCTTATTTGATGAGAACAGAAAATAAAATAATCAACGGTTAGCAACCGTTGCCCAAGCTTAAAGCTAAAACTCCAATATTATTAATTGATGATTCCAACAGCCGTCCTTAGGGGTTTAAATAACCCTCTAAGTCTTAATAAGAATAGGAATCCTAATTAAACCATACTAGGAAACTAAATAGAATAGGAAACCTCTAATTCTAATAAGAATAGAAGTCCTAATTAAACCATTCTAGGAAACTAAATAGAAATAGGAAACCTCTAATTCTAATAAGAACAGAAGTCCTAATTAAATCATACTAGAAAACAAAATAAATTAGGAAATAAAATAAAATGAATAAATAAAATTAATTAAATGGCCCGCAGCCTGCCCCCAAAGGTGGGCTCAAGCCCGTCCCTGCCCCCCTGCTCTCCCTGCTCTCTATCATTATTCTGAAAAAACACTTTGGTTACTCTGCGTTTTTTCAACTAATGTCTGTCTGTGCGTTCAGGTAGTTATTGCTGATGAATCACACTTCTTGAAGAATGCCCAGGCTAAACGGACCAATGCGTCCCTTCCTGTAATGCGGGTAAGTGCTTGTGAAAAAGGGAAAAAGAACTATATAGAAGACCTTTTTATGTGTTTATGATGTGTCAGGAAATATGTGTTCAGTGCACGTGTATATCGCAAAAAAATATAAGTTCTGCAAATTTATTGTATATATAGTTATATTTAAAAGCAAAGTGATGCTTGCATAAAGTTATCTACAAATGTTCATGCTCTGGAAGCAGCTGTAGTCTGTCATTCACTCATTCCCATATGCTTTATATAACCAAATCTATAACTTAGCCTGATGCTTGTTTGTTATTACAAAAATGTCAAGCGCTGCATGCATCTCCTTTTCTTAGACTTGGTGAATTTAGGCTTTGCCCACTAGGTCTGACTTCTCCTATTAGTGTCACATTGTGATCCCCTTCAGTAGTGATAGATAATAATGTATCTTTTCTCTTGCGTATGGGTTTCTCTAAAAATAAAGAGTGCAGAATCTTTATATATATAAAAAGGAGATCGTCTGCCCCATAACTGTTCCCGCCCAAGGAACTAAACGATATCTACAAAACACATCCTGGGCACACGTGTCATATGGTGTAAAAATGCTAACAATATCAGAACACTCCTTAATTTCGCAATATATCTAAAAATTATGTACACATGTGGACAGTAAAATTAAAGCTCAGCAACTACACGTCTGGGCAACTCTGTATAATTATCAACCACCTGTGACTCCGTGAGTCTGTGACATATTTGAAAAGTGAAACAATTAATTGATAATTAATACAATTACCAATATTTTATAGTCCGCCACTACTATTAGCAATTTTTTTTTATATGTAGTAGCACTCTCACGAATATATTTTATACCTATAGTGGGATTATATATATACATAGTAGGGCAACACATTTTAATTTGTTGTCTTAAATTTAATAAAAAAACAGTTTGCCAAAAAGAGATACGTGACTTTATTTCAATGAAGTGGGATGAAGCAGTTTCTAGCACGAAATAAACGGTTTCTGAAACCTCCATCAGCAGTTGCACATACTCAGTTCCATATCTCTATAAATTGCATGTTCACCTTCTGAAAATAACACTCTACGGTAGTGACGTTTCGAGGACATCTTGAACCAGAATATGGATAGGATGGGGAGGAGACCAAGAGGGCGGCGATGCAGTCAGTAGCAAGAAGGTGGTCGGTCCAAACGTGGATGGGGAAGATAAGAGAGGGAAGCCAACCAGATGTGCAATTAGGGCCTAAGGGAAGTATGTAAATAGACTGGGCTGGTGTTTATACGGGTCGATGTTTAGATGGATTGAAATTAATATGCATAATCGAGTTATTACTGTTATGATTAGGAAATGAAGGGTTTCACCTAATATTGCTTCTAATCGTTTTTACCCACTTCAACAATCACTAAAATGAAGCATTCAAATGACGATTCTGATGAACACTATATCAGCGATACAGAGTATGTTCCAGAAGAGGAAGCAGTAGAGTTTGAAGAGAACACTTATATCGACAACCCTGTATTCTCTGATGGGTATTCTTCGTGGACTTCGTCGGATGAAGGGAGTCCACGAAGAATACCCATCAGAGAATACAGGGTTGTCGATATCAGTGTTCTCTTCAGACTCTACTGCTTCCTCTTCTAGAACGTACTCTGTATCGCTGATATAGTATTCATCAGAATCGTCTTTTGAAGGCTTCATTTTAGTGATTGTTGAAGTGGGTAAAAACGATTAGAAACAATATTAGGTGAAACCCTTCATTTCCTAACCATAAAAGTAATAACTCGATTGTGCATATTAATTTCAATCCATCTAAACATCGACCCGTATAAACACCAGCCCTAGTCTATTTACATACTTCCCCTAGGCCCTAATTGCACATATGGTTGGCTGCCCTCTCTTATCTTCCCCATCCACATTTGGACCGACCGCCTTCTTGCTACCGACTGCATCGCCGCCCTCTTGGTCTCTTCCCCATCCTATCCATATTCTGGTTCAAGATGTCCTCGAAACGTCACTACCGTAGAGTGTTATTTTCAGAAGGTGAACATGCAATTTATAGAGATATGGAACTGAGTATGTGCAACTGCCGATGGAGGTTTCAGAAAACGTTTATTTCGTGCTAGAAACTGCTTCATCCCACTTCATTGAAATAAAGTCACGTATCTCTTTTTGGCAAACTGTTTTTTATTAAATTTAAGACAACAAATTAAAATGTGTTGCCCTACTATGTATATATATAATCCCACTATAGGTATAAAATATATTCGTGATAGTCCTACTACATATAAAAAAAATTGCTAATAGTAGTGGCGGATTATAAAATATTGGTAATTGTACTAAACATTTAAACATCAATTAATTGTTTCACTTTTCAAGTATGTCACAGACTCACAGAGTCACAGGTGGTTGATAATTATACAGAGTTGCCCGGACGTGAAGTTGCTGAGCTTTAATTTTACTGTCCACGTGTGTACATAATTTTTAGATATATTGCAAAATTAAGGAGTGTTCTGATATTGTTAGCATTTTTACTCCATATGACACGTGTGCCCAGGATGTATTTTGTAGATACCGTTTAGTTCCTTGGGCGGGAACAGTTATGGGGCAGACAATCTCCTTTTTATATATATAAAGATACTCAAAACTACTAAATCCAAACAAAATAGTGTTTCACACATGGCATAACCAACTTAAAATTCTTTTAGAATTAAGATTTGAATGTTATTGTTGTTGAGAATATTTTAATAAACAAATGATACAAAATACAATATATTAATGTCCCGTGCATCGCACGGCTATAATACTAGTGATAATCAAATAGATTATGAAACAATGCACTTGAGTGAGACCCAACCCTTTTCCCATCCTTCAAAGGCTTATTGTGGGCTCTTCATTCCATTAAACTAAGGGAGCTTGATTTTCATTGATGAACTCACATTACTGACTATTATAGAAAGCCAAATATGTGATACTGCTCAGTGGAACCCCTGCTTTGTCAAGACCAATTGAGCTTTTTAAACAGGTATGTTTGGACAAGTAACTTCATATAGTAATATTGTTGTGTTCGAAATTGTTGTTTGCTGGCACTAAAATTGTTGTATTTCACAGCTGGAGGCACTATATCCTGATGTTTACAAGAATGTTCATGAGTATGGTAACCGTTATTGCAAGGGTGTAAGTTTACTGCTTTAGCGAGCTGCTAGTAACTTTTATTGTCAAACATAATCATCGTGAGACTGCTACCTCACGAATTATGATTACCTTCTTTGTTAATGATTCTAGGGCACTTTTGGAATTTATCAAGGGGCCAGTAATCATGAAGAGCTGCACAACTTGATGAAAGCAACTGTTATGATTCGCAGACTAAAAAAGGATGTTCTCCCGCAGCTTCCAGTAAAGCGCAGGCAACAGGTACTAACATATATCAAGCAGTTCTTGGGGTTGTTCTTTTACATGAATATAAGGAATACTTGCACTTTATTATGATTAGTATTGTTATTATTTAAGTACACTAATTCCTATAACATGAGATATGCTATGTCTGGAATTCTTATTTGTGTTTATCTCAATTTCTAAAACTCATTCTCAGGTTTTCTTAAACGTGGAAGAAAAGGAGATGAAGTGTATCAATGCTTTATTCCGTGAGGTAGTAAACTTTTTAAAAGTATATGCTGCATGAAAGTGTTGACCAGCAAATTCTTTTTCTCCTGCAAATTTGAATGGTAGAAATGCTTTTAAATAAGTTGCACTGTTGTTTCAAAGTAAATTTTCTCGTGTTTATGGTGATCATGCAAAGCCTAATCTATGTCTATAGCAAGTTAATAGTTTTCTCTCTGCTTCTACAAAGCACCTCTTCTTCCTTGAATTTATCCATTCACCCAATGAACTTTCCTGATTTTTATGCGTAACAATTAAACAAATCTCTTCTCGCATTTGATGGCTAGTGCTCTTTTCATCTTGTAGAACAGAATAGCATTACTTAAAACTTAAAAGGTCAGTTTGCTATTGTCTTGTCCACCTCCATAGTTAATTGTGGAGAGATAGAGGAGGACTCAGTATGCATTACTCCCAAAACAGGACTCATTTAGTCCTATTAAAGAATAAAACAATAAAACCTACCTAAAATAGGAGTGAATGAGTCCTATTTCGGAACAAAACTATGAAACTCTTATTTGAAGAGATGTGCTATGTTATACTCTTATTTAGGGAATTTTTTACAGCAACAAATTAAATATGGTTTCCTCTATTTTCAATTTATTCTGCAGTGAAGCCTATATTCTGCAGTCTTCGCTGGCTTTTCAACAGCTGCTAACCTCTAACCTTTAAAGCTTCCCTTCCTGTGAAATTTCTGCTAACTTTGCATCAACTCCATCGCACTAAGGGCTCCTTTTTTATGGATATACTACCTACACATCTTGAAATCATAGCAATTCTGTTACTTTGGATTTTAGCAGTTTTGGTGGAAAGTCAAAATAGATACATTATATATTCCAAAATGATAATGAAAACAACATGCAGTTGTATTCATAGCATGGAGATTTTCCATCTAATCTTACATTCTTTCTGTAGTTGGAAATTGTCAAAGAAAAAATTAAATCAAGCCAATCCAAGGATGATCGTGAGTCACTTAAGTTCACTGAGAAGAATCTTATAAATAAGGTATTTGTTGTTTCAATGCATTAAATATGTTATAGCAACTAAAAGTTCTCAAATGAGTTGTATGCAGGAAGAAATCATATGTGGTTTCAATTTTTTTTTATCACATGCTTTTTGTGCAACACTTCCTTCTTGCAGTCATATTCAGTTTTGTACTCTGAGTAGCATTTTTGTGCTTTTTCCCCAACTTGTTGATGCTGAAATGACCCATTTTTCTGCTATGACCATCAGTTTGTGCCCTTCACTTACTGATGATTGCTCAAATCTTCCAACTACAATGTTAATGTAGTTGTCAAGCTCTAAGGAGTTATGATTAATGCATCTAATGAGTTCAATCCTCCAAGCATGACACCGATAACCAGTTCGGACATCAACTAAGTTTTTTTTTTTGACATAATTTTGGCTCTGGATAGAAGTAGTATATGTCTTTAAAGGTTAAGCTTAAGTTTCAATTCATCCTAAATGGGTTAATTAGATTATGACTTCCCATCCATTTGGTCACAGATAAGTCCAATTTTTTATTTTATTTTTATTTATAAAATATAGATAAAATAGTACTTCGTATTTGTTTGTTATTTTTCAGTTTGGTACTTTGATTCATTTTTCTCATATCCATTCTATATCACATATAATAAACTTTTTGTTTTTGAAATTTAATGTACTTGAATTTTGATAAGTTTGGTATTCTATAATTCACGAATGAGCTAAAGTTATTTAACACTACAAGTGCATCTAAAAAGATTAGTGATAGTTTTTTTATGTCAGATGCCCTGATATCCCTCTCGTCATAGGTTTTTCCACTTCATAGAAAATTTCACTTGACAACAATGAGGTGAGATAGTTGATGTCATTTTGTATAAGTCAACAAGTTGATTGAAATGCCATATGGATCTAGCTGATTGCAACATTAAATCGAAACTTACAATGTCAATTTGAAACTATTTGAATTGAATATTACTCATCTTAAAGTGCTCAGAATTTGATTCCATTCTACTGCTTAATCATTAATTTTTATTGCTTATTCCAAATTCTTTGTACTGCATACATGTGATTTATTTTTGTTTTTTCTATATTCTCTAAGGACAAATCGTTTTGACCCTTTTCATTTCCTTTATTGTATGATTGCTCCTATCAAGATGTATATTGCTTCCGCGGAGGGAAAGATTCCATCGGTTTTGGATTACTTAGCAACAGTTATTGAGGTATGTTGACCTTCTATCCATTGCTCTCAGCCCCAGTTACGTGCTCTCAATGTTCTCTTTTTTTCTCATTGTAAGGAAATCGGAAAGCTACTAGATAAGTAGTTTTTTAAACCACATCTAGTACTATTTCTATTTCTAGTTTGGTTAGTGCAAACAAGTCATCTAGTTGAAGTCTTGGTCAAAACTGCTTTGTTCTGCTTTGGAATTTGATAATATAACAATCCATACATGCATGTGTAGCTAACAACTTCTCTTTGTTCCAGTACCTGGTACCTAGAGATTTCTTTTGTATTCCTTCAGGTTCTGATGTCTGCGTTCCTGGGACATACACAAGCTGTATTTTTCATATTCCTTGTTTTCAAGCTGTGTTTAATTCTCAGCTTTTTTCAACTGGACAGGCAGACTGCAAGTTCCTTATATTTGCCCACCACCTACAAATGATTGACTCAATACACCAATATTTGCTTGTAAGAATCTTAGTAATTACCTCAATGAAATATTTTTAGAAACTATGTTCTTACTAGATGGCATACAACGTGTATAGAAAAAGAAAGTTGGTTGCATTCGCATTGATGGCAGTACTCCAGCATCATCTCGACAAGCGTTGGTTACAGATTTTCAGGAAAAAGAATCTATAAAGGCCGCTGTGGTACTTCCAGTTCTTCCCTTCCATTTACGATGTTTTCTGCTTTGTATCCCATCCTATCTGTTTCCCTATGATCATCGTTTATATAACTTGACCTATCGAGCCATAACTGGAGTGTGATCATTATAAACAATTTTGGTTTTTCAGCTATCTATTAAAGCAGGAGGTGTTGGATTGAATTTAACAGCAGCAAGCACAGTCATATTTGCAGAGCTATCTTGGACTCCAGGTGACCTTATTCAAGCAGAAGATCGCACTCATAGAATTGGCCAGGTGATTTAGCATATTGATATATAAGAATCTCTGTTTTATTAAAAAAAGGATCTCTGGTTTTTATCTAAGGATTTGTAACCACTACATAACTTTCGTTCTTGCACCACACTTACTACATCACTCATTCTTTGCACTGTTTTTGTTTATATATGCGTCAGTTATGTGTATGTATATATATGTATACATATAGACATGCATATCTATGTATTTACACACACATGTATATGCATTTCAACACATTGCGCAATAGCGGTATAGACTATAGACTTGTGTAATCCTAAATATGTACACACATATGTATGTATGTATGTATATGAACATCCATTATTTCCATTATTTTAGATGAACAGTTTAAACTGTGAGGAGTATACAACGTTTCTACCTTATCGCAGGTATCATCGGTGAATATATACTATTTGCTGGCCAATGACACTGTTGATGACATAATTTGGTATGTCTGATTTTATTCAGTTACTCTACATTTACAGTGCTCGGTTAAAGTTTTTTTGTTTGTAAATTTTCGTACACATTTACCAAGATACACTTGACTGTAGAACGAGGGTATAAGTTTTACAGCCCTGCTTCTTGTACACACTTATTTGTACACACTTCATACACGTCTGTGAACAGGCTGTTTTTTTGGCTGTTTTTGTCTATTTGTTTTATGAGTGAACAGGCTATTCATAGACAAAAAAATAGTCTCTTCAGAGACGTGTGTATGAAGTGTGTACAAATAAGTGTACAACCAGTTTTTCTAAGTTGTATCTAAAATTGTGAACTCAATTAACTTTTTCCAGGGATGTCGTTCAAAGCAAACTGGAGAATTTGGGACAGGTTTCTTCTCCCTATCCCATTTAGCTTCCCCCTCCCAGCACACTAACACACACACACACACACTTCACGACGTTTTCGTCTGAGCGGGAACACCAGCCCAATCTGCTGCACTTTGCAGCGTTTTAACTTTTAAGTGTAATTCAGTCTGCAGTTTTCGCTGAAACACTGATACCCAAACATAGACTAAGTATATGGCCATGGTTTTGTAGATGCTCGACGGAGAAGAGAAGTCCCTAGAAGTATCAGAACAAGGTAACTCAAATAAAAGTCCCATGAAACAAAAGACGCTCGATTCCTTCATGAAGCGTTGCAACTCTTCACCGTTGGACAATGAGCCTCTCCCTAAATGCTCCAGGAATTGATATCAAGCCTTAATGCTACTTGTATCCAAACATATTAGAATGTAGCTACTGGTCTCAAGCCTTACCAGTTACCGCTACTACATACATATTTTTGTATCACCAATTTTCTGCATTTTTATTATAGTGTAAAGCACTAGTATACCTCTAGATAACCTTGGTAAAAAAATTCAGTGGCACATACCCACGTATTTCCAACACTGGGGCCTGGGCTTTGATTATCATACAACTTTACGGCTTTATTGAAAGAACAAAATGGAAAGTTTTTCAACGCAATGCAAAATAAATGTTAGACTGGCCTGTTTATAATTATTGTATAACAATAAAGCAAATTTCAGTCTATTCATATGGTATGATTAATAAAGCGAAATTAATACACATGTATACCCTATGAACATTAAAAATAAAAGAAGAGACTCGCATCAATTATCAATATCATCAATATTTGGAAATAACATAGAAAAAATCAGAGAAAGGTCTACCTTTATGTGATTTTGCAACCAAACTCTAGAAACAAAAGTCCTCTTAAATACATCCTTCAATTCATTGAATGAAGCAATTGGGTACTTTATCCGTTAGTATTGATATGGTGGTAACTTTCTCCTGAGGTGTTACTGGCACTAGTAGGGAAAAAAGGTCTATTGCTTTATTTCAATGGATTGAGTGGTATATTTATAATTTTCTGATTGGGGGGTGTACTTATCGAATAACTAAAATTTTAGTCATTCTTAGTAAATATAATCCTACCATACTAATAACAAACAATTAAGTGCTCATGAAAACTCTATATCACTTTCATATTATATTTACATTGACATTAATATTAATCATGTTATTAATAATAATACTTGTATTTATATTTACAATCATATTCATAATTGTATCCGGTGGCATAATTAGAAACATATTGATAGGGGTCGGGGTATGAAATTACTTATTTATATTTATATGTATATTTACGTTTACATTTACATTTGCATTTGCACATATATTTGCATTTACATTTGCATTTGCATTTATATTTATATTTACATTTATACCATATTTACACTTACATTTATATTTAATACTCCGTAAATGGCAATTAACATTATGAAGCATAATTAGTTTTTAAGAAATGAACTCAGACTTTTAAACTATTTCTATGGAGCAATTAGAATCACTCCAAGATATGCTTTTGCTGGATGAAGAGCAAAACGTCAGAAACCATTTTTAAAAATAGATACAAAACATAAACAATTAGTACTGGTATATATCTAATCACGTCAATGACACAAAATTTGGAGATACTCAAACCAAGCCATACAAATATTAATTGTTGATATGTAATTTCTGGAATCCAAAAGAAATATGAAGAATCCCACAAAATTAACTGGTTAGACGGAAGACCTCCCATTGTTATTGAAATGTTTGATAAAAAAATTCCAATTCCTCTTTGAGATGAAGGTAGCATTACATGTAGGTGTAATTATAATTCCCTATAAAAAAACACTTACGTGATTGATAGACATTTTTGGCAGGATTTCGCCAAACTTCATAAAGAATTCCTGTCAAAAACATTTTGGTCAGACTATTTGGCATGGAGTCACCAGTCAAACTCGTGAGAAATTTATGCCAATCCCATTATTCTTTTGAAGTAACTATTCACTATTTCAATTCAATCCACAAGCAATATATACTACGTATATACCAGTACTCCGTATATGATTAAAATAAACACTGTAAACATTTAATTCTGTTGAAATATTTACCAATGGAAAAAGAAAGAAAAGAATTGAACTGAACAAATAATGGTCAATTCCAAGCCTAATTAATTGTCAAGTTGATGGAGGAACATTATCATCAGTGTTTATGGATTTGCGGAAGAGAAACTCCAGGTTTTGAGCATTCCAGGACAACTCAATGGAGTCTCCTTCTTTCAAAAGCCTCCGTCTCACAAAATTTTCAGACCAGTTGTTAGTGAGCACATAGCTTTTGCTTTTCCACCGCAATAGGGTCAGCTCGTATTTCTCGTTGCGGTCCATGTCCGTCACCTTCACTCTCAGCCCCATCCCGCTATGGCATGCCCTCTTCTTCTCCTCATCCAGAGAAGGCAACACATAGCTATCCATGATCTCTGCCTTAGGCAGCAAAAGCCGCGACGACGAGTTCACGTCGCTCGCGCTCAGCATCTTCTTCACCCACAGCTCATCCCCACCTCCTTCTCCGAGACTCGTTCTCGGAGAAGAGCTCTGGTGCACCTTTCCATCTCCGCCTTCTCTTCTCGTTGATGCCTTAGTTCTTGACCGCTTTGATTCGGACGTCGCCTCCGAGCATGAAGACGACGTCTTTCTTTTCCAAGTGGTTGGAGCACTGGTACCGGAACCTGGCAGTGACAACCCAAGTGTCAGGGTTCCATCTTCATCATCCGGGAGGAGGCTGGCGAGACGATCGATAGGCTTGGTGGGAGAGGGCCGGGGTGCGTGCAGAGAAAGGCAGAGTTCGGTGGAAACGCTCTCGACTGGGACTGCCTCCGCCGCCACCCCCGCGGCTGCAATGGTGATATCATCTCCGACTGCTCCTTTTTCCTTCTCATCGGAGATGGCAAAGAAGTTGAAGTAGATTAGCATGATGGTTTATTTCTGATTTTTTTGCCGCAGCTAGAAGTATAGGTATGCGGGTAAATAGTTGATCGATGATTTGAAGTGTAGCATATATACCCACCGGTGGCTTAGTGGCTGACCAAAGTTAGGAAACTTAATTAATTTTAACTTGAGAGTTACGTTTTTATTTTCGGGTTTAGTTTGTACTCTGAGCTCGAGTGGGAGTATGATTTAATGTTTCCAAATTTGATCTCATGCCTACACACGGACAGACGGAATCACTTACGTGCGGAGTAATTTAATTACTAGTAGCAATTATCTTAAATAGGACCGAATGGAAACATAATTGCACAACTATAATTAAAACCCAATTCTTTTACGATCAGGACTAAACATTAATAGAACTTTAATATTTCTAATCTAATTAATTAATTGCCTCCGAATTCCTTTGGACAACCGGGCAGTTCGTTGGTGGCGGGCAACACGGTGGTGCGTGGCTAGGCAGTCTGGCGGCGAAGGTTGGCGGCGGAGCTCTGGCGAGTCTTCCGACATGAAATTGGCAGAAAAATTAATATGGAAATTTTGAGGGTTTGAATTTGATTGCATGATTATTTATTTAATTTGTATTTGAATAATTTAATTGATATCTTTTGTAATCTGGAATGACCACTAAGATTTTAATTGCACATACAATAATTTAAGAGAGGTCTAAATTATCATAGAACATTTTCACACACACCTAATCATTCACTAAGAAGATTAGTGAGCTGTACGCTCGCTCGTTTTGACAATAGTTTAGAAACTTGTGGCATGAAAGATCAACCTGTTTCTCTAAATTATTGTACTCTACGCCACGAGAGTGTTAAGAACTTAGTATTGACATGCATTGTTCAATTAAATAATTTTCATGTGATTAAATTTCATTAGCTCCGAAAAGAATAGGCTAATCTAGAGAGACAAGCGAAAAGTCCATAAAGTTTTCTAAAAGAGCAATCCCTGCTTCCCTTTTGTTATTAATTAGAGAGATCCCTATATTTTAGCTTTTTATTTGCATCATTAATTTTCCATAAATCAAGTATTGCACATCACATTTATTTTATTTATTTTAATCGATGAGTTTATTTAATTTCTTAATTCCCCTTTTCCGTCCTTGTAGAGACGATACTCGTACTTATACCCTATACTATTATACTATTTTAAGTGCAAGAAAACTCAAATCAGACATGCTGGAGAAATACCATTGGTGGTCAAAATAAGCATACATAGGGTGAATGCCCTTCTTTGATCTTCTTCCACCCATTAGAATCTCAATCGTTGCTCCTCCCTTACATGCAGATTTCCTCATAGAGATTGGTGAAGCAGCCATCCTGGCCGTTTGGTTGAGGATTTCTTGATCTTGTGGTGGGTCGGGAATTTGTGGTTGGGGCTCAATGGCGGCATGTTCTCATGGGATAGGCTCTTGATTGGCATAATGAGTTGGAATTGCCCCGATAAGATAATAGTGATACCCATCACCGATTTAGTGATTAATGATTTTGAGAGGGGGGGGGGGGGGGGGGGGGGGGGCACCGGAAGGGAAGGGGAAGTAAAGCTGTGTGGATGATTTGATGTGTCAATTGTAAATCTCTTCCCCATAGGCTCTTGTGTGGGAGAGAGTGACATTCCTTGATTTGAGTAGGAATTTAAGGCCAATCACGGATTTGTTGGCCCTTTCTCCGTTATCTACAAAGTCATATAACGTCACAAATATGGGTGATTAGACCCCCTACCACGATTGGTCCCGTGACATTTTTGACATTGGTTACATGGTCCCATAGGACTGTGTTAACGTCGTATTTATCGGCACCTGGAAAAACAGCTTGGGCTAAGAGCCATCCCAGATTCTAGTGTGATGATCATTCGATCTTCCCAAAAAACAATTGGCTAGAAATTTTAGGAAAATGCGTAAGACCGGAAGTTGACATGGTTCAAACTTACTTTTGAAGTATCGACGTTGAGATGTCCGATCATTCTTCTCCACAGTTCATAACCTACTGAGGATTCATAAGTTATTTGTTCTTCAAACAAAGGTAGGCCAAAATGCTCCCCAAATTCCTGTTTAGTCAATGAGTGTTCTTCATTGAACAATCGAAAATGGATTTTATTCTTGGTATGGTCAGTATACCAAGTTTTCACTTTTTCATGTTTCGCTTGCACTTTTTGTTGTTTGCGTTGCACTTTTTGGCCATTTTGATTTTGGTCAAATTCGGCCAAAATGACGGTGGCAGTTTTGTAAATAAACCAATTTTTTTGAGCTATCGCGAAAAACTGCAACGAAAGCAAGAAAAAGTGCAAGCGAAACATTAAAAAGTGTAAACTTTTCACTTTGCACGTTAAGACCTCTTTTTATTTGAACCATCCCCTATATACATATATATAGGTTTTAGTTCAAATAAGAACATGATCTTATGAGAAAAATAAGAATGAATCTGAACCTTTAGATTTGCTTTATGTGAAATTCAATGTGCATTAGATGAAGCTGTAATGTGTATTAGGTGAAATTGAAATGTGCAGCACAAATGGTACAATGTAATGGCATTATGTGAAGCTAAACTGTGCATTAGGTGAATTTGAAATGTGCACTAGATGAAACTAAAATGTGCAGAATAAAATGTACGATGTGATGTTATTTGTGTACCTTTTATTATGCACATTTCAGTTTCACTTAATGCACATGTGAGTTTAAATTTTAATTCTGCACATTTCAATATCATCTAATGCACATTTCGGTTTCACCAAATGCACAATTCAGTTCCACATAATTAAATCAAACGGTTCAGATTCGTTCTCATTTCTCTCCTAAGATCCGTTCTTACCGGAACCGCTCCCTATATATATAGGCTAAAAATACAAACTTTTAACCAATAAATCATAACTTATAGACCCCCTCAAAATTAATTACGAAAATGCCACCACGTCAAAATAACTCTAGAAACCTGGATTTTTTTTAACGCGGTGGTATTTCCATAATTACGATGTAGAGCTTTATAAGTTATGATTTATTGGTTATAAGTTCCTATATTCAGTCTATAAGTTTGCTGCGTTATAAGATTAGATGCAAATCCAAGAGCTGAGATTACTTCTCACTTCTCATCTTAAGGAGTACTTCTCACCTGATCTTTTCCCTATATATATATATACATATATATATATGAACATTAAAAATAAAAGAACAAACTCACATCAAAATCACCATTATTTGAAAATAAATATACAGAAAAATTAAGAGAAAAGGAGAACAAAGCCATCTCTCTATATTTTAGTGATTTTGCAACCAAACCCTTGAATTGGAAGTCTTTACAAATGCATCATTCAATCCATTGAAATGAAATTGCAGGGTACTTTTTTATATGTTAGTTTCCCGATCACTTTCTCGTAAGGTGTTACCTGTACCGGTAGATAAAAAAAGTTAATTGCTTTATTTGAATGTATTGAATAATATATTTTTAATTGGGAGAACTATCAGATAAGCTCTCATAATATACCTAAAAAACAATTAAGCCATCCTACTAAAAGGACACTTAGTTGAGTCTATGAACTACCCCCTTCGTCCCGAAAAGGTTGGTCAAAGTTGACTTTCACGTGAATTAATAAAGTAAAAATTGTGTGGTTGAAATTTGTACAGAGGAGAGAGAGTAAATTTTAGCCACATATTCCTTACTTTAAATGGAAATGACAAATCTTTTTAAGACATCTAAAAAAGGAAATTTGGTCAACCTTTTCGGGACGGAGGGAGTAATAAAAAACATTCAATTTGTCATTTTAGCAGGTTACTTGCAAGTTCTCCGGTAACCATTTCAAAATAATGAATGCCACATCATCTCAAAATAAAATTCTTAAGAAGATTAGAATGAATAAAACAAAATGCAAAAAAGTAAACAACAGGAAGATTACTTCCCGTATAACCAAAGCCGGCATCCCGGCGGCCTCCTTTAATTTACCACCTTGCCGGCAAGGCGGCAACCTCCTTCCCCTGATTCCTATAATCAGTCGACTTCTCTTATATATTTACTCCCTCCGTCTCATAAAATTCTTCCACTTTCCTCTTTGAATCGTCCCAAAAAATTCTTCCCACATACCATTTTTGGGCATTTCATATGGTTCACATTCATTTCATTTTTTTCTTACATAAGTACAACCACACATTTCCACTTTATTACACTTTCTTAATCTCCGTGTCAAGTCAAAGTGTGAAGAATTCTATGGGACGGAGGGAGTATTAACGTAATAATAGTGTATAATTCTACCATACTTCCTCCATCCCAATTTGATTTGCAAAATTTCCTTTTTTGGTTATCCCAAAATGGTTTTTTCACTTTCTATTTTAGGTATGTAAATAAGAATAAAGTGACAAATTTACCTCTACTTTTACTTTTTCCTCATTAACTTAAAGGAATCTACTTTTAGAAAGATCGGCAAAAGTGTAAAAAACAAGCATAATTTATTGTCATTTCTTAATCCTTGTGCCGATCAAAGTTTGGAATTCAATTCGGGACGGAGGGAGTATTATTTACTACCTCCGTCCCAAAATGATGGTCCTGTATTTCCTTTTTGGGATGTCCCAAAATGATGGTCCTGTTTCCCTTTTTGGAAATAAATATGTGGTCCATATCATTTCACTTTATTATACTCAAATCTCAACCACAACTTTTACCTTTTCAACCACTTTATTAAAACGTGTGCCCAAAAGAAATGAGACCATCAAATTGGGATGGAGGGAGTATTAGTTTTCATTTTATTTTTAGCAAAAATGTTCATTCCCTCTCTTCCAAGTTCTAACCGTATAACGTCCCAATTGAATGAACCATTTGAAGCCATGGACGGTCCTAGAAATTCAAGAAACAGAGAAAGAATCGTGAGGGAAATTGGGTTAACTCTGAGGCCGAGCTTGAGACTGATTTCTGGTGATGAGGGGACCAGAATTGATATCCTCCAGAGGTACGCAATGCAACTTCGTTGAGCCAATCCTTCTGGTAGGAAGAGGAAAAGGTTTAGGGGATGTTCCCCTATGTTGCTATTCCATTGTTTTCTAAGGCGAAGTAGATAGATCTGAGCCTGATATATAGCTCCGCCGTCAATATGTGGTTAGAAACCTCAACCCGGCGTCACTGCCTAGATTCCGCCATCTCCTCTAACCTTGGCCCCCAAAAGTGACCATGCTGCCTCCGACAGTCCCCACAGGGAGAACTATCCAATAAGTCATGAACTTTCATAAAAAGTGCAAATAAGTCCTTTTGTAGGAGGATTCTGTCCGACCGTCGCCACTTTGGAAGGTTTCCGGTGTAATTTTTTGATGATTTTTTTAGCATTTTCTTCATTAAGTCTAGTTTACTCATACCAAATTTCAGCTAAAAATTCAACCGGGAAAGCATTCGAATTAATTTTTGAAGATAACTGCGCAGTTAGACAGCGCAGTATATTTCAGAAAATCATTTGACTGTCTTCTCGATTTAATTTTTAGCTGAAATTCGCTATGAGTAAACTAGACTTAATGAAGAAGATGCTCAAAAAAGTTCAACAAAAAATTCCACCGGAAACCTCCCCAAATGGAGATATCCGGACAAAGCCTCCTCTAAAAGGGTTTATTTACACTTTTTATGAAAGTTCGAGGGCTTATTTGATAGTTCTGTTAGTATATATGTCCTAGCGACAATCACTTTTTTGAGATATATGTACTTGATCACATTCAGTTTTATATATTTGATATATACGATATTACACATTGATGATTAAGTATTTCGACTGTCAATATCTTATTCATAATTGTGTTCCCTTGGACTTATGTTGTCAGTAAGTGGGAGCTTATATGATGTAACATATGTCCCAAAATAGCCCTAATCAATGATCATCAAGAATGGGATATTGATGATATGCGATATGATTGGTATGTAGACTGCATCATACTTTTAGAAAGTATAGTTGATCTCACAACTATGAGTTCCTGTAATTCATGATGGTCATATATATATATTTTAGAGAATATTGGCATACCCACCGAAAAGCCATTTGATAAGTTCTATTCATGTGTCTATGGGATTATCGGTGTATATAGTAGTGTAATAGTCCTCCAACTTGAGGTCAATACGTACTACATGTGCGTAGTGATGTACTTTGACCATGACCAACGCTTGCACTCCAATCAGGGTAGATACGGTCATATGGCATGTGTTGGGTGCATCACGAAGCACATGGAGTAGTAGTTGAGCCAAGAAAGGATTCATTCCTCGTAATAGATTAAGAGAGAACATTCTATTTCTCATATCTAGATGGATCATAAAGTCATTTACCAATACAAAGATATATTCGTTTTGGATATCGAATATGATCGTTATAGATCATCTAGAAAGATTGAGAGACAGAAACTAAAGGCCTGTTTACTAACAGAAATATTTTCTGTTTTTCCAAAATTTTGGAAAACTGGAGATAGAAAAATTGGAAAACGTGTTTACCTAACTGTTTTCCAAAAGAATAAAAACGAGATATGTCTCACGTTTTTCTTCTGAATTAGAAAAACGACATTCAGCCGTTTTTAGAGTTTAGAGAACGCGGAGCTAAAGTGCTTATTTAATCGCCTTCCTCTGCATACCTTCCTTCCCTTTAATGCGCTCTACCTTCCTCAGTCTTTACTACCCTCTACCTTCCTCCGCCTACCATATTTACATCCTCGCCAACCCCCTGCAAAACTTGAAGATCGCACAGCTTCCCTATTAAAGTCGCACGCCAGGTTTTCCAAACGCATCGCACAGCTTCTCCAACACTCTGCAGGTCGTAGCTTCTTTCCCCAAAGGCATCACATCAGCTTCACCTAATAGGGAGTCGCTGCTAGGAGCTGCACCCTGCCATCACGGAATCTCCCGATTCTTCAGTAGGCTCGTGTTCTGTAGATGAGTTCAAGGTAAACTTTCAAATTAAATGGCATCTTCACTTTACCTTGTAGAACATTGGAATTCGATTGAAAACCTGAAGGCCATTGAGCTTCATATTTTTTTTTTTAATTTATGGGTATTTTTGATGCAATAGTATACAGTTACTACTGATTTGATTATTTTGATATTTGGGTATTTTTGATGCATAATACTAAGGGAAGATTGCTGAAAATCATAATACCTGCATCCATACTTGCAGGTTTCCCATCACCAAAAAATTGAATAGTGTTATCATTCCATTTGGATAGTCATTGAAGTTAAAATACTATTACATAGTTACATTTACGTTTTTTGTTCTAGAGAGGGGGCTGGGTGGGGAAGTATATCTTATGGTTATGTATACAGAAAATTGCATGTTGAACAATTTTAACAATATATAAAAGAAAATGGAAGTCTTTTATGGTTACACAGTTTTTTCATTGCTTAAAAAGTATGTTTTCATTGCTTAAGGATGATTTTTTCATTGCTTAAGAAGTCTGATAGCATGACTACCCTTTAGGTAGCTGAGGTTGTCCATTTGAACCCTCTGCCTGCACTTTGAAATTTCGTATATTAACTAATTATTTAATAGAAGTATATATAACGTAGGGGGCAATTAACCTAGGCAAATTGAATAACTTCATATAACTTCTTTAGAAAAACTACTAGAGTCCATGATTGACATCCCCTGGAAATACTGAAGGCAATTAAAGAAGAACCATATCTGACTATGTTTGAGACCCCTAATTTGTACGATAATCATCAAACAATTCTTTGTGTCACTTTTATATTTGTGGAATCAACTTATTCTATATATGTAATGCATAATAACTTTTGCTAACAACTCAATTTTATGTTGCTAGGATCTGTTTGTACTTGTAATGTGTGTTTCAAAAATGAAACTTTGAAGACTTTAATTTGAACTCAAAGTGATCGGTTTAGGATCTGTTTAGTTCAGATCTGTATCTTTCACTTTGAAGACAATTTTAACTAGGATCTGTTAAAATTTGAAGACTTCTTTGAAAACTTATTCGAGGATCTGTCTAACTCCTCCAAGTGTATTTGAAGACTTATTCAGACTTATTCCAGGATCGGTTTAACTCCTCCAAGTGAAAGATTTTTTAATCTCAACTAAAGAGCTTTTGTTCTGATGTTATGTCGTTCCAACTACTTTCAGTAATTCTTTTAATTGGGTTTTATTAGTTCATATTACACAATGACCCGCTTTCAATTACACTGATACCATAGAGTCCTATATTCACTATTGTACTATATGCAAATTATTTATTAGAAACATATCTGAATATATCTGTAAAAGTTGTATGTGGATTTTTCCCCAACTACGATCTTTTTAATTCATTTTTTGGTATTATTCAAGTGAGTGTCCAAATTCTTTGTGGTAGATGAGTTTAACTCAAGACGAAAAGGATGATTACATATGGCCTGATGAAAAAGAGACTTTATTCTTGACTGTGCTATATGAAAGGGTAAAAAAAGATCCTCATGGGAATCCAACATTTAAGGGGCGGGACTGGAATGATATGGATAGTGAAATGTTGATCCGCGGTCATTACAATATGGTGGTGACAGGCTACGAGGGAAGTACAATAGGTTGAAGATCATACACAGACAATTTAGTCAATTATTGGCTCATACTGGAGTTACATATGATTCGAGTAGGAATGTTGTATATGCCACAGAGGAATGTTGGCAGAAATTTTACAAGGTACATGTCTAATTTAATAAATTATTTTTTTGAATCATAATTTTAATAAACTCTTTAAATGACATATGTGTAATACAAATATGCAGTTGAACAGGGGCATTAGGACCTTTAAAAGGAAGGGTTGCAAGAACTACCCGTTAATGAATCTTGTTTTCGGACAAGGGAGTGCAAGTGGAGGACTTGCTACTCCTTCAACCCAAGTACCCAAAATGGTTTTTCACTTTTTATTTTAGGTATGTAAATAAGATTAAAGTGACAAATTTACCTCTACTTTTACGTTTTCCCCATTAACTTAAAGGAATCTATTTTTAGAAAGATTGGCAAAAGTGCAAAAAGCAAAAATCATTTATTGTCAGTTCTTAATCCTTATGCCGATCAAAGTTTGCAATTCAATTCAGGACGGAGGGAGTATTATTTATTAGTTTTCATTTTATTTTTAGCAAAAATGTTCATTCCCTCTCTTCCAAGTTCTATCCGTCTAACGTCCCAATTGAATGAACCATTTGAAGCCATGGACGGTCCTAGAAATTCAAGAAACAGAGAAAGAATCGTGAGGGAAATTGGGTTAACTCTGAGGCTGAGCTTGAGACTAATTTCCGGTGATGAGGGGACCAGAATTAATATCCTCCAGAGGTACGCAATGCAACTTCGTTGAGCCAATCCTTCTGGTGGGAAGAGGAAAAGGTTTGGGGGATGTTCCCCTATGTTGTTATTCCATTGTTTTCTAAGGCGAAGTAGATAGATCTGAGCCTGATACATAGCTCCGCCGTCAATATGTGGTTAGAAACCTAAACCTGGCGTCACTGCCTAGCTTCCGCCATCTCCTCTAACCTTGGCCCCCAAAAGTGATCATGCTGCCTCCGACAGTTCCCCAGAACTATCAAATAGGCCATGAACTTTCATAAAAAGTGCAAATAAGCCCTTTTGTAGGAGGGTTCTGTCCGACCGTTGCTATTTTGGAAGGTTTTCGGTGCAATTTTTGATGATTTTTTTTAGCATTTTCTTTATTAAGTCTAGTTTACTCATACCAAATTTCAGATAAAAATTCAACCGGAAAGACATTCGAATTAATTTTTGAAGATAAATGCGCAGTTAGATAGCGCATTATATTTCAGAAAAACATTTCATTGTCTTCTCTACTGAAGTTTTAGCTGAAATTGGGTATGGGTAAACTAGACTTAATGAAGAAGATGCTCAAAAAAGTTCATCAAAAAATTCCACCGGAAACCTCACCAAATGGAGACATCCGGACAAAGTCTCCTCTAAAAGAGCTTATTTACACTTTTTATGAAAGTTCGAGGGCTTATTTGATAGTTCTGTTAGTATATATGTCCTAGCGACAATCACTTTTTTGAGATATATGTACTTGATCACATTCAGTTTTATATATTTGATATATACGGTATTACACATTGATGATTAAGCATTTCGACTGTCAATATCTTATTCATAATTATATTCCCTTGGACTGATGTTGTCAATAAGTAAGTGGGAGCTTATATGATATAACATAGGTCCTAAAATAGCCCCGATCAATGATCATCAAGAATGGGATATTGATGACATGCGATAAGATTGGTATGTGGACTGCATCATACTTTTAGAAAGTACAGTTGATCTCACAACTATGAGTTCCTGTAATTCATGATGGTCACATATATATATATATATTAGAGAATATTGGCATATACCCACCGAGAAACCATTTGATAAGTTCTATTCATGTGTCTAAGGGATTATCGGCGTATAGAATAGTGTAATAGTCCTCCAACTTGAGGTCAATACGTACTACATGTGCGGAGTGATGTACTTTGACCATGACCAACGCTTGCACTCCAATCGGGGTAGATACGACATGTGTTGGGTGCATCACGAAGCACATGGAGTAGTAGTTGAGCCAAGAAAGGATTCATTCCTCGTAATAGATTAAGAGAGAACATTTTACTTCTCATATCTAGATGGATCATAAAGTCATTGACCAATACAAAGATATATTCGTTTTGGATATCGAATATGATCGTTATAGATCATCTAGAAAGATTGAGAGACAGAAACTAAGTTATTGGAATAGACACAATATCATGTTCTAGACTTAGTTGAATGTTCGTTGAATGAAAGGACCGTATCACTATGAGCTCTATATTACAGGGAGTTTGTATAGTCCTCGCAAACGTCCTTATATATTAAGTTTGTCTATAGAATCGTCTAAGGATCCGCTAAGACCTTAATTTGATTAGTGATTAATATATAAGACCCTATGGGTCACACAACAAGTGATTATACATTCCGATTGAATTGTTAGAAGGAATTAAATATTATTAATTGGATTAAATAATATTTAATTTGTAATACTTAAAATGTATTAAATATTAATTAGATTAAACATATTTAATTCATGAAGTTGAAGGAGAGTTCTGTTTGATAGAATTAATTAAGTAAGATAAATTAGATTTATCATACTTAAATAAGATGTATTTATTATTAAATAAAGTAGATATTTTCTTTTGTAATTTGGAATTAAAAGAAAAGTAAATAAAATAAATATTAATATATAACAATTAGAAAGTGGCGTGCAGCCACATCTCAATTATTATTATTATTATTATTATTATTATTATTATTATTATTATTATTATTATTATTATTATTATTATTATTATTATTATTATTATTATTATTATTATTATTATTATTATTATTATTATTATTATTATTATTATTATTATTATTATTATTATTATTATTATTATTATTATTATTATTATTATTATTATTATTATTATTATTATTATTATTATTATTATTATTATTATTATTATTATTATTATTATTATTATTATTATTATTATTATTATTATTATTATTATTATTATTATTATTATTATTATTATTATTATTATTATTATTATTATTATTATTATTATTATTATTTTGTTTTGTTTTATCTACTTATTTAATTAATTAGGAGTATTGGTCCTATCAGGATTAGAACTCATTAATTAGAAATGCTTTCATTGTGATTGAGAAACTAGTTTAGAACTAGTATAAATACAATCTCCTCCTTCATAATGGATAGACCAGTTTTCAGATTCAAGTATTACCAATTGATTTCTTTGCGAAGAGATTTCCTAGTCTTTCTCTTAAGGAGATCTAACCGTTCTTTTGGAAAGGAGAAATCACGTGGATACCAAATGTCTAAGGATTATCACCGCTAGGCTGGAAGATCTGTAAGTTCTAACCCAGATCTGTTATTATTGCTACATTCGTTGTTTTGTCATAATCAGGGAAGATCTGTTCGGGAAATTTTTTAAATCCCGTTGATGTACTTTCGAGGTACGTTACATCAATTTCCTAACAAGTTCTCCCTATATATCCCTTTCCCCTTTTTAGTTTTCTAATTTAAGGGTCTAATTTTAGATTCACTAAAAAATTGAGGGTTAATCTTAATAAATATAATCACATCATACTAATCACTTTGAACACATAAAATGCTAATGAAAACTCTATATCACTTTCATATTATATTTACATTGAAATTAATATTAACTAGTGTAACACCCGGGGCAATGCCCCGGTAGTGTCATGTTAATATGAAATATAATACTCCATCATATATTAAATGTGCAGGAAAAAGATAGCATATATTAATATATGTTTTGAGTTATTTATAGAAATGGTTAATAACATTGTTTATGTTGAAAAATAATATATTACAGGTATATTACTAAAGTTTTGTTGAGAAATGAGAAAGGGATAAAAATTGGTGGCTTAAGATTTATTATTATTATCATTGTTATTATTGTCATTAATATTAGCACGGTAATTTAAAAAAGTTCATAACGTGCAAAGTAACAAAAGTATAGTGAAATGAAAATATTCTTGTGATAAGTATCATACATCGATGTGCTATAAAAGAAAATCAAACATTTTGAAAGACTTCTTTGTATACAACATTTGTTGTTGTATTGCATCCTTCTTGTCACGCCCCGGACCGCATCCGAGCCACGTAGACAACCGTCGTACAACCTGATAAGAACAACAACAGTTCATCCCTATTGAGTTGTACAAGGCGTCTGATTGATTCTATTGCCAAACCGATTAGTAAACACATACAATCAACATCAATATCATAATGAAACAAATGCGGAAATAATAAAATGTTTGATACTTAGCCACACGTGGCAAACACGGGCACGCAGACCCCCAACTGTTTTAATGAAAATATTGTTCAAAAATCCATGAGCGGTTTATACATTTGAAATAAGAATCGAAGCACGAACCACGTCTTCCTTCTCGATCAGTCACCCTAGGCAAAGGTGCAGGTAGTAGGACTCTAGCCTCAACCTGAAAAATGTGAGGGCCCCCGGAGGGGTCAGTACTCCATAGAAGTACGAGTGACAAGCAGGCTATATGAAGAATAACTAATGTTTCAGACACGAGACCCAAAAATAGGGTGATATATACATATAGATGTCCCTCATCCACCCGATGATACATACTGTATATATACTCGTAAAATACTCAACCCGTAGGTCATTTACCTTAAAGAGTCTTTTAGAGATAAAGTTCTTACCTGACTTTTCTCACTCCTTTCCCGGTTACCTAGCTCACAAGCTATAGTCTACCTTCGATTCATACTACCGAGTGTTTTAGGATCATTTACCGTCCAAGGCACTCAACCCATCCTGGAGTATTTAAGATCATTTACCGTCCAAGGGTACTCGGTCCCACCTGGAGTATTCTGGATCATTTTCCGTCCAAGGGTACTCGACCCCACCTGGAGTATTCTGGATCATTTACCGTCCAAGGGTACTCGACCCCACCTGGAGTATTCTGGATCATTTACCGTCCAAGGGTACTCGACCCCACCTGGAGTATTCTGGATCATTTACCGTCCAAGGGTACTCAATCCCCAGTCTATTCTCTACCAAATCCTAATCTGGATATGGCTAACCTTTCATTCCTTTAACTATGGACAATGCCTAGCCCTATAGTCATATAACAATCCTTAGGATCCAACGTGGGCGGGTCCCACCCGAACGGCCCATGTTAACCTACTCAAAACTGCCCATTCTGAGCTTAACCCAAGACCCGGTCGGGTATCCCACCTTACCTGGTCGGGTGGGGTGAGGCAGTAGCCCCTGGAGCCAACTTTACTTGAGACCCGGTCGGGTCTACACCCATACCCGGTCGGGTCTAGTGTGGCAGTGGCTTCTGGAGCCATTTTTAATCAAAACCCGGTCGGGTATTCACCCATACCCGGTCGGGTATCACCTTTGTCTTGGCGGTCAACGCTCGTTTGACCGCCCAAACGAAGTCCGATTAACGTGAAATTTTATACACTTATACTTCTTGACGTCCTTGATCCAAAAATACCATTTTGGATCCCTGGAACATCACACATAAGAAGTTATCACATTTTTGATCACCAAACCTACATAACATGTTTTTCAATTATGTTTTATGTATAATCATGGCATAAACACACACTTGGTTATCTTTAATCATCCCACAAAACATATTCCTGATTACTTTAGGTAATCTCATGCCTCACGCAAAAGTTATAAAGCATAAAGCCGTCTTCTCACCTTAATGAAGCTTATGAAGTTCTAGCCTCCCCGATTTAGCTCCGACGAAACTCCGGCGAACTTCAACGAACTCCGGCGACAACTCCGGCGACCTTTTCAACTCCGTGAAAGTTCCTTGAATACCTTAGACAAGTTACTAACAAGGTTTTATCATCATAAAACCCATAGTAATACAAATAACCTCAAAAAGGTTATTTTCCGGCGAACCGGTCACTTTGGCTTCTAAGTCCGTTCTTGGACTTAGAACTACCTTCCAACCCCTCTCTCTACACATCCCAACGTGTAGAACATTACTAGGGTGTGAAATATGATTGAATAACCATAAAAGAGTATTGAAGAACAAGAAATGGGATTAATGGAGTCCTTACCTTGCTAAACACCAGTTTTCCTCTCCAAAACCAACTTTTCCTCTTCTCTTTTCCCCTCCTTCTTCCCCCTTAGCTCAAGTTCGTAAATGGCTGCAAAGAATGGAGTATTGCAGAGCTTCTCTCACCTCTCTTGTGGGATGGACGAACTGATTGGAGGTGGGTGGAGGGAACCCCTCACTTTTGTCTCAATAGCCCAAAATAATGTGAGGAGGGGCCCTTGGTTGGTTTGATTGGTCTCCTTACCAATCAGCCTCTCATTTCCATGCCTTTCATGCGGCTCCCCTTGATGTTTTCCAGACCAAGGACGTGGGTTGGCCCCCACTCATGTGGGAGGTCAACCCTTTGTGTACCCGAGTGTACAACCGGTCCCGAAAGTTGTATTTTCCGGACTGTTTTAAGTATATTTTATTTTATCGGGTCAAATAAAATATAACACTCGTTCCCAATCCTTATTGGGCCTTAGAATCATTATGAAATCCCCAACTTTAATTTATAGGTTCTCGGAATCCCTTTTTGGACTGTTATCTGATAAATTGCCGATACCGATAATTTGGCCCGTTTGACCAACCGGTCAACCTTGTGCCATTGTCATGGCCCAATTAGGATATCCACCACCATATACATATTATCTAGTCCAAGATTAATATAATATGTGGTCCCGATAATATCGGGCGGCCCCACATCTGGTGTGGGCCCCACGTGAATTTTACTATTCACGTAATAGAAATGATAAAAATTTACAATCACGTAAAAATGCTTTTATACATTTCTCAAGGTGCAATACATAATTTGGTACAGTACAAATACTCGGGGGCGGTGTTACAAGTTCTACCCCCCTTATTTGGGATTTCGTCCCCGAAATCCACGCGTCTAGTCAAACAGAAATGGATATTGTTCCCTCATTAGGGTCTCCACTTCCCAAGTTTTCTCCTCGACACGATCACTCTTCCAAAGTACTTTTACCATCGGCACCTCTTTGCTCCTCAGCTTCTTTACCTGTCGGTCCATGATTTTCACTGGCTGCACCGTATAGTGCAGGTCTTCTCGAATTTCCACCGGTGGTTTCTCAAGAATATGTGACGGGTCCCGCACATACTTCTTGAACATAGAAACATGAAATACATTATGAATCTTTTCTAACTCCGGAGTCAACTGAAGTCGGTAAGCTACAACCCCAATCCTTTCAAGGATTTTGAATGGACCTATGTAACGTGGGTTAAGCTTACCCCGACTGAGGAACCTGATGATCCCTTTCCAAGGTGATACCCTCAGAAATACCTCGTCACCAACCTCAAACTCCAACGTTCTCCGACGTTTATCAGCATAGCTCTTCTGCCGGTCTTGGGCAGCCTTGAGCCTATCCTATATGACTTTTATCTTCTCCTTAGTGATCTCGACTAACTCGGTGCCCTCGAGCTTAGCCTCGCCGACCTCGTTCCAACACAATGGTGTCCGACATTTCCTCCCATACAATGCTTCGTATGGAGGCATGCCTATACTTGCCTGATAACTGTTGTTATAGGCGAATTCCACCAAAGCCAACTGATTGTCCCAGCTCCCCTAGAACTCCAAGGCACATGCCCTTAACATGTCCTCCAAGATTTGAATCACCCGTTCAGATTGCCCATCCGTTTGAGGATGAAACGCAGTGCTAAACCTCAATTTCGTACCCATGGATTCCTGGAACTTAGGCCAAAACCGTGATGTGAACCGTGGGTCTCTATCCGATACTATAGTAACCGGGACCCCATGCAGTCTCACAATCTCATCTGTGTACAATTTGGCCAACCGCTCGAGCGTATAGGTAGTGTTGATAGGTAGGAAATGAGCGCTCTTGGTCAGCCTATCGACTACCACCCATACCGCGTCGTAGTTCCTAACCGTCCGTGGTAGACCCACCACGAAGTCCATGGTAACATGCTCCCACTTCCATTCTGGAATGGTAAGTGGTTGTAGTAACCCTGCCGGGTGTTGGTGCTCTGCCTTAACCTGTTGACAAGTGAGGCAACGGCTCACGTATTCTGCAATTTCTCTCTTCATCCCCGACCACCAGTAACTTTCCTTCAAATCCCGGTACATCTTTGTACCGCCCGGGTGCATGGCATACGCAGATGAGTGAGCCTCTGATGGGCACTAGTTGTTAGTGTCTAAGTATACATTTTTATTATTGTTTGTAATGTTTATTTACTAGTTTTGTGTAAGTTTATAGTTGCTAGTTTGCATTTGATTGTAATCGTATTTTTAGCATTTTATTGTTTGTTGTAAGTTGTAGTTAGTTGAGCTATAAGTTTAGGATAGGTTTGGAAGCAAAAAGGATGAAGAAACCTGAGTTTTGTGCAAAACCCGGTCGGGTATGGACTTTACCCGGCCGGGTATGAAGTGACAAAGGAAATTGCTACAAAATTAGCAAATACCCGGTCGGGTATTCCATATACCCGGTCGGGTATTCTGTGATTTCGGACCAAAGAACGTGCAGAAGACACAAAAACATGGGAAAATATTTGATTTGGTAAATACCCGGTCGGGTATGTCAAAATACCCGGCCGGGTATCCGGCATTAGGTGTTGAAAACACCTATAAATAGCCCCATTTTCCTTCACATTTCATCATCCCTTCTTCCATACTCTTTAGCTCAGTTTAGAATAGCATTTCTTTATATTTTTCTAGCTATGTTTAGTCTCCAAATGAGGAGCTAAACTTCCAATCTTGGTGTTGCTCTTGAAGCTTGTTGATTATTAAAGTTGTGAGTTATTTTCTTAACTTCTTTCCTTGAATATTAATTAATAGTTCTTTCCTTAATACCATCTCTATATTAATGTTGGGGAGTGTTGCTAAGATGACAATTAGTTAACATCTCGACATTAGTTAGAATGGTATTTTCTTCCTCTATATTAATGTTGGGGAGTGTTGCTAAGATGACAATTAGTTAACATCTTGATATTAATTATAGTAGGATTCATCTTCTTTAATAATATTCTTCCTTGAATATTAATTAATTCCTACTCTTATTTCATATTAATATTTTGAACATTACTTAAAGGATCAACTAGTTTTGTTTCATATATTAATTATTACTAGAAACGATCAACGAACCGATGGTTAATCGTTGATGGTTTCACAAGTAAGTAACTTCGGTTTATTAATGCACGGTCGTGGTTAATAAACTTAAGAGGGATTAATTTTGTTGGTTAAACCGAAACCGCTTGTGTTGAGGTTATCAATCTCAATTGATTTCATCAAGGAGTTAGAAAGATTAAATGCTACTATTAAATCGGTATAAGGCGTTGTTCTATATTTGATTAATAGTAAGGGTTATTAATGAACGGTCGT
This sequence comes from Cuscuta europaea, assembly GCA_945859875.1. Lineage (NCBI taxonomy): Eukaryota > Viridiplantae > Streptophyta > Magnoliopsida > Solanales > Convolvulaceae > Cuscuta > Cuscuta europaea. Next base: position 4,698,750 of record CAMAPE010000019.1, on the reverse strand, counting down.
TGTTAATAACTACCCTCGATGAAGTGGATATACTCCCCGATTGAGTATTCGAGAGGGAATAAGTTATAGATATAACAATGATCGACAAAAATATATCAACAAGTGGAAAGTAGCAATGCCAAGTCCTTTTTATCTTTGAATTAAATCTCATATAGGTTGTTCATCTTAGTTCTTAATTAAATTAAATCACTCAATCCAAATCCCCCCTTTTATTTACTAAGTATCATAAAAAGAGAAATATTCCTTTCCCTGTGGATACGAACTCTACTACGCTATACTACGTATAAGTGTTAGTATTGAAAATTATTTTGACGCACCGTGACAAAGTGCTCGTCAGCCTCCTCAAGGATAGATTTTCGGAGCTCCTCATCCGATGGTACACACACTCGTTCCGTGAATAGTAGAAGTCCATCTTCTCTCTCACGGAAACCCTCGACGGGCCCCACAAGCATCCGTTCCCGGATTTTCTGAAATTCCTCGTCATTGCCTTGACATGTTCTGATTTCATCTAATAAGGTGGGTCTCACCTCAAATCTGGCCAATAGCGCCCCATCCGTGGATACCTCCATGCGTGCCCTCAGTGCCCGTAAACATGTGAGTAAAACCCCTGATGATGAGCTCTCCCTGCTCAGTGCATCAGCTACAACATTAGCCTTGCCTGGATGATAGTCAATGATCAAGTTGTAATCCTTAATCAACTCCATCCATCTCCTCTGTCTCATGTTCAACTCTTTCTGAGTGAACACATACTTCAAGCTCTTGTGGTCGGTGTAAATGTGACACAACTCCCCGTAGAGGTAGTGCCTCCAAATCTTCAATGCAAATACCACAGCACCTAGCTCCAGATCATGTGTGGGGTAGTTTACTTCATGCTTCCTCAACTGCCGAGAAGCATAAGCAATTACCTTCCCTGATTGCATCAGTACACATCCCAGTCCCTGAATGCTAGCATCGCTGTAGATGTCATACCCTAACCCTTGCACGGGCAGGGCAAGCACTGGTGCTTCGGTCAAACGTTTCTTTAGCTCAAGAAACCCCTTCTCACACTTGCCATCCCACACAAACTTAGCCCCCTTTTTAGTGAGCTTCGTGAGGGGGGATGCTATCACCGAGAATTTTTCCACGAATTTGCGGTAATACCCCGCTAAACCGAGGAAACTCCTTATCTCCTTCACGTTCTTGGGCCTCTCCCAATTAGTGACCGCCTCAATCTTGGAGTTATCAACTGAAATGCCCGAGCCCGATACCACATGCCCGAGAAACCCGATCTCCCCAAGCCAAAATTCACATTTAGAGAATTTGGCAAAGAGTTGCTTCTCCCGCAGTGTTTCAAGCACAAGCCTTAGATGTTTTTCGTGTTCCTCTTCATTCATGGAGTATATCAAAATGTCATCAATGAACACTATGACGAACTGGTCTAAGTATTGGTGAAATACTCGGTTCATGAGGTCCATCAATGCCGCGGGGGCGTTCGTAAGCCCAAACGACATTACTAGAAACTCATAGTGACCATACCTCGTACGGAATGCACTTTTGGGTATGTCACTCTCCTTGATCTTCAGTTGATGGTAGCCTGACCTCAAGTCAATCTTAGAGAACACAGTTGCCCCCCGTAGTTGATCAAACAAGTCATCGATCCTTGGCAAAGGATATTTGTTCTTTATCGTGACCTTGTTCAACTGACGGTAGTCGATACACATTCTGAGTGTACCATCCTTCTTCTTTACAAATAGTACCGGTGCTCCCCATGGTGAATGACTCGGCCTGATGAATCCGCTGTCCAGCAATTCTTCCAATTGCACCTTCAACTCTTGAAGTTCAGCCGGTGCCATCCGATATGGAGGAATCGAGATGGGTTTTGTACCGGGTTCTACTTCAATGGTGAACTCAATTTCTCGATCTGGTGGGAGTCCCGGGAGTTCTTCAGGGAAAACTTCTGGGTACTCACTCACCACTCTCACCTCAGTGAGACTCTTTTCCTTGCCCTCCTTGCCTATGACATAGGCCAAGTATGCTTGACACCCTTTCCTCATCATACGCCTTGCTCTTATGGCCGATATGATACAAGGGTTGAATTTCCCTCTATCTCCCTCGAAGCATAGAGTGCTCCCTTCTCCATCCTTTAGTTCTAACACCTTGGTGTAGCAATCTACCTTCGCATGGTGTTTTTCGAGCCAATCCATGCCAAGTATAGCATCAAACTCGAGCATATCTAACGGCACAAAGTCACCCGTTAGACAATGCCCCCCTATCCCTACATTACACGAGGGATAGTAGTGTTTCCGCTCTACATCATCTCCCAATGGCGTAGAGACCAACAAAGGTTGCATCATTGCTACCAAAGGCATGTTCAATCCCTTGGCAAACGCTTCGCTCACAAATGAACGTTGTGCCCCGGTATCGATGAGAATTCTCGCATCCCTATCGTTGATCTTTAGTGTTCCTACATATATAAGTCATGTAAGACACCCTATTCGTCATCCCGACAGAAAAGGACCGGACGAAAAAATTTCAGCCTAGAATTACCCTATACCCGGTCGGGTAGGGTCTTCTACCCGGTCGGGTATCACTCGAATTCTTAAGGGGAAACCCCCCTGTCTTCCTTGCTCGGTCGAGTACCAGCCTCGAATTCGGGCAAAATGTCAATACCCGGTCGGGTATATACCTATACCCGGTCGGGTATCACTCAAAATCCACAAATAAAAGCTCCCTGTCTTCTACGCTCGATCGAGTACATACTTCGAAGCTCAAAATATACACATACCCGACCGAGTATATAGCCATACCCGATCGGGTATTGCTCGAAATGTCAAAAATAAAGCATCCTGCCTTGGCTGCCCGAACGGGTGCACACTTCAAACTCGAAGCATAGCTTATACCCGGTCGGGTCTATAGGAGTACCCGATCGGGTCCTTCATATTTTTGAAGATTTTTCAACCCATTACATGATCAAATACGTGTGAACTCAAGAGATTACCTGCAATGGAGTCCGGGTTGGCCCGAGCATCAGCCTCGGTCATTGCATACACCCGTGCTTGGGTCCTCCCTTGGTTAACGGACGCGGCGTTGCTAGCCGTGGGTCCGCTCCTTCCCGTGCCGGCCTGAGACGGCCCCGCACGTCCCCTACTAGTCGTAGGTCCTCCCATGGCTCCCGATGGTTCTCCCCCGTTCAGCATTGGTCAAGAGGATTTGAGGTGGCTCGTGCTACCACATTTGTAACACCGGGGTGGTTCATTGCACTTCCCCGCATGACTCTTGCCGCAGTTTGCACACCTCGGTGACCACGTACTCCCTGGTCTGGCCCCTTGCCCTCCTGAGCCTTTATTCCTTTTCGCCGGTGGTGCCGGCGCCCTGAATGAACTGCCACCCCCAGCATGATGCTTCCGGGAGTGGTCTTGGGGTCCAGCGTTTCCCCATCTTCTTTTCTTCGCCTCCTCGGCGTCCCTCAACTTCCTCTCGTTCCATTGGGCTTCCCCAAGGAGCCCCTGATCAACGATTTGGCTAAATGTCATACTGTGATGGTAAGTAGCCCGGTCACGGATGTCCAATTGTAGAGCATCCCAAAAGTGATTGGCCATACGATTCTCATCCAATGAGTATTCTGGGATGAACCGTGCCAAGTCACAGAACCTTTGTTCCAATTGCCTCACCGAGCAACCATCCTCCTGTTTCAGGTTCGTGTACTCTCTTCTTTTGAGATTGACTTCAAAAGTTGAGTAGTACTGATTATAGAACTCCACTTCGAATTTCTCCCAAGTGGCTTCACCGTGGAACTTTCCCTCCACGCCTTCCCACCATACAACAGCTACCCCTTCTAGTTACCTGGTGGCAACCCTCAACTTCACGTCGAGTGAAATTTGCATGTCCCTAGAAGCATCATTCAGCTTCTTAATCCAGTCGGCGGCCTCAGATATGTCGCCCTTGCCATCAAATGATTTGCACCCCAAGGCCCTGGCCTCCTTGAGGTACTTGGAGATACGCACCATCGTGTCTCCTCCAAATGCCCCGGATGGAGCACTAGAAGCACCTCGGCTTCCTTGCCCCATGGTCTGCCTAGCCTGTCTCGCTTGGCGCTGCTGTTCTCTCTTTGCCTTATTCTCGAGGTACCATTCTAGTACCTCACTCATACGGTCATAATGAGGATCATCATCCTCATCTTCTTCCTCAAAGTCCTCCCCGTTGTACGGGGTCTCCTCTTGCTCCGTGCTTGGAGCATAGGTGAAGTCGTCCGGTTCGGTGGCCCATGACGGGTGCACGGAACCGACGCGTGTGCTACTTGTCGTCGGCGTGGTAGAACGCCCACGACCCCTGCCTCAGCCTCCTCCTCGGCTTTGGCCCCGGCCTCTACCCCTAGAGGTCCGTGATTCCGCCCGAGTGGCATGCCCGGTGGCTCCCGGCACATGCCCTGTCGGGTTCCTTCTAGTTATCCTGCGTCCACCCTCCATTTCTGAAAGAAATAAGGAATGAGTCATTAGACTCGTTTCAATGTCAATTGACGGATTAGTACAAAAGACACCCCTTGGTCCAACATTATGGCCAACAAACTGTTAAGGGTACCGTCTTAACAATAAGAGGTCAATAACTTGGTTTCCAACGGTTCCTTAAGTACAAAACTTCTGCTCATGGTTTTGTTCAAAACTTTTTGAAGATAACCATATTGAGAGGTTAATTATATAGTTTAGAAAACCTGGCTCTGATACCACTTAATTGTCACGCCCCGGACCGCATCCGAGCCACGTAGACAACCGCCGTACAACCCGATAAGAACAACAACAGTTCATCCCTATTGAGTTGTACAAGGCGTCTGATTGATTCTATTGCCAAACCGATTAGTAAACACATACAATCAACATCAATATCATAATGAAACAAATGCGGAAGTAATAAAATGTTTGATACTTAGCCACACGTGGCAAACACGGGCACGCAGACCCCCAACTGTTTTAATGAAAATATTGTTCAAAAATCCATGAGCGGTTTATACATTTGAAATAAGAATGGAAGCACGAACCACGTCTTCCTTCTCGATCAGTCACCCTAGGCAAAGGTGCAGGTAGTAGGACTCTAGCCTCAACCTGAAAAATGTGAGGGCCCCCGGAGGGGTCAGTACTCCATAGAAGTACTAGTGACAAGCAGGCTATATGAAGAATAACTAATGTTTCAGACACGAGACCCAAAAATAGGGTGATATATACATATAGATGTCCCTCATCCACCCGATGATACATACTGTATATATACTCGTAAAATACTCAACCCGTAGGTCATTTACCTTAAAGAGTCTTTTAGAGATAAAGTTCTTACCTGACTTTTCTCACTCCTTTCCCGGTTACCTAGCTCACAAGCTATAGTCTACCTTCGATTCATACTACCGAGTGTTTTATGATCATTTACCGTCCAAGGCACTCAACCCATCCTGGAGTATTTAAGATCATTTACCGTCCAAGGGTACTCGGCCCCACCTGGAGTATTCTGGATCATTTTCCGTCCAAGGGTACTCGACCCCACCTGGAGTATTCTGGATCATTTACCATCCAAGGGTACTCGACCCCACCTGGAGTATTCTGGATCATTTACCGTCCAAGGGTACTCGACCCCACCTGGAGTATTCTGGATCATTTACCGTCCAAGGGTACTCAATCCCCAGTCTATTCTCTACCAAATCCTAATCTGGATATGGCTAACCTTTCATTCCTTTAACTATGGACAATGCCTAGCCCTATAGTCATATAACAATCCTTAGGATCCAACGTGGGCGGGTCCCACCCGAACGGCCCATGTTAACCTACTCAAAACTGCCCATTCTGAGCTTAACCCAAGACCCGGTCGGGTATCCCACCTTACCCGGTCGGGTGGGGTGAGGCAGTAGCCCCTGGAGCCAACTTTACTTGAGACCCGGTCGGGTCTACACCCATACCCGGTCGGGTCTAGTGTGGCAGTGGCTTCTGGAGCCATTTTTAATCAAAACCCGGTCGGGTATTCACCCATACCCGGTCGGGTATCACCTTTGTCTTGGCGGTCAACGCTCGTTTGACCGCCCAAACGAAGTCCGATTAACGTGAAATTTTATACACTTATACTTCTTGACGTCCTTGATCCAAAAATACCATTTTGGATCCCTGGAACATCACACATAAGAAGTTATCACATTTTTGATCACCAAACCTACATAACATGCTTTTCAATTATGTTTTATGTATAATCATGGCATAAACACACACTTGGTTATCTTTAATCATCCCACAAAACATATTCCTGATTACTTTAGGTAATCTCATGCCTCACGCAAAAGTTATAAAGCATAAAGCCGTCTTCTCACCTTAATGAAGCTTATGAAGTTCTAGCCTCCCCGATTTAGCTCCGACGAAACTCCGGCGAACTTCAACGAACTCCGGCGACAACTCCGGCGACCTTTTCAACTCCGTGAAAGTTCCTTGAATACCTTAGACAAGTTACTAACAAGGTTTTATCATCATAAAACCCATAGTAATACAAATAACCTCAAAAAGGTTATTTTCCGGCGAACCGGTCACTTTGGCTTCTAAGTCCGTTCTTGGACTTAGAACTACCTTCCAACCCCTCTCTCTACACATCCCAACGTGTAGAACATTACTAGGGTGTGAAATATGATTGAATAACCATAAAAGAGTATTGAAGAACAAGAAATGGGATTAATGGAGTCCTTACCTTGCTAAACACCAGTTTTCCTCTCCAAAACCAACTTTTCCTCTTCTCTTTTCCCCTCCTTCTTCCCCCTTAGCTCAAGTTCGTAAATGGCTGCAAAGAATGGAGTATTGCAGAGCTTCTCTCACCTCTCTTGTGGGATGGACGAACTGATTGGAGGTGGGTGGAGGGAACCCCTCACTGTTGTCTCAATAGCCCAAAATAATGTGAGGAGGGGCCCTTGGTTGGTTTGATTGATCTCCTTACCAATCAGCCTCTCATTTCCATGCCTTTCATGCGGCTCCCCTTGATGTTTTCCAGACCAAGGACGTGGGTTGGCCCCCACTCATGTGGGAGGTCAACCCTTTGTGTACCCGAGTGTACAACCGGTCCCGAAAGTTGTATTTTCCGGACTGTTTTAAGTATATTTTATTTTATCGGGTCAAATAAAATATAACACTCGTTCCCAATCCTTATTGGGCCTTAGAATCATTATGAAATCCCCAACTTTAATTTATAGGTTCTCGGAATCCCTTTTTGGACTGTTATCTGATAAATTGCCGATACCGATAATTTGGCCCGTTTGACCAACCGGTCAACCTTGTGCCATTGTCATGGCCCAATTAGGATATCCACCACCATATACATATTATCTAGTCCAAGATTAATATAATATGTGGTCCCGATAATATCGGGCGGCCCCACATCCGGTGTGGGCCCCACGTGAATTTTACTATTCACGTAATAGAAATGATAAAAATTTACAATCACGTAAAAATGCTTTTATACATTTCTCAAGGTGCAATACATAATTTGGTACAGTACAAATACTCGAGGGCGGTGTTACACTTCTCCTCCACCCAACAAAATTTTCAACCCATTTCTGCTCTTGACTCTTGAAACAGCCACATATAGCTGCCCATGTGTGAATACACTTTTTTCCAAATAAAGTCCAACATGTGCTAGTGTTTGCCCCTAACTTTTGTTGATGGTCATTGCAAAGCATACTAAAATTGGGAATTGTTTCCTCTGAAGTTTTATGTGCAATGTTGTATCTGTTGGGCATAGATTCATCCTTGGAATCAATATTTTATTCCCTCTGCTCGGTCCGGTGAGGACTTTGGCTTCCAAGATGCGTTTCCCCAATTTTGTTATCACCCCTCGTGTTCCATTGCATAGACCTGCAGATTGATCAATATTGCGCAATAACATTATAGGGACACCGATTTTGAGGCTAAGCACATGATTTGGCAATCCAGATATTGAAATGCTGTTTAAATATTCTTGTGGATAAATGTCATCATCACCAGAACTACTTGCCGCAGTGGGACATATGCTGTCGTAGCTGAAATATTTTACCTCTTCTCCTGGTAACGTTGAGAGGATGTAGTTGTTTATGCCCTCTACTATTTCCAAAGTTGGTGCCAGGATTGCCCTCTCTTCCAAGTAGTCAAAATTTGACAAATTGTTGTGCAAGTCTGGATAAGTACTGTCAACAATGGCTTTGTAGTTATCCCCATTCGAGTGGATCAACAAATCAGGCGGTATTTCAACTTCAATGCCTCTGTCAGACTCCTTACCGATAGTGCCCTCGCCAATCTTTAATATCCACCTAGCAAATCGTTCAACTTCTTCCCTATCCAGCATGTTGCTTTGATGCATCAACCTCATGTTTATTGTGAGATGCTTGACTTGAACATAATTCCATAAGTATGATGAGTTTATTGCCGACGTGACAATTTCTTCACGCGTGCCTTTAGGGATTACCGGTAGCGTCTGTCGAAAATCCCCTCCTAGAACAACAATTTTTCCACCAAAGGGCAACTCTTCATTCTTTGGATTTACAGATGAGCAAATATCTCTGAGTGTCTTGTCAAGAGCCTCAAAGCAATATTTGTGAGTCATTGGCGCTTCATCCCAAATGATTAATTTTGTGGCTATTAATAATCTTGATTTTGGACTCCCGCGCTTGATATTACATGTTGAATTTTCAGCAATACTCAATGGGATCGAAAACCTCGAATGAATTGCAGAATAATATATATTAATGCTAATATATACTATGTATTATATAATTGGAGACTTAAATTATTAATATTAATATAAAACGTAGTTATTATAAATGAAGTACGCAGAATCATTTTAAATTTATGATGATATTTGATTGCATTCGTATTAACGATTAAATTATTTTTTAATAATGTAGTTTTATTAATAATTGAATTGGAAGTTGTGAAGAGTAAATTGGAACTTGTAATGAGAGGTTCTACCACCGGGAAGCAATAATGACGCAATGCCGCTTGAAGCAACATTAATCAACACTTGTCCTCTGCTCCTCACAGATGCTGCCAATGTATTCCATAAGAATGTTTTTCCAGACCCACCAAATCCATGAACAAAATACACACCTGGTTTGTGAAGATAACGGGTGACGTGTTTAGCATGACTTAAGATATTAATTGAGATATAATAAGTATTCATTAATTTTATGTAGTTTTCCTACCTCCTTGATCTGTAAATATTGCATTAATAACACAATCATAAATTTCTTTTTGTTCAGTCGTTAATGATGGAAGTAACTGCATCAGCTGGCTAGACAATTCTTCCTTATCATACTGCATTTCTTCCCGTACCAATGCGTCAACTACTCGTCCATCATCTATATGTTCTACGACAGGCATCCCTTCAAAGTCAGCCAATGTTCTTCCATTACGCTTTAGAATCTCTTCGATCCTTTGAAGTGCCTTGTCTTGAGCCTCGCTCTCTTAAATAATTTAAGAACATTAATTGTATACATTTAATTAAATAATTTAACATGTACAATGATATGTAAAACTAATGTCACTCTTTAAATTGAAAAATAATAGTAATCCTATTTATTCTATAAAATGCAATATAATTGTTAATGATGTGGAAGCGTACCTGAGACAATGTACGTTATATTTGGATTTCCTGGACCATGCAAGAAATCATCTGCAAGAAGCTTCCAACAATTGGTCCACACGTGCAATGGAGAATGCAGATTCTTTATAAGCAGAAAAGTAGCAAATAATGTTCTTAAGTATGATGCAGTTCCCCATTTGTTCACTTCTTCGAGTGCTTCAACAAATTCTTGATCGTCATCTATAATACCTAGTGCGTGGCAGGCATCTTTGTATGTCGGGTATACGACACCATCCACGGTGCGAACATCTTCAAAAGACTGACATCCTTTAGCTTTATTGAGTAGTATCCTTAAGTACCAACACTCGCCCGATCCCGGAGGTATGTTATGTATTCTCCCAATGCATGAGCGTTGTTGTCTTTTCACCCAAACTTTTGCACTCTCTTTCCATGTATACTTCATGGGAAATTCTGCGTAAGAAAGTGTTCTACCATCTGGATCAACTCTATTAGTTTCAAACCACGCAGTGAGCGTGGTTTTTTGTACTTTGGACTGCTGCACCACCTATTATTTTTGAAAATATTAAAATGAAATTGTTAGTAACTATTATTATATTCAACTATTTTAATTGAAAGTCAGTTTACAAAACTTACCTGCTCAATTTCTTGATCTTCATTGTATACCACATATTGCTGATTGGGGAGATGACAACTCAGTCTTTCAACAGCCGAGATTCTGTAATGTATATCAAAGCTCAATATCCTCCACATACCTTCTGCGGCGCTAATATACCTGCAATTGCAGTAAGCTTTAATCTCATCATGTACGGCATTGTTGTTCTCCGCTGTATCTTTTTCATACTCAAGATCCTATTTGGCAAACTCAAGATCCTGTCGTTTTAATACCAGCTAAAATAGCAAATCTGTCCATCAGGTAAATACTTAACTTCATCCACGCAGCCCAACCAAAAAAAGTTTAATAAATTTTCAACAGCATTTGTATTAATTTATAGGTAATGAAGCAGCAAAAAACTTAAATACATGTGGGCCAACTTAGTCATTATATTGAAAAATACTAAGAAACTAACAGAAAATAATAAAAATACTGAAGATAAATGTGTATGCTAAGATGTAAATAACTTAGAAATAAAAAGTAATTCAGCTAAAGTATGATCCATTAACAGAATTATCATGGTGAAGCTTTAAGTTTCTTTCGAGCCTGTCCTTCCTCATTGTCCTCATCATATCCTTTCACTTCTTCCTGAATCTGTCCTTCTTGCCATACATGAAAGAGTAAAACATGTAACTATATATGCATATGTGTGTGTATGAAATGTATAAAGTTGCATTAAAACATTAACCATCTATATGTATACCTCATTGTTTTCTGCCAAAGTATTTAAGATTGATGAGTTTTGAGTCAGAGCCGAGACAGCAAAACAACAACTTGTGTATCCATTAGGAGCTTCTGTCTTCACAATAAATGCTACTTCTTTCCTTTCTAAGGATAAAAATTCATCTGGGAATGCTTCTCCTTTTTCCTTCTATTAAAAAATGTACAACAAACTTTATTTTTAATATTTGAATGATCTGAAAAACATGAGTTGTGCATAACTATGTTCTGAATAATATCTCAATTTTTATTTTTACCATATTTTTGAGCAGGTCTACGCTAGATAGTCCGATGAGTTGGGTTCCTTCATTTTCGAATACAATAAAGTATGCAATGCCAGAAGAGTCTTCAACCCTCAACTTGAGCTTATATCTGATGAGTAATGTAAGTATTTTGAATTTAAATGCATTATTAGCACAATAAGTAATAGCATTGTTAACTTGGAAATAAGAGAAAAATATAAAATAATAGGTGTTTAGCACTACACCTCTTGCAAGTTTTGATACAATCTTCATTGCATTTATCACATTTAAACCTGCCATCAACTATGCGTACATTGGAGACACATTTAGGACATGCATTAAAGAACCAACCTTTCTCTGTTGAGACTCCTAATATAGTACCAACCACAAGGTGCTTTCCTTTCTGTAGAAATACACATTTTATACTATTTCAAATAATATTCGGATTCGATGATGTAAAATATTTGAAATTAAATACCGAAATAGATAGTGCTACATTAGTAATCTATAATGGTAATTATTTACCTCTTCAATATCAAACAGTTGGTTGATTGGTATTTTGTGATACTGGTGAAGAAAAATTTCCTCTTCAGATTTGGGAGGGTCACTGCTTTGTGTTAACCTCTCTGTTACTTTTGGAAATAGTTTCTCAATTCTTACGAATAAATGAAAATATGATTAGTATGCAGTACATACCTACCGAAAAATAATTCCTTTCAAAAAGAATATGTAGGAAAAAAATTTATTAAATGTCTCCGAATTGTGAAATCACCTCATTGTCCTCTCTGAATTCAATTCTTGAGGCATTAAACCAATTGGAAACTGAAATCTCATCTACAATAAATTATTTCAGAATCTCTGATTATTTTATTGCACATAGTGACGTCGATAAAAAAAAATTGTGCTCTATTTCATGAATCTAAATACCTTTCCACTCTCTAATTATTCCAAAGCATAAGCGAATCACAAAAGGAAATTCATTCTTTGATTCTTTATGTTTATTGAGTCTGCTATCTACTTCTTCACCAAATTTGTCCCACAAATAACAGGTAATCTGGGACCCTCTTTTGAGGGTCAAATGGAGCGTTAGAAATGAGAGAATAAAGTATACATAATTGGATGAAAAATAGGATACATATATATGAAATTAAAGATACTTAAAGGATACTTACTCTTCATCCGCAAGGGTTAATTGCAATCTATTTTTTGTACCCCCGGCCTTCATATTAACTGGGTTCATCTTCCAGTAGGTGACCTCCCCCATTATATTAACAGAATAATTTGGGTCAAATTTTTTAAATAATATGTCATCGAATTTAGCGCATTGAAAATTAAAAGGCGATATGTCGAAATCCTTTATTTCTTCGACAATCGTTGACTTAGTGAATAGAAGTTTGAAACTATGGTTGCACAAGCGGAAGCCATACACATTGCGTCTAACATCCAATTGTTTGATGCTATAACAACGTTTGTCGTAAAAAGTCTTGCGGAATGAGGCATTGAAAAGATTGGGCGGTATACTGCATTGTATGTAGTGTCCCTGAAAATATAAATTAAAAGTATTATGAACAAAATTGAGTATATTAATATATACCTCTGAATATTTCAATATGATTAATATGCAGTAAATAAAACAATATATAAAAGTTACGAAGTACTTCGTACGTAGTATTATATATTATAGATTATAGATAATGTGTGAGACTGGTTAAAGGAGATGCATCACTGTAAAAATGTGTGCTAATTAAGCGCAACAATACAATATAGATTATCCTGTTACAGATTTCCGGTAATAATGAATTTATGGAGCATTTAACTTCTGGCTTTTCTGTGTTGTTTACATATAATGTTGATTGTAATAATTTTTTATTGCAGGACCAATTGGGTGATGTATTGCATTGGACCAGACAAACTATGGCTCTTGTATGCAGGTTGAGTTGGGGGGGCATTCCTTTCGTTGGCGGGTTCTGGTTTATGTTGTAAGTTTACTCTGCAACAGTTCTCATGTTCTTAAAATTGTTGCAGATAAAGTTACAGTCTTTAGCACCACTGTGAGCAGTATAGCCTTCATGAAATATATTGTTTCCATAACAGAACCCTTACAATAATCTTGTGGAAGTTAACAATATAGGATTTAAATTCAACAGATCGATATTGGGTGGTTGGGCTGTTAGAAGCTAGCAAATATGGCCCGACACCATGCACATTTAAGTCTATATGTGCACATTATCATATGTTGAAATAACTTCAGCCTTATAAGTTATGGTGATTTCATGTGCCAACAATTTGTTTGATATGTTCTGCTCCATCCCTCTCCCTTAGAGATAACAAAGGAGAAATAAGGTGGCTTTAGACATAGTAAATTTAGTTTATAGTATCAAGCCTCAATGCAATTTGCTCATTGAAATAGGAAGTCTAGTTCCTTGTACAAAGCCCCCCACAGCCCACCCCACAAAATTGACCAAGTAGTGTTATGTTATTGGGGTTTTTAAATTTTCTAAACACTTGTTAAAAGATACAGAGTATGATTTAGTGTAGTTCTCACAGTCAATGTTTTTACTATGTTATGACCTCTGTCTTCATAAGGAGTCATGTTTCATGGATTTAACACTCTTAAGGAGTTAGTATAAATTTTCTACGTATGGAGTACTTCTGAATAACACCAAGGGCAAACTCTAAAGGAGTCATGTTATCCGATTACTTTGGAGTTTGATTTTTTTAACCGAGTCACAGGCACAATGAAATTCAATGTGATTGCTTTTCTCTATTTATCTAATTCAACCTATAATAATTAACACTATTTATAGTGTTATCTAAATAATAACTATTTAGATAACACTATTTATATAAGTAAGTATAATTATTACGGTACTGTCATGTAATTGAACCTATAGTGTTAATTATATTTATTGACACCAAATTTCATGCCTCTAACATGATTAATTTAAGATATTCATATGCAAAACATAAGTAATAAATCTATAAAATTGCTGCAATTTAAACATACCTTTTCATCAATTAAAAGTAGTTCGTAAGAAATAAATTGATTCGGATTGGACTAACGAAAACTATCCCAATGAGTGACCAGCCTTGCGCGTGAAGACCAGATTTACTTTCGATTAGAGACCTCGTTGATGCAATCATATTGCACCATGGAAGATGGGTGAGAAATAACCATTATTTTAAGTGTAATAACTCTCTGGTTTGTGATGTTGTATGCTAATTGGTATTTGCACTTCCGTAAATGTTTTATTATTTATACAGGTCGATTCATAAGGGATACGGCAAGATGTTTGAGAGTTGAGTTCGAATAGCCTTGGGAGTGTTTAGCTTCAGCGAGATGGAATTTGAGTCCTATTCCAAATGACTTACTCTTTGTTATGTGAATTAATAGACCTGGGAATTTATCTTCACGGATTTTAATTAAATTCGTTATGGAATTTATCTTTCGTTATGTGAGTTTTCCGTATTCAAAATGTCATTTTAATTAATAGACCTGGGAATTTATCTTCACGAATTTGAGTCCTATTCCAAATGTCATTTTTAATTAATACACCTGGCAGTTTTCCTTAGTTTTAGGATTACCGAAAAGTTAGAGTTTATCATATTGACTTTTCGTTATGTGTGATTTAAATGATTTAATATAGGAGTTTTATTCCAACTTCTTTTAACGAATAAGATTGTGACACGCCAGCCCTTTAAAACTGAGTTTTACTATTAAAACAATAGATACTAATATTTTTAATAGTATAGTTGTATTCATATTTGTAATCATATTAAGTGGCATAATTAAAAACGTATTGATAGGGGTGGAGATTTTAAATTATACCTATTTACATTTACATGTGCATTTGTATTTTCATTTATATTTACATAAACTTGTATTTACATTTGCATTTGTATTTTCATTTATATTTACATAAACTTGTATTTACATTTACATTTATATTCACATTTACACTTACACATACATTTACATTTACTCCATAAATATCAATTAACATTGAGAACGGGAATCAGTTTTCCAGAGACTGAACTTTCCTAACTTCTCAAAAACTGTTTCTATAGAGTAATTAGAATCACTCCAATATTATTTTTTCTCAATAAAGGAGCAGAAGTCAGAAACAATTTTAAAAGCTGATACAAATCCCCAACGATGGGGAACTTCGCAATGCCAATCCTATTTTAAATATAGTGTGTTTTGCATCAAATAAAAATCAATCTTCTCGTGAAAATTGAAAAATTATTCAATTTCTCCACAATGTGATATCATTTAGGTTTATAAGTTTCACTTTTTCACATTGACAAAAAACTTTGACTTATGTATTGACATGTCATCACATATTTTTTATTTGAAATGATTAGCTCGACCAAATCTCAAAAAGTGTCAGAGACAGAGCTCTAACGTGAATCAAATTGAATCAATTGTGATCCATTTCTAGTTTTCACGATAAGAATAGTTTTCATCGAAACCGCTTTATATATGATTAAATAGTGGGAGATTTGTTTTGAATTATTTACCAATGAAAGAAGAAATAAAAGAATAGAAATTACCCCAAATAGGAATAAAACTAGGGTAAAAATTGAAAAAGGACTTTTTATATCTTTATTCCAAAATAGGATCATATTACTCCTATTTTAAAACATACTACCTCTGTCCCAAATTCATTTACAAATTCGACTTTTCTTGGTCAAACAATTTCATTTTATTCGCTTAATTAGGATGTCAATTTTTTAATTAAATTCTAATTTGTTGTTTACGACTTTGAAAAGATTTTAATGTAGTTTCTGAATATATAAATTTTATTTATTAAATATTGAATTAATTATCGATAGGGACGATTGACTTTTATTATTGATTGACAAAACAATGTTGACTTTACAAAACAATTTGGGATGAAGGGAGTACACATTTTTTCATTCCATTCTTACCCCTCCTTTAAATAGGAGTAAAAGGTATAAAACGTCATATTTAAATGTTTTAATTCATAATAAAATCATAAAAAATAATAAAATCATAGAAATTGATATAAAATTAATAAGTATTTATAAAATTATTTTTTATAAAAAAATATGGATGCCTTTCCCACCGCCTGTACTGCCTCCCTGCACCACCACCTCTGATCGATGTAAAAATGCCATTTTTTGTAAAAACAAATGCTAAAAAATGACATATTACTCTTTGATAATGCCAAAATTTTCATTGTATCTATCATTAATATGACATTCCTAATTAATGCACGTGACATTTTTTTCCTCGATGACCGGAGGTGGTGGTGATGGAATGGCAGAGGCAGCGGTGATTTCTTTTTTTTTTACATTTTTTAATTTTTATTTTTTTTTAAATTTTATTTTATAAATATTTTATTATTTGTTTATATTTTTTTACAATTTTTTATTATTTTATTATGATTTTAATATAAATTATAGCATTTGAATAGTTACAAGAGTATATTTTTCTAAACACACATAATTAATTCTACTAGTTAGTTAAAATACAATGTCCTTCGGTGTGTGATTATTGAGTACTTTTGACTTGCATTTAGGGAATTAACGGATAAAAGAATTGATGAACAAAAAGTGTTAAAGCAAAGCCTAATTATATACTCGTAGTTGTCATTATGTCGAGTGGATCCAGGAACATTATTATCTGTGTTTGTGGATTTGCAGAAGAGAAACTCCAGATTTTGAGCATTCCAGGACAACTCAATGGAGTCTCCTTCGAAAAACGCCTCCGTCTTACAAAATTTTCAGATAAGTTGTTAGTCAACACATAACTTTTGCTTGTGGGAAAAGGGTTAAATAAACCCTCGAATTAAATTAAAAAGTGCAAATCATTCCTTATATAGGAGGCTCTATCCGGTCTGGGTCGAACCTCTAGATGAGGCAAAGAGGCAACTGCCTCAGGCCCACAAATTTGGGAAAAAAATTAAGGCCCAGAAATTTATTACTCATTAGTTACCTTTATATAGAGGAAAGTTCTGTTGGGTGTGTCTCGGAAAAACGAAGAAATATTAATTAAATAAAATTAATTAATAAATAAAATAGCTAAAAGAAAACAGAAAATAGATGGAACAGAGTTTAGTCAGAGCTCGTGCTACGCACGATGTCCTTAAAATGTATTCGTCGCCTCCCACGGTGCTAGGAGCGTTGCAACGACCGTTTCCCAGGATACGGTGGCTAACGAACTAACGTTTTAGCACACAAACGAGAGTTCCGGCGAACTGGAACACAGTATGAACACTTAGGAATTTTCTGAGTAGCTGGAAGTATTTTAGAGCTCAAAAATACATGAGGAATGTATTGTGTGTTGTGTTGTTGCAAACCACCTTCCAGCCATTTATAGGAGGATTTGTGGTGTGTTAATCGAGTTTTAATGGACCTGAACGTTGCACATAAATGTCCAGCACGTTGGACATTAATATGTTGAACGTTGGGCATTAACTTTCGTAACAGCTTAGGTATTCTGTTCCGGAAGGCAACAGAATACCTCTAAGGTCTTCTGTTCGGAAGGCACCAGAAGATCCCAGAGGTCTTCTGTCCGGAGGCCAACAGAAGAGCCCTGAGGTCTTCTGTCCGGAGGCCAACAGAACTCCCCCACGAGGTGTTCTTGTATGAAGCCTTCCAGCCATTTATAGGAGGATTTGTGGTGTGTTAATCGAGTTTTAATGGACCTGAACGTTGCACATAAATGTCCAGCACGTTGGACATTAATATGTTGAACGTTGGGCATTAACTTTCGTAACAGCTTAGGTATTCTGTTCCGGAAGGCAACAAAATACCTCTAAGGTCTTCTGTTCGGAAGGCACCAGAAGATCCCAGAGGTCTTCTGTCCGGAGGCCAACAGAAGAGCCCTGAGGTCTTCTGTCCGGAGGCCAACAGAACTCCCCCACGAGGTGTTCTTGTATGAAGCCTTCTGTCCGCTGTCCGGAGCAGTTCTGCTGGTCTGGAAAATATTAAGGAACGTTACGGGAAGAAACAAAAATCTATCATCTTTGGATGATAGATTTTTCGGACGGCATTCGTGTCCCCAAGCCACCCGCGCACACGAATCACGGTTTTTCTTCTCCGTTTCAGGATTTGATCAACACCCCCTGTGTGTAAGAGAGAGCCTTTACCTTTAGGAATCTTAACTCCTTAAAAGAAGCTTCCCTTTATAAGGGGGTGAAAATCCCTTGAATTTTCCGGTGTGGTATAAAACACACTAGAAACCCATCATTTTCCCAGTTTTTCCATTTCAACGAGTGAACTTCGAGAATCAATTTCTCATTCACCCGTTATCCGTTTTGAGCGTACCATATATCGAATTGTAGCTTTTAACAAGGACAATCTGAAACCACTTTGACCTGACCCAAATCGGAAGTGAATCCTACTCAAATAATTGCCCCAAAATGACCATTTAATGCAATTTTTAACACATTTTTCCAACAAGTTCATGTTCGGAATTCCGGACAGGAACCGTCGTTCGGACGGTAGTGTTTGGCCGCCTTCCCTGTGGAATTTTTTGATGAAATTTTTATAGCATGTTCCTCATCAAGTATAGTTTATCCACAAAATATTTCAGCTTGAAATTCAATCGGAAAGACCTTCAAATAATTTTTGGAAATTAATTGCGTTTTATATGTATATTTTTAGAATTGTTATCTTCCAAATATCATTTGACGGTCTTCCCGATTGAATTTTTAGCTGACTTTTTTTGTAGATAAACTAGACTTGATGAGGAACATGCCATAAAATATTTTAACAAAAAATTCCACCAGAAAGGCGTCCAAACACCGTCGTTCGGACGACGGTTCCTGTCAGGAATTCCGAACATGAACTTTCCTCCCGAAAAATTTCTCAGGGCCTTTTGTTATAGTTCGACTCAGTCCCTGTGTCCGGCAGTCGCCATTTGTGGCGGTTCCTTGTGAATTTTTTTGAACATCTTCTTCATTAAGTCTAGTTTACCCATACCAAATTTCAGATATAAATTCAACAGAGAAGACAATCAAAATATTTTTTGAAATGTACGTTTTACTGCTCAATTATCTTCAAAAATTATAATACACTGCAAAAGGGTCAGCTCATATTTCTTGTCCATGTCCGTCACCTTCACTTTAAGCCCCATCTGGCTATGGCAAGCTCTCTCCTTCTCCTCGTCCAGAGAAGAAAACACATATCTATCCATGATCTTTGCCTTAGGCAGCAAAAGCCTCGATGATGAGTTCACGTCGCTCACGCTCAGCATCTTCACATGTATGGTCTTGGTCAGGGGCGGATCTAGAAAACTTAGTTATTGGGGCACTATATTTACTAAAAATATTTTTAATTTAATTGTTTCAATCTTAGATCAGATCAGATCATACCAGACTTTGGTAATTATAAAATACACATATGTCAGACATCCACTAAATTATAGTACACTTGAGTACTTAACTACATCAGATGAAATCAAATCAGACCAAATCAGACTTCGATAAAGGTAGAATACAGAACAGAGACCCAATAGATCAAACTAGATAAGATCGGACTAGACTTAAACAAATCAGATCAGAAAACTCTCAAATTAAAAACAACCTAAGTAAAAGTCATATGCTTCATATCAAACTTAAACAACAAATATACATTTATTTGAAATGATGCGATTCATAACATTACTCAAATACGAAAATCTTATGTCTTGAATTTTATCATAATTGCTCTCTATGAGATTTCATTTTTTGAAAATGATCCATTAGATCATCGCAATCTCATTTGTAACTATATATATCACGATATTAGACAAGAATTTTTAATAATCTAAGATTTGAAAGATAAATGAATTATCAATTCGAGACTTGAAAGATAAAATGTGTCAATATTGAATCTGAATGATTGAAAGATATCAATTTAGGACCTACTGATGGATAGTGTACCTGGGGGGTAGCTTATCCGGGGGGTTAGTGCGGGGAGTAACTAGAGAGAAGTCAGAGCAATAAGTAAGAGAGAAGTGAGTATTCAATATGTGGATTCAGCGAGTATTGAAGTCGTATTGAGCGTGGTTTACAATGGGGAAATGAGGTGCTATTTATAGTAACAATAAATGCTGGATAGTGACACGTGTCAGCATTCTGGCGGTCGAGGGGTCACCTCAACCGGGGTGGCACTCGCATGTGGCCGCATTAAATGCGGTGGTTGGATGCGACGTTTAAACTTGGTACGGTGATCCAACGCATGTGGATGAGAGATTCTGTCGAGGAGGAAGCCTTCGGCTGTAGATGACAGTCCGAAGGCTCTGCGTACCGAGTGCCTCATAGTGCCGAGGGCCCCAATTGCCGAAGGCTTGGTTTTCCAGACTTGTTCTCCTGTGATGTTGCTGAGCCCATTTTTGTCACTGGTAGCCTTCGGCCATGGGGCCGAAGGCACCCCTTCATGTGTCGTGGGCTGCTTAGAGTTCCATTTTGCTGGGCTTGGCCCGCTTGGGCCTATTGGGCCTGATCGTAATAGTGGGAGTATGTGGGGCGGGGGTCCCTGGGCCATATACTCCATCAGGAGTCCCTCACTCCTTTTGCCGAAAGGTACTTGAGGGAAAAGGAGTAATTGTGTTTGTCTTCGGATGCTGCCTTACTGTAGTTTGTAAAGTTGGTGAGGGATTTTGCGCTTGCGTGTTTGCCGAGGGTAATCCCTCAGTCCCCCATATTTTGGGACTGAAGGATGTCGATGCTTCGTGAGAATAATTTTTAGCATTTTGTGATTTTCCCGGAGGGGTTCTCCAGTCCCCCACTCCTTGAGGCACATGTAATGTGGTGAAGAGGAGTAGAGTCTTGCCTATTTCCAGCATAGGGCTGAGGGGTTGTGCTTTTTGTTTCATTTTGGGGGATGCCTCGTTAAAACCTCGTTAGAAAAAACCCTGTGGGAAAAAATTCTAACGAGGGAAAAGAGTGCACCGAGTTCCCCCAATGATGAATCAAAAAGCAAAACCCTTGGTCTCAGATAAAGGACAATGTCGATGCCGAGAGGTGTCCGTGATTTGGGGGCCTTCTTCCTGGTTTGCTGGGGGCACTTCTCCGAAGGTGTCCGTAGTTGATAAGCATGAGTGAGCATTCCAGGGACTGCCGAGGGTAGTCCCCCAGTTAATAAGGTTGAGGGCGTGGTCGCTGTTGATGAATGCCGACGATTGTCCCTGTATGCCGAGGGGTTCCCTGGTATTTTAGCCGGTGGCTATCCGCAGATGAGGGGGTTTGAAGGTGTGGCCCTCGGGGGTTCCCTGGTTCTCGACAGCTGAGGGGTCCTGAGGGGTTCACCCGTTGTTAAGCTGAGGGCTCCTTTTGAGGAAAGAGAAAGCCCGAAGGCATGCTTAGCGTTGTCTGAGGGGTGCCAGATGAGGGGACTTGGTCCGTGAAAGAGAGTCGTCGAGACATGACATTTGGAATATGATCGTTGGGATATAGCCGTTGGAGGTGATGTCCACGTGGCGTGTGTCCGTTTGTTGACTGCGGGCGGGTGCCACCGGTTGGCGGAGGAGGCGGCGTGTAATGATGATTTTTCCATCGGGGGCCCAGTTTTTTGGCCCAAGCCTAGAGTGGGAGGCCTATAAATACCCCCAAGGCCGGAAACCATCCCTTGTGCGATCATACTGTAGCGAAGCTCTGTCGAAATATTTCTAGAGAGAGAAAGTGCTAGTTCGATCCAATCTTCGTTCCTAAGGCCAGTTCTTCATCCGTTCTCCGCATTTGTCGCATATTCTGCTTCCTCGACCTTAGATTAGGTGTTAGTCGATCCTTAGGCCTTCCGTTATCTGTAACTCCTCGGTCTATTCCGTTAAACAATGTCGTCGGCTAGTGACTCCGAAAACCTGTCCCAAGAGCCTTCGGATCAGGCCGGGAGCTATTCAGACGTTGAGTCCTCGTTCGATCAACCTTCAGCGAATGATGCTGCTGCTGTGGCCATGGAAGTGTAGAGGGACCTCGTTGCCGAAGCCGAGACCAAAGAATTTGAGCAGGTGAACGAGGAGCTGGCCCTCGCCGTTCAGACTGCGGAGGAGGAGGAGGAGAAGGAGAGGCAAAAGGTCACCGTCGCCATCCTCCCCACACGTAATGCTGGAGAAACCAGCACCTCCCGGCCCCTTAACCCGATGCCGCTCAGAGTGGCCCCCGGGAAGAAGAACAAGAAGAAGATGGGGGCCCCCAAGAAGAAAGGGGGCGCTGTCGACCAGGGGACACCTGTGGGGATTCCCGAGGGGTATTCATGGCTGAATACTGCCGCCTTGAAGATAAACTCTAGAGCTGACCCGGCTGAATGCTACGTTACACAGCTGCACGTAGGGCCTTCGGCGACAGTGGTACAACCGGGGCCTGATGACGTGCTGTCCCGGGCGCCTGAGGGGTGCTTTGCTGTGCACATCCTCTCTGTCTCAATGGGCCTCCGGTTCCCATTGCACCCCTTCCTTCTGGGTCCCAAAGATCGCTATAAATGCATTCCCGAAAGCATTGAAACAAAGCTTATGCCTTTTCAGCGTGGGGGCATGTGCCTGTTAATTTTTTCATACAAGATGTATGCATTGGTTTATGGCATGTTTTGGGATTCAATGTTGTTCAATTTTCAAGTTCACTTGTGAGAATTAATAATGTTGATTCTCCCAGATTTGCCTTGCAACATGGTGCACGTGTCTTTTTAGCGGATGAAATGGGACTTGGGAAGACACTTCAGGAGGTATTCCTTTGACAAAAACTATGGCGTAGTTAAATCATGTTGTAGCTTAGAAGTGAGCGGTTTAAATTGTCATCAAGTTGATGTTATTTTATCTATATTTCCCAACTCGTGGCTATCTTTTCTGATAAATGAAGAAGGTTAGTTTAATCACCATTTTCTGTTCAACTGTTCAAGATCTGAAATAAAAGAAGTGAAATGAAACCTCAGTCTCATACTTATATTTTCACTGTTTTCTTAAAAATAAGCAAGAACTTCTCAAATGATGTATAATCAGCTTTCATTGGCTCAATTTATCTATGTTGAACCTGGTGAATTCTACATGTTGTTCCATCACCATTTATGTGATTGCAGTATTATGTTGGTCAGTTGGTCATAAGAGTGCCATCTGTTCTATACGAGTGCCATTGTAGGACTTCACAGCATGAGCCTTTACTATGGGGAGCTACTCTTTTTGTTTTTGTTTTCTCTCAGTTCCACTCTTTAAGCAATCATCTGACCACCCCGCGTGACATGATGTGTCTTCATCCTCCAGTGGCTTGATAGAAAAAAGTTGGAATTCACTGGGAGCCATCGCAGTCACCCAAGAGCTTGTCCCTCCAACAAAACCACTTACATAGAGTGCTCTCCACCCTCGGCGATCAGAGTGGTATATATTTTGTGCCCCGCTCTTGTTAGCACATTTTATAAAAAGCCATTATTTTTTCCATTGGTTTATACCAATGTTACGGTAACTCTGGATCTTGTCAATGATTTGGGTTTGTAAAAAGTGCACTTATGGTGTACAGTTTCTGGTTCAGGTGTCTCAAACCACATTTTTGGTATCCCTGTCTGTTGATTGAAATATATACCTTTGCTTTTAGTTCTTTACCTCCAGTTACTCTTGAAAATGGATTTATCACAAAGCCCTTTTATTTATTTTTCATGAGTAAACTGATTCAATATCTTCATGGCTCTTATCATTATCTTTTCAACTAATCTAATGGTTGTGCAATAATTGGAGATGCTAGGAGTTGGGCTAGTGTAACAAAAGGTCTGCACCTTCAAGCATCCTAAGCTTGCCCCCCCCCCCCCCCCCCCCCCCCCCCGACCTTTTGAAGGAACTCAAGTTAAACTACTCTCTCCAAACTGCCAATTAAATGAGCTAATATGATCGGTTGACATACGATGGAATGATCTATAACTATAAAAGCATGTGAACGAAGTGGGTTTTGAAAAGATTCTGAGTTTTGACTGTGATATATCATCTTAATATTTTATGATTGTAGATAAAACCTTTAGTCATGAGAACACTCATAAGTTGGGGCAACATAGTGCTTTGCTGTTCTTGATGAACAACACCTTTTAGACGATTTGTAAATGTAAATAGATTGGAGATTTGTTTCCTTCTTTTGGTTTTATTGGTAGTCTGGACAAAAAACGGAAGAATGCTTTTCGAGTAATTGTTATCCATTTAACATTTTCCAGTGATGCTTCCTATTTTTTACCATCAAGTTAATGATTTTTCGAATAGATGACTCCAACCAGTGCTCAACTTATATTTATAAATTTATGATAATAATGCTTTCTTTTGTACTTCTTCCAAATATTCTTCATCTGCACCTATAAAGATTCTTTTCAGCTGTCCATGCCAGTAAATTATATTCAACCCATGAGCAGGTGGTATTATCTCAAGTTAGTGGTTCAAATAGGGCAGGATTCAAAGTGGTGCCTTCCAATTCAAAGAGATCCATCCAACTTGATGGCCTCTTTAATATAGTTTCTTATGACACTGTTCCTAAGCTACAGGATACCTTAATGGCATCAGAGTTCAAGGTAATTGGTGCTGTGACACTTACCTTAATGGCATCATGAATAGGGAGATAGATTGGAATTCTTGACCAACTATTTCTGTCACTTTAGGAGCTCATTGCTCCCTGATTCACCAGCGTGCATTTTTGGACGATGACATGGAATTGTTTGCCAACTAATTCTTACTTATAGGATCCGGTTTATCCCTGGTTAAAATGAGCTGAATGCTTTCTGTAGGAGTTATCTTGTGCTCTATTTATTTAATGCTACTAAAAAGTGTGTGATTTGTTCCTCCCCCGTCAACAAATCATTAGCACTCATTCAAAATTGGTGTTTCCAGATGTCTGATAAAATAATTTAGTGATAATTTTTCCCAATGGAGATAAATTGTTAGAATGCTTATTTGATGAGAACAGAAAATAAAATAATCAACGGTTAGCAACCGTTGCCCAAGCTTAAAGCTAAAACTCCAATATTATTAATTGATGATTCCAACAGCCCTCCTTAGGGGTTTAAATAACCCTCTAAGTCTTGATAAGAATAGGAATCCTAATTAAACCATACTAGGAAACTAAATACAATAGGAAACCTCTAATTCTAATAAGAATAGAAGTCCTAATTAAACCATTCTAGGAAACTAAATAGAAATAGGAAATCTCTAATTCTAATAAGAACAGATGTCCTAATTAAATCATACTAGAAAACAAAATAAATTAGGAAATAAAATAAAATGAATAATTAAAATTAATTATATGGCCCCCAGCCTGCCCCCAAAGGTGGGCTCAAGCCCGTCCCCGCCCCCTACTCTCCCTGCTCTCTATCATTATTCTCTATCATTATTCTGAAAAAACTCTTTGGTTACTCTGCGTTTTTTCAACTAATGTCTGTCTGTGCGTTCAGGTAGTTATTGCTGATGAATCACACTTCTTGAAGAATGCCCAGGCTAAACGGACCAATGTGTCCCTTCCTGTAATGCGGGTAAGTGCTTGTCAAAAAGGGAAAAAGAACTATATAGAAGACCTTTTTATGTGTTTATGATGTGTCAGGAAATATGTGTTCAGTGCACGTGTATATCGCAAAAAAATATACGTTCTGCAAATTTATTATATATATAGTTATATTTAAAAGCAAAGTGATGCTTGCATAAAGTTATCTACAAATGTTTATGCTCTGGAAGCAGCTGTAGTCTGTCATTCACTCATTCCCATATGCTTTATATAACCAAATCTATAACTTAGCCTCATGCTTGTTTGTTATTACAAAAATGTCAAGCGCTGCATGCATCTCCTTTCCTTAGACTTGGTGAATTTAGGCTTTGCCCACTAGGTATGACTTCTCCTATTAGTGTCACATTGTGATCCCCTTCAGTAGTGATAGATAATAATGTATCTTTTCTCTTGCGTATGAGTTTCTCTAAAAATAAAGAGTGCAAAATCTTTATATATATAAAAAGGAGATCGTCTGCCCCATAACTGTTCCCGCCCAAGGAACTAAACGGTATCTACAAAACACATCCTGGGCACACGTGTCATATGGTGTAAAAATGCTAACAATATCAGAACACTCCTTAATTTCGCAATATATCTAAAAATTATGTACACACGTGGACAGTAAAATTAAAGCTCAGCAACTACACGTCTGGGCAACTCTGTATAATTATCAACCACCTGTGACTCTGTGAGTCTGTGACATATTTGAAAAGTGAAACAATTAATTGATAATTAATACAATTACCAATATTTTATAGTCCGCCGCTACTATTAGCAATTTTTTTATATGTAGTAGCACTCTCACGAATATATTTTATACCTATAGTGGGATTATATATATACATAATAGGGCAACACATTTTAATTTGTTGTTTTAAATTTAATAAAAAAACAGTTTGCCGAAAAGAGATACGTGACATTATTTCAATGAAGTGGGATGAAGGATTTCACCTAATATTGCTTCTAATCGTTTTTACCCACTTCAACAATCACTAAAATGAAGCCTTCAAATGACGATTCTGATGAACACTCTATCGGTGATACAGAGTATGTTCCAGAAGAGGAAGCAGTAGAGTAGAGTCTGAAAAGAACACTGATATCAACAACCCTGTATTCTCTGATGGGTATTCTTCGTGGACTCCCTTCATCCGATGAAGTCCACGAAGAATACCCATCAGAGAATACATAGTTGTCGATATCAGTGTTCTTTTCAAACTCTACTGCTTCCTCTTCTGGAACGTACTCTGTATCGCTGATATAGTGTTCATCAGAATCGTCATTTGAAGGCTTCATTTTAGTGATTGTTGAAGTGGGTAAAAACGATTAGAAACAATATGAGGTGAAACCCTTCATTTCCTAACCATAACAATAATAACTTGATTGTGCATATTAATTTCAATCCATCTAAACATCGACCCGTATAAACACCAGCCCTAGTCTATTTACATACTTCCCCTAGGCCCTAATTGCACATCTGGTTGGCTGCCCTCTCTTATCTTCCCCATCCACATTTGGACCGACTGCCTTCTTGCTACCGACTGCATCGCCGCCCTCTTGGTCTCTTCCCCATCCTATCCATATTCTGGTTCAAGATGTCCTCAAAACGTCACTACCGTAGAGTGTTATTTTCAGAAGGTGAACATGCAATTTATAGAGATATGGAACTGAGTATGTGCAACTGCCGATGGAGGTTTCAGAAACCGTTTAGTTCGTGCTAGAAACTGCTTCATCCCACTTCATTGAAATAAAGTCACGTATCTCTTTTTGGCAAACTGTTTTTTATTAAATTTAAGACAACAAATTAAAATGTGTTGTCCTACTATGTATATATATTATCCCACTATAGGTATAAAATATATTCGTGAGAGTGCTACTACATATAAAAAATTTGCTAATAGTAGTGGTGGACTATAAAATATTAGTAATTGTATTAAACATCAATTAGTTGTTTCTTTTTTCAAGTATGTCACAGAGTCACAAGTGGTTGATAATTATACAGAGTTGCCCGGACGTGTAGTTGCTGAGCTTTAATTTTACTGTCCACGTGTATACATAATTTTTAGATATATTGCGAAATTAAGGAGTGTTCTGATATTGTTAGCATTTTTACTCCATATGACACGTGTGCCCAGGATGTGTTTTGTAGATACCGTTTGGTTCCTTGGGCGGGAATAGTTATGGGGCAGACGATATCCTTTTTATATATATAAAGATACTCAAAACTACTAAATCCAAACAAAATAGTGTTTCACACATGGCATAACCAACTTAAAATTCTTTTAGAATTAAGATTTGAATGTTATTGTTGTTGAGAATATTTTAATAAACAAATGATACAAAATACAATATATTAATGTCCCGTGCATCGCACGGGTATAATACTAGTGATAATCAAATAGATTATGAAACAACGCACTTGAGTGAGACCCAACCCTTTTCCCATCCTTCAAAGGCTTATTGTGGGCTCTTCATTCCATTAAACTAAGGGAGCTTGATTTTCATTGATGAACTCACATTACCGACTATTATAGAAAGCCAAATATGTGATACTGCTTAGTGGAACCCCTGCTTTGTCAAGACCAATTGAGCTTTTTAAACAGGTATGTTTGGACAAGTAACTTCATATAGTAATATTGTTGTGTTCGAAATTGTTGTTTGCTGGCACTAAAATTGTTGTACTTCACAGCTGGAGGCACTATATCCTGATGTTTACAAGAATGTTCACGAGTATGGTAACCGTTATTGCAAGGGTGTAAGTTTACTGCTTTAGCGAGCTGCTAGTAACTTTTATTGTCAAACATAATCATCGTGAGACTGCTACCTCACGAATTATGATTACCTTCTTTGTTAATGATTCTAGGGCACTTTTGGAATTTATCAAGGGGCCAATAATCATGAAGAGCTGCACAACTTGATGAAAGCAACTGTTATGATTCGCAGACTAAAAAAGGATGTTCTCCCGCAGCTTCCAGTAAAGCGCAGGCAACAGGTACTAACATATATCAAGCAGTTCTTGGGGTTGTTCTTGTACATGAATATAAGGAATACTTGCACTTTATTATGATTAGTATTGTTATTATTTAAGTACACTAATTCCTATAACATGAGATATGCTATGTCTGGAATTCTTATTTGTGTTTATCTCAATTTCTAAAACTCATTCTCAGGTTTTCTTAAACGTGGAAGAAAAGGAGATGAAGTGTATCAATGCTTTATTCCGTGAGGTAGTAAACTTTTTAAAAGTATATGCTGCATGAAAGTGTTGACCAGCAAATTCTTTTTCTCCTGCAAATTTGAATGGTAGAAATGCTTTGAAATAAGTTGCACTGTTGTTTCAAAGTAAATTTTCTCGTGTTTATGGTGATCCTGCAAAGCCTAATCTATGTCTATAGCAAGTTAATAGTTTTCTCTCTGCTTCTACAAAGCACCTCTTCTTCCTTGAATTTATCCATTCACCCAATGAACTTTCCTGATTTTTATGCGTAACAATTAAACAAACCTCTTCTCGCATTTGATGGCTAGTGCTCTTTTCATCTTGTAGAACAGAATAGCATTACTTAAAACTTAAAAGGACAGTTTGCTATTGTCTTGTCCACCTCCATAGTTAATTGTGGAGAGATAGAGGAGGACTCAGTATGCATTACTCCCAAAACAGGACTCATTTAGTCCTATTAAAGAATAAAACAATAAAACCTTCCTAAAATAGGAGTGAATGAGTCCTATGAAACTATGAAACTCTTATTTGAAGAGATGTGCTATGTTATACTCTTATTTAGGGAATTTTCTACAGCAACAAATTAAATATGGTTTCCACTATTTTCAATTTATTCTGCAGTGAAGCCTATATTCTGCAGTCTTCCCTGGCTTTTCAACAGCTGCTAACCTCTAACCTTTAAAGCTTCCCTTCCTGTGAAATTTTCTGCTAACTTTGCATCAACTCCATCGCACTTAGGGCTCCATTTTTATGGATTTACTACCTACACATCTTGAAATCATAGCAATTCTGTTACTTTGGATTTTGGCAGTTTTGGTGGAAAGTCAAAATAGATACAATATATATTCCAAAATGATAATGAAAACAACATGCAGTTGTATTCATAGCATGGAGATTTTCCATCGAATCTTACATTCTTTCTGTAGTTGGAAATGGTCAAAGAAAAAATTAAATCAAGCCAATCCAAGGATGATCGTGAGTCACTTAAGTTCACTGAGAAGAATCTTATAAATAATGTATTTGTTGTTTCAATGCATTAAATATGTTATAGCAACTAAAAGTTCTCAAATGAGTTGTATGCAAGAAGAAATCATATGTGGTTTCAATTTTTTTTTATCACATGCTTTTTGTGCAACACTTCCTTCTTGCAGTCATATTCAGTTTTGTACTCTGAGTAGCATTTTTGTGCTTTTTCCCCAACTTGTTGATGCTGAAATGACCCATTTTTCTGCTATGACCATCAGTTTGTGCCCTTCACTTACTGATGATTGCTCAAATCTTCCAACTACAATGTTAATGTAGTTGTCAAGCTCTAAGGAGTTATGATTAATGCATCTAATGAGTTCAATCCTCCAAGCATGACACCGATAACCAGTTCGGACATCAACTAAGTTGTTTTTTTTGACATAATTTTGGCTCTGGAGAGAAGTAGTATATGTCTTTAAAGGTTAAGCTTAAGTTTCAATTCATCCTAAATGGGTTAATTAGATTATGACTTCTCATCCATTTGGTCACAGATAAGTCCAGTTTTTTATTTTATTTTTATTTATAAAATATAGAGATTTCTTTTGTATTCCTTCAGGTTCTGTGGTCTGTGTTCCTGGGACATACACAAGCTGTATTTTTCATATTCCTTGTTTTCAAGCTGTGTTTAATTCTCAGCTTTTTTCAACTGGACAGGCAGACTGCAAGTTCCTTATATTTGCCCACCACCTACAAATGATTGACTCAATACACCAATATTTGCTTGTAAGAATCTTAGTAATTACCTCAATGAAATATTTTTAGAAACTATGTTCTTACTAGATGGCATACAACGTGTATAGAAAAAGAAAGTTGGTTGCATTCGCATTGATAGCAGTACTCCAGCATCATCTCGACAAGCGTTGGTTACAGATTTTCAGGAAAAAGAATCTATAAAGGCTGCTGTGGTACTTCCAGTTCTTCCCTTCCATTTACGATGTTTTCTGCTTTGTATCCCATCCTATCTGTTTCCCTATGATCATCGTTTATATAACTTGACCTATCGAGCCATAACTGGAGTGTGATCATTATAAACAATTTTGGTTTTTCAGCTATCTATTAAAGCAGGAGGTGTTTGATTGAATTTAACAGCAGCAAGCACAGTCATATTTGCAGAGCTATCTTGGACTCCAGGTGACCTTATTCAAGCAGAAGATCGCACTCATAGAATTGGCCAGGTGATTTAGCATATTGATATATAAGAATCTCTGTTTTATTAAAAAAAAGGATCTCTGGTTTTTATCTAAGGATTTGTAACCACTACATAACTTTCGTTCTTGCACCACACTTACTACATCACTCATTCTTTGCACTGTTTTTGTTTATATATGCGTCAGTTATGTGTATGTATATATATGTATACATATAGACATGCATATCTATGTATTTACACACACATGTATATGTATTTCAACACATTGCGCAATAGCGGTATAGACTTGTGTAATCCTAAATATGTACACACATATGCATGTATGTATGTATATGAACATCCATTATTTCCATTATTTTAGATAAAGAGTTTAAACTGTGAGGAGTATACAACGTTTCTACCTTATCGCAGGTATCATCGGTGAATATATACTATTTGCTGGCCAGTGACACTGTTGATGACATAATTTGGTATGTCTGATTTTATTCAGGTACTCTACATTTACAGTGCTCGGTTAAAGTTTTTTTGTTTGTAAATTTTCGTACACATTTACCAATATACACTTGACTGTAGAACGAGGGTATAAGTTTTACAGCCCTGCTTCTTGTACACACTTATTTGTACACTTCATACACGTCTGTGAACAGGCTGTTTTTTGGCTGTTTTTGTCTATTTGTTTTATGAGTGAACAGGCTATTCTTAGACAAAAAAAACAGTTTCTTCAGAGACGTGTGTATATAGTGTGTACAAATAAGTGTACAACCAGTTTTTCCAAGTTTTATCTAAAATTGTGAACTCAATTAACTTTTTCCAGGGATGTCGTTCAAAGCAAACTGGAGAATTTGGGACAGGTTTCTTCCCCCTATCCCATTTAGCTTCCCCCTCCCAGCACACTAACACACACACACACACCTGCATGCAATGTAACCTCATTTATTAGGAGCCAGCCTTTGTGGTTCTTCGGTTCTTCCAAACTAACACTTCACGACGTTTTCGTCTGAGTGGGAACACCAGCCCAATCTGCTGCACTTTGCAGCGTTTTAACTTTTAAGTGTAATTCAGTCTGCAGTTTTCGCTGAAACACTGATACCCAAACATAGACTAAGTATATGGCCATGGTTTTGTAGATGCTCGACGGAGAAGAGAAGTCCCTAGAAGTATCAGAACAAGGTGGTAACTCAAATAAAAGTCCCATGAAACAAAAGACGCTCGATTCCTTCATGAAGCGTTGCAACTCTTCACCGTTGGACAATGAGCCTGTCCCTAAATGCTCCAGGAATTGATATCAAGCCTTAATGCTACTTGTATCCGAACATATTAGAATGTAGCTACTGGTCTCAAGCCTTACCAGTTACCGCTACTACATACATATTTTTGTATCACCAATTTTCTGCATTTTTATTATAGTGTAAAGCACTAGTATACCTCTAGATAACCTTGGTAAAAAAATTCAGTGGCACATACCCACGTATTTCCTACACTGGGCTTTGATTATCATACAACTTTACGGCTTTATTTTAAAGAACAAAATGGAAAGATTTTCAACGCAATGCAAAATAAATGTTAGACTGGCCTGTTTATAATTATTGTATAACAATAAAGCAAATTTCAGTCTATTCATATGGTATGATTAATAAAGCGAAATTAATACACATGTATACCCTATGAACATTAAAAACAAAAGAAGAGACTCGCATCAATTATCAATATCATCAGTATTTGGAAATAACATAGAAAAATTCAGAGAAAGGTCTACCTTTATGTGATTTTGCAACCAAACTCTAGAAACAAAAGTCCTCACAAATACATAAAGAATTCGTGCCAAAAACATTTTGGTCAGACTATTTTGCATGGAGTCATCACTCAAACTCGTGAGAAATTTATGCCAATTCCGTTATTCTTTTTAAGTAACTATTCACTATTTCAATTCAATCCACAAGAAATATATACTACGTATATACCAGTACTCCGTATATGATTAAAATAAACACTGCAAACATTTAATTCTGTTGAAATATTTACAAATGAAAAAAGAAAGAAAAGAATTGAATTGAACAAATAACGGTCAAAGCAAAGCCTAATTAATTGTCAAGTCGATGGAGGAACTTTATCATCGGTGTTTGTGGATTTGCGGAAGAGAAACTCCAGGTTTTGAGTATTCCAGGACAACTCAATGGAGTCTCCTTCTTTCAAAAGCCTCCGTCTCACAAAATTTCCAGACCAGTTGTTAGTCAGCACATAGCTTTTGCTTTTCCACCGCAATAGGGTCAGCTCGTATTTCTCGTTGCGGTCCATGTCCGTCACCTTCACTCTCAGTCCCATCCCGCTATGGCATGATCTCTTCTTCTCCTCATCCAGAGAAGGCAACACATACCTATCCATGATCTCTGTCTTAGGCAGCAAAAGCCGAGACGATGAGTTCACGTCGCTCGCGCTCAGCATCTTCTTCACCCACAGCCCATCCCCACCTCCTTCTTCGAGACCCGCTCTCGGAGAAGGGCTCTGGTGCACCTTCTCATCTCTGCTTTCTCTTCTTGGTGATGCCTTAGTTCTTGACCGCTTGGATTCGGGCGTCGCCTCTGAGCATGAAGACGACGTCTTTCTTTTCCAAGTGGTCGGAGCACTGGTACAGGAACCTGGCTGTGACAATCCAAGTGTCAGGTTTCCACCTTCATCTTCCGGAAGGAGGCTGCCGAGACTATCGATAAGCTTGGTGGGAGAGGGCCGGGGTGCGTGCAGAGAAAGGCAGAGTTCGGTGGAAACGCTCTCAACTGGGACTGCCTCCGCCGCCACCTCCGGGGCTGCAATGGTGATATCATCTCCGACTGCTGCTTTTTCCTTCTCATCCGATGTGGGAAAGAAGTCGAAGTAGACCGGGACTGCCCTCGCCGCCACCTCCGCGGCTGCAATGGTGATATCATCTCCGACTGCTCCTTTTTCCTTTTCATCCGAGGTGGGAAAGAAGTTGAAGTAGAATCGCATGATGGTTTATTTCTGATTTTTATTTGCTGCAGCTAGAAGTATATATAGGTATGTAAATATTTGATCGATGAATTGAAGTGTAGCATCTGGGTACATATATATACCCACCGGTGGCTTAGTGGCTGACCATATTTAGGAAACTTAATTAATTTTAACTTGAGAGTTACGTTTTTATTTTCGGGTTTAGTTTGTACTGATCTGAGCTGGAGTGGGAGTGATTTAATGTTTCCAAACTTGATGGCATCATTTATCTTATGCTTACACACGGACAGACGGAATCACCAAGCTAGTAGCAATATTATCACTTAATTAAGTGCGGAGTAATTTAATTAGTAATTACCTTCAATAGGACTAAATGGAAACATAATTACACAAATAGAATTAAAACCCAATTCTTTTACCAACAGGACTAAACATTAATACGGAGTAGAACTTTAATATCCCTAATCTAATTAATTGCCTCGTAACGATTAGTAACGATTAGTGAGCTGTACGCTTGCTCGTTTTGACAATAGTTTAGAAATTTGTGGCATGAAAGATCAATCTGGTTCTCTGAATTATTGTACTCTACGCCGCGAGAGTTAGTATTGACATGCATTGTTCAATTAAATAATTTTCATCTAATTAAGCCCGATTAGCTCCGAAAAGAATAGACTACTCTAGAGAGACAGGTGAAAAGTCCATAAAGTTTTTTGAAAGATCAATCCCTGCTTCCTGTTGTTATTTGTTAGACAGATCCCTGTATTTTAGCTTTTTATTTGCATCATTAGTTTTCCATAAATCAAATCTTGCACATCGCATTTATTTTATTTATTTTAATCGTTGAGTTTATTTAATTCTTAATTCCCCTTTTCCGTCCTTGGACTGTGTTAACCCGTCGTATTTATCGGCACCTGGAAAAATAGCTTGGGCTAAGAGACATACATCCCAAATTCTAGTGTGATGATCATTTGATCTTCCGAAAAAACAATTGGCTAGAAATTTTAGGAAAATGTGTAAGACCGGATGTTGACATGGTTCACACTTACTTTTGAAGTATCGACGTTGAGACGTCCGATCATTCTTCTCCACAGTTCATAACCTATTGGGGATTCATAAGTTATTTGTTCTTCAAACAAAGGTAGGCCAAAATGCTCCGCAAATTCTTGTTTAGTCAAAGAGTGTTCTTCATTGAACAATCGAAATTGATTTTATTCTTGGTATGGTCAGTATCATCTTTCAAGTGCTCAACAAAACCAGCGGCGGAACCAGACAATAATTTGAGGGGGTGCTCTTATATTTTTTTTTTGAAAAACATTTTTTTATTAGGATAAAATAAAAACGAGTGAAAAATAATTATTAATACATATAGAGTGAGGTTCTAATAAAAATAGTTATTCCCGTGAAAAATGAGAACGGGCACATTTTTTACTCGTTTTGGTACACTAGTAGATATTTATTTTACACTTTTTCACAATTAGAGAAAATTTTGATATATTTATCAAATTGTCACCGAGTTTTTGATAAAATATAGTGCATTGTTGACTGATTTTGACTCATCGGATCTCAAGTTAAATGCACAAGATTTATTCTCGATCAATTTTCATGATAAGAACTCTTTTTATTTGATCCGAAACTTATATATATGTATATGTAGTGTGTTTCAAATAAAAATACTATTATACTAAACAAAAGGTAAATACTTATATTAACTTAAAGTAGTTTTAGAATTATTCTTGACATTAAATGACAACGTCCGTATATGTCATTATTAGAAGAAGAAATGATTAAAATTAATTTGAATTGAAGAAATGAGAATTTAAAATAAAAGATATAGAAATTCAAAAAGTGTGATTTAAACAACATTACATCCTAGAGTGATTTAATTGAACATAAATAATTACCAAATGGGCTAAAGTCTAAAGAAGCAATAATGGAGAAAGCAAAAAAAATATTGTTGCTCCTAAGAATTGAACCCGGGCTATTTAAGTAGATAAAACTCTCTCAACCTCCAAGCTACCATTTGAACTATCACAACTCATACATTCAAATAGCGACTCCACTTTAATATATGAATACTTTCTGAACCGGGGCTGAGATATATACATATATATACATACAGAATCACCGCCGGAGAAGGGGGAGCGTCGGCACCGGCTCGCCCCCC
Organism: Cuscuta europaea; assembly: GCA_945859875.1. Classification (NCBI taxonomy): domain Eukaryota; kingdom Viridiplantae; phylum Streptophyta; class Magnoliopsida; order Solanales; family Convolvulaceae; genus Cuscuta; species Cuscuta europaea. Next base: position 4,662,604 of record CAMAPE010000019.1, on the reverse strand, counting down.
TAGTTCCGCCACTGAACAAAACTATAGAGCTCATACACTAAACAAGGATATCTGTATATGTCCAATAATACATATAAAAAATTTTGAGCATGCTAATCCTTGTAAATATATCACACATGATCGATATCCTCATTCCACGACATAATTGACATCAGTGCACATAAAACAAGATAGTTTTACCTCCCTTGCAGATTGTTCAACAAAGTGAGTCTGGTGTTCCTCTGTAGCAAACTCAACCTCCTCTAAGCCTAACATTGGTGGAATTGCTCTTGGACCCCCACTATAACAAAGTACAATTTTAGTAACATATGCAAAATGTTGAAGTAGGGGCAAAAAATGTCACAATACATCAAATGTAACATTTTTAGTATGCTGCATCCCACTGGTGTTAAATAGATGTATTATATCAATTTTTCATTTTATTGTAGCATTTCTTGGTACAATAATATTACAATATATATTATATTGTAGCAGTTTCTACTTTGTTACACAATGAATGCTACAAGCAATAGATACTTTTTTGTAGTGCCCTAGAAGAGGAGCCTCTTTGTCTCTTTGGTGCTATTTGAAATGGTTTTTGGTGAATTTAGAACTTTGAGTGGAATCTTCAGACTTGGGGTGGAAGGAGTTAGGATTTTGTGATTTGGAGGTTTTGGGTGGGATTTGAGTGTGTAGGGTGGAAGAGAATGTTGAGGAGATGAAGAAAATGGATTTAGGATGTTTTCTTTTGGATTGTATTTTGCCGGTCTAGTCTGGTCTGTTTGAGTCTGGTCTGATAATGTTTGGTCTGAACTGGTCTGATAATGTCTGGTCTTTGTGTATTTTATAACTGTCAAAGTCTGGTTTGTTTAAGTCTGGGACTGAAAAAGAAAACATCAGTGATCTGCAAATCGAAGAACAATTCTCGTAGCTAATACTGGTCTCAAGTACATAGTACATACAATAGTACATATTTTTGTATCACCAATTTTTAACGAAATTGAAAGATTTTTAAGGGGATGCAAAATGAATGTTAAACTGGTCTATTTATAATTATTGTATAACTTAGTTTACTAGTCATTGGCTCAAGTAAGCTCAATTCAGGATCAGCGAATCTGGTTACTTCGTTAGAGGTGGTAAGTTCTAAGTCTGGTTCAAGGGCAGACGATAGATATTGGGTTCTTTGTCAGATTGTACTATGTTTTCGTTCAATTCTCTCTTAATTATTAACATAAGCCACGTGCTTCCAAAAAAAATTATTGTATAATAATAAAGCAAATTTCAGTCTGTATCGATGTAATTAATAAAGCCAAATTAAAACACATGAATACCCATGAGCATTAAAAATAAAAGAACAGACTCGCATCAAAATCATCAAAGTCTGTATCGATATTTGAAAATAAGTACTACGTATACAGAAAAATTAAGAGAAAATGCCATCTCTCTATGCATCATTCAATCCATTGAAATGTAATACTATCTAGTAGAGTACTTTTTTATATAAGACGATAACTTTCTCGTAAGGTGTTAGGAGAATTATAGATAAGCTCTCATAATATACCTAAAAAAGAAATTAATCCATCCTACTAAAAGGACACTCAATTGAGTCTATGAACTACGGAGTAATAAAAAAATTCAATTTGTCATTTTAGCAGGTTACTTGCAAATTCTCTGGTAACCATTTCAAAATAATGAATGCCACATCATCTCAAAATAAAATTCTTAAGAAGATTAGAATGAATAAAACAAAAGGCAAAAAAAGTAAGCAACACGAAGATTACTTCCCGTATAACCAAAGCCGGCATCCCGGCGGCCTCCTTTAATTTACCACCTTGCCGGCAAGGAGGCAACCTCCTTCCCCTAATTCCTATAATCAGTTGACTTCTCTTATCTATTTATTAACGTAATAATAGTGTATAGTTCTACACCATTATTTATTAGTTTTCGTTTTATGTTTAGCAAAAATGTTCATTCCCTCTCTTCCAGTGGCGGACTCATAAACTCAGAATCATGAGTCCCTACTTTAATGTAATTCTAATTAATAAAAAAGTAGTAAAAAGAAGATTTAAAATATTAAAATAGCATAATGTTTCATAGTTAACATATATCATTAAAAAATTAAGATAGTCATAACCAACAAAATGATTAGACATAACTTAGACTTAATGTTTGATGTTTTACACTTATATTCAATTGGTTGCACTAAATTTATTTTGAGTTTTTTCTATAAACTTATTCTGTAGAAAAATAATTTAATCTTACTTTTACCATAAAAGATGTGTAAAATTTATGTATTGTTACAATTAATTTCATTTTTTCATTATACTACGGGGTAGTAGGTTTCCATTTATGTAACTATAAAGATAAATCAATGACATGGTGGCTTAAAACTAGATCACTTGTTAATCTAACATAATTATAATAATAATAATAATAATTGTTTAGGCTTTTCTTTTATTATTGATTTACACAACAATTTTAAAGATATTCCAAAATTTTAAAGAAATGTCCACTATCAACTAGAACCCTTTTGGTAACACTGAAATCGGTTGAATCGGCTGATTCTACTGAAATTTATGAAGTTCTAATTCAAGTGGCTGTATTGACTGTTTCTGTTGATTATCAAAAATTATATTTAAAATATATTATATTAATAAAATAAAGAAGAAATGATATGAAAAATTAGATAAAATGGTCATCTACAACAACTTCAGTCTTCAGTCAATACAAATAGAAAAGTAACTTCAACCTTATTTTTTCTTATTATTACACAATTTAGCGCGCAAAATCAAAAGTTACATGTTTGGTTAAGAAGTTGGTTGATAAGTCTGATAAGTCGAAAAACAGAGTCACTAAACGGGCACTAAAATTTTATAAAGTTAATGTCCTCTATCAACTAAAAATAATGGGCATGCATATGAGAAATCAAATTTAAAAAGCCTAAATTTGAAAATTTCGATCCAATTACTTCACATTATATTATTTGGATTTTTATTTAAAATATATTCATTAGCTTTGTTTCTATTTTAATTTAATACAATTACCATTTTATTTGTGTAACTTTAAGGACTTTGTTATTGGACTGATTTTAGTCTTAGATCAAACCACATCAAGCCAAATTATGCGATTATGGCTCAAGCGACTGAATCTGCTATATTAGGAAAGAATGATATTTAAATTATATGTTATAAGTACGATATGAAAAAAGTCATATGAAAAAGTGGCTAAGATGATGCTTTATGGTAACTTCAGTCATCTCGTCGAAAAACTATTTTTAACTTTGCTTATTTTAATTATTACAAATTCAGTGCATGAATTCAAGAATTACATGTTTCATGACGAAATTAGTTTATAAAACAGATAAGCTGAAATTTGAGGATACATACTCGCTTTATAGTAGTGTTTCTTATGAAAAAAATTGGGCATATGTTGAGAAAATTATACTCCTCTGGTCCTAAATAAACTTCACACTTTCCTTTTTGGGTAGGTCCAAAATAAACTTCACACTTCTATTTTTGGAAAGTTTTTAATATAAAGTTACCCTTATACCCTTACTTTATTACCTACTTACACCTACTTTCTCTCTCCACTACACTTTATTTACTTTTTGTAGGGGTATGGTGGGGAAGTCCAAACAAAAAGTTCAAGTTTCTTGGATGCGTCAGGTTGTTCCATAATTATTTTTTAAAATAAGTGGAGGACTAGGGGAATTGATCCTTGAACCTCCATACTTGAAAAGTCTCAAGATTGGGCCTACTACCATTGCTCTAGCTCCTTATTTATGTTCTAAACCAGTTTCGATTGTATAAACACACTGGTTACTTAATTTTATATAAAATATATACAAATATATATAGGTAGTTTTTTGGAGTCTCTTCCGAGTTATAACGTCCCAACTGAATGAACCATTTGAAGCCATGGACGGTCCTAGAAATTCAAGAAACAGAGAAAGAATCGTGATGGAAATTGGGTTATCTCTGAGGCTGAGCTTGAGATTGATTTCCGGTGACGAGGGACCGGAATTGATCTCCTCCATAGGCACGTAATGCAACTTCGTTGAGCCAATCCTTCTGGTAGGAAGAGGAAAAGGTTTGGGGGATTTTTTTTTAACCTCTTAAGGCAAACCACCAAAATCAGTGTGGCAAATGCCGGGGAACATTTACCAAATTTATTAAAAATCAAGCAAAAGGTACACTTAGAGGGGGACTAGACCAAACCTCTAAATAAAAAATTACAAAATTCATCAAACCAAAAAATCTAATAGAAGGAAGCTAAAAAAAGTCCATATTTAAAGCCTGTTTAGCCTCTAATGGAAGACTACCCACGTCCAAAAATATCTCCAACTGGGCCGCCACATCCGAAGCCAACACATGGACGAATGAAACTGAAGCAGTGTCTGAAAATAGCAAGCTTTCTTGAATCTCCTTCCGCCATTTTCGCCCATCTGGATCTATCAGGTATGAAATCGCCATCCTCGCATCAGTTTCCACTTGAAAATTGTTGTATCCCTCTTTAATTGCCCATCCGACAGCAAAAAGAATGGATTTAATTTCAGCTTCAAGAGGAGAAGAAGCTATTAGAGGAAATCGAAGGGCGAACATCATCTTCCCTTATTGATTTCGCATAACCGCGCCATCAGAAGCCCGATGAGGTAAGAAGGATGCATTTGTATTCAATTTCAACCCCATCGTTGGCTTAATCCATTTAATAAGCATGAACCGAGTTCGACTTAGCCTGAAATTATTGGGAATAGTATTTTCTTCAAAAAGAACAATACCAATAGAAGTAACCTTTAGATTTGACAAGGTGTATGACCACTGTTGAGTGTAGATTTTTATCTGCTGAATCATTTGTTCTGGGGTAGGAGGTTTATTCTCATCTCCCCATATGATACACGAATAAATCTTCCAAATGTGCCAACAAATAATTCCCGAAAGAATATATTTAAACACATCTTCTAGCTTCCGACTTCCAGCTTTAATCCACCAACTCATTAGAATATATCTTATTGAAACATTGCAGTAGGGATTTTGATTCTCAAAATGCCCATAAAGTAGTGCCAGATAGAGCGAGAGAATTGACACTGAGAATAGGGCATATAGATGGATTGAGAACAATCTGAAACCTGCATAAATTATTACTTATAGGTAGTATATCATGAAATAGTTTCCAAAGAAATATCTTCACTATAAGCTGCTGTCTAGGATGCCAAATGTTTTTAAAAGTGAACATACTTCCTTTCCCTTATCTGATGTAGTTATATGCAGACTGGAAGCTAAATTTACCATTATCCTCTAGCTTCCAAATATCATCCCCTTCTGGATTAGTATAAGATATAGTAAGGCCCAATGAATTAGCTGAGCAGATCCTCCTCCAAATAGCTGAGTCTGTAAGTTTAGGTTTTGGGGATGTTCCCCTATGTAGCTATTCCAATTTTTTGCTAAGGCAAAGTAGATAGATCTAAGCCTGGTACATAGCTTCGCTGTCGTCAATATGTGGTTAGAAACCTAAACCCGGCGTCACTGCCTCGCTTCCTCCATCTCCTCTAACCTTGGCCCCCAAAAGTGACCGCCGCCTCCGATAGTTTCCCCTTTTTAGTTTTCTGATTTAAGGGTCTAATTATAGATTCACTAAAAATTTGAGGGTTAATCTTAGTGATGGAATATAGGGGTATCCAAACATATATTAAAATGGAGAGTTGAGCTCAAGAAATGTGGAGAAGAAGATAATGAATAATGAATTGAGAGTTGTGTTCTTGGGTTATAAGCTCCAAAAGGAGTATAAATAGAGAAATAATGGGTCGAGTCGCTAATATGGGCCCGATTGGCCCAACTACATAAAAGACTAATCTAATACATACAGATGATATATGAACAGTACAGTAATACAAAAGACATCTCATAAGCGTGTGCGGGCCGCTGTCTGGGCCCAATAGTCGTGAGACCCGGGGGTCCGAGTCTATATACTCCATCAGGAGTCCCTCACTCCCTGAGTCGAGAGTACTCGAGGCGAAAGGGAGTAGAACTGTGTGCTGATCTATCGTCTGATGAGTAAACTTCGTGAAAAATTTTGAATTTATGCTTCTTTGGTTAACGGAGGCGCTAAGTCCCCCACTCTTCCAGTCCCCCACTCCTTGAGGTGAATGTAGTGAGGTGAAGAGGAGTAGAATAGTGCATGTCTCGTGATGTCTTCAATAGGGGGCCGAGGGTCGACACCTTTTGATCCACAGTGTGGATGCCCCCAAAATGAAGCAAAAGGGGTGAGCCCTTCGGCCTAGGTGTGGAGCTGCAACGGTGTCCGTCTGCTGAGGGGATGGCCGAGACCAGTCTCTATGTCACGCCCCGGACCTAGCCGGACACGTCAACAACCCGCCGTACAGTACGAATAGTCAACCGCAGTCCAACTCATCCATACTATACAAGGCGTCATGAATATCATTCACACTTAGTACATCCATAAACAAACATAATGTAAAACATTCATTTAAAACAGCGGAAGCATTGATACAATTGTTCAAGCCACACTTGGCATAACTAGGCATACAAACCCCCAAAGTAATTATTCAAAAAATAATATCCATGAGCATTGTTATAATTATTTTGAAAAACAGGAAACAGAAGAAGCACGAACCACGTCTTCTCCCTTGAATATCCCCGAGGCAACGGGCGCCGGTAGCAACCTTCAAGTTCTACCTGAAACTGTGAGGTGGCCTCCCCCGTGAAGGGGAGGTCAGTACTTGGAAATATTTGACAAGTACAATAGCAACTATACTAGGTATAATCAACGTTTTAATTTCCAAGACCCTCAAAATAGGGTGATAACATAATATAAATAATAATTTATATTTCCCACTTATTATCTTTATAATAAGTAAATTTATTTATTTGTCGGCACACGGCCCTTCTTATATATCCCTTTTCATTTGTCATTTGCACAACCCAACCCTTGGGTCCTATTATTTCTACGGGACTTGCTACCGCTGTCCGAGACCTCATGAAGCTCCCGGTTCGGACTCCAACATCCCGCCCCTGGACTCATACTCATCATCCCGTAGGAAGGTAAGGCCCTTCGGGGTCCTATCTTATGTGTTACCGCTACTGGAACCTAGTTAGGTCTCCGATTCGGATTCCACCCTAACCCGTGTCACGATGTAAGTCCATGCTATCCAACCCCGCTCTCTAGAGTCGGGAAGGGCCAGGTTCCTTACTTATTTCCATAGTTCAACCGGCTATCCACAAGGACTACCGAGCACACCCGTAGGCCAATCCTATATCTAGGATCAATTTAGTATTTACATTATCTTGGGTATCCCTTAAGGCCTACCCCTAGTATAACTTAAAGTTCATACTTTCCTACCTCAAAGCATCTCTTAAGACTACTTAAGGCATAACATTTCACAATCCAACCTTAGGATCAATCTTAACAACATTTCATTTTAATGTCCAACTAGTATCTTAATACTAGTCAAATTAATATCAACAAACCAAATTCTCAACTCATAGTCATATAGACAATTCCAACTGATTTTCCTGTGAAAATATCATTTATCTCAATATTCAAAATATCACTTTTAATCACTCATATATTCTAATATGAAGAAAAAGTATATTTCAACACATGTTTCATAATAAATTCCACTTTCAAGTCAACATACTCATAACACATGAACATACACAATTTACTCTTAAATTTGTATATCATGCTCCTTTTTCTTTAGACATTTAGTCTTTTCATTTTTAGGCATTCTTAATCATTAATAATCCATAAAAACACATTTAATTACCTTCGGTAATCTCATAAAATTAACTCACTAATTATAAACAATATAGTCAGCCATCCTCACCTTATGAAGTGCTGAAATAGTTGCCTTAGCGAAACCCCCTCGATCCGTCCTCGTTCTAGGCCGTTCAAGAGTGAAAAATCTGGGAATCAAGCGAAAGCCGGGCGGCTTTCGTGAAAGTCGGGCGACGTTCGTCCTCCTGCAACACGAACAGCTCCCTATATGTGGCGGTTTCCGGCGATTTCGACTCATATCGATTCACAACCTATTCTAAGTTAATTAACACCACTTTATAAAAATATTATACACTTTTAAACGTGTAGAACTCGAGGTTTAATCCCCCATATGATTTCTTAAAAATCATACACAAAAAACTAGTTAGAAGAACCATATGTGTTCTTACCTCAAGGCTTAGCTTTTTCCTCTATGGATTCTTCCTTCTTCTTGGCTCCTCAAGCTCCATAATTTTGAGAGCTCTTCCCTGGACCTTATCTCTCTATTCTATCCTCCTTATGGTGTAGAATGAGGGAGGAGTCCATCAAGTCATCTCACCTTGTGAGGATGGTGCATGAATGAGACAAGGAGGGGTGTGGTTTTGTCCCCCAGCTACCCTCTCCTTCATAAGTCCGCATAAGCCATATTTGGATGTCCCATTCCCATTACTCTGGTCATTCAGCACCCATAAAAACGTGGGGTGGCCCCCACTTATGTGGGAGGTCATCCCATTATGTCCCGGTGTGTACAATCGGCCCCGAAAGTTGTATTTTTCGGACTATCTTAGTCATATTTTATTTATCGGGCCAAATAAAATATATCACGTGTTCCTAATAATTATGGGCCTTTAGGATAGATGTACATTCCCCAACATTAATTTAGGAGTCTCCGAAACTCATTTCGGGCTGTTATCCGTTACATTACCAATACCGGTAATTGGGCCTCGTTTGACCACCAGTCAACTCCGTGCCTTTCCTTTGGCCCAAATAAAATATTCACAACCATATAAATGTCATCTTAGACCAAGATGAATATAATATGTGGTTCGGGAATTATCGGGCGGTCCCCGTCCCGCTGTGGGCCCCACATGCAATTTACTATTCACGTAAAAGAAATAATAAAAATTTACAATTACGCAAATTCATAAATCATCTTTCAAGGTTTATTACATAATTTACTAAAAGTAAATATGCTCGGGGTCGGTGTTACACTCTAGATGTGAGTAGCTCGGCATGATAAGTAGTCCTAGTCATCAAATAAAGATGACTAAGGGATGAGTCAAGCGACCGTCCATAATGTGATGTCCGGGTCATCAAATAAAGTGACCGAGACATGTGGCCGAGAGAGACCTATATGAGAGCTCCACATCATCAAATAAAGATGACGGGGCGACGTATGGCCGAGAGGCCTATATGAGAGCTCCACATCATCAAATAAAGACGATGAAGCGATATATGGCCGATGGGCCCGTAAATGAGCTTCGCGTCATCAAATAAAGATGACGGAGCGATATATGGCCGATGGGCCTGTAAATGAGCTTCGCGTCATCAAATAAAGATGACGGAGCAAAATATGGCTCAGAGGCCTACAAATGAGTTCCTCATCATCAAATAAAGATGACAGAATGATATGTGGTCGATGGGCCTGTAGATGAGCTCTTCGTCATCAAATAAAGATGACCGAGCGATATATGGCTCATGTGCCTTTAGATGAGCTCTTCGTCATCAAATAAAGATGACAGAGCGATATATGGCCGATGGGCCAGTAGATGAGCTCTTCGTCATCAAATAAAGATGACCGAGCAATATAGGGCCGATTGGTCTGTAGATGAGCTCTTCGTCATCAAATAAAGATGACAGAGCGATATATGGCCGATGGGCTTGTAAATGAGCTTCGCGTCATCAAATAAAGATGACGGAGCGATATATGGCCGATGGGCCTGTAAATGAGCTTCGCGTCATCAAATAAAGACGACAGAGTAATATATGGTTGAACTTTGGGCTCCTTTAGCCTTTCAGTTGGAGACCGCAAGATGTTCGCTATATCTGAATAGGGGGACGAGACGGTGGACGCCTGTCTGAATATGAGGATGACGATACTGATGAGTCGGTCCGAATATGAGGACGACAGCGCTGACGAGTCGGTCCGAATATGTGGACGAGGCGATGGACACCTGTCTGAATATGAGGACAACGACGCTGATGAGCCAGTCCGAATAAGAGGACGAGGCGGTGGACGCCTATCTGAATATGAGAACGATGGCGCTGATGAGTCAGACCGAATATGAGGACGACAGCGCTGACGAGTCTGTCCAAATATGATGACGAGGTGATGATGAGCCGACCGTCATACAGGGGCGACGGTCACCATCCAGGAAGGGATGGCGAGCCCAATTGCCATAACAAGACTTCGGCGCTGGGAGCCGGTCTTGAGATAAAACATCACGTCGTGGCCAAGAGGCCGATCGTGATGTGCGGACAGTGATGATGGGGAGCCGGTCCGATAATATGTTGACGAGGCGATGATGAGCCAATCGTCATATAAAGGCGACAATCGCTTATTCGGGAGGGGAATAGCGAGCCCGATCGCTAGCTCAAAACTCTCGGCTCTAAAGAAGCTGGTCTTGAGATAAATAATCACGCCGAGGCTGAGGGGCCGGTCGTGATGTGCGGATGACGATGAGAAGGAGCCCATCCAAAATATGATGACGGGGCTATGATGAGCCGGCCGTCATATATAGGCGATGGTCACCATACAGGAAGGGATGGCGACCCCAATCGCTAGCTCAAGACACTCGGCGTTGGGGAAGCCGGTCTTGAGAGAGCATCACGCCATAGCCGAGGGGCTGGTCACGATGTGAGGATGACGGCGATGAGGAGCCATTCCTATAATATGATGACGGGGCGATGATGAGCCGGCCGTCATATAGAGGCGATGGTCACCATCCAGGAAGAGATGGCGAGCCCGATCGCTAGCCCAAGACTCTCGGCGCTGAGAAAGCCGGTCTTGAGAGAGCATCACGCCATAGCCAAGGGGTTGGTCGTGATGTGAGGACGACGACGATGATGAGCCGGTCCAATAATATGATGACGGGGCGATGATGAGCTGGCCGTCATATAGAGGCGATGGTCACCATCCAGGAAGGGATGGCGAGCCCGATCGCTAGCTCGAGACACTCGGTGCTGAGGAAGTCGGTCTTGAGATAAATAATCACGCCGAGGCTGAGGGGTCGGTCGTGATGTGCAGATGGCGATGAGAAGGAGCCAATCCGAAATATGATGACGGGGCGATGATGGGCCGATTGTCATATAAAGGCGACGGTCACCATCCAGGAAGGGATGTTGAGCCCGATCGCTAGCTCAAGACTCTCGGCGCTGAGGAGGCCGGTTGACGTGCACTTGTCGTAAGGTGCACTCAAAATAATGAATCAATACAACACTAATACGTAGTATAGTGAAGTAAGGTTCGTTTCCACAGGGAAAGGAATACTTTTCTTTTATATAAGTAGTATCAAGGGGGGTTTAGATTTGTTTGATTTAAATATACTAAGATGAACAACCTATATGAGTTTGATTAATAGAGATGAGGACTTGGTTTTGCTTTTATCCACTTAATGAAATGTTCGTCGATCCCGGTTATATCTTTAACTATCTTCCTCTCGAATACTCAATCGAGGAGTATATCCAGTTCATCGAGGGTAGTTATTAATAACGAGACGCGTTCATTAATAAAACTTACTACCGAGTCAATATAGAACACGCGCCGTATATTAACACGATAGTAGCAATAAACTTGAGATGAAAACGATTGAGATTGATAACCTCAACATAAGCGGTTTATTGGTTTAATCAATATAATTAATTCCCCTTAGATTATTAATCATGAGACGCATGCATTAACAATCCAAGTTTACTACCGTTGAAGGAACCGAATTAATAACAAGCGTATTAATCGATTGATTCTAGTAATAATTAATATATGAAACAAAACTAGTTGATTCTTTAAGTAATGTTCAAAATATTAATATGAAATATGAATAGGAATTAATTAATACTCAAGGAAGAATATTAAAGAGTATGAATCCTACTATAGTTAATATCAAGATGTTAACTAATTGTCATCTTAGTAACACTCCCCAATATTAACATAGAGGAAGAAATAACTATTACTATAACTAATGTCAAGATGTTAACTAATTGTCATCTTAGTAACACTCCCCAACATAGATATAGAAATAGTATTTAAAGGAAGAATTAATATTCAAGGAAGAAAATTAAAGAGAATAACTCACAACTTACAAATTCATTAAGCTTCAAAGTAGCAAAACCGAGATGGAAGAGTTTAGCTCCTCATTTGGAGACTAAACATGAAGAAAATATAAAAGAAATACTTAACTAAACTGAGCTAAAGAGTATATGTGAATTGGTTCCTTTATTGTGAAGGAAAGGGGTGTATTTATAGGCTTTTGGGAGCTGCAGGGGCTGATACCCGACCGGGTATATAGGATACCCGATCGGGTATTTTAGGAAATTTCCCAGAAAGTCACTTTTCTGGGCATACTCGACCGAGTATGTCGGCATACCTGATCCGGTGTGTGACAAATCTTAACGAAATCTTGCTCCCACGATCATTTGTTCCCGGATTTGATTTGGACAATCGAATCAAGCAAATACCCGATCGGGTATAGGCAATACCCGACCGGGTACATGAGTATTTTTTCCAAATCGAAATCTTTCTTGCTCTTGCACTTTCCTTGGTCTTTTAAGGTCCAATCTTGATCCCTTGGATGATCTTTGACCTGTTTAGCTCAGAAAAGTCCTAATCTAAACAAATTACAAATAAATATGAAAATAAAGTATTACACCAAAAGTGTGTAATTTCCTCAACTAGAACTAATAAAAACTAGTTAAAAATACAAACATACAATCGGAAATTACATGAATATCAACTCCCCCACACTTAGATTCTTTACTCGTCCTCGAGTAAAGACAAATGTTTAACAGTTCCAAGTCCTCAAAAGTTCAACAATCAACCAGAAAAAGCAAAAGACCACCAAGGATAACATATGAGTTTTACATTGAGTGTTTAGCTCAAAGGATAATATCTTCTTGGGTTTCATGGCCTTCTATGCTCATCTCCTCCTTTCATCTTCAAGAGATTAAATGACGTCCTGTAAATACAAATATACCTCTCATATCTCTCATTTTGCCTAGGAGCCTTTTCAGGTTTTCATCCTAGCATCTCTTTTATTTTTCCACCTTTCCACTCACTCATCATTTTTTTTGTAAGCCCTTTTTGCTTAGATTGCCCATTTTTTGGGGTTTCAACCTAACTAGCATTTTTTTTTTCTTTTTTTTTTCTTTTATTCTATTCTTTTTTTTTGAATATATTTTTTTTTGTGCGAGAAAAAAAAAACAATGCTAGTTTACAAGGTATCAAACTTAAGTACGTACCGATGAGTAACTCATCCTCACTTAGCTCGAAGCACTGTCCCTAGTGCTCGTTTCCATCATAACCGGGCTGACCGGTGCTCTAGATGAAATACTTTCGCCTCTTGTTCTCTTTGGTGTCATTTTCATTTGATGCTTTGAATTTTGAGTTCAAATTTCGGACTTGGGGGATGGCGTAAGGCATTATTTTTGGACTTGAGTTTTTGGGGAAGAATGTGGTGTTGATGAATATGGGGTGTAGAAGGAAATGTGGTGAAGATTTTGGTGTTGGTTTGGAAAGATTTGGTGGAGATTTGAGGGAGTAATGGGAGAAAGAAACTTTGAAATTGGAGGTTTGGGGAAGATGAAATGGATATTTTGGGTGGCTAATTTGGGTTTAAAGACCGTGTACCCGACCGGGTACCCTGACATACCCGATCAGGTATGCCTGTGTTTCTTCAAAATCCGGGGTCCTACCTGATCGAGTTGGGGTATACTCGATCGGGCGTTTTGGTGCGAACATATTCCCAGAAAAAAAAAAATTAACATACCCGACCGGGTATATGGAGCTGCCCGATCGGGTACTTCATAATTTTCCACCCCTGAGTCGATCGAGTATTTGGTTCCCCGAGCTTCACCCTTTATATTTTTGTTTATACCCGACCGGGTAGTACGTGACATCCGATCGGGTATGGTGCCCTTGGTTTTTTTTTTTTGAAATGAAAACTAAAAGGGAGAAAAGAATATGTACTTTTGCTTGGGTTGCCTCCCAAGAAGCGCCTCGCTTAACGTCACGGCACGACGCCATCATTGTGTTCAATCGTTCAAGCTTGGATCATGATAATTATTTTGACTTTTCACTTCAAAAATCTTTCCAGGATCAAATATCCAGATTTCCATTGATTCATGTGGTGAGAGTGAGGGAAAGAAATTATCGATTAACATGATCAATGGAAAATGTTTTGATCTCTCAATTTTGGTGAAGATTTCAAAAATGTCTTTATCCTTTTCAATTTTATGAGTTTCCCTCGAAGTTTTTAGAATTGTTGGGGGTACCTCAAAGAATGCTAAGGATAGATATTTGACCTTGAAACACGGTTCATCCTCTTCTTTGACCAGCTCGAGCTCCGTGACTCTTTCTTCTTCTATTTCTTCTGGATTTTGGATCTCCTCTTGCATTTCCTTCTCATTTGTCAATGTGATTGCAAAAGTTTGTTGTTTAGGATCACATTCTATTTGAGAGGAAAGTTTTCCCGAATCCCTTGCTTCAAGCCTACTCACGGCTCCGGCTATTTGACTCACTTGAGATTCCAAGTTCAAAATGCTAGACTTGGTCTCATTTTGGAATTGCACCATGTTTTGTTGCATGGTGGTCACGTTGTTAGTAAGAGCCCGAACCATGTCCTCCGTAGACATGTTAGAGTTGCAGAATGGATCATTCCTCATGTGAGGTACATAATTGATTTGTGCGAGGTATTCTTCTTGGAGCTTTGGGCAAAAATCCGCAATATGCCTGTGAGACATGCAAATATCGCAGGTCTTGGCATCTTGAGTTTCTGAGCTTAAGATAAACTCCTTTATGAGAGAAGCCAAAACGGAAATTTGACTCTCTAAGGATGATGTGTTGGTAAACCATATACTCATGTAAGCTCAGAAAATAGAAAAGTATTTTTTTATATATACATTTTTTTTATTTTATTTTGTTTTTTGATTTTTATGAGATAAAATAAAAAGAAAAATAATTGCCTTTCCCCGGCAACGGCGCCAAATTTGACGTGCACTTGTCGTGAGGTGCACTCAAAATAATTAATCAATAAAACACTAATACGTATTATAGTGAAGTAAGGTTCGTATCCACAGGGAAAAGAATACTTTTCTTTTATATAAGTAGTATCAAGGGGGGTTTAGATTTGTTTGATTTAAATATACTAAGATGAACAACCTATATGAGTTTGATTAATAGAGATGACGACTTGGTTTTGCTTTTATCCACTTAATGAAATGTTCGTCGATCCCGGTTATATCTTTAACTATCTTCCTCTCGAATACTCAATCGAGGAGTATATCCAGTTCATCGAGGGTAGTTATTAATAACGAGACGCGTTCATTAATAAAACTTACTACCGAGTCAATATAGAACACGCGCCGTATATTAACACGATAGTAGCAATAAACTTGAGATGAAAACGATTGAGATTGATAACCTCAACATAAGCGGTTTATTGGTTTAATCAATATAATTAATTCCCCTTAGATTATTAATCATGAGACGCATGCATTAACAATCCAAGTTTACTACCGTTGAAGGAACCGAATTAATAACAAGCGTATTAATCGATTGATTCTAGTAATAATTAATATATGAAACAAAACTAGTTGATCCTTTAAGTAATGTTCAAAATATTAATATGTAATATGAATAGGAATTAATTAATACTCAAGGAAGAATATTAAAGAGTGTGAATCCTACTATAGTTAATATCAAGATGTTAACTAATTGTCATCTTAGTAACACTCCCCAATATTAACATAGAGGAAGAAATAACTATTACTATAACTAATGTCAAGATGTTAACTAATTGTCATCTTAGTAACACTCCCCAACATTGATATAGAAATAGTATTTAAAGGAAGAATTAATATTCAAGGAAGAAAATTAAAGAGAATAACTCACAACTTACAAATTCATTAAGCTTCAAAGTAGCAAAACCGAGATGGAAGAGTTTAGCTCCTCATTTGGAGACTAAACATGAAGAAAATATAAAAGAAATACTTAACTAAACTGAGCTAAAGAGTATATGTGAATTGGTTCCTTTATTGTGAAGGAAAGGGGTGTATTTATAGGCTTTTGGGAGCTGCAGGGGTTGATACCCGACCGGGTATATAGGATACCCGATCGGGTATTTTAGGAAATTTCCCAGAAAGTCACTTTTCTGGGCATACTCGACCGGGTATGTCGGCATACCCGATCGGGTGTGTGACAAATCTTAACGAAATCTTGCTCCCACGATCATTTGTTCCCGGATTTGATTTGGACAATCGAATCAAGCAAATACCCGATCGGGTATAGGCAATACCGGACCGGGTACATGAGTATTTTTTCCAAATCGAAATCTTTCTTGCTCTTGCACTTTCCTTGGTCTTTTACGGTCCAATCTTGATCCCTTGGATGATCTTTGACCTGTTTAGCTCAGAAAAGTCCTAATCTAAACAAATTACAAATAAATATGAAAATAAAGTATTACACCAAAAGTGTGTAATTTCCTCAACTAGAACTAATAAAAATTAGTTAAAAATACAAACATACAATCGGAAATTACATGAATATCACCGGTCTTGAGATAAATAATCACGTCGAGGCTGAGGGACCGGTCGTGATGTGATGAAGGGCAAGGTGATGATGCCGGACTGGACATGAAGGACGGCAGAGCCGATCCGATGATGGACTAGGCTTAGACGCTCGTCTGAAGATGAGGGACGGCGTTGGGCGCTCGTCTGAAGATGAGGGATGGCGCTAGGCGCTCGTCCGAGGGACGGCGCTGGGCGCTCGTCTGAGATGAGGGACGGCGCTGGGCGCTCGTCTGAAGATGAGGGACAACGCTGGACGCTCGTCTGAAGATGAGGGACGGCGTTGGGCGCTCGTCTGAAGATGAGGGACGACGCTGGGCGCTCGTTTGAAGATGAGGGACGGCGCTGGGCGCTCATCTGAGATGAGAGACGGCGTTGGGCGCTCGTCTGAAGATGAGAGACGGCGTTAGGCGCTCGTCTGAGATGAGGGACGACGCTGGGCGCTCATATGATATTTATAGTATTTGTCTGATATGTAATTAGCCAAATATGTGGCTTGATTTGTGGGGATTTTATTTTTATCGCTCGAGGCCGACGAGTGCGCGGTCCTCGGCTTCCCTCTTTTGATTTGTGGGGATTTCGCTTGAGACCGGCGAGTGCGCGGTCCTCCGCTGTCCCTCTTTTGAGTTGTGGGGATTTCGCTCGAGGCCGACAAATGCGCGGTCCTCGGTTGTCCCTCTTTTGAGTTGTGGGGATTTCGCTCGAGGCCGACAAATGCGCGGTCCTCGGTTGTCCCTCTTTTGAGTTGTGGGGATTTCGCTCGAGGCCTGTGAATGTGTTGTCCTCGGCTGTCCGTCTTTTATTTTCTTCCTCTTTACTTCTTTGATCGAGGAGTATCCTTCTTTCAGGCTTCGGCCGAGGGGGTCGATAGTCCTTCGGCCGGTAAGGAGTCCTACTGGATCGTCCTATGATCTCGGGGAGGTCCCGTCGCCTATTTATGACGCGAGCTAAGGCTTTTGGTCGGTTACCGACGGCTTCCGTTCCTCAACCCCGAGTTTGGGAATTTTTGTCACCTCGGCCATGATTTCAGACCTGTCGTCCTGCGATTTCGCGTGAACGACGCGGTGAGCTTTCCATTTCAAGACGTGGGCCGTTTGCGGGCCCCTCTTCCTGGGGACATCGTCAGTCTTACCTGAGCGTCTCGCTCTAAGGGGTCGATACGATGTGCTCTGTCGGCCATACTTGAGCGTTTCGCTCTAAGGGGTCGATATAATATGCGATATCTTAGACTGAGGTGTACCGTTTACCGATCTTAAGCATAATAATGTCGTGTGCGGCCGATAGCGGCTCTCAATTGTAGATGCCCGAGTCACCAAATAAAGGTGACTAGGGTAGGTCGATGGACCTAAATATAATCCGAATCATCAAATAAAGATAGATGTTCGGTAGACCAGAGCTTGGGTTCACCACTTTGGGGTTTTTTGACCCGCTCTAATGGCGGTGATAAAAATAATAACGCCAATAATAATGCATCATTAGCGACCTCGAGAAATTTTAATCCGCCATAATGGTCTTCACCACCTCGGGGGTTTTTAACCCACCATAATGGTGGTGGAAATAATATAATTAATGATAGTAATAATTATACTACTATCATTTAATAAATATTTAGTGTATAAATAGGAGTATTAGGTTGTTTGGTACTTAGCACTTAGTTGGGCCGGAATAATTGATGGGCTTGACTAAAATTAACAGGAGCATTTTGATTCTTGGGCCCAATCCTACTTGGTGGCCTATACTCATTCCCGCAGGCCGCAGCTGGAGTTAGGTCAAGAAGAGGAGATGGCCGCAGCTGGAGTTAGGTCAAGAAGAGGAGATGGCGGCAGCTCTTCAGTACTGTTCCCACGCCGCCGGAAATGGAAGGGTTCTCATGGTCAGCTCAGGGTATTCCATATGTAGGCTACCAGACTTCTGTAATGGCCATGGCGAGGCAGCGAGCGAATCCGGCGAACCCAGGCGGTGGACGGCGCGGTGATGGGGGGCGGAGCTCGACTTGGGCGCCTTTGAGCTGCGGGTTCTTGAGCAACGTTGATCGTGGCAGTTCCAATCCCTAGCAACAACGGGCCACGCTCTCTTCAAGTCGGCTTCTGGCTCAAAAACGGAGCTTCCCAACGGCCATTAATGGCGGATTTCTGAAGGTCAAGCTCCAGAGCCTGAGTCAAATGACCATGAAAATGGCAGTCGTGGACCTGGCTCCGATCTTTGAGTTGCGGTGGTGAATGGAGTTGTGGCGGAGTGGAACAGGAGCTGCGGTAGTAGACCTCATCCCTGCATGTCGATTTCCTTCTCCCTTGCTCTTCCGCCGCTGGACAAGATTCTCTATTTCCATATTCTTTTTTTTTTGCATTTTCCAGAACATTTTTGGTTGATTTCTTGTGATTGGAATGAATTTTTTGTATGTTTTGGAAGGATTTCTCACTTGATTTTGCTCTAATCTCTCAATGAAAGCACCATTGATGGAATATAAGGGTATCCAAACATATATTAAAATCAAGGGTTGAGCTCAAGAAATGTGGAGAAGAAGATAATGAATAATGAATTGAGAGTTATGTTCTAGGGTTACAAGCTCCAAAAGGAGTATAAATAGAGAAATAATGGGCCGGGCCGTTAATATGGACCCGATAGGTCCAACTACATAAAAGACTAATCTAATACATACAGATGATATATGAACATTACATTAATACAAAAGACATCTGATAAGCGTGTGTGGGCCACTGTCTGGGCCCAATAGTCGTGAGACCCGGGGGTCCGAGTCTATATACTCCATCACTTAGTAAATATAATCACATCATACTAATCACTTTGAACAAATAAAATGCTAATGAAAACTCTATATCACTTTCATATTATATTTACATTGACATTAATATTAATACTGATATTTTTAATAATATAGTTGTATTCATATATATAATCATATTTAGCGGCATAATTAGAAACGTATTGATAGGTGTCGGGCTTTTAAATTATACTACCTTCGTCCCTTAAAACTTTGACAAAGTAAAAACTGTGTGGTTGAAGTTTGTGCAGAGGAGAGAGAAATAACAGAAACCATAAAATAATTGATTAAAAGGGAAAGTGACAAAGTTTTTTGGGACGTCCCAAAAAGGAAAGATGACAAAGTTTTAAGGGACGAAGGGAGTACCTGTTTACATTTACATTTACCGTTACATGTACATTTGTATTTTCATTTATATTTACGTACACTTGTATTTACGTTTCCATTTATATTCACCGAGTGTACTAGTGTAGCAGCCACCGGCCCACCGCTACTGTTTTTTTGGAAATCTGGCATAGATCTCAAAGGCCGGCAGAAAGTGTTCCCGAAAGAAGGATGAGTTAAACTAAATACGGATGCAACAATTAAAAGCGGAACGGGAGCTACCGGTATGGTTTGAATAGTTCGGGACTGTGGTGGAATTTTCTCTGCAAGCGGTGTGATATGTAGAAAGTGTAGGAAATAAACTTGATCACTCTTTTTGTTACCTTGTTACACGTCTTTAGATGGTAGTTATTTATGTTTTTGTACGTTTGCATGCATTCTAAAAGCCCTCACCACTACATGCACGTATGCATGAACGTGGGAAGGGTGATTTTCTTTTTGGTAGTTATTCTCAGTTCATGTACGCATCATGCATGTTACAGATTGGTATTTAGGGAGTGCGTAAGGGTGAAAACCCTTTTTTGTACTAGTGCCGAACACTTTAAACACTTTTGGTAACAAACAGTTTTCCAGGCATGCGTGCCGGTTGAAGTTTTCCGGGTGGTTTGGAACAAACATCTTACTTTATTGCACATATATTTATTCTCTTGTTCTGCTTTATATGCATTTGAACAATGTGCTCTTCATGCATACCTGCCTACCTTAAGGTCATCCCAATTGCTCTTTTGGCTAGTAAGTTCTCTTGGGGGGTTGTTTACTGCTTTAGGTAAAAACTAGTTAGAGCTTGCCTTTTACTTGGTTTTTTGCTTCGGATTTTCCGTTCGAGGGCGTCTCTCTCAGACTTTCACCAATTTGTAACATTTTAGACTCGAGGTAAGGCTCAGTTTGGTCCTCGAAGTTGCATAAAAGGGGTCAAATAAGTCATCATAACGTCCTTACTGTCCGGGAGTCGTCATTTGGGGTGGTTCCCAATGGAATTTTTTGATAATTTTTTTTGAGCATCTTATTCATTAAGTCTAGTTTACCCATACCAAATTTCAGATAAAACTTAAATCGGGAAGGCATTCAAATGAAGTTTTGAAGATAACTGCGCAGTTAAAAACGCAGTTATCTTCAAGTCTTTATTTGAATGCCTTCCGGAATTAAGTTTTGGCTGAAATTTGGTATGAGTAAACTAGACTTAATGAGTAAGATCTCAAAAAATTTAATCAAAAAATTCCACCGAGAACTGTCTCAAATGACGACGGCCGGATAGTAAGACGTTATAAGAACTTATTTGACCTCTTTTATGCAACTTTGAGGACCAAACTCACCCTTACCTCCTTTGGACTCTTATATTTGAGCCAGGTCGAGTGGGCTTTGTCTTAATCACTTAGACCGTATAATCGGCATCTTGTATTGGTGGGGTCTGGTTTGAAACCCTCCGGAGCGGGTCCGATTCCATTACGATTAGAGATGGCAAATGCTTATAAAAGAGAAGAGCATTTGAAAATTTGGTAAAAACGAAAGTTGGGGTGTCAAATAACTATTTTTTTTTATTAAGATCGATTCAAATGATCTTTTTGTTTCTTTTAAATGGTTGGTGTGTCGGTGTATTAGATTAAAAAAGGTTTGCTTCAATTTATTTGGGGCATTTCTATATTGAAAAATTGTAATCATAATGTATACATATTGTACAAGATGGTTCACTCTCGTATCATTACTCTTCATACTTTCCATGGCATCATTAAGAGTTATCTAACTAGCATAGATATTCATGGGAAATAGATCTAAATAGGACTTAAACAAGAGCTTGAATCTTTTTAAACCCTAAATAGGACTAATTTTGAATCGAAGGGACGAGATTGCCCTTAGTAACCTTGCGGACAGCCCTGCTTTAACTTTGGGGAGCAATTTTGCTGCCAATATAGGCAGCCATGTTTTAACTTCGCCGGCAACCATTAAATCCGGGAGACGGTTGGCGATCGGGCTTCTCAAGAGACCAATTTTTGTGCCGGCATCAGATTATCGCCGGAGTGGTCTCCGGCACGAGTAGTCTGAGGCGAGAATCGTCTTCTTCCTCTTCTTCATCCCCGATATCTTCTTCTTCTTCCTCCTGTTTTACTTCTTCTTCCCCGTTTCCTCCCTTTGTCGAGTATGTGCGGCGATGAATGTTCGTTGCTTTGTTTCTGCTACTTTTTGTTTTTGTTTTACGTTTTATTTTTGTTTAACTTTTCCTTTGACTTCTCAATTTATTACTTACGAAGTAATATTTTTTCTTTTCTAAAACAAAATTGATATTATCTTTAATTTAGCATTCTCATAATTATTTTATAACACCAGAAATTTTAATCTACGGCGAGTTAATACTAGGACAATATTGCCACATTGTATAATATAATTGTGACATTTTATCATTGTGTTTGTTGATAATATTATAGTATTGTAACATTGTAGCAATTCAATGTCAATATTGACGTCAATGAATTTCGCGGTAATGTCAATCTATAAAAATAACATTGTTAAAAATAATGTTACTTCTGAACAATGTCATCACAATGTTGTTTTTGCAGCATTTAAATTAACAGTCATTATCACAATGTCATTTTTTATATCTTTGACATTGTCATTTTTGCAATGTCATTTTGTTCAAGTGTTAATGTTGACATTGTAATTGTTATTATTTGACATTATTTCATTTTTCCTGATATTATAATTATATATGATAAAACATTATTACATTACCATCAATGCGTTTTCAACAAATGCAATATAGTTTTTACAATTACTATAATATAATCTAATAATTGTCATTATTATTTGACATTGTTTCATTTTTTTATAATTTTTTTTGCTAATAGCATGACAATTTTAATATCGACAACAATCACAATAATACCGTGACAATGTTAATGTTATAAACACAACAATATTAAAAACAATGTCAATGTCACAATATTGTATATTTGTATGTGTTGTAAAAAGAAAGAAAGAATGCTACAATGTCATAAAAATATCAAAATGCTAAAAAAATCACAATGCCAAGAAAGATCATACAATGTTCAAACATTACCACTTAAACGTTAACAAAATAAACAATCTCTCAATATCGTAAATATTGTCAAAATGTATGAAAACATCACAATGTCAAAAAAATGTTACATTTTCGTATAGTGATTATGTCAATGTTATAAAAATGACATTAAAATGACGACAATGAAAATGACATTGTCATTACAATGTCAATGAAATTGTCACGACAATGTCAATGAAATTGTCGTGACAATGTCAATGTTAGAAAAATGACATTGTTAAAAACAATGCTAATGTAACATTATTGTAAACATTGTTAAAAAGAAGTAATTGTAAGAATGTTAACAATGTCATTATACGACTGTTATAATCAAAAGGTAGAAAATACGTCAATGTTACAATAAAATCACACGATTAATTGAGTACATACATAATCAGCCCTACTACTCATGCAATTTAAAAAAGACATAATTGAAAAAATGACTAACATAATTGCAGTGTAAAAAAAGACATGACTTTACAATACTTCCTCTTTCCTTTTTGGGATGTCCCTTATTTAAGTTCACACTTCCATTTTAGGAAACAAAACAGTGCAAAACAGTGCAAAACAGTGCCAAACAGTGCCCAACAGTGCACTCCACAGTAAAGTCAAATTCATTTTCTTAATATGTGTGAAGTCAAACTAAGAACTTAAATAAGAACCGGAGGAAGTATGTTAAAAAGAAAATATTTATTCAATTTTAAAATAAAAAATAAAGGAATAAAAAAGATTAAACAAAACAAACAATGAAGAAATTGAAAAATGACTTGCAGGGAATATGTCTGCGGTCAGCCGATTCAGCACATCTTTCTTGAGTTCCTTCACCGTTTTCATCTCTAAAGAGGACCAGAGTGCGACTTGACTCGACTGGTTGCGAAGACGGAGTATTCATTGACTCGTTGCAGTGATTGAGCCAGATGCCGCCACCATCACCGCCAAGTCTCATGTTCGAATTGATGTAGTGGTAGAAGATGGAGAATTGAAAACACAATTGAATCTCTTGCTGGGAGCCTGCACAACCGCCGCAGGAGGTGTCTCGACTCGAGGATATGCCGCTCTACCCAGAATTGCGGCTAGATCTGCGGAATCGAAAGGCGAGTCGTCGAAGATCTGAGATGAGGCGGGCGGGCTGGGAAGACAGTTGACAACGGTGGAGATTCAGATTGGGGCATAGTGAACAGATTGAGCTCAGAAATCATAGAATCGACCCACGAGGCCACGACAGGAGATCTTAAGGGTTGTAGTGGACGATTTCCGATGGAAAATTCGATAACTCAGCCTGCTTAACACTACACGCCACCTCTTCAAGCTACTCGAACAAATTGCAGCTCCGACGAGCCACTTCTTCGCCACCAAAAGCATCTCCGGAAACCTTCACTTGCAGCAGCGAACTCCAATTCGCTGAAGAAGAAGAATCATCTTGCCGGCCCTAATCCTGTCTCATCTAATTTGTTCTCCACCTCTGTTGTTCGACTAAGGAATAGCGTCCACTCTAGACCCGGACCCGACCCGGATCCGGTTGTTTTTAATGGGTACGGGTCTATATTTTATTCCGTTTACCCGGATCCGGATCCGGACCCGTTAGTATTTTAAATAAACGGGTCGGGTATGGTACATATGATTCCGACCCGTTAAAGACCCGGACCCGTTTAAAATTTCTTATTTGTATACACATACACTAATACATAAAGTGATTAGTTATAAAAATTTAAAGAAAATAGAAACTAATACTCCCTCCGATTCCTAAAGAAGTTCCACATTTGACTTCACACATATTAAGAAAATAAATTTGACTTTACTGTGGAGTGCACTGTTTGACACTGTTTGAACACTGTTTGGCACTGTTTGACACTGTTTTGATGTAGATAATAAGGAAATGTTTGAAAGTGGAACTTAATTTTGAATCTGCCCGAAAAGGAAAGATGGAACTTGTTTCAGAAAAGGAGGGAGTATACATATATACATAACAATACACAAAGTTATTAGTTGTGATTATTTAATAAAAATATACACATTAATACATAACTACTATATAAGTGATACTGATCGAGATAGTAAGATACCCTAAAACTAATGCCCATTTTGACCGTAAATACATACTGATAAAGTGTGTATTGGGCTCGATAGAAAAAATACAATATTTATTACTATCATTATTAATATTATTATATCATTATCATTTACTCGTATAATACTACATATGATTTTATACTCTTAGTAGTCCAAGAGACCTTTTTATGACTTCATTTCTAGTTTATTCTACGAGCTTTTTGTACGAGAGAAAGTGACGCAAAGTGTGGAGCTATATGCCTGTACAAGAACTGATACTTTATTAGATAAAAGTACTAATTTTCTATAAGAGACATTGATTTTTTTTTGAAAAGTGAACATATATTTCGCTTTTAAATATGAACACTTTACTTATATTTCACATACATGTCTTGTTATTTTCACAAAATTTATTATGGTGTGCGTATCATACTTGGCGGGCGGGTCTACCCGACGCGATTCCGAGACCCGTTGGGTCTGGGTATGGGTCCAAATTTCCAGACCCGCCGGGTAAATGGGTCGGGTCCGGGTCCATTATTAACTTAGCGCGTCTGGGTCTGGAACACTACTTTCCGACCCAGACCCGACCCATTGACAGACCTATGTGCACTTGAGATCCTACGATGAAGAGTGCTCCTAGTATGCTACAATTAATTTAAGGGCAAAAGGGGAGTTAACAAAAAAAAAGTAGACACTCCTATATGGGTACATAAGTAAAATTTTGGTCCTATTTAAGACCAGTTCTCGATATTCATCACATTTTTTGTACCCACTACACTTCTCAACTTATGTGGGTATTTGGTGTGGGGATATGTTGATCTCAAGTACATTGAGCATGGAGAATCGATCATGCATATTATTAGCAAGTTAAATGTTTCTTTTTTCTCGAAACATGCCCCTTCGAGTTGGTTCGTAAGTTAATGTCTAGCTCAACCTCAATTTATGCCTTCGAGTATATCAATTTATGAAAAATCTTAATTAACTGGGGTTGTTGGTTAAAATACTGCATTTGAGTTTCCATTCATTCGAATGACTAAGAGTATATCAACTCTTGTACTTATGTTTTTGGTAATCAACACATGCCATTTTATTTGAACTGATTCATTTGCCGCTTCTTCCTTATTTGCTTTTGTATTTTCTTGCGCATGTGGAGCTACAAGTAAACCAACTTGATCCACATGGCATATTTAAACAAAAAGTGTGTCAATGTGGACCTTAAATACTAGATGAAAGTAGTAATGTCGGCAAGGAATATACTACCTCCGTCCCGAAAAGAAGTTCTCACATACATTTTATGAATGTGTCCAAAAGAAGTTCTCATTTCTATAAAAGGAATCACTTTAACTCAAAAGTCACAACTATTCTTACTTTTTATTCACTTTTTGTTTGATTTGACACAAAGTAGGAGTATATCTCAAAAGTCAAAACAAAACTCCACCTTACATAAATATGTGTGTAGGTCAATTAGGGAATTCAATTTCGTGATGAAGGGAGTAGTTGTAATGTGTTTATAGAAATGTGTGTAAATTTGTAATTCCTGATAGAATCCAAAAAGTTTGGTATAAAATTGCAATTTGAGAGGAACTTTGAATTGATTTACCCATTGAGATTAGAAGTATCAAACTTTAGCTTGTTTGGTAATGTTCAAATCGGATTGATTCTATTGAAATTTATCAAATCTTGGCTGAAGTTGCTGACTTGACTGATTCTTCTAATTTATGAAAATATATAAAAAAACATATAAAATTATCATCTATAGTAACTTCAATCAATATAGTCAAAAAAGTAACTACAATCTTACCTTTTCTTGTTATTACACTATTCAGTGCGTGAAATAAAAAATTATGTATTTAATGAAAAAGATGACCGATAAACCTGATAACTCAGAAAACTATGATCCCGAAACCGGCTCTAGTTGTAATATGTGATTCTAATGTGCCATACTCATCTATTTGGAAATCGCGCATGGTCCCAACTTTTATTTAAGAAAATGGCGGGGCAGGCCTCATGATGCTATTCTTTAACATTAAAAATAGCAACTTTAGGTGATTGTCGAGGTTGGATAGCTTTTCTCTTCACAAAATCGTGACCATAAACAATTGCTCCGTAATTAATTAATTAATCAAATCTCATAATATATGATTGGTTGGTTTAGTTTGACCCGTCAATTTGGTTGGTTGGTTGGTTGGACCGGTTTTTGGAACATCCGTCCCCTGCACCAGACCCTGCACCAGACAAGAAGAGTAGGCGTGAAAAATACTCCGTATAGAACGCGCCGTACTCAGGTTTCCGATGATGACCTTATGACACGAGTGCTTGTGAATTGCACCTCCACTGACATTTCTACGGCTCAATCTCTCGCTCTCTTTTCTGGACCCTTGGGAATTCCGGAATCGAGATCCGCAGAACTAGCCAACCGAAGATATGGGGTTGCCGGAGATGGAATCGATGGCGTCAGCCATCGGAGTGTCTGTGCCGGTGCTCAGATTCCTGCTCTGCTTCGCTGCTACCATTCCGGTAAGCATGTTTCATAGGTTTGTCCCAGGCGGCGCTACCGGGAGGCATATCTACGCCGCCGCGACCGGCGCCGCGCTCTCCTACTTGTCGTTCGGGTTTTCGTCCAATCTCCACTTCTTGGTGCCCATGCTCTTGGGCTACGTTTCGATGCTTGTCAACC
Organism: Cuscuta europaea; assembly: GCA_945859875.1. Taxonomy (NCBI): domain Eukaryota; kingdom Viridiplantae; phylum Streptophyta; class Magnoliopsida; order Solanales; family Convolvulaceae; genus Cuscuta; species Cuscuta europaea. Next base: position 4,635,130 of record CAMAPE010000019.1, on the reverse strand, counting down.
GCGCTTATTGTGGCACCATCACTTTCTTCCTGGGCTTTGGTTACCTCATTGGATGGTATATCGCTATATTCTATGTTCATCCCTCACAGCCTGGCTCTACCACATTCCAAATATTTCATACGTTTCTTGATTCTGATATTTGCATGGATATTAAAAATGGAGAACTCAATTCATTCCAATCTACTGTATGTTTTAGAGCGTATCCAATGCGAAATGATATCAACAATAGTGACGCATCAAAAAAAAAATCATGGAAGTGCTTAATTTCAGTTGCAAGTCTATTACTTTTGTGTGCATTGGGGAGTGAGATTTTCATCTTGGGGAAAACGTGAAGGAAAATAAGAAAAATAATGTCATATCACTTCATATTATTTCCTTTCTAGCAATTCTTTTCAATGTGATTGGAACTGCCTGGGGATGTATTCAATGTATAAGTTTGTGCTAGGATAAGAGGGGTGTGATTTGACAAATTTTGAAAAGTATGCTAGTTAACTGGGATTATTGTTTATTTCCCTTTATATTTGCTAGATTTGTATAGAATATCCATTGAATATTTGGATGATTGCATGAAGTTAAACTTGGTTGTCTTGATTAATTTCAAAATATTCAACTTTTTTTACTATGTTTATATACATGTAGCCATGTATACTACATGAGTGGGGATGCATGGAAAGAAGGAGGAATTGATGCTACGGGTAATGTCTACCTGTCTATCTTCTTTGATCGTCATAAAAATACAGTTTTTTCTCTTAATTTCTTTCTTTACCCTACTCATTATATGTTTTTCACCCGGTTCACTTAGAATCGTCAGTGTTTAGATATGTAATTATGATGATAAATCCATTTATAATTTCTATCTACTAGTAAGCCTATATAGATTGTAATTTGTAATTGATTCTCTTTTATCCAATTTTCAGGTGCTTTGATGGTGATTACACTGAAAATCATCTCATGTGTGATAAATTACCAAGATGGATTGCAGAAAGAGGAGGGCTTAAGAGAGGCACAAAAAAAACACCGCCTGCTCAGCCGGCCATCTTTTCTTGAGTACTGTGGTTATTGCCTCTGTTGTGGGACCCATTTTGCCGGTCCAGTGTTTGAAATGAAAGATTACCTTGAATGGACCGAGAGAAAAGGAGTAAGTAAAATATGTTGACACAATCTATAACTGTTAACGTAAGTTCCGCAAATAGGATAAAACCATGAGTCATGTGCACGAATGGGAGTATCCTCGTTTTATCCTAAACATAGGTATCTCATTTTCTGTCCTAGTAAAAGAATAAATGCAGCAATAGCTTCTTCTTATATTAGTATTAGTAAATGAGTTCCTTTTTTTTTGGAAAATACAATAAATGGTCCTATTTGAGGGAATGTGTTATGTTTAAGTCTTATGTATGGGAATCTCCCCAACTTTTATATCTTGCAATTTCTTGTCTAGATCTGGAAGCGTTCTGAGAAAGGAAATCCATCACCTTTTGTGCCAACCTTAAGGGCTATTTTTCAAGCTGCTTTTTGCATGGGGATGTATCTATATCTGGTCCCACATTTTCCTCTTTCCAGATTTACTGATTCATTATACCAAGAATGGGGATTCTGGAAACGGTTGGGTTACCAGTACATGTCTGGCTTCACTGCACGTTGGAAGTATTATTTTATATGGTCAATCTCAGAAGCCTCTGTCATTATATCTGGTTTGGGCTTCAGCGGTTGGACTAGTTCTTCTACTCCAAAGCCACAGTGGGACCGTGCAAAAAATGTAGACGTATTAGGTGTTGAGCTGGCTAAAAGTTCAGTTGAGTTACCTCTTGTATGGAACATACAAGTGAGCACCTGGCTACGTCATTGTAAGGCTATAGTCCCTCTAATGTTTACATCTTGTTTGGAAGTTAAGTGTTCTGTTTCACATCTATAGGCATACTTAATGTGGATGCTTTCTTGCTCAATTTGATTGATTAACCCTTACTACTATCACTCTGATGCTGAAAGTTTGCATCTAAAATAGCATAATATTCCTTCCATCCTAAAAAAGAGTCTTGCTTCATCTAGGTACACATTTTAAACTATGGCTCAACTCTTGTAAATTAGGAGTCTTAATATTTTATAGAATCTGAAGCTGTTTAAGGTAATCAGATGTTCACTGATTGCATGTGGGTAACTTTTGTTGTCACTCTTTTTGACTCTTGGTTAAACACCGGGTGCTATGAGTTGGCAACAATGTAACCAGTGATGCCATTTTTCGCCATGTAATATTTATATAGTTTGTCAATGGGATGATTACTTATGATAACTGAAGTTTGATGCATGTATTTCCTTGCTAAATCAACTGAAATTGTTTTCTCCATGATTAGGCATTTGGTGTAATCTGTAACACACTGATACCTTCTAGTCACGTAACATTTATATGGGCTGTCAGTGAGATAGAAATAGATAGGCACCAATTGGCTCATTATAGGAATATCATGGAAATAAACCCATCTTGGAAAAGATGACATGTAATTTTAACAATTGACTAATCTATTTTTTAACATTGTCCAGATGTCTATGAGAGGCTCCTCCAGAAGGGCAAGAAGCCTGGTTTCTTCCAACTGTTAGCAACTCAGACTGTCAGTGCTGTGTGGCATGTAAGTTAGTTTTTACCATAAACTGGTTGGTTAAAATTCGTTTCTTTTCCCATTGTTCTCTCCTTATGTTATGGAGTTGCCCTTGGTCATTTTGACATGTGATCTTTCCACTATATATTTTTAAAATTTTTTCCCATGTCATTTTTAAGTTGCTCTTATAGCCGTTCAATCTCTAAGGCGGGTTTCCGAAATAGTGTTTGTGTCCAAAGGTGAACAAAGCCTTAGCTTCTAGAGTTCGCTGCTTTTCCCAGGCCGGAGAATGGCCTTATTATATCTTGTGTCTATAGGCCCTAGAAGAAGTGTCATGGGTTGAAAGAGATAAGAATCTGCCCAACAGCCTCCGCTCAATCGATTCTATACTATCTCCCCTGATTATTTCATTTTTTGATAGGAGGCTTATGCCTTCACGATGTAAGGAGCCAAAACAAAATACCCTTTGTCAGCCTTTCCCTCATGAAACGGCTCAGCTGCTCTGCTGCAATGGATGGGCCCGGGAATAGAGAACCAAGCCCCCTTCTGATCCATTCGTTTCTGCAAGCAAGGAGGATTGTCTCTGGTTTTTTATTTCAAATTTATCTGGAGCAGCGGAACTATACACGTCGTTGGGTGGATCAGAATGAAGTCTTTTTCTTGAATTTTGCAATTTTTATAGTTATTAAATAATAATAGTATTATTATGGCTACGTTTTGTAGTAACATTAATATTACTATTTCATATTATTACTATTATTATCTCTATTAATATTATATTTATTCTTTACTACTCTGTATCTTTGAAGAATGAGAGTCCATTATGGACTTGTTTTTCTAATCAGTAGTTCCTTTGACATTGCAGGGCTTATACCCCGGGTATATTATTTTCTTTGTTCAATCTGCCATTATGATTTCTGGCTCAAAAGGTAATATTCTTTGTAAGAGAAAATTCCACTTTTAGTCCCTTAAATAGTGCCCATATTGAAATGTAGTCCCCGTATTTTTAAGTGTGTAAATGTGACCCCTCAATTGTCCGAATTGTTATTGTAAATGTTGTCCTCGCCAACATCGTAAATGTCACCCCTCAAAGGACCACATTTACGATAATTTGGACAATTGAGGGGTGATATTTACAAACTTGAAATTATGGGGATTACATTTCAATATGGATACTAATTGAAGGACTGAAATGCGATTTTCCCTAGTTGTAATCATCTCTTAGATTGCAGTTATTTACACACCTGGTTGATCACTTCATTCACTTGCATCTAAGCACATGTAATTTATGAACAGTTATTTACAAGTGGCAACAAGCTACCAGTAATGCTCTTCTTCAGAAGATTCTAGTGTTGATCAACTTTGCCTACACTGTTCTGGTTCTCAATTACTCTTGTGTTGGTTTCATGGTAAGTTTTTACTGGCTTACCCAAGAATTTTTTTTATCTTTTAATGTAAATAATAAAGGATCATCTTCAGTATCTAATAAGCTGGATCATGTATTGTGCAGGTGTTGAGCCTCCATGAAACACTTGCTTCATATGGCAGTGTCTATTATGTGGGAACAGTTGTACCTATTGCATTGATCCTGCTTGGCAAAGTGATTAAGCCAGCTAGATCAGTTGATTCCAAATCTCGAAAAGATCAGTGAGCGAAGCATTGCTTTTCAAGATTGCTTCTACGATACAAACTTATTTTTGTTGCTTTTGCAAGTATGTGTGGTAGATTCGGGTTGACTGATGACGATTTGCCCTTGGAATATTCAAGTGTGTCTATTGGTATTTGGGTTTTCCTTTTTGAATGAGAGTACACACATCCAGGCTTAATTAGGATTTTTTTACACATCTATTACCAAAACTGATTGGGTTTACAAAAATATGACTATGACTATCTAAGACGCATGGAGACTCATAAGTCATAACTGAACAAGAGAAATGACCTTATTGTCCAAAATGGTTAAGATCTAAATAGAAATAAAAAGTCTGGATTTACGGAAATTCCAGGAAATCAGTTACGTGATTGTAGAGGAGATGAATGTCACTAAGGAACGATTCATTACAAATGTAAGGAAGTGGGAGATTACTCATTTCAGATGGAAACTAGAGGAGAAAAGTATCATACCTGTGAAGATCTTGAATTTATAGATTTTGTATCTTAGTTCCATTGTTTAAACCTTCACCTGGTGTATAAAGTAATGGAGATATAGAACAAAGTAACAAGTTCTTAGTAACTATGGCCAAAGTAGGGATGGACCCGGGCCGGTCCGGTTCCGGTTCCGGGCCGGGCCCAAGCGGGCTTTTTTGCAAATCCTTGGGCCCGGAACCAGCTCGGGTTGATACCGGGCCGGGCCGGGCCCGGTTCAATGTTTAATTTTTTTTTGCTTTCTTGTTATCCCCCGACCCCCCCTCCTCACCCCCACCCCCAAACCTCCCCAAAACACCCATCCCTACCCTAGGAAAAGAAAAAAAAAAATGAAAAAAAAAATTGACCCAGGCCCGGCCTGAACCGCCCGGGCTGGTTCGCCCAAAACTGGGCCCGAGCCCAGCCCGCCTGACCCGCCCAAACGGGCTAAAAGCCCGGAACCGGCCAACCGGTCCCGGTCCAGTCTGGGCCCGCACAGTAGCGGGCCGAGCCGACCCGGTTTAGTCCATCCCTAGGCCAAACTAGTGGTCACGTATATGGTTCTGTACTCTGCATTGCTCTAAAATTCGCTAGGTGCTAGTTGGGAGGTTGAGGGGCGCCTAGCGCCTAGGCGACTGACTCAGCCGATTTTTTGGCCGACTAGGCCGATTTTTTGATCGACTAGGCCGATTAGGCCTCTACGGTTAGGACCGACTAGGCCAACTAGACCGATTAATCGGTCCGACTAGGTCGATTTTTAGAACAGTGGTACTCTGTAGTATGTAACTTTTGATTCGGAAGATGATGTAGTAAGGTAGTGAGGTACTTGTAGTATATACTAATGATTTTTAAGTAAATGTGGATACCTGAATCGTAATATTTCTAATTATCTTGTACTCTGTAGTAAGTTGTAACTATACTTTGGATTTTGGAAGAGACAATAGTAATAGTAATGGAGTTAAAAACTGAAACGGAATACATGTAAGGCCAGAAACATTAAACTAACCGGAAAGAGAACAGGTGGCCGTTAGCACGAGGTCAAATAAGGAATATATTAATCGCTTTTACATGAACTTAAATATGAGATAATGTTAGTAATATTTTTGTTAATAACTTTTAACTAGTAATATAAGTGTACTTTTTTCCTTCATTAATGCATGAGTAATGCTAAGTACGGTAATTTGTTTTTTTTTGTTAATGACAGTGTTCCTCTGGAGGACTCTTACTCGTAGCCTCGCCTCTTAGGTTAAAACTATTTATAAAACGTGAAAAGTTGTGCATTCTCTGGCTTACGTTTTGTAAGTTAAATGTAATTTTCGTAATAATAATTTCATATAGAATACACCTAAGTCATGTACATTTTATAGGAAAATTTCGTAACATAGAATTCTATGCAAGTACAGCACCGGTACTAGAAAATTGGAGCCCGGTACCGCCCCAGGTATGCTCCGAGACCGGTACCGGTCCAGACCTAGACAGTACCGGCACGGGCCACTCCGGACCGGGCCCAAAAAATCGAGTCCGGATACCGAGCCGGTATTGGGCCCTAGAAAGTCGACTGGGCTAGGCCTAAACAGTACTCGGCCGCCGGTCCTGGGTAAGGTTGCCCAGGTCCAGTCCATCCCTAAGTACAAGCTTAAATAGTGTGGTAAGAACTAAAAAAGTAAGAGACTATTATGTTGGTACTTCGAATTCTATGTTGCCAAATTTTCCTATAAAATGTACATGACTTAGGTGTATTGTATATGAAATTATTAATAAGAAAATTACGCTCCAAAAATTACGCTTTTGATTCTACCTATCTTAGTGCAATCAAAATTGACCCTTAGTTAAGACTATTACCCCATTTATAATTTTGTATGTTAAATTTAAAGACCTTTTTACCAATAAAATAAAAATGATACTATATCCATGATACAAATGAATTAGGTGTCACCCACCCTAGTCATTTTTCACGATAATATTTATTGGTTATTTGGACTTTATTTAATTTAAAGTACTCTAAGCATAGATATTAGAAAGAATGGGTGAATAGGTATTATAAAGAATGGGTGAACTACTACCAATAGTCAATACAGTTGTAAATTGTAAAGGACAAATATTACCATTATTTGTTTGGAACTTTGGACATAAAAATGACCCGTCGCATCTCTTAAGCCTATCACCTGGGCACCTACGTCTCTTCCACATCTACGACTCTCACCTGCACATACCTCCATCGATGTAGACTTCATCCGCACAGGTAGCTCAGTTGGTTCAGTGGTGAGAAATTTGGATCAAGTGACCAAGGTTCGAAATCCGCAACGGCCGTGTGGAGATCACAGAACCTGAAATAAGGCTGCGCCTCTGATACGCACGGGAAAAAGGCCTACCATCATTGGGCCGACTGAGTCACCGTGATTAACATCCTCCCAAAAATCCTGTCGGGTCGGGGTATGAGGGGTTCCTGGGATGGGAGATTCCACCTTTTTTGGATCAAATCGATGTAGACTTCGACACCAACGCCGCCGACTTTGACACCTACGCTGCCTTCAACAACTACTCTCACCTGCACATCACTTCTTCTACTCCTGTTCGAAGCGGTGTACGTCGATTTTGCAGCGGAGTGGTTGGGTCTTCGAGGAAGCAACGTTTTGAACTAACTACAGGTGGCTAAGGAAGCGATTGGAGCTTCGAGGAAGCAACGATTTCATCTCGCTGCTCTGCTGCCGCCGGTTCAGGTATGCGGAAGCCGAGGATGGAAAAGGGGCTGGTCAGGGGCTAGATTTGAGGCTGTTTGAGTCCGATTTGGGCTAGATCTGGGCTGGTCGGAGGCTAAGAACAAGGGAGGGGTATTGGGGATGGAGTGATGGGGCGTGGCCTAGGAAGGGGCATGGCTGTGTACGGATAGATGGTTGTGCTGGGGTGGCGTCATTGTGGCGACGGTGGCTGGGGCGGCGGTGACAGCTTGGTCCTGGTAGCGTGATATATAGTCGTACTGTTGTTGTTGGCGGCGGGGTGCCGAAAAAAAGTGCCGGAAATCTTTCCGGCGGTCACAGTGATGAGGTGGCGGCGACCTGAGTTACTTCCGGTGGGTAGTGTCACTGTGCAGCAGCGGCATCACTACGACGGCGTCACTGCTGCGGCGGCACTGTGGTGGTGTCACAATGGCCAGCCGATATCCGGTGGCGGCGACAGTGACACATGTGATGATGATAGTGACACGAAAATGAGACAGTGATATGAACAATAGACTTATTGAGTGTCACTTTATTAGTTTATTATAGTCATATTTTTATCCAAATATTAAAGTGATCACACTTTTGGAAATCATCTTTAATTTAGTAATATTAAGGGAAAACCCCTAGATATTAATCGTACGTATATATTGTGACTAAATATTCTTGTAGTTAGGCCTATTGGCCTAACATAGAGAGACTAAAATCCTAATTGACGAGAGATCTATTGACTCAGATCACTAAATTTAAAAATTAAAGTTATTGGTAGGGTTGTAAACGAACTGAATCGAGTTGAATAGTCTGATTTTGTATTTGTATTTGCTTAATTTTTCCAAATCCGAATCCGAATTCGAATATGAAACGAATAATAATTTCGATTTGTATTTGTTTAACAACTTGAATAATTAACGAATCATATACGAGTATCGAATCAATTTGATCATAAGAAAAATATAAATCAAATATCAATTTATAACAGCTTTTCATATATTTCGTATGTTATAAATGCATGCTATGACTTAATATGCATTTTTAGAATTTAATATGTAACATTTCATTTTTTAAAAAAAATTTAATGGATCGATTTAGGTTGTGAACATATACTAAAGTGAATCTACTTTATGATTGTTATACATAAATATATTTCAAAATTATTGTTATTGAAATTAACACTAACTAACACATATTAGAAATTATACATATAATGTGTGACATAAGTTGATAATTGTATACATCAAAGTCAAACGACTCTAATTTTATGTTAGATATTTAGCATCGTTGATAATAAAAAAACACCATAAGATATATATTTTATATTACACACATATATAGTGACTAGTGGATGCACACACATACTAGATATTTGATTTTATATATATATATATATATATATATATATATATATATAAACAAATATATATAATTGATTATTCTTCGAATCAAATAATAATTATTTGCATTCATATTTGTAAGATGTATGAACAAAAACTTTGTTTTGTATTCGTATTTATATTCTATATTTTCAAATTTAAATCATATTTATGAATCCAAATAACGAATCGAATTAAAAATTATTTGTTTCGTTTAACCCTTACTCCTGATGATACTTTAATTCTGATTTATTACAAATTGGTTTGGAATGTGTATATGAAAATGTATATATGGGCTACTCTTTGAGACTATAGCTAGCTCTTAATAGTTATTGTAGTATTATTACTATTTACTACTACTATTACTATTAATATTTTTTTATCACCAACAAGCCTTCTTTTAATGTCATAAGTTTCAGGATCATTATATCAATCACTATTATTAATCGAATATATTTGATTAACATTCGAATCAAATATACCGATATTCGTATTTAATTTGTATTTGATAACAATTCAAATCAAATTTAGTATTCTTATTTGTGTTTATATTTGAATTTTTCGAATTCGAATCGTCTTATACGAATTCGAATTTCGAATCGAGTATAAATTATTTGTTTCGTCTAGAACCTTAGTGATGAGTAATACCAAATTAAACCAAAAAGAAGAAAAAGCGACTACTTTGTTGATATAGTAGAATAATAGCCATAATTTGATTACTAACTTATTGGATCTACTACCGCGGAGATGTAGCAAGGGCTCTGCAATCACACCAGTATTTCATTTAATGATTTTCTTAACTCAAGTTAGTTTCTTTTGATAAATTAATTTTTTACAGTACAAACAAAAACGATGCTCTAATTGTTAGCTGCTTGCTTTGAAATGGCAATTCCTAGCCTCCAAATTAGTCATTGAACATACTCTAAAATTTTATTAGGGGGTGTATCGTATTAGGAATTAGTGGCAAAAATTTAAAAGTTCATGGATTTTAAAAGTAAGCTTATTCAATATTTCAATGTGGACTTTTAAAAATCTACAAAAGTCTAGTTGTATTCAATGTAGACTTTTAAAAGTCTATAAAAGTCTAGACGTATTCAAATTTGCGTTCATTCTTAGTACTCCCTCAGTCCCAAATTGTAAGATATAAAACCACTCTTAATCTTTTATTTTATATATCAAAAGTTTATGAAATTTGAATTATTTTTTGCAGATTTTGTAGCGGTTTTAATGTAGTTTTTGAATATGTAAATCTTATTTTCTAAAACTAATTTGAGTGTTGGCAGAGATCAATTTGCTTTATCGTTGGTCAAACATCGTAAACCGTAAAGTATCTTACAAATTGGGACAGAGGGAGTACATTATTTCTCAGTAATTGTCTCTTCTGCTCACCAGAATTTTTTAATTGTCTTCTACTCGTCACAAGTACGCATAGATCTGATTGCAGATTTCATTATTTATTTACTCGGGATTACAAATTGGTCAACAAGTCCTAGACTAGTACCAGCCGGGAGGTGGGTATCAAGATGGTCTCATTATGCTAGATTTGAACATTAAATTTCAATTTTTTCTATCATTTTACAATAAATAAAGTTGAACAAATATATTATACATTAATACTGATACACAAGATAAACTCATCTTTTTAATTTTTTAAAAAACAACAAAGTGATATTTTGTATGTCGTCTTATGAAGAAAAATGTAAGGGTGAGATCGGTTCAGTTCTTGTAAGAAAATTAGGAAGCATTTGAAGAACCGTTAATTCCATGTTGATTCGGTTCTAGAAGTTTTTAAAAGAAGCGATATAAGAATCGATAATATTACATCGGTGCAATTCTGGTACGTTGTCAATTCGTTTTTAAAAGAAGCGAAAAGTCTGGTTTAACGTGTTTCATCGTTAAACCGCTAACACATATGAATATAATTTGAAATTACTAAATATTTAACTGTAAATAAATATACAAAATTTAACAAGCTAAAGACGAAAAGAAAACAATTTTTAAGAAGAAAAACCCGACTGCACCTATATTTGTACCACATGTAGCAATGAGTGTAATGCTTGTGTAATGGTCAATGTTGTTACTCATTGAGTTGTGTAATATAACAATCGATCATAAATAGATCAAAATCATTGAGCATTCTCAAAACTTTGAGTTTCTTTTTAATTAAAATAAATTTGGATTAATTTCTTATGCTTCATTTATTTTTGTAGAACTCTTCATTGTAGGATGAATTTCATTTGCTTCATTTATTTATTTTTTTGCTTTTTATCATATTACACATAGGAAATTATTTACGGTAGGACTAAAACATAACATTTTTTTTCAAAGTATGGTCGCATGTTTGATTTTCCTTAAATAAGACTAAATATTACATTTCCACTCCTAATTTAATTAACTAATACGCAATATAATTAATTGCCCCTATTTTTCTTAGCTTGCATAACCAAATAATTAAGTGTCTTATATGGTGATATAAGAACAACTCTATTAAATTGGGTGTACAACCAACTAGACCAGACCATATCAGACTACACTGGACTAGTCCAAATAAAAACAGGACAAAAGATAAAATTGGGCAATTGTCTCAGTATACTTACATAGTCACACCTATATATAAATTGTTGCAAGGGTAGGAACTTACGTACGATCCCTCGCAGTGTGCGGCTTCTCTACGTTGGCTTTCCCCATATCATCTCTCTTCATGTAAGTGTCTTTCAATTTCATGCACAACTTTGATAAAGTCAAACTATTTTTTTTTGTTTTTGTACTTCAGGGGTCTGGGGGAGGGGGTCTGGGGGGCATGGAGTAATTAGGGCTGAAACTCACTCCATTGAATTTCAAACACTTATGTGCCTAGCGGGTTTCGAACTCGAGACTTCTCACTAGGCACGATAACCTCACAACCAGATGAATTGGAATGTTTGGTTAAAGTCAGACTAATTGAACCATCTCGATAGTTCATATACATATCTCATATCTTAACTACGTTTGCATATTTCAAAACAAAAATGAGGAGTTTTTGAACCACCCCTGACACCCATACATACAAAAAGATACGAAGCATATGATTTGATGATTCTGTTAACCAATACAGATAGCAAATTTTGATCCAAATGTAGATATGTTATCACGAGTTCTGGTTTTAATTGTTAACTTGGTAACGAATTTTCCTGTTACGGAAAAATAAAAAGGGAATGTGATAATTCAGATTTTTTCAACTGATTGTTACTTTTTAAAATTGGTAACATGATGTAAGTTACAAAAGAACAGTATTAGCAGACGGAATTATACAAAACTTTTTTTGCTATAGAACTTCGTGTGGTACTTTTCTCCGTCTTGGTACATATATACGTACATTATTGTACATGACTGTTTCAATTTCAATTTCTCTTCAAATTGAATTTCATAGCATCACATTACATATATACGTACGTTATTGTACATGACTGTTTCTTATAGTGCTTAGGAAATTCTACCGGGGTTTCTTATATAGTACATGATTGTACATGATTGTTCCGTATATATATAGCTCCATTTGATGATGCGGGAATGAGGAAACACGTGCCAGAATTTCGTGCCGGTGGTAAATCAAGAGGAGTAATGTCACATTTTAATTATCGTCACTCATCACTGATAACTACCATTTAAAGAGCATTTTCGCATCTGAAGTAAAGGTGGAAGATACTTCACAATATGCCCAAAATGAAAGAAGAGCATCAACAAGCAATTATTTTCTCCACTTTTACACTTCATAATTTTATCAAGGGAGAACTATCAAATAAGCCATCGAACTTTCATAAAAAGTGCAAATAAGCCCTTTTACAGGAGGCTTTATCGAGCTGCCACCATTTGAGGCTGTTTCCAGGGGCGGATCTGGCATAGGGCCAGGAAGGGCCTAGACCCCACCTCAAAAAAGAAAAAGAAATTACTAGTATATATATATATATATATATATATATATATATATATATTATGTACTGGGAAGAAATGGTATAATTAGAACAAACGTCTTATTGCAAACAAAAGTTACATTGGTGTGATGGTAGAGGTGTGATTGGCAATGTAGAGGTTATGTGTTCAATTCCTAGTTGTAGCAACATTTTTTTGGTATTTTCCATCCAAGTCCAGGAACATGCTATCTTACACAAATCAAGTCTGAATTTTAACTTTTGAATACTAGGATGCAAAAATTATGTAGTCCAACTAATTGGGCTTCATTAGTCTGAAAAACCAATTAGTTCAATTGATTGAGCTTTTTGAATATTGTCCTAAAAATTAATTAGTTTAATTCATTGGGCTTTTGAATATTGACCGAAAAATTAATTAGTTGAATACATTGAATTTCATAGGTGAAAATAAGTTTTCTTTACATAGAGTATAGATTTTAGAGTAAAAAAATCAGTTTATCTTGGTTCCGAGAAACTAACCTAAAAATTGGCACTAAACATTTGGGTTACCGATAAAACTTCGTTCGATATCTATGACTTTTAAGATAATTGTATTGTCGGTTCTGTAATATTCAATTTATTCTTTGACATTTCTATAATTTACATTTTGACTTCTAAGACATTATTATATTATACTACATTTTGACATTTTTTTATAATACGAGTATACGTTATTTAATTAAATTTTGACCCCACCTGAACGTAAATGCTAGATCCACCCATGGCTGTTTCCAGTGGAATTTTTTGATGAAATTTTTAGAGCATCTTCTTCATTAATTCTAGTTTAGCCATACCAAATTTCAGCTAAAAAAGCAACTGAAAAGGCAGTCAAATGATTTTCTAAAGTATACTGCGCTGCCTAACTGCACAGTTATATTCAAAAATTCATTTGACTGTCTTCCCGATTGATTTTTTAGCTGAAATTTGGTATGAGTAAACTAGACTTAATGTAGAAGATACTCAAAAAAATTCATCAAAAACTTCCACCGTAAACTGCCACAAATGGCGATGGCCGGACAGAGCCTCTTATAAAAGAGCTTATTTGCACTTTTTATGAAAGTTCGAAGGCTTATTTGGTAGTTCTCCCTTTTATCAATAAGTGGAAAAAGGGAATGCCAATTTATGAACATGAAGGGAATGTAGAAGACATGGTTGATTCAAATATGTTCAACAATGAGCGAAAAGAATCTATGAACAATGTTCGTGTGGAAATTGCGAAACAAATTTGGGAAGACGTTCAGAAACCCAGAGCAACGGATGCATGATGATATTTATTATTTTATTGTACCTTTTTTGTATTAAAAAGATTTATATTTTAGCCATTATTCATACAATTTTTTTTCAAATCAAGATTTCATTTATTTATTTTTGTTTCTTTGTTTTTTACAAATCAAGATCATCTATATTATTCTGTCACTTGTATGACTTAAAATACGAACAGACTAAACCAAACAATAATAAAAATAGTACAACAATAACAATAATAAAAATAATAACCATAACAACAACAATAATACTACTAACAGACTATAATTGTTGGGATATTTACCTAGAGGCCCAATACCCAGATCGAGAAGGCCCAAGATATCCGGCCCAAGCAGCGGGCCCATCACTCTATGATGAATAGATCCAGTAAGAAGAGATACCGAACGGAGTTCGGCCCAAATAAAGGTTGGCCCAGTAAGAAGACATACCGAACGAGGTTCGGGCTATATATCATACAGCCCAACATCCCGTTCGAGCAACGGCCAACCAGCAAGTGGCCAGGTGCAATTAATGTCAGACTGTGACATCAGCAAGTGGAAGCATGGATGACCAAGTCGGTGGAACAATGGCCAATCAGCATGGGGCAGCCCATGCTCTCCATTAGTATAAATAGAAGATTTCAAGTCATTGTAAGGGTTAGCATTTCAATACTCAGGCTCTAGAATAGCATCATTGCTGTTATTTCTTGTATTAAAGCATAGTTTCCGACCTACCGATCGGGAAATTCCTTGTAATCAGATTGGTTAATTAATACAAGTGAGCTTTCGAGTGTTAGTTAGTTCAGATCTTATATTTTTTACACACCTTGATTCTGTGCCATTCCTGACATATCCAAAGTTCGTGTTGGGCTTTCGGATCTACGGGATTTACCTTCAACATTGGCGCCGTCTGTGGGAAACTTGCAAAAAGTTTCACATTCAAATCATCCAAAAAACCTCTATTTTCAAAAATGGTCAGAATCAGTTCCTATCATACAAGCGACGGTTCACGCCGTCACGGGAGGAGTCACACCCCGGGGAGTCAAAACCCTCAGGGACAAACCAGTCGAGGATCGTATCCTCGTTTTGATGGGGATTTTGTGATTCCCGAATCACTGAGAAGAAATCCTCAGGCCATGCGTGACATGGCCCAGGTCATGCAGCATATGGCGAACGAAGAGGAAGGAGGTTCCAGCTTTACAGGGGAGACTCCATGCACGGAAACAACCACAGCATCATCCCGTTCGCATGCCCATCGGGATAATCGACGTAACGCCCCACCAACAACGCACCACAGTCCCAGTGACCGAACCCCGATCGGGTCACAAGCTAGAGGACCAACTCCCGTTGGTCATCATTTCCAGTATGCCGAGCGGGAAAATACTAGGGCCCCTCAACGACAATGGGACCGGGACTGTACGGATATGAGGGCTCCACCACCGCCCCCTTTGACGGCCCAGGAGGAAGAAATGGCCGAGATGAGGAGGCAAATGAATGAAATGCGAGACCAGATGAACATGGCGCCTGTACAACCTGCCCCGGTTCAGCTGGGAATTACTTCCCCGTTTACTAGGGAACTCATGTACGCAGATATCCAAGGGGGTGCCAAACCCCCGACCGGCCAAATATATGACGGGGTGGGAGATCCCCACGTACATATGAGGAGTTACCAAGGGGGACTCATGCTGCTAGGAGCACCCGAAGCCGCCATTTTCCGGTTGTTTTTCAGCACGCTCAGGGGGCCTGCCCAGGAGTTGTTCGGGACACTGCAGCCCGGGTCAATCAACAGCTTTGCCGAGTTATCGGCGTTATTCTTGGCTCAGTTTGCTTCCAGTGCCAATCCCAAACGGCACTTCAGCTATTTGACCAGTGTGAAGCAAAACGCCAAAGAGACCCTCAATCAATTCCTGAAAAGGTGGAGGGATGAAACTTTAACGGTGGGAAACATGACGGATGATACCGCCATTACCCTATTCACAAATGCTCTCCGAACGGGGGAGTTGTACAAAGAGTTGAAGAAAAATCCGGGTACGGTGTACGCCGAGGTATTAGATAGGGCTCGCAAGCATGCCGCCCTAGAAGAGGAGATAATGATCAGGGATAAGGTCATTACACCTGCTGCCCCGATCAGAATGGTCGATCGGCTGGGTCCTAGCCCAGTGGCCGTTTTACCTCCCAAACAAGGGAGATTTACACCCCTGGTCCTATCAGTAGCGACCATCTATCAGCACGAGAGGGACAATATTCCCCTCCCGACTGATTCTGGACAGTTCATGGGAGCGGATGACAATGCCTTCTGTAAATATCACAACATGAAGGGTCATGCCACCAATGCCTGCAGGGCCCTACAAACAGCCATTGAGGATTTGATCCGAAGGGGTCATCTGGGCAAATATGTAAATAAAGATCCAAATGCTATGGGCACGTTGAAACCGGTCAGGAAACCTAATAGCTGGCGTCGGGATGCCCAACGTGACGCCCAGCCTCAAAATGATGTGTATGTTCCCCCCAGAGATGAACCAGAGGGCTCGGGAGGCCCTGGAAAGAAACCTCGGATGGAGGTCAAGGTTATATTCGGGGGCGGGGAGACAGGGGATTCGAATGTCGAACGGAAAAGGTTCGAGCGAAGTCTGTATGTGGGATGCGTCTCCGCTCCCCCCCAGAAGAAAGGAAGGACAGACCCGATCACGTTCGGGCCAACTGATTTACCCAACTCTCCAAGCCCACACAGGGATGAACTGGTGGTAAGCATGTGTATTGACAATGCTTTGATCCGCCAAGTACTGGTCGATACCGGGAGCAGTGTGAATGTATTGTATCTACAATCATTCGAGAAAATGGGCCTACAAAGGAGCCAACTGACCCACCTACGGACCCCACTGGCAAGTTTCACCGGTAACTGCATCGAGGCTGAGGGGACCATCCAATTAATGGTTGAAATTGGGGATGAAACCCACAAAGCGTCACTCCGAATGACGTTCATGGTAGTAGATATAAAGTGTGCTTACAATGCCATGTTGGGCCGACCGGGACTGGAAGATCTGGAGGCAATAGCCTCTGTCCGCCACTCATGCATCAAATTCCCTACAGACACTGGGGTTGGGGTGGCCAGAACTGATCCGACGACAGCCCGGACATGTTATCGGGAGGCCCTGAAACAGATGAACACTCGTGGGATGCGGGTGAATACAATTGAGGTGGAAACCCACCGAACGGAGTTCGAGGCGCACCCAGAGCCCGCCACCCTTCTTGAACAGATCGATCTGGATCCCCCCCGAACCGAAAGGTAGCTATCGGGATAGATCTGGAGTCCGATATCCGGGATGGCGTGATTGCCATCCTAAAAAAGTTTCAGGTGCTGTTTGCCCGAGGGCCAGAAGATATGCCCGGTATTGATCCGGAGATAATATGTCACAAACTTGCCGTTCGGGCTAATGCAAAACCAGTCCAGCAGAAGAAACGTTACCAGGCAACCGAACGTTGGGAATTCACAAAACGGGAGGTGGCCACCTTGCTGAAAATAAAGCACATCCGTCCGGTAATCCACGTAGAATGGCTATCCAATGTGGTTCTAGCCCCAAAACAATCCACTTGGAGAATGTGCGTGGATTACTCTGACCTGAATAAAGCTTGTCCCATGGATTCCTATCCACAGCCGAGGATCGATCTGCTAGTAGATGAAACTGCCGGATGTGAATTGCTGAGCTTCATGGATGCTTTCCGGGGTTATCATCAGATATTCATGCACCCGGCTGATGCAGAGAAAACGGCGTTCGTTACTTCGGATGGCGTGTTTTGCTATATCGTCATGCCATTCGGATTAAAGAACGCAATGGCAACTTTTCAGAGGATGATCAGGATGCTGTTCAAAGATGTGCTGGGGGTCACAATGGAAGCTTATGTTGATGACATCCTGATCAAAAGCAGGAAGAAGGAAAACCATGTCCTGGACATAGAGAAAGTGTTCGGGATAATGCAGAATGCAAATATGAGGCTGAATCCCAAAAAATGTGCTTTTGCTGTAAAAGGGGGCAATTTTTTGGGATACATGATGAGCGACAAAGGGATTGAGCCCAATCCTGAAAAGGTAAAGGCAATTGTGGATATGGAGGCTCCAAGAAATCTCAAAGAAGTGCAGAGATTAACCGGTCGGTTAGCAGCCCTGAGCAGATTCCTATCCAAACTGGCCGATCGAGCTATTCCATTCTTCCAGATCATGAAGAAAGCCAACCCTTTTGAATGGACGGCCGAATGCCAAACGGCCTTTGAAGATTTCAAGACGTATCTGTCTTCCCCCCTGGTCTTGACAAAACCCGAACCCGGGGAACATCTGTATATGTACCTAGCTGTAGCTGACCTGGCCGTAAGCACAGTACTGTTGAAAGAAGAAGATGGCGTTCAACGGCCAATCTATTTTGTAAGCAAGGCTTTGAACGGCCCGGAAACCAGGTACACTTTGCTAGAGAAAACTGTACTGGCCCTAATAGCTGCCATTAAACGTCTGGCCCCATATTTCCAGACCCACCCGGTAACTGTGTATACTACTCAGCCACTAGCCACCATCTTGAGAAATCCTATGGCAAGTGGACGCATTACCAAGTGGAGCCTCCTGATCGGGCAATATGAGGTGGATTTCAAGCCTCGACCTACTATCAAAGGGCAGGCCCTGGCAGACTTCATTGCAGAATGTACCGCCCGGCCCTCAGAAACAGATTTAGAGAACAATGGGCTGGATAACTGGTGGGAAATGTATGTGGATGGTGCAGCTAGTGCCAAGGGTTGTGGAACTGGAGCTGTGATTACATCGCCCGAGGGGTTCAAAGCATATTATTCTATCCATTTTGACTTCAAGGTAACCAACAATGAGGCTGAATATGAGGCTCTCATTGCTGGTTTAAAATATGCAAAGGCCCTGGGTGCCGATCGGTTAAAAGTCCGGTCGGATAGTCAATTGGTAGTACATCAAGTAAACGGCACGGCCGAGGCTAAAGAAGAGAGAATGAAGGCCTACAGGGAGATAGTTGAGGAGCAGATAAGTAAATTTGAACAGGTGGTGCTCGACCAAATATCCAGGATTGAAAATACTGAAGCAGATATCCTGTCCAAATTAGAAAATGCAGCGTTCGACGATCGGGCACAGGAGATCCCGGCTCATATCCAACGTTTTGCCCATCGGGAAACATTGGCGACCCCAGCAATCATGGTGCTCCAGATCGAGGCCATATCTTATGCCGTCCCGAGCTGGGTCGTAGATATGACCAACTACCTGAAAGACGGAACCCTCCCACAAGATAAAAATCCTGCTTATCAAATAAAGTGCATCCAGAGGAGGGCTTCCATGTTCGAATTGGTAGATGGGCAGCTGTACAAAAAGACATTTGGTGGGCCATATCTGAAATGCCTCCCACCCGATCTAGCGGCGGCTGTAATGGAAGAAATTCATGAAGGTATATGTTCCAGCCACCAAGGGCCCAAGACACTGGCCAGAAAAATTATCTTACAAGGGTATTATTGGCCGACTATCCAACAGGACTGCTTTGCACATACTAGGAAATGTAAGGTATGCCAACTATACGCACCGGTCCCCGGACGGCCTGCCACTTTCTACACTCCAATGACGGTGGCCCTTCCATTCGCAAGATGGGGAGTAGACCTGTTAGGTCCTCTACCTACGGCACCTGGAAACAACAAGTATATCATCGTGGGGATAGATTACTTTACCAAATGGGTAGAGGCCGAGCCACTGGCCAGCATCACAGATGTTAAATGTCAGAAGTTTGTCTGGAAAAATATCATCTGCCGTTTCGGAATTCCTGAGCAGATTGTGACGGATAATGGAAGGCAGTTTGTGAGCCGGAATTTTGAGAACTACCTGGTAAGGTGGGGAATCAAGCATTCCAGAGCGTCCGTGGCATACCCTCAGGCGAATGGCCAGGTAGAAAATATGAACCGAACTATCATGGATGGTATGAAGAAAAAGCTGGAAGAATACTCCTCATCGTGGCCTGATCAGTTGAATTATATTCTATGGACTTACAGGACCACATCCCGAACGGCCACGGGAGAGACTCCATTTGCCCTTGCCTATGGTTTTCAGGCCAAAGTACCAACGGAGATCCTAGTTCCCACACACCGAACGGTGCATTACAGCCCAGAACAGAATGAAGACAACTTACGGGCCGAATTGCATTTCATAGAAGAAAGAAGGGATCTGGCAGCTGCACGAATGGAAGAGTATCACAGGGTCACAAGAAGATATTTTGATAAGCAAGTTAAAGTTCGCTCAATCGAGGTAGGGGACCTGGTGCTAAGAAAGCGAGAGAAAAGCAAACTGCTCGAAGGTGGAAAAATGGCACAAAATTGGGAAGGCCCCTACCAAATATGTAAGAAGTATGCTTCAGGAACGTTTGGCCTACAAAATACCGAAGGCCGACCGGCAGGAACTTGGAACGTGGAGCATCTAAGGAAATTTTATCAGTAAAAACGGCTGTTGCCACCTCTAAAAAAAAGTATAGAGAGGGAGACATAACTTCTACATAAACTCAGCCCATGATTAACTCGATCATTCTGGATAAGCGAATGAGGAACGGGTTAACTACATGGAAGGAAAATCAATTCTCAGCTAAGGGAGTTGTTGACCCTAGATTTATGAAAGAATAAAGGGATAAAAAACGGCTTGAAGAATTGAGGCTCAGAAAATCGGTGCCCGTGGTTAATTCAATCATTCCGGATAACCGAATGACGAACGAGCTAACAACATGGAAAGAAAGTCATTCTCAGCCAACGGCTTGGAGTTTGACGCTCAGATAGTCTCACCTCAGCGATTAATATGAGAATCGATTCTGGAAAACCGAATGACGAACATATTAGCAGTTTGGAGGGAGCCATTATTTCAGCAAGAGTTTTGACCCCGTATTTCAAGATGACCGAATGATGAACGGGTTAACAGTTTGGAGGGAGCTGAGTCGTCAACTTAGCCAAAGTCGACCCTGTAATTACGTACGGGCGAAGGGATCAAAACGGCTTGGAGATGGTGTCAAGACTGTAAGATATGGATTAACCGAGCGACGTTCGGATAAGGTACGGATTGTCGCCCGGGGATTCGGAACTATGGTTTTGAAAAAGCTCGCCTCAGTCATGAACTTGATTCGGAAGCGAGTCGCCCTTTTAGCTATAAGAAAGGAATGACCCAATTCGGTGATCTTGCTTATAGTTCGAAAAGGGTTACCTCAGACCCCTAATATGGATGATACGAGCCAGAGAGAACAGTTCGGAATGCATCGGAATTATGGGTTTGGAAGGGAGATAGTCTCACCTCAGCTTGTTAACACGTGGAATCATTCCGGATGACCGAATGACGAATGGGTTAATAGTTTGGAGGGAGCCCCTGTCCCAGCCGAGAGTTTGACCCTGTGGTCACGATCAAAACGGCTTGGAGGAATTCACCTCAGCTAAGAGTTTTGAACCCGTGCGTCACGAACGGAAAAAGGGATCAAAACGAGTTCGGGAAAGGTGTCAGAACAATTGTGAAGAGAGTCTCACCTCAGCTTGTTAACACGTGGAATCATTCCGGATGACCGAATGTCGAACGGGTTGACAGTTTGGAGGGAGCCCCTGTCCCAGCTGAGAGTTTGACCCTGTGGTCAGGATCAAAACGGCTTGGAGGAATTCACCTCAGCTAAGAGTTTTGAACCCGTGCGTCACAGACGGAAAAGGGATCAAACGGGTTTGGGAAAGGTGTCAGACATAAAGATACATGAGCCGAGTAAGGTTCGGCCACATAGAAAAGATTGTGAACAAAAAATCAAAGAATAGAAAAAAGACAAAAGATAAGGAAAGAAGACCAGTTTATTCTTCGGCATTACTAGCCGGAATATACAAGAAGAATGAATAAGCAAAAATTACAGTAAGGCTATGCTACTGGAGGATTGCCGTTCGGGGAGGATGGAGGCTGAGAGCTCCCTGCTTGCACTACATCATCAGGCGCTGCTTTGGACCTTTTCTCCATAATGCGATCATATGTATTCCCGAACAGATCGTCAAAGCCTAATTCATCAGGATCGAACGGCTTGGGGAAATGCTCTAGGATCAGCTCAAGGTTCCTGTCCAGAAGCAAGTCCTGACTTTGCTTCACAGTTTTCTCGGTCAGGACATCCAAAAAAGATTTCCCTTCCAGCGTGCTGTCCAGGAGGTCGATCCCTGCTTTGATGGGATCTTCGCTCTCACGCAAGAATTGGCCAAGGTGAGGACCCAGGAATTGCCGGGCCGTGTTCTCTAGAGCGACGTTCAGCCCCTTGCTTCGTTGAAAATCCACTATTGATTGATGAGCAATCTGGGAAGTATTGACCGTGTAAGGTTCGGGCAGATGGTCGCCAACAGCTTTATCGAATTTGATACCAGCAGATTCGGTAGCTCGCACCTTGGCCCGGAGTTCTTTAAGCTCCCGGTCGCGACGACGGGACTTCTCCTGCATCTCGGCCAGAGCAGCTTTTGCCTTCTCACCCTCCTTGGCCTGCTCTTGGAGATCGACCGCTAACTTCCGAGCGGCAGAAAGGAGGACCTGGCCGTCATCCCGATCGCTGGCCAGGGCTTTCATTTCCTGCTTCGAAAAGATCCGACCAGTGGGTCAGGTTCGTGAAGCTCGGGGGGACCTTGATTGCAGTGTGACACCACATAGAAGATGACATCAACCCGAACAGATACCTCCCTTCTGATCTGGGCTCCATATTTGAAAATTCAACAAACAACCGATCATCGATCGGTGTGTCACTAAGAGCCGGAGTTGAGGTTTTGGCAGGCACCGATCTTTTGGGTTCAACCTCCGGCCCGGTCAAATCAACCACGTGGTCGATCGGGATCAATTGGTCACCATCATTCCCCTTGCGTTTCTTCCGGATTTGCTCCGCAGAAGCACGATCGACTATCATCTTCTCCTTTCCTTTACCAGAAGAAGTCGTCAAGGTAGCAGAAGAGATAGAACGCCGGACGGGTATGGGAGATATCACACCTGCAAGAAAGAGGAATAAAAGATAAGAAGCTGAATTGTGAGAATGAAGGATGATCGGGTTAAAACCCTACTACGCTTACCAATTCCAGCAGATAACATGCTTGAAACAGTGACGAAACTCCAGAGACTTCTGGTTCCTCCTGGGAGCGTAGAACGGCGTCCACCCTGGGCTGAGTATCCCGAACGGGGTATGCGTTCCACCTATCCGGGAATGGCAGAGAATCACCTACCCGAACGAACAAAAAACGCTCCTTCCAGTCAGCCTGCGGGGTAACATTCTCTGTGAACAATTGACGATCAGAACGAGCTACCAGCTTCAGGTACCCGGTCGTCCAGTAAGGCTGATAGCAGTAATGGTGAAGGAACAGATCGACGCTTGGGGTGATCCTCAACTCGTGGCACCGAATGATGAAGCATGTCAGAATGCGGTAGGTGTTGGGCACGAACTGAGCGGGCAGTACAGAGACCCGGCGTAAGAACTCCACTATGAATGAATGGAGAGGGAAGCGAAGCCCAGCAGTCAGAGCGTCAAGGTGCACTAGCACGTGCCCCGGTCGGTGCCTCATCGGGTGCCGAATGAATCCGGCGTAGTATTCCCTTGGTGGGGGCAACAACTGGCTAAGTTGCCGTTCGACATCTTCTGGAAGACGTTGTTTTTGTTTGCGTATGCGAGTGAAGTGTAGGGGAATGCGGGGTGGCCGCTCGGGCATCCCCTTGTTATAAACTTGGACGTCATCTCCGGACAGACATCCGTCATTGACATTCATGTAATTTCCATGTTTATTTTTGTATTTTTAATTAGTTTTGATTGACTTTCACTTTGGATATTACACACTTTTGGTGTAATAGTTTAGTTTGTAAAATAGTTGTAATTTGTTTAGATTAGGGACTTTCTGAGCTTAAACTAGGTAAAGATCGTCAAAAGGATCCTGGAAGGTTCAAGAAAAGTGCAAGGGAACAACAAAAAGTGAAAATTTGGGAAAATAGTCAAAAACCCGACCGGGTTTTCCAAAACCCCGACCGAGTTTGACTTGACCCGAAGATCAAATTTGATTTGGAGGCAATTTAACATGCAGAGCGAAGATTTGGCAAAGATTTGTCTTTTACCCGATCGGGTAAATCAAAAACCCGATCGGGTAGATGTGACTAATGAACATTCCGGGCAATTACTCAAGAAACCCGATCGGGTTTCTGTAAAACCCGGTCGGGTAAATGACCCTGCTACCTCCAAACACCTATAAATACACCTCTTTTCCTTCCCATTTATATCCAATCCCTTTGTACATCTAAGCTCAGTATAAAATAGCTCTTTCTTTATATTTTTCATCATGTTTAGTCTCCAAATGAGGAGCTAAACTCTTCCATCTTGGTTTTGCTACTTTGAAGCTTAATGAATTTGTAAGTTGTGAGTTATTTTCTTTAATCTTCTTCCTTGAATATTAATTATTTCTTTCAAAATACTATCTCTATATCAAAGTTGGGGAGTGTTACTAAGATGACAATTAGTTAACATCTTGACATTGATTATAGTAATAGCTATTTCTTCCTCTATGATAATATTGGGGAGTGTTACTAAGATGACAATTAGTTAACATCTTGATATTAATCATAGTAGGATTCATATATTTTAATATTCTTCCTTGAGTATTAATTAATTCCTATTCATATTTCATGTTAATATCTTAAACATTACTTAAAGTATCAACTAGTATTGTTTCTCATATTAATTATTACTAGAATCAATCGGTTAATACGCTTGTTATTAATCCGGTTCTTTCAACGGTAGTAAACTTGGAATATTAACGCATGCATCTCATGGTTAATATGCCAAGGGGAATTAATTATATTGATTAAACCAATAAACCGCTTGTGTTGAGGTTATCAATCTCAATCGTTTTCAACTTAAGTTTATTGCTACTATCAAGTTAATATACGGCGCTTGTTCTATATTGACTCGATAGTAAGTTTTATTAATGAACGCATCTCGTTATTAATAACTACCATCAGTGAACTGGATATACTCCTCGATTGAGTATTCGAGAGGAAGATAGTTAAAGATATAATCGGGATCGACGAGCATTTCATTAAGTGGATAAAAGCAAGACCAAGTCTTCATCTCACTGCATTAAACTCATATAGGTTGTTTATCTTAGTGTTGTTAAAACAAACAAATCTAAACCCCCCTTTTTGTTACTACTTTTATAAAAGAAAAGTATTCCTTTCCCTGTGGATACGAACCTTACTGCACTATACTACGTATTAGTGTTGTATTGATTATTTATTTTGAGTGCACCTTACGACGAGTGCACGTCAAATTTGGCGCCGTTGCCGGGGAAAGGCAATTAATT
This sequence comes from Cuscuta europaea, assembly GCA_945859875.1. Lineage (NCBI taxonomy): Eukaryota > Viridiplantae > Streptophyta > Magnoliopsida > Solanales > Convolvulaceae > Cuscuta > Cuscuta europaea. Next base: position 4,609,785 of record CAMAPE010000019.1, on the reverse strand, counting down.
TTTCTTTTATTTTCATATCAAGAAAAATAAAAAAAAAATATATTTTTTTTAAAAAAAAAATCTTGCTCTTCTATTTTCTGAGCTTACATGAGTTATGAGTATATGGATACCAACACTTCATCCTTAGAGAGTCAAATTTCCTTTTTGACTTCTCTAATAAAGGAATCTATCTTTAACTCAAAAGCTCAAGATGCCAAGATTGATGATGTACCTCACATGAGGTATGATCCATTCCCCGACTCTAATATGTCCACGGAGGACATGGTTCGGGCTCTTGCTAACAGCGTAACCACCATGCAACAAAACATGGTGCAATTCCAAAATGAGACCAAGACTAGCATTTTGAGCTGGGAATCTAAAGTAAGTCAAATAGCCGGAGTCGTGAGTAGGCTTGAAGCAAGGGATCCGGGAAAACTTTTCTCTCAAATAGAATGTGATCCTAGACAGCAAACTTTTGCAATCACATTGAAAAATGAAGAGGAAATGCAAAAAGAGATCCAGAATCCAGAAGAAGTAGAGGAAGAAAAGGACACAAAGCTCGAACTGGTCAAAGAAGAGGATAATCTAAGCTTCAAGGTTAAATATCTATCCTTGTCATCTTTTGAGGTACCCCCATCAATTCTGAAAATTTTGAGGAAAACTCATAAACTTGAAAAAGACAATGACACTTCTGAAATATTCTTCAAAATTGAGGAGCCGAAAAACTTTTTGTTGACCATACTAAAGGATAATTTCTTCCCATTCCTCCCACCACACGAATCAATGAAAATCTGGATATTTGATCCTGAAAAAAATTCCAAAGTGGAGAGTCAAGAAATTGAGCACTCCTATGGAAGTCCTAAGAGTGAAAATTTGAAGAAAATAAACTATCATGATCCAAGTTTGAATGACTGAAAACAATGATAGCGTCGTGCCGCGACGTTAAATAAGGCGCTTCTTGGGAGGCAACCCAAGTTTTTATTTTTATAAATTTTCATTTAACTTGTGTGTGTGTGTGTTAAACATTTTCAAAAAAAAAAGATGAAAAAAAAACAAAAAAAAAATTTTGAAGCCTGGGCACAAAACCCGGCCGGGTAAAACCTCATACCCGGTCGGGTAAGAGGTTTAAAAATTCAGACCCGAACCAGAAAACCCGCCGGGCTAAGACGATTTCTTAAAAAAACCAAAAACACTAAAACCCGATCGGGTATGCTAGAGACCCGACCGGGTAAAAAGGCGAAAAACATTCTGTTTTGCAAAAATCGAAAACCCGTCCGGGTAAATGCTAAAACCCGCCGGGTAAAAGTCGAAAAAACATTCTGCCTGCTTCAAAAATCGAAAACCCGTCCGGGTAAATACAAAAACCCGATCGGGTTTACGTATTTCACCCAATTAAACAGGCCAACAGACCGGTTTTCAACGCCATCTTCCCCAAAAATCCACCCCTCTCTCCTTCCAAACCTCCATAGCCATGACGACCAAGCTTCCAAATCACCCAAATCCCTCACCCAATCCCAAAATAAACCACACAAATCCCTTCCCCTCATCTCCCTCATCACTACCATACCCTCAATCTCCATTTTTCTCCCCCAAATCCTCAAATCCGAACCCTAGCCAAGAAAAAATCCCCAAATTGCAATTTCTCTCAAGAAAAATACTATGCCACCCAAAAGAAGTCGTCCTTCATCCTCCACGGCATCAGTTCCAGTCCCCGAAGTCCCCGGGTACGAAGGCCTGCAATTCACCACCCAAGCTCACCGCAAAAGATTCATCGAGGAAACTAAAAGACAGGTATACCCATGTAGATTTCTCTGCATTGCTTCGTTGAAAGCTTTGTTGCTCTATGGCTTGATGATCGAACTATGCAATAGGCTAGGATTAATCTCCTTAATGAACATAGCCTATAATCCGAATGAAAGAGTTATGTTGAATATGTTGTTTTGTTGATGACTAACCATGTAGGTGGAATGGCGGACAGAACTACTCTCAAGTCCATTAAGAACGAGAATTGGAACTATACTTAGTTCTGATCTATATGAATGATTGGTGTGCATAATGAATTAATTAATATATGCATACATGATAATACCTCATCTACATGCCTAGATTGATCATGCATATTCTTAATGTACGTGGCACAATTTAAATTTCTTTCCGTATATGTCTAAGCACTCACCTCTATGAGTTAGCTTATATAGCTTATGGAAAGAATCATTATTCAGATATCCTGCACAAATCGACCGTAGCATATTTAGATCCACTAAGAAAATATTTCCTTATCACTTAATGCTACAAAGTCATTATATTATGGAAAGTATTTTGGGTTGCATGTTCAGTAGCACCTTATTTGAATACCTTACTTATATGATCGTTGCATATTTTCTGAGAACTAACCATTAATTATATAAACATGTGGTTGCTACATAATGTTCGTTGGCTGCTTATATTAGGAGAATAAAATATTCTCCTTATATGTGATACGTAATATTCTCCATATCTGTTTGTTATTGAGTGAATTACTCATAATATACTTCCATATATATGGTTGACCGAGGATCACCATAATTGAGAGTCGGAAGATCTTTTGAATAAAAGGAAAGGAGAGGCTACAGATGCTATATATATTGGACTGAAGACCAGACGAAAAAGTGTGCTTGACCGAGCTTCTATTGAGAAATATACACGAGAATATTCACTAAGTCCAAGGCACCTGAACCTGCTCACGGAGTTCCAGACAGAGTTTCTTTTTCCCTTCTTCATATTGTAATTGGGTTTTTGAGGATTGGCTAAGTGTAGCATCCTCGGGTTGGTTAGTGTGTTGTGAGAGCTTTGTTGTAAAGCTGAGAGGCTCTCTACCCGCAAGGTAGAGATGCATAACTCTTCCTAGAGAGGATAGAGTTGGGGTGGCTCAAGGGTAGACTAGGAGAGTTTCCCTTGTAATCATTCAAAGGCTTTTTAGTGGAGTTGTTCAAATTCCTCCGAGGGAGGTCGAGGTTTTTTAATCCCTTTGAGCCAAGGGATTTTTCCTCGTTAAATCCTTGTGCACTTTACTATTTCGTAATTCCCTGGACCCCACACTAGAACTGTGCGAAAAACTGCCACGGTTCCACACACACACAATTCACCCCCCCTCTTGTGTTGCTAACCGTTTCATCAATTGGTATCAGAGCCGGTCTTCGCCACATAAAGGTTAATACCTTGGTAAGAGATCCGGCAGCATGAATACGGTTGAAAGATTGGAGGAAGGATACTCGACTCAACGACCACCGTTGTTCAACGGCAAATTTTACCAATTCTGGAAGAGTCGAATGGAGAACTTCATCAAGGCTGAGAACTACCAGGTATGGAATGTAATTGAGGTAGGCGATAACATCATCACTAAGGAGGATGCCGAAGGTAAGGTTATCCCTAAACCCAAATCTGAATATACTTCTGATGATCATCGTAAACTCGAGCATAATGCCCAAGCATTGAAATATTTGATTTGTGGACTTGGTCCGGCTGAGCACAACCGGGTTCTTGGATGCAAATCCGCAAAACAAATGTGGGATTTACTCGAGGTTACGCATGAGGGTACCTCGCGTGTAAAAAGATCCAAAATTGACATATTTATGCGTAATTACGAATTGTTCGTGATGAAACCTAAAGAGTCGATTAGGGATATGATTACACGCTTTACTAATATTATAAATGAGCTTTCAGCACTTGGAAAAGATATTACTGTGGAAGATCAAGTGAGAAAAGTTATGAGAAGCTTGCCCTCCGCATGGAAGCCTAAAACTACGGCTATAGAAGAAGCTAAAGATCTCTCTACCATGGCGCTAGAAGACTTGACCGGTTCACTCATGACATATGAGCTAGGCCTACAAGAAGAACAAGATGCCGAAAATGTGAGAAAGGAGCGAGGAATAGCTCTCAAGGCTCGAGAAGAAGAAGAAGAATCCGAAAGTGAATCGGAAGACGAAATGAGCATGTTCGCCAAGCAATTCGGGAAGATGTACCGGAAATTCAAAGGCAACCGAAATAAGCAAGGTAAAAAGGGTTTTCAATCGTTTAATAACCAAGGTTGTTTCGTTTGTGGTTCCTTTGAGCACAGGGCAAAAGATTGTCCTCAAAAGAAAAATGATAGAACCTACGACAAGAACAAGACCAGTTCCCATCGGAGGTCCAGTGAATATAAAGGGTTCAACAGAGACCTCAAGAAGGCAATGATGGCAGCTTGGGGAGACTTATCCGATGATGATGAGGAAGAAGGTGAAAAGAGTTCCAATCATGCAGGGTTGTGTCTTATGGCTAATTCCGACGAGGAATCCGACCAAGAGAGTTTCGAGGTAAATTTGGAAAACTTTCTATCTAAGTTTGATTCTTTGCCTAAAACCAAAGTTCGGAAAATTTTTAAAAGGCTAACTATCGAGCTTAACCAAAACCTTTCTGAAAATGAAAATCTAAAATCACAAATCACTGAGCTAGAATCTAAACTCGAGGAAACCACACGAGCAAAGCTAAGGCTTGAAACTAAAGTGGGAGAGTTAATAGATGAGAAGCTAAAATACAGTGAAGTGGTTTTAGAACAAGACAATATTATCTGTTCTTTAAAGCTCGATAACATGAACCAACAAGTTGATCAAAGTGAGAAACTTCTTTCGAAAATTCCGAACATTGGTGTGCTGATTGAACACCTTAATCGCCTTGAGGCTGAGAGACAGGATTTCAAAAATAAGCCGGAATACCAGCCGTATAGTACTAAAGAAAGAACCAGGTCTAGACCCTATTCTAGAACTGAACCTTCTCGGTACAAAAGAAAGGAAAACGAGACTGCAGGTCTCGGATATGTTCCAAGGAAAACTCAAATAAATCAAAAATCTGGTTTTCAGAACCAATCCTTTAACGGTAACAGAACTAGAGGACAAACCAGTTCCAGGCCATACCAAAGGCAATCTAGAACTGGACCAACCTGGTTCGATAAATTGGTTCAAAGGCACAAAACTGGTTATGGACAAACACCTAACCGAGAGTTTTATAAAAGGGACAAAGATTTTTTTGGAAATTGGAAAACCAAATACGTTGATACATATGATAGTCGAATTTGCGGGCATTGTGGCAAAGTCGGTCATCTTAGGTATCAATGTCACTCTCGGCAACAGGCCTTAGATAGGAGCTTTAAATATAGTAATTATTCCTCAAACAATTACAAAATGGAACCCAAGCAGGTCTGGGTTCCACGCACTAAATCTTAATCCTGGAACAGTGCCGAGTGAGGGGGAACAACCACTGGTTCCTTGACAGTGGGTGTTCTAAGCACATGACGGGAGATAAATCATTATTCCTCTCACTACGGCCATTTAGCGGTGGAAGGGTGACATTTGGAGACAACGGTAAAGGAGAAATAATTGCCGTGGGAAAAGTTGGAAAGTCACCTAACCATGCAATTGACAATGTTTTTCTAGTCAAGGGTTTAAAGTTCAATTTGCTAAGTATTTCTCAATTTTGTGACCGAGGTAACAGTGTAGTTTTTGATCATAATGTATGTCGCATTGTTAATAACGAATCACAACAAGTTATACTAGAGGGCAAGAGACTAGAAAATACTTATAAGGTTGATCTTGATTTATTGCCTAGTATAAGTTTAACTTGCCTGAGCGTTATTGACAATGATCCCCTGCTATGGCATAAAAGACTTGGACACGCTAGTTTTTCTTTAATAAATAAACTTAAAAATAATGATTTGGTAATTGGGCTACCTAATATAAAATATTCACTTGATCATGTTTGCTCTGCTTGTGCCACCGGAAAACAATCACGATCATCTTTTAAAACAAAGAATTTGGTGAGCACAAGCAAGCCCATAGAACTAATTCACATGGATTTGTGTGGTCCAATGTCAGTCCGTAGCCGAGGAAATAAAGAATATGTTTTAGTTATTGTTGATGACTTTTCAAGATATACTTGGACTATCTTTCTTGCAAGCAAGAAAGATACTTTTAATGAGTTTGTTGTTTTTGTGAGGAAAGTTGAACATCAAACAGGGCTACAATTAATCAAGATCAGATCGGATCATGGAACTGAGTTTGACAACTCACTATTTGATACATTCTGCAAGGAACGAGGCATAGATCACAACTTCACTGCCCCTAGAACTCCTCAACAAAATGGGGTAGTAGAACGGAAGAATAGAACTCTGGAGGACATGACTAGAACAATGCTGATTTCCAGTGGTCTAGCAAGAAACTTTTGGGCAGAAGCACTAAACACGGCATGCTATATAATTAACCGTGCTATGATCCGCCCACTCCTAGGGAAGACACCCTACGAACTACTCAAAGGGAGAAAGCCCAACATTAGTCATCTAAGAACTTTTGGATGCAAATGCTTTGTTCATAACAATGGGAAAGACAACATTGGCAAGTTTGATGCAAGAAGTGATGAAGCAGTCTTCCTCGGATACTCAACTCATAGCAAAGCTTACAAAGTTCTAAACAAACGCACACAATGTGTGGAAGAAAGTATCCATATAATCTTTGATGAAGCCCTTTCATTAAAACCAAGGCAAGATGATGAAGGAGACATAGGAATTCTTCGCAAGGGAAATCATTCTTATAAAAACATTGAGACAAGCCATAACCAAACTGAGGGATCACTGGACAATGAACAAAACGAACCTAGAACTGAAGAAGGACCCGGACTGACCACGACTAATCCAAGTGAAGAACCAGCTGGTCCAGGTCCAGATACCTTACACGAGTTTGTGGATCAACCAAACGCTCCAAGAGAATGGAGACATCATCGATCACATCCCCTGGATAACCTCTTAACAGATCTAGATCAGGGAGTAACAACAAGATCCAAATTAAGAAACTTCTGTACTTTCTTTGCTTACTTATCACTTATAGAACCGGAGAACCATGAAGTGGCTCTCTCCGATATTGACTGGGTTCTAGCTATGCAGGAAGAACTAAATCAATTTGAAAGAAACAAGGTATGGCATCTAGAACCAAGACCCGAGAATAAAACCGTGATTGGTCTCAAATGGGTATTTAAAAATAAGCTTGATGAGCATGGACAGATCACCAGAAATAAGGCAAGACTAGTCGTCAAGGGCTATAATCAACAAGAAGGAATAGATTTCAATGAAACATTCGCACCGGTGGCAAGGCTAGAAGCAATCCGGATGCTCATAGCGTTTGCGGCTCATATGGGTTTCACCCTCCACCAAATGGATGTCAAGACAGCATTTTTGAATGGTTATCTTAAGGAAGAGGTATACGTTGAACAACCACCGGGGTTTGAAAATCCAGATTTACCTAATCACGTTTTCAAACTAGATAAAGCACTATATGGGCTCAAGCAAGCACCACGTGCTTGGTATGAACGTCTATCTAAATTTCTTTTGGAAAATGGTTTTGAAAGAGGAAAAATCGATAAAACACTTTTTCTAAAAATAAAAGATCAATCCCTCTTGGTTGTTCAAATTTATGTAGATGACATTATATTTGGTGCTACTAATGACTCACTTTGTGATGAATTTTCCTCTCTTATGAGCTCCGAGTTCGAGATGAGTATGATGGGTGAATTAAATTATTTCCTTGGTCTCCAAATCAAACAATCAAGTAAAGGAACTCACATATCTCAACAAAAGTATCTCAAGGAGCTTCTCAAGAAGTATGGAGCAAGTGAAGGCAAAACAATGACAACACCAATGGGAACAAATGACAGACTGGATGCAGACGAAGCAGGAACCAGCATAGACCAAAAGAAATACCGAGGAATGATTGGATCTCTACTATACCTAACTGCCAGTAGACCCGACATAGTTTTCAGCGTAGGTCTATGTGCCTGGTTCCAGGCAAATCCCAAGGAATCTCACCTCAAAGCAGTCAAGAGGATACTCAAATATCTCAAAGGAACTATGAATCTTTGTTTATGGTATCAACGAAATGAGGATTTTAATCTTATTGCATATTCAGATTCGGATTTTGCAGGTGATTTATTAAATAGAAAAAGCACATCTGGAACGGCTCACTTCCTAGGTCCCTGCCTGGTTTCATGGAGCTCTAAAAAACAGAACTCAGTTGCTCTTTCAACAGCCGAAGCCGAATACGTAGCAGCCGCATCGTGTTGCTCACAATCCTTGTGGATCATGCAACAAGTAAGCGACTACGGGATCATCCTAAATTGCACACCAATTCTATGTGACAATACTAGCGCAATTAGCATCTCAAAGGATCCAGTCATGCACTCACGAACAAAACACATCCACATCCGGCATCACTTTCTGAGAGATTGCGTGGAAAAGGGGCTAATCAAGGTAGAATATTGCAACACTGACAAGCAAATTGCCGACATCTTTACAAAACCCTTGGGAAGAGAAAGGTTTGAATTAATTCGATTTGAACTTGGTCTCATCAATGCTTAAAACTATTTCATAAAATTTTTCTTAGAAGGAAATCTTTATTTAAAACTTAAATTCTTCAGCTTTTAAAACTGTCAGTTTTTTTGGGGGGTCATAACTACCACACAACCGGCCACTTCCTATTTGGAAGGAAATCATTACACAATTTTTTGGGAAGTGGGAAAGTATCCCGTATACCAACACGCCGCCCACTTCCTTATTACACACCTTCCATAACCGCCTCCCTCTTCTCCTTCTTAAAACCACCATGGTCAAAACCAGAGGCTACGCCCCTCCGACTGCTCCTCGTCGTTCTAACCGGAAAAAGGGCGTAAAACCACCACCACCTTCATCACCTACCCCGATTGAACTCGACGCCTCACCTCCTTCGACCATGCACTCCGAATCTGGTAACTCCCTACCACGATTCCCGGCGTCCTCTCAGGGGGAACCAGATAAAAACTCTCCATCACAAATTAAACCTCTCAAACGAAAACCAACCACTCGCGACGGAAAAATACTGCCCCAAAAATACACCCGGAAAAGAGCAATCGCTGAGGGAATCATCTCCGACAAGGACTCCAACCAACAATATCCAATAATGGGGAGGGTAGCCGAGGAAGACGCCGCACGACTCAAGGAGGAATTTCTCTCCAGGGGAATAATTAAGGTACTTTCCATCTCCTATGGTGATATTACTCAAAAAACTTCTGATTTTACTTAGCTTATTTCGTTCCAAAAATGGGAGACCTTGTTTGATTCCAAGAACTGCCCCTCTGTGTTTCCTGAACTCATCTCTGAGTTTTTGGCTAACCTTATTATCAAAGACAGTTTCTTATCTTCCAAGGTACAAGGCACAAAAATTCTATTAAGTGTGAATGATCTAGGTCAAATACTGGGTGTTCCATGTACTGGTGTATGCCAATATAACAAAACCGAGTGGCCCCTAACCAACACCTCTCAAAGAGTTGCACTAGAATACTTTAACCCAACCATTTCCGAGTCCTCCCTTCATGTTGCGAGCCTTGCCCCAATTCCCAAACTACTGTTTTACTTTGTTCATCACAACTTGACTCCTAGACTAGAAGGGCGATTTACACCCTCTAGAATTGAACTAGCATATATGTACCTTTTAGCCAACAAAGTTCCTATCAACCTTCCTGGCTTGATGATGGCCCATCTCAGTTCTATCATCAGTTCCTCATCCCGAAGGATTGGGATTCCATATACCCCGCTACTTACCAAAATATTTCTCGCTAAGGGCATTACTCTGGACAACTTCGCCTCTGAAGAAGCTTACAAAATCCTGGATAAGAGATTTCTCAGCAATCTAGGCTTAATCATATCCAATTCTCACCTTCTTCCTAAACCCACAGATCCCTCTTCTTCTGAACAAAAACCCAGACCAAAGCCAACTCCAGTTCCTTCCATCGACCCAATGATGGTGGTACCCCCAATCACAGACCGCATAGATCTCCTGGAACGCTACCTTCAACACCAATTCGCTTCCATTTCAGACTCCATCTCTGCATTGGCAAAAAAGGTGGACACACTGGCTGATACAACCAATGCTATTCGGAATGATTTCCAGTCTTTCAAACAGGAAGTGGCGGAGCGGTTCTGTGAATCTGGCTCGACAAATCGCAAGATAATTTATTCTTCTGAGGATGATTAAACATTTCTTTTCTGGGGGAGGGTTCTTGCTACATTAACATCTACACAGCTGTCCTACTTTGAAATTATACTTTGCACTGTTTTGGTTATTTTCCGTTTCCTTTTGGTTGATGCCAAAAGGGGGAAATAATCAGGTGCCTGCTTATTTTGCTACGAAAAAACACCGACTAATCTGCAGGGACACCTTTATTATGGCACCTAATGTTTGTCATCAACAAAAAGGGGGAATTTGTTGAATATGTTGTTTTGTTGATGACTAACCATGTAGGTGGAATGGCGGACAGAACTACTCTCAGGTCCATTAAGAACGAGAATTGGAACTATACTTAGTTCTGATCTATATGAATGATTGGTGTGCATAATGAATTAATTAATATATGCCTACATGATAATACCTCATCTACATGCCTAGATTGATCATGCATATTCTTAATGTACGTGGCACAATTTAAATTTCTTTCCGTATATGTCTAAGCACTCACCTCTATGAGTTAGCTTATATAGCTTATGGAAAGAATCATTATTCAGATATCCTGCACAAATCGACCGTAGCATATTTAGATCCACTAAGCAAATATTTCCTTATCACTTAATGCTACAAAGTCATTATATTATGGAAAGTATTTTGGGTTGCATGTTCAGTAGCACCTTATTTGAATACCTTACTTATATGATCGTTGCATATTTTCTGAGAACTAACCATTAATTATATAAACATGTGGTTGCTACATAATGTTCGTTGGCTGCTTATATTAGGAGAATAAAATATTCTCCTTATATGTGATACGTAATATTCTCCATATCTGTTTGTTATTGAGTGAATTACTCATAATATACTTCCATATATATGGTTGACCGAGGATCACCATAATTGAGAGCCGGAAGATCTTTTGAATAAAAGGAAAGGAGAGGCTACGGATGCTATATATATTGGACTGAAGACCAGACGAAAAAGTGTGCTTGACCGAGCTTCTATTGAGAAATATACACGAGAATATTCACTAAGTCCAAGGCACCTGAACCTGCTCACGGAGTTCCAGACAGAGTTTCTTTTTCCCTTCTTCATATTGTAATTGGGTTTTTGAGGATTGGCTAAGTGTAGCATCCTCGGGTTGGTTAGTGTGTTGTGAGAGCTTTGTTGTAAAGCTGAGAGGCTCTCTACCCGCAAGGTAGAGATGCATAACTCTTCCTAGAGAGGATAGAGTTGGGGTGGCTCAAGGGTAGACTAGGAGAGTTTCCCTTGTAATCATTCAAAGGCTTTTTAGTGGAGTTGTTCAAATTCCTCCGAGGGAGGTCGAGGTTTTTTAATCCCTTTGAGCCAAGGGATTTTTCCTCGTTAAATCCTTGTGCACTTTATTATTTCGTAATTCCCTGGACCCCACACTAGAACTGTGCGAAAAACTGCCACGGTTCCACACACACACAATTCACCCCCCCTCTTGTGTTGCTAACCGTTTCATCAAGTTATATATGAATTTTTGGGTTCTTGCAAATTTACTGATGATGCCAACGATGAGTATAAGGACAAGCTCACATTCCGTTATCTCAACGATGAAAAAGAGTTAACGAAATATGAGTTTGCAGAACACTTTGGACTGCCAATTTTAGAAAAGGAGGCAAGAGGTAGGAAAATTGACACCTCAGTTGTGCATGAGATGTGGAAAAGAATGACAGGTGAAAGAATTGTTAGAACATCTCACATGTATATCAGTCATGTTCAGCACCCTGTTTTTCGAATTATGCTTAAATGGTTTGGTTATTTTGTCTTCGGAAGACCAAATAACCATCAGACTAGAAAGACCGATGTGGGCATTCTTGCTATGGCTGCTTTGATGGAATCACCTAAATTAGATGTTGCCTCATTGATGTGGAAACACTTGAGAAAAGAGTGTTGTGATGCCACAGGTGATTTGTTTATTGGGGGTATAATACTCCATATCTGTTCTAAATTTGGGTATATTCAGAGGCAACCAATGCCTGAGTGGGGTCTTGTATGCACTCAATTTCTCCTAAATGCCCATGATTTAAGCTCCTCTCACAACTTCGGGGATAAAATTTTTTACAAATGGCATATCAACACAACCCCACAAAGGTTCTTTATCCTTCCAACTGAGACAGAACTCCCCACTGACATCTTTGATGCACAATTCGGGGATGGAAGACACTTTTGCCTTCCCGGAGCAATCCCGGAACACTACATCATCCCTGAAGAAATCCCAGCACAGATTGAGCCACCCCCATACATCCCCAACCCGCCACAAAATGAACCTCAACCAGACCCTCACGCCCCTCAATTTAGCCTTTTTGAGCAACAAATGCTAGCCGGGATGAACCAAATCCATCTTAACCAAACGGCTACGGATGGGAGAATTAATAATCTCTATGAGGAAGTCCAACAGGCACGGGAGGAACAACGCTTGAGACTCGACCGTTTAGAAGAAAATCAACGTAGGGCATTGGGACCTATACATGCCTACTTTGATAATCAGGGCTACTTCTCATCCATACCAGTTCAGCATCAACACCCTACATGGTATGACCCCTCTTTTTGGGGTAATTTTTGTGGAGCAAGCGGGAGCGGAGGAGGCTATGGCGGTGAGGGCAGCGGTTATGGTGGCTACCACGACGAGGCTAATGACACGGAGCACTAGGGACAGTGCTTGGACAAAGTAGGGGGCACTCATTTGGTATGTACACCTTCATTTTCTACCATGATAACTTGCATTATTTTCTTTGTCTAAAAAACAAAAACAAAAAAAGGGAAAAATAATAATAATAAAAAATAAAATAAAAACAAGAAGAGAATGCTAGTTAGATTGAAAACCCAAACACGGGCAATCTAAGCAAAAAAGGGCTTCAAAAAAATGAGTGAGCGGTAAGGATGGAAAAATAAAAGAGAGATGCTAGGATGAAAACCTGAAAAGGCTCCTAGACAAAATGAGAGATATGAGAGAAATATGTATTTTTTTTTTTTGCAGAATATCATCTCTTGGAGAAAGAAGAAGAAAAAGGAGGAGGAGGAGAATGAGAAACAAAGAACATAGAAGACCAAAAAACCCAAGAAAATGTTGTTTTGTAACTCATTTCGCAACTGTAACACCGTCCCCAAATGTATTTACTTTTAAGCGAATAATTTATTGAACCTTATGAAGTTTTTAATGAATTTACGAAGTTGTGAATTTGTATCATATTTTTCGCGTGAATAGTAAAATGCACGTGGGGCCCACATCGGGAGTGGGGACCGCCCGATATTGTCGGGGCCACATATTATATTGATCTTGGACTAGATAATATGTATATGGTGGTGGATACCCTAATTGAGCCATGACAATGGCATAGGGTTGACCGGTTGGTCAAACGGGGCCAAATTATCAGTATCGGCAACCTATCAGATAACAGCCCGAAAAGGGATTTCGGAGACTTCTAAATTAAAGTGAGGGATGCATATTGATTCTAAGGTCCATTAAGAATTTGGAACAAGTGTTATATTTTATTTGACCCGATAAAATAAAATATACTTAAAACAGTCCGAAAAATACAACTTTCGGGGCAAATTGCACACGTTGGGACAAATTGGGATGACCTCCCACATGGGTGGGGGCCACCCCACGAAATTGTCAACCCTTGAGGGCTGGATGAGTGCCAAATTGGCTGAACAACAATTGAGAGGATGGGGGAGACACTTTTGACATGTAGTAGGCCCCCTCCCTTCACTCATTGTCTAGATGAGACAAGAAGGAACCACCCCTACCTCCTTACCCTCATCATTTCGACCCAAATACACCAAGAAGGAGAGAAGAGCTCTGCAAACTTCATCTCCATAGACCAAATCCGAACTCAAGCTAAAGGGAGTCCAAGAAGAAAGTTTAAGAAGGAAAAAGGGTGTGAAAATTAAGGTAATGACCTTATCATAACTTTTCCTTTATTTTTCTTCTAGCATATAAGGTATATATCATATAAAAGACCTTTAGTATTGTTCTACATGATTTAAGTGTGGAATGATGGGTTGGAAAGTGATTCTAAGTCCAAAAACGGACTTAGAAGCCAAATCGACCGGTTTGCCGGAAAATAACCTTTTATAGGTTATTTGTGTTGATATGGGTTTTGTGATGATAAAACCTTGTTAGGAACTTGATTTAAAGTATTTTTGAGCCTCGCCGGAGTTTCATCGGAGTTGGTCAAAGTTCGCCGGAGTTGGTCAAAGTTCGCCGGAGTTGGTCAAAGTCGCCGGAGTTGGTCAAAGTGCAATCAAGAAACGTAGAACGCGATTAAGCTTAATTAAGGTGAGGATGACCGACTATGATACTTATAATCTTTGGGTTAATTTCATGGGATTTCCTAAGTGAATATAAATGTGATGTGCATGAATTGTTGATGGTTAATAATGCCTAAATAGAACTACTATTGGTTAAAAGTATAGTATGCATGATACACATATTTATGAATAAATTGTGTATGTTTAGATGTTAGGAATATGTGTGTATGATGGTTGTACCAACCATGAATATCATTTGGGATAGTATACTTTGATGCCATGAGGAGAAGCCATGAAGGTATGAAAGTGATACTTGATATTAAGGCCAATTATGCAAGAAGAAGGAATTATATTGAAATAAATAAATAACTAGCATTGAAATATTAGTTGGAAATGTTAGTTGAGAAATGGATGAATTAGATCATAAGAATTTGAATTATAAGGAATCGGTGATTATGAGCCGGGCTCAAGACCGATGTAGATGACGGTGATTATGAGCTGGGCTCTAGACCGTAGTAGATGACGGTGATTATGAGCTGGGCTCTAGACCGTAGTAGATGACGGTGATTATGAGCTGGGCTCTAGACCGTAGTAGATGACGGTGATTATGAGCTGGGCTCTAGACCGTAGTAGATGACGGTGATTATGAGCTGGGCTCTAGACCGTAGTAGATGACGGTGATTATGAGCTGGGCTCTAGACCGTAGTAGACAACGGTGATTATGAGCTGGGCTCTAGACCGTGATAAGAAAATGATAAATTAATATTAAATGAACGGATTAACTATAATGTAAAAATGCCCTAGTTGAGGGCCTCGGAGATTTAAACTTTGATTATACTTAGTATAGTTGTCATTGTACTTGTCAAATGCTTCCAAGTACTGACCTCCCCTTCACGGGGGAGGCCACCTCACAGTTTCAGGTAAAACTTGAAGGTTGCTACCACCAGCCGCTGCTTCGGGAAGTTTCTGAGGAGGAGACTTGGTTCGTGCTTCTCCCGTTCTTGTTTTGAAAAACAATATGAATAATGCTCATGGATAATATTTTCTGAATAATTACTTTGGGGGCTTGCATGCCTAATTATGCCAAGTGTGGCTTGAACACTTGTATCAATTGTTTCCGCTGTTTTAATAAATGTTTTACATTATGTTTGTTTATGGATGTACTATGTGTGAATGGTATTCAAGACGCCTTGTATAGTATGGATGAGTCGGACTGCGGTTGACTATTCGTACTGTACGGCGGGTTGTTGACGTGTCCGGGTAGGTCCGGGGCGTGACAATTTAAATGGTATCAGAGCCTTAGTCCGTAAACATCATAATGAAGCTTCAAAATTTCTTTTTGAAAATGAATTTGAAAAACCATGAGCATAAGTTTTGTACTTATAGAACTTTTGGTACTTGAGTTGCAATGCCTCTAATTGTTAAGATGGTACCCTTAACAATTGGTATGGCGGTGATTTGAGCCGAAGGATGTCTTTAAGTACTTGTCCGTCATTTGACATTCGATACGAGTCTAACGACTCAATCCTAATTTCTTTCAGAAATGGAACCAATTGGAAGGATCACTAAGAGGAACCCGGTTGGCCGTGCACCGGGTGGGTCCGAGCGCGGTAGCCGGGGTTCCTCTAGGGGATCAAGAGGAAGGGGCCGTGGAGGCCAACGTCAAACCGTGAGCGATGGCCACGTTGATACCGAGAGTGAGACCTATTGGTCCTATGAGGACTCAACTTACCAGCCGGGGACTGAGCCAGTTGAGACCCCTTACGAAGAGAATGACGATGATGTGAGTGATGAGGAGGAAAGTGGCTCCTTGGCCAGAATCGAAGCGCTGCTCCAACAGTATCATCGGGAGCGCGAAGAAAGGAGGGCACGCCGAAGGCACCGTGCAGGGCAACCTTCGGGCGGGGCTCCTAGAGGGAGGAGCTTTTGCGATTCGAGAACCCATGTGGAAGCGCATGGGAGTCGGGGCGATGGAGGTCCAGCCATAAGGATCTCCAAATACATCAAGGAGGCGAGGGACTTAGGGTGCAAACCGTTCGATGGGACGGGAGACATCTCGGTTGCCGCCCAGTGGATCAAGAGGCTGAACGAGGCAGCCCTTGACATGCAGCTCACCCCCGATTTTAAACTGAGAATCGCGGTAAGGTTACTCGAGGGGTTGGCATCCAAATGGTGGGATGGAACCAAGGGTAAGTATGGCGGAACTGTTACATGGGAGGATTTCCGACAAGAATTCTTTGCCCAGTACTACTCTGACTTCGAAGTAAACGCCAAGGTGAGGGAATACACTCTCCTAACCCAAGGCGGTAACATGACGGTGAAAGAACTTGAGAACAAGTTCAGAGACCTTGCTGATCACATACCGGAGTATGCTTGTGATGAAAACCGAATGGTGAATCACTTTTGGGAGGCCTTGGACTTGGAGATACGTGACAGGGCAACTCAATTGCCCAACATGACTTTCAGCCAAGTGGTTGCCCAAGGGTTGAAGGGAGAAAAGCAATGGGAGGAGAGGAAGAGGAGAGATGCCGAAGAGGCCCAGAAAAGAAAGTGGGAGAGCCATGGCCCCCAAGGTCCCAATAAGAAGGGGAACCACGGGGGAGGGGGATCGTTCAGGGCACCGGCAGCACCATCCAAGGGAAACCCAGCCACGAGCGGGCACTACTCGGGCTCACAAGTCCCGACGGCGCCCAGGTGCAGGAATTGCAACAGAAACCACACCGCTAAGTGTCGTGATCCGCCACGGTGCTACCAATGCGGGAGTACAGGGCACATTAAGCCAAACTGCCCTCAACTTGGTGGGAACCGGGGGTCAGGACCAAGCGGCGCTACCACGACAAGTAGGAACCGGGCCGGAGCATCTCATGCTAGCGTGGGCCAGGGGGAGCGAGCACGAGCAATGCGCCGTCCGTGAATCAAGGAAGAACTCAAGCTAGAGTTTATGCTATGACGGAGGCGGATGCACGTGCCAACCCGGACTCCGTTGCGGGTAATTCCTTAAACTCACGTATTAATTTTCGTAAACAATAGGAGTGTGGAACTTGTAAAATTATAACCCCGACGAGTTTAGTCGGGTTTGAAGGGAAGAAGGGAGGAGAATCCTCGCCCTGGGTGAAAAACCGCCTGGCTTTGACGAAAGCCGCCCGGCTTTCGTCTTGATTTAATTGGGATAATACTACGGCAACGAATGCCGGCCGGCTTCCACTGAGAACCGCCCGGCTTTCGTCAAGACTGAAACAGAGAAAATTCTCGCAACCAAAAACCGGCCGGCTTTTGGTGAAAACCGGCCGTCTTTCTTAAACACCTCACCTGGAAAATTTCTCGCAGCTGAAAGCCGCCCGGCTTTCGTTAAGCCTGGGATCTCTGCGCTGCTGAAACCCGGCCGGGTTTCATATAAACCGGCCAGCTTCGAAACCACTCCTTGAATAAAAACTTCGGCGACGAAAACCGCCCGGCTTTCGTAAAAGCCGCCCGGCTTTCGTAAAAGCCGCCCGGCTTTCGTGAGTAAATACTTAGAAATTTTTCTCGCAGTCGAAAACTGGCCGGCTTTCGTGAAAAGCGGCCGGCTTTCACCCGGATTGATCCTAAAATGGTCCTAGAGGTTAGAAACCGGGAAATTTCGGGAGGGTATCGAACGGACCCCACCCGAAACACAACCAACATACTCTACGACTTAAGAAACGAACCTATTTATTAGATAGTGTGTCTTACATTACTTATGAATGTAGGAACACTAAAGATAAACGGGAGAGAAGCAAGGATCCTTATTGATACCGGGGCGCAACGATCATTTGTGAGTGAGGCGTTCGCCAGCGGATTCAACGGACCACTTGTACCGATGACTCAAACCCTATTGGTGTCCACGCCTCTAGGGGATGATATCGAGAGAGAAAGCCACTATCCATCGTGTGAGGTGGAGGTGGAGGGACAAAACTTGACGTGTGATTTCGTACCGCTGAGTATGATCGAGTTTGATGCAATCCTCGGGATGGATTGGCTTGAGAAACATCATGCTAGGGTCGATTGCTACACGAAGATTCTTGAACTCGAAGGCGGCGAAGGGTTGACCTTACGCTTCGAGGGAGATAGAGGCAAATCAAACTGTTGTATCATATCCGCCGTGAGAGCAAGGAATATGATGAGAAAGGGGTGTCACGCATACCTAGCGTATGTGGTGGACAAAACCAAAGAAGAGATAGGCATCAATGATGTGAGAGTTGTGTGCAAGTATCCGGATGTCTTCCCAAAAGACTTGCCGGGACTTCCACCCGATAGGGAGATTGAGTTCGTGATCGAGGTCGAACCCGGCACCAAACCAATCTCTATACCGCCATACAGAATGGCACCCGCTGAACTTAACGAGTTGAAAACCCAATTGCAAGAGCTATTGGATAACGGTTTCATAAGGCCGAGTCACTCTCCGTGGGGAGCACCGGTCCTTTTCGTGAAAAAGAAAGATGGAACACTTCGAATGTGCATTGACTATCGTCAACTGAACAAGGTCACAATCAAGAATAGGTATCCCTTGCCTAGAATTGATGACTTGTTTGATCAGCTCCGAGGGGCGACGGTGTTTTCGAAGATCGACTTGAGGTCGGGGTACCATCAACTGAAAATAAAGGAAGATGACATACCGAAGAGTGCATTCGGCACAAGGTATGGTCATTTCGAGTTCCTAGTTATGTCGTTCGGGCTAACCAACGCCCCGGCGGCATTCATGGACATGATGAACCGTGTGTTCAGTGAATACTTAGATCAATTCGTGATAGTATTCATTGACGATATTTTGATATACTCCAAGAGTGAGTGGGAGCATGAAGATCATTTGAGACTTGTACTTGAACGGCTAAGGGAAAAACAACTCTTTGCCAAGTTCTCTAAATGCGAGTTTTGGCTCAAAGAGATCGGGTTCCTCGGGCATGTCGTGTCAGGTTCGGGCATTGCGGTGGATAAAGCCAAGATAGAAGCCATTATGAATTGGGAGAGACCCAAGAACGTGAAAGAAATACGTAGTTTCCTCGGTTTGGCAGGATATTATCGTAAGTTTGTTGAAAAATTTTCTGTATTGGCGCCTCCTTTGACAAAGCTCACAAAGAAAGGGGCCAAGTTCATATGGGACGACAATTGTGAGAAAGGGTTTCTCGAACTAAAGAAACGGCTTACAGAAGCACCAGTCCTCACTCTACCCACACAAGGGATAGGGTACGACATATACAGTGACGCTAGCATCCAAGGACTTGGATGTGTTCTAATGCAAAACGGTCGGGTGATTGCATACGCTTCAAGGCAATTGAAGAAACACGAGGCAAACTACCCTACCCATGATCTAGAGTTGGGAGCAGTAGTGTTTGCACTGAAAATTTGGCGGCATTATCTCTATGGGGAGACGTGTCACATTTTCACCGATCATAAAAGCTTGAAGTATGTATTCACTCAAAAAGAGTTGAATATGAGACAAAGGAGATGGATGGAGTTGATCAAGGACTATGACTTGATCATCGACTATCATCCCGGGAAGGCCAATGTGGTAGCCGATGCACTGAGCAGAAAGAGTACATCGGGGACGTTACTCACGTGTCTACGCTCACTAAGGGCACAAGTGGAGGTGTCCACGAGTGGGGTCCTCATTGCTAGATTCGATGTTAGGCCTACATTGCTGGGTGAGATCAGTAGATGTCAGGCCATTGATGAAGAATGTCAGAAGATCCGTGAGCAGATCCTTGAGGGACCTGTTGAGAACTTTCGGGTACGTGATGACGGTCTTTTATTGTTTAAAGGCCGTGTATGCATACCAAGGAACGAGGAGCTCCAAAAGTCTATACTGGAGGAGGCTCATTCTTCGGCGTATGCCATGCATCCAGGAGGTACTAAAATGTACCGAGACTTGAAGGAAAGTTACTGGTGGTTGGGTATGAAGAGGGACATCGCAGAGTACGTGAGTCGGTGCCTTACTTGCCAACAAGTCAAGGCGGAGCATCAACACCCGGCGGGACTTTTGCAACCACTCACCATTCCAGAATGGAAGTGGGAGCACGTGACCATGGACTTCGTGGTGGGGCTGCCACGAACAGTGAACAACTATGATGCAGTATGGGTAGTGGTTGATAGGCTCACCAAGAGTGCACACTTTTTGCCTATCAACATTACTTATCCTCTTGAAAGATTGGCAAAGCTATACACGGAGGAGATTGTGAGACTGCATGGAGTTCCGATACCCATTGTCTCGGATAGGGACCCACGTTTCACATCCCGATTTTGGCCAAAATTTCAAGCATCTTTGGGTATGAAGCTAAAGTTTAGCACAGCCTTTCACCCACAGACGGATGGGCAATCCGAGAGGGTGATACAGATTCTGGAAGATATGCTTAGGGCATGTGCTCTGGAATTCCAAGGGAGTTGGGACAAGCATTTGGCTCTGGTTGAGTTTGCCTATAACAACAGTTATCAGGCGAGTATTGGCATGCCTCCATACGAGGCATTGTATGGGAGGAAATGTAGAACACCGTTGTGTTGGGATGAGGTTGGCGAAGCCAAGCTCGAGGGGATTGAACTTGTCGAAATCACCAAGGCTAAGGTGAAAGTCATTCAGGATAGACTCAAGGCTGCCCAAGATCGGCAAAAGAGTTATGCTGACAAACGACGCAGGCCATTGGAGTTTGAGGTCGGTGATAAGGTCTTTCTAAGGATTTCTCCTTGGAAAGGTATCATCAGATTTATATCGAGGGGAAAACTTAACCCCCGATATATTGGCCCATTTGAAATCCTTGAAAGGATAGGGGTCGTGGCTTACCGTATCAAATTGACCCCAGAACTTGAGAAGATACACGACGTGTTCCATGTATCGATGCTCAAGAAATACGTGCGAGATCCATCTCATATCCTTGAGAAACCACCGGTAGAGATACGTGAAGACCTACAATATGCGGTGGAACCGGTGAAGATTGTGGGTCAACAGGTAAAGAAACTAAGGAACAAGGAGATTCCTATGGTAAAGGTCCTTTGGAGGAGTGATCGAGTCGAAGAAGAAACCTGGGAGACTGAGGTCTCAATGAGGGAGCAGTACCCTTTCCTTTTCGATTAGACACGTGGATTTCGGGGACAAAATCCCAAATAAGGGGGGGTGAACTTGTAACACCGTCCCCAAATGTGTTTACTTTTAAGCGAATAATTTATTGAACCTTATGAAGTTTTTAATGAATTTACGAAGTTGTGAATTTGTATCATATTTTTCGCGTGAATAGTAAAATGCACGTGGGGCCCACATCGGGAGTGGGGACCGCCCGATATTGTCGGGGCCACATATTATATTGATCTTGGACTAGATAATATGTATATGGTGGTGGATACCCTAATTGAGCCATGACAATGGCATAGGGTTGACCGGTTGGTCAAACGGGGCCAAATTATCAGTATCGGCAACCTATCAGATAACAGCCCGAAAAGGGATTTCGGAGACTTCTAAATTAAAGTGAGGGATGCATATTGATTCTAAGGTCCATTAAGAATTGGGAACAAGTGTTATATTTTATTTGACCTGATAAAATAAAATATACTTAAAACAGTCCGAAAAATACAACTTTCGGGGCAAATTGCACACGTTGGGACAAATTGGGATGACCTCCCACATGGGTGGGGGCCACCCCACGAAATTGTCAACCCTTGAGGGCTGGATGAGTGCCAAATTGGCTGAACAACAATTGAGAGGATGGGGGAGACACTTTTGACATGTAGTAGGCCCCCTCCCTTCACTCATTGTCTAGATGAGACAAGAAGGAACCACCCCTACCTCCTTACCCTCATCATTTCGACCCAAATACACCAATAATGAGAGAAGAGCTCTGCAAACTTCATCTCCATAGCCCAAATCCGAACTCAAGCTAAAGGGAGTCCAAGAAGAAAGTTTAAGAAGGAAAAAGGGTGTGAAAATTAAGGTAATGACCTTATCATAACTTTTCCTTTATTTTTCTTCTAGCATATAAGGTATATATCATATAAAAGACCTTTAGTATTGTTCTACATGATTTAAGTGTGGAATGATGGGTTGGAAAGTGATTCTAAGTCCAAAAACGGACTTAGAAGCCAAATCGACCGGTTTGCCGGAAAATAACCTTTTATAGGTTATTTGTGTTGATATGGGTTTTGTGATGATAAAACCTTGTTAGGAACTTGATTTAAAGTATTTTTGAGCCTCGCCGGAGTTTCATCGGAGTTGGTCAAAGTTCGCCGGAGTTGGTCAAAGTCGCCGGAGTTGGTCAAAGTGCAATCAAGAAACGTAGAACGCGCTTAAGCTTAATTAAGGTGAGGATGACCGACTATGATACTTATAATCTTTGGGTTAATTTCATGGGATTTCCTAAGTGAATATAAATGTGATGTGCATGAATTGTTGATGGTTAATAATGCCTAAATAGAACTACTATTGGTTAAAAGTATAGTATGCATGATACACATATTTATGAATAAATTGTGTATGTTTAGATGTTAGGAATATGTGTGTATGATGGTTGTACCAACCATGAATATCATTTGGGATAGTATACTTTGATGCCATGAGGAGAAGCCATGAAGGTATGAAAGTGATACTTGATATTAAGGCCAATTATGCAAGAAGAAGGAATTATATTGAAATAAATAAATAACTAGCATTGAAATATTAGTTGGAAATGTTAGTTGAGAAATGGATGAATTAGATCCTAAGAATTTGAATTATAAGGAATCGGTGATTATGAGTCGGGCTCAAGACCGATGTAGATGACGGTGATTATGAGCTGGGCTCTAGACCGTAGTAGATGACGGTGATTATGAGCTGGGCTCTAGACCGTAGTAGATGACGGTGATTATGAGCTGGGCTCTAGACCGTAGTAGATGACGGTGATTATGAGCTGGGCTCTAGACCATAGTAGATGACGGTGATTATGAGCTGGGCTCTAGACCGTAGTAGATGACGGTGATTATGAGCTGGGCTCTAGACCGTAGTAGACAACGGTGATTATGAGCTGGGCTCTAGACCGTGATAAGAAAATGATGAATTAATATTAAATGAACGGATTAACTATAATGTAAAAATGCCCTAGTTGAGGGCCTCAGAGATTTAAACTTTGATTATACTTAGTATAGTTGTCATTGTACTTGTCAAATGCTTCCAAGTACTGACCTCCCCTTCACGGAGGAGGCCACCTCACAGTTTCAGGTAGAACTTGAAGGTTGCTACCACCAGCCGCTGCTTCGGTAAGTTTCTGAGGAGGAAACTTGGTTCGTGCTTCTCCCGTTCTTGTTTTGAAAAACAATATGAATAATGCTCATGGATAATATTTTCTGAATAATTACTTTGGGGGCTTGCATGCCTAATTATGCCAAGTGTGGCTTGAACACTTGTATCAATTGTTTCCTCTGTTTTAATAAATGTTTTACATTATGTTTGTTTATGGATGTACTATGTGTGAATGGTATTCAAGACGCCTTGTATAGTATGGATGAGTCGGACTGCGGTTGACTATTCGTACTGTACGGCGGGTTTTGACGTGTCCGGGTAGGTCCGGGGCGTGAGAGCAACCCTTGGTGGTCTTGTGTTCTTTCTTGCTATTCTTGAACTTATGATCTTTTGTTAACACTTGTACAAACATTTGGCTTTACTCGAGGACGAGTAAAGAAACTAAGTGTGGGGGAGTTGACATTCATGTAATTTCCATGTTTATTTTTGTATTTTTAATTAGTTTTGATTGACTTTCACTTTGGATATTACACACTTTTGGTGTAATAGTTTAGTTTGTAAAATAGTTGTAATTTGTTTAGATTAGGGACTTTCTGAGCTTAAACTAGGTAAAGATCGTCAAAAGGATCCTGGAAGGTTCAAGAAAAGTGCAAGGGAACAACAAAAAGTGAAAATTTGGGAAAATAATCAAAAACCCGACCGGGTTTGACTTGACCCGAAGATCAAATTTGATTTGGAGGCAATTTAACATGCAGAGTGAAGATTTGGCAAAGATTTGTCTTTTACCCGATCGGGTAAATCAAAAACCCGATCGGGTAGATGTGACTAATGAACATTCCGGGCAATTACTCAAGAAACCCGATCGGGTTTCTGTAAAACCCGGTTGGGTAAATGACCCTGCTACCTCCAAACACCTATAAATACACCTCTTTTCCTTCCCATTTATATCCAATCCCTTTGTACATCTAAGCTCAGTATAAAATAGCTCTTTCTTTATATTTTTCATCATGTTTAGTCTCCAAATGAGGAGCTAAACTCTTCCATCTTGGTTTTGCTACTTTGAAGCTTAATGAATTTGTAAGTTGTGAGTTATTTTCTTTAATCTTCTTCCTTGAATATTAATTATTTCTTTCAAAATACTATCTCTATATCAAAGTTGGGGAGTGTTACTAAGATGACAATTAGTTAACATCTTGACATTGGTTATAGTAATAGCTATTTCTTCCTCTATGATAATATTGGGGAGTGTTACTAAGATGACAATTAGTTAACATCTTGATATTAATCATAGTAGGATTCATATATTTTAATATTCTTCCTTGAGTATTAATTAATTCCTATTCATATTTCATGTTAATATCTTAAACATTACTTAAAGTATCAACTAGTATTGTTTCTCATATTAATTATTACTAGAATCAATCGGTTAATACGCTTGTTATTAATCCGGTTCTTTCAACGGTAGTAAACTTGGAATATTAACGCATGCATCTCATGGTTAATATGCCAAGGGGAATTAATTATATTGATTAAACCAATAAACCGCTTGTGTTGAGGTTATCAATCTCAATCGTTTTCAACTTAAGTTTATTGCTACTATCAAGTTAATATACGGCGCTTGTTCTATATTGACTCGATAGTAAGTTTTATTAATGAACGCATCTCGTTATTAATAACTACCCTCGATGAACTGGATATACTCCTCGATTGAGTATTCGAGAGGAAGATAGTTAAAGATATAACCGGGATCGACGAGCATTTCATTAAGTGGATAAAAGCAAGACCAAGTCTTCATCTCATTGCATTAAACTCATATAGGTTGTTTATCTTAGTGTTGTTAAAACAAACAAATCTAAACCCCCCTTTTTGTTACTACTTTTATAAAAGAAAAGTATTCTTTTCCCTGTGGATACGAACCTTACTACACTATACTACGTATTAGTGTTGTATTGATTATTTATTTTGAGTGCACCTTACGACGAGTGCACGTCAGTCATCCTGTGGCTGTTCGGTGTGTTTGCCGGCCTGAGGATTGGCGGGTTTGGGTGTTTGGGAAGAAGAGCCTTCGGCCTTGTTACCAGCGGATGTCTTGCTTGTGTGAATCAAAGGCATCTCTTCAGATTCTGAGCTAGAGGGGTAGTACATAAAAACGCTGGAGGAACTCTGGGAATTCTAGAGAGAGAAGGCTTGAGAGTATGCAAGAGAATTCTGGGAATTCTAGAGAGAGAAAGCTCGAAAGAAAAGTGAGAAAACAGCAGGAGAAATTAGGGGAAGCACCACTCTATAAATAGGGAAAGTGCCGCACAAATCCCTAATCCATGAGCAACACGTGGCATTGGGTGGTTACGATTAATCTGGGGCATTTATGATTCATCTTTTGTGCACGTACCCCGGATGGGCTTACAGAGGATTAACAAAGATCACAGGGACTTGCTGTTTAGAAAAACTGCTAAGTCCTAAAGGTTAACCTGAAGCCCGACCGGCTATCAATGTTGTAAAAGGTTATCTGAAATCAAACGGTTAAGTCCTAAAAATTGATCTGAAGCCCGAGCGGCTACCAACTTATGAAGAAGCCCAGGTGCGAAGAAAACAAAGAAAACAGTTGTCGTAAGAATTGATCTGAAGCTCGACCGGCCATCAACGTTGTAAAAGATTATCTAAAGCCAGAATGTGCTAAGTCCTAAAAAATGGTCTGAAGCCCGAACGGCTGAGTCCCAGAGAGAAGGGGTTTTTTCCTTAATAAATTATCAGAACCTTCTAATGCCCGAACGGCGATCAACGGCATCAGGAGTGTTTGAGCAAGACAATAAAGTCAGGAAATTGGTTAAGTCCTACAAAACGGGCCGAATCCCGAATGACGAGTAAATCATGCAATAAAGGGATATATATTCATCGGTTCTACTGACCGGGAAGTACAAGCTACTTAGAGAAAAGAAAATTACAACAAGTAATTAAAAAGTACATATAGATTATTGGCCAGGGGCCATTTCATCTCCCTCTTCGTCCTCGTCCTCATCATCATCAGACGGGGGTTCAGGCTCTCTCCCAGCAGCCCGATCAGCTTCCCGTTGCTGAGCTCGCAGAAATTTCTCAAACTGAGCCTGTATAATGTCATCTTTGGGAAGATCAGAAGCCTGAACCGGCCTCCCTAGATTATTTTGAAGCTGAGCAACGAAGGGACGCAACAGGACCTGGCCAATTTTGCCATAAAGGTCTGTAACAATGGAGTCGTTCCATTTTTTGGCCTCAGGATCCTTGTCCAAGAGGGCCACCCCTGCCGATAGCCGACCAGCACCTTTGGGGAAACCCTTCAAGTACGCCCCAAAGGTGAACGGGATTTGGGTCCTTGCGTGATCATCCTTGATGATGGAGAATTCATCAGAGGATTTAAATGTTTCCCGGACGGCGGACAGATCCACGTTCACTTCATAGGGACCGTCCGGGATGCTGGATGGCATTTCTTCAAACTTGACCTGTGCGGCCTCAGCAGCAAGGACCTTAGCCTGGGAAGCTGCAAGTTGGACCCGAAGGGTACCGAGTTCAATATCCAGCCTCTTTTACTCAGCAGAAGATTGAGCAACAATCAGTTCCCGTTCCTTGGCCAGACGGGCTTCCCGCATTTGAAGGGTGTACAAACCCATCTACAGAGCACCGTTCGAGAGTTAGTACTGATTACAGAGAATAAAATAAAAACAGGGCGCAAAAAATAATGTACCTTCAGAGCGGTCAAGGCCAGGCATTCTTCAGATTGCTCGACCGGCAACTGAGGAAGGGAAAAATTGTTGAACCATGAGGAGGTTGACCAGATATGGCTCGCGGTAGAACCAGCCCTTTCTAATACCTCGTGGACAGGATCAGATAAGGAGATCCGCTCGACCTGACCAGTAATATGGTCGGTATGGGTCTCACCTGCATTCAAGGGTTCCCCCCGAACGGAGTCGAAGTGCTGAGAGAACTGATGCAGTTGGTCAGAGTCGAACCGATCGTCGACCAGCATGGCCTCGAATTGGTCCTGATGGACCTGCTGTATTGGCTGTGGCTCTGGAAGCGGTTGAGAAGAGGCAGCATCCTGAGCAGGAACAATGGAGGGAGTAGGTTGGGGGTTCTTCCTGGATTTGTTCCGTTTACCGGCCCACCGGCTGCGATAACTCTGCTATCATCCATAGGTAGATCTGGGTTTGGTGCTGAAAAAAGATAAAGGGCAATGTTAGTATCGAGCGGCCTTAGCGTGTGAGAAACTAGAAAAAAGAACAAAAGAACGTTTCTCGCACGGGAAGGACCGCCCGGACCATGACACTTGGTTTCTCAAAACAAGTAAACCCAAGAGAACGGGCAGTACCTATCCCGGCTGAAATAAGTCGTTCGGGAGTTAGATAACTCATGATGTCCATGCATTTATCCTTCTCCACAGCAAGCACGTCCTTGTAAATTTCTTCAGTGAGGACAGGATCAGGAGTCTTGCGGGGGAAGGCATTCCATTTGCGGGGAATTAGGCCGTCCGGGACAGACACGAAGAAAAACCGGTCTTTCCACCCTTTGATTGAAGTTGGGTTTCCCTTGAACAGGATGTGTCCCGTTCGGGCACTAGTGGCCAGATAGCCGTGGGTTTGTTGGGGGGATACCTTGAAAAATTGGTGAAAGAGTTCTAGGGTTGGTCGGGCGCCGGCATCTTTACAACGGCAAATAAAACCCGCCATTGCCCGATAGGAGTTCGGCATTATTTGGGCCGGTACAACTTCGTAGAAATTGAAGAAAGAAATGTAAAAGGGGTGTAGCGGAAACCTAAGGCCGACCCTAATTGAGTCAAAATGAACTATGGTCATTCCGGGCCTATGACGCATTGGGTGAAGCCCAACTTGCAAACGGAAATCCACCGGGTCAGGGATAAGGGCTGGAATTTCGGCCCTATTATGGGAGGTCAGTTTTTGCCGCCTCTCCCTAATCAATTTTAGGTCAAGGGTATGGCGAGGAAAATCGTTGGGACGTCCAGCCGCCATGGAGGCTATTTCGTCCTCGGATTTGGTGTCGTCGGAATCTTCACTGGAGGAAGAAGAAGTGCTAGGAAGGTCCTCCGCCTCAGCCCTGGTATTCGTTGCCGTTTCAATAGAACCACCGGCAAACGGGACTGTGATGACGTCCACAATGGCGGCGTCACGGTCATCTCCATGGGAGGCCATCTCCGAATCAGAGGAATGCTGTTTGGTGCTCATCTCGGTCGAGCCAGAAATGAAGATAAGGAATCCGGATTTGAGAAGTTACCTGAGCGATGGAAGCTGGGAGAAAATTGCAGGGGAATCAACAAGGCGCAGAGAATTGCAGAATCGAAACCTGGAATTGAGAAGTTAAAGGCTAATTTATAGCCTTGAAACCGCCGTGTCAAGAACCAATCAGAGAGCGACACGTCACTAGGAGCATTTAAGCTAAACACGTGTTTAATGAAAAGACTAAACGACGGTTATCATGATGAATATGGGAAATGAAGCGGCAGCCGTCAAATCGCAGCATGGGGAACTGATTACTTCTGTACCCCGATCGCCATTCGGGGTATTATAACATTGATATACTTCCTAATGCACTCACTATCGTTCGAGACATCGGAAGTGGGGGACTTGTGTTGGGATATTGACCTAGAGGCCCAATACCCAGATCGAGAAGGCCCAAGATATCCGGCCCAAGCAGCGGGCCCATCACTCTATGATGAATAGATCCAGTAAGAAGAGATACCGAACGGAGTTCGGCCCAAATAAAGGTTGGCCCAGTAAGAAGACATACCGAACGAGGTTCGGGCTATATATCATACAGCCCAACATCCCGTTCGAGCAACGGCCAACGAGCAAGTGGCCAGGTGCAATTAATGTCAGACTGTGACATCAGCAAGTGGAAGCATGGATGACCAAGTCGGTGGAACAACGGCCAATCAGCATGGGGCAGCCCATGCTCTCCATTAGTATAAATAGAAGGTTTCAAGTCATTGTAAGGGTTAGCATTTCAATACTCAGGCTCTAGAATAGCATCATTGCTCTTATTTCTTGTATTAAAGCATAGTTTCCGACCTATCGATCGGGAAATTCCTTGTAATCAGATTGGTTAATTAATACAAGTGAGTTTTCGAGTGTTAGTTAGTTCAGATCTTATATTTTTTACACACCTTGATTCTGTGCCATTCCTGACATATCCAAAGTTCGTGTTGGGCTTTCGGATCTACGGGATTTACCTTCAACAATAATAATAACAACAATAACAGTATTAATACTAATACTATTATTAATAATAATAATAATAATAAATAATAATAATAATAATAGTAACAATAATAGTAATAATAGTAATAATAGTAATAATACTAATAATAACAATAATAATAATAATAACAATAATAATAATAACAATAACAATAATAAAAATATTAACAATATTAATAATAATAATAATAATATATGGTATGGTATGGTATGGTATGGTCTGGTCTGTTTTACGCTGGTCTGATCTGGTTTATTTTGAATTTAAGAACAACCTTAAATTCAAAATAACTTTTAGTTATATTAATAAATAAATAATTTTCTAAAGTGATACAATGTTCTCATTTAGAGTACCCTCCCACTATTTTGTGCTGTAGTATATATATTTTACGCACCGCTTAAATACTCGGTGGAGATGGTGGTAGAGGGAAAATCTCAGTTTCCTCCTGCTCTACCCTTCTCCTCCTCCTCCTCCTCCTCCTCCTCCTCCACTACAAAAAATCAAGGTGGTTGTCCTGGATTTTGTCAAAGACCGTAGTTTAGAAAATCTGTGACAAAAAAAATTATCACGGATTTTGTCACGATCTGTATCCGTGACAAATTTGGCATGACAAAGTTTTTGTCATAGAAAGGAATCCGTGACAAGCTTTATCACGGATTAGTCACGGCCATATTCCGTGACAAATGGGTCACCGGAGCATTGCGCCGGTTTAAATTTGTCACGGAATTATCCGTGACAATTTTTTTTGATTTTTTTTCATGGGCTGGGCGGGGAATAAAAATTTTGAAAATTTCATTTTGTCACGGATTGGTTTTAAATTTTTTTAAAAAATTAATTTTAAAAAAAATTATAATTTTAAATTTTTCGAAAAGGGAAGGGTGGGAATGTAACCAAATTCCAAATTTTCAACTTTTTCACGGATAAAATCCGTGACAAATGATTTTTATTTTGTTTTTTAAAAAAGTTTTACGATACTGTAAATCCGTTTTAAACCATTGCATAATATATATTTGTCATGGAACAAATCCGTGACAACCATTTTATACTCGGGTATTATTTTTTTTCCCAAAAAAGTATCCGAAAAATAAAATTGCTGCAGAATTATAATAATTAAGTAGAAAATAAATTCATACAATCACAGTAATTTAATAAAAACTCAAATTTCAAATAAACTAGTTATTACAAGTTCGGATTTCTTTCGTGATAGTAAGTAGGCTCATCGATATCAATTAAGATATCATTATGGTCTTTGGGCTCTTCGGGTTCTTCGGGTCGTCTGCCGCCTCGGCTGCCTCCTCGGGTGTCTCCGCGACTGCCTTGACCTCCGGATGTCAGAAATGATTGATCAAAATATCCATACGGAAAAGACTCGGACAACTGGTTATAACTGGAGAAACCCATGTTGTCACCCATACTGCCCATGAAGGGAATTTGAGGTGTCGTCTTAGCGTGCAATATATGAATGGGAGGCCGATATGTGGCATTGAATCGATCCATTTCGCGTTGCATATCTTCCAACTATTCTCTTGTTTTCCAGTCCTCTTCCCGTGGTTTCGCCAACTCTTTCTCCAGGCGGGCAACCCGTTCTTCATCAACATCCAGTCGAGAAGATGATGAACTAGCTCCTTTGGAGTTGTGCAAAATCTGCACACCTTCATCACCCATGCACGGAACCCGACCCTTGTAAACCTCGGCAGCCGCCAGCATGGCCTCATCACCTTGAGCCTCATCGAGTTCGACATCCGAGCCACTAGCTCGGCCCGCTTCTTCTCTAGCTCCTCTTCATACTTCTTCTACAACTTCCAAAACTTATTATAGTTAAGATCACATTTATTTTGGAATTTATTGAATAATTGGAGTTACGTTATTTACTTCAATTTCGGAGATGTGAGGTGGCGGCGACTCATCCCCCTTCGTCTAACAATGTTTAATCAGGGCCCATTTTGTGACCTTTTGTGTCACGAGATGTTCAATTCCATGAGGATATCTTTTCTTTTATGTCTTCGGCTTCCTCCATGCCCGACAGTTGTTTACAAGTGTGATTCCATCACCTATTGTTGTGGATGAAGATAATGTTGTTCATGCCACAAGCGGCACGACTCAGAGTGACCTTACTATACCGATGATCACTGTGCCAGAGGGTGCCCCCCTTACCGATGCTACAACTACTCAGGAGGCATCTCCTGCCTTAGGCCGCGGCTTACGAGCCAAGCGGACCTCAGTCAGCCCATCTTCGCTACACTCTCGGCCCGACAGCTCCTCAGGTATGCCCTATCCCATAGCACCTTTTATAAAATGTGATAAATATTCCTCTCATCATCGGGCTTTCCTTGGTGCCTTACTTGCAGGTCAGGAACCTCGTACGTTCCAAGAGGCCATGACGGATTCGGGATGGTGACAAACCATGTAGAGCGAGATTGAGGCTCTCGAAAATAATAACACTTGGATTATGCAACCTCTCCCTCCTAGTAAAAAAGCTCATGGTTGTAAATGAGTTTACAAAATTAAATACAATTCTGATAGCACTGTAGAGCGTCTCAAAGCCAAGTTTGTAGTCTTTGGGAATTATTAAAAAGAGGGCATTGATTATACAGAGACTTTTACTCATGTTGCCAAAATGGTAATGATTCGTGTTTTCTTAGCAGTGGTCGCAGCTAAGAAATGGGAATTAAACCAGATGGACGTTCATAATGTGTTCCTTCACGGTGATCTCGATGAGGAAGTTTACATGAACCCTCCTCTTGGTTTCTACTCATCACGACCTGGTCTTGTTTGTCTTCTGACAAAATCATTATATGGGTTACGTCAAGCACCTCACTGTTGGTCTTCAAAATTGGAAGCCTCTTTACGAACTTATGCCTTCGTTCAATCTTATTCTGACTATTCTTTATTTACTTATCATCAGGATAAAGTTCATATGCATGTTCTTATCTACATGGATGATTTGATAATTGCTGGAAATGATTCCAAGGCCTTATCTGGGTTTAAATCCTATTTACACTCCTACTTTCACATGAAGGATCTTGGTGCTCTTAAATATTTTCTGGGTGTTGAGGTGGCACGTGGCCCGGATGGCTTATTTCTTTGTCAACGCAAATATGCGTTAGATATTATTTATGAGACCGGTCTTCTTGGAGCCAAATCGGCTGATTTTCCTATGGAAACCAATCACAGCTTATCGATCTCTTGCTACGGGTGCTCTTATATATGATCCAGAATCTTACCGTCAGCTTGTGGGATGGCTTATTTATGTCTCGTTCGCACGCCTGATCTGGCTTATGTTGTTCATATTTTGTCTCAATTTATGCAGGCTCCATGACAAGAACATTGGACAGCGACTTTGCGAGTAGTTCAATATTTCAAAGGGTCTCCCAGCCAAAGCATTCTTTTATCCTCCACGTGTGATTTTTCTTTGCATGGATGGTGTGATTCTGACTGGGCCAGTTGTCCGCTCACCCATCGTTCTCTTACTGGTTGGATGGTGTTTCTTGGTACTTCCCCTATCTCTTGGAAGACTAAGAAAAACAAACTGTTTCTCGATCATTTGCTGAGGCTGAGTATCGTTCTATGGCAGCTGTGACTGTGGAATTGAAATGGCTAAAGGATCTTTTACATACTCTTGGGGTTGCTCACCAACGCCCTATGACTTTATTTTGTGATAACAAATCCGCTCTTCATATTGCACATAACCCTGTTTTTCACGAGCGTATGTAACACATTGAAGTTGATTGTCATTATGTTCGTGATGCCCTTACATGAGGGGTTAGTTACGGCTCGGCATGTCTCCACTTCTGAACAATTAGCTGATATCTTTACTAAAGCTCTGGGCAAACAACAATTCTCCTATTTACTTGGCAAGTTGGGCATTTTCAATCCGCATGCTCTAACTGGAGGGGGGGGGGGGGGGGGGGGGGTCTTAGATAGACTTGGGCTGTATATATTTATGATGGGCCGAAGGGCTTTACTTTCTTTGTACACAAACTTGTATAAATACTCTTGTATTGTGTTAATAGAAAAGGGGAGATTTTCACCTTAAGTAGAAATACTCGTTCAAACACGCTAGCATGAGGAATTGGGTTTTATTAAGCCTCTACTATACACAACATCCTACTTCCTACTATATACAAAAGCAAGTGGAGAATCAGTCAAGTTTCCCGCCCAAACTGATGGGTTCAATGCGGGTCGGATCATAAGTAATCGGATGTGGTAGTTGGTTGTGCGGATGGTACTTTTGCATTTATTGGCAAATTAATTGTTTGATGTTTCCTTTGTTTAAACTAATTTTTGTGATTCGATGATGAGGTATTGGTGAATTATTATGTTAAATTTATTGTACTTCGAAGATCTTTTCTTAGGTTTGGTACTTCTGGTTGTGCGGATGGTACTTCTGCATTTATTGGCAAATTAATTGTTTGATGTTTCCTTTGTTCAAACTAATTTTTGTGATTGGATGATGAGGTATTGGCGAATTATTATGTTAAATTTATTGTACATCGGAGATCTTTTCTTAGGTTTGGTACTGCTGAAAAATCTTTTATGGACGAATAGGAATGAATATAGCATGGAATCTTTTGTTTAAAACTTCTTTAATCAAATCGGCATTAAATGTGAACTGAAAAAGTTGTTCATTTGCATTAGAGCTTGCACTCAGCATTAAATACTTTCTTCACTTTGGCAAGGAATATGTGGAGTTTTTTCCCAAAGGGGGGTACTTTTTTCAATCTTATTTTCCAAACAAAGGTACTTTTTAACTTATTTCCCAAACAAGGGGAGTTTTTGTCTTGTCATCAGGTCATATGTGCCACGTCAGTATTTAATATTTTTTGAACATAAATCGGACACGTCACTAATTCCACGTCATTTAATTTTCTGGCCACATCTTAATTTCAGATTTCTATTAGTTTAAGAAAATAAGAACCCAGCAGGAATCGAACCTGGGTGAGCTAGTTAATGCCCCAACTCTAATACCACTCCGCCACTGTAGTCACTGGTTATTTTTTGTTCTCTAAATGTATTTTACTCATATCGATTTGGTTCACATGAATGAAAAATAAAAAATGTAACTATGGCGTAGAGTTAAACTATTGTGTTTTGATATACATGTAATTTCCGATTGTATGTTTGTATTTTTAACTAGTTTTTATTAGTTCTAGTTGTGGAAATTACATACTTTTGGTGTAATACTTTATTTTCATATTTATTTGTAAATTATTTAGATTAGAACTTTTCTGAGCTAAACAGGTCAAAGATCATCCAAAGGATCAAGATTGGACCTCAAAAGATCAAGGAAAGTGCTAGGAGGCAAGAAAGATTTCGATTTGGATAAAATACTCTTATACCTGGTCGGGTATAAGCAATACCCGATCGGGTATTTGCTTGATTCGATTGTCCAAATCAAATCCGAGGATAAATGAACGTGGGAGCAAGATTTCGTAAAAGATTTGTCACATACCTGATCGGGTATGCCGACATACCCGGTCGGGTATGCCCAGAAAAGTGACTTTCTGGGAAATTTCCTAAGATACCCGATCGGGTATCCTATATACCCGGTCGGGTATCAGACCCTGCAGCTCCCAAAAGCCTATAAATACACCCCTTTCCTTCACAATAAAATCACCAATTCCTTTATACTTCTAAGCTCAGTCTAGATTAGTTTTTTCTTTATATTTTTATCATGTTTAGTCTCCAAATGAGGAACTAAACTCTTCCATCTTGGTTTTGCTACTTTGAAGCTTAATGAATTGTAAGTCTTGAGTTATTTCCTTTAAATCTTCTTCCTTGAATATTAATTATTAGTTCTTTCCTTAATACTATCTCTATATTAATGTTGGGGAGTTTTGCTCAGATGACAATTAGTTAACATCTTGACATTAGTTATAATAGTATTTTCTTCTTCTATATTAATGTTGAAGAGTGTTCCTAAGATGACAATTAATTAACATCCTGATATTAATTATAGTAGAATTCATCTTCTCTAATAATATTCTTCCTTGAATATTAATTAATTCGTA
The DNA here is from genome assembly GCA_945859875.1 of Cuscuta europaea. Classification (NCBI taxonomy): domain Eukaryota; kingdom Viridiplantae; phylum Streptophyta; class Magnoliopsida; order Solanales; family Convolvulaceae; genus Cuscuta; species Cuscuta europaea. The sequence goes on along the minus strand of CAMAPE010000019.1, from coordinate 4,574,026 downwards.
TTCATATTTCATATTAATATTTTGAGCATTACTTAAAGGATCAACTAGTTTTGTTTCATATATTGATTATTACTAGAATCAATCGATTAATACGCTTGTTATTAATTCGGTTCGTTCAACGGTAGTAAACTTGGATTATTAATGCATGCGTCTCATGGTTAATATTCTAAGGGGAATTAATTATATTGATTAAACCAATAAACCGCTTGTGTTGAGGTTATCAATCTCAATCATTTTCCTCTTAAGTTTATTGCTACTATCGGGTTAATATACGGCGCGTGTTCTATATTTACTCGGTAGTAAGTTTTATTAATGAGCGCATCCCGTTATTAATAACTACCCTCGATGAATTGGATATACTCCTCGGTTGAGTATTTGAGAGGAAGATAGTTAAAGATATAACCGGGATTAATTAAACTTATATAAGTCGTTCATCTTAGTGTTAATTAAATTAAATCAAATCAAATCTAAAACCCCCCCTTGTTACTAGAATTTAATTAAAAAGAAAAGTATTCCTTTCCCTATAGATACGAACCTTACTACACTTCAATACCCACACATTTGTTTTCATTTCAACTACTTTATACATGCGGTGCCTCTTAATGAGTAAAGCTGAACAGCCCTTTTCAGATCAGCCTTATTCTTAAAAATTAACCTTTCTTTAACTCAGCACTTGGAGTCCACTCAACGGTTGGCTATGATAATTACGAGTTACTAGTCATATCATCATTAACATCATCAATATTGATGAAGAAATGAATATTATCTCCACTTTTTTCCTCTCCAGATGTACATCATCCTTTTCATTTTCATTATTCAGTTCCTCATCATCCTCATTGTTCTCCTCATAATTAATCTTCCTCTTGTTCAATACATTCTTCTAGGTCAACAGTCTCATTACCGACATTCATATAAAAAAACATAGCTTTATTTTCAGAATAAATCATTTGTTGCACTGCATTCATGTTCATGCTTACAAAAGCTGAATTAAGTTAACAAAGAAAATATTATATTACGTACAAAAATAAGAGTGATCAATTTCAAATAGTTGAATAAAACTATAAGTTTGATGCTATAAAAAAGAATATTGTTGGGTTAATGACCCAACAGGGATCGGCCCATCGACCCATATTGTTGATACAAATTTTCTGCCATAAAATGTGTCTCAAGCACTATCTATGTCCTTTTTAGTTTGTCAATTTTGAATTTTCAAGTCAATGATTTCAAACTTTGACTTAGGATATTTTTACATGGACTGTAATTCCTCCCAGACCAGATCAGACCAGTTCAGACCAGACCAAACTTGGATCATGTTAAATTTTGATCATGTTAAACTATTAGTAATTTCGATTAATTCTCTTATCTCTGCACATGTTAAATTTTTGTCAAGTTTTATGGGACAGGGGAGTATCATTCATTGAAAATGTCAAATTTGGCTGATAGGAGTAGTATAAAAGATGGGTGAAGTCCACCCGCACAGGTAGCTCAGTTGGTTCAGTGGTGGGAAATTTGGACCAAGTGACCAAGGTTCGAAACCCGCAGCGGCCGTGTGGAGGTCACAGAACCTGAAATAAGGCTGGACTTCTAGTGCGCACGGGAAAAAGACATACCATCATTGGGCCGACTGAGTCACCGTGATTAACATCCTCCCAAAAATCCTGTCGGGTCGGGATATGGGAAGCTCCTGGGCTCCTGGTGAAGCCCCAATCAACTAACTGATCAAGCATTCAAGCTACTCTAAACTTGCTGTTCCAAGAGCGAATGCGCACGATTGTTGACCGGCAAAGCAAATGGATTATAGAAGCGTGTGAAAGTGATATGTGAGAATTGTCAACCTATAATAGCAAGATAGATCAGATGAGTGCTCTCAACTTTGAATGCAAAAAAGTTACGCAATCACATTAGTTAGTCAAAAGTGTATCATAATAATATCATATGTAGAGTCGTAAACAATGCGCTTTACCAAGGATATTGCAATTTGTGCTCTTGTTTAGGCCCTAATTGGATGGTGAGGTTAGCCAACACATTAATCATAAAAATATCAAGTAATATAACTTATTTAATTGTGACAATCAAAGACTTTTTCAATTTTTTATAATGAACATTGGTTCAAGTAATATGTCACTACAAAAAAGCACGAGGTTGATGTGAGAATAATGGGAAAGGTTACTCTCTGAAGAGCCCTGACAGATATATTTATATTAAAGAGAGTTTAATGTAAAGTACAATACTAAGCCTCTAATAATTCTATTACACCCCCTCAAACTGTGCGGGAGATACAACGCGCATGTTGTCTTTCAAAAAATGAAAACGTTGACTAGAGAGACTTTTAGTAAAAATATCTGTCAGCTGTAGATGAGTAGGAACATGTTGAACAATCAGATCTCCATGAGCAACCCGTTCGCGAACAAAATGATAATCAATCTGAATATGTTTACTGCGAGCATGCTGATCTGGATTTGCAGTCAAGTAAGAAGCAGATATATTATCACATAATAAATGTACCGGCTCTGAGATAGGTCATCCAAGTTCGAACAGTACTGAGCGGATATGTAGTGTGTCTTGTACTGTGTAAGCAATGGCACGATATTCCGCTTCTGTGGAGGACTTGGACACAGTGGGCTGCTTCTTAGCCTTCCAGGAAACCAAATTAGGACCCAAAAATACAGCAAAACCTGTGGTGGACCGAGAACTATCAGGACAACCTGCCCAATCTGCATCGGAGTAAGCAACTACACAGGTTGGCCGATTAGACTGCTGAAGCCAAAGTCCATGATCTCGTGTTCCCTGCAAGTATCTGAAAATTCTCTTGACTGCAAAAAGATGAGTGGTACGAGGAGCATGCATGAACTGAGACACTAAGTGTACTGCATAAGTAATATCTGGTCGTGTCAAAGTTAAATATTGTAATGCACCAACCATGCTGCGATACTCAGTAGAATCAGACAATAACTCACCATCAGAAAGAGACAGAGTGGTACGGGAAGCTAACGGGGTGCGAACAGGTTTGACAGTATGAGGGTGAAAACGAGCTAGAAGGTCAGTAACATATTTATGTTGAGAGAGAAACATATCTTTAGTTGAACGAATGGCCTCAACACCCAGAAAATAATGGAGATTACCCAAGTCTTTCATAGCAAAATGTTTAGAGATAATTGAAATAAATTGGGTAACAGATAATTCAGAATTGCCAGTAATAATAATATCATCCACATATAGTAATAGATAAATAAAAGTATTATTCTGGCGGTATTATTCAGAATTGTCAGATTTGCTACAGGAAAAATTATGTTGTAGAAGAAATCTACTAAATCTATGAAACCAGGCCCGTGGAGCTTGCTTAAGGCCATAAATGGCCTTACGCAGACGAGATATATGATTAGGAAAGTGAGGGTGAATAAAACCACGGGGCTGTCGCATATAAACTTCTTCTGTCAGATTACCATGTAAGAAGGCATTTTTAACATCAAGTTGTCGTATACCCCACCCAAAAGAAATAGCTAGAGTAAGTACAATACGAACAGTGGTGGGTTTTACGACAGGACTAAAAGTTTCAGAGAAATCAATACCTGCCGGCTGATTAAAACCCTGTGCAACTAATCGAGCTTTATGGCGCTCTAAGGAATCATCAGAATGATATTTAGTTTTATAAATCCACTTACAACCAACAATATTTTTAGAGTTAACAAAGGGCACCAAGTCCCACGTATTATTATTAATGAGTGCATTAAATTCATCAGCCATCGCCTCACGCCATTTTAATTGTTTATTTGCCTCAGTAAAACAGGTAGGATCTGCAGTGATAGTAACTGTACTTAAATTAAAAATTGTTTTAGGCTTAAAAATTCCTGACTTAGCACAGGTTTGCATGGGATGGTGATTAACTACCATAGTGGACGTAGGTGAGGTGGTTTCAGGTGAGACAGTGTCGGTTGAGGTTGTCTGTGGCGTGCTAGACGAAGTATGGGAGGAGACATGTGATGGTGGGGGGCTGGTTGTTGACGTGGGGAAGGAGGGACGTCGGGGCGATGGGACACACGGAGTGATAGGAATACTTGGTGACCGAGGTGGCTATGGGGGGTGGTGGTGGTGCGGCCGTAATTGTGGGAACAGGCTGGACAGGTGGGTCAAGAGTGATATCGGTGAGATGCATAGGAGATGGTGTAGTAGAAATAGAACTGGATGGAGCAGACGAGAGAGTTTTAAAAGGATATGTGTCCTCATGAAACCTAACATGACGGCTAACATAGACTCGACCTGTGAAAGGATCCAAACAACGATAGCCTTTATAACCAGATGCATAGCCAAGGAAAACACACTGAACTGAACGAGGTGATAATTTATTGGCTGAGGTGGCATTAAAATTTGGATAACAGGCAGAACCAAATACTCGCATAAAGGAGTAATCTGGAACACGGTTAAAAAGTTTTTGGTACGGAGTAAGACCATTTAAGGTAGGAGAGTGTAATCTATTCATAATATATGCAGCAGTGAATATGGCATCGACCCAATAGTGACTCGGAACCGAAGCTTCAAGAAGCATGGTCCTAGTTAACTCAAGTAAATGACAATGCTTGCGCTCAGCAACCCCATTATGTTGAGGTGTGTCAGGACAAGATTTTCTAAAATAAATGCCATTAGCAGAAAAGAATTGCTGCATATTATTATTAACAAATTCACCTCCCCCATCACTTTGAAAAATTTTAATTTTCTAATTAAAAAGATTTTCAACCCAAGCTTTAAAATTTTTAAAGTGCATGAAAACTTCATTTTTGTGACACATGGGATATATCCAAGTATAACGAGAAAAATCATCAATGAAACATACATAATACTTGAATCCCAAATTTGAATACACAGGTGACTGCCACACATCAGAATGAATAATTTCCAAAGGAAAAATAGAATTATGACTAGCATCCATAAAAGGCAAACGTTGTGATTTTCCTAAACGACAAGCCACACACTCATGAGTAAAGGGAGTATGACTACATAAAAATTGTTTTCTCTTAAGAAACTGTAAAGTACTATCACCACAGTGACCTAATCTACGGTGCCACACAGGGCCAGAAGCTAAAACGGAAGCAAAAACTAATGGTGATGATGACGGCAAATGGAGAGGATAAAGTGGCCCACTACTAGTAGCTCGCAGAAGTATTGCCCCCGTTGCTTTGTCCTTAATCAAAAAAGAATTTTTATCAAAAATCACAGTACAATTATTATCAGCACAGAGCCTTTTAATGGAAAATAAATTATATATTAACTGAGGCACATGATAAACAGATTTTAAAGTGAGAGGACGACCAGATGTAGGTAAAGCAACATCACCAATATTACAGATGGGAAGATGGGCACCATTGGCAACACTAACAGAATTATAGCCGGTGTAGGGAGATTTATTAACTAAATTACCTTCAGATGCAGTCATATGAGCAGAAGCTCCTGAATCAGGAAACCATAGAGCAGGAGTAGTGTCACCGGGAGTAGTCAACAGAGCAGGAGACGTCGGTTGTGTGAAACGAGAAGGACAGTTAATGGCAGAATGACCTGCAGAAAAACAAATTTGACAGACAACAGGATGGGGAACATATCCGAGAATACCCCCGTCTGATGGCAAGCCTGTATGACTACAGTTAGTAACACAGATAGGTAAAGCATTAATATTTAAACGTGACACAACAAAATTACAAATAACAGTACCCGTAGATGTCACACCCCCTGCAGGTGTACTCGTCTGCCCACCCCCTCCGGGGTAATAAACTGGCTGCCCCTGGGGGAACCAATATGCCTGCTGCTGCTGTCCTCGGCTACGCCCCCTGCCTCCGCGGCCAATGCCGCGCCCACGCCCTCGTCCGCGCTGTGGAGCGCCGTTCTGTCGAGGCTGCCCGACCGGGTAAGCCTGCTGCCCGACCGGGTGAGTGGATCCTGAATTCTGCTGGGTCGGCTGCTGCCCAAATGACTGCCTGAGAGACGAAACAGCCGCGCCAAACGCCTGATGAAGGGACTGGGACTCCTGGGAGCGGAGATAAAGGACCCGTTGCTCTAACTCAAGAAGATGATTACGGAGAGTCTCAAACGGGAAATTTTGTCCAAATAAGGACACAAGAGTGAATAAAGATTCATACTCAGGTCCTAGGCCCATAATAGTAGTTTTTAAAATTTCACGCTGAGGCACAGGGCAATTGATTGTGGCAAGATCATCAGCTAATGTTTTAATTTCTCGCAAATAATTATCCATGGACTGATCAAGTTTCTTTTTAATTTGATTAAATAAATGCTTTAATTCCATAGATCTCGCTAAACTGGCAGACATAAACCGAGACTCCAACCGCTCCCAAATTTCATATGAATGTTTTAAATCACGTACATCGATAAGAACATCCCTAGATAGGGTTGCAAATAACCATGAACGGATGGTTTGATCAATTCTTAACCAAGTAGAAAATTCGGGATTGGGAGTTTGACGGTTAAGAGCATCTATGGAATAAGCAGGTGGTACCTGAATGGAGCCATCAACCATGCCAAGGAGAGCTTGGGACACCAAAAACGATTCGAACTGTGTGCGCCAGGTAGTGTAGTCTTCCACCGCTAATAATTTGGTAGTTACAATATTTGTGACATTAGTTGCCACATGAGAGATACTCTGGGCGAGATCTGTGAGGAGTGAACCAGTCGGGCTGGCTGCTGGTGTGCGAGAGGGAGGGATGACAGAGGAGACACCGGGTGAGCCGACAAAAGTGGGACCGGCAAACGATGATCCAGCCGAGAAGGGTGGCGGTTCCAGAGGTATGGGCTGCACAGGGACCGGAGCCGACCATGGAAACATCTGTGGAATATTCGGAAACAAAGAATATGGCAAAGAGGTTCGGCTTGGTGATGCATAATTGGAGGAGAATGTCACACCGATAGAGAAGGAGGTAGGGGGAACACCAGTTGATGGCGGCATGGTGGCCACGGCAGGAGAGAGAGGCTGGGCCGAGGATGGACCGGTGTTGTTTGCTGCAGAAGCTGCCGTCGACATCTGCAGTGCGGCGGCGCTAGGGTTTCGCGGCAGGGAGAGAGGCGGCGGCGCTAGGGTTTGCGCGGCGCTGATGGGCGGCGACGCTAGGGTTTGCGCGGCGCTGATCGGGTAGAGAGAGAGAAGAAAAAAAAATTTAACTAGCTCTTGATACCATGTGAGAATAATGGGAAAGGTTACTCCCTGAGGAGCCCTGGCAGATATATTTATATTAAAGAGAATTTAATGTAAAGTACAATACTAAGCCTCTAGTAATTCTATTAATTGACAGAGATTTTTGGCATCGATTTCCCAAAATTGGCATGAAATTTGGCAGAGATATGTCAAATCCTTGCCAAAAACAAAATAGAACAAACTATTTGACACGAAATAATGAGTAAATTCGTGCCAAATCGTAAATTGTCAATATAAATTATGTTTGGTCGACAATTTCAGACTTCATCATTTGTCATAGTAAGTGTTGGAGACGACGTCCATACTTAAATTCCGAAAGTATAGATATAAATTTCGGCACACTTGACGTCATAAAAGTTGTGCAATAATGGTGATAAAGTACTACAATGTCACCAATTCACCAAATGATAGTTATATATGTATGCATCTAAAATTATCATATACTAGTACATTTTTTTCGTGAAGCTACGATGAATATGATTATGGCGCTCATAATTGGTCAAATAAGTAGAGTTTTAATGACAGAGATTGAATTCAATATTACAAAAACTTCATCATAAAATGTGTAGACTCTTGTGGGGTATACACTTCTGACTACTTTAACGTGGTTGTTAAAATATGATACATCCATTTGAGATATGTGAGGATTAATTTTTGTTATTCTTAGATCTAAGCTAATTTTTAGGTCATATATACTGTAAAAAATACTTTCTAACTCAAGTATATCTCCTAACAAATGAGTTTAGTACCAGTAGAGTTAGGGAATAAGTATATATTTGGTATTTTAACGTTTGGCTTTATATGTTAGGAGTAATAGAGTAGTTTAATATTTATTTATTATTGTGGACTCCTATATGTTGTAATTCTGACTATTATTATCTATAAATATATCTGTCAGGGCTACCATTATGGTTAAGTCTGGTAATTATTCTCACATGGTATCAAGAGCTAGAATCTGTTTACCCTAATTTTTTTCGACCTCATGTTTTCAGCCGACTCCACCTCTGCCGCAGCAGGCGTCACCACCGCCGTCGGCAGTTCTTCTTCCCATCCTGCACCGGTGCCTACCACCGTCGCTGCAACGCCAATTATATCTCAAATCTCTTCTCTGCCACCGCCTCCCAATTTGTTCGTGACAGCAGAAGGCGCACCATGGGTGCCGCCCATCTTAAACTGGTCTCCTACCCGGCCTCAATCTCTTCCGCAACTGTCGTTCTTCTCCAGTGCCGTAGGTTGTTCTCCGACGGTGAATTCCGGCTCCAGCTTCGTAGGCCCTACCTTCGCTGGTGATCCGGGAATCACTCCTTTGCCGGATTCCGCTTTGATTGGACCGATTGCACCATGGTCTAGTGCCCCAACTCCTCCAGATTTCTCTTTATCTGATTTAGTTAAAAACATTGGTTTCTCGGGACTGAATATTACAAATATTGTTACTACAAAGCTTGCTGCTGTTGAGGATTATCTGACTTGACGTACTCAGTTTGAGTCTTTTTTTATATCCAATGATTTTTTGGGAATTTTAGATGGCTCTATTCCTACTCTCTCTCCCTATATTTATGATGCATATCATCGCGAGACAATAAATCCTGAGTATTATAATTGGTTGAAACTTGATCAAACTGTACGTTCATGGTTGTTTGCTACATTGTAATTAATTGAGGTGCATGAGTTAAAAAATGCCTTTGTTATTTGGAATCGGTTGGAGTCACATTTTATGGAGGCCCTCATAATATGTCAAATAACTTAATATATAGAAATACCACAAATAAAAAATGTCAAAGTTAATTAGCATACTGCATACCAATGAAAACGAAAATCATGAATCATTAAGAGGAAAATTTGAAAACTGCACAAATCAATAACTAGAAGCTAGATCGAAAGGAAAAACTTTAAATGTCAAATAATGCACGGAATGAAACAATTTATTAACTAAAATTGTGAAGACATTACATCATTTTTTCAGTTCGATTTAAAAGTGTTTTTCCAAAATTACTATGAAGATTTTGAAGTTATACTACGTATTTACTGAACATTGAAATTGATTATTCATAAATCATAACCGCTTCTATACTTTACTAAACTTTTCGAATTGTTCTAGAAATACGATCATTTTTTTAAATTAAACTCTTCAAATTATTATTATTCCCCTACCCTCCATCATTTCAGCTAGGGGTGGGAATTTTTTCCCGAATCCCGACTCCCGATCCCGACAATCCCGATCCCGACTAGTTGGGAATTTTTCCCGATCCCGACTAAGTCGGGATGGGACCGGGATTTTTTTTTGAAAAAAGTCAGGATCGGGAAAATCCCGACATCCGGACACTATATATATACATATATATAATTATATATGAATATATATATATATATAAATGAATATACATTTACAAAAAATGAATATGTATCTAAATATTAGCATATCTTTTTTACTTACTTATTCGTTACATAGATTAATCTTTTATAATACAACTAGTTTTTAGCACGCGCATTGCGCGATAGGGTAAATGCCCAATGATCGATTTTTTAGAACAAATGAGTATTGTATGTTGTTTAGATGTTGATTACTTTTAGTATTTGACATGTTAACATTTATAGCTACAAACAATCCACTATTAAACATTCCTTCATCATTAAAGACCTAAAACATCATGCCATCCAAGAGAAAATCTAGGCCATATTTTTCTAATTTCATATGCAACAATTCTGTATGTTGAATCAATTACGACCTTTCTCCATGCTATCTATTAATGAGCCTCATATTAATGAACACTTGTATCGATATGAGTTATCAATAAGGATGAAAATGAAAAACCAGCAAAGCAATATGGTATAGACGTATAGTAATAAATTATAACGTGAATAATTGCATAGATTATAGCTCAAAAATAAGGTTGGTTAGTTCATGATGTAAAAGAGTATATGTATTAATAAGAACAGATTTCCCAGCTCAAAATTAGAAGGTTGGTTAGTTCATTATGTAAAAGAGTATATGTATTAATAAGAACAGGTTTCTCAGCTCTTTGTGTATTTGTTAATAAAAGAGCAGAAGAGTAAAACTGGCCTGAGGGAATATATTTTGGCCGCATCAGTACCATGATCTTTGGGGATAACCAAAGCCCAACATCTGGGAGCAACTTGTTCCCTGATGATCCCTGTTGTTGTTTTGTTTTATTTTCTTGCTTGCTATAAGAAAGCAGCTCCTAACTCTAAAAAAAAAGCAGCTCGTAGTTCCTACCATGCATCTTCAGCAATCACAATCACCATGTCTGTCATGCCCCGGACCTACCCGGACACGTCAACAACCCGCCGTACAGTATGAATAGTCAACCGCAGTCCGACTCATCCATACTATACAAGGCGTCTTGAATACCATTCACACATAGTACATCCATAAACAAACATAATGTAAAATAATCATTTACAGCAGCGGAAACATTTAAGACAAGTGTTTATGCCACACCTTGGCAAACATGGGCATACAAGCCCCCAAATAATTATTCAAAACAAAAACAATATCCATGAGCATTATTTAAGTTGTTTTCAAAACAGAAACGGAAAGAGCACGAACCACGTCTTCTTCCTTTGATCTTCCCGAAGCAACGAGCGGTGGCAGCAACCTTCAAGTTCTACCTGAAACTGTGAGGTGGCCTCCCCCGTGAAGGGGAGGTCAGTACTTGGAAATATTTGACAAGTACAATAGCAACTATACTAAGTATAATCGACGTTTTAATTTCTAAGACCCTCAACCTAGGGTACTATTATATTATAGGCCATAACCCTCGGTTACCCCTTTTTCTTTTAACTGTAATTACTTTATATAGAGTCAAGTAGTCGGCCCGTGGGCCCATATTCATTTAGAATTCATCATTTCCATTCCCCCGTGACCGCAAGTCACGATAATCTCGTGGGGTCCCATCGAGCCCCAATTGTATAGCATGGGCTCGGCCCAACTACATTTCTATACAATCCTCTAACTCAATATAACATATCAAAATTTGTATGGCAAGGGCTCGGCCCAACTACGTTTCCATACCAACCATAACTTCGTGGCAAGGGCTTGGCCCAACTACGTTTCCACGGAGATCACATATACATGGCAAGGGCTCGGCCCAACTACGTTTCCATGCTAATCATATTACATGGCATGGGCTCGGCCCAACTACATTTCCATGTCATCCTAGAGTCCAACTCTAATTATTTTCATAATCAAATTCTCAAGCAAATCCTATGCCTAGAATCAATTTCCGTAGGTAGCCTTTAGGCCTACCCCTATCACACCTTAGTGTTCATACAATTCAACCTTAAAGTATCTCTTAAGACTACTTAAGGCATACCCATTTACAATCCTATTTCTGAGGATTAAATCCATCATTTATTTATATTAATCTCCCGACTAGTATTCCAACACTAGTCGGATAATTCTTAGAACCGCCAAGTTCTTAACTCATGGCCAATTAATTCATCTCAATTGATTTTCCAATCCAAATATAATTTAACCCAAATATCAAAAATATCACTTTTAACCATTCATGAATTTCATACATGAAGTAAAAGTATATTTTATCACAATGTTATCATAGTTAATCCCATCATCATACCATCACTTTCATATCACATAATCATACACAATTTACTCTAAATTTGTATATCATGCTTCACTTTTTCACATGCAATAGTATTTTAATTTAGGCATTATTAATCATTAATAATCCATAAAAATCACATTTAATAACTTAGGTAATCTTACGAAATTAACCCAACCATTATAAGCAATATAGTCAGCCATCCTCACCTCGTGATGTGCTACAATAGTTGCCTTTGTTAAGCCCCTCGATCAATCCCCGTTCTAGGCCGATTGAAAGTAGAAAATTGGACTGCTAGGCAAAAGCCGGGCGGCTTTCACGAAAGCCGGGCGACTTTCGTAGTCTGCAACTACGAACAGCTCCTTTGGAGTGGCGGTTTCCGGCGATTTCGACTCCTATCGATTCACCAACTCTTCTAAGTTAATTAACCCCACTTTATAACAATATTCTACACTTTTAAACGTGTAGAACTCATGGTTTAATCCACAGTATGATTTCTAAAAAATCATACAAGAATAAACTAGTTACAAGAATACTCATTGAGTTCTTACCTCAAACACTATACTTTTCTTCTTGGATTTCCTCTTCTCTTGCTTCCTTCAGCTTGAGCTTTTTGAGAGGTGATGTCTAGAGCTTCTCTCTTCCTTTGGGTTATCCGTGTGGCTCAAATGAGGGGGGAGGTACCTATCCTCAATCAAACACCAAGTTGAGGTGTTGATAGGACCAATAGGGGTGTGGTGGTGTCCCCAATCACTTCCTTCCCCATAAGTCCGGATATGCCACCTTTAGATGTCCCCCTTTCCATTAATTTGGTCAATCAGCACCCATTAAAACGTGGGGTGGCCCCAACTTATGTGGGAGGTCATCCCATTATGTCCCGCTGTGTACAATCGGCCCCGAAAGTTGTATTTTTCGGACTATTTTAGTCATATTTTATTTTATCGGGCCAGATAAAATATATCACGCGTTCCCAACAATTTTGGGCCTTTAGAATAGATGTACATTCCCCAACATTAATTTAGGAGTCTCCGAGACTCATTTCGGGTTGTTATCCGCTAAATTACCAATACCGGTAATTGGGCCCCGTTTGACCAACCGGTCAACTCCATGCCTTTCTTATGGCCCAAATAAAATATCCACCACCATATACATATTATTTGTACCAAGATGAATATAATATGTGGTTCAAGAATCATCGGGCGGCCCCCGCTCCCGCTGTGGGCCCCACATGCAATTTACTATTCACGTAAAAGAAATAATAAAATTTAACAATTACGTAAATTCATAAATCATCTTTCGAGGTTTATTACATAATTTACTAAAAGTAAATATGCTTGGGGACGGTGCTACAATGTCTCTATTTTCCCGTGGTGTTCTCTTTATGCATTTATAAAGTCCACCTAGCCCTTCTAAAGGAATAGGTGATTCTGGAATAAAGCAGCGGTCCACATCTCGGCTGGCAAGAGGTAGCATACATGACTTAGGAATCCTGAAAAAGATCCTAACCTTGCATATAAATATAGTGAACCATAATATATAATACAAACTGATTCATATATTAATGAACTATATTGAGAAGTACCACTATGGCACTATAGTGCCCCATCAATTTCACAACATCAATCTCGTTTTCTGCACTTTCAGCCTCAATATGTGCAGAGCATAAGTCATATGCCTTGTGATTTTCTTCATAAGCCCATAATATGAAGAAGACACATGAATTTAGTCATAACTTTATTTGCAAAGCATGAGTCATATTCCTTATGGTTCTTTGTAGGTCAAAGCCTCATATGTGTGGTACTCATAATCAACAGAGACATAGGAAAAGAGGGTAGGTTTTATTTAATGAAATATAATACTATGTACCAAGGAACTAAAGAAAATATAAGTCTAAAAGAAAGCTCTTCTTTATTTTAGAAAAGAAAGGAACAAAAGAAAATATAAGTCTCAAAGAAAACAGGGTATGTTTTATTATTCTATTTTATTATTCTATTAATACTTAATACTACTACTTTTAGGCTTTTAGCCAAGTGTACTTATTTATTTATTTATTTACTTATTTTATTGTTTTTATCCATCATTTGCAATGGAGTCAAAGATTCATTATTTTTTGGCTTGAGATTATGATGGAATAAAGTAAAATGGCTCACTAAACTGTTTGCGCTTCTTTGTTATGAAGCAGCAGACACTCCATGCAATTTTGGACGGGATTTTCACTATGGGTCATCCGGAAACAGTCTCTCTGTGCTTTAGTACAGGGGTAAGACTGCGTACATCTGACCCCCCCTTACCCCACCATAGGTGGGAGCCTTTGCGGCACTGCGGTAAATGAAAATGACGAAATGACTTATTTTATTGTTTTATTTTGTCCCCAAGAAGTTATCTATATGAAAAGTGTTGGAATAGGAATGTGATAAATATCACCAGAGAAATGTGATATTTATTGAGTTAAGGCATGTGAGCATAATCATTTACTATATATGGTAGCTTATATACTGTGGAGTAGACATTACACAAATATATTGCTCCGTGTGTTCTCCCAACGGTTTCTGCATCTAAGGTTTCTAAATGCATCAGCAAGACTGCAAGATTCAAAGATAAGAGAATGGTTCTACAAAGAGTGTCTCCGATCTTTTATTAGATAAATGACAGTTGACTCTCATTATACCAAGGTATGTTTAGGAAATTGGAATAGAGGTCCAGGGGGTGGGGGTTGTTATAATTTTTCCTCTAACCAAATTGTGCATGGTTTATGACTTTACGGTAAAATAAGTGATTAACACATTGATTATATACTAATAAATCATTTTATATGTTCAATATTTAAAAAACTATAAAGTTGAAGTAATATTTTCTTTAATTGATATAAATAAATAGCCCATCCTCTCCAACTACCTTCCGAACATAGGCATTTTTTTTTGCAATTTCGTACAGAAATGTATGCATTACCTGAATGGAAGGATACCATCCACACAGTGAAATGTATGCCCAATGACAGCAGATATGATTGGCATTACCCTGAGACGATATTCTTAAAAATAGTTCAGTACTTCAGTTTAATGCCATCTCAGCAGAAGAAGCAAATTACTTACGTTAGTGCACCAAAATCCCCCAAATAAAGTGACTACTGTAGTGTTTTGAGCAGCCATAAGAGCTTGCAAATATATTTTAAAAAATGAGAATTAGTTTACAACACTAAATATCTGCTAGGATAATAAAACTGACTAAGAATTAATAGAGAAGAACCACATATTGCAATAAAGAAGGTTTTGTCACCGAGATTTGAGAAGAATATCAACAAGAATGCCTGTAATAAAAGAGATAAGATTTTAAAATATTATGAACAATCCAAAATTGCTAGAGCTAAAGAAAGAGACACATAAAGGTAACAAAAGAAAAATAGAGATAAGGGTTCCTAGAAATTGGTTTTCATTATATATTGCTAGATAGTTCTGGATTAAACTAACCGAAAATGGAACACAAAATAAAACTAACTGAATTTGGAAATCATTTCAATGTTATATTTAGGAAGTCTAGACAGATTAGTGTTTTTGTAGGTTGTACCAGATTGTTTATTTCTCTCTGTATAGATTTCTGGCCCCATTAGTATGTGTAATTGAAAAACACACATGGAAAGGGGAGTAGGGCATTGTCGGGAGAAACTTATACGTCTCATTTTGTTGACTAAATAAAAAGAGATGGTATATGGAAAACAGTGACATTGTCTTTTAATTGTCGGCCTTCATTTCATTTGACCTTACCCGATACTCCTTAATTTCACATTTGACATTCCATGTACACTTCTTCACCATCAGTGCTTTAGTTTCCCTATTTTATAGTTGTTTTAATGGATTTACACATATTTTATTTTCCCTGGAATGAGCTGGGAAATTCGGTTGAGTATTTTTCTTTATTCTTCACATTTTAAATCATCCATGTTGTTTTTAATGTTGTTTTCACACTTTAATCACTGTTGAAATACAACAGTTAGCTTGAGCATTAGCTTGTGGGGGAATCCTTACACCCCAAATTTAATTTTCTCATATAGGGTGCAGTTGAGGATACAATAATACATTACTCACAGATTATTGCTACATGTGCACACACAATCCACTTTGACTTCAAATTGAAATGCTTTTCAAAATTTTGAAGCAGAGGGTGTTTTTAGAGAGCATGCAAAAATGTGGGTTAGGAGCTGCATGTTTTTGTGTCTACTATACTCCCAATGTTAATTATTGACATCTTCAATAAACGAAAATATTGTTAAAGTGGAGTAGTAGTTAACAAATTAGAAAAGGTAATAAAAAGGGCTAACATGTCATTTACAAGTATCGCATAACAGCATACAACAAAAATATTGTTTAAACAAAAACAATGTCAATGGAACTGCGTACCTTTCACAATGACGCCTTTCTTATGTGAAGTACCAAGAACCCATTCAGCCTAAAACAAAGCATTGAAAGACAATCAGAACAAAATCTTACGTACATCAGCTACATGTATTTTACACTAATTTATCCAAGGTGAGGCTTGGGTTGAGAGAAAGAAGCTTTCCTAATGCCCCTATGGTTGAATTCAGTGGGTGATCTCTAACAGAGGCTTCATATTCCTATTTGAATTCTTCTCAGTTCATTTATATTACTGAGTCATATATATGGAGAGGAAACTTTGTAAGATTCACAAATAAGGGCCTTTTAAGCTGAGATAAGAAAGGCTGATGGTAGCTTGATTTGGAAACACACAACGAACGAAGGGTATGAGTCCAATAAAATAATAGGTTTTGGGGCATAATATTATTGGAACACATCAATACAGAACACCGGGGGATATGAAAAAAAAGTTCCTTCTCTCAAAACAAAGTCCGGCCTAGGATATGAAAAAGTGTAGAATCTCTTATGGGATGAGTACTAATCTTAGTTTTGTTAGCCTTCCCTATGCTAATGAAAAAAGAAAACTAAACTGTATTTCAGAACACTTCCAAAACATAGTTTTGAACATCCTGTTGCAGCACTAACAGAGGTACAATAGCAATAGAAACTAAAAAATATGGAGGTGAAAAAACATTTGATCAGTTTTGTATAACCAAATAAATGACAATATAAGAAATGCTAATACATAAATTCACATGAAACGCCCAGCTACCTAAAAAAACTATTCCATATATGCATGAAATGCCATTTATTCAGAAATAGCATTTAGACATATTTACAAACACTTACGATGGATCAAAGACATACAGTATATCTAACAAATTATACATAGTACAAAATGATACAGACAACGACTTTAGGAAAAATGGTTTGACAATTGGTGCTTCATACGTGAAAATATGAAGCAACTAAAAATGCAACAACTAAAATTATAAGCAACTCAAAAGTATACATAGTACAATATGATAAGTAAATATTACATATGTCAATCAAATTAACATATACGAAAAGGGTTAATTGTGTTTAATTCTAAATTAACATAATTAAAATATTTAATTTTATGATTTCAAAATAATGGAAACGAATATAGTTTTGAACAAAAATGGCCAAAATTAGTTACTCGTTCCACAGAAACTTAACCATTCTTTTTTTAGCGACACCCTTAGGCATACAGTCTATTTTGGAATTTCAAATGTTCTTTCAGACATTCTGTAGAACACTTGGTGTGCTCCTAAAGAATGGTTCCTATTTTAGCCTTGTAAACAATTCATGAAACACTTTCTGGGCTGTTTGGGATAACACCCTTCCAACAGCTATAAAAACACACTTTATGTCATCCCACGTCCCTCTAAAAACGCCCAGAATCATCATAGCAGCCAAGAAGACACACTATCGACATAAATTCGTTTTTTTATTTAGTGGCCAAAACCTGAATTTTGTGTGCGAAGGTGTTCCATGAATAGTTGAAATGAAACCCATAGAGTAACAGAACATGAAATTTCAACCATAATGGATAGAACACATACCAGGAAAAGTGTGAGCAGGTGGGGAAAATCGTCTGCCATTTGAATAAGATGCATTTATATGGTCATGAGAGAGAAGGATTGAAGGTGTTCGTGCCAATTGAAATTCCATAACTTGCACCGGAGAGGAGAAGGATCGATTTGCAGGCACAAATGACATGAAATTAGCTCCATAAATGTGAGATTAATGAACACCTAATAAAGAATAAAGAAATAAAAACCAACACTTACATAGACGCCGAAGAAGACGAAGAGCAGGGGATGTGCGAGCACGTGTAGCCGAATCTGCCTCTGCGACTAAAGTCGGAGCGAGAGGAGGTGACCTTGTGACTGAGTGGGTGTGGGCCGTGTGGGCATTACTAAAGGAAAGAGTTTGCGGGGATAATAACGGAGACTAACGGCGGTGCAGAAATGCTAAGAAAAGTTTTACAAACATTTAAGCATATTGTACATGCCAACAAAGCTCACAGTACCACCAACATATTTTTCTATACCCACAATACCCTAACTCTTATTCATGCTTATTAGATTGTATGTAAAGATATCAAACTTCTAAAACTATTCGGCATTTGTCCCAAACTAAATATTATGGATCCTAACTAAATAGAGATTATTCTTGATCCCGACAATCTAAATCACAACAATAGTACAATTTTTGTGGTTTTGATGAACTCTTTAAAAAATCATGATTGAGACTAAAATTTCTTTCTTTAGTAAATAATCATAATATGTATATATACATTATATTCATGGGTTAAAAAGTTTCTCAATGAGTCTACTTAGTTTTGAATTTTAAAACAATATACGTTACACATCCTTCTTTTAGTGAATTTTTATACTCCGTATAATTTTTGAAGTAAGTTTCACTAAGCCTTGATAGCTTATTCAAAAATTATACTATTAATTAATTGAAGTTATAAATAAAAATTATTCTAAAAGTACGTACTAATGACTATAAATTTTATAAGTGGATGATGATAATATGGTATTGATAGGTTATAAGTCTAGAGAGAAGGGAGAGCTAGAGAGAGAAGTGCTATAATTGCTCTGTATTAATGATTTTGTGAACCCTTACAATTACTCCCAGAGGGAGTATTTATAGGAAAAATTAGGGCTGGGCTCCCAAGTCTTAGGCTTGGGAGGCCCATTTACAATAGGGCCACTAATGGGCCGGATACAAAGTGCATAGAAATGGTTAAGTATAAAATCCTATTCTGGTGGCTATTTATGGCCGATGAGGGCATGGCCGACGAGGGCATGGCCGACGAAGACCCGGCCGACGAGGTCACCCGGTTCTCCTGGCCTCGGATCACATTCTGAGTAGACTTCTTTCTGGCCAATGGGGGTCATCTGGCCGACGAGCACCCCACCAGGTGATCGTGGTACCTTCTGTTCTCCTGAGTATGTGGGCCCTGGGGTCCATGCCCATATACTCCATCAGGAGTCCCCCACTCTCTGAGCTGAGATGTAGACGAGGTGAAGGAGAGTAGATTCCTTGACATTGACGTTTCCTGGCCATTGTGGGGCCGTTGTGGAGTCTTGGCCGTTACGGGCACCCTTAGCTTTGGTCCTTGATTTTCGCCGTTACGGGTGTTCTGCGTTCTGGCCGTTATGTGGCCCTTGTTGCGGATGAAGATTGCCCTAGCCATGCAGATGATGCTGTTTCCCGTTGAGGACGACGAGTGCCTTTACTTGGTGGAGACAAAGAGCATTCTCTTGCGTGAGTGGCCGATGAAAACGACGCTTCCCTACTCCTGGCCGTTGATGGTCGAATTTCATACTCTGGGCCGAGGAGACCGTTATGGTTATCTCCTGATTTGGGGATGATGGGTGTCCTTTCGTTTCCGGGTGGCCGGTGAGGGCACTGTTTGCTTTCTTTGGCCGTCGTAGTTCTCAAACTGTGCTTTTGGCCGAGGAGTGGTGGTATTCGTAGTTTGGTGTCTATGTTTTGAGGACGATAGCGCCACCGATCCGGGAGGAGTATTGCGTATCCTGGTTTCTCATACGATGACGATCTGAGGACGTTGAGTTCCTGTTTTAATTCCTGGCCGAGAGTGGAGTATGCGGTCTCAAAGCCGTTGAGTGCCCTGTGATCTTAGGAGGGAATTCTTTGTTTGCTGACTTAGCTGCGGTCGATTGGTGCACCACAAGGTTATGGACGTTGTGGTGCATATATGATCTAATGTTGTAGCTGTGGACTTAGTATATTTTTGGATTTCTTTGATTTTTTCCTCTTGATTTCCAAAGTCCGGTGTAGTCCCCCAGTCCCCCACTGCTTTAGGCCGAAGAGTAAGCGAGGGGTGAAGGAGTAAAGGATTCCCCTAGGCCGAAGCGGGATCCTTGTATTCCCCTGAATCCAACTCCTTGGCGATTTCCTGACCAAGGTAACCCTGTGGGAGAACCCTTGGACGCAGGTCGCTTTCAAGAAATTATCATCAGGGTTTTGTACAAGGCCGATGGTTGTGGGGTTGCTTTTTTCTTTGCTGTTGTGGCCGTTGAAAGGACCATGCTGTTGGTATTCTTGTTTGGGCCGATATGGGCACACCTTGTGGTGTGACCTACCCTTTTGAAGTTATCTTTGTGTTGAGGCCGATGTAGGCGAGCTCTCCCGGTGTGGCCGTTGATGTTTGGCCGTCATGGACGTTGATTACTGTCACGTTGGAGATGGGACTGGTACTGGTGAAAATGGGCCTAGCCCACCTTCTGAACTGGTGCCAGCTCGTTGGGCCCTGGAGTGGTGGCCGTTTGTGTGGCCAGTGCGAGAGAGCCACGTGTAGTGACCGTTGGGGGGGGCTCTATAAATACCCCCCTCCAACCGAAGAGAGTCGCTATTGCTTTCTTGAGATAACGAAGTGCTGCCCAATTCTAGAGAGATAAAGGCTTGTTCGAGTGTTCTTCAAGACTTCAAACATTCAAAGGTCAGTTCATCAGACTTTCCTCCGATTTCTTGCATATTTTGCTTTCCTAGGGCATTGATCTAGTGTTAGTGGAGAATCACCCTTAGATCCAAGGTAATCCCCTTAAGGCCTTAGATAGTTGTTATGATGAAACCTTTGGACGACGAATACTACCCCTATGACGATGAGCCCTCCGCTAAATCCCTTGATTACCGGGTAGTAGAGGAGTGTTGAGAGGAGATAGAGGACCTGAGCTCCTTCAAGTCAGGGGAGCAGGAGGGTAGCGAAGGTGAAGACGAAGAGGTCGCCTCGTCATCTGACGGTGAGGACGTAGTGGTCTCCCGCGCTGTGGATGGAGCATCTACCTCAGCTGCAATTGTCTGCCCGAAGCCGGTTTCTGCTGTGAAGGGGACTGCCCCGACGAGAAGGCGTTGGCCGAAGAAGGGTCCAGGCTACTCCTACCTGGACCTTACGAACATTTATCTGATCAAGTCGGAGAGCAGCGCGACTGATTACCTGGTGGCCCAGATGTATGTGGGGCCATATGGAAGGGTTAGGGCCCCCAAGTCGACGGACCACGTGTTATATCCACCATCGGGGTACATTGGAGTGTACCCTATGAGCTTTGCCAAGGGGCTTAGATTTCCCCTTCATCCGTTCATCACGGAGTACTTGGACATGGTGGGTCTCCCTCCGGCCTTGCTGACCCCGAACAGCTATTCACTCATCATCGGCTTCCTCCTCCGCTGCGATGAGTTGGACTTTAGGCCGACGACGGCTCTCTTTATGAATTTATACCAGATCGGCCGAGGGAGCCACAAGAATTGTGCCGGCTATGCCAACCTTCAACAGCTGCCGAAGAAGAGGAGCTTTACTGACCTTCCTTCGTCCATCCATGGTTGGAAAAGCAAGTTCGTCTTTGTGTCGTTTGGCGAGGGCGGCACCGAATTTCCCTCCGTTGGCCATGACAGGAGATTTAGCCTCCATGATGTGCCGAAGAGTAGCATTTTGGATGCCCAGGTGGCCGCATTTTTGAAAGGAGGGTCGAGGAGCGTGAAAGAGTACATAACGGAGTATAAGATGACCGCCCTCGGCTTCTTTAGGTACTTCGTCTATGGTGACAAGGAGAGTGGCACCGAGATATGGCCGAGGATGACCACCACTTTTGAGGAGGCCGATGGCCCGGATTTGGGCGTGCCCGCCGATGCCGATGGTAATACCCTCCATGGCGTCCTTGTCTTAGTTTTGTTTATCCTCTTTGCTAACTGTTTTCCTTGTTATGCAGACTTTGTATTGGACCGCAGATCCATTATGGCCCTTGCAAAAGCAAAGGAGAAGGAGGAGATGGCCACCAAGGAGGCCGCAAAGCTGGCCGCTGCAAGTGGCGCGCAGCCGAGCTCAGATGCGGCGAAGAAGCTGCCCACGCAGCCGAAGAAGAAACGGCCAGTGGATGACGGCCAGAGGAAGCTGACCGAGGGTGGTATGCAGCCTAAAAAGACAAAGAGGGCTTCCCATTTTGCTGATGCTGACGCCGGGGTTTTTACCATGCCGGCCGATGATGCTGGGGGCTCCAATGCCGTTGCCGTTGTCGATGCGGTTTCAGTCCCCTTGTCGACTGCCATGTCCCAGCCGCTCCCTGTCGGCCAGGATTCCCAGAAAAAGAGGGTCGGAAAGGAGCTGGCCGTTGGGACTAACAAGCTCGAATTCGAGTGCCCTATCAAGGGTG
The DNA here is from genome assembly GCA_945859875.1 of Cuscuta europaea. Lineage (NCBI taxonomy): Eukaryota > Viridiplantae > Streptophyta > Magnoliopsida > Solanales > Convolvulaceae > Cuscuta > Cuscuta europaea. The sequence continues at coordinate 4,551,675 of CAMAPE010000019.1, read as the reverse complement.
GTGTTTTCAATGACGCCGTTGACGGCCACGACGTGCGTGCCCAAGCTATCCCGGTCAAGGACCGGGCTTATCTGAAGAAGCTAGGCCCCGTCAGGATTTACGACGGGGGGATGGATCTTGACGTCCAAGTAAGTTCCTTGTACTTCACTTTCCATATTTCTTGATGTCACAAGTGTTTTTCATCGTCCTAACTTTTTTCATTAATTGCAGGGGGGCCTTATGCTGATGGAGAGCCATAAGAGGCAGGAGCAAGAGATTGCCCGGCTGAAAGAAGCTGAGCAAAAAACTGCTTCGGCTGAGGAGGCCATGGCCTGTCTGGACCGGCTCCGGGACGAGGTGGGGGCCCTGAAGAAGAGTGTTGATGAGGCCGATGCGGCCTATCGTCAGGTGGCGGCCGATAGGGACGATGCTTTGAAAGCAAAGGATGAGGCGCTGAAGAGCCGCGATGAAGCCCTGCTCCGAGCCGAGGACGCCGCGAAAGCACAAGCTGACGCCGAGAGGGCTGTTGACGGCGCCATTTAGAAATTTCTGGCCGAAGGCTGGAAGGCGGAAGACCGTCGACCCTGATGCTACGAGGTTGTGGCGGATCGACTTGAAGACTGGGACCAGAACTGCCCTGCCGGCCAAGAATATATTCAAAGGGAGATGTCTTTTTATTACGACATGGGCCAGCAGAGGATGCGATGGCTAATCTACCGGAGGCTGCACCGCGCCTTCAAGAAGCTGAAACTCACCCAGAAATGGGCCAAGAAGAATTTGAAGCTCCCCAGGCTGATGAAGGACCTGGAGGCCGAAGTGAAGCTCCCCCCTTCTGAGAGGTAGAACCGATACTCAGCTCCTCCATCGGTGAGCCTGATTGGTCTGATGATGACGTCTTGGCCGACACCGCTGTCTCCGCAGTAATCGGGGCCAGTGCAGATGTGGGGACGGAAGAGGGAACCAAAGCTGCTATTGAGCAAGCCGACGGGGGGCAGGCTGCTGATGAGGTCATCCCCGAGAATTGATCGGCCAACCTTCTTTTCCCTTTCTTAGTTTAGGCGGGTGCTGTGGCGCCCATATTTTGTAATGGCCGTTGTGCCCCCCTTATGTAATGAATTTCAGATGAATGAAAATAACCATTGCTTCCGTCCTTATAGTATGATGTCCTCCTCGTCTTGCTTCTTCCTTTTGCTTTAGTTGCTCAAGCATAACAAAATTTTTTCAAGTGTTTAAGTCAGGACTCGGATAATCATTCCCTTCGGTTGTTTCCTCTGGTTGTGGCCGGAGCGAGCAACTTAGGTGAGCATGCTTCGTCCATACTGAACTCCCATTGCTTTGAACAGCCCTTTAGAATTTCTTCTAAGTGTTAAACTTTAAGTGATTGAGTGTCCGTTTCATCTTGGCGTTACCCCTTTCCTTTTATTGTTCACACTTTAGAATTTTTTCAAAGTGTCAAACAAGAACTCTTGATCTTGCTCTCCGTAGTTGTGGCCGATGAAGGTTCATGTCCTCTTCTTCGTCTTTGTAATGTTCGGTGTCCCACATTTTTGTGAAAATATTTCCAAGTGTTTAGCTTAGAGTATATGTTCATTTCATTCTGACATGGACGATGAGAGTTGTTGATTCTCTGTTCGGCTTTGGGACCATAATGACGGTGGCGTGGATACGATCACCTAGGGTGCCCCTTGGGGATTTTTCCAAATATTTGGAAATTGTTCTAAGTATTGGACAGGCCGAATCCTTGTCCTTTTCGGCCGCTCTAGATGCTACTCAGGAATTTCTCCAAATACTTAGAAATTTTTTCTGAGTGTTTGAACACACTTGGGTGATTCCTTCCTTCATGAGTGGCTGATGATGGCTTCTCATTTGGGTTTCCTGGTGCCGGCTATGTGGTGCCCTTTTTCGGCCCCAGGGGCTTACCTTAGTAATTTTATCCAAGTTTTTTCTTTTCCTTTTTGAACGCTTTCGTACGTAATGCGTAATGTTTGCCTGATATGTACTTAGACAATTTTGGGGATTTTATTTTTATTGCTCGAGGCCGGCGAGTGCACGGCTCATCGGCTTCCCTCTTTTATGTTTTGGGGATATCGCTTTAGGTCGGCAAGTCCCCGATCCCTCGGCTGTCCCTCTTTTATTTTTGGGGATATCGCTTTAGGCCGGCAAGTGCACGGTCCTTCGGCTGCCCCTCTTTTATATTCTTCCTCTTTACTTCTTTTGAGCGAGGAGTGGGTATCCTTCTTTCAGGCTTCGGCCAAGGGGTTCGATAGTCCCTCGGCCGGTAAGGAGTCCTACTGGATCGTCCTGTGATCTCAGGGAGGTCCCGTCGCCTATTTATGACGCGGGCTAAGGCGTTTGGTCGGTTACCGACGGCTGCCGTTTCTCATCCCTGAGTTTGGGGATTTTTGTCACCTCGCCATGATTTCAGACTTGTCGTCCTGCTGATTTCGCGGATAGACGACGCGGCGAGCTTCCCATTTCAAGACGTGGGCCCCTTGCGGGCCCTTCGTCCTGGGGACACCGTCGGCCTTTCCTAAGCATTCTCGCTATGAGGGGCCGAGGCAGTGTGCTCTGTTGACCTTTCCTGAGCGTTTTCGCTCTGAGGGGTCGTTGTAGTGTAGTATCATTTCCTTGAACCTTTTAGAAAAGTAAGAAAACAACTTTTATTGATAAGTGGCTCGAGGTCGAGGGTGGCGTTTGACCAACAATCCGTGGGAAGGTGAGAGCTTTGCTGGCTGCACCGTCCTCGGATTATTGATAGAATTTGACCAAGTGATGTATATTCCACGGTCGTGGTACATTAGACCCATTTGGGTGTTTTAGTTTGTACGTGCTGGGCTTGACTACGGCACTGACGATGTAGGGGCCTTCATATTTGAGTGTCAGCTTGCCACCTTCCGTCGGCTTACTCGCCTCTCTTCGGTGAAGGACACAGTCCCCCACGTGGAATTCCCGGGAACGTACCTTGGCGTCATAGTATGATTTTACTTGACGCCGGTAGTTCTCTGCCCGGATGAAGGCATGTTCTTGTCTTTCTTCGATCAGGTGGAGATCAATCTTCATGCTTTCTTCGTTGGCCTCAGGCTCATAACGCTCCACCCGTCAGCTGGGTATGGTGACCTATGTGGGTGCCTTTGCTTCAAAGCCATAGCAAAGGGCAAAGGGTGTTTCGCCCGTTGCCCTCCTCGGCGTAGTACGGTAGCACCACAGGATATTGGGGAGTTCATCGGCCCAACTGCCCCCTGCGTCCTGGAGATTCTTCTTTAGGCCTTCCAAGATGGTTCTGTTGGCGTTCTCGACTTTCCCATTACCTTGAGGATAGGCAACGGAGGAGAAACGATGTTTGATTCCCCATTCTTGGAGGAGCTCTTAGAAGGGCGCGAACTCGAACTGGGTGCCGTTATCGGATATTATCTCATGAGGAACGCCGAAGCGGGTAAGGATGTTTTTGTGGACGAATTTCTGACACCTGGCCCCTGTGATGCTGGCCAAAGGTTCCGCTTCGACCCACTTGGTGAAGTAGTCCACGGCGACGATGATGTAGCGGTTGTTGCCCGCGGCTCTAGGCGGGGGGGCCGACCAGGTCAATACCCCATCTTGAGAATGGGATCGCGGTGCTGACCGGGGCGTAGTTGACGGCTGGCCGCCAGGTCAATACCCCATCTTGGGAGTTATGTGAGGTTAACCCAAATTTATTAATAACCTAGGTTACTGCTTGTAAAAATACAAACAAACAACGTTAACTAAAAATTAAACTCCAATAACCTAGGTTAACCCCCAAACAAACGGACCATTTTGAGAATAAGATGTAATGTCAAAACATGGATGTAAAGTCAAATTCTCCCGTCACATAAACCAATTCCAACCATGAACTATTTAAGATTAAGATTCTTGAAAAGTTAGGCCAAGGACATTATTGGAACAGAACTACCAGCAACAAAAGAGAGCAGACACGAATACAATCCCAAGGGTTTTTGTTTAGCACATTAGTTTTCCGTATATACAAAACTCCATCATCCCATTATTTCAACCCAACAGCACTTGACCCGTCCTTGGCATTAGTGCGCTGAGAACGGTGAGATTCTGGGCCAAGCTGGCGATGATGGCCGAGAGTGCAGCCTGAAGCTGAGGGTCAACAGCAGGAGAGGCCGGTTGCGCCGAGGCATTGTCACCTTTTTCCACGCGCTTCTTGTCCAGGCCGATGCGGGCGTCGGGGCCGCCGCCGTTGAGCTTGTTGTGCAGGTCTCCTGCGAGGTCGATGATTTCCTGGAAGACATCCCCCTCGGCGGCCTTGTCGTCCGTAGCATCCTCCTCGTGCTCTTGGTTCTCCTGTGCCTCAGGGATGGCCTTGCTGAGGAGGTTGCGGTTTGACTTAGTTCTTCCCATTGTCAGTTAGCTGTGCTTGGTAGCGACGAAGGAGGCTAACTTGATTGTTCCAGCTCTCAATGAAAGCACCAAATGATAGGCTATAAGTCTAGAGAGAAGGGAGAGATAGAGAGAGAAGTGCTATAATTGCTCTGTATTAATGATTTTGTGAACCCTTACAACTAATCCGAGAGGGAGTATTTATAGGAAAAATTAGGGCTGGGCTCTCAAGTCTTGGGCTTGGGAGGCCCATTTACAATAGGGCCACTAATGGACCGGATACAAAGTGCTTAGAAATGGTTAAGTATAAAATCCTATTCTGGTGGCTATTTATGGCCGATGAGGGCATGGCCGACGAAGACCCGGCCGACGAGGTCACCCGGTTCTCCTAGCCTCTGGATCACATTCTGAGTAGACTTCTTTCTGGTCGATGGGGGTCATATGGCCGACGAGGGCCCCACCAGGTGATCGTGGTAACTTGTGTTCTCCTGAGTATGTGGGCCCTGTGGTCCAGGCCCATATACTCCATCACGTATACTAATTAACAATGTAATTATACAAGCCATATACAAAACAATAATTTTGGGAAATAATGGCTTACCATATTGGGTGCCTTGAGGTTATATTTATACTAAAATCAATTTAGGAAATTACATAGTAATCCTTGTATAATTACATTATTACACCCCCTCAATGATCTGTGCAGGGGAAACAACGCGCAGATTGGAACGTAAAAATTCAAAACGTTGACTAGATTAATTTTTGGTAAAAATGTCAGCTAACTGCAACTGAGTAGGGATGTACTTCACGACGAGATCCCCATGAGCCACCCTCTCTCGAACAAAATGATAATCAATTTTGATGTGCTTGCTCCGATCATGCTGAATAGGATTAACAGCTAAGTATGAGGCAGAAACGTTGTCACAATGAAGTTGCACTGGGGCCGAAATATAGATACCCATATCTGCTAATAGCGAACTGATAAAAAGTGTGTCCCGAACTGTATAAGCAATGGCCCGGTATTCTACTTCGGTGGAAGATTTGGACACCGTGGGCTGCTTTTTGCACCGCCAAGATATGAGATTGGATCCGAGAAAAACAGCATAATCAGTAGTGGATCGAGAACTGTCAGGACAACCCGCCCAATCTGCATCAGAATACGCCATAATAACAGAAATATTCCTGTCGGTTTTGACCCATAGACCGTGAGCTGATGTCCCCTGTAAGTACCTGTAAATTCTCTTAACGGCCAATAAGTGAGTAGTGCGAGGAGCATGCATAAACTGGGAAACCAGATGAACAACATATGTAATATCAGGTCTAGTTATAATTAAATACTGAAGAGAACCTACCATACTGCGATACTCAGTAGCATCAGATAAAAGTTCCCCATCTGTGACAGAAAGGGTGGTATGTGAGGGAAGAGGATTGCGAACAGGTTTAACTGTGTGAAGATGGAAACGATGTAAAAGATCAGAAATATATTTAGCCTGGGATAAAAATAAGCCATTTGGCGTGCGCTTGGCCTGGATGCCCAAGCAATAATGTACATCACCCAAATCTTTCATGGCAAATTGAAGAGATAGGGTATTAATTACTGACATAACAAACGAAGAAGACGACCCAGTAATAAGAATATCATCCACATACAGAAGAATATAAACAACCTGTGACATACAGCGATAAATAAACATAGAAGAATCAGACTTGCTCTGTGTGAAACCCCGACTCAATAAAAAACCACTAAAACGATGAAACCAAGCTTTCGGAGCTTGTTTCAGACCATAGAGAGCCTTGCGTAAACGACACACATGATTAGGAAATGATGGATGAATAAAGCCCTCTGGTTGACGCATATAGACCTCTTCAGTTAAATAGCCATGTAAGAATGCATTTTTCACATCAAATTGTCTGACAGGCCACCCTAAAGAAATAGCAACAGATAAAATGAGACGAACAGTAGTGGGTTTAACCACAGGACTAAATGTTTCAGTGAAATCAATGTCAGTCTGTTGTTTAAAACCCTGAGCAACTAATCGAGCTTTATGGCGCTCAACAGACCCATCAGAACAATATTTTGTCTTATAAATCCACTTACATCCAACCACATTTTTAGTGTTGTCCCAATGTACCAAATCCCAAGTCTTATTAGCAATTAAAGCGTTAAACTCATCCACCATGGCTGCCCGCCAAAGCTCACTCTTATTTGCCTGTGTAAAACAAGTTGGATCATTTGGGGGAGAAAAAACACTTAAATTAAAAATCTGTTTTGGTTTTAAAATACCATCTTTAGCGCGTGTACGCATGGGATGAATATTAATGGGAGCAAAAGTGGACTGTGTAGGGCTGGGTGATCTGCCAAGCGAGGACTCTGCAGCACTGCCGGGCATGGACAACATGCTGCCAGGTGTGGATGGTGAGCTGGGAACAGATTGATCCGTGGGGGAGTCGGGTGGTGTGTGGGCTGCGGGAGAAAGGATGAGTGGGGAGGAGGGAAGTGGTGTTGGTGTGGGTGTGGGTGAGGCAGATTCAGAAGAGGACGATAAGGAGGGAGATGGAAGGGACAATGGTGCTGGTCGGGTTGAGGTAGACAACCAGGAGGAGGACAAGTCAGAATGTGAGATTTGGGTGGTGGATATTAAAGTGGTGTATGGAAAAACATTTTCATGAAAAATGACATCCCGACTAACATAGACACGACCAGTGGAAGGTGAAAGACAACGGTAGCCCTTGTATCCCGGTGCATAGCCAATAAAAACACAGTGAACGGAGTGGGGTGATAGCTTGTTATGCGATGCAGCTATAAAATTGGGAAAGCATGAGCAGCCAAAAACACGCATAAAATTATAATCCGGAGTTTTATTAAAAAGTTTCTCATATGGTGTAACTCCATCCAAAATAGGTGTGGGAAGACGATTAATAATAAAAGTAGCAGTCTAAAGTGCATCAACCCAGAATTTACTAGGAACAGAAGAATCAATTAGCATAGTCCTAGTTAATTCTAGAAGATGTTTGTGTTTCCGTTCTGCAACACCATTTTGAGCCGGAGTGTCATGACAAGACTTTCTAAATAAAATTCCGGATTTTAAAAAATGCTCGTGAAAAATAGTATTGTCAAACTCACATCCTCCATCATTCTGAAAAACCTTTATTTTCAGGTTCAAAAGATTTTCAGCTATTTTTTGAAAATTGTAAAAATGTCTAAATACTTCAGACTTCCTGCGCATGGGATAAATCCAGGCATATCTAGAAAAATCGTCAATAAAAGACACATAATATTTAAAACCAAGATTTGATAAAACTGGCGATTGTCAAACATCTGAGTGAATAAGTTGTAAGGGAGCAGTATAGTCATGAGTAACATCACTGAAAGGAAGTCTGTGGGATTTACCCAACTTACAAGAAACCAATCATGAACAAAAGAGGAAGAACTAGAAATTAATTTATGCTACCTAAGTCTACCAAGAACTCTATCACCACAATGCCCCAAACGCTTGTGCCAAATCGGACCAGGAATCACACGGGCTTGAAGGGCATGGAAAGGGTAAACATGGTCTTTATTATGTGCCTGAAGTAGAAGTTCCCCCGTTTGATTGTCCTTAACAGAAAAAGAGTTTTTATCAAAAATCACTTCACGGGATTGTCCGCACACAATTTTTGAATAGATAATAAATTATATTTAATATGTGGGACATGATAAACAGAATTAAGATTTAACGGGCGACCATGAGTGAGTAGCTTTAAGTGACCAACATGAGAAATAGGCAATTTAGTACCATTAACAACACACACTTGATTTAGGACAGTGTAGGGGGTTTTATAAGAGAGAATACCTTCATGAGGAGTCATGTGAGCGGAAGCCCCCGAGTCAGGATACCAGACTGAATCATTGTGTTCACCAGTAGGAATTGCAGCAAGAGCCGGGGTATGAGAAGCTGTGAAACGGGAACAGTGTAGTGCCGAGTGACCTGGAGAAAAACATAACTGACAAACAACTAGGGGGGAGGAGACTGGTAGGATTGATCCACAGATGGAAAACCTGCATAAATGTTATGAGTAGAAGAAGTAGAATAATAATTAGTATAATTACCACCAGACATAATATTACACAACGCCGAACCTGGAACCCCGGGAAATGCAGGTGCTCGCGGCTGCTGAGGAGCAGGCTGTCCCGGATATGCACCATACGGATGTGGTGCTATGGCATATGGCTGCTGGTAGTAACCTCGGCCTCCTCGGCCTCTGCCCCCTCGTGCTCGGCCTCCGTGATGTCCTCTTCCGCCACCAGGCCCCCGCAGAGGAACACCCCCACCACGTGGAGCACCCCCTTGGGCTGCATGAGGTGCAGCAAACGCCTGATGAACTGGGGCAGGTTCCTGAGCTTGGATAAATAAATTACACTGCTCTTGGGCTTGTAGTATAGGCCGTATGTCTTCAAGAGTAGGTATCCCCGACATGTAGTCAATGGTGGTAATGAGAGACTCGTAGGCACGGCCCAAACCAATAATAGCATATTCAATTAAATCACGCGCACTCACTGAAGAATTAATGGCCGCTAGAGAATCTGCTAAATTTTTAACTTCTAGCAAATATTGATCCATAGTCTAGGAGTCCTTCTTTTTCACATGAGACAATAAACGTTTCAGTTCAATGGACGAGAAATACAAGCAGACATGAATCATTTCTGGAGTCTGTCCCAAATAAGGTGAGAAATTTTTAAATCATAGACCTCCAATAAAACATCTCTAGCTAGTGTAGCAAAAATCCATGATCTGACAGTTTGATCAATGTTGAGCCATTGATGGTAATCAGCATTGGGAATTTCCTGTCTGGATAAATCATATGTAGTATATGATGGGATCTGAATAGACCCATCAAGGATACCCAACAAGCTGGGATCAAGAACACCCCTTGGAGGGGTTCTGTCCGAAGCCAACAGAACTCCCCTTCGAGGGGTTCTGTTCGAGGCCTTCTGGGAAAAAATAAACGTTTCTCTTGAGAGATAGATTTCTGGACGGCATTCGTGTCCGCAGGTCGCCCGCGCACACGAGTCGCGGTTTTTCTTCTCCGTTTCGGGATTTGATCGACACCCCCCCCCTGCGCGTAAGAGAGCCTTTCCCTCTAGGAATCTTAACTCCTTAAAAGAGGCTTCCCTTTATAAGGGGGTGAAAATCCCTTGAGTTTTTCGGTGTGGGATAAAACACACTAGAAACTCACCATTTTCCCAGTTTTTCCATTTCAACGAGTGAACTTCGAGAATCTATTTCTCATTCACCCGTTATCCGTTTTGAGTGTACCACATATCGAATTGTAGCCCTTAACAAGGACAATCTGAAACCACTTTGACCCGACCCAAATCGGAAGTGGAATCCACTCAAATAATTGCCCCAAAATGACCATTTAATGCAATTTTTAACACATTTTTCCAACAATCCCCCACATGAATGAAAATTGATTTTTGAGACTTAAAAAGACACGAAGATAGGAGGACACGTTGTGTTCACCGGATGATCCTTGCATACGGAGAGGTAGGTTTTATCCTTTGAACCTTCCGTTGTAAAGACACGTTTATTTACTGGCTGTCTAGTAGACTCGATGTCCTTGAACTATACTGCCGTCGTGTAAACATTGACTTATCTTTACACAAGAACCTTCCAACTTTGTTCCGTTCTCATGGGTGTGCCCGTTTTGGACATGGGTCACCGTCCTGGTTCTGCAAGAGTTTCTAAAGAACTGAGCCTTTACAGTTCTCCTTTGAAGCGGCCCTCTTCTCTCTCACATAGGTGATTCTTTCACGAGTATCCCGCATACTCTTCCAATGTTATCGAGTAGATCAACATTTTCGAATCATTAAAGCAAACATTTTTGCTAACCTCGTGCGGGAGTCACTGTTTTAACGAGGAGTGGGTAGGAGTCCGGGACCCCCACAGTGACCATCCTTCGCTCTATAATTTAGTTGTCCCTTTTGAACCTAGGACCAACTAGGTTGGGTATCCACTATAGAACTTTTCAATTCACGGGCTTTAGTCCCATTCCTCGTGACAACTTCTCCAACAATTCTCTATCCAATGCCTTGGTTAGCGGATCCGCTAAGTTATCCTTTGAATTCACGTAGTCAACAGTGATAACACCCGTTGTGAGGAGTTGTTTAATGGTGTTATGTCTACGACGAACGTGTCTAGACTTACCATTGTACAGATTGCTCTGTGCCCTTCCAATTGCCGTTTGACAATCGCAATGTATGCATATTGGAGGGACAAGCTTCTCTCAACTTGGAATATCCTCGAGAAAATGGCGTAGCCATTCAGCCTCTTCAGTGCACTTATCCAAGGCTATTAGCTCAGACTCCATCGTGGATCTAGCTATTAACGTTTGTTTTGAGGATTTCCATGATACGGCTGCACCTCCCAAAGTGAAAACATATCCACTTGTGGACTTAGAGTCCTTTATGTCGGATATCCAACTAGCGTCGCTATACCCTTCAAGTACAGCTGGATATCTTCCATAGTGCAGTCCAAGATTTTTGGTTTTACGTAAATACCTCAAAACCCTTATTATTGCCTTCCAGTGTTCATCACCGGGGTTGCTAGTATATCTACTTAGCTTACTAACCACAAAGGCAATATCAGGCCTGGTACAACTCATTAGATACATCAAGCTTCCAATAATCCTAGCGTATTCTACTTGAGAAATACACTCTCCACGATTTTTGGTAAGTTGTACGTTTTTATCTAATGGAGTCCTTGCCTCTTGATAATCATCCTTATTAAATTTCGTAAGGATTTTATCAACGTAATGGGATTGGCTTAGCGTAAGACCATCAGGTCCTCTAATTATTTTAATCCCAAGGATTAAATCGACCACCCCCATATCCTTCATGTCAAATTTAGAATTTAACATGCTTTTGGTAGAATTAATCATTAGATTATTGCTACCCACGATGAGTATATCATCCATGTATAAACATAAAATGACATAGCCGTCTACCGTGCTCTTCACATAGATGCATTTGTCACTTTCGTTTATTTTAAACCCATTAATTAACATTGCATGATCGAACTTTTCGTGCCACTGTTTAGGGGCTTGTTTCAATCCATACAATGATTTAATTAATTTACATACTTTCCTTTCTTGGCCTGGAACACGAAAGCCCTCGGGCTGTTCCATATAGATTTCTTCGTCTATATCACCATTTAGAAAAGCGGTTTTTACGTCCATTTGATGAACTTCGAATTTCCGCAATGCGGCAATTGCTAGTATCATCCTAATGGAATTTATTCTCGTCACAGGAGAATACGTGTCAAAGTAATCATGGCCCTCACGTTGCTTGTATCCTTTGATTACAAGTCTGGCCTTGTACTTATCGATGGAACCGTCAGGTTTCATTTTCCGTTTTAAAATCCACTTGGATCCCAAAGGTTTATTTCCCGGAGGAAGATCAACCAATTCCCATGTGTGATTTTTAAGGATAGAATCCACCTCACTTTTGATGGCTTCTTTCCACATAGGACCTTCAGTAGACGTCACGGCTTCCGTATAAGTTCGTGGCTCATTTTCTACCAAACATGTTAGAAAATCCGGTTCATTTTCTACCATACATGTTAGAATATCCAAGTCAACTTCTACCAGGTAGGTGAGAAAATCCGGTCCGAAGGATTTTTCAATTCTAGCACGTTTGCTACGTCTGGGTTCGGGTTCTTCTCCGGAGCCCTCGCTCGTATTTTCCATAGCTACGTCAAATGTTCGTTTTGACGCGCTAGGCCCTTCGTTGGACTTGCATGGAAATACATCTTCAAAGAGTGAAGCATTCCTTGATTCAATTATTGTGTTTTTATGTACATCCGGATTATTCGAATCGTACACTAAAAACCGATACGCACTACTATTTTGTGCATATCCAATAAAAATACAATCCACCGTTTTTGGACCTATTTTTATTTTCTTAGGTGTTGGTACAAGCACCTTAGCAAGACACCCCCACACTTTTAAATATTGATAGGAAGGCCGTCTGCCTTTCCACAACTCGTACGGAGTTTTATCATATTTTTTCCGGGGAACCTTATTTAAAAGGTAATTACTTGTCAAGATTGCTTCGCCCCACATATTTTGGGGCAAGCCCGAACTTACTAGCATCGCGTTCATCATATCTTTCAATGTGCGATTCTTTCGTTCGGCAACACTGTTTGATTGAGGTGAATAGGGTGCGGTACGTTCGTGTACTATATCCACACTAGCGCAAAAGTCACCAATTGGTGCTTCATACTCACCACCTCGATCACTCCTAACCGTCTTAATCCGTCGATTAAGTTGGTTTTCCACTTCATTCTTATAAACAATGAATTTATCGATTGCTTCATGTTTATTTTTTAATAAATAAACGTAGCTATAGCGAGTGCTATCATCGATAAAGGTAATAAAATATTTATTACCCTCACGTGTTTGTATTGATTTAAAATCACAAACGTCACTATGAATTAATTCAAGTGGTTCCGTTTTTCTCTCAATCGATTTGAAAGACGTTTTCGTTAGTTTTGCCTCTACACAAACTTCACATTTGTGCTTCACATCAATTGTGAATTTAGGAATGTTCTCCATGTTAATTAATCTACGTATAGAATTAAAATTAACATGTCCTAGTCTACCATGCCACACATTGGAAGACTCAAGCAAGTAAGCAGAAGGGATTTTATTATTATTATTAATAATAGTCATTACATTGAGCTTAAACAGCCCATCACATGTATACCCCTTTCCCACATACATTCCTGATTTAGACAAAACTAATTTGTCCGACTCAAAAACCATGCGAAAGCCATGTTTGTTCAACAACGAACCGGAAATCAGGTTTTTGCGTATTTCCGGAACGAACAAAACTTGGTTTAGAATCAGCTCCTTGCCCGAAGTCATCTTCAGGACCACCTTGCCCACGCCTTCAACCGCGGAATGAGCCGAGTTACCCATCCAGACTTTCTCACCATTTGATGGCTCAAAACTTGTGAATAACTCCCGGTTTGAGCAAATATGCCGGGTTGCACCGGTGTCCACAAACCACTCCTTGGAATTGGATCCAACAAGGTTGACTTCCGTAACCACAGCCGCTAGGATTATGTCTTCATCCTTTTGCCCACCTTGCACCAAGTTGACTTGAGAGTCCCTCTTCTTCTTGGGTGCCTTGCAATCCGCGGACTTGTGTCCGTTTTTATTGAAATTGAAGCATTTTCCGTTGAACTTCGTCTTGGAAACGCCTCCCTTGGGACCGAGCTTGCTCTTCCCATTATTTTTATTTTTGGAGCCTTTTGCATGCTCCACCACGTTGGCCTTGGCGCCATGAACAATTGGGAGTTTCCCATCGTTCTTCCGGTTATCCTCTTCAATCCGCAGACGGAGGATCAATTGCTCCAAGTTCATTTCCTTTCGCTTATGCTTAAGGTAGTTTTTGAAATCCTTCCAAGCCGGTGGCAATAAATGAATAATTGACGCCACTTGGAAAGACTCACCAATTGTCATTCCTTCATCTCGAATTTCGTTGAAGATCATTTGCATTTCCTCAACTTGACTCAAGACCGTCTTCGAATCCACCATTTTAAAATCAAGGAATCGACCAACAACAAATTTCTTTGCGCCGGCATCCTCGCTTTTATATTTGTGGTCCAAAGCATTCCATAGCTCCTTAGTCGTAGCTAGTTTGCTATATACGTCGTACAAAGCATCATGCAGCCCGTTCAACACATAGTTTCGGCAAAGGAAGTCCGAATGCTTCCATGCCTCAACCGCGTTGAAAGATTGCGCATCCACCTCACCCCCGGTTGCTACCGACGCATCCTCGGTCAAGAACCTCGCAAGACCGAGAGTAGTGAGATAGAAGAGCATCTTTTGCTGCCACCTCTTGAAGTTTAACTCATTGAATTTCTCGGGTTTCTCCACAGAGTTGCTTGGCACAGTCACCATAGGGATAGCCCTTTGGTTGGCCAAAGTATATGCACCGCATTGTGAACCATTGTTCACCGGTGCTCCACTTTCAGAGTGATTGTCGTTCAGAACATTTTGCCCAACACCAATCTCGTTTTCTTGAGAAGTCATTTTCGTTCTTTAACGTTTTTTCGAAAACACAAAAAATAAGTTTGTTCACCAAAGTGACAAACTACGTTTTAAGATTGTATCCGTATGATACAAGCTCCACAAATACATTTTAAGATTGTTTACCACAGTAACACAATCAAACAAATACGTTTTAAGATTGTTGGGTGTGTTTCGGAAAATAAAGATAATTAATTAAAATAAATTAATTAAATAAAATGACAAGAGAAAAACAAGAAAGGAGATGAAGCAGAATTAGTCAAAGCTCGTGCTACGCACGATTTTCTTAAAACGTATTTGTTGCCTCCCACGATGCTAGGAGCGTTGCAACAATCGTTTCCCAGGATACGATGACTACGAACTAATGTTTGAGCACACAAACAAGAGTTCCAGCGAACGAGAACCAAGTAAGAACACAGAAGGAATTTTGAGAGTAGCTGTAGGTGTTTTTAGCTCAAGAATACGTGAGGTATTGTGCGTTGTGTCAAATCGTGTGTTTGTTGCAAAGCACCTGCCAGCTATTTATAGGAGGATTTGTTGTGTGTTAAATGGGGTGTTAATGGACCTGAACGTTGGACATCAATGACAAGTCCGTAGGGCATTGAATCGTCCATAAACTGTCCATTTAACGCAGCATTAAAAGAGAAGAACGTTGGGCGTTAATTGTTGTAACGGAAGAAATGCGCGACAGAAGACCCCAACAGAACACCCCTTGGAGGGGTTCTGTCCGAAGCCAACAGAACACCCCTTGGAGGGTTTCTGTCCGAAGCCAACAGAACTCCCTTTGGAGGGTTTCTGTCCGAAGCCAACAGAACTCCCCTTGACGGGTTTCTGTCCGAAGCCAACAGAACTTCCCTTGGAGGGTTTCTGTCCGAAGCCAACAGAACTTCCCTTGGAGGGTTTCTGTCCGAAGCCAACAGTCGCGGTCGCCCGCAGGTCGCCCGCGCACACGAGTCGCGGTTTTTCTTCTCCATTTCGGGATTTGATCAGCACCCCCCCCCCCCTGCGCGTAAGAGAGAGCATTTCCCTCTCAGAATCTTAACTCCTTAAAAGAGGCTTCCCTTTATAAGGGGGTGAAAATCCCTTGAGTTTTTCGGTGTGGGATAAAACACACTAGAAACTCACCATTTTCCCAGTTTTCCCATTTCAACGAGTGAACTTCGAGAATCTATTTCTCATTCACCCGTTATCCGTTTTGAGTGTACCACATATCGAATTGTAGCCCTTAACAAGGACAATTCGAAACCACTTTGACCCGACCCAAATCGGAAGTGGACTCCACTCAAATAATTGCCCCAAAATGACCATTTAATGCAATTTTTAACACATTTTTCCAACATGAATCTGGCAGCGGAACTCCATGTACGTGCTGCGATAGGGAGGTCGCTAGCGGAGATCGTGTCTGCGCAGCTGGGAATGAACTGAATGGCATGGAGGCCTGCGGAAGAGAGGGTGGAGTGTTGCTCGAACCGGACTGTTGTTGAAACTCACCTGTAAGCGCTGTCGTGGGGTTTGTGCATGTGCCGGAGATAGGCTGCGCCGCCATGGCGGGCGCCGTGCTGGTGGCGGCCGTAGGGTTGGATTGGCCGGACATGGAACAGTAGAGAAAAAAATAACCTAAGCGTCTGATACCATATATAAAACAATAATTTTGGGAAATAATGGCTTACCCTATTGGGTGCCTTGAGGTTATATTTATACTAAAATCAATTTAGGAAATTACATTGTAATCCTTGTGTAATTACATTATTACTAATGACCAAACAATAATATTGAAACGGCTAAATATCAAAGTTAGTGTTTAACTAAAGAAATTACATAATTTCATGTTTGATACATCATTGTCGGGATTAAGCGGGATTCCCGATCGGGAACCCGACTTAATCGGGATTTTAATGTCGGGATCCCGACTTAATCGGGACGGGATACGGGAACATCTTGTATTTTGAATCGGGATCGGTATTTTGGCAATCGTCCCGATCCCATCCCTAATTGATCCCGATCCCACCCCTAATTTCAGCATTGTCTTATGATTAATCAAGTACGTATGGACATACTACCTCCGTCCCGTAAAAAAGTTCACACTTTCCTTTTATGAATGTCCCAAAAATAGGTTCTCATTTCTATAAAAAAAAAACCACTTTTAACCAAAAAGTCATAACTACCCTTACTTTTTATCCAGTTTTTGTTTGATTTGACATAAAGTAAAGTATACTTGAAAGTCAAAACAAAATTTTACCTTACATAAATATGTGTGTAGGTCAAATTAGGAACTTCTTTACTGAACGGAGGGAGTATTTAAAAGCAAATGAATAGTCCACCTTTGTGGTGAGAGCGTGACAATAAGCATGTCATCAGTTATCCTAATTCTCGGCCGCGCGCCCATCATAAATCGCAACTATATTTGTAATGGCAAAATCCAATTGGATAAATGTTGACGGAATTTTTTGAACAAAATAAGACAAATGACAAAAGCATCAACTGTCTTGTGATCCCATATCAACAACATCCCGTAACCCCATATTCTATAACACGTACGAGTATATAACTGCACACAAATCTCGTCGTTCAATTCATACTCCTTCCATCCCAAAATGATAGTCGTGTATTTCCTTTTTGGGATGTCCCAAAATGATGGTTATGTTTTCCCTTTTGGAAAGAAAGATTTGGTTCATATCATTTCACTTTATTATACTCAAATCTCAACCACAACTTTTAACTTTTCAACCACTTTATTAAAACTTGTGACTAAAAGAAATGAGACTATCAAATTGGAACGGATGGAGTAGCATTTAAAAATAAATTTAAGGGTTACCACAATTAATTGTGACCAATTCAACTGATTATAAAATAACATTGACTCGTTATTTACATTGAGTCAGTCCAACTCTATCAAATGATTAAAATAAAATTTGATGGAAAATATAGATGGTGCACAAAAACATACACAAGCTACTTAAAGTCATTTACGTGAGTGGGGAAGGAAACCAATAAAGGAAAGACGGTATGGTACGGTGGCTTATGGATCGGATTTCTTTTACGTATATTTTTCCAGGTGGAGAAAAAAGATCCACTCATTCTTGATCAAGGAGCTAGCCAAGTAGACAAAACGTAACCGAAGACCATTCGATCAATAAACCAATTAATTAATGGAAATTGTTATTTGTGCATTTTTTTTGTACACATCAATTTAAATGCTGATCAAATTGCATATACACATACATTTCTTTTCATTTTGTAAAGAGAATTCATTTTAATAGCGATAAAAAATTGTCGGTTAAAAAAGTATTCCTCTTAGAATACGTAAAAAATGTTTTTGAACGACGTATAAAGTAAAAATAAATTGTTGTGCTCTATTACGTATATAACAGGCGGGTGCAAAACACATTCGATACCTATTCTTTGTTGGTTTCTTCACGAAAACTAGCGTCTCCACTTAAGGCATGGGCTTTTTTTAATTATTTTTTACTTAGTGAAAAATTATGAAAAAATCGGCTAATATTATATCTGAAAAAATGATGAAAAAAATGTGATTTTGTAACTATTAGTTATTATAATTTTGTTCAAAGTTTAAATCGCCTACATTAAGTGACTATGATATAAATTTTGAACACAATTATGATCACTAATAGTAAGGATAACATCAAAAGAAAATATTGGCATCGACTAAACTAAGTAACATTCCCTACGACTAAACTAACATGTATTTAGAAAAAACTAAGTACATCGTATCAAATTCAAACTAAAGTTTTTTCCCAAAAAGGACTAAATTAAAAGGTTATTTTACTAATTTAATTATAGATAGTTCATCTTTTCTTCATTTGATGTTTTCGTTATTTTACTAATTTAATTATTATTAATCAGAGTTCCTAAATGGTGGGAAAACCCACCCATTTTACGTCCCAAATACTCCTTGATACTTGGAAAGCAAATCAAAACCGAAAGCCGCTGGAAAGAAAAGGCTGAAAGTGCAGTTGTAAAACTTATGTTTAAAAATAGTTAAACATAATAATTTTAATTAACAATAGTTACCAAATAGTACTCCGTAATACTTTGCTAATGTTTCGACCTTTCTGTACAAGTTTTCCGAAACATTCTTATAAATTAAAAGACAAACACAGATAAATTGTTGCATTCTTTTTAACGAGTTGCCTGTATTAATAGGAAAATAGGGGTGGGTATAAAAGTGGGTACAAAAATGAATACAAACAAATTTTTTGATATTTTAATGCCAAATTTTCTTTCATTCCGTTTTTCTTCATTTGTATGTTTCAATTTTCAAAAGGAGCCTTAAATGTGAGATAATGAGAAAGAGGAATATTGGAACGATGTTTGCTCAACATGTAATTTAGTACTCATTTGGAGATCACAATATTTGACCAACCTCATTCAATGAACTAACGTTATTCATATTGTAACTGTAATAGTGTAAGGTATATAGTTTTAATACAGTAATAAAAAATGTTTTATCCAAACGAGAACGTAACTTATGTGTTAATAATTATTACGCCGTTTGATTCTATTTGTAAGATATATAGAGCGGTCTTGAATGTAAGACGTTTATTTATTATCAAATACACAATTACACATATATTTTATCCTTTCAAAAATACACATACATTTTATTTTTACACATAGTTATTCATTTTTAAAATGATGAAACATATGGGTCATAAAAGCTAGGGCTTAATGCCAAGGGAATTGAAGATAATTGCAATTTTTTTAATAATTTTCTTGACCTATGCAAAATACACACACATGTACACATTTAAGCTTTTAGCAGGCAAATCCCTCTCGGTTGAATTCACCAAATAATTTGGTGAAATCGAAGTTGTTTTCCTTGCAATCGTAATGTTCATGATCAAAGTCCTATTAAGGATCAAATCCTCATTGAAATACGTGTAGGCTATTTGACATTGTAGTATCCATAATAATTCCATATACTACGTGCTTATTACTCTTGTCGTTCCACCCTATCACGCAATATGTTTGTCAACTTTTACTTCCTTCCTCCCATTTTAGGTGTTCTACTTTTTTCTTTGGGTTGTCTCTAAATGAGTTTCACATTTTTTTAAAAAGAAATATGTGTTATATATCATATCAATCACCAATTTTACTTTTTCAACTACTAATTGTATTAAGTTAAAATAGAACACCTTTTACTCAAAGCCCTGAATCTATAAAACCTTTTACTCTCTTAATTTATGTGGCAAAAAAACTTGATAAAGTCAAATTGTTTCAGGTGTCATCAAATTTCAGCGGGTATATGTCCCAATCTCATTACCTCCTTCAAAATGACCGTTCCAACATTTTCCAATTCGATCCATTTAGTACAACTTTTTTTTGCAACTATAGAATTAACGAGGATGAGAATATCAAACCCGCCGAGTTCTAAATTCTCACGTTCATATTGAATTGGAGCAAAAAACTTGATAAAGTGTTAAAGGTTCCTCAATAAAGTACTACGTGTTACATAAGCAACAATCCTTAATGCTTATGCTTCACCTGCACACTCTTATACTCACTCATGTTTGTAAAAGTTTTTTTTGTCTATAAATCCGGTTCGTTGATAAAATATGTGTTATTTTGTCTGTGCAAATTTTGCACAAACAAAATATTGTCTGTGAACGAAACTTACAGAAAGAAAGCCTTCACAAACATAGGTAGGAATACAAGTGAGCATAAGAGTGGATACAAACACTATTTTTGTTACATAAGGGATGGAGTATTTATGAAAGTGAATACTATGAGGTTAGGGCCGCCTTACGTTTAGAAGTCATGTTTAATAGCATCCACAATACTACAATGTGTACGGTGTACATGTGGCATAATAGATAGTCACATAAATTTTATTCAAATGAACTGTCTCTCTTTGTTTGAATGATTTTCTACAATTTAACACCGAAAGCTCTATACAAAATTAGTGTTATAACTTAATTATCCCAATCAATACAATAATAGTGTGTGTGAGTGTATCTTTTAGCTTTGACACAATCACGATTGATCATTTAATTTGTAATAATTATAAGAAAGTTAGCGGTGGGTAATAAATGAACAATGAACATGTGGAATATTAAACTATCGAATTTAAAACTATACATGAAAGAGTACTATAGTACGTAGCAAATAGCACTTGATGTATTATTGGATTACTAGCCGATCAAATAAACTCAGAAAACATTGTACACATCTAGTAAACATTATATATTTATAGTTCGGAGAAATTGTGCATTGATAAATGGCCAATGAACATACAAACATGTATTTATACATCAAGATGTAATTCCTTATATGTGACCAAAACAATAGGCTAGTACTCCCTCCGTCCAAAAACAACTTCCCACTTTCATTAAATGGATGTCCCAAAATTAACTTCACACTTCTTCCCACTTCCTTATTTGGCAAATTATTTACATCAAAACCGTGCTTACCAGTGTCAAACAGTGCTAAACAATGCCCAAACAGTGTCAAAACAGTAAAATTTACCCCCAGTAAATTTATTTTCATAATATGTGTGGAAAACGAAGTGTGAAATTATTTTTGGGACGGAAGGAGTAGTAGATACAAATATGATTTAATAACTTTTAATGACCATAGTTGTATTTAAAATTTACATATAGTGACTGCACAAGTATGCATGCAGTCACTAAAAGTGACTTAGTCATAGTTTTATCCATAATGTTTGGTTAGTAATATTATAGAAAAACAATGAATTGTTCTAATTTATGAACCACTCCAATGCATTTATTTTAAGCAGAGATTAAGATGTTTTTAATTGGGCTAATTTTTTTTGGACGTATCTGATATGATTTGATTTGTTTAAGTTTAGTCTGGTATGATCTGGATTGGTCTAGAAAATGCCTAGTGTATGTGTATTCTACAGCTGTCAAAATATGGTCTATTAAAGTCTAGTTTGGTCTATTCTGGTTTATTCTAAACAGTCTAAAATTAAAATAAGTCAACGTAAAAACATAGATTGATTGGTCCGAGTGAATCAAGATGTTTTTATTTGGAATGAAATTTTATTGTCTGGTTTGATTTGGTAAATGTCTTGTCTTTGTGTATTTTATAATTATCCAAATCTGATCTGGTAAGATCTGATCTGATCTAGTTTGGTCTAAGATTGAACAGTCCAAGTAAAAACATCCTAACACGTACTTGATACCATTACAAACGAAATCGTGATGGACCATTTTCAAAAAATGAAAACTCGTCGTGAACATTTGTAACATGTAACATTTTTCGTCTTCCTAATATTTGACTATTTCATCTTTTGAAGATAATTTATACGTATTATATGATTATTCAATTTTTTTTCACTCTTACTTAATGGTGCCCCCAATGGTTAGGATTTGAGCTAATTCCCTAAATGGGACTAAAATAGAAGATAATTGTCCAAATAGGTCTTTCATTCGAAATTATGTTTCATAGGACTTAAAACCACCTTCTTGTACAATTATGCCCTTAATGAAATTTTATATCAATAATTAAATATGTAAAAAATGAAAATTGCTAAAACCCTAAAAATTTCAATGCTTGCAATTGGACTGCCACCATCGTCACCCCCTGTTGCCGACATCGCCTCATGCTGTCGTCGTCCTCGTCGGAGAGGTCTACTGTTTCACCCCCACCAACGCCGCCATACGTCGCCTCCTCACCGGTGCCACCATCCATCACCGCCGGGTGGCGTCGCCCAACCAACGATGCAATCCGTCCCTATCACCATCATTTGTCATCTCTGGTGCACCACCGCTAGCTCCACCTCCAAGCACCGTCATCGTCATCGTCACAACCTTGACGCTTTACATCTGCCATTAGTTTGGCAGATTTAGTATTGAAGAGAATTTAAAATCTGCCATGAATAGGATTTTTCATATCTCCCATAAAATTGGCAAATTTATGCCGGAAGCTTAATACAAAAATGTCATAAACTTGGCAAAAATATGAAGTCAATATTCCCAAATTCAAAATTTTAAAATGAAATAAGCACTTTAACACAATAAAAAATTAAAAATACAAAGCTATTGACAAAAATAGAAGATTTGATTTACACAAAAACGTTTTTGCCATAATATGACTGTCAGTGTACACATTTCTGCCATAAACTTGGCAAAATCTGAAACCATCATCCAAACTTTTGGAAAATCAGAACTATTAAAAAACTAAGAAATCAGAAATCTAAAAATACAATAAATTCAAAATAGAATTCCTAAATTTGGCAAAATCATTGTCAAATTCCAGAAAAACAGAAGAATATGAGGAAAATCAGAAAAATTCAAGGTCAAATCTCAGAAAAATAGAGAAATAGGAGGAGGAGTAGATCGGAGAAGAAGAAAAGGAAGAAGGAGTAGGAAGAGGAGGAGGAAGAAGAGAAGAAACATGTGATGGCATGTGGTGGAGTCGGTGTGATGGCAGGGGCGTGAAGCGGGATGGTTAGCGGCGGTGTACGTGGCCGCGCGCAGAGAGAAGGCCGTAGGGAGAAGTCGTTCGATTTCTATGCGCAGGAAGATAACCGATAGATGTGTGCAAGAGAGAGAAGGGGTTAAGATAGAAATATACGGAGTAGAATTCTAGGGATTAATTAGAAGAAGAGTATTAATGGTATGTAATTTTACTATGTTTTCAAATATGACTAATATAATCCTATTTAAGGAATAAAAAACTTAAGGTCCTATTAATGAATTTTTATAATGTTTTAGTCCAACTTAGGACAATTACTATTAGGATTTCTGGATCCGCTCCTGGTATTAACATTTAACAATCAATGAATAATGATTAATGAAAATGGGGGACGCTTATGTTGTGGGCGTTGTTCCATTTAACATGAAAGGAAAAAAAGTTAATGTTACAAATAATAATTAACGAAATAATTAATCACGTTTTAAATACACCAATTGTCATCTAAAACTCCGTATTTCACCAATGTTCAGTCTGACTAAAAAATTGGTCAATGAAAACATTACAAATTGCATTGACTCATCCGTTAGACACCAATTGCTAAAAAGGATTTTGTTGGAGACGTACTAATATGGATCTTTTCATCTCCCCTCCTCATCACGTTTCGGCGCCAAGCACTAACGACTTGTTTGGTCCACAGGTACCCAGGATGGAAAATGAGTGAAGAAATTTTGGCCACCTCGGAATTAACGGTGCATTTTGGCCAAACACACCCTAACTTGTTTAGCCAAAATTGAATCAGATTGGCGAACTTCCAATCTTTTGATACTCCGGCGAGTCATCGTCGTCGTCATCATCGCCGCCGTGGTCGCTGGTGGAGATGGTGGCCGTTAGCTCCTTGGCCCTCCTGGCTTGCTCTTCCCAATCGGTCCTCCCCAAAACCAGCAACATGGTCAAAGCACAGGAAACCTGCGCCGCCAGTAATCCGATCCAAAGCCCTTGAAAATCGAAACCGGCGAAAAAACCCAGCCACACAGCCACCGGCATTCCGACGAGGTAAAAACAACCCAAATTTATATTCGCCGCCAGCTTCGGCCTTGCCGTCCCTCTCAACGCGCCGCACCCGGTGGTCTGCGGGCAGTTTCCGAGCTCGCACAGCCCAATGATCGGCAAAACCGACGCCGTCAACGCTATGATTTCCGGGTCTTGCGTGAAAATCCCGCCCCAAATGTTCCTGACAAAAACCCCAAACGTCAGCGCGGCTATCCCGCATATAAAGCTCCCGCAGAGTCCAAGAACGGCGGCCAGTCTCGCCCTTTCCGGCCGCCCGGCTCCTAGCTCGTTCCCTACTCTTGTGGACACTCCAAAGCTCAGAGAAGACGGGAAAATGTAAATCAAAGAGGTCGTTTGGATCAAAATCCCCATAGAAGCCACCGTGATTCTTGGATTAACCAAAACCCCACAAAACAAGGTCATCATCTCGTACCACCACCATTCCAAACACACACTAATGCAACTCGGGACAGCCAAATTCAACAATGACTTATACCCTTTCATAAGTGTTGTACAATCGATACCTCCTTTTCTGAAATGCTTTTTGTAAATCCCGGCCACGGCCACGTAAGAGATCAGGGAGCCCACGAGGTTGAAGTTACACCAAACGCTACCCAATGCCACGCCCCTGATCCCAAGACCCAGAACGGAAACTAGGACATAGTTGATCGGGGCGTGGATAAGGGTCGCGAAGGCTGCACAGTAAGTTAGGGGAATAGTCACTGACTGGGAACGTAGATAAATTCGCAAGGGGTGAAGAAAGGAAAGAGCCACAAGATCAGGGAGGGAATAGAGAATATAAGATTGAGCTTCCTTTGAGATATCTCTATCTTGGCCGCACAAAATTAACACCTTCTCCATGTTACACCATAGAAAGGCAATGGGGATGGATGCAAGGAGTAACAAAATGATGGTCCTTTGTAAAGTAAGCTCAATCAGCTTAAACCTCTTCGCGCCAAAGGCTTGGCCGCAAATAGGCTCCATACCCATAGCTAGGCCGGAGAGGATGGAGTAGCCGGTAATGTTTGCGAAGCCTATGGCGAGAGAACCGCCCGCTAACGAGAGATCACCGAGGCGGCCGAGGAAGAGCATGGAGATCATGGAGCGGGAGTAGAGAAGAAGGGCGGTGAAGATCATGGGGAAAGCTATGTTGGATAAGCATTTTGCTTCTTTTGCAGCAAGGGCGAGATGGGTTTGTTGGTCTTCCTTTTTGGTTTCTGAAGAAACCAGAGGAGACTTCATCTTTTGTGCAGAGTATATAGAATGGAGAAGGCAGAATTGCGATTGATTGTGGTGATATAGAGTACTAATGAGAGAGAATATAATCAAATTTTCAAAAAGTTGAGTAACCATGTACTGGATTGTTATTTATAGCATTGAGACCACACCTACGACAGGTATTTGTTTAGGCCGTAAGTTTAGATGAGCAGAATAAATTGAATATTGGACTACCAATATTTTCTGTCATACCAAAACTATTATGTTACAGAAATTTCGCTATACTACATTTTGGTATACCAAAGTTTCGTTTAGGTATACCGAAGTTTCATTTGGGTATACCGAAGTTTCGTTTCGGTAATGGTACGATGTCGGTAAATTGTCATACGTGTCTCTCAATACAATAAATTATTATAGATTAAAAAATATATAAAATCAGTGTTAGTAGCGATATATTTAGTTCATTATTTAAATGTTATAACTTACAAATAATAATCTATTGATGTCATATTCAATATTGAAAATAATTAAGGCAATATAGATATAATTTAATCAATAGTGGTCTCTAACAAAGAAGAAAATTATTCAAACATAGATATAAAATCATTTATCCCTAATACGATGTTGTGTATTTAGTCATTTCTTGTAATTTTAAAAAGATATTTTAATAGGATTTTCGGTATAACGGTATAGTGGTACCATACTGAAGTAATTCAGTACAATATCATATCATACCGAAAATGTTGATATACCTAAAGTTTCGATAAATCTGGTATTTTTCGATATGGTAGATGCGCTATATCGATGCCTTCTTCTGATGCCAAAGCAAAGGAATAACACCAGACTGGTGGTCCTGAGAGTATATTTATATGAAATAAGTATCCAAGTACAATAAGGAAACTAACTAATAATTAATTCTAATTATTGCACTATTACACCCCCTCAATCTATGCAGGAGGAACTACGTATAGATTGTCTCGTAAAAACAAAAACTGCTGAGGAGCTAAACTCTTGGTGAAGATGTCAACCAGCTGAAACTTCGTAGGAACATAGTTACTGCACCAGGAGATCTCCATGGGCCACTCGTTCACGAACAAAATGATAATCAATATCAATGTGCTTACTGCGAGCATGCTGAATGGGATTGACATATAAATATGAAGCAGATACATTATCACATAACAAGCGAACCGGACGAGAAAGAGGAAAACCGAGCTCAAACAAAATGGACCGAATGTGTAATGTATCCTGAACTGTGTATGCAATGGCTCTATACTCAGCTTCAGTCGATGAGCGGGAGACAGTAGGTTGTTTCTTGGACCGCCAGGAAATCAAATTAGGACCAAGAAAAACAGCATATCCAGACGTGGAACGACTGTTATCAGGACAACCAGCCCAATCTGCATCAGAGTAGGCCAGAACTGGGTGTGGGAGTGGCGATGGTTGAAGATGTAACCCATAGGTTTTAGTGCCCTATAAGTACCTGAAAATTCTCTTAACAGCCAACATATGTGAGGTACGGGGAGCATGCATAAATTGAGATACCAAGTGAACAGCATATGTAATATCAGGTCTAGTCATAGTTATACTGCAATGCACCTACCATGCTACGATACTCGGTAGGATCAGCAAGTAACTCACCATTAGCTTGGTTCTAGTCAGTAATGGCGTGCGAACAGATTTAAGTGTATGAAGATGAAAACGGATGAGAAGATCAGATACATATTTGGCCTGAGACAAAAATAAACCTGAAGAATTGTGCACAGTCTGAACCCCCAAGAAAAAATGAATATCCCCTAAATCTTTCATAGCAAAATATTTCCCTAGGAGAGAAAAAAAATTACTAATAAGAGTAGAGGAACTGCTAGTAATAATAATGTCATCCACATATAGGAGCAAATAGATGATATGTGTATCCTGACGAAAAATAAACAATGAATTATCAGCACGACTACAAACAAATCCATGAGTGAGAAGAAAACTACTGAAACGATGAAACCATGCCCGGGGAGCCTGTTTGAGACCATAAATGGCCTTGCGCAAGCGACAAATATGATTAGGAAATTGAGGATGAACAAACTCAGGTGGTTGACGCATGTAAACCTCATCTGTGAGATGACCATGAAGAAATGCATTTTTAACATCTAACTGACGAATAGGCCATTTAAAAGAAACAGCTAATGTAAGAACAATGCGTACAGTGGTGGGTTTAACAACAGGACTAAAGGTTTCAGAGAAATCCACTCCAGCTTGCTGTTTAAACCCTTGGGCAACCAGACGTGCTTTATGTCGTTCAATAGAGCCATCGGGCCGATATTTAGTTTTATAAATCCATTTAGACCCAACCAAATTTTTGCTAGAGTCAAACGGTACTAGATCCCACGTTTTATTAGTGATAAGTGCATTAAATTCTTCAGTCATAGCCACTCTCCATTTAATATCTTTATTAATTATTAGCCATAGAAAAACAAGTTGGATCAGGAACCAAAACCGCAATGTTTAGATTAAAAATAGTTTTGGGTTTAAAAATTCCTGATATAGAGCGTGTTTGCATGGGATGTATATTTTCATGTAGGGAATTACCAGAACTCCGATCATCAGCCACCACCCCCTCGGTCGAGGCCACCGAATCCGACGAGTCAGTAGATGGGGAACCCGGACTCGGAGAATTGCGGCCAGCTGGGATGTCCGTAGTGGAGGACACCGGAGAAACAGCCGGCTGGAGTGACGGGTGCTCTACCGGCGGTGAGCTTGACGGCGGTGATGGTAAACGCAAATCCAAGGAAAAATTCACAGGGGTCATGGGTGAACCAGTAGCAGCTGAAGACTCAGAAGAAGTCCGGGAAAACGACAGTGGGTGCGGCTGTATAATGGTAGACTCAAAGCAAGGAGAGGACACTAACTGGGAGTATGGAAAAATATTTTCATGAAACCTAACATTGCAACTAATATAAATTCTACCAGTTTTCGGGTCCAAACAATGATATCCTTTATATTCAGACGCATACCCCAGAAATACACATTGAACGGAACGAGGAGATAGCTTATTTGCAGAAGTGGCAGGAAAATTTGGATAACAGGCACAACCAAACACACGCATAAAAGAGAAATCAGAGGTCCGGTGAAATAATTTTCTATATGGAGAAAAACTAGTGAATTTAGTGGAAGGGAGACGATTGATAATATAAGTAGCAGTCAAAATAGCCTCAACCCAAAAACTGGCTGGTAGACCAGCATCAATAAGCATGGATCTAGCCAATTCAAGTATATGACGATGTTTTCGTTCAGCTAAACCATTCTGTTGAGGTGTGTCAGGACATGATTTGCGAAAAAGAATGTCATTATTACTAAAAAATGACCGCATACTTAAATTATCAAATTCACCCCCTCCATCACTCTGAAAAATTTTAATTTTATGATCAAGTAAATATTCCACCAGACACTTAAATGATTTAAAATGCTCAAAGACTTCACTTTTACGGCGCAATGGGTAGATCCAAGTAAAACGGGAAAAATCATCAATAAAGGAAACATAATACTTGAAACCAGAAGAAGATAAAACTGGAGATTGCCACACATCTGAATTTATTAAAAATAATGGTTTAGTAACATAATGACAAACATCTTGAAAGGGTAATCTCTGAGATTTACCCAATTGACACGAAGAACAATCATGAGTAAAAGAGGACACACAACAAATTTGACCAGATTTTCTAAGACCATCTAAAACTCTACTACCACGGTGTCCGAGACGGCGATACCACAGAGGTCCATTCGCCACACTAGAAGCAAGAGCCAGAGTCGGGGAAGAAGACAAACGAATGGGATAGAGACTGCCGCCACTGGAAGCTTGAAGAAGGATTCCCCCCGTGGTTTTGTCCTTTAGCAAAACAGAAATATTGTCAAAAATAACCATGCAATTATTGTCAGAACACAATTTTTGAATGAATAATAAATTATATTTAATTTTTGGAACATGGTAAACAGATTTTAAATGGAGAAGCCTTGAAAGAGAATTAACAGACATATCACCAATATTTTTAATGGGTAAAACAGTGCCATTTGCAACAGTAACATTAAGAGGTCCGGAATAAATAGACTTATTAACTAAATTACCTTCCTGAGGGGTCATATGCGCAGAAGCACCGGAGTCTGGAAACCAGACAGCGTCATTTGGGTCACCCATGGGTGCAGCAAGTGCTGAAGCAGTAGGCTGATTAAAACGGGACGGACAAGACACTGCAGAATGACCTGGAGAATAGCAAATTTGACAAACAACCAGTGGGGGAATGGAACAAAATTGTCCATCTACTCACGGTGAGCCTGCATAACCATGGTTAGTACATATAACTGAACCTGGTCGTGTAGGAGCTGGCGAACCCGGGTAATAACCCTGCTGAAAATACCCGGCTAGAGGTTGTCCGGGTCATGGCTGATGGTAGGCGCCCTGCTGGCCGTAACCTGGAGCACTGTACAGGTGCTGCTGCTGTCCATATCCTCGGCCGCGTCCTCGCAACCCCCGTCCTCGTCCGCCGCGGCGACCTCAGCCGCGATTAAAGAAATTGCTGCCGCGAGGATCTCCCCCAGGTGCAGGTGCTGCCGCCGGAGCCGCGGGCTGAGTAGCAAACGCCGCAGGTTGGGGCGTGGTTTCTTGAGCACGAAGGTAGCGTAGGCGGTTCTCTTGCTCCATGAGCTTGGTCCGTAATTTGTCAAAAGTGAGACCCTCAGGAAAAGTAGTCAAGGTAGTAATGATGGACTCATAATCCGGACCAAGTCCCAAAAGAGTTTGTTCAAGTAGATCTTTCATAGACACCGGGGAATTAATTGTGGCTAGGGCATCCACAATTTTTTGAATTTCACGCATGTACTGTTCAATGGACTGATTTTCTTTCTTTTTGGAACCTGAGAACATTCCTTTTAATTCCATTGAACGAGCCATACTAGCAGCCATAAATCGAGACTCTAGACGATCCCAGATGGTAGCAGAGGTCTGGAGAGTGTGAACCTCAACAAGTATATCACGAGATAAAGTAGCAAACAGCCAAGAACAAACTGTTTGATTTAGTTTTAACCAATAATAATACTCGTTGTTCACAATCTCTCGAAGAAGATTATCAAAAATATATTGAGGAGCAGTAATCGTACCATCAAGAATACCCATTAAGCCGTGTGAGACTAGGAATGACTCAAATTGTGTGCGCCAAGGAAGATAATCTTCAACCGCATCAAGCTTTGTGGTGACAATATGAGTAACATTGGAAGTCGAAAAACCCATAGCTTTTGCAATAGCCTCCAAAGAGGAGACCGGAGCCTCTGCTGGCCGACGGTGCACTGGAGCAGTTGCTAGCGGCGCTACTCCCTGCGCACCGACAAAAGTGGGGCCGCAAAATTGTAGGCGTGAGGGCGATGCCGGAACCGACGTTGGATCTGGCATGCGACTACCGCGGGCTGGAGAAGACCAGTCAAAAACCGGCGGCACCCATGTATTCGGATCTAGGGACGAGCTGCTCATCGGGAATGGCGCTACGAAGGAAGGCTGCAAAACTGCGGAGGTTGAGCCAAAACTTAAAGAAGCCGGTGCAGAGGATGTGGAAAAGGCGGCCGGCATCGTTACGGAGGAGACCGCCGCCGTGAGAGGTGGTGCGGTGGTGCTGTGCGATGCTGCCACCGTGAGTGGAACGGTGGTGGGGTGTTCGGCGGCCATAGAGAAGGAAAAAAAATAGGTTAAAAACCTAGGGTCTTGATACCATGTGAGAATAATAAACATGCTTAACCAGACTGGTAGCCCTGAGAGTATATTTATATGAAATAAGTATCTAAGTACAATAAGGAAACTAACTAATAATTAATTCTAATTATTGCACTATTAATATATGCAGTCTTTTAAACCAATTAAAATTGTACATAAAAATCAAAGAGAATAACATGTTTTAATAATTTACTCGTAAGAGCTGTTAAAGTATTTGTTTGAAGGAGTTATTGTTTTAGTACCTTGCTTACTCGTATGAGTTGTTAAAATACTTGTTTGGAGAATCACCTTTTGAAAATAATACACTTGCAACTTTGAAAGAAATATTTACTTTGAGAAATATCTTTATTGAAACTGATTTTCGTATATAAGTTATGCAACTTTTATTTTTCACCAAACCTATAATTTTACTTAGGTTTGATAAATATGAATATTTGAATTTACAAATATGAGTTGTGTTTTAAAGGATGTTTCATGTATACAGATTATACATGTAGTATGAATAATAAAGGCTAAGTATTTCAAAAAATGTTATTTTAAGCTATAAATGTTATTTGGACTATATATAAGAATTTTAAAGAAGTATTTTTGAGAAGTTATATTTAACCCGTACTATGAAATTTACTCAATGCTTATAAAGGCTAATTACATTGCTATATAATAACTATTTCGAGATGTGGCCATATAAATATTATTTAATCTATTAACATTAGTTTGGACTTTGGAGAAAATGTATTTTGCTCCTATTCGGAGGAAGGCATCGTTTGGATCTTTTCCTTTACTCGATAGGCAAACCACCCATCGGTAGGCCGGGTAAATGTCAGGAACATTTGTCGGATTTTGATAAAATAAAATAATTACAAAAGGGGCAGCAGGTATATCGAAACCACTCCAGAAAGGGCGTACCTCTCAAAATACAATCAGAAATGATATATTTAATAATTAAATCTAAAAGAAGGAATTCCAAAAAATCTATAAGATAAGCTTTTCTAACAGGACTAGAATTAAAAGGAATAGGCTGGACCGGAGATTGAACTCCCAAATGATGGGGCGTTCAATTTCCTTCACGTCATACCTGCGTCAAAGAAACCATTTTCCTATTCGAAAGGAGTAACATTTCCTTTATTGCATCCTCCCATCTTCCATTTCCCTCTTCAGCGATGTAGCTCAACGCAACCAAAGAATTCATTTCCACTCAAAAGTTCTCATATCCCCAGATGTAGCTTGAGTAAATGTGAATTTAAAGAGTATTTGTCTATTTGATAGAAGAGAGCGCGGAAGCAGTAATCTCAAATGAAGAAGATGAACGAATGAATTCTTAGGGATTAGGTTTGGAAATACAGTATATATACTAAAGGCCTAAAAGACTACTCTAATGTAAAATATAAGATGGGTTAAAATAACAGGCACAATACAGAATAAAACAGTCCAATCTTTTATTCTTTTGACGCCCCCTCAAGATGAGCATGGATGTCCAACAGGTTTATCTTGATTGCAAATTGATTGAAGAGTGAATTTCCAAGAGGTTTGGTGTATATATCTGCAAATTGACAGTTGTTAGGAATGTGTAAGATAAATGAGACCTGAATTAATTTTTTCTCTTATTAAATGGCAATCTAATTCAATGTGTTTAGTTCTTTGATGTTGAATAGGATTATGTGCAAGATAGTAAGTGGATTTGTTATCTGTATAAAGAGTAATAGGTAGGGAAAAGGGAATTTTTAAATCTTGAAAAATGTAAGTGAGCCATTGAGCTTCACAAACTGCATTAGCTGCAGCCCTATACTCTGCTTCAGTAGAAGATCTACTGACAACAGATTGTTTCTTGGATTTTCAAGAAATTAATGATTCACCTAAATAAAAACAATAACCATATATACTTCTTCTAGTATCAATACATGAATCCCAATCAGAATCAATGTAAGCTTGAATATGAAAAGTAGATTTAGAGGGATAGAACAGATCTTTTCCTGGAGAACTTTTGAGACATCTTAATACCCTATGTGCAACAATCATATGAATATTAGGAGGACAAGAAAGAAAATGGCTAAAAGTTTGGACAAAATAAGCAATGTCAGACCTTGATACAGTAAGATAAAGTAATCTGCCTATTAATGTTCTATAGCTTTTAAGGTCTGTTAAAAGAGTACCATCATTTTTGAAAGTTTTATTTTGGAATCCATAGGTGTAGAAGAAGGTTTAGAAGTAAGATTGCCAAAATCAGAAAGAATATCAAGGGTGTATTTTCTTTGATTTAAAACCAGTCCAGTTTCAGATCTAGCAATTTCTATACCTAGTATGTATTTTAGCTCACCAAGATCTTTAATGGTAAATTTATGATGTAAATAGGACTTGAAAGAAGTAATTTCATTCATATCATTACCTGCAAGAATAAGATCATCAACATAAAGCAATATCACAGTAAAAGAATTATTATTGGTTTTAGTGAAAAGGGAAAAATCAACTTCAGGTTGTTTATAACCAAAAGATTTTAGAGATTCAGAAAGTTTAAAAAAACCATTGTCTAGAGGCTTGTTTTAAACCATATAAACTTTTAAGAAGTTTACAAACTCTATGATCATTATCACCTAAGTAACTAGGAGGAGGTTGCATATAAATTGTTTCATTTAAATCTCCATGTAAAAAAGCATTATTTACATCTAATTGATGTAAATACCAATGTTTAGCACTAGCAACAGCTAAAAGAATTCTGACAGTGGTTAATTTAACAACCGGAGAAAAAGTATCAAAATAGTCAAGGCCTTATTCTTGAGTATAGCCCTTAGCCACTACTCTGGCTTTATACCTATCCAAAGAACCATCAGATTTAAGTTTAGTTATAAAAACCCATTTACAACCAATAATATGTTGATCTTTAGGAAGATCAACAAGAATCCAGGTGTTATTATCTTCAAGAGCTTTAATTCCAGTATTCATGGAATTTTTCCAATCAGAAGACTTAATGGCTTGTTTATAATAATGGGTTCAATAATATTTGAAAGAGATGCAGTAAAACAGTGATGAGAAGAGCTTAAATTGTTGTAAGAAATATAATTTTGTATAGGATACCTAACAAAGTTACAAGAGGGCTCAGAGACATTAGGAATAATAGAAGTAGGTAAATTATATTCAAAGTCCTTTAAATGAATAGGAAAAGATCTTACTCTGGTAGATTTCCTTGAAGAATTGTGATCAATCTGATCATTATCTGTCTGCATACTACTGGAAGAATTATTAGTAACAGTCATTAGTGGAAGAATGTGCATTACCACGCTGAAAAATATGTAGTATTATATTCTAGATGCATGTGCATCGCACGGGTACTACGTCTAGTTCATTAACAACAGGAATAGCGTAAGAATTTATTAATTCAAGGATAAAACACATTGTACTTGAATCAATACACTCTAACCGTACGTGATAATAAATACTAGTATATTAGTGGAGAACTGCATGAAAACATTCTAGATGCATGTGCATCGCACGGGTACTACGTCTAGTTCATTAACAACAGGAATAGCGTAAGAATTTATTAATTCAAGGATAAAACACATTGTACTTGAATCAATACACTCTAACCGTACGTGATAATAAATACTAGTATATTAGTGGAGAACTGCATGAAAACATTTCTTATGCACGTTCTTACATGTCGAGTACACATTTAGAGCTGGAATGTTTCAATTTGTCGTTACCCAATAAGTAAATTCATGCCGCGTAATAATGTAGACAAAAAAACGCATATCTTGCCTTGTGAGTCCTTAACACATAACAGTATCTCCAACCTCCCGAATCAAATGGAATCTCGTGGGTATATCCTCCAACTGATCAAGAAATGCAGTATTTAAGCATCGACCTGCGGAAGAATCGCATTGCCAAGTTGCCAACAAAGGAAACAGAAAGTCATGTATGGGTTCTGTTGATATTCTTTCTTATGGAAAAACATGGTGGAAAGTAGTGTCTGTATGAGAACTTTTTAGCAGACTTTAATGACGCTTCTCCATAGTGACATTGTGAAGTTTCATAAAGTCAGTGTATCGCTAGAAATTTATATAATATGTACTCCCTCAGTCCCATAAAATTCTTCCAATTTTCCTTTTCGGGTCGTCTAAAAATATTCTTCCCACTTACCATTTTTGACAATTTGTGTGGCTCACATTCATCTTACCTTTTTCTTACACAATTACAACCATGCATTTCCACTCTACTCTAACTTCCTTAATTTGCGTGGCAAGTCAATGTGGGAAGAATTTTTTGGGACATAGGGAGTATTAATTTCTAAATATGAAATATATCGATAAATAATTTTTTTGACAAAATATTGATTAATAAATATATCCTGAAACTTTAATATTTATGAATTCCCCCCACATCTCCTATCCTATATTTTGTAAACTCTTGTTTCTTGCATTTGTCATTTCCGTGCTATAAAACAAACACCTCAGAATTAGAGCCTAGTCACACTTAAATTCAGTAACTAACCGAGCTCCTAACTTTTACCTAGAGCTTACCATTATCCACAAACATTTTAATGAGGAACAGGGACGAAACCGCTTCAGAGGCATGTGTTACAGACCCGACACTGCATTTAGAGAGTCTGCAAATTTCACCATATTCGGGTGAAATAGGATTTAGGAGAATTATTTCATCTACCCGGTGAAGCAACTCGTGCCTAAATTGCTTAACACCCTGCCATGTAAGAAAAATCAAAAGGACAAGTTAATATTTAAGAGCAAGATTTTTGTAATTCAGAAATTACAAAACATGAAGTTAGCCATGTGGTTTAGGAAAAGAAAAAGAGCCAAGAAAATCTGATAATGTTACCAAACAACATCCACGAATTATTTTATCACAGCAAAGCAACTCGGTCCTGGCTCGCTTCCCATTCTGCAAAAGTAGGGGAAAACATCAAAACGGTATTCTGCAAGTTATTTTCTAAACAACCATACTTCATTAGTCATCACTCATCCCAAAAACAATGTCTGAGGAGTAAAATCTTTCCAGCTGTTAAATATCAAGACACAAACAACTCATGCTTTGCCTTAACACTCCCACCCCAAGTAGAACATCAGCACAAGAGTCAACAAATAAATGTGCAACTCATTATCGATGACAACAATTATTAGAAAATCTCAAGTCTCGGTCGTCATACATCTTTCCTCAACAGTGTAATTTTTTTAACCAAAACATCTATTTGCTTTAGGGATTCAGACATTCAAGGAGATACATCTACCTCTAAACACCCTGTAATGACAATCTGATTCACGGAGTTTTGGTCACGTGTACCAGTGGCGCACAAAAGGGGCTAAATTAATTGATCCACATGTTGTCCTAAAGATTCCCCTTTACTTATTCTAGTTGTTTCCTTTTTACATACTACGCAGCTTTCCTTTTTCTAGTTGTTTCCTTTTATTAAGCTTTCCTTATTTTAGACAATCTCTCATTAACAAGTTTGTAGAAATTTCAATCCAGTTCCTATTATTGTTTA
The DNA here is from genome assembly GCA_945859875.1 of Cuscuta europaea. NCBI lineage: Eukaryota > Viridiplantae > Streptophyta > Magnoliopsida > Solanales > Convolvulaceae > Cuscuta > Cuscuta europaea. The sequence goes on along the minus strand of CAMAPE010000019.1, from coordinate 4,515,352 downwards.
GGACACTAATTTCTACCTATTTAGGGTCATAAGTTTGAATAAAATGTCAAATTTGGAATATTTGATCTCTTAATTTGCTGGTGGAACCACAGATTGAGATCACCTTTCTTGACTAGGGCAGAAAGTTACTTGGGGTTTTTATTCCAACGCCATAGCTTCAAATCCTGCTGTTCATCATCAACGGCCTTTGACTAGATCTTGTACCAAGGCCCTTAACACAATCCAGTGTCTCCATCCCGTCATGAATCTTCTATTCTTCATCTCATTGAAATGAAAATACCACATGAAGTTGCAGTTTGGAAATACAACACAACACTGAACAGGGGTATTCTGTGGGCAGCTTATCACTTATTTTTTGCAAACATTTTATTGGCTTGGCTTATTGATGCCAATGAATCCTCTAATCTTACCATCTTAGATAACTACTCAATAATTATTGAAAATAAAAATAATGGTATTAATTAATTACTTAATTAATCAATAATACCCTGTGCAAGTATACCAAGCAGAAAGTAGTAATCTGACAACAATATATAAATTATTAAGTACACATGGTAAATAAACAAATAATGTACAACACAAATATTATATTACCTCCGTCCCAATGGACTTTGCACTACTTAAGTTAGGTGAGAAATAAGAATAGTAAAAATTGTGTGGTTGAAGTTTGTGAAGAGGAGAGAGAAATGAGTAGAACCTCAAAATAGTTACTTTAATGGGAAAGTGGCAAAGTTTTTTGGGACAACCAAAAAAGGAAAGATGGCAAAGTCCAATGGGACGGAGGGAGTATGAATTATTTGAAAGAAAACAAAGAGCTGTTCAATATATAAACCCATATAGAAATATCTTTCTAAAACCCGATATTACTAGTTGATAGTCAAACCGCTAATACAACCCATTCTCATCAATATACTAGCACAATCCGTACTATGCTATCCACCAACTGCCAGAACAAAACAAAACTAAATGTGTGCCATACAAATAAGATGACAATGTTTCCGGAAACGCATATTATAAATGACATACCTGCTTCATCATACTCATATGAGGTGAATCACCCGGTTGACCACACAAGAGATTGTTGATAGCACGTTCATTGGCAACCTTTGATGTAAGGATAACAATAGCTTTCCGGAAGTCAACAGTGAAACCTTCTTCACCGCTGTATAGAGTACCCTCATCAAAAATCTCTAGAAGGCTACTATAAAGGACCTCATCAGCATGTTCTACTTCATCAAGCATGAAAACACAATAACATCCCCCCTTTACTTTTTCAATCAGCAACTTCTTCACTTCTTCACCTCTGCAATCATTCGTCAACTTGACATATGTAAACAAAGAGTCTCCAGTATAAGATTTTAAAGAATCAGTTAGGCATTCAATCAATTCCCTCTTAGCATCATCATGCAGGCATAGAAATAGGTAATTTCTACTACTAGCGAGCTTATCAACAGCCAATCCCAATGGACCATCAATAATCTTTACTAGAGCAGCAACTATAATACGAGTTGCTTTTGCAGGGCTGGTATCAGTCTTTGATAATTTTCTCTCCTCATTCATTAACTTCTCCTTTTCTTCAGCTCCATGAAACGCTAACACCCCGGTTGTTCTTACTACCTGTGTATCATCATATGACCATCCAGTGTCAAAAGTTTAATACCGGGCCATATTAATATTCAAATAAGGATGTTTTTTCTTGGACTTATTTCAGTCCCAGATCAGATCAGACCAGACTTCAATAGACTAGACCTGACCAAACTTTAACACAGTTAACACTAAGACCACAGATATTCCATACCAAACTAGTTCAGATAAGACCGGACTCAAACAGACCAGACCAAACCAATTAAAACATCCTAAATATAACAAAAATTTAAAAGTATAAGACACTCTCTGGCTGACCAGAGAGAGGGAGAGAGAGTACATTCTCAACTGCGGAGTTTGGATCAACACTCGGTGTAAATGTTGAAAGCAATCTGCAAATGCGCACCAGGCAGTTTGACACACGTTTGAAGTAAGGTTTATCCAATTTGCGTAGTGTCAGATCTCGGACCATAAAAAAATCGTAAGCCGATTGCATTTTTAGCCTTAAATTGGCTAGCAGCCTACCAAAAGTGCCGTTCTCTAACTTGAAATACCAATCAGCAAGAGATCGTTTATTCACTTGAAGCCTAACAGACAGTTCCCCCATCCCAACCAGGGCATCCACATAGACTACAACTGCATAATCATCATAACCTCCTCCGTCTTCACCCGCCAACAAGGGCCTAACTTTTGAAACCAACATTTGTTTCAGTCTCTCTACGCAAGTGGAAATTGACGTCACTCCTGAATTGTATAGCAGCACATTCAATGCAGCATCTGAGATATGTACAATATATCTTCCTGCAAGAACTTCTGCAACAAGTTCCCTTAGCAACATCCTACAAGCAATCTTCTTCCTCTGATTGGACAGAGGATCTATAACAAAAGCTCTATCGAAAACCAGGGAATCCAACAGCTCATACCCATTAAGCTCTTTTGACTACAAATTTTGATGAAAAACAAGCATCTTAATTTCACAAACCATTAAAAATAAAAAATAAAAAATAAAACCTCAAAGCGGATGATTAAGTTGTGTACCATGGAGAGAATTGTTTCTGATGACATTAGTGAACAATTAATTTCATGCTTGAACCCCTCCTCCACAGTTTCAGGATCATCTTCATATAAGCATTTATGATCCTTCGAAAACACTTCAAGTCTACTCAAGGTCATGAAAATAATAGACTTAGAGAAGTCAACTGAGCACCCTCCCCCTCCATTACTGGGTGATGCATCATCCTCATTACATAAAAACTTGAACAAACTCTTCGCACATAAGCTTGCCTCATCAACTCTGTCTAGAAGAAACACCGAATAAGGTCGCTTTTTCACAAACTCAAATAGAGTGTTCTTGAAATGCTCAACTTTACTACTTGACCTATAATAAAAAAGAATATGTAACTTTATGAGAATGAGAAATTTGCACAAGAAGACAAAAATACAGAAAGGGTAAGTTTGCTTCATGGAACAGGTTTTAGAGAGGAAAACAAAAGATAAGGAGAGTAACAGAAAATTATTTTCTTATGTCTGGGACTTCTGGGTTATCCTTGAATATGCAAGGAAAACGAAAGATATTTTTTACGCATATTTAGATTTCTTATCCTTTATGATGAACATAAAAGAGAGCAGATGGGTGTATGAAGGGATCAAAGCAAGGTGAGGTTCCAGGAAGGGTCCCACCACAAGAGTGTATAAGGGGCAAACCTTCCCCCATAAAAACTCGACAAGAGCCTGCACCCAAGACTTGAACCTATGAGTTCTCGGTCACACAACAACACCTTAACTGGTGCACCAAGGCTCCCCTTCAATCTTTATGATTAACATACATAAATACAATGAGTATTAAAAAACTTGTAAAATAAACTCATCAAGTTTTAGCCTATATTTTATCCCCCACAGTTTCCACTCCTTCAAATTTTCCTATATGAAATCCTTACAATCCGTTTTCCCTAGAACTTATTACTGGCTCCAATTAGACTGAAAGGAGGGAAAAAATGGTGTAAAGAAGCAAACTACAATACTACCTTGATAACAGTTCACCAGAGCTTGACACCAGCAATGGGTCATCTGCATACTCAGACATGCTTATGTATACAAACCTGCTCACATCTCCATACCATTGTTCAGACACAGCCTTGGCAATCGCCCTTACATAATACCTATCTTCTTGGCCTACTTTGAAAAGGAATAATCCCCTTGGGCGGTGGGCTGTCACATGGATCTTTCTCATAGAACTCGTGTGGTGGAAGGCTAGAACTTCAAAAATTCCATCCATTACCTTGTCTTGAAGATCCACCACCTGCTGTTTTGCCTTATGGAAGGCTGTTTCCTTGAAAGCGCTAACTGAAGGGAGAAACTCAACGAATGGGATATCAGTCATACTGCTCACCACCTGGATATCACAACTTTGGTTTTTCAATCATAGACTAATAAAGATGAAGCAGGTTTTTAAGAAGATATTGTATTGGATAGACAGTTCCTCATGGCATGTCCCGTGATTTGAAAGTTGGTTTAACAATATCAATCAGAGTACGAATGCAGCAAATATATCAACTCAGCAGTCTAGTGAATTTTTTATGAAGTGGAATAATGTGTGATGATGATGATGATGATCTCAGAAACTTCTTCTCGTTACTTCTTCTATAGAAGGTTGGGCATGATGGGCATCCTTGTAAAACATTGCCGCTAAGTTTTTGTTTATGGAAGAGCTTATAGTGTTTATTGTGAAGAAAATTATTAAGTAAATTTATGCAATTAGTTAGTACTACTAATTTAGTGGCACCGAACTCAACAAGACTACTAGTTTGGTAGTTGGAAACAAGGTGCTGATAATGATGGATAACAGAGATAGATAGTTCCTTAAAAAGCATTCATGAAATAATCAACTCAGGTCACACAGGCATTGTTATGTGTGCTATAGATAGTTCCTTGAAAAGCAATCCACACAAATTAGGTCAAATTGCAGATGCATTGTTAATTATCAAATGGAGAATTAATTCAGAATTATCACGCCGTCAGGAAACATGGGGAAGTAGGAATATACCTCCCAAACATGATTAGTTGTGACTTCCAAGAGACTCCCAAATTGTAGAATCAATTTGCTTTGTATTCTATGCAGCAAAAGATGAATTCTTTTTCTGATCTCTTTAGGTTCTGGAATGTCATCCTTCAATAAACTAGAGGCAAAAGTCTCCAAATCCTTAAGCATGTCAGGGTGGAAAATCCAAGAGAATGCAGATGAGTTCAGTGCTGACTTCCATCTTCTAACGAAATTATCCATGAACATAGATGCTTCATCACGTTCGTGCTTCACCCATTCTAGCCAATCCTGGCTTCCCAGATCCCTACGAGCCTCTTTAATATCAACCAGGGCTCGACACAGTTGATATTGCCTCTGGTAAAACTCACTCTCGTAGTCACAATAAACAAATCTATTTAGCACCAGAATGCATGCTTCCGCAAGTATTATCGATGCTTTCCGTTGGATTTTCGATTCATCTAAAGAAGAATAATCATTTATAGTATCATCGTTAACAAATTTAATCAAGTCCAGGGACCAGGAAGATATATGAACGCAAAGGAAATAATATACCACTTAGTATATAACTATAGATATCCGATTATTACAATTATTTTTCGCATGTAAAAAGATATCACACATAATTACATGTAACTTTCGCATAAAAGTATGTAACTCGTGTATAGCAAGATGTAACTCACACATAACAAGATGTAACTCACACATAATAACTTGTAACTGGAGTATAAGATGATGTGACTTCATATATTATCAAATGTAACTCCAAGCTAGAAGCAAAATAAACAAACTCAATATCTTAAAAACCTCTAAAACATATAAAAGTGATAAAAAAAATATTATAGAAAAAGTGTATGCATATAAAAATATATTACAAAAAAATGTATGAATGTAAAAAAATAAAATTACATAGGCAATATTGGTCTCATTTGAAAGATCATGAAAAATAAAAAAAAATGGTATAAATTTTATAAATATCGGATCAAAAATAAAAAAATTATTAACAATTTTAAGAAATTGAGATATAAAAAATAACAAATGGTGCATGGTGCTCACAATGCACCGGTACCACGGTATAAGTACTGCGGCAGCTCTGTTTGCATAACACGGGTACCATAAAAGAAGGAGAGATTCTTTTAAAATACTCCGAATAATTCAAATAAAATTTGTTTAAAAAAATAAGAAAAGTTATTATATATAAAGTCGGTTGGGTCACTCTGTTTTTGGGTTTAGAACACCCACATTCATACTTCTAATATAATTTGATTTTTTGTGATTTTTACTTTTAAATATTTGCCACATAATTGTCTTAGAAATAATTTCATCCCCTTTGAGGTATTTTCATCCATCGTCCTAGAATAATATGATCTTTTGTGGATTTTGAATTAACAAATTAACTCTAATTTCATAAATAATATCTAAATAATCTGGTTTCATATTTTGATCTCAGAATATTTTATCAATTAATCCTGCCCAATAATCTCTCTCACTCAACCATGCTCCCTGAAATAATCATCCATGTCATTAGAATATCTTTTTGAACAAACACTTAACTTTTGATTTTACACAACGAATTATATAAAAGTCAAAATATATAAGGTTGAAATTGTTTTTCTAACTGCATTGGCTAATGTTATGGTAGACCAACATTTAGCTACATTTTCATATAATTTTTTCTTTATTGTATTAATAAAATAACGTTCTAACCCTAACTTTTTTCATAAATCAACAGAATCCGGAAAATCCAGCCACTTTGGCAAGAACTTAATAAACTCCCATCATTTCATCTAATTTCAATGTTACCAAACTCGCTCATAGTGTTATGTTCATTACACTTGATAAGTGTATAAATTTAAGTTTATACAGTAAAGTTATTGCAAACTTTCACTTACAAGTCATATTTTTGTAAACGCTATTTATTTTAATCATAAAAAAGGCAAGTCGATATTAACCACACTTTATGAATGGATTAGCTAGACTTATTCACATAAATTTAATCTTGCATGTTAAACTTTGTTTTAGAGGAGATTGTGTCTGATATAAGAAAAAATGTCCTCCATAATATAATACTAATCAAAATCATGGTTCAAATTTTTTGAAATGACGAAGTTTTGTGGGACAGGGTGGTTACGCCTTATTGTCCAAGATTTCTATCGACTCACTTAGAAATCTCAACCAACCAAACCAAAGTAGTAGTAGCCCTAACCCACTAGCATCACCATAGGCTTAAGGCAGCTAGAATAATGTGCCCAACTCTCATTGTTCTAAGGTTGCATGTGCTGGTTATGGAATTCATAGGTACAATGCGCAATATATGCATTTAAAAAATGCATGCTCAGGTCTTTCAATAAATAAATGTTGTAAAAGTAAACTGAATAAGAAACAGTATCCAAGGAGAGGTGCAAATGGCCGGCCTCTTCGGCATTATAGGAGAGTTTATTTCAAAATGAATCGGCAATAGATAAGAAACATGTGAATATAATAATGGATAATACCAAGTTACAGATTAACTGAAGCTCTGCTACTTTCTTGTTTATATGGCATGGTTGTGTGTGGAAGGATCTTTCACATGCTTCTACCATTGCTACTTGCTCAAAATATTACAATCATGTTAGTCCCGCACTAGTAAAAAAATGGCTTATAGTGACATTTAATTAGTGTCACTAAACGATTTAGTGACACTCTGAAAGTGTCACAGAAAAGTGGGGCTAGTGACGCTAAATTTTGTGTCACCGTTAACAAGTCACTTTGGTGTCACAAAATTATGACATATAAACATCATAGAGATTTGTGATATATACGTAAGAAGGATTTTTGTGATACCAATGCATCATGCTTTTTAGTGATACACCGACATCAACAAATATAATGATACTAATACACATTCAAATTTTGTAATGGTTTGGTGTCACTAGCCCCACTTTTCTGTGACACTTTCAGAGTGTCATTAAATCATTTAGCGACACTAATTATAAGTGTCACTATATCTTGCGTTCATGACAGATTAGTTTCATTACTTTATATGTTTGCATTCAAGCAATATAGTAATACACCAATTAACCAACTTTAAATACAAACACACTAATAAACATTACAATATAATACTAGTGTTTGGATTTCATCATTGTTAATTCTTCATGTTAGGTTACAACTTCCCCAACAACATAGGCGCAGCCGCGCAGGCTTTCAGTTTCAAGCAAAAATGACGCCACAATTAACCAGGGCATTACATAACGTACAGTTTTACATTCCACAAAACAAAAACCTACAAAAGTATACCCAACATAAAGTTCTCAATGAATTTCACTCCAAAAGTGTTTCTTGCATTTTCCTTCACTCCAAAAGTACACGAACTCCAGACCATCATTCAATCAACCGCATCTGTAAACAAGAAGTACAAGTATAAGAAATTAATCCAGGTTCTGTAAAATGTTAACACAATGAACAAAATAAGTACAATATGGAAAAAAAATCTTACTTTAGGATCAATTTTGTTGCATATGTTGCCCACTCCTCACACACTTGCAAGATGTCTTGTTCAGAGTAGTCCTTTATTGTTGAGAACTAAGAGTATAAAAATACAATGAGTAAAAACATATACAAACTTCGATTAATGTTATCCCCCAAAAAAATATATACAAACAATCCACATTTAACTCACATTCTTTTTCAAGACATTAACATCACAGACAATGTCACTCATGTACTTCATTAAGAAGTATCCACATTCCATAGAAACAGTTTGCTTAGGGCACTAGATAAGTGTCAAGTACAGATTAGTATCATTATACAACATCATGTAAACACGCCGAATACAATTTAGGGCAATGAGGAACATACCATGAGTGTAACCCAATTCAGAGATAACCTCTTCTTTGAAACAGAGGCATGATGAATTTTCACTCCCCTGGTATTCAAATACAAGTTAGATATGAGTACATTATTTTTTCATTGACTTATAAAAGTGTCTATTTTTCAACACAATGCTCTGACTGAAACAATTACAAAAAAGGCATAGCTACATACATGCATTGTGATTAAGTACCACAATGTATGACTAAAACAAGGATAACTTAACTGGTTCACAATTAGTGACAGATCTTTTGATGGATTCTCTCCAATTGAGTCCAAATAGTACATTGTCCATGCCACAACATCAATGGCTACCAACACCCAATGATTGCTACACATTATAAAAAATTCCAGGTTGAAATAAAAGGATACGAATCAGTAGCAAAAAAAGATTTAGTGTAATACTTCTAACCGTCGTAATTACCATGTTTTATAAGGGATCAGTGTGATTTGTCCAGGCAAACCAACACCCAAAAGATCTGCTATATAGCAAGACCTCCTTGTAATGGACTCATCTGAGGGTTTCAATGGTACCGGTATTGCAGCAGACATGCCAAATTGGACTGATATATTACCTCCATTTTCAAGCATCTTATGATATAAGTGCCTACACATTGAATGAAAAAAATTGCATGAAGTTTATTCATATAGAGCTGAAAAACTAACATAAATGAAAAAAACAAAATTAAACACTAATGATAACTTTCAGCATGCATAACTTAAATAAAATATAAATCAAACTTACCTACACCAGATTTCTAGAATAGAATTGTTCACCTGCTCAAAGTTGATTACAAGGCCGCACACTTGCTTATTGAAAATAGATTTAGTTGCAAACCCGAATATTTCAGCATCATGTTCGACCATGTACCCATCTACTAAGCATTTTTCAACTAGCATAGAAAACATCTTCATGCTATTGCTTTTCTCTTTTCTTTTTTCGGCAGCAAACCTTGTAGTTCTTTGCATAATTAGTTTCCTTTTCGGTGGTTGCTTTGACTTCATCTTAGTCCTTCCATGTTCTTTAACAACTACAACACCTCCAGCTTCAACTTCAATCATCTTTGGAATGCTTTCTTCCTTGAGGTGAGGAGGTTCAACCTCAAATACATTTTAGAAGATGATTAAATAATCTTTTATTTCCACAGTTATGACACATAGTTTAATGTAAAAAAACATAAATTCAGATTATTATATTATAAAGAATATGATTATATAGCACCTTTATTTTAGTAGCACCTAGTTCACTCACAACCTGTTCTCATGATGCTTCACTTATGCATGTGTTGTTAGCTGCCCTAAGTACACTCTCCTCGGGAAGATTCTTCATTTGCATGAATCTCAGGGACCTTCTTGAAACTGCTGCAAGATGTTTTTTCTGGGGAGTCAACTTTTGTTCTTCTGGCACTTCAGTTGCCTTAATAACCAAAATTCGGAAGATTAATAGGTTAATAACTTCATAAACATACACGCCATATATGCATACCGTTAATGCCTTATTAGGGAAAGCTATTGTAATTAGTTTATCAACATCAGGATAATATTAGAGATACAAATAATATTGAAAAATACGTTGGATTTATATACCTTTCGCTTTCCTTTTGTATCTCCTTCTTCTTCACTCTCATTTGACTTCCACTCCTTATTCTTGGAGCTTTGTGGGGGCGAGCTCCTGTGGACAGTAACACGATGTCTCTTCACCGGAGTAAGTTTTTGTTGATCTACCTCTTCAGCAGCCTATCAATGATATAAATATATACAAACACATATGTTACTTATTACTAGTATCATTTTGAAATATATACCATATCCATATCCATGTGTATTTAGCACTAGTTTGTCTATTTAACTATATTTCACTATGTAGTCTATGGTGAAAATAAACCTTTGTTAAACTCAGAATTACATTACAAAAGAGTTATAAAGTGCCAATTTGTTGGGAATACTCAAAACATAAGAATGTGTGTATACCTTTACAATAGGAGATTTGTTGGGAATACTTGAACTTCCAATTTCACTTATGGCATGCGACACTTGTGTCCTCATTTCTTCAAACTTCATAACCATCATCTTGTAGCTTTGCTCACACATCTCATGCTCCTTTTCGCGATCAGTTCTTGTCTCTTTTGGCTTGTGGAAGTATTGCGTTGGGGTTATGAAGTGTCCCAACCCTTGAACTCTACTTCCATTGGGTTTTTTCTGAAGAGCAGTGGAAAGAACATCAGTATCCCCACTAGGCACAAACGACCCCTCCTGTACTTTGCGCTTCAGGTCCTCCTAAACAAAGGTAGAGGGAACGAAGTTAGTTGCTAAAGAAGTTCTACTTTAACATTTTTAAATACGAAAAACAAAGTTACACTTACTATTTCATTTGCCACTTCTTTGACATCATCATCATAGGTCCCATCTTTTTTTTCCTGCCAAGCAACCACGTATCACAACGATCAATGTCTTCCAGATTGACTCCAAGTTCTTCTTGCTGGAAGTTAGAAGAAGAATAAATTAGTGTTTAATATAATGGACGAATAAGTAGCTCAACACTATATATTGTTATAATAATAGTCATTAATATTCATTGATGAAAAACCTTCTTTAAAAGCAAGCCTCCATATCCAGTACAACCCAATCGATGGTTCAACTTGTGCTTTTTTCGGCGCTCTTTCGCTTTATTGCTTTTCTCCTGAAATGAAACAAAGCAATACTCAAAGTGTAGGTGTGTAACTTAGCACAAAATCTTGAGTAGGAGTATAACTTACCACAAATTCTTCGGAGAAAGTCTTCTTCACAAATAATTTCCATTCTTTCTTCGAAATGTGTTTGTACTCCGCGGGAGGTAATGCTAACTTCTACAGCTCATGCTCATGTTGATAGATAAAGTTAGTTCGCAACTCAGATTTGAAATTTCTAAAAGCTACACTCATAGTAGCTAAGACATGCTTTTTTGAATTCTCACTCAACACGAACAATTCCTACATACAATTTAATATAACGTTGTTAGCCCTCTAGCAGATTAAGAGTTTAAATACTGAAATATAGCCTTGTTTTCTACAAACATTATTTATTACCTTAAGATGATTCCACATTTGGTCTTTAAGTTTAACTGCCACATGTCTCCATTCATCATGCACTATGGAAACATGATCCCGCACTAAGACACCAATATAATTGGTCAGCTATGTCCATTCTTTACCTGCATGAACACCAAACCTATTCACCTTTACCACCACCTTATCATCTGCAGATTTCTTTAGCAGCATTTTCTTCTTTGTCTTTTGTCTCCTTTTAGGGCGTTGGCCTAAATCATCCAACCCTTCGTCCACATCAAAACCATCCATGACTTCTTAATTCTTTGACATGGCTTGCTTTCACCTGTAGATATATAATACAAAAATACGGTTACTATTTAATAACTGAAAATAAAAAAGTAATGAATCACAAGAGAAGAATGATTCAAGTACGCTTATAACTTACTGAATGAAGTACATAAATCAGGGTAATTGAGACTCATTGAGTGTTGGAATTGCATCAATGTCAATCCTATGATAAATTCGATCATCATCTTCAGCTTCCACATCGTTAAAATGGTTTGGGTATTGTGAAGTTAAAGGTTCGTGTAATATCATTTCATCACTGTCAACATCCATACCATTACTAACCTTCTGCCCAACTGAACACACTATTGATTTTTAGGATCAACTTGATCTCTCACATAAAAAACTTGTTTGGCATGGGAAGCTAAAATGAAAAAATCATTTTTTTGACCTATCTTATTAAGATCCACTACCGTGAAGCCCAACTTGTCAGTTTTCACATGCCTACTATCTACCCAAGAACACTTGAAAACAACTCTCTTAGTCATTAGATAGTTCAAGACCCAAATCTCATCAAGGACCCCATAATAATTCATCGATGCTAAACAAGGAGTTTTATCCTTAGAGCTGGAAACTTGAACAGTTTCTGCTACGAGACTAACACCACTGTTTTGTGTTACCCGATTCGAATCTCGATCCTTAGTTGCAAAGGAAAAACCATTTATATTATAGCCTGAGTATATTGTCACTGTTGTGTTAGGCTTCTTAGCTAACCACCTCACTGTTTCAGGGACAGTCACACCATTCGCAACATCAACACACACCTACAAAGAAATATTAAATTTTAAGTACATTTGACTCTTATTATTTGTTATGTATATAGATAAGGTTAGATTTATCAACCTTCTCGTCAAACCAGTTAACAAATGTACGATAATGCTCCGTTTCACAACAACCAATATCCTGTGACTGTAATATATCCATGTGTTCCCTATCATTTAATATTAGAAAAATCATTAAATATGGAAGTGAAGGAAAATTAAGTAAGTTTTATAAAAGTTAAGCCATACTGTATATAAGGTTGGACTTCAGGGGTATTAAACAGCACGGTACGATGTGCTTGCTCAAGTAATGAGGAATCAACAGTCTGCGTGTCACCACGTCCTACCGGCCTTTCAGGTGGCCCATCCTCACCGGAATGCACAGGTACTGATGATGTTCTTCCCAAGCTAGTTGACGATCGAGAGCCGTTGGTGACAGTGATGTTCTTCGCAACCTTCAGTTGTGGCGATGGTGACGATCGAGAGCCATCAGTGTATCTAGCTAGGGTTTTAAGCTCTAATGGGTTTCTTTGAAAAATGATAGATCTAGGGACAATTCGTGGGATTATTTTGACTAAGGAAAGAAAAGAAAGCGGAGTATGGCTAAGGAAAGAATTTGCTGCGTGGGGTTGCTAAAAATAGAGGACGAGAAGTATATTTTGGGAGGGAAACAAAAAGTGAATATTTGTTAAGGTTAAAATTCAATATTTTTTTATTTAGTGTCACTATTATTTGTTGATGTTTTTGTGTCATATACGTATGACACTTATTTGTTGTAAATACTAAATGTCGTCTAATAGTGACATTTTAGCAGAAAGTGTCACTAATGAAGTGTCACTATAAGACAGTTTTCTACTAGTGCCGGTTACACACGAAACAGTCTAGAGGGGATGAATATACTATTCTGATTTTCAAAATTTCTTGAGTCTAAGGAAACGACTCACAGAGGAGGGTCAAGTTCTTAGCAGAACCGACCTGCAGCGGATAGGTCTTCTGGTCGGGTAGCCTCTCAAACACACTAAGGCAGTTGCCTTTCTATTAACTCGGAAAGCACGATTTCCTGAAAACAAATTCCAAGCCTTGTTTAGATAAACAATTAGAATCTAATGCAAGAATTAAACGCAATAAATAAAGAACACCAGGGATTTTTATAGTGGTTCAAGGAACAACTCATTCCTCTAGTCCACTATTCCACTAAGCTTGTAAAAGATCAAGTTACAATGCCTAGTACTAGCACTTAAGAAGCACTCCTCGTCTTTTTCAAATCTAGTTGTCACCCGGGATGTTCTTCCTAGCTTTCTGATGACTGGTCTCGTTTCACTGAGCTTTTTGAAGTATCCTCACTTCACTACTCCAGTTACTTTGAGATGTCTTTCTTAAAACAAGAAGATTGAATGAATAGCAAAAGATTTTCTCCAACGTTCTTCGTACAAGATGTGTAGATGAAGCTTTCTAAGTGTTGAAGGCACTGGAGGAACTTTTCTCTCAAGTTGGATAGTAAGATATGAAAGTAACATGTTAGCCAACGTCAAGCTTTTCTTGTTGAGTGTGAGGAAGATGAAGTCTCAAGAGTATTTGCTTGATTTTGATTTGCTTGTAGAGAGTGAAAGATTATAGGAGAAAGTTATCCGGTCAATCCTTCAAAATGCATTATATATACTGAGAGATGTCTTCTTGTTGAAGTGTAGAAAACATATTCATTAAATGCATGCACTGTTGACTTGACTGAAAAGTAGTCGCCTTACTATCTCGGGAAGAATTAAATATTATTCTCCTGAATTCTTGGTCAATCATGTTCTTTAATAATCTCAACTTGTGGAGCTCTTTAAATGTGCATTTAATGTGCATATTGTAGCTCTTCAGTTGAAATGCTCCTAGCCGTTAGGGAATTTTCCGTTAGTTAACCAGCTTGTAGAACTCTCTAAGTGAGAGCAGTTCTGTTGGAGCAAAGGCTTCGAGCAGTTCTGCTGAAGCAAAGGCTTCGAGCATTTCTGCTGATTCTTTTAAACCCAAGCAGTTATGTGGAGTCTTTAAGTCCGAGCAGTTCTGTCTGTCGAATACCCCTAGTACTTACATAGAAAAAATTCTAATGCATAATTTCTAAGGGGTACTCTAATATCCTAATTAGTCTAGCATCATGAAAATCTAAAACAATATGTTCTTTACAATTTCTCCCTTTTTGATGATGCCAAAACCCTAATTCTACTTTCCAGAGAAGTGCCTCTCACCTTAAAAAGATAAGTTAAAGATTTTATTTTATCTAGGTTGACAACTTTCATAGGAGAGCAGTAAGAGTTTAAAGAAGAGCAAATAAACAGAACATCAGAACAAATAATCAGAACAAACAAAGTGAAACAAGTTAGCATAAAAGCAAAGAGACAGAAGAGCTTTATTATCAAGCAGATAGAAGAGATAAGGTACATAAGTTAAGGTTCATCAATATCATCAGCATGCTTCTGGAACTCTTCGGTTACCTTAGCCCTTATGGAGGCTAGGTTCCTAGGATTAACACAACTGACCCAAGGGGTAGAGAGCTTGCAGTCCAGGTAGTTTTGGATTCCTTCTTGGGGTGTTTTGCCTAGAACAATCCATGTGTTGTGCAAGATTTCAGCTTCTTGAATAGAACCACCATGCCTTATCTGTACAAGACCATTAGAGTCAAGGTACATTGTAACACCCCCATTTTTCCCGCCCAAAATAATACTTGAAATAATAATATATTGATAACAATCTTGATTTATTCCTTAAAATAGATAGAGTTTTGCAGCGGAAATAACAGTAATGGAAAAAGGGTGTGTTACCGCCACACCCAGCCCTCAACTTGGCTGGATGTTAAGGCTATCCACCATGAGTTCAACCGAATTAAAAACTAAAATTCAAAATTTAATAACATTATTTAAACTAAGTGAAGGCTACACATAAATCTTCTAAAGCGCTCTCAAGGCTCGTCAAACATCATGAGCTTCATATTCATCATTACCTGCGCAAATAAAGTGCAGAGAACAAAACAAAGAAAAGGAAACAAAAATTAGCTTTAGAGCTAAGTAAGTACTACCCAACCCCGTAAAATATTCAAGTTTGACAAAAATAGTTTTTCATATAATACTATATATAAAAATACTCACACCACCGAAATTCTTTTCAAAACATTATTTATCAACTTTATAATCTCAAATACCCGTATTATTAAAAATAATATTTATAAGCTCCCAACAATTAATTAATATCTCAAAAGAAGTATCACTTTTCAAAAATAACTTTTGTAGCTAAAAATATCACCATTCCGAAATCAATGTCACTTTCAGATTCTTTTAAGATGGGCGAAACTCAAGATTCCTCGAGCCCAATGAATCGTTGTTGCGTACGACTCATCCCGGAATTCCGGCTCCCACCGACCACCAATTGGAAACTGAACTTCACCCTTAAGTGTGCACACCCCTAAAAGGGATTCTAAGCCCTCCGAGTAGTAAGAAGTCCAAGTAGTTCGGACAACGTCCCCCTACCTCACAATGGGTTAGATACCCGGGTAATTAGAAACTACTACCGCGGCCACCAAAGAACTATTGAATTTCTCAAAACAAATACCGGGAATCTCCCGCCACCAATATTTACCGGGATTTCTCCCGCCACCAATAATCATCTTAAACCTAAACTAAACCCGCGGTATATAGCTCTAACCACCCACACCTCGCGTTTCTCTCGAGATGTCAATAATTATTATAAAAACATTATTCATTCTTGGAAAATCCTCTCTATATACAATAATCCAGAATATCTATTTAATAGATACGTCCACCAAAAATTCACATTCATAAATACTCCAAAATTTCCTTTATACTAAAATGCACTCCAAAGTCATACTAGGGATTAAATCCCAAAATATATCTTCAATATTTCACAAATTCTTAGTCACCCCAAATAGTACACATTTAAAATTCACACTTAATCACATAATGCATAATAAGCATATAGTACGAGGAAACAAATTTTGGATTGGCAGAGAAACTTACCTTAAGTCCTGATGCTCCTAGTTATCTTCCTCTAATCCGGTCTCTAGATAATCACCTTTTTAATTAAGATGATAAAATTAGTCACTTATTCTATTTGTAATTACTTTACCCGATTTTCTCCTTTTATTTTATTATTTGAATTTATTAACTTAATTTATTAGTTATCCAAATTTATTTGATTACTCACGTTCTATTAATAAAATTACCTTATTAATTTCATCCATTAATTTTAAATATTTGAAATAAAATATCCGAATATAATTGACTACAACATCCAATTTTTATTCAATAATCACTATTAATATTAATATTTCCTTATTTAATTACTTAACTAGTTTTATATGGCCTAATTTAAATAAATAGACTAAGAATTGACTTTATAAATTAAAAACCGTCTATAACTATACTTTGGGTCTATATTTGACCTAGGTTGTCCAGATATCTATTTTATAATTATTTTCCATAATTATTCCTTTAATTTCATATATCTATTAACCGGTTTAATTACAATTAAATATACTAAACCTTAATATTTATTAATTATAAATGGTCCATAAGGTCCTAGTTAGTCATATATTTATCCTAGTTTACTCCAATATTTATTTCATAATTATTTTCGTTATTTAGTTAATTATTTACTAAATGTGTATAAATTGGCCCAATTACCATTAAATCAATTAAAAATAGCTAAAAATATTATTTTCCAATTCTGGTTGGTCCGAATGTGTATATTTATACTAGGTATTTAATTTATATTTTTCCAGATTTTATTTATTTCATTTACTATTTTATTTTTAATTTTTATTGCAACTGGGCCGAACTGGCCCAAATTAAATTTTCTGGCCCAACCTGAAAAGGCCCAAAACAGACCCCAGCAGATTGCTGGGTCGTCTTCCTCCCCAGGTCGCCGGAAAAACGGGAATTTAAGGGGGGGGGGGGGGGGGGGGGGGGGGGGAGGTGTTACCTCGTCGGATGAGCGAAACGACCGGCTATTGGCTCCGTTTGGAACGGCGAATGTCGGTGGTGGGTTGGCGGCAGCGGCAGCTCCTCCCTCTTCTCCGTTTTCCGTCGAAAAGTTTTTCCCCGGCGAAACTCCGACGAGCTATTTCTCCCTACTCCGACGTCCGTTTTCCACGATTCTTTCTCCTTTGGATTCGTCTCACGAAGGGGAATGTTTGAGGGGTGTTTTCAGGGCTTGTTTCTGGCTAAAACGGTGGGTCGAAAAAATATATATATATACGTATATATGTATATTTCTCAGATTTTGGGATGAAGAAAACGCAGGTTCTGGCTTGCTATTTATAGGGAAAGATGAGAGTTTTAGGCTGAGATGTTAGAGTTGGAGTTGGAGTTTAATCAGCTTCTCCCGTTGGTAGCTTACACTGCGTAGGAGTATACTTCTATTGATATACGTAGGTAGTTTTAGTATCTTTCTTTTCCTTGTAGGTTTAGTATTATTACTACGTATGATATACTATTATTATTACTTACGTATATATATAGGTATTATGAGTATTTTAATTATTTTAGTTTATACTTTGTATAATATACAACCTAAAATAGTTATATAAAAATTAATTTTATACTAAAACATAACTTCTATTATCGGGCCATTTTTATCTGATTAAAAAGTCGTAAACTTGGAAATTTTTATCTGATTAGAATGTTACAACTGTTGAATTTTTGTCTGACTCAATTAATAATTAAAATGTTATTTTCGTAATATTTTTATCTGATTAAAAATTATTTTTATTTTTATTTAAATTTTTGAAGTGTCACATACATATTCTCCCTTTGAATGGGAGTCATTTTCTTCATCATCTCTTCAAACTGGGCTCTGTCAAGCTTGGCTGAGCCACCCTTGTACCGGTCATTGATTGTGAAATTGGCATTCTTCTTGGATTTCTTTGGAGGAGGAGGAGGTATGTAAGTTCCTGCAGCTATCCTCTTCTGTTTAGCTTGTTCAAAGTACCAAGAAGGATGTGCTGATGTTCTGCCCTGGTGAGATCCTTCAGGACAACTCCTTCTTTCCCCTTTTTGGCATCAAGGAGGTCACCAAGTAGCATCTCAATTTTGTGGAACTCTGTAGCTTGATCTGCTCCTATTTCTTCAATAACTTCTGGTAAGGTCTGTGTAACAGATGTAAGGCCATCTACGAGACTCTATTGTCTATTCAGAGCAGAAAAGATGTCTTTGTTCTGTGCTTCAAGGAGGAATAGCTTCTGATAACGTTCCTTGTCAGCAATGGCTAAGCAAATAGATATCTGGATGGTGTCAGAACATAGATTCTCAATTGTATTCAGCATTTGAGTCTTCTGAGCATCGGATCTTTGTAAGCTTCAACAGACTTGCAAAAAGTCTAAATTGAGTTGCCTTGCAATAGAAGAGTATCCTGAACAGAATTCAGGGTCTTCTAGTTATTGTCAAACGACTCGAGTAGAGTAGAAGTTCTGTCAAATGCAGTTGATAGTATAGAATTGTTATTGTATATTTTTGTAATTTTAAATAGTTTTTATTAGTTCTTGTTGTACAAATTACACACTTTTGTTGTAATAGTTTAGTTTGTAAAATGTTTGTAATTTGTTTAGATTAGGACTTTTCTGAGCTAAACAAGTCAAAGATCATCCAAAGGATCAAGATTGGACCTCAAAAGATCAAGGAAAATGCAAGGAGGCAAGAAAGATTTCGATTTGGATAAAATACTCTTATACCCGGTCGGGTATTTGCTTGATTCGATTGTCCAAATCAAATCCGTATTCCCAATATGATCGTGGGAGCAAGATTTTGTAAAGATTTGTCACATACCCGATCGGGTACACCGACATACCCGATCGGGTATTGAGTTGATTTGGGTGTCAAAATCAGAATCTGGAAAGACAAGAAAACGTGCATGATTTTGACTTTTTAACTCATACCCGACCGGGTATGCCAACATACCGGATAGGGTATGTCCCGAAAAGTCATTTTCTGTGAAATTTCTTAAGATACCCAATCGGGTATCCTATACACCCGGTCGGGTATCAGACCCTGCAGAGCCCAAAAGCCTATAAATACACCCCTTTCCTTCACAATAAAAACAACAATTCACATATACTTCTTAGCTCAATTTAGACAAGTTCTTTCTTTATATTTTCTTCATGTTTAGACTCCAAATGAGGAGCTAAACTCTTCCATCTTGGTTTTGCTACTTTGAAGCTTAATGAATTTGTAAGTTGTGAGTTATTCTCTTTAATTTTCTTCCTTGAATATTAATTATTCCTTTAAATACTATTTCTATATCAATGTTGGGGAGTGTTACTAAGATGATAATTAGTTGACATCTTGACATTAGTTATATTAATAGTTATTTCTTCATCTATGTTAATATTTAGGAGTGTTACTAAGATGACAATTAGTTAACATCTTGATATTAACTATAGTAGGATTCATCTTCTTTAATATTCTTCCTTGAGTATTAATTAATTCCTATTCATATTTCATATTAATATTGTGGACATTACTTAAAGGATCAACTAGTTTTGTTTCATATATTAATTATTACTAGAATCGATCGATTAATACGTTTGTTATTAATTCGGTTCATTCACGGTAGTAAACTTGGATTATTAATGCATGCGTCTCATGGTTAATAATCTAAGGGGAATTAATTATATTGATTAAACCAATAAACCGCTTGTGTTGAGGTTATCAATTTCAATCGTTTTCATCTTAAGTTTATTGCTACTATCGTGTTAATATACGGCGCGTGTTCTATATTGACTCGGTAGTAAGTTTTATTAACGAACAGGTCTCGTTATTAATAACTACCCTCGATGAACTGGATATACTCCTCGATTGAGTATTCGAGAGGAAGATAGTTAAAGATATAACCGGGATCGACGAACATTCACTACAACAAAATAGGTTTCTTGTAACATTTTGTCAGCAACACTTTTTTATTGTTGCATATGACAATTTTAGTAAAAAAATTGCAACACTTATTTACAAATGTTGCATATACATAAGAAGTATACAATTATGCAACATTTACTCGAAAGTGTTGCATAGTATTAGGGATTATGTAACAATGTTTTAAAATGTGTTGCATTATATACAATTATGGTCTATATATATGTAACATTGGTAAAGAGTGTTGCATTTGGTTTTATACGATGCAACATATATGTGTATGTGTGTGTATCTAATTTTTTTAAAAAGATTATATTTTCTTACTTATATTCTTGTCTTGCTAATAATATACGTTTGAAAAGATAAGTTAGCAAATTGAAATAGACTAGTAATAGTCTATTAAAACCCGAATTCATATAACCTTTAAAATGTTTTTAACTGGACAAAAAAATTTCTGATCATATCGGATCTTATTTAGTCAAGTATATTTAATTTTGATCTCATATATTTTGATCTGAATTAGCACTACTAAAAACTTGACTTATAGTGAAACTTTCGTAGTAAGGATATTTTCTTTTGGATTGTTTTCAGTCACAGACCAGATCAGACCAGACTTTCATAGTTATAAAATACAAAAAGATCATACATTTATCAGACTAGACTAGACCAGTTCAGATTAGACAGACCAGACCAACAACTTTCAGTCCAAAAGAAAACATCCTAACGCTATTTCCAATAGTGTCGCTGACACTATGACATAAAGATTTATTAATATAATAATCTCATTCACTTATGACACAATTGCATAAAATAAACTAAATAATATTTCAAATCTACTTTTTAGGGGAACTTTTAGTCTATTGTTCATAAAAAAAATAGTCCCTCCAATTAATTGAAGTTTTCCCCAATTTTAAAATTTTAACCACGTAATCCGTATCCTATTAAAAAACGACATATGTTGTATCAACCCTAGCTTCAGATCTCTACGCAAATCGGCTTCATCTTCTTAGGGTTGCTATTTCGGTTTCTTTCTTCTGGCTTCAAGATGGATTCACCTGAGCGGAAGTGACCTCTGTGAATGACTCGACGAAGATAAAACCCTGCTACTATCTAATGATCAACCGGTGCGAGTAAGCGATATCGGAAAACAAAATCTTGCACGAAGTCGGAGACGCAATAAAAGAGGAGGCTACCCGATGGAGACTTGAGGCGGCCATCAATTGGCCATCGATTTTCCATCTTTTAACGCCACTCCCATTGTCCGGTATCCACAAATCTTGGTAAACATGCTATTTTTGCTATATATTTGACAATTATATATTTTTTGTATGCTTATGGTTCGAATTTTGTATAAGTTTTTGTGTAGGGTTCATTGAATAACTTTAAATTTTAGATGGAGTCAAAATTTTCAATTCTAATTTGTTTAGACATATAATGCTTTCAAGGTGTTTGTAAAAATGCCTCAGTGAGATTTTGAATTCTAATTTGTCCAACTTGCATACACATATCATTGATTAAGGTTAAATAAGATGATGATGAGATATTGTAATTTTAATTTGACTTCAAAGAGGGTGTTTGGTCATAGTAAATGATTCCAAAACCTTGTGTTTCTTATTAAATCGTAGCTTTCTTTGAAGGGTTTCATTTTGTGTTGCCGTATTGATCATAACCTAACTGTGGGTTATGTTTGTGTTGGTGTGTTGTACGTTCTTCTCCCATTCTTTTATGTTTATTCTGTTATTTAGAATTTGATTCATCTATTTTTTCCTAGACTTCTACAAGTTAACTTCTTGTTGATGATATTTCTCAAACCTGGAAACTTGATCAAGTGACAAGTAAAATATACTTTTTGCGATGAAAGCTGCACATCAAAGGTATGCTCTAATTAAACTCTGTAGGACTTTAAAAGTATGAACGATAGCAACTGCTTTTTATATTAAATTCTAAGCTCTGGACTTTATCTTATTGCATTCAAAAGTGTTTGTTTGATACTAAGCCAGTTCTTTTTATTCTTCTGCCAAGCGGCGGAACCAGGCCGGGGCAAGCCAGTGCCGACTCCCCCCTTTGCCAGAGTACTTAATGTGTGTGTGTGTGTGTATATATATATATATATATATATATATATATATATATATATATATATATGTCTTACTTATGGCGGCGCCCCTAGAGCTTCCCTGGTTTTCGAGTCACCGGCGTAACAGTAAGGTTGCTTCTGTTGAACAAAGCCAATGAACTGTTGTCATTTTAGGTTAATCGATGCCTGGAATCTGGATTCTCGAATTTGCTTGAGAAAAAAATAAGGTGTTAACCTTTGGAATTCCGCTGACCGTTGGTCATGTGCTCTCACTGGATCTTGGAAGCCTGATTCCCGAATTCCGCCTTTGTTGAAGAATCTGAGAATGGTGATGATTTTGTAGAACAAGTCCGCTTAATTGGAAATGATGATGACGATGAGGTAAATAGTATTGCAATGCATTCAATTTCTTTTTTTCTTCTGTCATCTTTTAAATAATATGAGAAGTATGAGATCTTCTGCATTTTACTCTTGCAAATAAATTCTTCTTATAAATAGAAACAAGCGTATGCAATAAAACTTTTCCAAGCAAAATTGAAAACACATATCATGTGATAACAATATTGTTGGCTTAAGTAGGGATAATAATATCTCTGTGAATATTTTATTTTTTAAACATAGTTACACCTACAATTTAGACAGATTCACATTTTCGTTTCTTGCTAGTACCAGTGAAGTTGATAGCGATACATTTGTAAATAATAAAGATGATACGTATTACTGCAAAGTTTATTCTAGAAGGGGGGGGGGGGGGATAAATAGATGGTTGTTACTTGTTAGTTTGTTGTGCTGGCATATTCTGTTATTAGCTAAGATGGTATAAATAACTGGTCTGGGAAGGGATTGAGTAGGCTATTAGACAGTTAGTCTGGACTGGGAAGAATAGAGACACTTTGTCTCTTTCTTTGGGCTTCGATTGTATCTACTTTCTCCATTAATGAAAGCTTTGATTTGTTTCTTGAATATTACTTTCATATTTCTGTAATTCTACATATTTGTGAGAGTTCTATCAGAAGTTCTACTTCATCTTTTAATTAGTAAAACACTTTTAAATTTATTGATCTAATATGCAATTTACTGCCAGATTGGGTTTCAATTGGTAGAAGGCACAATAAGTAATGATTTCAATTTCTGGATGTTATTTTTACTGATTAACTGCATTACTTTTATTACTAAGTATTTTTAAAGAGTTTTAAAAAAGCAATATATGATACGTACCGTATATCTTGTACTAACTTTCTCTCTTTGTCTCTGATGCAGAGCAACAGAGGCATGGTCTTTGGTGATGAGATCAAGTTTAAATGTTCTTGGTGAAGACTACAGTTACAAGCGGTGTTACGATTTTAAAGATTTATTTGATATTCTTTCTATCTATTTTCTATGGAGCACGTTTGGGATTTTTTTTTATTTTATTTCTCTGGCACTTCGATATTATGGATAATGTTTTGTGAGAGCTATGAAAATGCAGCCATTACATTATGATGGATTATTTGAAGACATTATTATGTTAATTGAATAAAAAGTTCGTCCATGCATGGCTTATGAATGTGGTTATATATTTCAATATAAATTTGTTTATAAGATTTGTATTATTCACATAATCACATGAAAACTATTGAAGATGCTCGTATAATGTATGAAATGATACTAAACGTGTTACTAATAAAAAATTGATGCTAAGACTTAAAATATTTGATATATATAATCGAAAAGGGGTCAAAATAAAATTAATGTTGCATGTGATTTTAATAATGGTGTTACTTATGAGTCTCTAAAAGTGTTATCTGAAATATAAAAAAATGTTACCTAATGTTTTGAATTAATCGTTGGATATTATGAATTATTGTTGCTAAAGAACAAATTACACATGTTACATAAATTTTATAAAGTGTTGCGTAAAGTAAAATTTCAAGTGTTGCATTTTACTTAAAAAAAATGTTGCATAAGAATCATATTAAAGTGTTGCAAAAAAGTGTTGCATAAGTAATACTTATGTAACAGTTCTAGACAATGTTACTTATTGTGATGAAATGTGTTGCGTATGACTTTATGCAACGAGACCTGATGTAGCACCATTGAAAGTGTTGCTTAATCTATTTTGTAACATTTTGCCTATGTAATGTAACATTTTTCATGCGTTACATAATGTTCATTTTGTTGTAGTGATTTCATTAAGTGGATAAAAGCAAAACCAAGTCTCCATCTCTATTAATTAAACTCATATAGGTTGTTGATCTTAGTATTATTAAATCAAATCAAAAAACCCTCTTGTTACTAGTTACGTAAAAGAAAAGTATTCCTTTCCCTGTGGACACGAACCTTACTTCGTTATACTACGTATAATCGTTGTATTGTATTTATTTTGAGTGCACCTCACGACAAGTGCACGTCAAATTTGGCGCCGTTGCCGGGGAAAGGCAATTATTTTTCTTTTTATTTTATTTCAAAAAAAAATAAAATTAAAAAAAAATATATATAAAAAATTACTTTTCTATTTTCTGAGCTTACATGAGTAATGGATACCAACACATCATCGCTAGAAAGTCAAATTTCTAGCTTGACTTTTTTAGTAAAAGTGTTTCTCTTATGCTCAAAAGTTCAAGATACAAAGACCTGCAACATTTGCATGTCACAAAGACATCTTACGGATATTTGCTCAAAGCTTCAAGAAGAATACTTTGAACAGAGTAATGATGTTGGTTTCCAAGAGAGGTATCATTCATTCTCCAACACATATAACTCATACTCAAGTTCTTATTCCAGCATGTCCACTGAAGACATGATTCGAGTTCTCACTATAAATGTGACAAAAATGCAACAAGCTATGTCACAATACCCGCAAGAAACGGTGCTCAAAGAATTGAACTTGGAGAATCAATTGAAACAAGTGCCAAACATTGTGAAGCACATTGGCGAGGAGGAAGAAGAAGGGGAGCTTCCGGAGGAAGCTCAATCAGAGGAGGAGAAACCTCAAAACTCAACTCCACCACCGGCCATTCCTTAGATCATGCCACCATTCCCTGAGCCTCTAAGGGAAATACAAAGGGTGGAGAAGGACAAATACCTCTACGAAATCTTCTGCAATTGTGAGTATCATTTAGATTTCTCTTTGCTCACAAATATGCAGGGGATAACGGTGGAGTTGCACAAACATTTCATACTCCATCTTATACCACCTGGATCAAAACCCCTTCCATTTACCATGCTGAGTGAAAATCATGGACTCTCACTCTCACCGTATGAAGCGATAGAAATCCGGATATTTGATCCCGGAAAGATTGTCAAAATAAAGGGTCGACAAATTGAACCTTTCTATAAGATGCACCCGGGTGAAAATGTGAAAAAGATGGATCATCACGATCCAAATTTTAAAGATTGAACACAATTATATCATCGTGCCGCGACGTGAAATGAGGCGCTTCTTGGAGGCAACCCATGTAAAAGTCTTCACTTTTCAAAAAACGAAAAAAAAAATTAAGCCCCGGGCGAAGTACCCGATCGGGTCTCCCACATCACCTGGTCGGGTATAAGCTAAAATGAGAATCCAGGCTCCTTGCTCGATCGGATCAAAGCGGTTTTTTCGAAAAAATCAACATACCCGATCGGGTATGATCCTTGCCCGTTCGGGTATATTTTTCTAATTAACTACAACGTCAAACACCCGATCGAGTACACATACACAAAAAAAGATGTCATACCCGATCAGGTGTATAGCCCTACCCGATCGGTATTTGTTCTTTAATTTATTATTCATGTATTTTTTGAGATATGCTTTTACTGAGAGGTATTGGTTTGGTCCCCCTCTCTTTTGTACTGGCCCCTGTTCTTTAATAAAATACCGGCATGCGACCCCCCGGCGCCTGCCCCACTGATTTTGGTGGTTTGCCTTCCGGAATAAAAAAACCCCGATCGGGTATGCTTAAAAAAACCAAAAAAAAAACTGAAATCCTTCGGCCCGAATCACCCGATCGAGTACAACCGAACTCGATCGGGCATTGCTCCGAGTTAAGAGCACAAGAACACACACCCGATCAGGTGTATAGCCCTACCCGGTCGGGTAATGGAGATTTTAAACCAAAATCAACACCCGAATCTCCATCTACATCTCATCCAAATTCAAACCTCTCGCACAATCCCCATGACCAAACACATCAAACTCTAGATCCCAAAAAAACCTCAAATTCCGCATTCCCTTGAGCCGAATTTATTTGAAAAACCCCAATTTTTGTTTTCATCTCTCCACTAACCTCAAATTTCACCCCCAAACAAAAACAAAACATCCAAAAAAAGATGACATGAGAGCACTAGGGACAGTGCTCGGACTAAGTAGGGGGGAGTCACTCGTTTGGTATGTACTCATTCTTTCCAGCTTGAACTTGCATTATCCTAAAAAAAACAGACAAAAAAATGTTAGTTAGGTTGAAAACCCAAAATTGGACAATCTAAGCAAAAGTGGCTAAAATGAGTGAGTTGAAAAAAAGAGGCTAGGATGAAAATCTAAAAAGGCTCCTAGGCAGAATGAGAGAATGAGAGAATGAGAGGAAATTTCATCCGGGTATATACAAGAACTCATATCACTTTGGAGTTTTTGGGATGCAATCAATAAAAAGAATAATTGTTCTTGAAGATCATGAAGACCCTCTTTCTTTGTAAATTGAGGATGATTGAAAAATTGAACATGTTATTCTTTTGAATTTATCTATTCTGTGGATTGTGAACTGTTATGTTGGCTTTTACTTGAGGACGAGCAAATGGACTAAGTAGGGGGAGTTTGATAGTATAGAATTGTTATTGTTTATTTTTGTAATTTTAAATAGTTTTTATTTGTTCTAATTGTAGAAATTACACACTTTTAATGTAATAATTTAGTTTGTAAAATGTTTGTCATTTGATTAGATTAGGACTTTTCTGAGCTAAGCAGGTCAAAGATCATCCAAAGGATCAAGATTGGACCTCAAAAGATCAAGGAAAGTGCAAGGAGGCAAGAAAGATTTCGATTTGGATAAAATACTCTTATACCCGGTCGGGTATAAGCAATATCCGATCGGATATTTGCTTGATTCGATTGTCCAAATCAAATCCGGGAACAAATGATCGTGGGAGCAAGATTTCATAAAGATTTGTCACATACCCGATCGGGTACACCGACATACCCGATCGGGTATTGAGTTGATTCGGGTGTCAAAATCAGAATCTGGAAAGACAAGAAAACGTGCAGGATTTTGACTTTTTGGCTCATACCCGACCGGGTATGCCAACATACCCGATAGGGTATGTCCCGAAAAGTCATTTTCTGGGAAATTTCCTTGGCTACCCGATCAGGTATCCTATACACCCGGTCGGGTATCAGATCCTGAAGCCCCCAAAAGCCTATAAATACACCCCTTTCCTTCACAATTAAAACACCAATTCACATATACTTCTTAGCTCAGTTTAGACAAGTTCTTTCTTTATATTTTTTTCATGTTTAGTCTCCAAATGAGGAGCTAAACTCTTCCATCTTGGTTTTGCTACTTTGAAGCTTAATGAATTTGTAAGTTGTGAGTTATTCTCTTTAATTTTCTTCCTTGAATATTAATTCTTCCTTTAAATACTATTTCTATATCAATGTTCGGGAGTGTTACTAAGATGACAATTAGTTGACATCTTGACATTAGTTATAGTAATAGTTATTTCTTCCTCTATGTTAATATTGGGGAGTGTTACTAAGATGACAATTAGTTAACATCTTGATATTAACTATAGTAGGATTCATCTTCTTTAATATTCTTCCTTGAGTATTAATTAATTCCTATTCATATTTCATATTAATATTGTGGACATTACTTAAAGGATCAACTAGTTTTGTTTCATATATTAATTATTACTAGAATCGATCGATTAATACGCTTGTTATTAATTCGGTTAATTCACGATAGTAAACTTGGATTATTAATGCATGCGTCTCATGGTTAATAATCTTAGGGGAATTAATTATATTGATTAAACCAATAAACCGCTTGTGTTGAGGTTATCAATTTCAATCGTTTTCATCTTAAGTTTATTGCTACTATCGTGTTAATATACGGCGCGTGTTCTATATTGACTCGGTAGTAAGTTTTATTAATGAACGCGTCTCGTTATTAATAACTACCGTCGATGAACTGGATATACTCCTCGATTGAGTATTCGAGAGGAAGATAGTTAGAGATATAACCGGGATCGACGAACATTTCATTAAGTGGATAAAAGCAAAATCAAGTCTTCATCTCTATTAATTAAACTCATATAGGTTGTTAATCTTAGTATTATTAAATCAAATCAAAACACCCCTTGTTACTAGTTACGTAAAAGAAAAGTATTCATTTCCTTGTGGATACGAACCTTATTTCGTAATACTACGTATAATCATTGTATTGTATTTATTTTGAGTGCACCTCACGACAAGTGCACGTCGGCAGTGCGAGTGTATACTTGAACAGAGAAGCTTTCAGGTGAGTAACAGTCTATGTCAGTATAGGTAACTCAGACGCATAGCAGTCATTGATTCTGGCAAACTGGTCATGAGTCTGCTTGCTAGTCTATACCAGAGCTTGAAGGCAACCGATGACATTGCTTCCAAATTCTGCGGCTGGATGAATAAAGGTCTTGAAAGGAACTTCTGGTAGCTCTATGGAGTCCCCAGGCATGCCTAATCCTTGAGACTTAGGCATGGGAGGTTTCTTCTTAGTGGGAGGAGATCGTTGAGATTCAGGGATATGTTCCCCCTTAGAGGGTGAATCATCATCAGAAGGAAGAAGCAGAAGAGTGTTTCTGGCATGAATTCGGGTGAGTTGGGATCAGAGGCAGAAGAGTGTAGAGCTAATGGTTGTTTTTGAGTAGCAGAAAGAGACTTGTTTTGCTAGGTGGAAGTATTTTGATTGGTGGGGGTGCTTTGGTGAGTTGATGAGGGTGGGGGAGAAGGGTGTGACACTCCAAAAAAAAAGATAAATAAAATAAAATGGAAAATGTTTTTAGATAAAATGTCAAAAGGGGATTTTTATGGGTACTTGGTACATTAAATTGTGGGAACTAATGTAAAGGTTGACTTTTCAACATAATAGTAATAATAATACTACCTCCGTAACACAAAGATTTTCCTATTTTGACTTTTCACGGTCTTCTAAATTGAATTTTGACTCTAAATATCTACATATCTATATTTATAAAATTCATAATAAGTTAACATTCAAATAATGTGTTTTACAATGAGGTATACGAAATAAATTTTTAATCATAACATAATGTGACTTTTGAATAATTAATTGTCAAAGTTTATAAAGTTTGACCCAAAAGAGTCAAACTGGAAAGATTCTAGGATTACGGAGGTAGTACTCCGTAATATTGTAGGTAGTACAAGTTTAATACTCCTACATGCATGTTACTTTTGCTTAACACGTACGTACGTACATATTACTATTTGCAGACATGCCTATTACCTATATATTCCGTATTAGATGCGCATAATAACAAAATAAGGGTTGACATTCATATGGAAAGTGTTGGCAACTTATTCAAATAAAATGTGTACACACCTAGGTAAGCGTAATGCATGGTATCGGGCAAATTATTCTTTACAAAATAACCTGGACGCGTATTGACCAACATTTAATTAAAGAAGGAAAGTTTTTAGAGAAAATTTAAAACAAAGGATTTCTTAACATAAGAAACAGACGACTGAAACTCTTGTCCACCCGTACTCGTATTAGATTCCTGTTACTAAGGAAAGCTCAATAATTGGAAGTAAATGCAAAAGATTTTTTTGACGTATAACTCAAAGTCTAGAACCCTCTATGAATCAGTATAAATAGAAGACCAAACCTCCGAAACCTTTCATTCCCAATTTTCCGTTCGTTTTATGAACACGTATGCATATTTATATACGAAACCCTTCGTTTTAGCCAAAACCAGAGTTTTAAACACATCTAAAAACTTTCCCCTTCACTAGAGGAAATCAACGAATCAAGAATCATTGAAAACGATCATCAGAAGAGGAAGATATCACTCGTTGGAGTTTCGCCGGACTAAGTTTTGACGTCGAAGAATTGGAGAGTTTCTGCCGCTGCCACCAGTCAACTGCTGAACATTCGCTGACTATCACTGACGATGCTACCGTGCCGCTTATCTATCGTCAATAAGAAGGTGAATTTGGAGAAGGTCAAGATAGAAGCTTCGTTTAGGATTATCGTGAATTGAGGTGATGAAATGACGAAGATGTTGATTTCGAGAGCTTCCGCTAGAACACATAGACAAAAGTTGACTAAGTAATTGATTTTAGTTTTATTTTTAAATAGTTGTAGTTGAACAATTAATTATGAAAAATTCAAATTAAGGTTAAGTTGTTTTAATTTAGCCTGTGCACTCGGTTAATGGAGAACCGAGTGTGGCGGTAACGCCTCATTTCCCTTTGAAATTCCGCTGCACAATTCTGATGTTTCAAATAAAGTTAATAAATAAAGTATTATTTAAATGTATTTTTGGCGGGAAATTTTGGGGTGTTACAAAGGGCTTCTGTCTCTAGTAGGAGACATCTGTTTACAGGGTGAAGGGGATTTCTGTTGTGAGGGGGTTTTCTGTTGAAGGGGAGAAGCAGGTTGGGTTGGAGGTTTAGGAGATTGAGTGGAAGTGGAGAAGGGTGTTTGGGATTCAGGTGAGTGAGGTGGAGAAGGTACAGGTAACAGAGGGGGAGAGGGGGTGCTGAGCAGTGTGCCTCAATTTTAGTATCTTCTGTGGTAAATTCTCTTCTTCATTCAGCAATGAGCCTTGCAGGAGCCAGGCTTGGGTCATTTGTTTCACAAGATTCACCTTCTCTTCCTCTGCCTTGGAATCTAGGGTTCTGGGAATTAGACTTACAAAAATGGGTTCGGGCCGGGCTCGGGCCGGACTTTTTATAAATTTTCTGCCCATCATGTGTGGGCGGGCCCGGCCTGGCCCGCAAAAATGGGCCTAACCCTATGTCCATACCCAGTGGTGGAACCGGAATTGACAAGTTACAGGGGCCGGGGCTTAAGAAATTTATATTGCAGGGGCCAAAACTTAGATTTTCACTATATTTTTTACTACTTATAAATATTTATATATATATAAATACATCACAATTTTTTTCTTGCAGGGGCCGTGGCCACCGCCAGCCCCCCTGTCTCCACCCCTGTCCATACCCGCCCGGCTCGGGAAAACTTTATTTTTTTCAAAATTATATGATTTTTTAAATACTTTAAAAATAATATTACAACATTTCAAAAATAATTAATACGCTTATAATGTTTATACGTCTTTCACCACATACAAAAAAAATACTTACACAAAAATAATAATGAGAAACTACATCTAAAATTTAAAATTCAAGCAAAAAGTATTATCTTTAAGTACAAAAATAGATATTATATTGGTTGGGCTAGTTGTTAAGAACTAAAAATTTAAATTTAAACATAATGAACTATAAATATGTATAAAGAAAAATTAGTAAATATAAATATACATGTGTATATGCAAATAAATAAATAAATTAGTATATATATAAATATATATATATTTATATATACTAAATGTAGCGGGCCGGGCTTATCGGCCCGAACGGGCCTACACCCTCACCCAAGCCCGCCCATATCTTATTGCGGGCCAAGCTCGAGCTGGCCCGGTGGGTAAATATATATGCCCAAGCCCGCCCATTTATGCGGGTGGGCCGGGCGGGCCGGGCGGGCCAGGCCGGTTTTGTCCAGGTCTACTGGGAATCCTTCATTCCTTCCTGTAGTAACCACGCATCAAATTTTTCTATTTCTTCAGCAGAAAGGGGTTTAACAAGCTCTTCTGCTGGACTGTCAAGGTAGATTGCCTTCCCTTTGTAGTTCTTTTTCTTTCTGATGAGAGCGGCAGTGAGGAACTCTAAGACGAAGCACTTAGAGACATGAGAAGTCCTTACCCCATTCAAGGACTTGTTGTTCTTCAGTTTCATAGTAAGGAAACTGTCTCAGGATTTCTGCAAGTGGCCCCATGCGTCAACATCTCTAACGAAGAACCGTCTCAAACTGTCTGTCCAAAGCAGAAAGGGGATTAATCTGGTTCTGGTAGGACCTTGTTTCTTCAAGGACCATCTCTTGGTGTTCTGGTGAAGAAACGATCAAGGGTTGCTCCTGCTCTTTTGTGATCTGAAGGTGTTCTGGTTCCCCTCGAGTTGTAGATTTCTTTGTCACAAAGGACTTCTTCCGTTTCTTAGTCTTCTTGGCAGGGTGAGGATCAGAATCCTCAGATTCCTCGTCACTTAACACAATGGCTTTGTCTTTTTTTTCTTCTCAACAGGCTTAGAGGTTTTCAGTTTGGGCTTCTCTGATGCAGCTTTCTTGACAACTTGTTTGACAGCACCAGTTTTCTTCTGTTTTGCAGATTTACCCTTTGGTTTCTCAAGCTTTTGCTTCCTTTTGAGTTTAAAGATATTGTCTCTCTTCAGTTCTGCCTTAATGGCAATGTCTCTGTTTGCTGATGTGTTGAGGAACATGACTTTGGTATGATCCACTTCTGTTGGATTTCTGAGATTTACTCCAGAAATCATCAAAAGTTCTGAAAGAAGTAGTCTGTGACTCATCTTTGTGAAGAAGAGGCTTGACTTTGGATCTTTCTTCTTGATGAACTTTATGATGGACTTCACAAGTACCTGGCCCCAGTTGATGTTCATCCCATGAAGTTCATCCCATGAAGTTCATCCCAGTTGAGGCAGTTTTGCACCAAAGGCACTTGTGCAGGATGTTGACAAGTGGTGTGTAGCATATAATGGGTATACAACTATTTTTTTACCTAAGGAAGTAGGGTGTCGAACCACAGAGAAGCGGGAAATAAAATAATTAAGCGCAAACTAAGGATTAAAGTCGGGAATGCGTTTCTTTTGATTTTTGTTTGCTCGGAAAAGTAATTAAATAAAAGTGATTGAGAGAAGAGATTTTTATCAACACAAAGTTTAACCAATAGCAAATAGGGGTAGAAATGGACAAGTAATTGTTCAATGCTCATTTGAAAGACGTAATTGCTGATTTTATTAAGTAATTGTTCTATATAGGACTAAAAATAAGTTTAAATGCACAAATAGGACCAGATCTTTTTTATTCACTAAATAGGACTTCGAATTACCATTATACCCTCTTTATAATTAAATAAAACCCTAGGAATTAACCGCAACTCCTCTCACGGCCTCACGATTGACTTCCTCGCGGCTCTCCCATGATTGCTCCCCCATGGCTGGAGCTCGCACAATCGGCTCTTTTTCCACTCTCCCATGGTTGGAGCTCTCTCAATCGGCTCTCTCTTCGTCTCTCTTTGTCGCCCCTATCTCTTACAGCCTTATCTTCCACCATGGCAGTCGATTCCGATCCAGGTATGTCTTCTTCTCCTTCTCTTTCTCCTCCTCCTCCTCCTCCTCCTCCTCCTCCTTCTTCATCATCTTCTTCTCTTTCGATTTTCCTCATAATTCTTTATTTTTCTGGGTTTTGACATTGATTCTGTCAATTTTCCAGCTTCTATTTCGTATTTCCGATTTCTGATTTCTGATTTCTTAGTTTAAAAACAAAAATAATTTTCCAAAATTTGGACGATGGCCTCGGATTTTGCCAAGTTAATGGCAGAAATGTGTATACTTACAATTTTGGATATGGACTTCATATTCTGCCAAATTTGTGACAG
This sequence comes from Cuscuta europaea, assembly GCA_945859875.1. NCBI lineage: Eukaryota > Viridiplantae > Streptophyta > Magnoliopsida > Solanales > Convolvulaceae > Cuscuta > Cuscuta europaea. Next base: position 4,481,087 of record CAMAPE010000019.1, on the reverse strand, counting down.
AAAACTTACTTGATATTATGTCTGAAATCAAAGCTATGGCAGAATTTTGTGGCTTCGTTTTTTATTCAGAAATTTGTGGCTTAGTATCGGATGTTTATATTATGACAGAAAAGTTCTTATTTTATTCAATAAACTGCCAAGTCAATTGAAAGAATTTGCCAATATAATGTTCATTTTTATTAATATGGCATAATTGTTTCATTTTTATGTTGTGACTAACTTCTTTTTTAGGTAACAAGATGACATATTTGCATCTACAAAAATTGCGGAGATGGTGGTGGTTGGACTGGCGGCATCGAAAAGGGTGGCGGCGGGAGAAAGGGTCGGCGGCAGAAAGGGTGGCAGCAGTTTTTCTTCCTGCGGCAGATCTGCTAGGGTTCTAGGATTTTTTATTTTTTATTATTTGTAATCCTAAATAGAATTAGACGTTCATTTAGGGTATTTTTGTCAACTGAATACTTTTTTAGTCCTATGAAACATGAAAGTCCTATTTGTGCACTTGTCTCTTGTTTTAGTCCTATTTAGGGAATTGACTCAATTTTATTCTTAGATAGATTGTGAGCACTACTAGAGAATGGACATTTCACGTCGGTTATTTTTACCCTATTTAGGGAATTGACTCAATTTTTCTTTCACGAGTATCCCGCATACTCTTCCAATGTTATCGAGTAGATCAACATTTTAGAATCATTAAAGCAAACGTTTTTTGCTAACCTCGTGCGGGAGTCACTGTTTTAACGAGGAGTGGGTAGGAGTTCGGGACCCCCACAGTGACCATCCTTCGCTCTATAATTTAGTTGTCCCTTTTGAACCTAGGACCAACTAGGTTGGGTATCCACTATAGAACTTTTCAATGCACGGGCTTTAGTCCCATTCCTCGTGACAACTTCTCCAACAATTCTCTATCCAATGCCTTGGTTAGCGGATCCGCTATGTTATCCTTAGACTTCACGTAGTCAACAGTGATAACACCCGTTGTGAGGAGTTGTTTAATGGTGTTATGTCTACGACGAACGTGTCTAGACTTACCATTGTACATATTGCTCTGTACCCTTCCAATTGCCGCTTGACAATCGCAATGTATGCATATTGGAGGGACAGGCTTCTCCCAACTTGGAATATCCTCGAGAAAATGACGTAGCCATTCAGCCTCTTCAGTGCACTTATCCAAGGCTATTAGCTCAGACTCCATCGTGGATCTAGCTATTAACGTTTGTTTTGAGGATTTCCATGATACGGCTGCACCTCCCAAAGTGAAAACATATCCACTTGTGGACTTAGAGTCCTTTATGTCGGATATCCAACTAGCGTCGCTATACCCTTCAAGTACAACTGGATATCTTCCATAGTGCAGTCCAAGGTTTTGGGTTTTACGTAAATACCTCAAAACCCTTACTATTGCCTTCCAGTGTTCATCACCGGGGTTGCTAGTATATCTACTTAGCTTACTAACCACAAAGGCAATATCAGGCCTGGTACAACTCATTAGATACATCAAGCTTCCAATAATCCTAGCGTATTCTACTTGAGAAATACACTCTCCACGATTTTTGGTAAGTTGTACGTTTTTATCTAATGAAGTCCTTGCCTCTTGATAATCATCCTTATTAAATTTCGTAAGGATTTTATCAACGTAATGGGATTGGCTTAGCGTAAGACCGTCAGGTCCTCTAATTATTTTAATCCCAAGAATTAAATCGGCCAGCCCCATATCCTTCATGTCAGATTTAGAATTTAACATGCTTTTGGTAGAATTAATCATGAGATTATTGCTACCCACGATGAGTATATCATCCACGTATAAACATAAAATGACATAGCCGTCTACCGTGCTCTTCACATAGACGCATTTGTCACTTTCGTTTATTTTAAACCCATTAATTAACATTGCATGATCGAACTTTTCGTGCCACTGTTTAGGGGCTTGTTTCAATCCATACAATGATTTAATTAATTTACACACTTTCCTTTCTTGGCCTGGAACACGAAAGCCCTCGGGCTGTTCCATATAGATTTCTTCGTCTATATCGCCATTTAGAAAAGCGGTTTTTACGTCCATTTGATGAACTTCCAATTTCCGCAAAGCGGCAATCGCTAGTATCATCCTAATGGAATTTATTCTCGTCACGGGAGAATATGTGTCAAAGTAATCATGGCCCTCGCGTTGCTTGTATCCCTTGATTACAAGTCTGGCCTTATACTTATCAATGGAACCGTCTGGTTTCATTTTACGTTTAAAAATCCACTTGGATCCCAAAGGTTTACATCCCGGAGGGAGATCAACCAATTCCCACGTGTGATTTTTTAGGATAGAGTCCACCTCACTTTTGATGGCTTCTTTCCACATAAGACCTTCAGTAGACGTCACGGCTTCCGTATAAGTCCGTGGCTCATTTTCTACCAAACATGTTAGAAAATCCGGTTCATTTTCTACCATACATGTTAGAATATCCGGTTCAAATTCTACCAGGTAGGTGAGAAAATCCGGTCCGAAGGATTTTTCAATTCTAGCACGTTTGCTACGTCTGGGTTCGGGTTCTTCTCCGGATCCCTCGCTAGTATTTTCCATAGTTACGTCAAATGTTCGTTTTGACGTGCTAGGCTCTTCGTTGGACTTGCATGGAAATACATCTTCAAAGAATGAAGCATTTCTTGATTCAATTATTGTGTTTTTATGTACATCCGGATTATTTGAATCGTACACTAAAAACCGATAAGCACTACTATTTTGTGCATATCCAATAAAAATACAGTCCACCGTTTTTGGACCTATTTTTATTTTCTTAGGTGTTGGTACAAGCACCTTAGCAAGACACCCCCACACTTTTAAATATTGATAGGAAGACCGTCTGCCTTTCCACAACTCGTACGGAGTTTTATCATATTTTTTCCGGGGAACCTTATTTAAAAGGTAATTGCTTGTCAAGATTGCTTCGCCCCACATATTTTGTGGCAAGCCCGAACTTACTAGCATCGCATTCATCATATATTTCAATGTGCGATTCTTTCGTTCGGCAACACCGTTTGATTGAGGTGAATAAGGTGCGGTACGTTCGTGTACTATACCCACACTAGCGCAAAAGTCACCAATTGGTGCTTCATACTCACCATCTCGATCACTCCTAACCGTCTTAATCCGTCGATTAAGTTGGTTTTCCACTTCATTCTTATAAATAATGAATTTATCGATTGCTTCGTGTTTATTTTTTAATAAATAAACGTAGCAATAGCGAGTGCTATCATCGATAAAGGTAATAAAATATTTATTACCGCCACGTGTTTGTATTGATTTAAAATCACAAACGTCACTATGAATTAATTCAAGTGGTTCCGTTTTTCTTTCAACTGATTTGAAAGACGTTTTCGCTAGTTTTGCCTCTACACAAACTCCACATTTGTGCTTCACATCAATTGTGAATTTAGGAATGTGCTCCATGTTAATTAATCTACGTATAGAATTAAAATTAACATGTCCTAGTCTACCATGCCACACATTGGAAGACTCAAGCAAGTAAGCAGAAGGGATTTTATTATTATTAATAATAATAGTCGTTACATTGAGCTTAAAAAGCCCATCACATGTATATCCCTTGCCCACATACATTTCCGATTTGGACAAAACCAGTTTGTCCGACTCAAAAACCATGCGGAAGCCATGCTTGTTCAACAAAACTTGGTTTAGAGTCAGTTCCTTGCCCGAAGTCATCTTCAGGACCACCTTGCCCACGCCTTCAACCGCGGAATGAGCCGAGTTACCCATCCACACTTTCTCACCATTTGATGGCTCAAAAGTTGTGAATAACTCCCGGTTTGAGCAAATGTGCCGGGTTGCACCGGTGTCCACAAACCACTCCTTGGAATTGGATCCAACGAGGTTGACTTCCGTAACCACAGCCGCTAGGATGATGCCTTCATCCTTTTGCCCACCTTGCACCAAGTTGACTTGAGAGTCCCTCTTCTTCTTGGGTGCCTTGCAATCCGCGGACTTGTGTCCGTTTTTATTGCAATTGAAGCATTTTCCATTAAACTTTGTTTTGGAAACGCCTCCCTTTGGACCGAGCTTGCTCTTCCCATTATTTTTATTTTTGGAGCCTTTAGCATGCTCCACTACGTTGGCCTTGGCGCCATGAACAATTGGGAGTTTCCCATCGTTCTTCCGGTTATCCTCTTCAATCCGCAGACGGAGGATCAATTGCTCCAAGTTCATTTCCTTTCGCTTATGCTTAAGGTAGTTTTTGAAATCCTTCCAAGCCGGCGGCAATAAATGGATAATTGATGCCACTTGGAAAGACTCACTAACTGTCATTCCTTCATCTCGAATTTCGTTGAAGATCATTTGCATCTCCTCAACTTGACTCAAGACCGTCTTCGAATCCACCATTTTAAAGTCAAGGAATCGACCAACAACAAATTTCTTTGCACCGGCATCCTCGCTTTTATATTTGTGGTCCAAAGCATTCCATAGCTCCTTAGCCGTAGCTAATTTACTATACACGTCGTACAAAGCATCATGCAGCCCGTTCAACACGTAGTTTCGGCAAAGGAAGTCAGAATGCTTCCAAGCTTCAACCGCGTTGAAAGATTGCGCATCCACCTCACCCCCGGTTGCTACCGGCGCATCTTCGGTCAAGAATCTAGCAAGACCGAGAGTAGTGAGGTAAAATAGCATCTTTTGCTGCCACCTCTTGAAGTTTAACCCGTTGAATTTCTCGGGTTTCTCCACAGAGTTGCTTGGCACGGTCACCATAGGGATAGCCCTTTGGTTGGCCAAAGCAGATGCACCGCGTTGTGAACTATTGTTCACCAGTGCTCCACTTTCAGAGTGATTGTCGTTCAGAACATTCTGCCCAACACCAATCTCGTTTTCTTGAGAAGTCATTTTCGTTCTTTAACGTTTTTCCGAAAACACAAAAATTAAGTTCGTTCACCAAAGTGACAAACTACGTTTTTAGATTGTTTACCGCAGTACAACAATCAAGAAATACGTTTTAAGATTGTATCCGTATGATACAAGCTCAACAATTACGTTTTAAGATTGTTGGGTGTGTTTCGGAAAATAAAGAAAATTAATTAAAATAAATTAATTAAATAAAATGACTAGAGAAAAACAAGAAAGGAGATGAAGCAGAATTAGCCAAAGCTCGTGCTACGCACGATTTCCTTAAAACGTATTTGTTGCCTCCCACGGTGCTAGGAGCGTTGCAACAATCGTTTCCCAGGATACGATGACTACGAACTAATGTTTGAGCACACAAACAAGAGTTCCAGCGAACGAGAACCAAGTATGAACACAGAAGGAATTTTGGGAGTAGCTGGAAGAGTTTTTAGCTCAAGAAAACGTGAGGAAAGTGTTGTGCGTCGTCAAACCGTGTGTTTGTTGCAAAGCACCTGCCAGCTATTTATAGGGGGATTTGTTGTGTGTTAAATGGGGTGTTAATGGACCTGAACGTTGGACATCAATGACCAGTCCGTTGGGCATTGAATCGTCCATAAACTGTCCATTTAACGCAGCATTAAAAGAGAAGAACGTTGGGTATTAATTGTTGTAACGGAAGAAGTGCACGACAGAAGACCCCAACAGAACACCCCTTGGAGGGTTTCTGTCTGAGGCCTTCTGTCCGGAGCACTTCTGGGAAAAAATAAACGTTTCGGGAAGAAAACAAAAATTAACCGTATCTCTTGAAAGATAGATTTTTGGACGGCATTCGTGTCCGCAGGTCGCCCGCGCACACGAGTCGCGGTTTTTCTTCTTCGTTTCGGGATTTGATCGACACCCCCCTGCGCGTAAGAGAGAGTCTTTCCCTTTAGGAATCTTAACTCCTTAAAAGAGGCTTCCCTTTAAAAGGGGGTGAAAATCCCTTGAGTTTTTCGGTGTGTGATAAAACACACTAGAAACTCATCATTTTCCCAGTTTTTCCATTTCAACGAGCGAACTTCGAGAATCAATTTCTCATTCACCCGTTATCCGTTTTGAGCGTACCATATATCGAATTGTAGCCCTTAACAAGGACAATCCGAAACCACTTTGACCCGACCCAAATCGGAAGTGGACCCCACTCAAATAATTGCCCCAAAATGACCATTTAATGCAATTTTTAACACATTTTTCCAACAATCCCCCACATGAATGAAAATTGATTTTCGAGACTTAAAAAAACACGAAGATAGGAGGACACGTTGTGTTCACCGGATGATCCTTGCATACGGAGAGGTAGGTTTTATCCTTTGAACCTTCCGTTGTAAAAACACGTTTATTTACTGGTTGTCTAGTAGACTCGATGTCCTTGAACTATACTGCCGTCATGTAAACATTGACTTATCTTTACACAAGAACCTTCCAACTTTGTTCCGTTCTCATGGGTGTACCATATATCGAATTGTAGCCCTTAACAAGGACAAGAACCTTCCAACTTTGTTCCGTTTTGAGCGTACCATATATCGAATTGTAGCCCTTAACAAGGACAATCCGAAACCACTTTGACCCGACCCAAATCGGAAGTGGACCCCACTCAAATAATTGCCCCAAAATGACCATTTAATGCAATTTTTAACACATTTTTCCAACAGCAAGTCCGATCCATACATTAAATATACCTGAAACAAATAACAGAAATTTACAGCATGCATCCAGACACTCATGGCAGGCTTCTTTTTTAGAGAAATGAACTCATATCCTCTTAACAAATTGCAGAGATAAGCTTACTTGTAACAAGGCAGTGTAAAATAATTGATGGGTGTGCTTCAATGATTTTGGTAGGCAACAAGAAATGAAAGTCCAATAATCAGAAGAATATGAGAAAAGCTGAATGTATGAATAGTCGAAAGAACAACTTGAATTCATCAAACCTGGAACAAGTAGATGGCACAGTAAGTGGTGTCACTTTTATGCATACATAACTTTACGTTTCCCATAATAATAAATAAAAGTAAGCATCATTTTCGTTCAAATAATATATACTCCTTTCCCATCAACTTGGAAAGATAACGAAGAAATTAATATCCTAGAAGCGGGATACGAGAGCCCATCAAATGTACACCTGCAAAACATGAACCAGAACAATTATAAATAAAAACAAACTGCAAGGGATTGCACTCCTTTAGAGAGACAAGAAAACTCAGCTGAAGAGCAAAAAAGTGTCACATCAAAGACAAAGAAACTAGTTGGCGGTACAAAAATTAGAAGACTAAAATCAAATATGCCTTTTATAATTCAGCTACACTTGTGTCATCGAAGAAATACTTGCAAACAATTTGAGGCAACAATCACTAAAAATTTTAAACTGAGGCAGTTTACAGTGCAGCCTCACACATCCACTTGATACAAATAGAACATTTTCCTTTTCTTGCTACAACTATATATCTAGTCTGGCGCTGGTTCAGTTGAATCCTATCATGGTATTACTGAACCAAACTACTATATGCTATATCTTGAACTTATATTTTAGATTACAAAGGCTTGGAATGAGTGAAAGTAGATCAATCATGATTTCAGAAGCATGTGCAATCAAATTAGTGGAAATATGAAGAGTCAAAACTACCTGCCCATTTCACTCAATCTTCCTGCAGTGGATAAAGAAAATATCTTGATCATTATTGATCAAAAAGTCCAAATGAATGTATGATGTAAATTTACACTAAATGCCAATTTGAATGCTCCTAGCATATGAGAATTCCAAAATCATTGAAGAAAGGATGCTTGCTCTTCCATTCTGATCCTACATTTAACCAAATACATTCCAAAACCTTACCTTACATACATATACTACCCTACGAAAATTCTGGAAATCGAGAGGGATGAATCGCCAAAAGGCTTGAAGGAAGTTTAGCGGACATATTCCATAAGGCGTGAAAGGCGACGCTTCAAAGAGGCGCAAAAGGCGGCACTAGGCGAGGTAAAAGGCGCGCCTTATGGAATCTGCTGCGCCTGGGATGTTTGGATGCGATCAAGTCATCGCCTAGAGGCATCTCACGCCTTTGGCACGCTTTTTAAAACCAAGATTAGAAGACACAATATACTACTTCAAATGCTTGCTAAACCTCTGAACTGTTGTACCACTTTTCATAAATTTCAATCAAAATATCACAAAAGGTGCATAGCAGGTTAAAATAGGTTCTGGAAACAGAGTGCTTAATTTTTCCAATCAATATATCAGCCTATTTTTGCATGTTTAGCGATCTACAATGCCACAGGAAATCAAAAGAGAAACGTGGTTCACATCAAAACGCCCCACCAACGAGATAATCAGCAAGATAGAAGCGGCAACAAAACCTTGTAGTTCATAAAAAGAACTACAAGGTATTTTAACGAATTCCGTTTACAGTATAGAGCTTTAGACGGTTTTAGTTCATCGAATAGTGTGATTTAAAGAAATAACTAAACTATTGGTAGACAATTAACCGGTTGCTTGTTTTTTTCATTGCATCTGTGGTTAAAAAACATAAAAGCAGGAAGAAAAGGAAATCTAAATGTAGCAACTGAGTACATGGATATGAATTCAATCAAAATATCAGCAAAAACAGAGAACCTCGCACATGGAGACTGAAGTGGTCGAGATGGGGAATGAATCCAGGCTGTCTGGGCGAACTCACCGGAATTTCTTTACCGGCGGTTATGTCTGGTGCCTAGAAAGAGTCGAACGACCCCAAATTGATAACCCTTGAAAAACCCGAAAACCTTAACCTTGATTAATGGCACTTTTCAATGCTTTTAAGAAGATTGGGCTAGTGCGAGTGAAGAACCATACCTGTATAGCGCGATTGAATCATGGGGTTTATGAGGCGAATCAATTCGGAGAATCAATTTGGCGAGATAGAAGACGTACGAGAGATGAAGGCTGTGAGGTCTTGCTTTAGAGAGACGAAGGCAGTGAGGTCTTGCTTCAGAGAGGCGAACGCGGTGATCTCTTGTTTTAGAGATGCGAAGGCGGTGATGTCTTGCATCAGAGAGACGAAGGCAGTGAGGTCTTGCTTCTGAGAGGCGAAGGCGGTGATGTCGAACACGAAAGCGGCACAGGTCTGGATTGCAGACTTCAATGCGAGAATGAAATAAAGTGTTTTTTATTAATTACCCTCCCGTATTGTTGTAATATACGTCGGTTAGAAACAAACCGCTCTAAAACACTACAATATTAGGACGGGTAACAAAAAGATCGTGGATAAAAGTTCCGGGTGATATTTTTAATATAGCTTATTACGTCGGTTATCCCTAATAACTGACATTATAACAAATGTGAAATGTCATATGTAACAAAGACGGTTTTCGAATAACCGACGTGATACGTGTGACGTGAAATGTCATATTTGTAGCAGTGGAGAAGTTGTAGATAGATATTTTAGGACCCAACACAAGTCACCTAAAATAAGTAACTAGTCAACATTTCCCAATGATGGCCAAAACGAGACTAGTTGTTTAAGTGCAACGACAACCTTAATTATTAACTATACTATTACCCAACCCCGTGGTGTAAATAATATAATTAAATAATTAAATTCTCCCGTAAAACTTCAATCCGGGACAAAGTATAAGAAGTTTAACGGTGTGTTCAGAAGGTGTTCATTTTTGTATTTATCAAACAATATGTTTATGATTGAGTACTCATAATATATATCACAAACACAACATAATTAATTTTCTGGACACAACAATCCAAATAGAACAAACTTAACAATAATTAAAATCAAGTTAAGATTGTTCCATTTTACCTTTTACGGGATATCCTAATAAGATTGTCTCATACTAAATTTGGTAAAGTTTGTGTGACTCTAAATAATTCTTATTTTATTCTTACTTTATCAATTCAATATCAATCACATAAACTCATTTTTCTTAATAATCATGCCGCCTCCTCTTGTCCCATTGTTAGTGGAACGGAGCTAGTAATATTTAAGAATAAAACCATTGAATACACCTAAACTTTTACGATATATACTCATAAAAGTTTACCATTAAGGATGTTTTTACTTGGACAAAATTTTGGGGGTCTGGTTTGATTTATTTAAATTTGTTCTAGTCTGAACTAGTCTTGTGTGGTTTAGTAAATGTCTCATCTATGTGTATCTTATAACTATGCAAGTCTGGTCTGTACTGTTTAAATATGGTCTGATTTGATCTATTGAAGTCTCGTCTAGTTTTATCCGAGTCTGAAAAAAGTTCTAAGTAAAAACATGCTAACTAACTGGTTATGCATACACTCCAACGAGATTCTCTTTGCTTTAAAAATGGGAGCCTAATATATTTGGAATTGGATGTTATGAGTGTACAGCAAACCCGTACGGCTACGTTATGATCACGTACCATTTAACTTTCTGAAAATTCGAAGCCTGCAAGTCGATCTACAAGGTAACGTTCAAGGGAACTCTACATGAACCAACACACTAATTATGTTTTGATTGTAAAACTTGAGCTATTTAGTTCTAAAAATGAAAAAATAGTCAAAAATTCATCATGTAGAAGTAAGTGGAAACTATTTTACGACATAACAATGTGTTGAGTTGACCTTTAGAAATGTAAATATTAATTCTGTTTAAAAGGCTTTATTGTTAATTTAAAAAAATTGCTAGCTCTAAATTTGAGTAAAACATAAACAATGTGTACAAATATCACTAGCTATACACGTAGTATGTTTTATTAAAAATCATTAATTAAGACTAAAATAACAAGGATAATATTCATAAATATATATTTTGGGAAGTGAATCAATTTTATTTTTATTTTGATATAGGACTAAATAAATCCTACAGAGTATATTTAGAACGCATACACTCCTATTTTAAGAAGTTTGAATCAACTTATTCTTTTAATAAGACTCAATAAATCGTAGTTGGGGAATAAACCATACTTGATCTTATTTGTGTATGTTTTAGTCTTATATTGAATTTATTTGATCATATGAAAATAACAAAACTTTGTAAATTAAGAGTGCATGAGTCGTATTTTAATTAGAAAGAAAACAATTATGGGAATGTACTATATATATTATTATTTGTGCATTTTATTTATATTTTACTCTTATTTAAAGATTTTTCTCAAATATAATACTAGCTAGGCTAGCAAATTCCATCATGTTTGTGTGTATATATAATATATAACGTCCAAGTTACAAATCATTTTAATTCTTGATGGAAGCTATGAAGCTAATACGGAGTATTAGAGAAGATACAAAGGGTGCAGTTTTAATTGAGTAATACTTCCTATATGGAGTAGTAACTTTTAGGGAGATTTCCCAAAATATGAGTAAATGGAATTTGGAATTCCAAAATGTGACTACCATGTTTTTATTTCCGAATTAGGACTAACATGACAGTATATTTACAGCCATCATGTAGGTGTGACTGTCAAATAATTATAGTACAATGCATTTAACATGACAATATTTATTATAATTAATGACAGTATTTTCAATCATGTCAGTATTTTTCATACATGACAATAAAAACTCATATTTCGAAAAGAAAAACATAATAGTCCTATTTTGAAATTTCAAAAACCTCATTTACTTCTATTTAGAGCAATTTCTTAAAATGCTGTTACCAAGCAGCTCTATCTACCCTAAGCCGAGGTTTGATATACCTTTCTAATTCCGACCGTCCACATAACATGTCTTATTTTCCTAATCTTATAATCATTATTTATTGCACTGTCTCATGAGTATAGTACATATACGTACGGAGTATATATCAATAGTTCCAAAGGCTCTCGGCTCCGGTAATAACCGACATATCTTCTGGCGGCGGAGACGACGTCATCCTCGGCGGGCTCACCATCATTCCCCCGGCCATGTCCACCAACAAATTGTGCATGTCGAACAACTCTTCTTCATCAATGTACTCCGCGTTATATGTCTGCTCACAACTTCTTTCTAGTCGTCGAGCCGCCCCACATTCGCTCCCTTCCGGTTTCATCATGCTGGCAGCGAGTGCGGCGGCTCGTCTTATTTCCGCCCCGTCAGAGGACGCAGGGACGGGATAGCTCCCGGCGAATGCCGGAAAGTTGAGCACCGCGTCACTGCTCCTCAAGGCAAGCGCAGCGGCATCGTATGCCGCTGCTGCCATCTCGGGGGTCGGGTAAGTCCCCAACCAAATCCGAGTGGTCTTTCGCGGCTCACGAATCTCCGATACCCATTTCCCACTCCGGCTTCTCACTCCACGGTACTTCGAGTGCTTCCCGCTTCCTCCGGTGCTCGACGACGGCCCCATTTCCGGCGTTGTTTTTGCTTGCGGTGGTTCTCGGTACTCGGGCAGCCTCCTTAGGAATGGTGTTGGACTAAGATGTGATGCATGCAGTTGGTGAGGTAGGTAAAATGGTGTTTGATTAAAGTGTGAAGCGATGCTGAACTGTGAGTTAGGGTCAGCCATAGACTATGAGAGCTAAGAGATTTATATGAGATGGATAATGTGTGTGGATCAATGTGGTGTCCGTGTGTAAGAATTTATACATATGTATGTGTGTATATATGCACAGGTCAGGAGAAGAATTAATGAAGGATGAACTCATGAAAGTTAAACCGTGGGCAAGTCGTGGTTTGACTTATCAGTTAATTATCAGGGTTAAGGTTTTGTGGGGTTTTTCTAGATTGACCGGCCTGAAAATGACATATGATTCATATGGGGAATCGACACGAATCTGTTCATAGTTTTTTTTCTCAATATTTGGTCGAATCCATTTTGTAATGTCACCAACATATCAAACATGGATATGGGTGCCATGTGGTCGTGTACAATGTCCATAGAACTCAACGTTTAAATTTTAAGGAACTTGCTTCGTTTTAATACATCGTGGCCGGGCACAACTATTAAATGCATGCGAACTTTCCTTCTTAGATTGTCAAACGTCTAATATCAACGCTCGCTACTTAGATAAGTTTTTACTTCGACCGTTGTTTTCCTTACAACAGTTTCATGGTTATAAAATTCACATCAACCAAGACACCCGGTTCAAGTAAAAACATACTCCCTCCGTTCCTAAAAATTCTTCCCGGTTTGACTTGGCACGCTTATTAAGAAAGTGGAATAAAGTAGAAATGTATGGTTGTGGTTGTGTAAGAAAAAGATAAAATGAATGTGAGCCACACAAATTGTACAAAATGGGAAAGTGGGAAGTATTTTTGGGAACAGCCCAAAAAGGAAAGTGAGAAGTATTTTTCGGAACGGAGGGAGTAATAATTAAGGGGAGTCAGGATACTGCACATCGAGCCTGTACAAATAATAATACTTTTTGAAAATAATTTACAAGGAATCTTCATGCATGCTTTCGCTGAAGCTATTTTTCAAATAACAAACTCAAACTAAAAAAGAAAATTCCCATCAATATTGGGAGATTTCAACAAATAGGAGTAAAACTTACGGATTTTCCAAAACTAAGACAGCAGATTCGTGTAAGACTCAACTACACCTGCATTGATCACAATACCCTTATTTTTAGGAAATAACAGACATTAAATAAATAATAAATAGACAATAAGTAGACAATAAGTAGACAATAAATTCTGGAAAGCAATCGGTCTAACGCTCCAACCCGCAAGGAGGAGGGGAGAATAAGAAGGGCCTGGTGCGCCGCCGCTGCACGCAAATCGGCGGGAAAAAAAGGTGGAAGAAAAGAAGATCGGCAGAAGAATGGAAGAAGAAACGAAAATAAGAAGAAGAAGAAGATCCGCGATGCATCGGCTCCTCCATCCAGTTCAGCGACGTCGCGCGACGAGGTGAGTTCGCGGTGGTCTTTGTTTTGCCGGCGACTGAATTTCGTAGCTGCAAGGCCGCGACTGAATTGCCGGCTCATATGTCCCATGTTTTAATTTCTCTGCTTCGTTGGAAGTAGGAGGAGATTTGAGGAAATTGGGGAAATGTGAGGTGTTAAAGTGAAGGGCAAAACTGGAAAGTAATAATAAAGTTTTCTAAACTGGAACTACATAAGTCTCACATATGAAAGAAACATACCCAAGTCCTATTTTTATAAATTTGCTACTCCCTCCGTCCCACAAAGAACTTCCTGCTTTCCTTTTTTAGCAGTCCCAAAAAGAAGTTCCCATTTCCCTAAATGGGAAGTTATCTACATCAAAACAATGTCAAACAGTGCAAAACATTGTTAAACAGTGCCAGACAGTGTCGAAACAGTGTCAAAACAGTATAATTTACCCCCTGATAAGTTTATTTCTTTAATACGTGTGTAAGTCAAATCGTGAAGTTCTTTGCGGGACGGAGGGAGTATGATTTAGTTTTAGGGAGAGCAATTTTCTCCATCAATATTGCTATAAAACATGTTTTTGTGCGATTATATATGTTATTTTACTAATTAATGTGATGCACGTTAATTTTTATCCAATTCCATATATGTATTTTTTCCTAAATTGATCGATGCATGTAATTTTAGTATATCGTTATCAATGAAGTCATACCGTAGAAAAAAATATGTAGTTAGTGGCAGACCCAAAAAAACTGAGTCATGGGTCCCTAAACTAATGTAACTCTAATTAATATAAAATTAAAAAAAATAAAGACGTCGATCAATCTGTAGTGGTCTGCTTTAGGGCTACGGTTGTAATTGAATCGGATCGACGATTGAATATTGAATAATATCATTCGTATTTGTATAATTTGACGAATATGCGTATTCGTATTCGTTTAGTATTCGAATCATAAATTCTATTCGTTACACATATTCGAATAAATTCGGATTTTATTTTAATGTTTAAATTCGAATATTTTAAATGCCAATTTTTTCACCAATTCAAATTATGGTGTATCTTACTTTTTTATTTTTATTTTTTCATTTTCAGACATATGTTTACTAAAATGAATGTGCAAACTTAATTAACTAGAGAAGTAGAGAGCGGGTATATACAGATGAAATATACTATAATGTAATCATATATTCCGAATATAATCAAATAATATACAAATGGAATATATGTATATTCGTCTCGTATTCGAAAGTTATTCGAATTCCAAAACTAATTCAAATTAGATTATTTCGAATTCGAATCCACTATTTCAAATCTGAATTGCAAATCGAATCAAAATTATTCGATTCGTTTACAACCCTAGTTAGGGCTTTGTAGGGGTTTTAAAAAGGCCAAAATGACGTCGTTTTGATCTTTTAGAATAAAGATTTCAAAAAAAAACAGGGGTACTTCGAATACATTCGAATAATATACAAATTGAGTATATTTACATTCGTATTCGAAAGTTATTCGAATACCAAAACTAATTCGTATTCGAATATTTTAAATTAGGATCCACAATTTGTGTTATGTCATTATGTGACCCAGTGACACACTTATTATTATGATATAGAAAACTCTTTGAAAAATTATTCACTTAGAATTGATTTTTTTTCTAAGATTAAATAAAGTCAAATTAGATTAGGAGCCTACTTGACAACCCTGTTGTCGCTTACTAACCTCATTGGCCAATTTTTTTGCGCTTATATACTGCACTTGTGTAATATTCAAATTAAGCAAATTAAAATTACTTTTCTAAGTCAATTGATTGAAATTGATGAAGAGACTATTTTTACTATTTGCCACATAATGTTTTATTTATTTTATTACTAAAATATGCTTTAAAAATCACTTTTATAATTCGGCATATTCACCTGATTCAGTTGTTGAAGTTATAATTTCACAAATTTCATCAAATTCATCAATTTCCATCAATATATCAATATATTAATTTGTAATCATGTACTACGTTTGACGTTGTTATATATTTAAAACAGTTCGCACGTTGTTTTTTTATTACATTATTTCTCAAATTTACATTACTGTTTACACGCATTTTCTATTTGTTCTAACTTCTAACCACGTCCGGGACCATATATGTATCGGAAGTATTTTCCCCATAAGTTGATCTTTACTTCAACATTTGTGTGTTTTTTATATTTCTTCTTATTTCAAATGGGACGGGAAGAAAACGCACCTTAATGGAGATTTCACAAAATAGAACTAAATAGAATTTTGAATTTCAAAATAGGACATTTATGTTTTTCTTTTCGAAATAGAAGTAAGATGACAATATTTATCGTCATCTTTTAGGCATGATTGTCAAATAGTTGCAGTACTATTCATTCAACATAAAAATATTTATTATAATTAATGACAGTACATTTCAATAATCATGTAGGGTAATTTTCGTATTATTAATAAGCTAAAATAAAATTGAAGGATTGTAATAACAATGACATATGGAAAATGCGGTGTGAAAAACGGAAGAATACTTATAGTTGAATTCGAGTTCCATTAGGCCAAAAAGGTTGAGCAAAATGGTGTACATAACGTGTTCATGTCCCATTATTGTCTGCGTCCGGGCTATTTAGGCATACAAAAGTTGAAAATTGATCTAAATTGTTTACCTGTCGACATCAAATGCTCATACTTTAGTCTATACTTTTTAACTAAGCTAGTTGCTGGTAGTTGATAGTTTTAACTAAAAGTGCCTTTTTGATCTATTAGAGGGAACAAGATTGAATTCTGGAGTGATATTACAAAACAAGTCAATTATCATGGATGTCATTATTAAATCAAGTCAAATGTGTGGTAACTGGTAACCTTAAAACGAACTGTTAAACTTTTACACAAATGTAAATATAGAAGTTTGAAAAAAATTGTTTAAACTTTTACACAAACTTGACAAAAATTTACTCTTATTCAAGGAATAAAAAACATGATATTTCTATTTTGGAATTTCAAAACTTTTTTACTCCTATTTAGTGAATTCCTTCATGTAAATATTTATACTGGTACGTATATATGTAACGTTACGTCCTCTAACGGAGTAATATATGAAGTGTAGACAATAACAGAACGTAATTACATAATAATTTTTCTGTTCTTGAAAATTGTAACACGCAATCACAGAAGTTTCTTAGCTACAAATTATGTTAAAATTTAAATCATTTTGTAATAATAAAACTAGTAGTCACTAAATTAAAGTATAAAAGTCATAATTTTATCAACTACCTTTATTCAGGTTATATGCTTGTCATTATTTTATAAAACTGGTATTAAACTATTAATTTCTCATTATTCACACACAATATTAATAGTGTATTTTATACGTAGTATATAATAGGTTTCCAATTGTATTTTGGATACCTTATTCATTATATATATGATACTTAGAGTTACCGGTCTAGAAAGCTTTTTCATCATTCTCACATGGCCGGTATCAAGAGCATTAGGTTTTTAAACACACATTAATTTTTTTCGGTCTCATGGAGCCCAACACATCACCGCCACCCAGGACAGTTATGACGCCACCACCTCTACCACGGCGGCTACGACAACGTTGGGCCAGAGTGCGGACTCCTTCACATCGCTGAGCTCTTCATCGCTGACCATGACCTTCTATTCCGAGCTATCGAGTTTGTTGAGCTATATCGTTGCCCGTTGGTGCTTTTACGTCCTGGGTGCCTCCAATTTTTACGTGGATGCCAACTCCTCCTACGCCATCTGCGAATACCGTTCTGGCCACCTCTAGCGAAGTCCTCCCTTTGGCCGATCCAATCCTCAAACTTGTCTAGGATCGGAGCAGTTTGACGGAATGACTCTCTCTGGGTCACATGGCCTTCTGCCATCTTCCCTCGTCAAGACTGTTGGCCGACGTGCAACAACGATTACACCACTACTAGAAAAGTGGTCTATAGTGACACTGAATTAGTTTCATAGAAAGGTTTACTGACACTAGAAAAATGTCATAGAAGGACGGGAATTGTGACACTAAATGGAGTGAGTTTCAGCTCTGATTAGTCCAGCCCAGCCCAGCTGGTCGCCGACTCACTCTCCCTTACGGGAGGTCTCGGATTCGAAACTCAATGGAGTGAGTTTCAGCCCTGATTACACCAGCCCCCATACCCCCTCCCCCAGATGCCCCTTGGAGTAAAAAAATAAGGTGAGATCACATACAAACCATGCTTAATTTACTAACCTACAAACTCAAAATATGCAACACTTTGAACTTCAATATGCAATACAAATAATATGCAACACTTTGAACTCCAATATACAATACAAATAATACGCAACACTTTGAACTTCATTTTGTTGCAGCCACTTCCATCCTCTCTCCTCCGTGGATATGCCAACCAATTCCTACTCTGGAATCCTTGAATACTTTGGGTTGGGGCTGTTTTTTGTGTGAAAAGCTCAAAAATATGGTCTTTTCACCACAGCGTTGCCACACCGTCTAAGAGTCCATAAGTTTGTGACATTAAAATTAGTGGAATTTAATGAATCTTTTGAAATTGATGAGATTTTTACTGAATATGCTGAATCATATAAATCATATATTAAACATATATATTACTTATTGATGGATAGTGTACCCGAGGGTAGCTTATCCGCGGGGTTATTTCGGAGAATAATAAGAGAGAAGTCGGAGCAAGTAAATATAGAGAGAGAAAGTATATTGCAGAGTGTTTAGTGTTTTCAGTGTGGTTACAAATGGGGAAATGGGGTGCTATTTATAGTAGCAATAAATGCCGGACAGGGACACGTGTCAAGCCTCCATTGGCCGAGAGGTCACCTCATCTGGTTGGCGCTGGCAACCGCATGTGGCCGCATTTAATGCGGCTGTTGGATGGGACGTTGTACAGGGTACGATGATCTGTACGCATGTGGAGCGGATATTGTGTCGGAAGAGGCGCCCTCGGCAGTAGATGACTAGCCGAGGGCTCTGAGTACCGGGGACCCCCTTAGTGCCGAGGGCTCCAGTTGCCGAGGGCTCCAGTTGCCGAGGGCTACTGATTTTCGCCGTTTTTCCAGTAACTTTGTTTTCCTGTCTTGGCCCTCTTGTGAGAGTTATAGCCTTCGGCCAGGGGGGCGAAGGCACCCCTGGTGCGCGTTGTGGGCTGCTTGGTACTCTGGGCGCTGTGATTTGGGCCTGTTGTGCTTTCTGGGCCTGTTGGGTCTTTATTGGAGTAGTAGGAGTCTGTGGGCCGGGGGTTCCCGGGCCATATACTCCATCACTTATACAATGAAGAATAATATTTTATGAAAAATAGCTAAAATACTAAAATAGTCATGTGGAGCAACTTTCACAATGTTCAACAAGAAAAATAATTTCAATGTTACTTATTTTTCTTATTACACTACTCAACGTGTCAAATCAAAAGTCACGTATTTGGTAATAAAAAAACTACAAGCTTGATAAAATGAAAATAGAGGTTTTCAAACAAACTCTTAAATGGTTAATTATAGTCAGGAATCATCACCTAGCTTGTGGGTTCATGGGCCCTTGGGGTGTTACCCAACCCATTTGCTAAAAAGTCCTGCCTAACCCAGCCCACTATTTGAGGTCTTGACGTGGGGTGAGTATTTGAAACCCGGCCCAGCCCAGCCCAACTCATTGACCCGGCCTGTCAAGACCCATCCTGGATTACCCTATTAAGCCAAGTGAGCCCATCCCATAAATCATATTATACATTATTAATTTTACACATAATTTCATACTTCCTCTATCCCACAATTGAATTTCCAGTTTGATATTTTACGGTCTTCTAGATGGAAGTTCGACTACAAATGTTTATAAATCTATACTTATGAAATGTATGATAAATTAAAATTTGAATAATACATATTGCAATGAAGTACTCCGTCCATATAAAATCAGTGTTTAGACTCCTATTTCCATGCATTCCATCACCGTCAATAAAATGACATTTCTATTCCAATATTACTAAAATGAATGAAAAAGACTAAAATGTGACATGTTTTAATTTTTTTAAAAATGTGACCAACAACTTAATTAACCCTGCAGCACCAAGTGACTCCGGCCGAAGTGACTCCGATCACAATGATTGTCCCACCGCCACAGCGACTGCCCCTCCGGCCACAGTGATTGCCCCACTGCCACAGTGACTGCCCCTCTGGCCACAGTGACTGCCCCACCGCCACAGTGACTGCCCCTCCGACCACAGTGACTGTCTCACCGCCACAGTGACTGTCTCACCGCCACAGTGACTGCCCCTCCCGCCATAGTGACTCCGTCGCGACAGTGACTTCGACCACCGTGACTGCCCGTCTATCGGCCACACTGACTACCCATCCACCGGTCACAGTGACTCTGATCAAACTGCCCGCCCAGAATTACTCGGCCACAGTAACATGCATCAATGATGATACCGCCAGCCTCGGTCGCCGCCTCAGCCCCGAGCCCCCTCCCAACCCCAAGCCCCCTCCCCATCCAACACGGTTGCGCACCACTCGCTGGCACCGCCATCCAGCCGCCACTACCGCCGTCTATCTATAGATCACCCATTATCCTGACCCTCCCCATGCCCATGCCCATGCCCCACCAGCACCCCAAACCCAAGCCCAAGCCTCTGCCCTGTCCCAAGCCACCCGGCAGTCAACCAAACTACCCCACCAGTCCTCAGCAGCCCACCCCCTCCTCCACTAGTCGGCCCTAGCCACTCCCAATAACTCGACTCGCCACTGAACTCAATAACCACCAATCCATAGCTACACCCACCGGGGGACCACCACCTCCGGCCACTGCCGGTGACCACCACCATCCCCAGCCCCAGCCATATTCCCTGACCCGATACAGCAACTTCCCCAGCCCCCTCCCAGCCCTTCCAAGCCATATCTCCTTCCCAAAACCACTTCACCCCACCCCGCACCCCGCCTCGGCTCCTCGATAAAGTGTAGCATCGACGCCTTCCTAACAATCCTCGCCCACCGACGCTCTAGCCGTAGCCGTAGCCGCCCAGATCTAGCCGCACCGCCGCTCCAAGTAGATCTGCAACTGCATTGTCCATCGATTCCGGCGGCGCTCGAACAGAAATAAAAGGAGAAGAAACAAACTAGAGAAGAAGGCAACTTCGATTAATAGAAGCGGACCTCGAGCGATAGGGTCAATGTTGGCTACAACAGAGATGTCATGCGATTGTGCGACTATGTGAATCGAGAAGAAAAGCATATTGTGTGACCTGGAAATGAGGCGGAGCGATGATTTGGACGGTGAGGCGGAGCCCTAGAGCGGTGATGGCGGCACTCCTCCAGCCCTAGAGAGGCGATGGCGGCATTCTTGTAGCGATATATAAGTAACGGAGGTCACAGAACCTGAAATAAGGCTGAGTCTCTGGTGCGCACGGGTGTATGGGCCTACTGCCATTCTGCTGACTGAGTCACCGTGACTAACCTCCCCACCATCCTGTCGGGTCGGGGTGGGGGGGCTCCTGGGGTGGGAGATTCCACCTTTGGAACAATATAAGTAACGGAGGCTATGGCGAGGCGATGCGGAGGGCGATGACGGTGGCGAGATTCGTCAGAGGCTATGGCAACGGCTGGGATGTCTTCTCTGCTCTGCTCGTGTGGTTTATTATTCCAACGCATATGGATGTGTGTGCGGTGCGAAGAAAGAGGCAAAAAGACTTGTGCGCGCGAAA
Source organism: Cuscuta europaea (assembly GCA_945859875.1). Taxonomy (NCBI): domain Eukaryota; kingdom Viridiplantae; phylum Streptophyta; class Magnoliopsida; order Solanales; family Convolvulaceae; genus Cuscuta; species Cuscuta europaea. The sequence continues at coordinate 4,459,705 of CAMAPE010000019.1, read as the reverse complement.
CAAGATGATAATCGGTTATATTTTTTGGAAAATGACAAACGAGTCATATATTTGGAATCCATAAGTCTATCAATAATATCCGGGTCATTACCAATGATGGAGTATATGGCCTGGGACACCCCGGGCCACATACACCTGCTTCTTCTACACAGGCCCATCAAGCCCGATGAGCACACAAAGCCCAAACGTAGCACACGCTTCACACGTGGATGCCTTCGGCCTTATGGTCGAGGGCTCCAGATTCTGGGAGACATCTTAATATGGTCCTACAAAGCTTCTGGAAAATCCTGGCTAAAATGTTAGCCTTCGGCCACACGATGCCTTCGGCCACCCGATGCCTTCGGCCACAAGATGCCTTCGGCCACCCGATGCCTTCGGCCACATAATACCTTCGGCCACATGATGCCTACGACCACACAATGTCTTCGGGCACCCGATGCCTTCGGCCACATGATGCCTTCGGCCACACAATGCTTTCGGCCACAGGATGCCTTCGGCAACAGAACTATCGACGAAGATTCCTTTTAGAGACAGCCAACCACCGCATTTAATACGGCGTCACATCCACTCACCGCATTTAATGCGGTGCACATGCATATGTCGGTGCCACCCCGATTGAGGTGACCCCTCGGCCGTTAGATTGTTGACACGTGTACTCTCATCGCATTTATAGCTGCTATAAATAGCAACCCTTATTCAGCTTGTAAAGGACAACGAGTTCATTTAATACATTTGACTCTCTCTCTTACTTACTTGCTTTGACTTCTCTCCAGGTTATTCACCGTAATAACCCCTCGGATAAGCTACCCCCCCCCCCCCCCCCCGCGTACACTATCCATCATTTGGTGCTCTCGTTGAGAGGTCGAATAATCAAGTAAGAAACCCCCCCTCGGAAAAACAAAAACACTCATCAAAATGGGATGAGCGACTCGTGCCCAATCCAAGGCCGAAGCCTCCAACAAAGCCTTCGGAATTGACCCTGCCGAGGTCTCCAACAAAGCTCTCGAAGGCGGAGCCCTCACCGAAATAGTGCAGGCCACTGCAGACCTGCCCCTTCAGATCCAAGAGAACGTTCTCGATGCCTGCCTCGGCATCGAGGCCCAAAGGAAAGATCGGGGTGAGATTCATGTGAGCCCCCACGTCCTCACCGCCGATATGAAATCTGTCCTATCTGCCTTCATCCACACGCTCACCCAGAATCCCAGAGTCTTCGGAACTCTGGTACCGCCCCCGACCCATGTCGAGGGGAACATCGTCCCTTTCTCTCCGCCCCCTCCTTATCCGTTGGTCATGAATGTACGCAACAATGAGGGGGTCAGGGCTCAGGACACGACCTTCCGCTCCGATCCTGCTTCCCCTCCCCGAGCTGGACCGGCCCCAGTGCGTTGGAGAGGCTGGCGGGACGGATGGGTCAACGTGAGCCTGTCTCACCGAGGGAGAGCTTTGGGTCCGTATCCCAGACAGTGGATCGGCCCCGTCTTGAGAAATGCAAAGGCAAGCTACACGAGGAGGACGCACGCCACCACATCAATGCGGCTCGTAGCCAGCCCCCGGCGCCGCCATGGCCGTCGAGGACCCTCGGAACGAAAGTATCAGCCAACATGAAAGAAGGCTCGCTGAGATGGAAGCAAGACAACTGGCTGCCACTCCTACGGCCAACTCATCGGGGAATCCCGGCTTTGACGCCCTCATGAACAAACTCAGTGCTTTGGAGAGGGAATTCACTGAGGGGCACGGTGACCCCATCATCCAGGTCAGGACCAAGACCCCTTCACCACTAGGGTGCTCTCGGCCCCAATACCCGAGAAATACCGGGGAAGCACTATGAAGTCGTATGACGGCCGCACCGACCCCAGGAACATTTCAACCGATATCAAAACAACATGCTGATGGTCAAGTGAGTTGAAAGTCGAGAAGAAAATCAATTTTAGACGGTGAGTTGAACTTCAACTGCAAATTTGGTAAAAATGCATTCCTATTTTGATCAAATTGTTTATATGTAAATTTAGGCTCAAACTTCCATTTAACCAACTGTCTTTAGCTTTCTTTATATAAAAATATGGAGAAGGTACAAATATACCCCTCAACTTTCATTAGGAACGATTATACACAAAAATCGTAGTTAGAACAAACAAACCCTTAGGTCCAAATGGTTAAGGAGTATCTATGTTATGTGATAGTTGAGGGGTATATATGTTCTTTAATATATAATTCAAGGGTATATCTGTTCCAAATTTAAAAAAGATGGTGTTTAATTGTTCCAAAACGAAGTTGAATGATATAATGAGTTATGACAGGAAAAGGGCCAAGGTTGTGTAAAAGTACTGCATTGCCCTTTTAAGTTCAAACATTTTTTAATTATTAAAGAAAAGTAATCATATAATGGTAACCTTTTCTCGTCCTTGGATGATCTTACCTCACACATAAAGTTATAATAGTATATTTGTTCTTTATCCTTATATATATAAATATGTAGAATATCTTGTTTCTTAATTAAACCTGAATGCTTTCTTTTTTAGATTGCCTCTTTCACATCAGGGCAACACAAGTTGGAGCATTGCAAGCATTGTGATGTAAGTTTGATCACTTCTATAGATTTGATGAAAATACCATTTGAGTCTAGTGTGGGAATTGCTTTCACTCATTCTCCTGAGGGTGTGTTTGGGAGTGGGGTTTTCCGGGGGAGGGGAAAGCATATGAGGGAAGTAAACCATCCTATTTGTGTTTGAGAGTTCAAATAATATGAGGGAAAGGTTTCGGGGGTGTTATAAAATCCTTCTAAACACTTCAAAACCTGGGTTTTCAGATTCCCCTGATTTGAGGATTTTCTAAGGTCTAGCTACGAAAATGACATATTTATCCTCTGAAACTAATACAATTTCCGCACAAAAAATTTATGAGTTGCTACTCGCTTCATTTCTCCGCCGTTGAAAGCTCTCAAGTCCCAAAACCCTCCAAGTTTGAAATTTGTAACTCCCAAACAAGAGGAGGGAATCCCTTCCCATTTCCTCCCCTTCCCTTCTCCCTGCTTCCCCTTCAAAATCTTCCCTTTCCCTCACCCTCAAGAAAATTTCTAAAGGTACACACTTTTTTGTGTACACACTTTTTACACATGTATGTGTAAGGTTTTTTTTTATGTCTGTACAGACATAACGTATTTTAAAAACACATTATGTCTGTACAGACATAAAAAAAACTTACACAGACATGTGTAAAAAGTGTGTATATAAAAAGTGTGTACAGACAAGGGCGATTTTGGTATTTCCTGAACTTTTCCTTGCCTCATAGTACTTTTATCTTGTTCTTCCTGGCAAATTTTGGTATGGCCTTCGCTAAGCGCGGCCGCTCCCTGGATCTCACCACCGACTCTGGATGACTGCTTTCCAGATCTCGTCGCCACAGCTCCTGATCCCACCGCCACGCCTGGGCCAGGGTAGCTCGACGGTCGCAGGCAGGTTGCAGCTGCCTCGCGGAGATAACTAGGGACGACGAGGGGGGTCAAGATACCTGCGCGACCTCCGGTTCTGAAGCGGCCTCATTCCGGTGGTGAAGCTTCTCACCACTCTCTTTTTAATCAGGTATGTCTTTTTTAATCATGAGTGTCCAGACTCATTGCCATTTTATTTAATTGTACGGATTTAGTGTTCGGTACTTCGGCGTTTCCCGGCGCTGCTTGAATTTAATCTTCCTTCTGCGCTTGGGTTCCTGATGCTCTGACATCCCGATTGCCATTTCAAAGTTAGTCCTGTGACACGATTATTAAGAAAAGTGAGTTTGTATAGTTGATATTAAATTTATAAAGTAAGAATAAAAATCACTTAGATCCACACAAACTTTTAAGAGAATGTAAGTACCTAACATGAATCAACTGAATTATCAGAATTTAATTAATTTCAACTTTACCACACATCTTGAACTATGACTTACTTGATCCTATTAGAAATATAAAATTTACTCAATTAAGAGGGAATGAGTTATATTTTAAGAAAAAATTATAATGATATTTATATAAATAATACGAAGTAAAGTTCGTTCTAAATGTGTTTAAACAGTTTTTTTATTATGAAAGCGACTCTTTCTTTTCTATATTCCTCACAATCAACTCATTGAATCTTGAATTTGAACTTTACTTGCTCCGTATAATTTTTCACAATTTGTTTTGGCTTTATATCTGAACTGTCGATATTTTAAAAGAAAATTGTTCTAGTTAAATCAACAAACACCAATTTTCATCATAAAAAATTACTTCGCATATATTATTTATATAAATATCATTTTTATACATGATTAAGTTCAAATATGATCAGGTATTAATTGTTTAATGAGTTTTAGAAGGTGTTTGGTAAACTTTTTTTATCTTATCATTCTATAATAAAAATACCCCACAGTTAATAAGAAAATTATCTTAGCACCATCATAATATGTTTTTTTCTTTCACAAATGTAAATTTATATTGTTAAAATATAGAGTTAATTATAAAAATTGGACTAAAAATCACTCACTTTACACAAATAGGACCCAAAAATAAACTATGTTTTCATAGGACTAATTATGTATGTCTTGGACAAATATACCCTTATAGCTATTGAAATGTTTTAAATTATAATAAAATAATAAAAAATAACAAAAATTCGTAAAAAATACTAAAAAAATAATAAAAATATTTCGATAATAATTTATTTATTTATTTTCAAAAAAAAAAAACTCAAAAATAAAATAAAATTCACCGCCGCCTCTGCCGCCTCTGCACCACCACCTTCAGTCACCAGGGAAAAAATGCCAAGTTCATTACGAATGCCATATTTATGGCAGAAAACAATGAAAATGTTGAGATTCCCAAAGAGAAATATGCCATGTTTTTGACATTTTCAGAAAAAAATGGTAATTTTTAGGAAAATTGGCATTTTTTAACCGACCGGAGATAGTGGTGCAGGGAGGTAGTACAAGCGGTGGGAAAGACATCCATATTTTTTTAAATTTTTTTATGGAGTTTTACTATTTTTTATTAATTTTTTAAAAAAATTGAAAATTGAAAAAAAAAAAATTTAATTTTTTATTTTATAAATATTTTATAAATTTTTTAATTATTTTTCTACGAATTTTTGATTTTTTTTGAATTTAGTATGAATTATACATTTAATTAACTCATATTTAAAGGAAAGGTAAGAATGAAATGAAAAAATAGGTATGTTTCGAATAGGACTAATGTGGTCCTATTTTGAAAAGAAAAACATAGTAAGTCCTATTTTGAGTTTTTGTCATAGTTTTAGTCCTATTTGGAGTAATTTCTATAAAATATAAAGTTCAAAATTCTTTGGGCATTTTAAAGGATGAAATTATTATCTAAGCTTCAATATTTTAAATAAATAACATTAACAAAGTAGTTTATAACTAGGAAGCACGGAAACGGCATTCCTCTTCCAGTTTCCGTCCCGGAAACGTTTCGGAAACGGGAAACGGTAGGAAACGTGCGGAAACGGCCGGAAGCGCCGGGAAACGTTTATGAGGTATTGGGCTTTTGGGCCGGGTTGGGGAAACGTTTCAGAAACGTTTTTTAATTGGACCTACCCGTTTCTTAATTTTTAAAAAAAATACCTTGATCGACTTTCGCACTCCCAGTCACCGTCTCAGCAAACTTGCTGAAACAATACCTCTTTGCGATTCCCCTCCAGGCAACAACGTTCGAGTGTTGAGTGTTCTACGACTTGACAGGAAGAAGAAGTCCAGAAACTCAGAAGTACGCAGAAGCTCGACGCAGAGAGTATCGAACATCTGCTGGTCTTCTACAGTGCTACTCAGTTGGACGGATAGGTATTTGGGTGAGGCGGTGAGCGCATCTGCTACTCTGCTAAGTGCTGGACGGCTGTGAATTTTGGGCAGCTTTGTTTTTAATCTTTTCCCGAAGTTGAGTGCTTCCTATATTTATTGTTCTAAGTATGAAGCATATAGGAGAGAGTGGGAATGGGTCAGGGAGTTCATGGTGTTAATAATACACCTTTGTGGAATTATAACAAAGACACATGTTTGATTTATTTATTTCGTATTTATTGGACGTAAATGTGACCTATATTACTAAAATTTAAATTTTTACTTCGACGTTTCCTTGCCGTACCCGTATTTTGATATTTTGAGATTGGAGTTTCCCTGTCCCCGTTTCCGTCCTCGTTTCCGTTTCCGTTTCCGTCTCGGTGCTACTTAGGTTTATAATATTAATTGCACACTACAAAATGATAAGAATATTTATATGTTTTACTCAAAGCTATAAATTTGCATTTGTGAAAGAAAAACATATGATCATGATGTTAATATAACTTTTTATATAAAGTTCGGGGTACTTGTATTAGTTATGCAAGTTTGTGGTGCTTATCTCACATATCTCAAAACTTCGGGCTATTTAAATTATTTTTCCCTTTTATCAAATGTGTAACTTTTGATTTACCGCACTAAGCAGTCAAATAATTAAACAGCGCATTAAATAAGGCTGTAATTACTTTTTGTTTGAATTGACTACGGAGTATGTCATGAAAAGGGCTATTTTCATATATTTTTTTCTTTCTTTTATTTTTATTAGGGGAAAATAATTAAATTATCCCAAACTTTGAAGGGATGTGAGATAAACATCCCAAACTTGCATATATAATTTAAATACCCCAAACTTTATATAAAAAGTCATTTTAGCACCATGGTCATGTATTATTTCTTTCAAAAATATTAATTTTTGGTGTTTATTTCATAATTTGATAATTTTTAGCATTCATAAAGATACAATTAACATTCTAAGCTTCCATTGTAAAATAAATAGTATTACCCACCACTATATATAATTCTAATGTTTTCAATTTGCTATTTTGAATTATGCATTTAACACCATAAATTTACATTTTTGAAAGAAGTCATACATAATCATGATGTTAAAATAACTTTTTATATAAAGTTTGTGGTATTAAAATTACATATGAAAGTTCGAGGTGTTTATCTCACACTCCTTCAATGTTTGGGGTATTTTAATTATTTTCCCCTTTTTATTAATAGAACACATTTTCAATGTATTTATTCATAAATGATTTGATTTCTCAATTTGCTAATTCAGCATTTCCAATGTTATGAAAAATGCTTTTAGCTTGTAAAAAAGGGCTTTTAGTTTCATCAGATTTTGCCCCAACACATTTTTGTAGCAAAATGTCTTCCAAACAAAAATGGACACCATCTACCGTTAGTGCATGCCATCCATACATGTAGCTTTCCTTACGGAATAATAATGACAATTCTTTTGTGAGCTGGTAGGTAGGTCATGAAGTGCCTGCCATCTACATGTGTGAGCAGGTAGGTAGGTCATGAGGTACATTCCATCTATATGTATATTGGCTTACCGATTAATAATAGCGCTTCTGCTGTGAGTACCGAGTAGGTAAGTAGGTCAAGAGTAATATTTTTGTGTAAATCTTCGCTACATCGTTGCCCCTCATTCTCTTATTTATAGTTGCGCTTAGTGTCATTATTTCAGTCACCTAATATCACTACTTCATATCACTATTGACATTATGATGAGAAGGTGGTAGAGGAGGAGAATGAGGGGGGATGATGATGATGATGATGATGATGATGATGATGATGAGGAGGAGGAGGAGGAGGAGGATGAGGAGAAAGAGGATGGGGATTACATTGTAGACACAAACTCCTAGTTTAAATGTGAAAGTTGCGAAACTTATCGGATACGACGAGTGGGTAATAAGGTGCCTGGATTGTGTTCGTGTTTGGGAGGTCAGCTGCCACCGGAAGTATAGCAGAACCGGTGGGAAGCCATTCTGCTCGTGTATTGACCAGATGAATAGAGATGGTATAACTCAGCAGTTGTGCCAAATTGTGAGATCATGTGATCGTCATGTAATGAGCGTCATGGTTGAGTCGGAGGAAACTAATATTTTCCTTCTACCACCATCTCCACCGAGCAAACGGTACACAAAATCTATATACTACGTAGTACTCCCTCCGTCCCTTATAACTTTGCCAACTTTCCTTTTTTGATTGTCCCAAAAACTTTGCCACTTTCCCTTTTAATCAATCAATTTGTGGATCCTGTTATTTCTCTCTCCTCTGCACAAATTTCTACCACATAATTTTTACTTTATTATTTTACGTGCCGGTCAAACATGACAAACCTTTAAGGGACGGAGGGAGTATATAACAATGAAATAGTGGGAGTGTACTTTGAACGAGAACACTGTATCACTTTAGAAAGATATTTATTTAAAATAAATAAAAGTTATTTTGAATTTAAATTAAAACATGCTTCGTAAACGGTGGAAAGACGATGTATTAAATGTTAATGGCTGTGTTGGGAGTAAAAGAATTCAAGAATTTAAAGTGTTATTCTCGATTTCTCGGTGCAATTATTCGTGTAGCCTAGAGGATCATGAGAAAACTTTTAAATAAAAGCTGCTCAATAAATTACCAAGGAGTTGAATTATGACGTGACTTTTCAAATTCAAAATAACTTTTATTTATACTAAATAAATATTTTTCTAAAGTGACACAGTGTTCTCGTTTAAATTACCCTCCCACTATTTCGTTTTTATATACTCCGTAGTATATAGATTTTACGTACCGCTTGCTCGGTGGAAATGGTGGTAGAGGGAAAATCTATGTTTCCTCCAACTCAATCATGACGCCCAATACACGACGGTCACATGATCTCACAATCGGCCACAACTACTGACTTGTACCATCTTTATTCATCTGGTCAATACATGAGTAGAATGACTTTCCACCGGTTCTGCTATACTCCCGGTGTCAGCTTACCAAACACGGTCAAAATCCAGCCACCTTGTTACCCGCTCGCCGTATCCGATATAAGTTTTGCAACTTTCACATTTAAACTGGGAGTTTGTGTCTACAATGTAATCCTCCTCCTCTACCTCCTCACCCTCCTCATCCTCCTCCTCCTCCTCCTCCCCCCTCATTCTCCTCCTCCACCTTCTCCTCCTCTACCACCCTCTCATCATAATACCAATACTCATAACACGACGAGTCCCTCTCCTTCTTCCTTTTTCTGCCCCCGTCATCCGACGATTCAGTATACGTGGAATACCCATCGTTCCCTTTGGGGTTATCATAATCATCATCCTCTTTCTTCTGAAACTACAAGATTTCCAAAATTTTCTTTAAACCTACGCTCATCAACAGACGTGTTGAAGAACATGTCGTCATCGTAGTTCTTCCTACGAGAGGAACTCATTTTAGAGGGTAGTGATAGGAAGTAATGATATTAGGTGATTGAAGTAATGACACTAAGCGCAATTATAAATAAGGGAATGAAGGGCAAAAATGTAGCAAAGATTTATACAAAAATATTACTATTGACCTACCTACCTACTCACAACAGAAGCATCATTTTTAATCCGTAAGCCAACATACATGTAGATGGCATGCACCTCATGACCTACCTACCTGCTCACACATGTAGATGACATACACTTAATGACCTACCTATCGCTATCATTATTGCTATTACTATCACTATTATTATGGTTATTGTTATCGTTATCATTGTTATTATTATTGTTGTTAGTTATAGCTCTAATTATTTGTATAATTATAAGTATGGCTATATTAATAGTAATAGTAATAATAATAGTAACATTAATAATAATAGTAGTAGTGCTAATAATAATAGTAATAATAATAATACACACTCAATCAGATTAGAAATATTCAAACCAGATCAGAAAGATTCAAATCAGATGAGAAGGATTCAGATCAGATCAGAAGGGTTCAGATCAGATCAGAAGGATTCAAATCAGATCAAAAGGATTCAGATCAGATAAAAAAGATTCAGATCAGAACTTAAAAAATTCAAATCGGAAAGATTCAGATCAGACGAAGAGAACAACTTCTAAGTCTAGGTCAACCCATTGACAGGCCTACATGTGCGAGAAGTATAATTTATAGAAAAGTATAATAATAATTACTTCCTCAGTTCCTTAAAAGTTGCAACATTGGAATTTCTGCGCTATTCACACACCTTACTTTGACTACGATTTTCTAATAATATACTACCTCCGTCCCGCTATGATTATCCCATTTTACCTTATCGGTCCGTCCCACTAAGATTGTCTCATACCAAATTTGGTAAAGTTTGTGTGGCTCTAAATCATTCTTACTTTATTCTTACTTTATCAATTCAATATCAATCACATAAACCACTTTTTATTAATTTGCGTGTCACTTCCCCTTGTCCCATTGTTAGTGGGACGGAGGGAGTATATAATAAAATTATTATTTATAAAATATTAATAAATTTGTATTAATGTAAATTTCCAATACATTAACTCTTTTTAATGTTTACTAATATGTAAATATAATTACAGTCAAAGTTGCTCGTTGGCAAACGTGAATGTCAAACCGTTGCAACTTTTAAAGAACGCAAGATAGTATATTAACAATATTAGTAAAAGTAATAATAATGATGGAGTTTATGGGTCCAGACCCTATGACTCACATACTCAGAAGACTAAAGGAAAGCACAACTGTCACCTAGTGGGTCCTCCGTCGGCCAGATCGTCCTCATCGGCCAAACTCGCATCATTCCAGAATATGGTTCAGAAACCCAGGAGCGAAGCGTGGTCCCTCCATCGGCCAGACACTCCATCGGCCAGACGCCCCGTCGGCCAAAGGGTCTGAACAGGGACAGATTCTATACTTAATCAAGTTGTTGTATTCGGCCCAGTAGTGACCTCATATTGTAAATGGGCCTCCCCAGCCCAAGACTTGGGAGCCCAGCCCATATTTTCCCTATAAATACCCCTGTTGGGGGTAGTTGTAAGGGGTTGTCGATACATTTATTGCACTTCTCTCTCTAGCTCTCACTTCTCTCTAAGAGTTAATACTCTATCATTTGGTGCTTTCATTGAGAGCTAGAACAATCAAGTTAGCATCTTTCGTCGCTACCAAGCACAAACTAACTGAAATGGGAAGAACTAGGTCAAACCGTAACTTCGTCGGCAAAACTGTGCCTGAAGCCCAGGCCAATCGGGAAAAGTCAGGCGACGCTACGGCCGACAAGGTAGGGGACGAAGAAATCTTCCAGGAGACTATCGACACCACGGCAAACCTCCGCAATCAGCTTAACAACAACGCTCAAGACGCTCGCCTCGGCCTTGAGAAGAAGCACATGGAAAAGGGTGACCATGCGTCGGGGCAACAAATTACTCCCGCTGTTGATCCTCAGCTCCAGGCCGCTCTATCGGTCATCATAGCCAGCTTGGCTTAGGACCCCACCGTCCTCAACGCACTCATGCCAAGGACAGGGGAGAACACTACTCCACCACCTCCCTCGCCCCAGCCGTTGGTCATGAAGGTAGGCAACGAAGAAGGGGTTGAACACTTGAACCATATGACACATCTTCATCCCACTCCCACCCCGCCTCCCCTCCTCGAGGTGGACCGACCCCAGCGCGTGGAAATGCCTCGGCGTTGAACAGGCTAGGCAACACAAGCCGTCGACCATTGTTGTCAATTGTGAACGAGCTGAGAATGGTACAGTTGGGTGGGCGTTGGAGTTGCGGAAGAAAAAGATGGATTGTAGCAGGCAGAACATTACCAGCGGCGTTTGAGATACATATTAGATGAGGTAGACGCTGGAAGAAATCATAGCGGGTTAGGTTAATTCTTTTAACGTGAATGCGAAAGAATGGGCTGAGATTTGGAAAGGGAATACATGGTATTAATGTGATGAACGGTAAGTATTAAATAACGGTCAATAATAATTAATTAAATTAGAGTCATCATTTTGGAAAAAGGGAAAAGAATAATACTTTTGGAATTCAAGTCCAATAGTAATATCAACACCATTTTTTGATCTAATAACCACCACATTATATCAATCTTAATATATGAAGATGCTAATTTATTGAGTACATCCCAAATCTTAATACATATGTCCAAAGTTAACTATTATTTCATGTGTACCGAAATGAGTTGACAATTCTATTTTTCTTGACTAGTACGGCGCGATGCGTGCATAACACATCACTTACCCCATATTTAAAGGGAGGACAAATAATTCCTCACCCGCGCCCCACTTCTTCACTACGAGGACCCACCCCCACTGCCACCCTTATACACAACTGCCAAAAGATCTTTCAAATTTTAAAAAGAGATAATTATCCTAGGTATGACTAAAATTTTCTCACTTTCCCAATCTATGACCTAACTAGTTTTTTCCCAAAATAATATTTAAATTTATTATATTTAATTAATTTCGTAATTATTAATTTAATAATTAGTTTTTATAGACTCATAAACCGTACTCTTTAGGTTATCCTATAAAACCCTAACCTCCTACTCCTTTTCTCCAACCCTAACCTATAGCTTTCCACTGCCCGCGCACACCCACCTACGGTTGGGGCCCATTTGCCGCCCAGCTGCCTCTACCCTTCCATATGACCGCCTGCTCGCAACCTCCGTCCAACCACACAGCCAAATCCTCTCCTCCTCCATCCAGCGTGCGCTCGCTCGCCGCCACCGCCATCCAGCCTGCCCTGGCCGCCGCTGCCCCGCCACACAGTCACCTCCGCGTTGCCTTTGTCAACTCGCGCGCATGCTTGATTGCCGCTTAAGATTAAGGTTTGTGTGGTTCTTCTATTTAATGAAATTATGGTCGGAAATTAGTGTTCCCAAAGAATGAAGTCGGACTGCCTCTCCAACAACTCATATTCTTCAGCCAAGGTGGCTAAGATTGAAGGTGAACCCAAGGTTGAAGATAAACCCTAGGTTGAAGACGATTGAAGACAATGGCGCTTCTAAGGTTTGGCTGTTCGAGAATTTGTGATGATTGAATTTTACAATGACATGTATAGAGCTGTGAAGCAGCAGTTGAACTAGAGTTTGATCACTAAGGGCAGTCATTAGAGACTTTTTGGATTAGGATTAGGGCTTGAGGACACTAGCATTTGCGGCTAGAGTCACTAATGGTTTGGTTAGGGTTAGGGCAGTTGTTTCTAGCGGGCTAATTTGATTAACGTGGGATGAAGTCACCAATATCAATAGAACATCGCAGACGATGACTGCACCAACCCGAGATGTCAACGATCGAAGGTATGGGGGCACCGCCTAGAGTTTCTCTCAGGATTGCATTATCCCTGGTGATTACAAAATATGAGATGTGTTAAAAATTATGTAATCTTGTCTATAAAAAAGAAATGTAAAATTGTTTTGTTCTTAAAAGATACATACATTAATTTTTTTTCTGGGTGTATCACTTAAAAAAAAATACTATGTAACCTTTTTACACAAAACTTTTAGTTGTTCTTAATATACACTTTGTGTGCTTAGTTATAAAAGTCATTAATATATGGGGATTTACCTAAATAGGAGTAAATAAATCTCTAATTGTTAAAAAAGGAGCAAAGTTTAAAATTTTCCCAAATAGGAGTTATTATTTGGAATTGGACAAAAATACCCTGAAGCTTGTCAAAACACATTGCAGCAGACAGAATGTCGGAATGCCGCCAGTCAACGGACCGCTGACAGTCGCCGGCCACCACTGCCGCCGTAGAACTGGCTGCCGTTGCAGATCTGATCGTCGGCACTTCAAATCTAGTCGTCACTGCCATAGATCTGGCCACCACCGCCGTAGATCTTGTCAGATCTGCCGGTCGCCAGTCACCGCCGCTGCAGATCTAGCCACTGCTGCTGCAAATCCGACCTCTGCAGATCCGGCCTCCACCGCGGTAGATCTAGCCGCCTTCGGCGTTGTTGCCAACATTATTATTAATTAGAATGTCAGCATGAAACGAGAATTCCATCTTAATGGCATTTTCAAAGAAAAAAATGGCATTTGGAAGAGAAATAATGCCATTTTGTTGGCATTTTCAGAGTATAACTTGGCATTTTTTCGCGAAACAAAGAACATTCCGGATAGCATCTCAATTTTTTTGCAACTAGCACGAAATAGAAGACGGGGAAGACAGATCCAGAGAAAAAGAGGCCGAGGAGAAAGAAGGATTGTGAGAACAACAAGATACTTTACTCTAGCCCTTGCGGCTCATGTCGGCGATTGCCTTAATCTTCTTGGGGTTCGCTTCAATGCCCTTGTGGCTCATCATATGCCCGAGGAACTTCCCCCCGTACATCGAAAGCGCATTTTTTGGGGTTGAGGCGGAGGTTAAATTTTGACATGATCCCGAAAATCTCCCAGAGATCATCTGCGTTGCTTTGTGCATGCGCGCTCTTTACAATCATGTCGTCCACAGGCTTCCATCGTGCGCCCAAGGACCGTTCTGAACAACTTGGCGATCATCCTGATGTAGGCGGCACCCAAATTCTTTAGTCCGAAGGCCATGGCGAGGTAACAGAAGATGCCCTCCGGAGTCATGAATCTTGTCTTCTCAGCATCTTCTTCGTGCATGAAGATATGATGGTACCCTCGGAACGCATCTAGGAATGATATGAGCTCGCATTCAGTTGTTTCATCCACAAACTGATCAATGTTGGGGAGAGAAAATGCGTCCATCGGAACGCATCTAGGAAATGTAGGAGGTTTCTGGGCAAGCACGACATTGGCCAACCAAGTTGGGTAATTTTCTTCCTTTATGCGGTGGATGCTGAGGAGCATCGTCACCTCGATTTTAATGAAATCTCGCCTTTCTTCTGATTCCCGGCATATCTTCGGGTCCCCCGTCAAAGATGGTGGAGGGAGGACCGGAGGACTGTGAGGATCCCGGTCCTCTCTTTCGGAGCTAGCTGTCTCCCGATCCGCAATACTCGTTCGGGTTTTGAAAAATCGAGGGGCACCTCTTCCACATCTTCCACGGGCTCCGCCCTTGGCCGTTCCTCCTCCTTGCTGATGGCAACAATGATAGTGTCAACCTTGAGTTCTAATTGGGTTACCCTCTTTGTGATCTTTGGGTAACATGCCCTTGCAATCCTGGTTGCCTCTCACGTAACCAATGCCCCTGTGCGTTGGGAACTTGAGGCAGAGATGCTTCACAAAGATGATGGCGTCAAGGTCTTCTAGCACCGGCTGGCCCCAGATCAGGTTGTGGGCGCATTCCAGGTTGACGACCACAAATTCCATGTCCGTCTTAGCCTTATGAGGACCGTCGCCAAGCTCAACGAGAAGCACTATCATGCCCTCAGCGTCGGTAGAGTCCCCGATGAAGCCAGAGAGCGGTGTTCGTAACGGGTGTAGAGAGCCCCTGTTGAGGCGTAGCTCTTTGAACGTGTTTATGTACATTACATTGACTGAGCTACATGTGTCAACATATGTAGTGTACATGGCTATTGGCTAATCCAGTTAGGAAACTTGAGGATGCCTTTGTGTCAATGTTTATAAAGTTCACGTTGAATGGGTGAGACTACTTTCATTAGTATATAAACTACATATGGTACATGCTATTTACAGTATATACCAAAAATAGTTTACAACAACAATTGCAAAATATCTAACTATTTATGTTGTAAATGCAGCAAGTTATAGGTCAAATTTGAAGCTGTGAATGGAGCAACTTAAAGGCCATATTAAGGCTCCAATGCAGCAAGTTAAAGGTCATATTAAGGCTCTAAACGCAGCAAGTTTAAACTCCAAATACAGCAAGTTAGAGATCATATTTTAACAAGTTATATGACATATTAAGCTCAGATTTAAATCTCTAAATGCAGCAAGTCAAATGCTAAATTTATAAAACTACAAGTTGGCTAAATTCAAGCCATCTGCAAAAACAAGAAAACCAACTTAAACATTCAGATTTAAACATTAGAAATTAACATAACATCCGAAATTAACATAATCCGTCAGTGCTAAGCACCCTACAATTACAAGTAAATACACCATAATCTAGTGCCTTGTTTCTAAGACACAGATCATCATAGCAACAGCTACCAAAACAAACATTGTTACCATCGTAGTCAACAAACTATAGTTCCTCCTTTCTTCATTAGTTTCACGATGAACGCATATGATTTCATCTTTCTATTCAAAAACCAACTTTGTGACCTCCTCCAGCTTTGTGAAGCTTTTCCTTTTATTCCACTTTCTTCTGCCCAAGCAAAGAATTTGCATCCTAGTCCGTCCTACACCAATTTATAAAATCAAAACATCAAAGCATATCATTAAGAATTTTCACCCGAAATACATTCTCTTCAAAACATCAAGTACTTCCCATAATAATAATTCGAATTTCAACAATTTATTTATCCCTCAACGGCATTAAGAAACCCATATGTGTAGTTGAGATTCACTTACTTTCCATCTTTCACCCATAGAACTTCTGACTACTTTCCCTTGCGACACACAAAGGAGCCTTTAATCCACAATTACAAAAAACAACTAGTTTGTAGTACAGATTAGAGGAACCTTTGAACTTAGGGTGAACGAGGTTCAAGACATGCTGCGAATGAATAATTTGAGCTAAGAGAGATGATGAACCCTAATTCTGAGAACTTTGTGACAATTTGAAGATGAACGATGTATGTTAGCAAGAATGCATAGACCTCTTAAATTCGACGATCCATGACAGGCTAACGTGGAAAAAAGATCAAATGTGGCAAAAAACGGGGCCACATAAGCAGTAACTGGGATTAAGTGGTTATTAGTCTCTTTTTTTTTTATAAAGCTATTTTTCATGAAATCACTATAAAGTGACCTCAGTTGACTGGAGTAAAACCTACCTAACTCAATTGAATGTTTTCTTATGAAATCCTAAAATGGAAAAGTCTAGTTATTGAGGAAACTGATTGTACAGACGTGCAGTGCACTTTATGGACTAGATTTATTGACTAAGATCTCCTGAACATACTAAATCAGGATTTTATATTGCATATTATTCCATGGATTCACCATCCTTTGAAATAAATAATTATTTGAGTTTATTATTCCCGTTTTGTAGAAATTTCATTTGTTGATTTGGGTTTTTGAGGGGAGAGAAAGATTTTTGCATTGTTAGATATTATAGATAGCAAAATAAAAGACTCTTTCAAAGGAAAGCGAAGCATTCCGACAGGATGGAGACACCCTTAGTGTCTCCCCGGAAGAAGATGACAAAACAGTTAATCAGGACATGTGAGGATATAGTATTGCATTTTTTAGCAAGAGCCGGAAACATTGGGGCAATAAGATAGTCGATTGGGAAGACTGGAGGAGGGGTAGGATTGGAAGAGTGCTAATAAAGAAAACCTTAGCAGCAGAACATTATGTGGCTGCGACATATGAGGAAAGTTGATTTGGTTAGAGACCTTGTGGCTGCTGGATCAAGGAGAAAAATGGGTCAGATGTCCTCCACAAGGTTGCTTGGAGTATTAGGTACTCCAACATTTCTGATTCCACCTATTCTTATTCTTATTAAGAGTAGACAAGTTCATTTTTAGGGGAAGTTAGATTGGATTTGGATTCAAATGAAACTCGGTTATTTTCTATACATGAATGAATACGAGGCAACTTTATGAAGTTCAGGGGTATAATAATAAGAGAAGAGAAAATGTGATATGCTTTCTGAAAACTAGAACCAAACAAGGTCAATCCCACAACATCTTTTTTACATTACGGTATAAAGAATATCTGCTTCTTTTGCATAAATATTACCACCACGCAGGCTATTGAATATGACCAGCCATATCACATTACAATACTTAATTGATAGAACACATAGCAAGACACATATTCATATACGTTTAATTATTAAATGGATTAGGCATGAGGTGTGTCAACGTATTAACCTCAAGTCAGAGGACTATTACACTACTCTATACGCCGATAATCCCATATACACATGGATAGAACTTATCAAATGGTTTCTTGGTGGGTATGCCAATATTCGCTAAAATATCTATGTGACCATCATGAATTACATGAACTCATAGTTGTGAGATCAACTATACTTTCTAAAAATATGATGCAGTCCACATACCAATCTTATCGCATATCATCAATATCTCATTCTTGATAATCATTGATTGGGGCTATTTTAGGACCTTATGTTATATCATATAAGTTCTCACTTACTTATTGACAACATAAGTCCAAGGGAACACAATTATGAATAAGATATTGACAATCGAAATACTTAATCATCAATGTGTAATACCGTATATATCATCTCACGCCCCAGACCGCATCTAAGCGCGTGTACAACCGTCGTATGACCAAGTGACGTCACTTGCAAGTCAACGTGATGTGATCATACAACGCGTCCATGAACATAATCCATCCATACTCGGTAGTTAACATACATATCAACATCACATTTAAACCAATGAATAACGGAAATATTCACCGGTAAAGCATGGGCCACAACCGGCCAAAACATGGGCTCACAGGCCCAAAATAGTTTATAGTAAATCAAATATCCATGAGCAAATGTTTGGTAGTTTGAAATGAAATAAGGAAACACGAACCACGTCTTCCTTGAATGACTTCACCCGTAAGAAGGTGCATGTAGCAAGCCCTAGCTTCAACCTGAAAATGGTGGGGCCCCCCGAAGGGGTCAGTACAAGTACCGAGCAAGTAGCAAGCTAAATGTAGAGTAACTAACGTTTCAAGTATAAGACCTAAACATAGGGTGATACATACACGTATAGTACTTTCCCCCAAGTTATAAAATACATAGCAGTATATATATACTTAGAAATACCCGACCCGTAGGTCATTGTTTATTTGGGAAAATAGTAGTAGTCAATATCCTTCACTCAAATCCCAACCCACCCATATACCTATGAGTTTATAGGACTCCTCCTAGTCCTAATCAATTCATATTCTGAGTTTTGAGGACAGTACCGTCCTCCTTGGTTCTACACCATTTATACATATGAGTTTTGAGGACATTAAAGTCCTTAGGTCCTCCACCATGAGTTTTGAGGGCATTTGAGTCCTTGGGTCCTCCACCGTTTTACCTATGAGTTTTGAGGACATTATAGTCCTTGGGTCCTCCACCATGAGTTTTGAGGACTCTTAAGCCCCTAGGTCCTCCACCGATGTACATATGAGTTTTGAGGACTCTTTAGTCCCTGGGTTCTCCACCATATGCATATAAGTTTTGAGGACTCTTTAGTCCTTGGGTTCTCCACCGAAATATATGTTCCGAGTTTTGAGGACTCTTTAGTTCTTGGGTTCTCCACCATTTGCATATAAGTTTTAAGGACATTAAAGTCCTTGGGTCCTCCACCATATGTATCCCTATGATCTACCTCATATCAATCTAGATAGGGCCTACATCATAAATATTTATCAAGACTAAACCAATCCTTAGAGCTTAATTATTAGATATCAAACTTGACAATTAAACATCATAATCCATGCAATTCCATGCACAATATACTTACATAGGATGACCGGGGTTGATCCCCCCTCAAACCGGGCCTCAATACGCATTTTCGGCGAAGACAAAAATTGGGGCAGCAGCCTACCCGGCGCCGGTTACCACTATACCCGGCGCCGGGTCTGTGTAAAATTTCCCAGCCGGCCAGGCAGTGGCTTAACCGGCGCCGGTTCAACCCTAAGGCCGGCGCCGGGTCACTGTCTGCCCACCGACGGTGATCCGTTGACCCCCGGATGATCTCCGATCGATCCGAAACTTTTGTATAACATGTATTGGATCTTAAACAACCCAAACATCCCATTTTAACCATCCAAAACATCACATATGTTTTTATACTCATTTTATACTTTTCACATGCAAAATCATGTAATATCATTCACATAAGCCAAATAACTTTGACTAATCACATGCTTAATTTCCTTTAAACATCATTATGAATACTTATAACATTCCTTTAGGTAATCTTGTACTTAACCCAAGAGTTACAAGACATTAAGTCATCCACTCACCTCGAATGAGCTTTATGAAGTTCTACCCTTCCCGGTTGATCTCCGGTGAACTTTGTCTAGCTCCGGCGATTACTCCGGCGACTTTCACAACTCCGTGAAAGCTCTAGGAACACCTTAGACAAGTTCCTAAAAAGGTTTTATCATCATAAAACTCATATCAATACAAATAACCTCTAAAAGGTTATTTTCCGGTGAACCGGTCATCTTGGCTTCTAAGTCCGTTCTTGGACCTAGAACAATCCTAGGGGTCCTCCATATGCTATATAAGCCATATCATGAGATAAAAAGTAGAGGGAAAGTCATTATAAGGTTATTACCTTAATCCTTCACACTTTTCCTAACTTTTTCCTTCTTTAATCCTCCTCTTTCGACCAACCTTGCTTGTGCTCGACTTGCAACAATGGAGATGGAGTTTACAACGCTTCTTCCTCCTCTTTTGGGTGGTTTAGTCGAGGTACAATAATGAGGAAAGGGGGAGGGTTTCCTTTTTGTCTCATAGGCCAAATGAGTGTGAGAGGGGTCCCTTGAATGTCAAGATGGTCTCCCCCATCCTTTCAAATGTGCTCAGCCACTCCTTGGCACTAATTCAAGCTCCCTTTGTTTGACAATTTCGTGGGGTGGCCCCCACTCATGTGGGAGGTCATCCCAGTAAGTCCCGAATTGTTAAATTGCCTCCGAAAGTTGTATTTCTCGGACTGTTGTAATTATATTTTATTTTATCGGGCCAAATAAAATATATCACACGTTCTCAACCCATATGGATCCTTAGAATGAATATACATTCCTAAACTTTAATTTAGAGATCTCCGGAACCCATTTCAGACTGTTATCTGATAAATTACCAATACCGGCAATTGGGCCTTATTTGACCAACCGGTCAACACTATGCCCTTTCTATGGCCCAACTAAGATATCCACCACCATATACATATTATCTAGCCCAAGATGAATATAATATGTGGTTTCGGAAATATAGGGTGGTCCCCGCTCCCGATGTGGGCCCCACGTGCAATTTACTATTCACGCAAAAGTAACAACAAAATTTACAGCAGTTTCTTACTTGCAACTCTTGCAGCATTACTATTATTACATCGAGACTAAAAACATATACTGACTATGAATCGTAGTCTTTCTTATGAAACTAGTGCTAGAATAGTTAAATTCTACTAGTTCTTTCTGTCTACCATAGACAAAAGATATCCGTGAAGATTTTGGGTGACCATTCTTTCACTTACTTCAATGAGGGGATATCATTCTCTATGATCAACATAATGATTAAAAAGACCACACTATCCTTGTTGCGCACTCTAAACACACAAGCACCCTCATTTCATTTGATGAGGTCAAATGATTTGACTATTTCATCAAAATTAATATTTCAACTCCTAGAGACTTGTTTTAGCCCATAAATAGATTTCTCTAATTAACATAGTGATTTAGAATTTGACTTGGATGCAAAAACCTTCAAGTTGTACCATGTACACCTCCTCCTTGAGGTTTCCATTAAGGAAATTGGTTTTGACATCCCTTTGTCAAATCTCATAATCATAGTACACAGTTATCACAAACAAAATCCGAATGGAGTTGAGTTTTGCAATTGGCGAATAGGTATCACTATAGTCAATTCCTTTTCTTTGACTATAACCTTTAGCCACTAGCCTCGCTTTGTATGTTTGCACCTTACCTTCAGCATCAATTTTCTTCTTGAAAATCCTTTGATCCAATGGGTCTAATCCAACAGGCAAGTCAACCAAGTTTCATACTTGATTGATATACATCAAGTCCATTTTAGATTTCATGACATCTCGCCACCTCTCTAAATCAACATCTAATATTGCTTTAGTGTAGGTCTTAGGTTCATCCTTAACAGGAATCTCAACATCGTCATGATCCTCCATGGGGAAGTCAAACCTAGTTAGTTCATGGCGAATCCTAGTAGACCCACAGAGTTGAATGTTTTTCGTTTTGTTGAGGCTGTTCATTCTGATCATGAAGAAGTTCTCTTTCATTGGACTATCCCATGCTCAGAGACTTTTCTGGTGCTATACTCAGAGAGTGAGAGTTAGGTGCAGAATGAATGACAACCATGCCATTACTTTCTTCATAAGAATCACTTGCTGGTGCGAAGCGCTTCCTATATTACTCCCACTAGCTGAAGGATAACCTCCTAAAGACATTCTTCAACTTAATTCTCCCACTGAATCTGTAACACCGCCCCCAAGTAATTGTAATTTATCAAATTATGTATTGAACCCTGAGAAATGAATAAACACATTTTACGTGATTGTAAATTTTTATCATTTCTTTTACGTGAATAGTAAAATTCACGTGGGGCCCACACCGGAAGTGGGGCCGCCCGATACTATCGAGACCACATATTATATTAATCTTGGCCTAGATAATATGTATATGGTAGTGGATATCCTAATTGGGCCATGGCAATGGCATAGGGTTGACCGGTTGGTCAAACGGGGCCAAATTATCAGTATCAGCAATTTATCAGATCACGGCCCGAAAAGGAATTTCGAAGATTTCTAAATTAAATTTGAGGAATACATACTCCTTATAAGGTCCAATAAGGATTGGGAACACGTGTTATATTTTATTTGACCCGATAGAATAAAATAGAATTAAAACGGAAAATACAATTTTCGGAGCCGATGGTACACGTCGGGACACAAAGGGATGGCCTTCCACATAAGAGTGGTCCACCCCACGTTTTTTCCAGCCTTGATTGGTGAGAGGAGTGTGCAAATGTTGACTTTGGATGAGAGAGCCGAGCTAAGGGGGGAGGTTGAGACAAGAATTGACTCCAAGGGGACTCCTCACCTCTCATCATTGTCTAATGAGCCAAAATAGACTCACATCACCCCCTACAGCCATCCATTCGGATTAGGCATCAACTGAGGTGAGATAAGCTCTGCAAATCACCTTATTCTTCACCCATTTTCACACCAAGGCTAAGGAAGAAGAAGGGGAGAAATAGAGAAGAGAAAAGAGGAAGTTAGGGAGGAAAACTTGAGATTTTCAAGGTAATGACTTCATTAATCCCATTTCTTTTTATTAAACCATCCTATGTGATTATGCAATCATATTTCACACCCTAGGATTGTTCTACATGTTTGGAAGTGTAGAATAAGGGGTTGGAAGGTAGTTCTAAGTCCAAGAACGGACTTAGAAGCCAAAGCGACGGGTTTGCCGGAAAATAACCTTTTGGAGGTTATTTGTATTAATATGATAAAACCTTGTTAATAACTGTCTAAGGTATTCAAGGAACTTTCACGGAGTTGAAAGGGTCACCGGAGCTGTCGCCGGAGTTCGTTGAAGTTCGCCGGAGTTTCGCCGGAGCTCAATAAGGGAGACATAACTTCATAAGCTTCGTTTAAGGATCGTGTACCGGGGGCCACCGGGCACGATACACGAGCTGAATCACGGACCTCTGGGGGTAGAGGCCGGGGCCAAGGCCGAGCAGGAGGCCGAGGCAAGGGTCGTGGGCGTTCTACAACGCCAACGACAAGTAGCGCACGAGTCGTATCTGTGCACCCGTCTTGGGCCACTGAACTAGACGATTTCACTTATACTCCGAGCACAGAGCAAGAGGAGACCCCGTACAACGGGGAGGACCTTGATGAAGAAGAGGAGGACGATGATCCTCATTATGACCGTATGAGCGAGGTACTAGAATGGTACCTCGAGAATAAGGCAAAGAGAGAGCAGCGGCGCCAAGCTAGACAGGCTAGGCAAGCCATGGGGCAAGGAAGCCGAGTTGCTTCTAATGCTCCATCCGGGGCATTCGGGGGAGACACGATGGTACGTATCTCCAAGTACCTCAAGGAGGCTAGAGCCTTGGGGTGCAAATCATTTGATGGCAAGGGCGACATATCTGAGGCCGCCGACTGGATCAAGAAGCTGAATGACGCTTCTAGGGATATGCAAATTGGACTCGACGTGAAGTTGAGGGTTGCCATCAGGCTACTTGATGGGGTACCTGCTGTGTGGTGGGAAGGCGTGGAAGGGAAGTTCCACGGTGAGGCCACTTGGGAGAAATTCGAAGTGGAGTTTTATAATCAGTACTACTCAACTTTTGAAGTCAATCTCAAAAGGAGAGAGTACACAAATCTGAGACAGGAGGATGGTTGCTCGGTGAGACAATTGGAACAGAGGTTCCGTGACTTGGCACGATTCATCCCGGAATACTCTTTGGATGAAAATCGTATGGCCAATCATTTTTGGGATGCTCTACAGTTGGACATCCGTGACCGGGCTACTTGTCATCATAACATGACGTTTAGCCAAATCGTTGATCAAGGGCTCCTTGGGGAAGCCCAATGGAACGAGAGGAAGGTGAGGGACGCCGAGGAGGCGAAGAAGAGGAGATGGGGAAACTCTGGACCCCAAGACCACTCTCGGAAGCATCACGCCGGGGGTGGCAATTCATTCAGGGTGCCGGCACCATCGGCGAAGAGGAATAAGGGCCCAGGAGGGCAAGGGGCCAAACCAGGGAGTACGTGGTCACCGAGGTGCGCAAATTGCGGCAAGAACCATGGGGGGAAATGCAATGAACCACCCTGATGTTACAAGTGTGGTAGCACGAACCACCTCAAATCCTCTTGCCCAATGTGGAATGGAGGGGGACCACCGGGGGCTATAAAAGGACCTACGACTAGTAGGGGACGTGCAGGGCCGTCTCAGGGCGGCACCGGAAGGGGCGGACCCACAGCTAGCAACGCCGCGTCCGTTAACTAAGGGAGGACCTAAGCACGGGTGTATGCAATGACCGAGGCAGATGCTCGGGCCAACCCGGACTCCATTGCAGGTAATCCCTTGATCCCACGCGCATTTTATCCGTTTACTTGAAGTAAAACCTTCAAAAATATGTAGGACCCGATCGGGTATCCCTATAGACCCGACCGGGTATGGGCTATGTTTCAGTTTTGAGTTATGTACTCGTTCGAGCGAGCATGGCAGGATCTGTCACTTTTGGCATTTCTAGCGATACTCGATCGGGTATGGTTACATACTCGATCGGGTATGAGTAAATTTTTCACTTTCGAAGCGTGTACCCGATCGAACATTCAGGGCAGTAAGTTTTGATGTTTCTAGCCATACTTGACCGGGTATGGGCATATACCCGACCGGGTATAGATAATTTGTTCGGGTTCAAGGCCGGTACTCGACCGAGCAAAGAAAACAGAAGGTTTTTTCCTTAAGGGCTCGAGTAATACCCGACCGGGTAGAGGACCCTACCCGACCGGGTATAGGGCAGTTCCAGGCTGAGAATTTTTTCGTTTAATCCTTTTCAGTCGGGATGTTGGGTAGTGTGTCTTACATGACTTATATATGTAGGAACACTAAAGATCAATGGTAGACATGCGAGAATTCTCATCGACACCGGGGCGCAACGTTCGTTTATGAGCGAAGCATTTGCCAAGGGATTGGACATGCCTTTAGTAGCAATGGCGCAACCTTTGTTGGTCTCTACACCGTTGGGTGATGACGTAGAAAGGAAACACTACTATCCCTCATGTAATGTGGAGATAGGAGAACACCGTCTAACGGGCGACTTCGTGCCGTTAGATATGCTCGAGTTTGATGCTATACTTGGCATGGACTGGCTTGAAAAACACCATGCGAAGGTAGATTGCTACACCAAGGTGTTAGAACTGAAAGATGGGGAGGGAAATACTCTATGCTTCGAGGGAGATAGAGGTAAATTCAATCCTTGTATCATATTGGCCATAAGGGCAAGGCGTATGATGGGGAAAGGGTGACAGACTTACTTAGCCTATGTCATAGGCAAGGAAGGCAAAGGGAAGAGTCTCACATAAGTAAGAGTGGTGAGTGAGTATCCTGAAGTTTTCCCTGAAGAACTTCCGGGACTCCCACCAGATCGAGAAATTGAGTTTGTAATTGAAGTAGAACCAGGCACAAAACCCATCTCGATTCCTCCATATCGGATGGCACCGGCTGAACATCAGGAGTTGAAGGTTCAATTAGAAGAATTACTGGAGAGCGGATTCATTAGGCCGAGTCATTCACCATGGGGAGCACCGGTACTCTTTGTAAAGAAGAAAGATGGTACACTTAGAATGCGTATCGATTATTGTCAGTTGAACAAGGTCACGATAAAGAACAAATACCCTTTACCAAGGATTGATGACTTGTTTGATCAGCTACGGGGGGAAACCGTATTCTCTAAGATCGACTTGAGGTCAGGCTACCATCAACTGAAGATCAAGGAGAGTGACATACCCAAAATTGCATTCCGTAAAAGGTATGGTCACTATGAGTTTCTAGTAATGTCGTTTGGGCTTACGAATGCCCCCGCGGCATTCATGGACCTCATGAATCGAGTATTTCACCAATACTTGGACCAGTTCATCATTGTATTCATAGATGACATCTTGATATACTCCATTAATGAAGAAGAACACGAGAAACATCTAAGATTTGTGCTTGAAACACTGCGGGAGAAGCAACTCTTTGCCAAATTCTCTAAATGTGAATTTTGGTTTGGGGAGATCGGTTTTCTCGGGCACGTGGTATCTGGATTGGGCATTTCAGTTGATAACTCGAAGATTGAAGCAGTCACAAATTGGTAAAGGCCCAAGAATGTGAAGGAAATACGGAGTTTCCTCGGTTTAGCGGGGTATTACCGCAAATTCGTGGAGAAGTTCTCGGTGATAGCATCTCCACTCACGAAGCTCACTAAGAAGGGGGCTAAATTTGTGTGAGATGACAAGTCTGAGAAGGGGTTTCTTGAGCTAAAGAAACGTTTGACTGAAGCTCCAGTGCTTGCCCTACCCATGCAAGGGTTAGGGTATGACATCTACAGTGATGCTAGTATCCAGGGGCTTGGATGCGTACTGATGCAATCAGGAAAGGTAATTGCTTATGCTTCTCGACAGTTGAGGAAGCATGAGGTAAATTACCCCACACATGATCTGGAGCTGGGGGCTGTGGTGTTTGCATTGAAGATTTGGAGGCACTACCTTTACGGAGAGTTGTGTCACATCTATACCGATCACAAGAGTTTGAAGTATGTGTTCACTCAGAAAGAGTTGAACATGAGGCCAAGGAGATGGATGGAGTTGATCAAGGATTACAACTTGATTATTGAGTATCATCCAGGGAAGGCTAACGTGGTTTGCCGATGCTCTTAGTAGGAAGAGTTCATCGGGGGTCTTACTCACATGCTTACAAGCATTGAGGGCACGCGTGGAAGTATCCACGGATGGGGCGTTGTTGGCCAGGTTTGAGGTGAGACCCATCTTATTAGATGAAATCAGAACATGTCAAGGCAATGACGAGGAATTTAAGAAAATCCGGGAACGGATGCTTGTGGGGCCCGCCGAGGGTTTCCATGATAGAGAAGATGGACTTCTACTGTTCAAGGAACGAGTGTGTGTGCCATCGGATGAGGAGCTCCGTAAATCTATCCTTGAGGAGGCTCACTCATCTGCGTATGCCATGCACCCGGGCGGTACAAAGATGTATCGGGACTTGAAAGAAAGTTACTGGTGATCGGGGATGAAGAGAGAGATTGCAGAATATGTGAGCCGTTGCCTTACCTGTCAGCAGGTTAAGGCAGAACATCAACACCCAACAGGATTATTACAACCACTTATCATTCCAGAATGGAAGTGGGAGCATGTTACCATGGACTTCGTGGTGGGTTTGCCACGAACGGTGAGGAACTACGACACGGTATGGGTGGTAGTTGATAGGCTGACCAAGAGTGCTCATTTCCTACCGATCAACACTACTTACACGCTTGAACGACTGGCCAAGTTGTACACAGATGAGATTGTGAGACTGCATGGGGTTCTGGTTACTATAGTATCGGATAGAGACCCACGGTTCACATCATGGTTTTGGCCTAAGTTTCAGGAATCCATGGGTACGAAGCTGAGGTTTAGCACCGCATTTCATCCTCAAACGGATGGGCAATCCTAACGTGTGATTCAGATTTTGGAAGACATGTTGAGAGCA
The DNA here is from genome assembly GCA_945859875.1 of Cuscuta europaea. Classification (NCBI taxonomy): domain Eukaryota; kingdom Viridiplantae; phylum Streptophyta; class Magnoliopsida; order Solanales; family Convolvulaceae; genus Cuscuta; species Cuscuta europaea. The sequence continues at coordinate 4,431,894 of CAMAPE010000019.1, read as the reverse complement.
TGTACCTTGGAGTTCCAGGGAAGCCGGGACAATCAGTTGGCTTTAGTGGAATTCGCCTATAACAACAGTTATAGGCGAGTATAGGCATGCCACCATACGAAGCATTGTATGGGAGGAAGTGTCGAACACCATTGTGTTGGGACGAGGTCGGCGAGGCTAAGCTCGAGGGCACTGAGCTAGTCGAGATCACTAAAGAGAAGATAAAAGTCATGCAGGATAGGCTCAAGGCTGCCCAAGACCGGTAGAAGAGCTATGCCGATAAACGTCGGAGGACGTTGGAGTTTGAGGTCGGTGACGAGGTATTTCTGAGGGTATCACCTTGGAAAGGGATCATCAGGTTCCTCAGTCGGGGTAAGCTTAACCCACATTACATAGGTCCGTTCAAAATCCTTGAAAGGATCGGGGTTGTAGCCTACCGACTTCAGTTGACCCCAGAGTTAGAGAAAATTCACAATGTGTTTCATGTTTCTATGCTCAAGAAGTATGTGCGGGACCCGTCACATATTCTTGAGAAACCACCGGTGGAAATCTGAGAAGACCTACACTATATGGTGCAGCCGGTAAGATCATAGACCGACAGGTGAAGAAGCTAAGGAGCAAAGAGGTGCCGATGGTAAAAGTACTTTGGAAGAGTGATCGCGTCGAGGAGCAAACTTGGGAAGTGGAGACCCTGATGAGGGAACAATATCCATTTCTGTTTGATTAGACACGTGGATTTCGGGGACGAAATCCCAAATAAGGGGGGTAGAACTTGTAACACCGCCCCCAAGTAATTGTAATTTATCAAATTATGTATTGAACCCTGAGAAATGAATAAACACATTTTACGTGATTGTAAATTTTTATCATTTCTTTTACGTGAATAGTAAAATTCTCGTGGGGCCTACACCGGAAGTGGGGGGCCGCCCGATACTATCGGGACCACATATTATATTAATCTTGGCCTAGATAATATGTATATGGTGTGGATATCCTAATTGGGCCATGGCAATGGCATAGGGTTGACCGGTTGGTCAAACGAGCCCAAATTATCAGTATCGGCAATTTATCAGATAACGGTCCGAAAAGGGATTTCGGAGATTTCTAAATTAAAGTTGAGGAATACATACTCCTTCTAAGTTCCAATAAGGATTGGTAACAAGTTTTATATTTTATTTGACCCGATAGAATACATACTCCTAAATTATATTTTATTTCGTGGCCGATGGTACACGTCGGGACACAAGGGGATGGCCTTCTACATAAGAGGGGGCCACCACACGTTTTTTCCAGCCTTGATTGGTGAGAGGAGTGTGCAAATGTTGACTTTGGATGAGAGAGCCGAGCTAAGGGGGGAGTTTGAGACAAGAATTGACTCCAAAGGGACCCCTCACCTCTCATCATTGTCTAATGAGCCAAAATAGACTCCCATCACCCCCTACAGCCATCCATTCGGATTAGGCATCAACTGAGGTGAGATAAGCTCTGCAAATCACCTTATTCTTCACCCATTTTCGCACCAAGGCTAAGGAAGAAGAAGGGGAGAAATAGAGAAGAGAAAAGAGGAAGTTAGGGAGGAAAACTTGAGATTTTCAAGGTAATGACTTCATTAATTCCATTTCTTTTTCTTAAACCATCCTATATGATTATGCAATCATATTTCACACCCTAGGATTGTTCTACATATTTGGAAGTGTATAATAAGGGGTTGGAAGGTAGTTCTAAGTCCAAGAACGGACTTAGAAGCCAAAGCGATGGGTTTGCCGGAAAATAACCTTTTGGAGGTTATTTGTATTAATATGGGTTTTATGATGATAAAACCTTGTTAATAAATGTCTAAGGTATTCAAAGAACTTTTACGGAGTTGAAAGGGTCGTCGGAGCTGTCGCCGGAGTTCGTTGAAGTTCGCCGGAGTTTCACCGGAGCCTCAATAAGGGAGGCAGAACTTCATAAGCTTCGTTTAAGGTGACAAGACGGCTTTATGCTTTATAACTTTTGCGTGAGGCGTGAGATTACCTAAATTAATCAAGAATATGTTTTATGGATTGATTAATGGTATTAAAGTATGTGTTATGTTATGTTAAGGAATATAACATAGTTGGAAAGCATGATTTATAGGTTTGGTTGGTGAAATTTCTATGAATTGATATGTATGATGTTCCAAGGACCCAAACAGGTATTTTTGGATTAAGAACGTCAAAGAGTACTTGCATGTAAAATTTCATGTTAATCGGACTCCGTTTGGGCGGTCAAACGGGCGTTGACCGCCAAGTCAACTGTTATACCCGACCGGGTATTGGCAAATACCCAACCAGGTATTTGCTGAAAATTTGCCCCAGAGGCTACTCTCTTCTATACCCGATCGAGTATGGGTATGTACTCGATCGAGTATACACCAAAAATTGGCCTTACGGGCTACTGTCTCCTATACTCGACCGAGTATAGGTGAGTACTTGATCGAGTATTGGGTTATGCTCAAAACGGGCAGTTTTGAGTAGGTTAACGTGGGCCGTTCAGGTGGGACCCGCCCACGTTGGTTCCTAAGGATTGTTATATGACTATATCGCTAGACATTGTCCATAGTTAAAGGAATGAAACGTTAGCCACATCCAGGTTAGGATTTGGTAGAGCATAGACCGGGGATCGAGTACCCTTGGACGGTAAATGATCCAGAATACTCCAGGTGGGGCCGAGTACCCTTGGACGGTAAATGATCCAGAATACTCCAGGTGGGGCCGAGTACCCTTGGACGGTAAATGATCCAGAATACTCCAGGTGGGGCCGAGTACCCTTGGACGGTAAATGATCCAGAATACTCCAGGTGGGGCCGTGTACCCTTGGACGGTAAATGATCCTTAATACTCCAGGTTGGGTTGAGTGCCTTGGACGGTAAATGATCCTAAAACACTCGGTAGTATGAATCGAAGGTAGACTATAGCTTGTGAGCTAGGCATCCGGTAAAGGAATGAGAAAAAGTCAGGTAAGAACTTTATGTCTAAAAGACTTTTTACATGAAATGACCTACGGGTTGAGTATTTTACAAATATATATACAATATGTATCATCGGGTGGATGAGTCACATGTATATATATATGTATCACCCTATTTTTGAGTCTCGTGTCTGAAACATTAATTATTCTTCATATAACCTGCTTGTCACTAGTACTTTTATGGAGTACTGACCCCTCCGGAGACCCTCACATTTTTCAGGTTAAGGCTAGAGTCCTACTACCTTCACCTTTGCTTAGGGTGATTGATCAAGAAGGAAGACGTGGTTCGTGCTTCCATTCTTATTTCAAATTTATAAACTGCTCATGGATTTTTGAACAATGTTTTCCTTAGAACAGTTGGGGGCCTGTGTGCCCGTGTTTGCCACGTGTGGCTAAGTATCAAACACTTTACTATTTCCGCATTTGTTTGATTATGATATTGATGTTGATTGTATGTGTTTACTAATCGGTTTGGCAATAGAATCAATCGGACGCCTTGTACAATTCAATAGGGATGAACTGTTGTTGTTCTTATCGGGTTGTACGGCGGTTGTCTACGTGGCCCGGATGCGGTCCGGGCGTGACAGAATCCTTCGTCAGACCATCTAACAAATCTTCATTCTCTATGTTACTTCAGCTTTCAATTTGATTAGTGCACATTTCTTTACATATGTAGAGCAACCCATATTTAATGTGAAGAAAATATCTTTTATTATACTATAACTCATATAGTATGTTTTGCACTAATCAAACTATTCAGAATGCATATTGAGATTTATAGTGTGTACCCTCAAAAGAATGTTTGGAAGAGAAAATGAATTCATCATAGATCTAGCCATGTCCAACAAAGTCCTATTTCTCCTTGCAGAAACGCCAGACTTCTAAGGTGTTCTGGAGGAGTTCATTATGACCGAATTCTTTGACCTTTTAAATAAATCAGAAATTTTACTTAAGTACTCTTTGGCTTGCTATCCTTTTTCCTAGAAAAGGTTTATTAGTCAAGTTACTTGAAAGACAAGATTCACAATTTCCATATGACTCAAAATCAAATGGTGTTAAATAGTCTAATTTATTTAACGTTGTTATTCTTGTTTCATTAATTTGACCAAGTTTGCAATGTCATTGATAGATAGTAATTTTTCTGATTACTTAATCGAGATCCTTTTATTTTATTCATTTAATATCTAATATGTCGATTGATAATTAACCATTCATAAGAAAAGCATTTCCACAACAACACCATTTTACGAAAATAACAATTATTATTAGCAAAATGGAAACAAAAATCTTTTAATGTCTAACATATGAATGAAAAATAATCTTCTTGGTAATAGAAGAAATAAAATAACAATTATTTAATTCTAATCTAAAATCATTGGTCAAATCTAAACTATAAGATCCTATCATGTTCAGCAGCAACTTTTGCTTCAGCCTTCACGCGTAGGTCAATTTTATCCAGTCCAACTGCTACACTGCTTCTCAGGCTTCTGCATATTATTACAAATGTGTAAGCCATAAGTTGTATCTAATATTTTAACAATGAGGGTTAGTTATAGACATATTTATTTAATGATAAAAATACCCGATCTTGAAGCACCCGGTGCTTTGGCTAGATTAGCCTTATACAGCTCACAATCTCTCTTCCAATGCCCCTTCTCTTTGCAGTAGAGGCAAACATCCTTTGCAACCTTTGGCTTCATATGACCTCCACCTTTAGGCTTCAGAGCTGTAGGAGTAGGTCCAACCTTACCTTTCTTCTTTTGCTTATTCTTGTTCTTAGAACAAGACTTAGCATTAGAGCTTACCATAAGAACACTCTTTCCTTTAGAGGTTGAGGCTTCATAAGACTTGAGCATGTTATGGAGTTCAGGCATGGTCGCTTTCGTTTTGTTCAAATTATAATTCACAATGAAGTTAGTAAATGAACTCGGAAGCGAATATAGGATGATAAAAGCTGAGACACGATCCTCAAACTTAATTCCGGTGGTAGCAACTCTTTCAACTAAGCCAATCATTTTGAGGACGTGCTCAGACACGTTGCCACCCTCTTGAAGCCTACACTTGAAAATGTCTGTCAGAAGTTCATACTCTAGAGTCTGACTTTCTGAATCAAACAGACTTTTCAAATGTTCAAGCATCTCGAAGGCGCTCATCCTATCGTGTTGCCTTTGCAACTCCATAGACATTGCAGCCAACATAACACATTGCACAGTTTTAGCATCAGTGACGTGTTTCTCTCGAGCAGGCAGGTCAAACGTGGCAAACTCAGGAGAGTTGGCATCAGGAATGTTGGGTACCGGTGTGTCTAACACATACTCAATATTTTCTTGTCTAAGAACTAAACGCACATTTCTTTCCGAGTCCAGAAAGTTTGGTCCAGTAAGATTGCATGTATCCAAAATACTTCTCAATGATAAATTCGACATTCCTAAAAGCCTAAAGAAGATCAAATAGAACGGAATTAAAATCATATATTAATTCCTATGATCACATCTAGTTAACTAAATAATATGGACTTTTAATTATTTAGCTTCCACTATTTTTACATGCTCTTTGACCCCAATAAAAGGAACATGGAATGTTTTACAATCATAGTGGCCAAAATCCTCATTCATACTATTACAGTCTCAGCTTTGGCTGATTACTTCAATAATATAATGGGTAGGTCCCTAGACCAATTGCGTCCAAGCAACTTTTGGTTGATCAATTTTTAAATTGATCGACATCCTTAAATTAACACTGACGCTTGGGCGACTCGTGCTAATTTAAGTAAGTCAAAACCATCACACGATCACAAACCTATGTATCTATAAATTAGTTCAATATTTTGTCGAATGGAATAAACACTTGGGTGAAGTATTCTTCAACGAAAAAATATTTCTACTAATTTAATTATGATGTGTGATGTCGTTATCCTAGATAAGGCTTAAATTTTTAAATTACGGGGAACGTTTAGCGGGTATTAAATTACTTAATCAAGATGCTAAAACATATTATCAAATAATATGTTGATGAGATCTAACTCAGACAGATAAATTAAAACATGCAATATAAATCTAATTTATAATAGATACAATAACGTAAGCATGCTAAAATTATAATACAATTATCGCTGAAATTAATCCTTGTAAATTTCAAAGATAATAAGTCTAATTAAAATAAGAATAAATTTACTTCTTAATTGTAATTTCAAAACTTTAATTTTGTGGCTGCCAAACAATTAAAGACCCATAAATTTCAGCCCTATACGGAGTGGAGAATACTTTGATTTTGTGACTGCCAAAAGACACTAGTATTAACATAAATCGCAAGCCCAATACTCCGTATAATACAGAATAAAAAAAGAAAATAGTTCCCAGAACAGAGAGGAAAACGTTGTAGGGATTTCCGGATACAGAAATCGCGCAGGATCCGCAAAATTCGTCGGACTTGCCAGACCTCTGTCGGATGAAACGCAGCTGCTTGCGTATCTCTTTAGACCATAGGAATTTCATCTGACTGTGCTCTGCTCTCTTCATCGTTGCCAACAGAATTGGGATTAGAGGGAACAAGCTCCAACCGTCATTAATGGTGGTCTAATTTTTAATGAGAAAAAAAATTTGAGTTTGCGATTCGCTAAAGCTCCAGATCGATGACGAAGGTTCCTTCTTCTATGCGACGAAGATCGTCTAGAAATCGTCATCTGCTCCGGCCAAAGTGGTCATCAATCGACATCGAACTTGCTGGTCATAGTAGACGTACAGTGTACATAGATGCCTCATTCTAAAGAGCAGTAGGGCTATAATTTTGCTATTAGATTTTAATTTCTAAAAATTAAATTCTTAGATTTGTTCAAAAGGGTTTGATTTCCGAAATCAAACAACGGCAAAAATACTTATGATCGAAATACATATTTTTGACTTACGAATATATATATTAAAATTCGTATAATGTCATTAGAATCAGTTTGGCTCTGATACCACTGTTAGGAAATTGATGTAACATACCTCGAAAGTACAGCAACGTAAGTTTAAAATTTTCCCAAATAGATCTTCCCTGATTATGAACAAACAACGAATATAACAATAATAACATATCTGAGTTAGAACTTATAGATCTTCCAGCCTAGCGGTTATAATCCTTGGCCTTTGGTATCCACGTGATTTCTCCTTTCCGAAAGAACGGTTAGATCTCCCTAAAAGAAAGGCTAGGAAATCTCTTCGCTTTGAAATAAACTAGTAATACTGAATCTGAAAACTGGTCTAATAATTATGAAGGAGGAGGATGTATTTATACTAGTTCTAAACTAGTTTCCCAATCACAATAAAAGTCTTTCTGATTAATTAGTTCTAGTCCTAACAGGACTAATGCTTATTAATGATTTAATCAATTAAATAAAACAAATAATAAATTATAATAATATTAAGGAAGGAGAGGGGCTGCACACGTCACCTCCCTTCTCTTATTATTATTTATTTATTATTCATTTCTTTTAATTCAAAATCAAAAGAAAAAGCCATCTTTATCTAATTAAAAATACATCTTAATTAAGTATAATAAATCTAATTTATTTCACTTAATTAATTCTATCAAATAGAACTCTCCTTCAACTTCATGAATTAAATATGTTTAATCTAATTAATATTTAATCCATTTTCAGTATTATGAATTAAATATTATTTAATCCAATTAATAATATTTAATTCCTTCTAACAATTTAATTGGAAGGTATAATCACTTGTTGTGTGACCCATAGGGCCTTATATATTAAGTACTAATCAAATTAAGGTCTTAACGAATCCCTAGACGATTCTCCAGACAAACTTAATATATAAGGACATTTGGGAGGACTATACAAACTCCCTGTAATATAGAGCTCTACGGTCCTTTCATTCAGTGAACATTCAACTAAGTCTAGAATTTGGTATTGTTTCTATTCCAATAACTTAGTCTCTATCTCTCAATCTTTCTAGATGATCCATAATGATCATATTCGATATCCAAAACGAATATATCTTTGCATTGGCCAATGACTTTATGATCCATCTAGATATGAGAAGTAGAATGTTTTTTCTTAATTTATTATGAGGAATGAATTCTTTCTTGGCTCAACTACTACTCCATGTGCTTCGTGATGCACCCAACACATGCCGTATCTACCCCGATTGGAGTGCAAGCATTAGTCATGATCAAAGTACATCACTCCGCACATGTAGTACGTATTGACCTCAAGTCGGAAGACTATTACACTACTCTATATGCCGATAATCCCATATACACATGAATAGAACTTATCAAATGGTTTCTCGGTGGGTATGCCAATATTCTCTAAAATATCTGTGACCATCATGAATTACAGGAACTCATAGTTGAGAGATCAACTATACTTTCTAAAAGTATGATGCAGTCCACATACCAATCTTATCTCATATCATCAATATCTCATTATTGATGATAATTGATTGGGACTAGTTTAGGACCTTATGTTATATCATATAAGTTCTCACTTACTTATTGACAACGTAAGTCCAAGGGAACATAATTATGAATAAGATATTGACAATCGAAATACTTAATCATCAACGTGTAATACTGTATATATCAAATATATAAAACTAAATGTGATCAAGTACATATATCTCTAAAAAGTGATTTTGGTCAAGACATATATAATAACAAAGTCATGTTTTTGTCCTATATTAGAACTTACTCTAATACAAACCTTCGCACTGTACACAATTTATCTCCTTCATCCTCTTGATGACTTAACCTTTCCGAGTACAGTATTTCTTCAATCTGCGCTGTTTACTTACTGCCTTCTCATTTATTTCTCTTTCTATCTTGACATCATTAGTCATCGCCATAAACCTCTAGAAACTACCATCCATCTTCATCACCGACGACCTCACACTCTCGCTATAAAGCTGTTTGTGGCTCCGTGCTGCGGTTAAAGTATAAACTTACGACTTATTCATATTCATCACCCTGTTTTATTTAAAAGCTACTCCAATTCTCTAAATATCTATTAACTATTGTGTCTGCCAAAAGCATTGTCTTTGCAATTGAATTGGATTGGAATTTACTCATTGTGTTTGAATTGGATTGAAATTGATTCATTGTGTTCGATCTCTGACTGATTCCAGTGCTGCCTCGATTTCACTCTGTCATCGGAGATGAAACCAAAATTGGCGAAGCCGATGACACCGTTTTTGTTGAAGGATTATTTGGGGGATGAAATGAGCTCCTGCTCCTCAAATGGCTTCAGATCGTATCCTCGCCGTGAATGCAGCACGACGGTTAGGTTTCTGCTCGAGGCAGACCTCAGAGATGCGCCGCCTCGGGATCCGGTTTCAGAGAAGCCGCCGGCCAGAGGACGCGCTGGGGCGAATAAGGCGCCGAAGGCCAGAGTGTTTTCGGCTTTGCAGAGAGCTTCGAAGACGGTGATTAAGGCGGTTAGAATTCTCCAAATCGCCTCTTCTCCGGCTGCCGTTAAATCTGAGAAACAGAGAGAGCCGAAGAAGGAGACATTGACGGCGAATTTTCCGCGGAAGCTTCTGAAAAGAAACTTGAACATCAAATTAACTGATCGCAGCGAAATGGAACGGTGGAAAGTTTACGACCAATTGATGGAAAATATGTCAAAGCCGTCTGATTCTAACAGCTCGACAAGCAACAGCTGGTGCGATAGTGATTTCATGGCTTCCGGCAGTTTGCTGCAATCTTCGAGCTGCGATTCTGAGGTGAGCTCGAGAGTGGGGCACAACGACGTCGTTGCCGCGAAAACATCGCTGGCGGAGAAAGCAGTTAGCAATGATAGTGTCGGCGTAACTAACGCATATCCCCCACGCAAACAGGTCAGCACTTTTAAGTAATTTTAATACTCCGTATCACAAACCTTAAATTCTACGGAATACTTTGGTACTTCGGTATTGGAAAAATCACCAACTTTTTTAAAAAATAAGGAAAACTCACCAACTTAATCCTTCAATTTTGTAAATACGCTGAGTGAGAGCTATCTTCAATCAAACAATTCAAAGACAACAATTTGTTTATTTTTCTTAATTTTTTGCGTTGTCAAATTAGTGATTAAATTTTACTAGCTACTATATCAACAACTTCTATTGTTTTACTTCCTATATATGAATATTCGCTTTTTGTTTAACTTGTTATTCAATGGATCTAATTGTTTTAAAAATGTGATTAGTGAATAGAGTAGTAATGGAATAATAGTAACTTATATTCAAGTTTCAATTACTATGAGGCCTAGTAACTATTAACCATGTTTGTATAAATAAGTTTTATTTTAGTAATTTTGTTTTCAAAATCCCCATTAAACAAGATTTTTGTAATTTGACTTTTTGAATAGCCTCTTTCTATCTGTCACGAACAATTAATTAAGTATTGTCTGTGTTCGTATGTCCTTGGGAAAAGTGTTTTTAAAAGATAACGGAAAGTGTTTTCAAAAATGGGTGGAGTTTTAGTGTATAGTATTTTCAAAAAAAAAAGGAAAAAGAAAGACTAAATTAAAGTAATATGGAAAGATTAAAAAGGGCAGTGATATGAGTAACTTGAAGCCGACGCAATCTTTTGGAATACTCCGTATTAGTTAACATGTGGAAATGTCACTTTACCTTTACATTACGATAGTATGAGATTGACCCTCCTTCTGTTGGGTTGCCTTTCTTTTTCTTTGTGTACCAAAAATCAAATATTAATGAGATAATGGGTGCTCATAACTTACGCATAATACTTGATGTGTTATTTACTTTGAACTTCATCATTTAGTTTTGAGAGTGATAGATCGATGTTTTGAGGGTGATAACTAGTAAATAGAAAGCTAAGATTGTAAAAAAAACGCAAGAGTCCTTAATAAATGAAGTATTGGGGTGTAAAAGGAAAACTAAGAAATCGTCAACATCAAAACAACTTCAATGTTTGCAAAAGTGGGAATTGTAGAAGAAAATTGTCACACTGATTAGAAATTCTCACGTGGTAGTATTTCTCTTAAAGAGATACGTAGTACTACCTCCGTTCCTATTATAACTTTCAAATATGTTTGACACACAATTTAAGATAGTGAGTATTGTGTGGTGGAGAGTTGTGCAGAGGAGAGAGAAATGTGTAAGAAATGTTGTGAATCACAAATTCTTTACCAAAAAGGGAAAGTGGAAGTTTTAATCGGAACGAACGAAAAAGGAAAGTTGGAAGTTATAATAGGAACGGATGGAGTATTACGAATTCCTGCAGGCGTGTGGACGTATCAAAAGTTTGAGATATTGTGTCATATAATCACATTGTAATTGATTTGAGTATTCAACTAACTCTCATTTTTAAGCATTCGATAGTAACTACCCCCTCCATCCCGCTAACAATGGGACAAAAGAGAGTGACACGCGAACCAATAAAAAATGATTTATATGGTTGATATTGAATTGATAAAGTAAGAATAAAGTAGGAAGGATTTAGAACCGCACAAACTTTACCAAATTTGGTATGAGACAATCTTAGTGGGACGGACGAATAAGGTAAAACGAGTCAATCATAGCGGGACGGAAGTACTAATATATATAATACCCGGAATTAATTATATTGTGTCATATAATCAACCAAATGAAAAATGGAATATATGATCGTGAGTAAGAGGTTGAAATATTTTTCACCCGAATAAAGTATAGAACGTTTAAACTGATTTTACTTAGGGGTGGGCGCGGTCCGGAACGGTCCGGTAAATTGGTAAAACCCGTAATGTATCCGTGAGGTTTTTAACGGTCCGGTACGGTCCGGTTCCAAGGATAGAACCGTTCGGTACCATGTCGTTTCGAAACGGTACAAAACGGTACGGTACAATGCCAAACACATGCTAAAAAATTTGAACAAATCTTGCAATTAGTAAATATCATCCCACCAACCAACTCACATGAAATGTTGAAATAAATACTAGAAATTGCATACATAGTACTAAAATTCACAAATACACAAATAGTGCAACACAATTAAGAAAAAGTATAGCAAAACGATGACCACGAGATAAATATCATTTTTAATTTACTAAGTTCATGTGAAAATATAAAAACGAATATCATCAAATTGTTGAATATAATAGAAATCTTCAACGTTCTTCTTCTTTGTTCTAGGTTAAATATTACCCCGTAGTTCAAATTTAATTTATAGTTGAACCTTGAGAGCTAAGATTTAAACCATATTAATTAAATTGTAAAAATTGCACAAACATGATACAACAAAAAGACATGTACACTACATTACTAGAAATAAATAAACATTAATGATTTCTAAAATTTTAATAGTCTTTCAATACACACCAAAATATAACATGAATTATCTAAAAAGAAAAACTAATAATATATATAAACGACACATTTAGATATCTTAGGGAAACATGAATACATACTTGGGGTATAAAATTGTTGGTCTAGATCTATAGATATAGATAAAATGTAAGCAATTCAAATGCATTATTTTTGAACGGTTCGGTCCGGTATTTTTCGGTTTTCAAAATCTAGGACCGGTCTCATACCCATTTCAAACGGTGCGGTTTCGGTACGGGATAAAAATCTATAGAACCATTTAAATACCCGGTATTTGGTTCGGTACCATTACGGGACGGTTCGGTACCGGTTCGGTTCGGGTTTATGTCCACCCCTAATTTTACTGATCATTTTTATTACATTACATTCTTGAGATTTTGAACTCACATATGTCAACACGAAGTGTCGAACAAGTTTTGATTCTACACCACCTTTTTACGCAGCAACACGCTAGAAAATCTGAAAAATACACACTAGAAGATCCGAAAAAATATTTAACAAGTACTACTTTGTAAACTTCGACAATAATTGTAACGACTTTTTAAATAATACTCTTTGAAAAGAAGTTATAAAGTATGGTATGGAGTAATAAATGTGGTTGAATTTAATATGTAATGAGATGTGCGTGTCTATTGGACATTCCGACATAGTTAGAAAGTCCATCTTTATCTTTATAAAGTATGGGGGAATTTGAACCGTTTTGATTTCAACATCTACATTCAAATTATATCGAGAAGTTCCTCTTAAGCATAGTACTTCATTTAAAATGTTTGAACTACATGTGTATAGTGCTAATATTGATTTTCCGGTCCTTTAAAGAGGGAATATATCTTAAATTTAAAAACGATCTAATGTTCTCGACATGATTAATTCAAAACAACTCATATACATCAAATCCAATCTCAAATTTTAGTCCAATAAAAAATGCTATAAGTTCATTCAGAAAAACGGTACATCATAATTTAACATGTACAATTTCTTCGAAAATAGAAGTGGACCAAAATAAATTCAAGTCGTAACTATTACTCCGTAGACATATGTACGAATTGAAAGTCCAATCCGTGTTCAATTCACAACATAACATAGGAGTTTGATAGATAGCGTACTTCTAACCGTATGTAGAGAGAAAGTAGAGCTACTAAGTTAGAGAGAGAAAATCAATCGTATTAATGATTTTCCAACAGTTACATTTCCTCATGGGGCAACTATTTATACTATTCATAAATGTTAAGTGCATTAAATACACGCACACGTTGTTTAAGCTAGTGTATGACGGGGAGCACCGTAGTGAGGTAGATGTGAGCACGTGACGGAGCATTAAATGTTGTGCTTGAGTTTTGGATGTTGTTGACCCGGAAGGCTTCTGGACGAAGTCGAAGGCTTCGTCCTCGGGGACCAAAGCCTCTTTCCCGAGGGCTCGTCCGGAAACGGGGATGTTCTGAATTGAGTATGTGAGATGGCTTTCCCGGTGGTTGTCGCGGTCAACAGCCCTTGTCTTGTACTGAGGGGTGCGTATGCGGTTGCTTGTTTGGGCCTTTTGTGGTGACAGAGAGTGTGTGGACCATCAAGAGTATATCTTAATGAAGTGTCAATTTGATTATAGAATATAAAATATAACAGAACTTCATCCAAATTCAGATGAACTAATTAAGATTCGTGGGAAACATGAAATTGTGACATTTTTTCCTGATACACTTGTTGTATAAAAAGTGATTATGTGCTCATCACTCTTAATAATGCTACGCTATCATGTGCCCTGATTGCTACAAACTACTATGTTGACTGTATTTTTGAAGGACTAAGGGAACTAAAATTAATAATACAAATACGTCCTCCAACTAAAAATGACTCGCTATATCCTTCGATCATGTGAATCACAAAGGTAGTTGAAACTTGAAAACCATCTTTTTAAAATGTGCTCTTACAAAATACGCAGTATATCATTTGCTTCAATCCTTTTCCGATCCTTCCATCTCCGTCCTTAAGTCCTTTCCTAGCAGTATTTTAACTGTGTAATTGCTTTGATTGCGTGGCTAATGAAAGATAAAACACGCTTTGTGAAGGAACCACATCCACTTATGATAGATCTAAATATCTAATCACGCGGCTTTTAAATTTTGAGTGTTGTAGTTCTATAAAGTTTAAGAATTTGGATTATTGAATCAATGTTTTGGACGACATATAAAGGGGGATTGGATTTTTCAAATCTAACACTTTCGCAGTGTCCATGTACGGAATCAATAGAGCTAACTTTCTATATTTTCGTCAAATAAATACGCATCCTTGAGAAAAATAAATTATGGATGTGATAAAAGTTTTAGAATTTTATTTTACCTTTATTGTGGCATGTCTTTATTCAGCTCTTTATTTGACAAAGCAAACAGATCATAGAGATTACCAAAAGTTATACTCCGTGGCACAAAAATCCAATGCATTTATATATCAATATATAGTACTAGCTCCTTCAATCACGTATCAAGACTATATGTACACTACATGTAACATGTCTACATTCTACATGTCTTGATAAAGTTTAATGTACAATATAATATAATGAAAGTGTAATGATAAAGTAAATTCCTCGCGGATAAAGTATAATTATTTCTAATAATTAAAATTATGTACTCAAACGTTAGGAGCTCTACAAAATTGCAAAAAATAAAAATTATACTTCGGGAAGTTATTATATAAAGTTGATTAAAGATTAAAATAGAGTAATTAATTAAATTGATTGTGCCAATAATGTATGAGATGGAATAGAGTAGAGTTGACCATGTGAATGCTTGAAATGGAACAAGGAAGTGCTGTTTATTCCAAAAAAACATGATTTATACACTCCAATTAAAATACTACGTAGTGTTTTTTTATGATCTCCCATTAAAAGAGTTTATTCCTTTTTAGGATTGATTAAGTTCTTTTCCAAGAAAAAATAAAAATGGTCATATTTGAAAAATGGGTTATGTATCTAGCTCAACTTTTATTCATTCCAAGAACTATCAAATAAGCCCTCAAATTTTCATAAAAAGTGCAAATAAGCCCTTTTATAGGAGGCTCCGTCCGGCCATCGCCATTTGGGACGGTTTCCAGTGAAATTTTTTGATGAAATTTTTTGTGTATATTGTTCATTAAGTCTAGTTTATTAATACCACATTTCAGCTAAAAATGCAATCGGGAAGGCAGTCAAATGAATTTTTGAAGATAACCGCGCAGTTAGACAGCGTAATATATTTCAGAAAATCATTTGACTGCCTTATCGATTGATTTTTTAGCTGAAATTTGGTATGGGTAAACTAAACTTAATGAAGAAGATGTTCAAAAAATTTCATCAAACCCAAATGGCGATAGCCGGACAAAGCCTCCTGTAAAAGGGCTTATTTGCACTTTTTATGAAAGTTCGAAGGCTTATTTGATAGTTCTCCCCTATTTCTTTTATAGATTTCCTTTATAAAACTACTAACAAATTGAAACGAGCGGAGCTTCAAATCTATTTTGACGAAATTAATTGAGATTGTGAGTTTGTAACTTCCTCCAAAAAATGAGATTGTAATCAGGAAAATTCTATGGTGCATCATTACAAATCAAAGGTAATGGTGCATTTCATTTTAGTCCAATCAAATGGTGACATGTTGGCAACTCGACATCCTAATCATCATAGTATCAAAATTGTACATCTTTGCATTTTAATCCTTTGAAATATAGCAAGTTAATATCTGCTGGTAGGCACATCAAGATAGAACTAAAATTGCCGGCTATGCACGTAGGACGAGACATATCTAGTGGGATTTTCTTCTGAGATTACCTTCCTCATATTTCCTTGAAGCTTTAATTGAACAATGGCCTCAACTCTCTCCGGCAATCCCATGAAATCTGTGGTGACGGACTTTCTGCAAACCTTAATATCCAAATTGAAATAGGAGAATGTCTCTTATTGTATAAACTCAAATTAGGTGCTCCCTACGGGCCATTCGTCATACAAAAGCACCCTCCATTGCAACGGGAATACGAATATAAAAACATAACATCATTAAAGAAAAAGGGATTTCGAGTATTTTTCTTGCATCTTTGCCTTCTCGCCGAAGTGTAACTGCGGCAGGTTATTCCTTCAGTGTGGCAGACTGGCAGGTTCGTCCTTGGGTGCCGCAGGATTTTCCTTCGGTGAGGCTAGTTATCTTCTTTTTCCTCTCTCTGCGGTTTCTGCGGCAAGCCGGCAACTGTTTCGTCACAGAAATAGCAGAGGTGTTACGGAGTATTCCTGAGTTAACGAACTTTAGATATTTCACTTCTTTGTTATGGTTAAAATGCAAATAGTAAAATTTAGTTGAGTAAAATGAGTACGATGCTTACGTGGCCTCTCAGTGTAATGTGATTGGTCAAAATGTTAAGGCACCCGTACCTTGTTTATTTTCAGAGGCACCGTAGAAGAACCCAATTAATTATTAAATTTAACCTTCTCAATGGCTCAAACTGGCATTAATAATACAGAACTCCGAATGCACGTCACTATGTCAGTATGTATTAACTTAACAAATTTGTTGAATTTGGCATATCATTATTTACGTACTGTATATTCTAAAGTTTTAACAATTGTTAATGGTTACAAAAACAGCTCTGGTCAATAACAACTTGTAACGTGGAAAAGGAACAGTCAAGTCCGATCTCTACACTGGATTGTCCTTTTCAAGACGAAGACGATGTCTCTTTCCAAGATAAACTTAATATCGGCCCAGGTAATTGCGTTGTTATTAATATTGCCAATAAAAGATTAAAAGTAAGGTTAATTATTCCCTCTACCCCACAAAATATATCCCTTCTGTACAAATTTGAACCACTTTATTATTTCACGTCCAAATCAAATTTTGTGAGACGGGTCGAGTAATAACTAGAACAATACCGGCATGGATAAAGTTAAGAAAATATTCCTTATTTACCCAAGTAAGGAAGAACGAAAAAAGTGGGACCAATGATGACGAATAGATGGGTTCAGAGTGTTACCTGGTTGAGTAAAAATGTTAAATTGCATGATTGTTGTTGAGTTAGAAACCGAAAGAGAAAATATGTATTTTCTGAAAAAGATATTTGAAGAAAATTTTGGAACATTTCAAAAGGAAAATAGAAAGAAAACTATGGGAGAAAAAGAGAATAATATTTAAATCAAATACGTACTCCTTAGTTTACAACTTAGTCATTTTTAGATATTTAAAGATAATCATATTTTTGTAGTTACTAGGGATTTAGAAACTGTTCCAAATAGTCATAGTATTGTTATAGTATGTAAAAAGGTTACTTATCTTGTAGAAACCTTGAGGAAGCTGATGAAGAAGATCAAAAGGTTTGAGAGCCTCACTCAAATTGAGGTGCCACTAAAAGCCGAATCACCTCTACACAATTCCTTATCATTCACACCATACAACTTTAGGGATACAGGCTGCGAAAATCATAGTCAAGTAGAACTAAAAGCGGCATTATTACTTCAACAGTTGAACCACAACAGAAGGCTATCATCATGTAGCCTCAAGCTTAATGCGACTGAAAGATTCTTACTACTCGATTTTTTCCGGGATGGAATCATTGAAGACGGATTGCCGGTTTCACAGCTAATGAAGGAAGCGGAGGATTGGATTAATGGGGAATCTCATAGATTTTTGCATGAATGGGAAGTGGAAAAGAATAGGAAGCGGTACATTGAGGATATGGAGAATGAATGGAAGTTGAAGAGGATAATGGATGAGGAGAATGGGGGGTTAGCTGTGGAGTTGGAAAGATATGTCTTAACTTCTTTGGTGAATGAGCTAGTTGCTGATCTAGCTTGTTTGAGCAAACAAAGGATAGTTAAGGATGGTTTGTCTCCTTATCATCAGTCATGATTGGATGGTTGCAATTCAATTTTGGAAAAAATCAAATTTCACCTCGCGACCAAGGGTATGAGCAAATGCTCCCTTAATTTTGGTGTTACTGTAAAAAAAGATGAAAATTAGTTTTTTATTCCATCAGGGCAGGCTGAACTCACTCATCATGGTTAGGTTTTAAGAAAATCGATTAAAATGGCGACTACATTTTAATGGTTGAATCGGGTAATGAGAAACGTCTAGCTGAGGTTAAGACAAACATTGTTTGTCAGAAGGATAAGTGAGGACAAGTTCCTGATACAAGTTTGTTTTGTGAAAGCTAAAAGTTGTGTGCCTGTGTACTTGTGTTGGTCATTCAGCAGCCAGCTTGACTGAGGCAACCTTGAAGTAAAGAGGTTTGGCAAGTTGCGTTCTCTTCAACTCTTTTCCCAGAAAGCATCGATCTCCACTCCATTTTAGATTAGATTACACTAGATATCCTTATACCCAGCAGACTTCAATTCTTTTATTCTGTTCCCAACATTTTTACTTGCAAACTTCTGCCATGTAATTTGTTTTTAATAAAAAGTTTTGCGCTGTGAGGCTGTGATAATATGAAGACCTCCTGCTTTGTAGGAATTGTAGCATATGTAAACTACATTCACATCGAGTAAATCTTTGTTATTTTGTTAAACGTAGCAAAAGGGGTTCCATATTTGCAAGGGTTATGAATGTACCGGGAAAGAAAACTACTTGTATTTCTTTTTGAGACTTATGTGTATAATATTGCTCAAAAAAACATTGTGGGCATATATGGACAACTTGTGTATCCATTGCTGGCGAGTTCAAAGGCCAAAATGTAAAAAAAAAAAAAAAAGAGGCATATAACCTCTTTACTTGACATATTACACAAGGTATTATATACGTAGTACTTTTTAGCGTGAGAATTTCAGGCAACTAGATCTGCTTCCTCACTATCCGGTAAGACGACATCAAGTCTCATAATCGGCTTGTACAGCTGAGGAACTTCCGCACCAGCCTGCATGCAGAGCTCAACCACAGCGGGTGCTTTCCCGTAGAACCTCCTCAATGCGCTCCTCATTGGACGTCCTTTCGGCTCCCTTACGTGCCACAAGTGATTTGGCGGGAAAACCTCATCCATTCTCGCATCTTGCCATCCGTGTTTCCCATCCCTCCATTGGTGCTTGAAGGCACCACATAGCTTCACATTGTGACCCCAAGGGCCGACATGGACTTCGGAGCAATATCCGCACGCTTTCACAGTATACTTCCTCATCAACTTCATCACCCCTCGTTTGACCTTCTCGTACGCTTCGATGGTCTCATGTGCAATCATCAGGGCATCAGATTCACTGGGAGGCCCAAACCTTTCGGAAGCTCGATGAGTGTCAAAGTCCACAACCGGCAAGCTCATATCACGAAGTCCAGGCTCATCGACATATCCGCCTACGTCAATTAATTTCCTACCAATCATGCGGATGGGAGTAGTCCTGCGGCGTGAAGGGTAATCTGGTAAATTAACACCTGCTTGGATGCAAAGCTCAACGATCGCTGGGATTCTGTCGAAGTTAAACCGAGTGTCGTGCTTAATGCGCTTTCCATAAGGATCATACATATGGTATGATTCAATAGGAATAAGAATGTCATTAATGGAACCTTTCACCCATGAATGGAAGCCTCGCCGATTGGAACTGGTTGAGCCCTGACAATCTTGAATCTCATGGCCTCTTTCAGCAATGTGAACTCCTGAGCATTCACTGCATGAGCACATATAGATATTGAGTTTCAGCAATGTTGTTAAAAGCGCTAGACTGAGACCTTACACTCAGAAGCAACTTGACAGCAACTTTTTCAGCTTATAGTTTTTGCCAAACACTAGACTATGCTTGATTGGTGAGTTTTGTAGGAGAAATATTTAGGACTTAAATCTATATCTTAATAAATAGAATGTTGCAAAAAACTAATAAAGGCTGACTCAAATATTATATTATTACACATTCACACACTGTTTTTATTCCTTTTAATACAATCTCAAACTTATAACCCCCCCCCCCCCCCCCCCCCCGAACATGACTTTCATAACTTTACTAACCCCAGACCCTAAGTTATTTAACTGTTCTAGCAGGAGTAGTCAAACTCGATGAAAATAAGAGTTGCGATACCTTTTAAGTTGTTGAAACTGATCATTACATCTTTATTTATTTTTTCACTGAAGTATTTTTACTTTATTCAGAATTCAGCAACACATAAGACTTCATCCATATCAAGCATATCTTCAACAATCTCACCAAATCTGCCTATATGTAATGGGATGCTAGAAATTAGGACCTATTCACTTGGAAAGTAGGAATATTTCAGTCCTAGACCAAACCAAATCAATTCAGACTTAAAACCCCAATGATAGTTATTCACTTGGACTTATTTCAGTTCTAGATCATACAAGATTCCACTTTTCTTCACTACTAAAGGTTTCAATACATTTCGAAAACTAGAAATTTCTATGGGGACCTGTGCTGTCTGGGAACAATTAGCCGATCTAGATTTACGAATGATTGCAGAAAATTCATTACTAGAATGGAAAGATTTGGGGGAAGAAAAGCGCACAGGGAATGAATGGGAAGATTAAAAAGCTACAAGATGAAAGGATTTTTTGGTTAGACGGATGGACTTAGCTAAACACCCCACCAAACCAATTCAGACTTAAGCCAGACTAGTAAACTCCAGTCCAAGTAAATAGGTCCTTATAGTACAAGGTTAGGCAGGGTTCACCTATCTGGAAAAAAAACTAAGCAAACAAAATGATAGCTAATGCCTAGGATGGATCAATCGCGGCTAGATAGGAGTTTTGGTTGCAAAATAATATATACCATATATATTCATTGTAGAGCACTCAAGCCAAAGAAGGCCATGACAACCTCACACACACCGTACCTACAAGCATGGACAGGGACTACATGAAGGAGTTGAGCCACTCCTTTGATCAAAATCTTCCAAGCTTCTAGAACTTCATGAGCAACTGGAACTAAATTGTCCACGAGCAGCCCATTTTTGGGCGGATGAAGTGGCTTCTCAATTCCCAACTCTGCAAGTTTCTTATCAGCCTTCGCAGCCTCCTTGATTTTCTTCAGAGGTATGGGATATGGCTTCTTCTTATTCCTTGGCTGAATCGGGGGGAAATCCACATTCTGGGGAACTCCAAGTATCTTTGGCCTTCCATCTTGAGGGGTTGTCCTATCAAGACAAATGAAAATCCCATTTCTTCTTGACTTAATAGCAGTGTGATATATAGAGCCAAACTGCACATAAAAAAAGGAAAAAAAAATTAGACATAAACTATGAAGTTTATGCAGCGTAAAAGCATAAGAAAAGACTCAAGTAGAGACATCTGTGATATTACAGCATAGCAATAGGATCAATATCAGTAAATCTTACCCAAAATAACTAAATAAAAATATAATACAAGCGTTATTTGTTACTCCCTCCGTCCCCCCTGTTATTGTCCCATTTCCTATTCACTTGGTCAACACAAACCACTCTTAATCTCTTACTTTATTTATCAAATTTTTATCAAATTTGATTCTGGTTTTTGCGACTTTGTAAAACTTTTAATGTAGTTTCTGAATATGCGATTTTTTTTCTAAAAATAATTCTAGTGCGGATAGGAATCTGTTTGATTTATCGTCAGTCAAGCATCGTAAACCGCAATGGGACAATAACAGGGGGACGGAGGTAGTAATTGATATGCAGCATACAGATTAACTAATTCATAAAGTAAAAGAAAAACGAGTACCTGCGGTTTGAGAATTTCTACTTTGTCAGAGCAAGAACCTAAGAAAGAAAACAGAAACTAAATAAAATCAACAAAAGTGAATATCAAAGAAGATAAATTAATAAAATCCTACAATGGCTCAAAAAAGGCAAGTGAATTTTTATCGAAACAGAGAAGGGGGAGATTGTTAAAGACAAAAGATAAAACGGAGGAAAATACCGGTGAGAGCGGTTTGAGTCCAGGGAGTGAAAGTCAAAACAGTGAATCGCTGAAGCATTTGCGCGTTGACGTTGATCCAAGCAGTGAAACAAATGGTGGAAAGTGTGCAGATGTTTCCAAACCTGAAACTGAGAAAGCACCCGTTCATAGTTCAATGGACGAACCACTGCACTGGTTGCAAACACTTTTTGTAATGCAGAAGGTTCGAGACGAAAGATGAGAACTCCACTCCACACCGATGTGCTTAGCTCGCATTACTCAGATCTGTATGGGACTACAGCCAATATCGGTCCAACACTCCAACGTGAGTGAAGGACCTCGACTGAAATCCAAATGACCCATTTAAAGTTCCTTCTTTACTATTTGAGTGTGGCTAAAGATATTTTTTTGCATATTTTTTATATATACTTATATATAACATTTATTTATTAGATGTTAATAATTTTTTTTAGCAGAACTAAAGAATTTGATATATTAAACAGATGTTAATAAGCGTCTCTAAACTTATCAAATTAATGTACCCCAACTTTATTGAAGTAGAGTACACTTCTTGAGCAGACCCACATGCGCATTATAAAGCATATTGGCATGATAAATGGTCAATTTTTACTCATCTAAAATGTTGAAAGAATAGTGATTATTTATCACGTCAATGTGCTCTTGAGCATGTTTGCATGCTTCATGTGTATCTTGTATTGAAGTGGATGGTTGAAAGGAACATGAGAACGAAGAGTTATAGCTCATAAGAATGTTTATTATCAATAAAGATTCTATAATCTGAGTGTACTGTACAAATGCTACATCTAGTCAAGCATTCTATGGTGCAAACTGCAAAGTCAATGCACTGTATCTTCTTTTTTTACTTTCCATTTGTTCCTTTTTGAAAAGTTCATATCATTTATCAACCTTCCATAAATTCCTATATTTGAAACTTTCACCCTATTTTTCTCTTCCTATTTTCAACTTCTTATACTTGTTCTTCTTTTTCCTTTTTCCGACTTTTTCTTCTCCTATTTTCTACTTTTTCCGCTTTTTCTCCATTTTTTTAATACTTTTTCTACTTAAATAATTAACCTCTACTACTTTCTTCATCTTCATGAAAAACCCAAGGTGACAATTAATAAAAAAAATGGAGGTAATATTCAAATAAACATTGTATATTACAACGATAAACATAATAAGAAATTATTAATACGTCAATACTACCATATGTAAAATAAGGAATGAGAAAAAGGAGTATAAATATCAAGAAGTGAAATTGTATTTAAATCATTAAATGTATGTATAGTTTCTCACAACACAGAACAAATAGAAGAATAAACTGATTACATAAGATGGTACTTCGTATTTCGGTATTTCACTAATATTAAAAAATACTCCGTAAATTATTACGGAGTACAGTAATATATTACGTAGTAATATTATCAGATGTAAAATAAGGAATTAGCAACAGGATCAGTCTTGACTTTTTCAAGGCCTAGGGGCGGATAATTTATATTGGCCTATTGGGCTTAATATTTAAAAAAATTGTAAAAGTATTTTCCTCCTAAACTAACATGATCATTCTGAACCGTTTCATTTTGGATAACTAAATCATTCTTCTCCTTCGAGTTCTCATCGTGAGGAGGATAATTGGAATTTCACTTCTTCACACAAACAAAATTTCCATTCAACCTTTTTTACTTAGTGAGTTAGTGCTGCTTTGTCTAGTCTTTTTATCCTTCTCACATCCAAATTCAACCATTTTCTTACACTTAAAATTAATTAAATTTATAAATTTAAGTATAAATGAAAATCTTACCGGACAAATTATAAATGAAAAATTACTAAAATTCAACAACTCAACTACTATAAACTAATACGTAGTAGCTTTCAAAAAAACTATGCACTAATCACCTAACTGAACGTCTTAACACATGAAAATCAACAATTATGAATATGAACTAATCGTTTAATAAAACTCAACCGTCAACATCCAACAAATCAACTAATTATTTTCCAACTATTCATTTATAAAAATTAAGCAACTATGGATTCATGAATCATGAACTAATCAATAAAAGAATACAAGGGTTAAGGAGGTCGGAGACTCGGAGGAGACCGAGGAATACCTGAATCGTGAAGGTGAAAAGGGAAAGGGCCGAATCGCTGAATGGGTGAAGTGCAGTATGTAGTAGACCGGAAGGCGGAAGCACACCACTGGCACGGCCGCACCAGAATACGGTCTCGTCTCCAGAAGGCAGAGGAGCGAGGACTGCTGGACTGAAAAGACGATAAGGGGCAGGGCGGCAGGCGTCCAAGCGTCGGAGGCCGGGCAGTCGGCGAGTGGCAATTTAGCAGCTGGCACTTGAGAGCAGGGAATTGGCGTTCGTCGATCGGCCTTTGTTCGGCAAAAGGCCTGAAGGCTCCGTCTTCTTAGTCCGTATTACTCAATTACTCAGCCTTTGCTATTTCTGAAAGTTGGGCTGGAGAAAAAATTAATTCAGGGCTGCAATTGTTTTGCTATTTTTCTACTCCGTATTAAATAAAGAGATATTACCCGAAATATGACTAAAACAGTTTGAAAATTTCAAAATAAGACTGTCATGTTTTTATTTCCAAAATAGGACTAATTACTGTCATGTTTTGGCAGTACAGACTTCAAACATGGCAGTATTTTCTAAACATGGCAATAATTAGTCCTATTTTGGGAACAAAAAACATTACAGTCCTATTTTGAAATTTTGAAACCTTTTTAGTCCTATTTCGGGAACTTTCCCTTAAATAAAATACATAGATAAAATATAGGGAAAATTCCCGAAATAAGACTAAAACAGTTTGAAAATTCCAAAATAGGACTGTCATGTTTTTTATTCCCAAAATAAGACTAATTACTGTCATGTTTAGAAAATAATACCATGTTTGAAGTCTGGTACTACCAAAACATGGCAGTAATTAGTCCTATTTTGGAAAATAAAAACATGACAGTCCTATTTTGGAATTTTCAAACTGTTTTAGTCATATTTCGGGTAATATCTCTAAAATATACTACGTACATCGGAAAGGAGTTTTTTTTCTTTTTTTGCAAAAGAAAACTTATATTAATATTCCAAAGACCATCCATTCAACAACATAAAAAACATAGGGCTTATTCCCTCAATATTACTAAATTAAGGTTGATTTCAAAAAATGTGACCACTTTTATATTTGGACAAAAATGTAACTAAAATAAAGTGACAGCCAATATCTATGTCATTGCTCCATTTTCATGTCATTGTCGGATGTCGTTGCGGTTATCGTCCATGTCACAGCTGCCGCCATCCCTCGTGTCATTGTCGTCGTCGTCGGCCACAGTGACACTGTCACAGTTACACCACCACAATGACACCGCCGCAGATCACAGTGCCACCGCCGTCGACACCACCCAATTACCGCCACCACCATGAAGTATGCATTTACCATGGAAAAACATCGTCAACAAAAGTGGAAAAAAAAGAGGCAAAAAAAAATTAATGAACAAAATGAATGTCCAAATTAGAATAATGAAAACCTTGTGATAAGGAATTGATTGGTGGTTTAACATAATCAATAGTTTTTTTTAAGTGATAATAATTTTAAATTCTTGTATTTTGGGTGATTTTTTCTAAAATGTTTAAAAATTGAAAATAAAAGAAGAGGTTTTTGTTTCTATTTCTTTAATAGCAACTTGATTGTAATACGGTCAGATTTTAACTTTTTGAGTGTGTCTGCAACCGATTTGTCGCTTGAGGACAAGCAACGCTTAGTGTGAGGAGATTGATAAGTCCATTTTTGTACTTACTTTTCTTATCAAATTTAAGCGATTTTTGGATTGAAAATATAAAAACAAGGCATGTTTTGTATATTTCGGTTCAAGTTTCATGAAAATGAGGTAAAAATCACATTCATAACATGTTTGGCGAAATTTCGGGTCAATTGCGTGAAGAAAGTGGCATTTTTGCCAACAAATTAAATGTTACGGAGGTTTGCAAGATATATTGACAAATTGTTCAATGAGAAGAGTCCAAGAGAGGAAGAAATCATGCCAGG
This sequence comes from Cuscuta europaea, assembly GCA_945859875.1. Lineage (NCBI taxonomy): Eukaryota > Viridiplantae > Streptophyta > Magnoliopsida > Solanales > Convolvulaceae > Cuscuta > Cuscuta europaea. Next base: position 4,405,738 of record CAMAPE010000019.1, on the reverse strand, counting down.
AAGCTCAAAAACCAAGAAGGGGTCGCCTATATGACCAATTTTGATGAAAATGGATGATGCATAAAGATACATGTTCGTATTTTGATCATAACTTGGCCCATGATTGCCCAAAGTTTGTGATACCAGTTGCATTATATTGACATCTTCTTGATCTACAACTCTTATGAAGAACACATAACCAAATAACAATCATAGAATGGACATATTGCTCAAAGAAGTCAGACATTTGCAGTTGCGATGGAAAGTGACACGTGCTCACCGTTTTGGTATCTCATAAACTACAAATCCAGTGCATGTAATTCAAATTCCAGTAGTTAGACAAGAAAGAAATCCTCTTGATCTACAACTCTTATGAAGAACACATAACCAAATAACAATCGTAGAATAGACATATTGCTCAAAGAGGTCAGACATTTGCAGCTGCGATGGAAAGTGACGAGTGCTCACCGTTTTCGTCATATCTCATAAAATACAAATCCAGTGCATGTAATTCAAATTCCGGTAGTTGGCCAAGAAATAGATCTACAACTTTGGTGAAGACAACTTTTCCATTTGACGTGAGGCGGTCGATAAGACGGCCTCCTTTCTGAGAACCTACGAGTTTTTGACGGTTCCAACACACAACACTTTGAATGGCGACAAAATAATGGAAGCTTGCCGATGTGGGACGGAGGGCGGCCTCCCTCCGTGGCCACCTGCGACGGGATGTGATTTTTGAGCTTCCGGTCGCTGAGACAAGACGGGAGGCGGCTAAAAGGGCGGCCGCCTTTCATGGGCGCCTGCGGCGGATTTGACGAGTACACGTAGCTTTGTTGGGGAAGTGACCGAAGGCTGTCGACCATGGCCGTAGGGCGGCCGCCCTCTGGCTGCCTGCCACAATTCTCCGGCTATAAAAGCCCTCTTCCATCCCCAACTCAAAACACACCATCTTACACTCAACTCAGATCAAAAAGGGTGTCTTCTTCCTCTTCAAAGTTCGGATTTCCACCATTGTTGGACCTTCAACTTCAATCTTTCATATCTTTCTCATTTTAGCTCCAATTTGTAAGTTCTTTATATGAAAATTCATATTCTCGTCGTGTAGATTCTGAATATGTTGTTTTTATTTTCCAAATGTTGGTGAAAAATTCTCTGCATTAATTTTAAATATTTCATATTTTCCATATTTATTCAAGAAAAATAATTCTTGTTGTTATATTAATCTCCTACTTAGATAAACTCAATATTTAGTATAAATGACGTTTATTTGTGACAGAAACAAAAGTTTAGATGTTGGGAGTATTCACTTTAATATTTTATTTTGTTGTTATGATTTATGATCATGTCTTATTTTATATGTAAAGTATTAAAACTAGTGATGAGTTGTTGTAGTTAATTTACTCTTGAACATGAGTTGAATAATTAAAGAATATGGGTTGACTTTGTTTAACCAAAAATTAGGAGTTTAACTAATTTTATGGACTAGTTGTTTAAAATGATTAATTTGATTACTTAATAGATTTGGTCATTTCATTAATTAAACTTTGGAAGATTATTTATAACTTGTCTATGAGATTATAAATAGTTTCAGCCAAACATATTGAGCACATTAATGAAGCCTATAGATAGGATAAATTAATGGATAGAATTTAATCTATGTCTATGAGGAATAAATTCAATTGTTTAATATGAGAAATTTAATTAAGGGAAAATGGAAACTAATAATCCAACCTTTTAGCGGTCTTCTTACAATAGTCCCACCTTTTCGTTATTCAGGAATAATCCAACCTTTGCGCCCCCATCTTCATTCGTTGGTCCCTGATCGATTGATGACCAGCTATTCTTTGTAATATATTATACCATAAATCTCACCTTATGGTCACATAATGTTTTGTAAAGATAAGAAAATAACTTGGAATAGCAGGTCATCAATCGATGAGGGACCAACGAATGAAGATGGAGGCGCAAAGCTTGGATTATTCCTAAATAACGAAAAGGTGGGACTATTGTAAGAAGACCGCTAAAAGGTTGGATTATTAGTTTCCATTTTCCCTTTAATTAATTAATGAAGTTGACCATTTTGTTAGCTAAAATGTGGAAAGTTATATCTATCTTGTCTATGAGATTAGAATATAATTTAGGCCAACCATTTTAAACGCATTAATGAAGCCTAGAAATAGGATAAATTAGTGAAAGTAACTTAAATATTGTCAATGAGAAAAGATATTACTAGTCAAATCTTTAGTTATAAATACTCCTAATTATTAGGTCCAAGCTAAAAGGATGTACCCATATTTTATAATTCAATTCATTGCACTTCTTTGATCAATCCATTTAGAGTTTAATATTATATTTTTCATTTAGTTTATTTTTGAGCCATCATTAGTATTTGCATAATTTAATTTACTTTATTTTTCAAAAAGTAGTTTAGAAAATGAATCAAAAGTTTTATTTTGGAAAGCTTCCAATAAATTGCGATAACATGTGACTAGACTTAAAATCAAGAAACTCCTCCGCCATTCCTCAAGAGACACGATACTCGGAGAAAAACCGAAAGGTTAGACTCCGTTTTACTACAACGCCACGTAAGCGGTTATCAAATGGCGCCGTTGCCGGGGAATGGCACGGTGAATTCTTGATTTTAATTTTAGCATGGGCGAATTCAAGTTAGGGAAACTTTCTTTTTGTTTTGTTCTCACGTGTTTTCTTGAAGTTTCCTCATGGATTACTCAAATGAACACTTTCATTCTCAACCACCATATCACTATCCATACCATGAACAACAAAGTTTTCAAAATAATCAATATGAAGGATACTATGAGCAAGGTTATGAGGATAACAATCAATGGTACGAAAATCTATCTTTGGGGTATGAAGATTATCAATTTCAAGATAATTATTTTCATCAAGGGTAAAACTTTGAAGGCTATGATGATTTTTCCTATCAAGGTAATTATCACGATGATTTTAATTATCATGAAAATTACCACGAAAGGCTAGAAAATCATTACACCGGCACAAACGAGTACTCTTACGAGGTTGACTCTGGAATTTCACCTTATCCTCAACACGAGCTCGAAGAATTAAAATCAGCCTTACTCGATTGTGTGGGAAGACTTAAAAAAAATTAGGATTGAACTAGCATCTCTTGACGAGGATCTCACAAAGTTGTTTGAAGAAATCGTCTATGACAATGAACACAAAGTTCAAGAGGAGGCATACGAGGAAGGAACTACATCCGAGGAGGAGACTGCAATAACTATGGGTGAGATGGTTGAAACTCTTTGCACCCCTATTTCTTCTGAGCCTCTCATTGCTACTGAGCTAGAGCCTGTCCTCGTAGAAATTAGTCCTGAAGAACTCAATTTGGAAGTGTCCACTGAGGTTGATGAAGAGACCATAGATGAGGATATACTTTGTGATACCGGCCCTACCCTACCATCTATGGATCATTTCTCACCTAAAGAGTCCTTGAAAGATAGCCTTGATGAAGATGTTGATCGTACACAAGTCCAAATGCCTGTTGAAGTTGTTATTGACACGTGTGATTTGGAGGAAACATTCTCCGATGATGCCTTCTTTGATTCTCTACTCAATGATGACAAACATAGTTGTGCTAGGCAAGGATCTGTTTGCCTAGATGATATTTGTGGGGGTAGTGAGTAAGGAAGTTGGGATGCATTCTTAGAGAGTGACACAGAGTGTAAATTTTGTGATTTTCATGTTGAGGGTATAGATGTAGAAGAGAAACCCCATCAAGAGGATTATGAAATCTCTAGTCAGGCTACTTTTACCTCGATGGCTCCATTTGTACGGTTGGAGAAACCAGAGGCACATGATCCTGATATACTTGTTGATTCTACTAATGAGAGTGATGCAGGATATGTGCTAATTCCTTGTTCGAACGACGTGTTCTTCGAAGATTATATCACATTTTGGTGGTCACGAGAGTTCGAAGGTCTACGCCATCTGACTGCATACCTGGAGGATAAGGTGGAGGCACTAGTGATGAGTGCTCCATAACTGATTTGCATTACAGAGAGTTCTCTCTCAAACGTCAAGCTAGTGACGTTAAAGAAGCGCTTCTTGGGAGGCAACCCATGTTTTTCATAACTTTGTTTGTTTGTTTTGTGTGATTGCAGGTTGTGCTTCAATAAAAAAAATTGTGAGTTGAACGTTTTGACCCGATTTCAAAAAAACTGACTATGGATGATGTAAGGATATTTTTAAAACAACTTTATTCCTGTTTTCATCATTCCACTTCACAAAATCTTTTCAAAACTCGAGTGTGTGAGGAAAGAACCAAAAAAATGTGCCTTTATTTCAAAACTTTGTGCATTAAAAAGTGACCTCGAGGGTGAGGTCCAGCTCAAGTGTGAGGAGGTTGCGTTTACACTCAAAAGTTAAAACCTTGTTTTAGAACAATCTTTTTACTATTTTTTATATGAAACATTGATTTCTCAATTTGTTATCAATCCCGTAATAGCTTATAGAATCACTCTTGTTATAAGAATTTACTTTTATTATTATTTTTAGAAAACTTGAAATTGTTATGGTTTTTTGGTTGCGAATGTGAAGGGCTAAATTTCTTTTAATTGGACATTCATTTTATTCATTAAAAAAATGCTATTATTAATAAAACTCTTCAAAACTCATTGTTATAGGACAATTCCATCTCAAAAAAGGGGCTCTGTTTCATTCGTTAATCGTAGTCTATGAGAATGAAATATGCATTTACCATGGGATACCACCGCCAACAAGAGTGAAAAAAAGAGGCAAAAAAAAAATTAATGAACAAAATGAATGTCCAAACTAGAATAGTGAAAACTTTGGGATAAGGAATTGATTGGTGGTTTAACATAATCAATAGTTTTTTTAAGTGATAATAATTTTAAATTCTTGTATTTTGGGTGATTTTTTCTAAAATGTTTAAAAATTGAAAATAAAAGAAGAGGTTTTTGTTTCTGTTTCTTTAATAGCAACTCGATTGTAATACAGTCAGGTTTTACCTTTTTGAGTGTGTTTGCAACTGATTTGTCGCTTGAGGACAAACAACGTTTAACTGTGAGGAGATTGATAAGTCCATTTTTGTACTTACTTTTCTTATCAAATTTAAGCGATTTTTGGATTGAAAATATAAAAACAAGGCATGTTTTGTATATTTCGGTTCAAGTTTCATGAAATCAAGTAAAAATCACATTCATAACATGTTTGGTGAAATTTCGGGTCAATTGCGTGAAGAAAGTGGCACTTTTTGCTAACAAATGAAATACTACGGAGGTTTGCAAGATATATTGACAAATTGTTCAATTAGAAGAGTCCAAGAGAGGGTGAAATCATGCAAGGAAGCTCAAAAACCAAGAAGGGGTCGCCTGTATGACCAATTTTGATGAAAATGGATGATGCATAAAGACACATGTTCGTATTTTGATCATAACTTGGCGCATGATTGCCCAAAGTTTTTGATACCAGTTGCATTACATTGAAATCTTCTTGATCTACAACTCTTATGAAGAACACATAACCAAATAACAATCGTAGAATGGACATTGCTCAAAGAAGTCATACATTTGCAGTTTCGATGGAAAGTGACACGTGCTCACCATTTTGGTATCTCAAAAACTACAAATCCAGTGCATGTAATTCAAATTCCAGTAGTTAGACAAGAAAGAAATCTAAAATTTCGGTGAAGACAACTTTTCCATTTGACGTGAGGCGGTCGATAAGGCGGCCTCCTTTCTGGGCGCCTACGAGTTTTTGACGGTTTCAGCACACAACACTTTGAATGGCGACAAAATAATGTAAGGCTGTCGACGGGGGACGGAGGGCGGCCGCCCTCCATGGGCGGGATGTGATTTCTGCGGCGGGATGTGATTTGTGAGCTGCCGGTCACTGAGACAAGATGGGAGACGGCCAAAAGGGCAGCCGCCCTCCATGGGCGCCCGCGGCGGATTTGACGCGTACACGTAGCTTTGTCGAGGAAGTGACCGAAGGCTGCCGACCATGGCTTGAGGGCGCCGCCCTTCTGGCCGCCTGCCACAATTCTCCGGCTATAAAATTCCTCTTCCATCCCTAACTCAAAACACACCATCTCACACCCAACTCAGATAAAAAAGGGTGTCTTCTTCCTCCTAGAGGCTCGGATTTCCACCATTGTTGGACCTTCAACTTCAATCTTTCATATCTTTCTCATTTTAGCTCCAATTTGTAAGTTCTTTATATGAAAATTCATCTTCTCATCGTGTAGATTCTGAATATGTTGTTTTTATTTTCCAAATGTTGGTGAAACATTCTCTGCATTAATTTTAAGAATTTCGTATTTTCAATTTTTATTCAAGAAAAATAGTTCTTGTTGTTATATTAATCTCCTACTTAGATAAACTCAATACCTAGTATAAATGATGTTTATTTGTGACAGAAACAAAAGTTTAGATGTTGGGAGTATTCACTTTAATATTTTATTTTGTTCTTATGATTTATGATCATGTCTTATTTTATATGTAAAGTGTTAAAACTAGTCATGAGTTGTTGTAGTTAATTTACTCTTGGGAATGAGTTGAATTAAAGAATATGGATTGACCTTGTTTGACTGAATATTAGGAGTTTAACTAATGTTATGGACTAGTTGTTTAAAATGATTAATTTGAATACTTAATAGATTTGGTCATTTCATTACTTAAACTTTGGAAGATTATTTATAACTTGTCTATGAGATTATAAATAGTTTAAGCCAAACATATTGAGCACATTACTGAAGCCTAGAGATAGGATAAATTAATGGATAGAATTTAATCTTTGTCTATGAGGAATACATTCAATTGTTTAATATAAGAAATTTAATTAATTAATAAAGTTGACCATTTTGTTAGCTAAAATGCGGAAAGTTATATCTATCTTGTCTATGAGATTAGAATATAATTTAGGCCGACCATTTTAAACACATTAATGAAGTCTAGAAATAGGATAAATTAGTGAAAGTAACTTAAATCTTATCAATGAGAAAAGAAATTACTAGTCCAATCTTTTGTTATAAATACTCCTAATTATTAGGTCCAAGCTAAAAGGATGTATCCATATTTTATAATTCAATTCATTGCCCTTCTTTGATCAATCCATTTAGAATTTAATATTATATTTTTCATTTAGTTTATTTTTGAGCCATCATTAGTATTTTGCATAATTTAATTTACTTTCTTTTTCAAAAGTTAATTTAGAAAATCAATCAAAAGTTTTAATTTGGAAAGTTTCCAATAATTTGCGATAACCTGTGACTGGACTTAAAATCAAGAAATTCCTCCGCCATTCCTCAAGAGACACGATACTCGGGAAAAAACGAAAGGTTAGACTCTGTTTTTTACTACAACGCCGCATAAGCGGTTGTCATGCTGCATGCAGCCTAGCACAGTGGTTAAAATGTTGCCACTCTGACATAAAAGACTGGTTTGAGTTCCGGAAGAGTTGAAAGTGTCAAAATAAATTTCCACTTCTGCTTATATAACTCAAAACAACTTTTTTTAGTTATAAACAGTAAGATATTGTTGAACTTCGTGTTTTTGTTATGCACTAGTAAGATTTTATTTTGGCTTTGTAGAGATTCTTCAATCTGGAACCGTTCTCTCCGAAAGACATTGAGCATCATTTTTCTGGATATGTATAGTGAATTCCTTCAACGGCACGAGATGAACGTTATGTTGTTTTACAAGTTGCTGCACGTTGACATTCAGTATTATTAGAAAATTTAGTCTTGTTATCTGTAAAAGTATTATAAATTTATGTTCAAAGATCATGAGTAATGTGGAACTCATTGATACTTTACCTACATGTAAAATATTTTAATAGGTAATGGAATGTTTTTATGGTGTTTTGCTAATTTTGTTGGTGTGTTGTCTCTTTCATGTGATCTTGACTATATTGTTATGTAATTAATGAAAGTACGTGTTTAAGTTTGTGTTATTGTTTTAGATGGATCAAGTGAGCATATGAAAAATTGTGCTATAGTAGTTGATGATACTGTTAATGATGTGATTATAGTACAAACGGGGGTCATATTGCAAATTTTTTCCTGAAAAATACCGAAAAAATTGAAGCTTTTCACATCAGTTGTAAAATAACCGACACGATTGCTTTTCTACATGGGTTATAACCGATGTGAAACACATATGTTCTGGAAAAAATGAAGCTTTTCACATCGGTTGATAAAATGACCGATGTGAAATCTTTTCTACATGGGTTATAACCGATGTGAAAAACCTATGCTCCGAGAAAAATTGAATATTTCCACATTGGGCACTGAACGACCGATGTAGAAAGAATTTCCACATCGGTTCATTGACCGATGTGAAAAGTCTACTTTTCACATGGGCTTGAACCACATCAGTTGTTTGACCGATGTGAAAAGCCTTTTTTGACCGATGTGAAAAGCCTTTTTTGACCGATGTGAAAAGCCTTTTTTTACCGATGTGAAAAGCCTTTTTTGTACTAGGACCCGTATGACTAGCTCTAATTACACGTACACAAGTGTGCTAATAATACTTGTTGGACTGTCATCTTCATCTTCTAACTAAGCTGACATCTTCATCTTCTAACTGTATTAATACTCCCTCCTTCAATACTGACTTGTCCTCAAGTCATGTGGTTATAAAAATCAAGATAAACTGCTTTAATAAAATATGATCATTCCAAAGTTGCATCTTCCACACCTTGACCTTCCCATTGAATAAGAAATTTGATTCTAGCCACATTTCCATGTTTGACAAGCTGTCTCTCCAAAATGGGCATAGATTTCACCATACTGCCTTGTGACAATCCATGCAACCATGTAGGTATATGTGGCTTATTTGGCAAGTTCCCTTTGAATGGTTTCAGTTGGGATACATGAAAAGTGTGATGGATTTTAGCGTCTTCTGGCAACATCAACTGATAAGCAACCTTCCCCACCAACTTGCCTACTTGAAATGGTCCATAGTACTGATTGCATTGGTTTTTGTGTATTTATATTTATACTTTTAATTAGTTTTTGCGGTGTGTTGTTGTGGTAATTGAACATTTACGGTGCAATCATTTTATTTTTCTAGTTTGTTGTAATTTAGTAAATTTAGAATCATCTTTAGCAAGAATCAATCAAGGATCAACAAAGTATCATGGAAGAGATCCTACAAGATCAAAGGAAGGTGCAAGGGAGCAAGAAATCATGCTAAAAATGTGATTTGGTGACTTACCCGGTCGGGTAGGCTCTTTACCCGGTCGGGTATGAGTTGAAAATGGAAGCTGCTGGGAAATTGCACACATACCCGATCGGGTATGGCACTTTACCCGGTCGGGTATGAAGTGACCCGGACAATTAAACGTGCTGAAGAACACAAGAACGTGGGAAATATTTGATTTTGACATTTACCCGGTCGGGTATGTGCATTTACCCAGTCGGGTATCCTCCCCAGGGTGTTGAAAACACCTATAAATAGCACACTTTTCCTTCACTTTTAATCATCCCTTCTTCCATATACTTAAGCTCAACTTTGAATAGTATTTTCTTTATATTTTCTAGCATGTTTAATCTCCAAATGAGCAGCTAAACTTCTATTTCTTGGTTTTGCTCTTGAAGCTTGTTGATTATTAAAGTTGTGAGTTATTTTCTTAACTTATCTTCTTAAATATTAATTCTTCCCTTAATCTCATTTCTATATTAATGTTGGGGTGTTGCTAAGTGACGATTAGTTAACGCTTCATTATTAATTATTACTAGAAACGATCAACAAACCGATGGTTAATCGTTGATTGTTTCACAAGTAAGTAACTTCGGTTTATTAATGCACGGTCATGGTTAATAAACTTAAGAGGGATTAATTTTGTTGGTTAAACCGAACCGTTGTGTTGAGGTTATTAATCTCAATTGATTTCATCAAGGAGTTAGAAAGATTAAATGCTACTATTAAATCGGTATAAGGCGTTGTTCTGTATTTGATTAAAATTAAGGGTTATTAATGAACGGTCGTTGTTAATAACTACCCTCGATGAATTGGAGATATCCCTCGATTGAGTATTCGAGAGGATATAAGTTATACATATAACAAGGATCGACTGAATATATCAACAAGTCGAAAGTTGCAAAGCCAAGTTCTTTTTATCTTTGAATTAAATCACATATAAGTCGTTCAACTTAGTGTTCAATTAAATTAAATCACTCAATCCCAAAATCCCCCTTTTATTTACTACTACCTCCGTCTCACTACGATTGGGACAAGAGAACGCGGCACGATTGTTAAAAAAAGTGGGTTTGTGTGGTTGATATTAATTGATAAAGAAAGAACAAAGTAAGAATGGTTTAGAGTCACGCAATCTTTACCAAATTTGGTATGGGACAATCTTAGTGGGACTTCCCGAAAAGGTAAAAATAAAATGAGACAATCTTAGCGGGACGGAGGGAGTAGTTTATAAAAAGAGAATTATTCCTTTTCCTGTGGATACGAACTCTACTACGCTATACTACGTATAAGTGTTAAATATTGAATTTATTTTGACGCACTACGACAAAGTGCTCGTCAAGTACTTAGGAGCAAGCTTGTCATTTGTCCTTTGCTCCACCGAACTCTGTCTATAAGGTTGAAGCTTGAGCCACACCCAATCTCCAACTTCAAAGTATCTTTCAGACCTATGTTTATCAGCTTGAACCCTCATTCTATTCTGTGCATTCAACAAATGCAATTTGAGCACCTTAATCATAGCTTCCCTTTGTTGCAGAGATATGTCTACTGCAGCTACCTTAGTTTCACCAGTCAAATAAGGTAGATGTAAAGGTGGAGACTGATTGTAGACTACTTCATAGGGTGTCATCTTGATAGAAGAATGAAAGGATGTATTATACCACCATTCAACCAAAGATATCCACTTACACCAATCTTCAGGTTTGTCACTACACATACATCTGAGGTAATTTTCAAGACATCTATTAACCATTTCTGCTTGCCCATCAGTCTGTGGGTGATAAGAGGTGGATAATAGCAGATCCACTCCTTGAGTGTTGAATAAAGCGGTCCAAAAAGTACTGAGAAATATAGAACCTCTATCACTTACAATTGTTCTTGGCCATCCATGTAGTTTGAAAACATTATCCAAGTAAACCTGAGCTACATCAACTGCTGAAAAAGGATGTTTTAATGGCATGAAATGAGCATATTTACTCAACCTATCCACCATTACAAATAACATCTTTGCCACAAGATTTGGGTAACCCTGCAATTGTGAGAATATTTGGGAAAAGGTACTCTAATAGGAGTCCTGGACTGAATATATATAATAAAAGAGTTTAAAACCTATTAGGAAACAAATATGTCTAATAATATTCTATTACACCCCCTCAAACTGTGCGGGAGATACAACGCGCAGGTTGTCCTTTAAAAAATGGAATTGCTGACTAGAAAGACTTTTAGTAAAAATATCAGCTAACTGCAGTTGGGTAGGGATGTACTTCACGACCAGATCTCCATGAGCCACACGCTCTCGAACAAAATGGTAATCAATCTGGATGTGCTTGCTACGAGCATGCTGAACAGGATTGGCAGTCAAATAGGATGCAGATATGTTATCACAGAATAGCTGAACTGGAACCGTCACCGGAAATCCAAGCTCAAACAAAACCGAACGAATATGCAATGTATCCTGAACAGTATAAGCAACAGCTCTATACTCGGCTTCGGTGGAGGACTTAGATACGGTAGCTTGCTTCTTGGACTTCCACGAGACAAGATTTGGGCCCAAGAAAACGGCAAAGCCAGTTGTAGAGCGGGAAGTATCTGGGCAGTTTGCCCAATCTGCATCTGAATAAGCTATCACACAGGTAGCCTGAGTGGTCGGCTGAAGCCATAATTCATGATCAAGTGTTCCCTGCAAGTATCTAAAAATGCGCTTGACCGCAAACAGATGAGTAGTACGAGGGGCATGCATGAACTGAGACACTAAATGTACAGCATAGGTAATATCAGGTCGTGTCAAAGTTAAATACTGTAACGCACCAACCATACTACGATACTCAGTGGCATCTGCAAGAAGCTCCCCATCAGTGAGGGATAAAGAGGTGCGAGTAGCAAGTGGAGTACGAACATATTTAATTGTGTGGAGATGAAAACGAGAGAGAAGATCCGAAACATATTTATGCTGAAAAAGAAATAGACCTTTTGTGGAACGAACAGCCTGGACACCTAGAAAATAGTTAAGATCACCGAGATCTTTCATAGCAAATTGCTTAGCAACAAGCTGAATAAAAGAATTAACAGCAACAGAAGAATTACCAGTAATAATTATGTCATCGACATAAAATAATAAATAAATAACATTATTATTCTGGTGGTAAATAAATAATGAATTATCAAACTTGCTGCAAATAAAATGATGAGTCAAAAGAAAGCTACTAAATCGGTGAAACCATGCTCGCGGGGCTTGTTTAAGACCATAAATTGCTTTTTGCAATCGACATAAATAATTAGGAAACAAAGGATGAGTGAAACCCCGCGACTGACGCATATATACTTCCTCGGTGAGGTGTCCATGCAAAAAGGCATTTTGACATCCAACTGACGAATAACCCACCCAAAAGAAATAGCTAGTGTAAGCACAATACGAACAGTGGTGGGTTTAATAACTGGACTAAAAGTTTCAGAGAAATCTACGCCTGCCTGTTGATTAAACCCTTGAGCTGCCAACGAGCTTTATGGTGCTCAATGGAACCATCTGAATTATATTTAGTCTTAAAAATCCACTTATAGCCCACAACATTTTTAGTTTTATCAAATGGCACCAAATCCCAAGTTTTATTAGAAATAAGAGCATTAAATTCCTCAGTCATTGCCTCACGCCATTTTAACTGTTTATTAGCCTCTGAAAAACAAGTAGGATCAGCTGATAAAGCAACAGTATTTAAATTAAAAATCGTTTTTGGTTTAAAAATGCTCGACTTTGCTCTGATCTGCATGGGGTGAGTATTGGTTAATGGGCCAGAGCCAGTTTGCGGTGGAGGGGAAGAGTCGGGGAGGGTAGTGGCGGAAGGGTCGGTTGGCAAGGTGACGGATGCGGACGGTGTGGGGAAATGGTCGGCCGGAGACGAAGGGGGTATGGGGTCAGAGATGGGTGACAGAGGTAGAGAGGAGTGACTGGAAACCAATGTTGGGGAACCTTCGGCTAAGGGGGGTGTTTGTTCGGTTATGGCAGGAACATGGATGGGGATAGTGGTTGCGGAACTATGAGGAAGGGGGGTGATGTTGGTGAGAGTAAAATCAGTTATGAGAGGACTATATTCAGGGGAAGAATGACCCGTAGAAGAAGACAATGTGGCATAAGGAAAAATATTTTCATGAAATTGAACATGCTGACTGATATAAACTTTGCCAGACTTGGGATCCAAACAACGGTATCCTTTAAACCCAGATGCATAGCCAAGAAAAACACATTGTATAGAACGAGGAGAAAGTTTATTAGAAGAAGATGCCGAAAAATTGGGATAACACGCGCACCCAAAAACACGTAGTAAACTATAGTCAGGAGGTTTTTGAAAAAGAATATCATATGGAGAAACACCAAACAAATTAGGAGTAGGAAGCCTGTTAATAATATATGCAGCTGTAAAAATAACATCTACCCAAAAGGTGCTAGGAATAGAGGCTGTGAGTAGCATAGTCCTAGCAAATTCTAAAATATGACGATGTTTGCGCTCAGCAACACCGTTTTGTTGAGGAGTATGAGGGCATGATTTTTGAAAATAAATGCCATTTTCAGAGAAAAATTGTTGCATATGAGAATTAACAAACTCACCCCCTCCATCACTTTGAAAAATTTTAATTTTAGAATTAAATAAATTTTCAACTAAAAGTTTGAAATGACGAAACTGGTGAAAAACTTCATTTTTGGTGCGCAAAGGATACACCCAAGTAAAACGAGAGAAATCATCAATAAAGCACACATAATATTTAAAACCTAAATTAGAGAGAACAGGAGATTGCCACACATCAGAATGAATTAATTGTAAAGGAGCAGAAGTAGTATGACTAGCATCCGAGAAAGGTAACCGTTGGGACTTACCCAAACGGCACGAAACACAATCATGTTCAAAATTTGAGGAACTAGAAATAAGTTTTCTGCTACGCAACACACGTAAAACAGAATCGCCACAATGTCCTAATCTACGGTGCCACACAGGGCCAGGAGAAGAAATAGTAGCTAAAGCTAAAGGTGCAAACGGACTAAGGCTGATAGGATAGAGATGACCATTATGACGCGCCTGAAGAAGAACTGCCCCCAAAGTTTTGTCCTTAACAAAAAAATAATTTTTGTCAAAAATAGCAACACAGTTGTTATCAGCACATAATTTTTGAATGGAAATTAAATTAAATTTAAGTCGAGGCACATGAAAAACATATTTTAATGACAATGGGCGACTGAGAGTATTAAATCTAATATTTCCAATATTAGCAATAGGAAGAGAAGTACCATTCGCTACACTAACAGTCATGGAGCCATAGTAAGGAGATTTATTGAACAAAATACCTTCAGACGACGTCATATGAGCAGAAGCACCGGAGTCCGGATACCACAGAGCATCGTTGGATTCCCCACTAGGAGCAACCAAAGCAGGCGCAGAGGCTGGAGTAAAACGAGACGGATAGTGTAGTGCAGAGTGACCTGCAGAGAAACAAATTTGACACACAACTGGGGAAGGAACGGAGCCAAGAATACCCTCCGCTGATGGGAAACCTGCATAATGAATGTAACACTTGAGATTTAATTTAAACTGATTAATAGTACTACTCATACCAACAAGATGCATCTCCTTTTAAGGGAGCTCATCACCAAGAACTCCAAAGTTAAGCGTGCTTGCACGAGAGTAGTCTTGGGATGGGTGACCCCCCGGGAAGTTTCTCAGGGCGCGCACGAGTGAGGACAAAGTGCGCGGAAAAGGCTAGTGGAGGTTTGTGAGGACAGTACTAGAGGTCAGAAGTAACTACCTCGGGGCCTGCGGGGCCGGGGTGTTACAAATGGTATCAGAGCAACCCTGCGACAGTGTACTGATCCGTTGGATATCGGGCGGACACTTAGCAGGGGAAAAGATTCTGGGATATGATTGAGATTGGTTTATGGGCGTAACGAGGACGTTGCGTTCCTAAGTGGGGATGATTGTAACACTTGAGATTTAATTTAAACTGATTAATAGTACTACTCATACCAACAAGATGCATCTCCTTTTAAGGGAGCTCATCACCAAGAACTCCAAAGTTAAGCGTGCTTGCACGGGAGTAGTCTTGGGATGGGTGACCCCCCGGGAAGTTTCTCAGGGCGCGCACGAGTGAGGACAAAGTGCGCGGAAAAGGCTAGTGGAGGTTTGTGAGGACAGTACTAGAGGTCAGAAGTAACTACCTCGGGGCCTACAGGGCCGGGGTGTTACAATGAAAGTGAGTACCAAAAGTAGATTTAGCATTAATATTTAAATTGGACATGACAGAATTACCCGCGAAAGCATTTGGTGTACTCGAGGTGAAAGCATCCCCTGTGGCCAAGGATCTAGGTATCGCCGGCGGATGTGGAACACCGTTGGCTGGCTGATAAAATTGCTGAAACTGTCCACGACCTCTGCCGCGGCCTCCCCTGGCGCGGCCTCCTCTGCCGCGGTATGCCTGCTGCTGGTTATGCTGACCTGGCTGATTTGGACCAGCTTGTGCACCGAAGGCCTGCTGCAAGTTTGAAGACTCCTGACGACGCTGATGAAGTACGCGTTGTTCTGCCTCTAACAGTCTTGGTTGTAGGATATCAGGCGGAAATTCATGCGGGAATAAAGATATGGTTCCCACAACAGACGCGTATTCAGGTCCCAATCCATTCAAAGTACATTCCAATATTTCTTTATCGGTCACAGAAGAATTTATGGCAGCTAGAGCATCAGCCAGATTTTTAATATCACGCAAATAATGCTCCATGGATTGATTTTCTTTCTTTTTAATGGAATTTAAAGTGCGTTTAAGGTCCATGGCTCTAGGTAAACTAGCTGACATAAAACGTGTTTGTAAATGAGTCCATATAGCCGTTGAATGTTTAATATCATGCACATCAGTTAATACCTCCCGGGATAGGGTAGCAAACAACCAAGAACGAATAGTTTGATCTACCCTAAGCCAATGATAGTAATCAGTATTAACGATTTGATGATTATTAAAATTCAGCGTGTACATAGGTGGTACCTGGATGGAACCATCAATCACTCCAAATAGACCCTGAGAGACCAGAAAAGATTCAAATTGTGTGCGTCAGGTAAGGTAATCTTCAACAGCTTTGAGCTTGATAGTAACGATCTGACTGACATTGGCACCATGAGATAGGGATTGCGCCAATAGGGCCATAGAAGACCCACACATAATAGGGCCGTTAGATGGCCGTGTAATTCCAGGGGATCCAGCGAATGAAGGCCCATAAAATTGAGGAGAGTATGGCGGGATAGACTGGGAATTGGCCTGAGGAACCGCCGAGGGCAAGGGAAGAGACGCCGGTAGGCTGTGAAGAAGATGGTACGGGTGGGGCGGCGTCCAGATGGAGGAAGAATATTCTGGCGCAGGTACCGAGTATTGCAGCTGCGGCGTCGGAGAGAAGACGGCGCCTGAAGGTTGTTGGGTCGACACAACCGTAGAGGATGCTGCCGAAGGTGGTACGATTGGGGCAGGAACGGAGGTGAGCGGTGCGGCAGACGGTGGTTCCGATGCTGCCATCGTGACAGAGGAAACGGTGGAGGGAGTGGTGGACATCGTTGGCTGCGGCGAACAAGAGGGAGAGATTGCAACCGGAAAAAAAAAATTAGCCCTAGGCTTCTGATACCATGTGAGAATATTTGGGAAAAGGTACTCCAATAGGAGTCCTGAACTGAATATATATAATAAAAGAGTTTAAAACCTATTAGGAAACCAATATGTCTAATAATATTCTATTAGCAATAAAATCCATTGAAACATCCATCCACACATTGTCAGGAATAGGTAATGGTTGAATCTTGCCAGGATAAGCAGCATTATCATATTTACATGCTTGAAATACTGTACAAGCTCTTATGAAGGCTTGTACAGATTTGTTCAATCCTTTCCAGTAAAACAGATTATGAATTCTTTGAATGGTTGCATCTCTCCCTGAATGAACACCCACAGTTAAAGCATGTGCCCAGTGCAGTATCTTCTCCTTTACTAACTCATCCTGACCCACCAAAATCCTTCCTTTCGTCCTGATCAATTCCTCTTTAAGTTCATAAACATCATCTTGCATGTTAGGACTCGCTTTCAATCTTATAATGAGTTGTTGAATCCAGTCATCTTTCTCATAACTCTTCTTAATTAATTCTGAAAGGTCAGAATTAATAGATGATAAAGCTAAACACAATAGCTCAGCTCCTGTTACCCTTGAAAGGGCATCAACCACCTTATTCTCCATCCCACTCTTATATTGGATCTCATATCTAAACCCCATTAGTTTAGAAAGCCAAAATTGCTGAAAGGGTGTGGATATCTTTTGTTCTAATAGCCATTTCAGACTTTTCTGATCAGTTTTAATGACAAATGACTGTACAAAGAGGTATTGCTCCCACTTCTGAACTGCAAAGACTAAAGCCAGCAACTCTTTTTCATAAACTGATAATTTCTGTCATTTATTACCCAGAGTTTTGCTTATAAAGGCCAAAGGATGCCCTTCTTGCATTAACACTGCCCATATGCCTTGATTAGATGCATTAGTTTCCACCACAAATTGCTTCTTAAAATCAGGTAAAGCCAGTACTGGAGCAGTAGTCAAAGCTTTTTTCAATTCTTCAAATGCCACTGTAGCCTCAGGATTCCACTGAAAGGGTCCCTTCTTTAATAATTGAGTAAGAGGTTTAGCTATGTGAGCATATCCCTTAATGAATTTCCTGTAATAGCCTGCCAACCCTAAGAAACTTCTGAGTTGTTTAAGGGATACTGGAATAGGCCATTGCTTAATTGAATCAATCTTGCTAGGATCGGTTTGTACTCCTACTCCAGAAATGTAATGTCCCAGGTACTCAACCTTTTCAATGCCAAATGCACATTTACTCATCTTGGCATATAATTGATGTTTTCTTAACACTTCAAAGAATTGCTGTAAATGGTTCTTGTATGTCTCCGGATCCACAGTATACACCAAAATATCATCAAAAAAGATCAATACAAATTTTATCAAGAATACCTTGAAAATATGATTCATAAAAGCCTGGAATGTAGCAGGTGCATTAGTTAGCCCAAAAGGCATAACTTAAAACTCAAAATGTCTATAATGAGTTTTAAAAGCAGTTTTATAAACATCATCCTTATGCACCCTTATCTGATGATACCCATCCCTTAGGTCAATATTTGAAAAGATTTTACCTCCAGCCAAATCATCAATTAATTCCTCTATGACAGGTATGGGAAACTTATCTTTGATGGTCTAATTATTTAGTGCTCTATAATCAGTACATAGCCTCCAATCACCATCTTTTCTTCCCACTAAAAACCACATGTGAAGCATAAGGTGAAGCATTAGGTTGTATGGCAGATTTATTCAACAATTCTTTGACCTTCTCCTCAATTCCCGGCCTCTCGACCCGAACCCTCTCAGGGTGGCCCCGGGTAAGAAAAAGAGGAAGGAGAGGGCCGCGCCAAAGAAAAAGCAGGCCACCGTTGATGCTGGGAAGTCGGTGGGCATCCCCGAAGGCTATTCATTTTTGAACACCGTGGCCTTGGATGTGAAGACGAGGACGACTGATGCTGAGTACCAAGCGACGTAGTTCTTCGCAGGCCCCTCGGCACGCGTGGTGGAATCGGGGCCAAATGACATTTTGTTGCGTGCGCCCGAGGGATGTTTTGTCATCCACATTCTGTCGGTGGAATTGGGGCTTCGGTTTCCACTCCACCCCTTCTTGTTGGAATATCTAAGGTTTGTGAAGTTGCCCCCTGTTAGTTGACACCCAACAACCACTCATACATGGACGGATTCCTTTCTCTATGTCGGAGCCGGGAGGTCCAACCCACCTTGGACCGGTTGTTCCTTTCTTTCAATCTCTGTCGGGGGGGGGGGCATTCAAACGCCAAAGGCTTCGCCAACTTGCACCAAGTCCCAAAAAGGATGGAAGGATAAGTTCTGTTACATCCGCCTTGCAAAAAATCCCTTCCCTGCCCCTCTTCGCGATAGCTTCCGGAGGCACCTGAAGGTAGAGGGCGCTACTCTCGAGAAGAACGGGAGGAAGCTTGCCGAAAAGCCGGAGGGTTCTGATAAGCACGTGACGATCAGAGATGCCACCCTCCCGGATGAGCTGTATGATCTGAACTTCCGCCAATACCGGCTGATGGGGGAGAAGGACGAAAGATACCCCCCATAGATTGTGTTTATGAGAGTGCCGGAGGTGATTCCTGAGGGCTCTAGTATTTTGTACTTAGAACTTTTTTTTTTTAGTTTCATTTTTGTTGTTGTCTTTGTGGTTGATCCCCTCGGTATAATTATTTCCCTTGTCTCGCAGGTGCTAACATGGATGTCAGATCTTTCGCTGGCCTGAAGAAGAAATTGGCCAAGGAGCCAAAGAAGAAGGAGATGGGGACCCATAAACCCATCGATGAAGTCTTTAAGAGGGATGAGGAGCCCTCACCGGCTATTTCTCCTGCTGTTGATGGCGCCGAGGCCGGAGGCGACCAAGCCGCGGATGCAAAGAGAAAGGTGGCGGGCAAAGTTGTTGTGCCCGCCGGCAAGAAGCCGAGGAAGGGAGGTGCCAAGAAGAAGGCTACCCCCGTCGTGGTTGTGGATGAGCACTCCTCATCCGAGCCCCCGGTCGTGGTGGCGGCGACCCCTCCAAGCCCCCCGCGGAACAGATGGGTGAGGTGGCCTTGCCCCGGGAGAATATACAGTTCTCCCTCATAAAGGGGACTGCCATCGTGCATGACACGGTGGACCCGAGCCCCCGGTCCTGGAAAATCTAGCATCCAAAACTTGGAAAATCAAATGAGCCAAATCTCAATTGCGGTGAGCTGATTTGAGGCAAAAGACTCGGGTAAACTCCCATCTCAAACGGAGCAAAACCCGAGACAACATGTTAATGCTATCATGTTGAGGGATGAGACAACATTGAAAGAGGTGCATGAGGAAGAAAAGCAAGCTAAAATGGGGTTGATCCCGGAGAAGATTTTCAACCAAACGAGGAGGAACCAACGAAAACTAAATTCCCTCCTCTTTCATCATATGAATCACTCCCTCCATTCCTTGAGGCACTGAAGGACACAAGGAAACTAGACAATGATCGAGACCTCTACGAGACCTTCGCCAATTGTGAGGTAAATATCCTACTCTTTAAACTAATCAAAAGTGTTCCCCGTTATGCAAAGTTTTTAAAAGAACTATGCACAATGAAAAGAAAAAATAAATTGAAGGCAAAACAAGAGGTAAAAGTTAGTGAACGTGTCTCAGCAATTTTCCAGAGGAAACTCCCGGAAAAATGCAGCGACCCAGGCATGTTCACTATCCCATGCAAAATAGGGGAAACTTTATTTCCTAGCGCCTTGTTGGATTTAGGGGCTTCAATCAATGTTATTCCATATTCATTATACAAGTCCCTAAAACTTGGCCCTATGCATGATATCGGGGTAGTAATCCAATTGGCAGATAGGTCTACCACGTACCCAAAAGGTGTCGTAGAGGACGTGCTAGTAAATGTTGAAAATTTGGTCTTCCCTGTTGATTTCTATATTCTTGAAATGGAAGTCTGATGGATAGTCTACCCGGGGGTATGTATCCGAAGGGTTACTGCGGGGAGTAACTGGAGAGAAGTCAGAGTAAGTAAGAGAGAGAAAGTGTATTGAATATATGAGTTCAAAGCGTATTCCGAATCTTGTTTACAAGGGGGAAATGGGGTGCTATTTATAGTAGCAATAAATGCGAGACGGGGACACGTGTCAAGCATCCAACGGCTGAGGGGTCACATCAACCAGGTGTCACTGGCATTCGCATGTGGCCGCATTTAATGCGGCGGTTGGATGTGACGTTGTACTTGGTACGGCGACCCAGGCGCATGTGGAGAGGATATTCTTGTCGAGGAAGGTACCCTCGGCTGTAGATGATTAGCCGAGGGCTCTTTCTGACGAAGGCCCCTTAAGGCCGAGGGCCCCAGGTGCCGAGGGCTACTATTTTTCGCCATTTTCCCCCAGTGACTTTGTATGCTAAAAATAGCCTTTCCGTGAGTATCTGGAGCCTTCGGCCAAGGGGCCGAAGGCACCCCCAGTGTGCATTGTTGGCTGCTTGGTACTCGGGGCGCTGTGATTTGGGCCTGTTGTGCTTCCTGGGCCTATTGGGCCTTGATTAGAGCAGTAGGAGTCTATGGGCCGGGGGTCCCTGGGCCATATACTCCATCACGAGTCCCTCACTCCTTTTGCCGAAAGGTACTTGAGGGAAATGGAGTAATTGTGTTTGTCCTCTGCCGTTGTTCCGTTGTAGTTTGTAAAGTTTGTGAGTAGTTCGTTGTCTACATGTTTCTGCCGAGGGCAGTCCCTCAGTTACCCACATTTCGAGACTTGAGGGATCATGTTTGCTGTTTGTGGGAGTTTTTTGATATCTTTGTATTTTGAGATTTTTCCCGAAGGGGTCCTCCAGTCCCCCACTCCTTGAGGCACTTGTAAAGTGGTGAGAAGGAGTAGAGTAGTGCTTGCCTGCAATATGGAGCCGAGGGGTGACACTTTTCGTTTCATTTTGGGGGGGGGGATGCTTCGTTAAAAACCTCATTAGAAAAAACCTTGTGGGAAAAATTCTAATGAGGGAAAAAGAGTGCACCGAATTCCCCCAATGATGAATCGGAAAGGTGAAACCCTGGTCTGAAATGTGTGGCAGTATTCTTGCCGAAGGCGCGTGTGTTGCTCTGCCGAAGGCGCACTGTTGATATCCTGGGAGATGCCGGAGGGGAGCCTTCAATTCATGGGAATGAGGGCGCGATGAATGTAGGTGATATTTCCTGTGTTGTCGAGGGGTCCCCTGTCTGTTGATAAGTTGAGGGCCGTGGTACCCCGGGGGGTTTCCTTGTTGCGTAGCCGGGGGTAACTATTGATGAAGGTGTGCTCCCCGGGGGTTACGTGGTCTTCAATGTGTTTGAGGGATGAGTATTCCCGAGGGGGGTGTGCCCGTTGTGAATCTGTGGGCTTCTGAAGGAGTGAGCCCGAAGGGACTTGTGATGTAGTATGAGGGGCACATGCCGGGAGCACCTCTGGGTAAGTGTACCCGGGAGCTCCTCTTGATGAGGTGGAGTGAAGGAGAAAGCCCGGGTTCCCAGAATATAGCCGTTGTAATATGACCGTTGGAGGGGGAGAACACGTGGTGCGTGGCCATTGGCTGCCCGCGGGCGGGCGTCACCGATTGGACGAAACGACGGTAAGTAATGATGATTTTGTAACCGGAGGCCCGGTTTTCGGGCCCAAGCCCGGATCTGGTCTCCTATAAATACCCCAAGGCCAGGCCATTTCCCCTTTACGCATCCTTGTTGCAACGAAGTGCTGGCAAAAATTTTCTAGAGAGAGAAAATTCCCTTCGGTCAAACCAAATGCTCAAGGTCAGTTCTTCCCCCGGTTCTCCTTCAGCTGCATACTTAGTCTTTCCTGCCTTAGGTTGAGTAAACCTTCGAGTGAGGAGTCTTCGGTGGGTGATGACGCTGCTGTGGCCATGGAGGTGGAGAAGGACCTCAGGGCCGAGATCGAAGCCGAGGACTTTGAACAAGTAAACGAGGACGAAGAGATGGTCCTCGCCGTTCAAGTAGCTGAGCAGGAGGAGCAAAAAGAGAGGATGAAGGTCACCGTTGTTGTTCTTCCCCCTCACGATGCAGGTGAAGCCAGCACCTCCCGGCCATTGAACCCCACACCTCTCAGGGTAGCCCCCGGGGCGAAGAAGACGAAGAAAACGGGAGCTTCCAAGAAGAAAGGTGCTGCCGACCAAGAGAAGCTGGTTGGGATTCCCGAGGGGTATTCCTGGTTGAATACTGCTGCCCTCGCGATAAATTCGAGGGCTGATCGGGCTGATTGCTACGTGACGCAGTTGCACGTGGGGCCTTCAGCGGATGTGGTCGAGTCGGGTCCGAATGACATACTCTCCCGGTCTCCCGAGGGGTGCTTCACAGTCCACATCCTCTCCGTCTCAATGGGCCTCCGGTTCCCGTTGCACCCCTTCCTCCTGGAGTATCTTAGGTACGTTGGTCTAGCCCCCTGCCAACTTACCCCAAACAGTCACTCGTATGTTGCGGCCTTAATACGATCTAGTTGACATTCATGTAATTCGATCGTGAGGTGCATTAATTCATGTAATTCGATCGTCAAAATATAAAGAAAGATCTAGTTGACATTCATGTAATTTCCATGCTTATGTTTATTTTTTTATTAGTTTAGATTGATTATTACCTTGGAAATTACACACTTTTGGTGTAATAGTTTAATTTGTAAAAATGTTTATAATTTGTTTAGATTAGGTTTATACTGAGCTCAAACAGGTCCAAGATCACTCTAGGGACCATTGGTGAACATCACAAATGGAAGGAAGGTGCAAAAATCTCAAAATGAATTGAAGATTGATTTTTTGGTGTTGTACACGGTCGGGTATGACCTATACCCGATCGAGTACCTTGTTGAAAAATCAAATCGGATCGGATCCGGAACAAGGCAACATGCAGGGGAGATTTTGGCACGATCGAGTGTTCATACCCGATCGGGTGGCCGACATACCCGATCGGGTATAACCCAGTTTTTTTATACTTCCGCGAAGCAACCAAGTACCCGATCGAGTGCCCTTACAGCCCGATCGGGTACACGACCCTGCAAGCCTGAAAAGCCTATAAATACCCCCCTTTCCTTCCCACAAAAATCACCAATTCCTTTATACTTCTAAGCTCAGTCTAGAATAGTTCTTTGTTTATATTTTCATCATGTTTAGTCTCCAAATGAGGAGCTAAACTCTTCCATCTTGGTTTTGCTACTTTGAAGCTTAATGAATTTGTAAGTTGTGAGTTATTCTCTTTAATTTTCTTCCTTGAATATTAATTCTTCCTTTAAATACTATTTCTATTTCAATGTTGGGGAGTGTTACTAAGATGACAATTAATTAACATCTTGACATTAGTTATAGTAATAGTTATTTCTTCCTCTATGTTAATATTGGGGAGTGTTACTAAGATGACAATTAGTTAACATCTTAATATTAACTATGGTAGGATTCATCTTCTTTAATATTCTTCCTTGAGTATTAATTAATTCCTATCCATATTTCATATTAATATTTTGAATATTACTTAAAGGATCAACCAGTTTTGTTTAATATATTAATTATTACTGGAATCGATCAATTAATACACTTGTTATTAATTCGATCCGTTCAACGGTAGTAAACTTGGATTATTAATGCATGCGTCTCATGGTCAATAATCTAAGAGGAATTAATTATATTGATTAAACCAATAAACCGCTTGTGTTGAGGTTATCAATCTCAATCGTTTTCATCTTAAGTTTATTGCTACTATCGGGTTAATATACGACGCGTGTTCTATATTGACTCGATAGTAAGTTTTATTAATGAACGCGTCTCGTTATTAATAACTACCCTCGATGAGCTGGATATACTCCTCGATTGAGTATTTGAGAGGAAGATAGTTAAAGATATAACCGGGATCGACGAATATTTCATTAAGTGGATAAAAGCAAAACCAAGTCCTCATCTCTATAAATTAAACTCATATAAGTCGTTCATCTTAGTGTTAATTAAATCAAACTTAAAACCCCCCTCGTTACTATTCACATAAAAGAAAAGTATTCCTTTCCCTGTGGATATGAACCTTACTTCACTATACTACGTATTAGTGTTGTATTGATAAATTATTTTGAGTGCACCTCACGATAAGTGCACGTCGGCCTTCCTGCGTCTCTGTGAATCCAGGGGGTGGCCCCCACTCTGGACCTCTTTTTCCAGAGCTTCAACCTGTGCCGGGGGGGGGGGGGGGATGCTAACTCCGAAGGCTATGCGAACCTTCAACAGATTGCCCCGTGGAGGCTCTTTGATGACGTACCCTCGTCCCATAAGGGCTGGAGGGGCCAGTTTTGTTACGTGAAGATGTCGGGTAACCCATTCCCAAGGGAACTGCGGGATCGTTTCAGGCGTCACCCGAAGGTGGGGAGTGCTGCCCTCGAGAAGGCCGGGAAGATCATCTCTGCTATCCCCGAGGGGCGCAAAAAGCACATGATGATCAAGGAGCTGATCCTCGACGATGACTTGTATGGGCTGGGCTTCCACCGTTTTTGTTTCTTAGGGGAGACGGACGCTAAGTACCCTATCCTCGAACATTTTGTAGGAGGTAGGTCTCCGAAGGCTCTGCCTTTTTGTACTTAGGATTTTGGCGTAGATTAATTTCTTTTTTGACCCTCCGGTCTCATTCGTTTGCCTTGTTTTGCAGGTGCTGAAATGGATCTAAAAAGCTTCGCGGGCTTTATGAAGAAGTCAACGAAGGAGCCCAAGAAGAAGGACGGGGGCGTCCAGAAACCCCTCGATGCACCCCCCAAGAAAGTTGGGGAACCTTCGGCTACTGTCCCTGCTGATGCTGTCGCCAAGAGGAAGCCGGTAGGCAAAGGTCCGGGTCCCGAAGGGAAGAAACCCCGAAGAGGGGATGCTGAGAAGAAGGCTCCCCTGGTTGTGGTCGTGGGGGAGGACTCTTCCTCCGGGCTTCATGTTGTGGCGGAGGCCACTGCCTCTGGTCCTCCTTCGGCACAGAGGGGCGAGGGGGGCCTACCCCGGGAGGACATACCTTCCTTCCTTCTGAGGGGGACCGTGGATCCGGTAGAGTTCCTCCGGGGTGCTACTCCCTCATTCGATAGGGGCGCCCTCGGCAGGCTTGAGGACGAAGCCCTCGAGTCCAAGATCCTCCGATCTTCCATCACTGTGAGTTGTTTCCTTTGTTTCTGCTTTTCTTTAGAGTACTTTGGATGGGGTCCTGATTCCCCTGTTATCTTCAGGCTTGTATTGCCCTCGGTGAACAAGCTCGAAGGCTAGAGGAGTGGCGCCTTCAGAGGGCCCAGGATGCTGAGAAGATGACAAAGCTGGTTCACGACAACCATGACGCTGTGAGGCGGATGGCCCAGCTGGAGGAGGACCTTCGGCTAGCGAGGGAGGAGGCCGAGAGAGCCAGGAAGGAGAAAGCCGAAGCTGCCAAGGTTGCTGCCGAGGCCGCACAAAAAGCCGCTGATGAGGCTGAGGTTGCAAAAGCGGAAGCCGTTGTCCGAGCTCGGGAGGACGCTGTCGCTGCCTTTCATGCTGAGGGGTGGAAAGCTGAGGGCAAGGAGGAATGGTTTGCCTCGGTTATTGCGGCCTCTGTGGATGACTGGGTTAAGGGCCCCGGGGTTGAGTGGATGGCCCAGAAGGGCAAGAGTTATTACGAGGGCGGTGAGTATTTCACCCAATCCCTCTTTTACCGGAGGCTCGCCAGGCATTTCCAGGTTGATCCGGAGAAGTTCGACCCTGCAGCATATAGCCTCCCCCCTCTGCAACCAGACATTCGTGTTCCCCTCCCCTCGGGCAAAGAGAGGCCGGTTCTTGAAGACTCGGTCCTAATGGCGGATGCACCGAGTGATGATGATGAAGGGGCCGAGGGGGATGTCTCCTCTAAGCCTGTCGAGAGTGTTTCTGTTGAAATGGTTGATGATGTCGTGATTGTATGATTTGAACATCTTTTGTATAATCATGTATGTAACTTTCGGCTTTGGCCATGATTGCCAGCAACTTTTACTCCCTGTTTATGAATGAATGCCTGCATTCAGGCCTTTTATACATAATTTGCTTTTTCTTTGAATGTATGCCTTCGTCTTTTTCTTTCGTTAATGCATGCCTTCACACTCTGATGTTTTAGCTGTTAGTTGTTTAGGACATAGAGACATTTTATTCCACCGGGCCTTTGGTTGTGTGGCCCTTCGGGTTGCATGGGGATTTGACCGAGGGACAAATATTTAGGACTTAGAAATTTTTTCCAAGTGTAGTTTCACCAAGCCTTCGACTGTGTGGCCCCTCTGGCTGCATGGAGATTTGACCGAGGGTCAAAATATTTAGGACTTAGAAATTTTTTCTAAGTGTAGTTTTTCCACCAAGCCTCCGGTTACCATGGTCCCTTAGATGCATGATGATTGGGCCGAGGGCCCAATCTTTAGGACTTAGGACATTTTCCTAAGTATGAGACAGGAGCCTTCGAGTGAATGTGAGAGCCTTCTTGTAGGTGTGCCTTCGGTTGACCGGTGACTTGACAGAGGGAAAAGCATTCAGGGCTTAGGAATTTTTTCTCTAAGTGTTGTTTCACCAAGTGGCCTTTGAGCAATGCAACCCCCCCCCCCCCCCGATTTGCATGGGGTAGGAGTCTCCTGATGATCTCCGTGGGGTGGCCGAGGGACAACCATTTAGGACTTAGAATGTTTTCTAAGCGGTTGAGAATCATCTGTCCTTTCGGCATGGTGAGCCTTCAGGGTTGTATCCTCTTTAGGTGAGACCTCCCTCGGTCATGACGGTAATCCCGGGGGCACGCACCCTAGGGTAGCTTCCTTTGATCCGTGAGCACTAGCCTTCGGTGATGTGTAGGAGGTGCATTCGCTCCCTGAGTAGCATATGGGACTTCGGGGTTTGTTAGGTCCCCCAGTGTGGACCTAGGAATTTTCATAGTCCAAGTACAGTACGAAAATATAGACGCCCTCGGGAAATGTTTGGGCGCATTCCCTCGGTGTTTTAGTGAAAATGACGGGGGCAACTATTGCTTGAAATGTTGTTGAGTGGATTTAGCCAATTCTATTCCTTTAGTTGGATTAGAGCCTTCGGCGGCAGTGACTTGTCCATTTGTTGATGACATATGTTGAATAGCAGCCTTCGGGGATTAGTAGCTCTAATGCACCAGAGGTGTTCCCGTGGGGAAGCCATCGGTATGATGTCGAAGTTGTGTACTCATTGATTTCTCACTGAGTCTACTCCCCTTCACTCCCTCGTTTTTTTTTTGAGAGTGAAGGGAAGGCTTCAAGAAACTTGGTTTCTTGGTAAGGCTGGGCCTATCATGAGGCAATAGAATACACCATTAGCTCCCCCTCGGGTTAACCTTCCGAGTTCCGAGGGGATCGAGGGTCGTTTTCTGGGCATAAGACATAGTCTATAACCTGCCTCCCCTTGGGAGATGGCGCGGAAAGCGCCTCAGTTTTGAAAGTCGTCCCCTCGGCGCCAGACATAGTCTGCGGCCTGCCACACCCTTGGGGTAGTGGCGCGGGGAGCGTTTCGGTTTGGAAGTCGAATCCTGGGCATATTAGATGCCTGCCAATCCCTGTGAGAAATGGCGCGGAAAGTGTTCCATTTTTGAAAGTCGAATCCTGGGCATAATACTTGCCTATCATACCCTTGGGGTAGTGATGCGGAAAGCGTTTCAAGGAAGGGTTTTCATTTACACACTGGTTGCAAATGGCCGGGGGCACTACGTGCTGTCGGCACCGATAGGTGGCGCCTTCGGCATAGTGTGTCCTCGAGGGGTACGACTTTTGAAACAACACTTGGTGTTTGTTTCGGTGAACGGCTCCCGATACTTGGTACCGAGGGGTCTTCTTTGAAAACACTTGGTGTTTTTCTTCATTTGTCGCAGGTGATTGGGGTGTCTACCCTCGGCACTTGGTACCGAAGGGCCTTCAAAGGAAACACTTGGTGTTTTTCTTCCGCTTGATGAAAGTTGACAGGAGTGCATACCCCCGGCACTTGGTACCGAAGGGCTTTCAAAGGAAATACTCGGGCGAGGGGTCTTCCTTGAAAAACACTTGGTGTTTTTCTTCATTCGTTGTAGGTAGCGGGAGAGTGTACCCCCGACACTTGGTGCCGAGGGGTCTTCTTTTGAAAACACTTGGTGCTTTCTCCACCAATGTAGGTGATAGTAGTGTCTACCCTCGGCACTTGATGTGATAAGGCCTGGGGCCAGGAACTCGTGCGAGGGCTTGGCCGCTCGCAAGGGTCTTGTTTCTTGTCCTTGGTGTCTTCAACATGCCTTCATTCTTTAAAAATTGGAGGCCTTGTACCATAGAATAATACATTCACTAGTTATGAGGGCTTGGCCGCTCTAATGTTATTGATAAAATTTAACTAAGTGATGTACATTCCAATGCCTAGGGACCTCGGTCCCGTTGGGGCGTTTGAGTTTGTAAGTCCCTGGTTTGATGACGGCTGCAATGATGTACGGGCCCTCAAATTTTGGTGTCATTTTGCCTCCCTCGGTAGGTTGGCTAGCTTCCCTCCTTCGGAGGACATAGTCCCCCACTTGGAACTCTCGAGAGCGAACCTTGGCATCAATGTAGCTTTTGACTTGCCTTCGGTAGTTTTCCGCTCGTACGAAGGCTTGCTCTCGGTGTTCTGAAATGACGTGGAGGTCGAGGGCCATGTTGGCGTCGTTGACTTTGGGGTCATATTGGATCACCCTTCGGGTAGGAAGGGTCACCTCCGTAGAAGCTTTAGCCTCAAACCTGTAGCAAAGGGAGAAGGGTGTTTCACATGTTGCCCGCCGAGGGGTGGTGCGGTAGGCCCATAAGATGTTATGGAGTTCTTCTACCCAGTCTCCCCCTTCGGCCTCCAGCTTCTTTTTCAGGCCCTCGAGCAAGATCCGGTTGGCGTTTTCTACTTGGCCGTTGCCTTGAGGGTAGGCAACGGAGGAGAAGGTGTGTTTGATGCCCCATGCCTCTAGGAGGACACAAAAGGGGGTTGCCTCAAATTGAGTCCCGTTGTCGGAGATGATTTGTTGGGGGACGCCGAACCTTGTGAGAATGTTCTTGAGAACAAAATGACGGCATTTGGCTTCGGTGATGCTTGCGAGGGGCTCAGCTTCCACCCATTTGGTGAAGTAGTTAATGGCGACGATGATGTACCTGTTGTTGGAGGTACCCCTCGGAAGAGGGTCCACAAGGTCTATGCCCCATCGAGCAAAGGGTATGGATGTGCTGATGGGGGCATAATTGACCGCTGGCCTGCCGGGGGCTTTCTGGAAGTGTTGGCACATGGTACACCTTTGGGCGAGATCCGCACAATCCCGAGCCACTGTCGGCCAAAAGTAGCCTTGGATTATGAGCCTTCGGGACATGGAGAAGGGTCCCCGGTGACCTGAGCAAGTGCCACTGTGCACCTCCTCCATCACAACCTCAGCTTCATCTTGATGAAGGCACCGAAGTAGCGTCTCGTTGTATGATATTTTGTAAAGCCTTCCGTCCTCGATGTTGTAGCTGGGAGCCCTCAGCGTTGCTAGCTTGGCACGGGCCTCATCCTCGGGCAGTTGCCCTGTGGTGATGAAGGCGGCAATATCTGAGATCCAGTCCTCTTGCTTTCGTTGTATGTGCATGACGGGGCTAGCATGTACGCTGGAAAGGCTGAGCTCCTCGATTTTGGCAATCTTTGAGATATGCTCAGGGGATTCGGCCGAGAGCTTCGATAAAACGTCGGCCTCGGAGTTTTGAGCCCTCGGTATTTGAGTAAGAGAGTGTGCCTCAAATACCTTAAGCAACTCCTTGGCCGCTTCTTTGTACTGCTTCATTCTTCCTTCCTTGGCTTCGTACTCCCCGGAAATTTGGCCGACGACTAACTTGGAGTCGCACTTGACGTGGATCTGTCGGGCCTTCATGTTAGCTGCCAGCTGAAGGCCACAGAGGAGGGCCTCGTATTCGGCTTCGTTGTTGGAGACCTAGAAGGAGAAGCGGATTGCATAATAGGCCCGGAAGCCTTCGGGTGAGATGAGAACCACCCCTCCTCCACATGCTTTGATAGCGGAGGATCCGGCGGTGTAGAGGGTCCACCAATCGTCCGAGGGAGCCGAGGGCTCCTCGTCCGTGGTCGATCTTGCCGTGCACTCCGTCACGAAGTCCGCTAGGGCTTGGCCCTTGATGGCGGGCCTCAGACGGATATCAATGTTGTATTGGCTCAGGAAGATAGCCCATTTTACCATTCGGGAGGAGCTGGTGGGGCTCCTCATCAAAGCGCCGAGGGGTTGGTGAGTGAGGACCTGGACCGAGTGAGCTTGGAAGTAGTGGCCCAACTTCTTGACGGTCCAAACGATAGCCAACACCGTCTTTTCCACAAGGGAATATCTGAGTTCTGCTTCCCTGAGGGTGTTGCTGACATAGAAGATGGCATGCTGGACGCCATCTTCTTCCTGGATGAGTACTGAGCTGATGGCCGCTGTGCTAACACCAAGGTAAAGGTATAGGGTTTTCCCTGCCTTGGGTTTGGAGAGCACAGGGGGTGAAGATAAATACCATTTCAGTTTGTCGAAAGCCTCCTGGCATTCTGAAGTCCATTGGAAGCCGGCGGTTTTCCTCATGATCTGGAAGAAGGGTAAGGACTTCTCCGCTGATTTCGACAGGAAGCGGTTGAGAGCTGCCAGGCGGCCCGTCAACCGTTGGACCTCCTTCATGCTGCGTGGGGGCTCCATGTTGATGATGGCCTGAATTTTTTCGGGGTTGGCCTCAATACCCCTTCGGCTCACCATGTAGCCTAAGAATTTGCCTCCTTGCACGCCGAAGGTGCACTTCTTCGGATTTAGCCGAAGATTGAACTTCTGCATGATGGCGAAGATCTCCCGGAGGTCGTCAGCATGGCTGGAGGATTGTTTGCTCTTGACGATCATGTTGTCAACGTAAGCCACCATGGTGCGCCCTAAGACGGCTTGAAAGACCCTAGTCACCATCCAGGTGTAAGTGGCGCCGAAGTTTTTTAGGCCGAAGGCCATCACTAGGTAGCAGAAGATGCCTTCGGGAGTCATGAAGGCTGTTTTTTCGGCGTCTTCCTCGTGCATGAAAATTTGGTGATACCCTCGGAAGGCATCGAGGAAGGACATGATTTCGCACCCCGCGGTCTCATCTATCAATTGATCAATGTTTGGTAAAGGGAAAGGGTCCATGGGGCACGCCTTGTTGAGGTCCGTGTAGTCCACGCACATGCGGAAGGTGGGAGGCTTTTGTGCGAGGACTACGTTTGCTAGCCATGAGGGGTATTTCACCTCCTTGATGTGCTTAATAGAGAGGAGCATGGTGACCTCCTTCTTCACAAATTCCCTCCTTTCGGCCAAGAGGGGTCTTCTCCGTTGTTGTACTGGTTTGGCCGAAGGGACCACCGAGAGGCGGTGGGTGATGACCCTTCGGCTGATTCTCGGCATGTCCTCCGCCCCCCATGCAAAAACAATGGAGTAGGCGCGGAGGGCGTTGGTGATGCCGGTCTTCAAGTCTTCGGGGAGCTGGGCTCCAATCTTCACGACTCTCCCCGGCTTGGCCGGATCGAGCGCAAAGTCTTCTACGTCCTCGGTCGGTTCATCCCTCGGCCTCTTCTCCTCCTCTTCAATAGCCCCAGTGATGGTGTCAACACGGAACTCAGTTTTGCTAACCTTCTTCGTCACTTGGAGGCATTTTCCCCCTGGTTGCCTTTATCATCTGGCCGAGGGCGTTGCTCATCGGGGTTGTGATGGCATTTTCCCACCTCCTTGGCCTCGGCGTATCCCCCCCCCCCCCCCCCGCTGTAGGGCCCTTATGTAATCGCGGTGGGGTTCGATGATGAGGCTCCTTGCGAAGTTTCTGGGGCGGAGCACTGTTTGGAGGAGGGCCAGGAGGGTCCCATCGTCTGCGCCATCAACTTTATCAGCCTCCGTCCTCCAGCGCTCCAAGAAGTCCCGAAGGGTCTCCTCTTTCCTTTGCGTCACCGTCAGCAAGTGGGAGAAGTGTTTTCTTGTTCGGTGCCTTCCCGCAAATTGTGTCAAGAGTCGCTGGGCGAGTTCTTGCCACGAGTCGATGCAGCCTTCGGGCAATCGGTTGAACCATTCGTAAGGCGGCCCCTCCAAGGTGGAGAGGAACCAACGACACAAATACTCATCCGATGCCCCCACCATCATCATACTGTTTTGGTACCTGCTGTAGTGCTCCCGGGGGTCAGTTTTTCCGTCGTAGATCCTGATGAGTTGCCCTCAGTATTTTTCCGGGATCCGGGCCGCCAATACCCTTGGGGTAAATGGCGTCTGGGTCCGGAGTTGTATGGTGGGTTCCCCGGAGCCCTCGGCTATCTTCTTTTGCATTTCCTCCATCTTGGCCAACATGGCCTCATACTTCAGGTCTACATGAGGGGCAGAAGCGGTGGCGCGCGCTTTGGTGGCCTCCATCTCGTCAAGCCGGCGCTGGAGGGCCACAATGATCTCGTCCCAGGGGTCCTTCGGGAGGGCCTCTGCCCCCTGCGAACGGACATGGGCCGAGTGGGCCTGGTTTATGTGGTGACGGGCGTCGTCGGCATGGAGAAGTGCCTTGCCTTTGTCCTGAGGGGGACGTCTTCCATCCTCCCGGGAAATGGATCCGCCACTTTCCTGAGGCCTTTGGAGCGCCTTTTCCCCGAGGCGGTCTTGGACCCCTCGGCGGTCTTGCGCCCATCCGAGTCTCTCGAGGGCGGAGGTCCGGGGTTGTTCCTTGTTCATGTTGTGGTGGTCCCGGGATCGGACTTCCTGGGAGGCCGTGTCTTGGGCCACGACCCCCTCAACGTTCCCAATCCGAAGGACAGGGTTCCCGAGGGGGTGTGGATGAGGGGAAGGCATGATGTTTTCCCCGACCTGAGGTTGAAGGGGAACCAAAGTGCCGAAGGCACCCGGGTTCTGGGTGAGTGTTTGGATGAAGGCGGAAAACGCCGACTGTACGTCGATAGTGATGACCGGAGGGCTAACTTGGTTTTCGCTTCATTCCTTCCTTTTGGCCTCGATGCTGAGGCGGGCATCGGGGGCATTTTGTTGAATCTGAAGGCGTAGGTCGACAGCCGTCTGATCCAACCCGGCGATGACGCCGCCCCCGGGAGCCCTGTTAGAGGCCTCGGGGACGTCGAATTTGCCGAGGGCCAGGTTCCTGTCGGTTCCTGTCCTCAACGTTCTTGGAGTTGGCACGAGTTGTTCTTACCATTTTCGATAGTTGTTTTGTGTTTTTCCGAGAGGGAGGGTTTCTCACTTGATTGTTCGACCTCTCAATGAGAGCATCAAATGATGGATAGTCTACCCGGGGGTATGTATCTGAAGGGTTACTGCGCAGAGTAACTGGATAGAAGTCAGAGCAAGTAAGAGAGAGAAAGTGTATTGAATATATGAGTTCAAAGCGTATTCCGAATCTGGTTTACAAAGGGGAAATGGGGTGCTATTTATAGTAGCAATAAATGTGAGACGGGGACACGTGTCAAGCATCCAACGGCCGAGGGGTCACATCAACCGGGTGTCACTGGCATTCACATGTGGCCGCATTTAATGCGGCGGTTGGATGTGACATTGTACTTGGTACGGCGACCCAGGCGCATGTGGAGAGGATATTCTTGTCGAGGAAGGTACCCTCGACTGTAGATGATTAGCCGAGGGCTCTTTCTGTCGAAGGCCCCTTAAGGCTGAGGGCCCCAGGTGCCGGGGGCTACTATTTTTCGCCGTTTTCTCCCAGTGACTTTGTATGCTAAAAATAGCCTTTCCGTGAGTATCTGGAGCCTTCGGCCAAGGGGCCGAAGGCACCCCCAGTGTGCATTGTTGGCTGCTTGGTACTCGGGGCGCTGTGATTTGGGCCTGTTGTGCTTCCTGAGCCTATTGGGCCTTGATTAGAGCAGTAGGAGTCTATGGGCCAGGGGTCCCTGGGCCATATACTCCATCAAAGTCGATAACCAAGCTACACCCATCCTTTTGGGAAGACATTTCTTTAAAACTGCCCAAACAAAAATAGACGTGTCTAATGGTTCATTAACGTTAGAGTTTGATGACCAAAAGGTAGAATTCAACATCTTTGATTCTACGAAAAAACAATTTAAAGACCAATCTCTTTGTTCTCTAAATGTTTTTGAACCACAAACACCGAACGTTTTTGTTGAAAAAGAGGCTAAGGAGATCTCACTTTTCAAAGAAAGAATTGAACAAGAAAAATCTATTTCGAAAGAAAAGTCACCTAAATACGATATTAAATCACCTGTGATTGAGGTGGTAACAAAGAAGAAATCTCGGCCTTACTGGAAAAGGCCAAGGAAAAAGAATGAAACAAGGGATGTTCACGATCCCACATAAAAAAAACGTCGTGCCACGACATTAAATAAGGCGCTTCTTGGGAGGCAACCCAAGTTTGTATTTTGTTTATTTTCATCTATTTCTGTGTGTGTGTGAAAACCTTTTCAAAAAAAAAATCGGTGAACCTGGCTAGGTTCCAACTCAACACGGTCGGATTGCATCATAAAAACCCACACCCGGCACACACCCGGGCGAGCCAGGCCAATTTTTTCAGTTAAAATGATTTTCACCTGACCGGGTTTGCTATTTTACCCATCCGGGTGAATCTAATAAAAACAGCCGTAACTAAAACAATCGCCCGGGCAAATATTTTTTGGCAAAACCCGGCCCCTGGAGTAAATTACCCGACCGGGTACCTTTAATACACCCGGCCGGGTATTTTTGACAAAAACATTCTGGATAAGCGGGAGTTAGGCCCGACCGGGTACACTACCCCACTCGGCGGGGCGTCGGGAATGTTTCCACAAAAACCGAGATGGCATGCTCTTCTTCCTCATTTCATCTTCTGCGAACACGAACCAACTCCGCCAAAACACCATTTTCAAACTCCATACATTTGAATCTACTCCGTTTCTACGCCAAATCCATAAAAAAAAACCATTTTCTTCATCTCCTCATCACCCTCTTCACCATCACACCCACAAAAAAAAACTCCCAAATAACCAAATATCCAAATCCCCTTACTCCACAAACAACAAAAGCCAAAATTTCATCAACCAAAAAGAAAATAAATGACACCAAAAAGGGCAAAGGGATTCATTCTATTGGTCATCTCGGACACAAGCACTAGGGACAGTGCTTTGATTAGCTTGGGGGGAGAGTTTTATGGAATACTCACATTCATAGTCTTATTAAAAAAAATTAATAAAAGCTTGTTAAGTTGAAAACCTGAAAGGGCAACTTAAGCAAAAATAAAGCAAAAATAAGAGTGAGTTATGAGGATTAAAATAGAAAAATGTGGGAAGCTA
Organism: Cuscuta europaea; assembly: GCA_945859875.1. NCBI lineage: Eukaryota > Viridiplantae > Streptophyta > Magnoliopsida > Solanales > Convolvulaceae > Cuscuta > Cuscuta europaea. The sequence continues at coordinate 4,369,693 of CAMAPE010000019.1, read as the reverse complement.
GGATGAAAAACCGAAAGGGCACCTAGGCAAAATGAGAGAATGAGATAAAGTATTTTCTTTTATTTCTGATGGATCCTAACGGTAACGGAAAAAAAGAGAGTTGAGGTTGAATTAAAAATATGGAGTTGAAGACCCCTATTTACTGTTATATTTTTGGGGATACACTTTATGTGTTTCTAAAACACTCTTGGATTTTTGTGTTGATACTCTTGTCATTTTAAGGACTTTTTGGATTGGATTTGGTTTACTCGAGACGAGTAAAGGTTTAAGTGTGGGGGTATTTGATATGCACTAATTAGTAGTGCATAAATGTATATTTTCATGATTGATTTGTGTGTATTGTTTACCGTTTTATTTAGTTTGTAAACATTTGTGTGAATTTAGTTTTAATTGTATTTTAATCTTCATTTATAAGTTGTAAAGTAGAATTAGGAATTATGGTGTTGAAAAGGAGGACTTTGAAGTGAAGAAAAAGGAGATTGGACTATCCAGGAGCTGAAACCCGACCGGGTAGAAGACTTCACCCGGTCGGGTCTGATTTAACAGACGAAATTTCTTGGAAAATCACTAGACCCGGTCGGGCCCACTACCTCACCCGGTCGGGTGAGAAGTGACCGGGGACAATCCGGCGTGCGAAGATGATGTACTTGTATTTTACACACTTTTTAGGCTTAGTTTGTTGTTAATTTTAGTTATTAAAATTCTACTTTTGTACATATTTTTATAATTTGTCGTTAGTTTGTACTTGTGCAGTCCTACACGGGTATTTTGTATTTTCAGGTACTTTTGATGCTATTTGGATACATTAGAGTGAACAAAAGAAGAAAATAAAAGTTCAAGTTGGAGGTCAATAAAAGTGGAATTTCCTTCAAAACAAATAAGGAGTAAATTGAAGAAAAGAAGCAAAAATAAAAATGGTGGAGCTGGGATTCGATCCCTGGAGAAAGGGTAGAAGAATGTCTACTACAACCAGTGTGCTAGGTGATCAATGTCGTACATATTCAGCTGGCAATTGTTATATTCCTTCTGAACGCGGCAAAGAAAAGAACAAAATGTTGAAGCCAAGAATCGATCCCACGATCTACGAGTTTTCCCCTGAAGTGCTTATCCGTTGAGCTACCTGCGACTGTTGAAACTTTACTGCGCTTTGTTGTACATAAACTCATCTGTTCCGTAAATCCCAGCAATTAATGATTAATCACCTTATCATTATATTGCCTTAATCCATCTTCCTCCACACATAAGCTCGGACCAACCTCTCTCTAAACATCCGAGAAACATTTCCTCCTCCTTCTCTCTTCATTTCTCAACCCCAAATCATCAACCCATCTTCAACCATAACTAATCACTTTCTCATCCAAGATTAAGTCAAGATTAGCATCAAAGCTCCAAGGATTGTCATCTATCACAAGTTTGATCTTCCTTATCTCATTAAATCTTGTATTTTAATCATGGATTCATCTATTTCTATGTTTCCCAACATGTATAGCTAAATAAATTTGGGGCTAGAAATTGGTTAATTAATTGTTCTTATCATGTTTTAATTTGTATTGATTTTAATTGTTAAGTTTGTTCTATTTAGATTGTTGTGTCCAGAAAATTAATTATGTCGTGTTTGTGATATATATTATGAGTACTCAATCATAAACATATTGTTTGTTAAATACACAAATGAACACTTTCTGAACACACCGTTAAACTTCTTTTACCTTGTCCCGGATTGAAGTTTTACGGGAGAATTTAATTATTTAATTATATTATTTACACCACGGGGTTGGGTAAATAATATAGTTAATAATTAAGGTTGCCGTTGCACTTAAACAACTAGTCTCATTTTGGCCATCACTGGGAAATGTTGACTAGTTACTTATTTTAGGTGACTTGTGTTGGGTCCTAAAATATTTATCTACAACTTCTCACAATCTATCTAAGAATAAAATTAGCAATTATGTCTTACAAATGAGCATTGAACAATTAGTTGCCAATTTCTACCCCTACTTGCTATTGGTTGAACTTTGTGTTGATAAAATCTCTTCTCTCAATCACTTTTATTTAATTATTTTTCCAAGCAAACAAAAATCAAAAGAAACGCATTCCCAACTTTAATCCTTAGTTTGTGCTTAATTATTTTATTTCCCGCTTCTCTGTGGTTCGACACCCTACTTGCTTGGGTAAAAAAAAATAGTTGTGTGCCCATTATATGCTACACACCAACTTGGCGCCGTTGCCGGGGAAGCGGTTTTGAAAAAAAAAAATTGAGAGCATAAACTTTCGATTTTAGTTATTGTAAATTGTATGTATATTATTCTGTTGTTATCTTTTTACCTTTGCAGGTTAAAAAAAAGTGATTAATTAAAGTTCAAAAAAAAAATCAAAAAAAAAAATCAAAAAAAAAAAAAATGGACTGTGATTAATCATCTTACCTGAGCATTGGAGTTGGACTTGTTGACCGAACATATCTGGACATTCAGACCATTGAACATATTTTTACATTTTAATTAAAAGGATACTCCGCCTATATGGTCGGACCGCTTACTTGTACATTATAATTCAAAGGATACTCCGCCTATATGGTCGGACCGTTTATTTTTCTTTTTATGGTGGTTCAAACCCCAACTTTTTAATTTCTGCACTTTAATTATCGCAATTTAATTTGTGCACTTATATTATCGCAATTTAATTTCCGCACTTTAATTTCAGCATTTTTTTTAAATTTTGCATCCCCAAGCTTGTAGGCCGTGTCAACTTGTTGGTGGAGTGCACTTTTTATTTTTATTTTTTTTTCTTAATAATCCCCATACTGTCGGCATAGCTGCATCTTGGTGGAGACTGTATTTATTACTGTGGCTATTTTTTTTTCTTCCCTCAAATCACCATATCTGTCGGCCTAGCCGCATCCTGGTGAATTACTGTATATATTCATACTGCTTTAAGGACTCACTAGTCTTATTCGGTTTATACCAATTGACTACGTGCGAACCTTAATTAATTAATTAATTCCGCATTTATTTTTTCTTTTCATCTCTCTCTCTCTTTCCCCAATCCCAATTCCCTTCTGCTTATGCTCACACGTTCACGTGGTGCGAATTGTGAATTGTTATTCTTCTCTAACATTGAAAAGCACATACGTGAACAGAAAAAAATAAAAAAAATGTCAAACGATATTGTTGTTAATGAGCAGGTACCCGATCAACAAATCGTGGATCAGGTTATGAGGACCAGAAAAACGCTGTATGATTATGTTACGCCTCCCGTGGATGAGCATGACAGTGTTATTCCACCAGAGGTTAACATGAATCACTTTGAAATCAAGCCTGCTATCATTCATATGGTTTCAAATACTCAATTTGGCGGAGCGCCAACGGAGGATCCAAATAATCACATCACAAAGTTCCTTCGAGCTTGCAACACCTTCAAAATCAATGGTGTACCAACTGATGCTGTCAGACTACGCCTGTTCCCATTCTCTCTACGGGATCGAGCTCAGAGTTGGCTTGACTCTTTTCCAGATAATCACTTCTCCACTTGGGATCAACTTCATGGTGAATTTCTCAAAAGATTTTTCCCGCCATCTAAAACGGCGAAAATCCGAAGAATGATTCAAAATTTCAAGCAAAATCCCAATGAGCCCCTCTACGAGGCTTGGGAAAGATTCAAAGATTTTCAGCGACAGTGTCCACATCACAACATCCAAAACTGGCACTTGATGACGGCTTTCTATGAAGGCCTACATGAAAATTCTCGGATACTCGTGGACGCGTCAGCAAATGGATCACTCATGTGCCTGGAACTTGAAGAGGCAGAAGAATTGATGGAGCGTATTTCATCAAATGGATCAACATGGTATTCTGAGCGATCATCTGCTCCACCAAAAATCGGAGGCATGTATGAAGTTGATCAAATGTCGGCCATAACCACAAAGGTCGATAGCATGATGAATCTTATCCAAAAGATGGCACAAGTCTCTCTTGTGCAAAACTCAACATCAACTCTAGCTCCCATTCCCGTTCTAATGTGTGAATCTTGCGGTGGACAACACAATCAGTCTACTTGTCCATGGGAAGCAATGGAACAAGTTGACTATGTCAACTACAACAGGCAGCCCCAACAAAATCAATTTGGTAATTTCAATCCTCAAGGAAGAAACCATCCCGGTTTTTCCCGGAGCAATCAAAATGGAGCTGCTAATCCACAACCATCTTATCGGAGTGCACCACCCGGTTTCCAAAACCAACAACAGCAATTCAGAGGTGGCCAAGGTATTGTGAACCAACAACACTATAAACCCACTCAAAATCTTCCATACCCTTCAAGTCAACAGCAAAAACCACTTCTCCCCACTCCTGAAACAACCCAAACTCCTGTCCTAGAAAACATTGTTGACCAACTTCTCAAGTCCCAATTATCTCAAGCTGAAACCCTGAAACAAATCACCGAAGAACTTGGTCAACTTCGAGCTCACAACAAGATGCTTGAGAATCAAATTGCTAATCAAGCATCCACATCATCAACTAAGGTGACAGGTAAGCTTCCTGCTTGTCCTGAAAACCCTAGGGAGCAAATCAATGTCGTCACTACTCGGAGTGGGAAACAACATCAATCCTCGCCCCGTTCTAGTGATGAACAAGAACATGAAGTGTTGGAGGAAAGGGCCGAGCAACAACAGAAAGGTGGAAACAACAACAATGAACTTGATGTCGGTACCATGCCGAAATCATCTGATGATCGTGAAGGGTCGAAGAAAGAAGGAGGCAGTTCGGTAAGGAAATATATTCCCCCAGTTCCTTATCCGAACAGGTTGAAGAAAGCTAATATGGAGGAGCGGAGAACTAAATTTTTGAATGTTATCAAACAGTTGGATATCTCAATTCCTTTGCTTGATGCGATTACAGAAATTCCTTCATATGCTAAATTTCTCAAAGATATTCTCACAAAGAAGAAGGAGAATCCAGTCACTGTTGCAATGAGCCAAGAATGTAGTGCCATAATCCAAAACAAAATTACACCCAAGTTACGTGATCCTGGAAGCTTCTCAATTCCATGTATCATTGGTGGATCTAAAGTTAACAAAGCTCTTTGTGATCTTGGTGCAAGTGTTAGCTTAATTCCCTATTCACTATGTCAAAAGCTACACTTGGGGGATCCCAAACCAACAACAATGGCGTTACAATTGGCTGATCGATCTGTCAAATATCCTATCGGCATTCTTGAAGATGTTCCTGTCAAAATTGACAAGTATTATATCCCGGGAGACTTTGTTGTCTTGGATATGGAGGAAGATGCTCGAGTTCCTGTTATTCTCGGGAGACCTTTTCTAGCCACGGCAGGAGCAATTATCAATGTAAAAAAGGGTACCCTTATCCTTGAGATTGGGGATGATAAGATCGAATTCAATGTACAAGAGCTGAGTAAGGATACACCTTGTATCCTTGATGGTTACTATGTTGATGTTATAGACTCTTGTATCATAAAGACATTTGATAAGTCTTATTGGCTTTCTAAAGATCCCATGGAGTACACTATACGAGAATCTATTGCAGATGAGCAAGCCAATGAAATGGTGAATTTATGTCTCGAAATGTTGCAAAGCATATCTTTACCGATGCCTAAAGCACTTAAATTTGAAGTGCTTAATCTTGAAGATCAATCCTTGAATGTCAAAGGAAAAGCACCTGAAGTAGAACTCAAACCACTTCCATCTACTTTAAAATATGCTTTTCTTGGCCCGAATTCCACTTATCCTGTCATTGTGAATGCTGATTTAGATCTTCAACAAGTGGAAAGAATATTGCAAGTCTTACGAAGCCATCGCAGAGTTATTGGCTACACCATTGATGATATTGTTGGCATAAAGGCATCTTATTGCATGCACCGCATTTACTTGGAGGATGATCACAAGCCGAACATTGAGCACCAAAGACGCCTCAACCCGAACATGAAAGATGTTGTTAAAAAAGAAATTCTTAAACTATTGAGTTCGGGTATCATTTTCCCCATTTCGGACAGTAAATGGGTAAGTCCTATCCATGTGGTGCCAAAGAAAGGAGGAATTACTGTTGTAAAGAATGACAAAAACGAGCTGATTCCTACACGAATAGTCACTGGATGGCGCATGTGCATTGATTACCGCAAGCTAAACAAGGCTACTCGGAAAGATCATTTTCCACTTCCCTTTATTGATCAATTGCTGGAGAGGATGGCTAAGCACAAATATTTCTGTTTTCTTGACGGATTCTCTGGATTTTTCCAAATCCCAATTCATCCGGATGATCAAGAAATGACGACATTTACATGTCCTTATGGTACTTTTGCATATCGCAGAATGCCGTTTGGATTATGTAATGCACCAGGAACCTTTCAACGATGTATGCTAGCTATTTTCTCGGATCTTGTCGAGGAAATTATGGAAGTTTTTATGGATGATTTCTCGGTTTATGGGATTTCATTTGATGATTGTCTTGAACATCTTGATAAAGTGCTAAGCAAATGTGAAGAAGCAAATCTTGTCCTCAACTGGGAAAAATGTCATTTCATGGCAACCGAAGGCATTGTGCTTGGGCACAAAATTTCTGAAAAGGGCATTGAAGTAGACCCGGCAAAGATAGAAGTAATTGAGAAATTGCCACCCCCTTCTTCCATCAAGGGGATTCGTAGTTTTCTTGGCCATGCGGGATTTTATCGACGGTTTATCAAGGATTTTTCAAAAATATCAAATCCTTTAACCAATCTTCTCTCAAAAGATGTGGAGTTTAATTTTGATGAATCTTGCTGCGCCGCATTTTCAAAACTCAAGTTGGCCTTAACTACTGCACCAATTATTAGGCCACCTGATTGGAGTCTTCCTTTTGAACTCATGTGTGATGCAAGCGATTATGCCGTGGGAGCCATTCTGGGTCAACGCAAAGGCAAAGAAGTATATGCCATTTATTATGCAAGTCATACTCTTGATGATGCCCAATCAAATTATGCCACAACTGAAAAAGAGTTCCTTGCCATAATTTTTGCCATTGAAAAATTCCGATCTTACCTTATCGGTAGCAAGATTATTGTCTATACCGACCATGCGGCTATCAAATACCTCATCAACAAAAAAGATGCAAAACCGAGGTTGTTGCGGTGGATCTTGTTACTACAAGAGTTCGACATGGAAATCCGTGATAGAAAAGGATCTGAAAATGTTGTTGCCGATCATTTATCTCGACTTGAGATTCCTTGTGATACCAAGATGCCAATCAATGATTATTTCATTGGGGAACAACTTATGACTGCTCAAAATTTTGATCCATGGTTTGTCGATATTGCAAATTACCTTTCTCATGGGGTAATTCCACATGGTGCTACACATACTGAAAAGAAGAAGTTAAAATATGACTCCCGCTACTATCATTGGGCAGAACCTTTTCTCTATAGAAGGTGTGCCGATGGAGTCATTCGACGGTGTTTGCCCGAAGATGAAGTTTCAAATGTCTTGCACCATTGTCATTCCTCACCATATGGGGGACATCATGGAAGCTCTCGTACTGCTGCAAAGATTTTACAATCAGGTTTCTTTTGGCCCACTATTTTCAAAGATGCAAGCAAATTTGTGAAAAACTGTGATCGTTGCCAACGTACCGGTAATATTGGAAGAAAGAATGAAATGCCTCAACATGGCATACTTGAAGTCGAATTGTTTGACGTGTGGGGGCTCGATTTTATGGGGCCATTTCCAAAATCAAATGGGAAAGAGTTCATCCTTGTAGCTGTTGATTATGTTTCTAAATGGGTAGAAGCAGCTGCCACACAGACAAATGATGCCAAAGTGGTGATCCAATTCATTCAGAAAAATATTTTCTCCCGATTCGGAGTTCCACGATCTTTCATCACCGACAATGGTACTCATTTTTGTAACAAAGCATTGGAACGTGTCCTTTCCAAATATGGGATTCACCACCGACTCTCAACTCCATACCACCCGCAAACAAATGGCCAAGTGGAACTTTCAAACCGAGAAATCAAAACAATTCTCGAGAAAGTTGTTAATCCTTCCCGAAAGGATTGGGCCGAAAAGCTTGATGATGCACTATGGGCATATCGCACTGCTTACAAAAATCCCATCGGCACCTCACCATTCAAATTGGTGTATGGGAAAGCATGTCACCTTCCTGTTGAGGTTGAACACAAAGCATATTGGGCAATCAAGACACTCAACATGGATCTTGCATTGGCGGGTGAGAAACGATTGTTGCAGCTAAATGAACTTGAAGAATTCAGACTTGCAGCTTATGATAGCTCAAAACTCTACAAGGAGAGAACAGAAGTTTTGCATGACCGGGTGATCAGCCGAAGAAAATTTGAACGGGGAGATAAAGTTCTTCTATTTAACTCACGTTACAAATTCTTTCCCGGAAAGCTAAAGACCCGATGGTTGGGTCCATTTGAAGTACTTGAAGCATTTCCATCTGGAGCAGTCCAGTTGTTAAACAAAAGCGGCCAAAAACTCATGGTAAATGGACAACGGTTGAAACTATACCATGATGGTGAGAGACAAGAGGCAACTTCTGTGTATTGCCTCACTGATCCGAAATATGAATGAAGAGGCATGGGTCAAGCTAATGACCTTAAACGAGCGCTTCTTGGGAGGCAACCCAAGTTTGTAAATTTAAAAAAAAAAAGAACAAAAAAAAAAGGCAAAAAAAAAATGTCTAGGTTTTTGTTTTTGGACTCTAAAGGGGCCACATCCGCTCGAAAAGACATCTCAACATCATCCGTCCGCAATTCAGGGAAGTTTTCTTTACACTCCTTTAATTTATTTTCCACTGAGGACAGTGCAAATTTTAAGTGTGGGGGAGTGGGTAGTTCGACCCTAATTTCTTGTGTGAATATTTTTTCTTTTTCCTTGCTTGTTTGTGTGATTTTATTTTCTTTTATTTTTATTTTGTGTGTTTGTTTAGAAAAGTAAAGACCAGTCTTGTCCAAAATACAACAATAGACAAACAACACATTAGTTTACACTTTTTGTTACTAGTTACTTCCATAACTTTTTAAAACTATTCATTCACCTCTTTTGACGAAATGTGGTTTGAGTTTGAGAAGTGTCACTATAATTTTTTGAGAGTAACTTAGTATTAGCTTTGAACTTGATTCTTTTTAACACTTTAACATTAAACACCTTAGATTTTATTTTTCCAATTTATTGGTTAATAGTTGAATTAGTGAAAGTTTATGCAGATTAAGATGTTCATACATTTATTCTCCTTGAAATTTTATTTGAACTTGACACATTTAGAAATGATTTAGGCCATCTTTGTTTACCCATGAAGTCAAACACTATCCCTTTGTAAATAAATAACACTTTCCCTAGTAACCTCGTTTCACCCTTTCAGTATACAAGTGTAAAATATCTTACTTCACTTGTTACTAATTCTTTTTTATTTGTAACCTTGTAAATACATAACCTTCTGAAGCCCTATCCAAAGTTAATCTTTTCTAATCCTAGAGTAGATTGTCTTGTTACTTAAGAGTGAATAAATGGAGCTACTATTAAGTGTCATATGAGTGAAGTACATATTTGTTTGTAAATTTTGGGGTTAGTTTTTCATTGTAATGTTCAGTGTGTGCTCTCTTTGAAAAAAAAAATCAAAAAAAAGAGAAGAAAAATTGAAAAAAAGAAGAAAAAAAAACAAAAAAAAAAACAAAGAGGCACATTAAATTCTTGTTGTAATTTCTTTTGTAAAACCCCATTTTTTTTACTTTTCATGTTTATATTTCTCATTGTTTTGTATGCTCCAAGTTGTTGTAAATTCTTATGATGATCCGCTCAGTATTAGTACAATCTAACTTTCTCTGTATATTCTTACACCAAACTTTCCTTCCAACTAGCCACACTCATTAATCTCGCCACTCACCGAAAAAAGTCCTAATTGATCTATTTGTGTCATTTTTTGAATTTAGCGGATTGGAGAAACTTGTTCTGCATAACCCGAACTAATTTAGATCTATAGGTGTTTGTGTTAAAAGTTTGATTTGAAAATCTTAGTGATAGGCAATAATACTCGGTTTACTCTCAATGCGTTATTTTGTGACATTTCAGGGCATTGGACCGTTTAGTGGACATTAGAGGTGGATATGTGATTTATTTAGTTATGTTCGTAAATCTTATCAAATTGTGTATATTTTTGTGTTTGTTGTTTGTTTTACTTGAGGACAAGCAAAAGCCTAAGTGTGGGGGATTTGATGTACTTGTATTTTACACACTTTTTAGGCTTAGTTTGTTGTTAATTTTAGTTATTAAAATTCTACTTTTGTACATATTTTTATAATTTGTCGTTAGTTTGTACTTGTGCAGTCCTACACGGGTATTTTGTATTTTCAGGTACTTTTGATGCTATTTGGATACATTAGAGTGAACAAAAGAAGAAAATAAAAGTTCAAGTTGGAGGTCAATAAAAGTGGAATTTCCTTCAAAACAAATAAGGAGTAAATTGAAGAAAAGAAGCAAAAATAAAAATGGTGGAACTGGGATTCAATCCCTGGAGAAAAGGTAGAAGAATGTCTACTACAACCAGTGTGCTAGGTGATCAATGTTGTACATATTCAGCTGGCAATTGTTATATTCCTTCTGAACGCGGCAAAGAAAAGAACAAAATGTTGAAGCCAAGAATCGATCCCACGATCTACGAGTTTTCCCCTGAAGTGCTTATCCATTGAGCTACCTGCGACTATTGAAACTTTACTGCGCTTTGTTGTACATAAACTCATCTGTTCCGTAAATCCCAGCAATTAATGATTAATCACCTTATCATTATATTGCCTTAATCCATCTTCCTCCACACATAAGCTCGGACCAACCTCTCTCTAAACATCCGAGAAACATTTCCTCCTCCTTCTCTCTTCATTTCTCAACCCCAAATCATCAACCCATCTTCAACCATAACTAATCACTTTCTCATCCAAGATTAAGTCAAGATTAGCATCAAAGCTCCAAGGATTGTCATCTATCACAAGTTTGATCTTCCTTATCTCATTAAATCTTGTATTTTAATCATGGATTCATCTATTTCTATGTTTCCCAACATGTATAGCTAAATAAATTTGGGGCTAGAAATTGGTTAATTAATTGTTCTTATCATGTTTTAATTTGTATTGATTTTAATTGTTAAGTTTGTTCTATTTAGATTGTTGTGTCCAGAAAATTAATTATGTCGTGTTTGTGATATATATTATGAGTACTCAATCATAAACATATTGTTTGTTAAATACACAAATGAACACTTTCTGAACACACCGTTAAACTTCTTTTACCTTGTCCCGGATTGAAGTTTTACGGGAGAATTTAATTATTTAATTATATTATTTACACCACGGGGTTGGGTAAATAATATAGTTAATAATTAAGGTTGCCGTTGCACTTAAACAACTAGTCTCATTTTGACCATCACTGGGAAATGTTGACTAGTTACTTATTTTAGGTGACTTGTGTTGGGTCCTAAAATATTTATCTACAACTTCTCACAATCTATCTAAGAATAAAATTAGCAATTATGTCTTACAAATGAGCATTGAACAATTAGTTGCCAATTTCTACCCCTACTTGCTATTGGTTGAACTTTGTGTTGATAAAATCTCTTCTCTCAATCACTTTTATTTAATTATTTTTCCAAGCAAACAAAAATCAAAAGAAACGCATTCCCAACTTTAATCCTTAGTTTGTGCTTAATTATTTTATTTCCCGCTTCTCTGTGGTTCGACACCCTACTTCCTTGGGTAAAAAAAAATAGTTGTGTGCCCATTATATGCTACACACCAGAAGATCACCAGAACGTGGCAAATATTTGATTTTGACTGATACCCGGTTGGGTATGGCACTTTACCCGGTCGGGTATCCGCACCAGAGTGTTGAAAACACCTATAAATAGCACACTTTTCCTTCACTTTTAATCATCCCTTCTTCTATACTCCTAAGCTCAGTTTAGAATAACATTTCTTATATTTTTATAGCATGTTTAGTCTCCAAATGAGGAGCTCTTTAATAAATAGCTAAACTTCCATTTCTTGGTTTTGCTCTTGAAACTTGTTGATTATTAAAGTTGTGAGTTATTTTCTTAATTTCTTCTCTTGATTATTAATTCTTCCCTTAATCTCATTCTATATTAATGTTGGAGAGTTGCTAAGTGACGATTAGTTAACGTTCCGACATTAATTACTACTAGAAACGATCAACGAACCGATGGTTAATCGTTGGTGGTTTCACAAGTAAGTAACTTCGGTTTATTAATGCACGGTCGTGGTTAATAGACTTAAGAGGGATCAATTTTGTTGGTTAAACCAAAACCGTTGTGTCGAGGTTATCAATCTCAATTGATTTCATCAAGGAGTTAAAAAGATTGAATACTACTATTATATCAGTATACGGCGTTGTTCTATATTTAATTAATAGTAAGGGTTATTAATGAACGGTCGTTGTTAATGACTACCCTCGATGAATTGGAGATACTCCTCGATTGAGTATTCGAGAGGGGATAAGTTATAGATATAACAAGGATCGACTAAAATATATCAAAAAGTGGAAAGTAGCAAAGCCAAGCCCCTTTTATTCTTGAATTAAATCTCATATAAGTCGTTCATCTTAGTTTGTTATTAAATCAAATCATTCAATCCAAATCCCCCCTTTATTTACATAGTTTTATAAAAAGAGAAGTATTCCTTTCCCTGTGGATACGAACTCTACTACACCTATACTACGTATAAGTGTTAGTATCGAATTATTTTGACGCACCGTGACAAAGTGCTCGTCAGGGCCTCAGCTTTGCTAGTTTGGTACGGGCTTCGTTCTCGGGCAGTTGCCCTGTAGTGATGAAGTCGATGATATCCGAGATCCAGTCTTCTGGTTTTTGTTGTATGTCCATGACGGGGCTGACGTGTATGCTTGAGAGGCTGAGTTCCTCTATCCTCGCGATCTTTGAGAGGTGTTCCGGAGACTCATCCGAGAGTTTGGATAAGATGTCGGCCTCGGAATTTTGAGCCCTCAGTATTTGAGTGATGGAGTGGGCCTCAAATACCTTGAGCAATTCCATGGCCGCTTCCCTGTACTGCTTCATTCTTCCCTCCTTTGCCTCATACTCGCCAGAGATCTGGCCAACTACTAGCTTAGAATCACATTTTATGTGGATCATCCTTGCTTTGAGGTTGGCTGCTAGCCAAAGGCCACAGAGGAGGGCCTCATACTCCGCCTCGTTGTTGGAAACTTTGAAGGAGAAGCGGATGGCGTAGTAGGCACGGAAGCCTTCGGGTGTGACGAGGACGACGCCTCCCCCACATGCTTTGGTGGACGAGGAGCCGTCAATTTAGAGGGTCCACCATTCGTCCAGGGGTGTCAGGGGATCCTCGTCGACCACGGATCTTGCCGTGCATTCTGTCACGAAGTCCGCCAGGGCCTCAGACGGATGTCTATGTTGTATTGGCTAAGGAAGATTGCCCATTTCACCATTCGGGAGGAGCTGGTGGAGCTCCTCATCAACGCGCCGAGGGGTTGGTGTGTGAGGACCTGGACCGGATGGGCTTGGAAGTAATGACATAGCTTCTTGACGGTCCAAACGATAGCTAGTACCGTCTTCTCCACAGGAGAATACCTGAGTTCTGCCTCCGTGAGGGTTTTGCTGACATAGAATATGGCATGTTGGATGTCGTCTTCCTCCCAGATTAGAACTGAGCTGATGGCCGCAGGGCTAACGCCAAGATAAAGATATAGTTTTTCCCCCACCTTGGGATTGGAGAGCACATGGGGTGAAGACAGGTATTGCTTTAGTTCTTCAAAGGCTTCTTGACACTCCGCTGTCCATTGGAAGGCGATTGTCTTTCTCATGATCTGGAAGAAGGGGAAGGCTTTTTCCGCTGACTTAGAAAGAAAGCGATTGAGGGTTGCTAGACGCCCCGTCAACTTTTGGACTTCTTTGACGTTGCGTGGATCATCCATGTTGATGATGGCCTGGATTTTCTCAAATTTGGCCTCGATACCCCTTCGGCTTACCATGTAGCCCAGAAACTTGCCTCCTTGCACGCCGAAGGTGCATTTCTTTGGGTTTAACCGGAGATTGAATTTTTGCATGATGGCGAAAATTTCCCAGAGGTTCCGGCATGGCTGGTTGATCGTTTGCTTTTGACGATCATGTCATCGACGTAAGCCTCCATGGTGCGCCCTAGGACGGCTTGAAAGACTCTGGCCACCATCCGGGTGTAAGTGGCGCCTGAATTCTTTAAGCCGAAGGCCATAACTAGATAGCAGAAGAGGCCTTCAGGAGTCATGAAGGCTATTTTCTCCGCGTCTTCCTCGTGCATGTAGATTTGGTGATACCCTCAGAAGGCATCGAGGAATGACATCATCTCGCAGCCTGCCGTTTCATCCACCAGCTGGTCAATGTTCGGTAGAGGGAAAGGATCTATTAGGCATGCCTTATTCAGGTCCGTGTAATCCACGCACATGCAGAAGGTGGGTGGTTTCTGCGCTAGGACCACATTAGCTAGTCATGAAGGGTATTTTACCTCCCTGATGTGTTTGATGGAGAGGAGCATAACGACTTCCTTCTTCACGAAGTCCCTCCTTCTGGCTGAGAGGGGTCTTCTTCTTTGCTGCACAGGTTTCGAGGAAGGGTCCAATGCCAGGCGATGAGTGATCACCCTTCGACTGATTCCAGGCATGTCCTCCGGTCCCCATGCAAAAACAATGGAGTAGTCGCGGAGGGCTTCTGTGATGCCAGTCTTCAAGTCTTCAGGGAGCTTGGCTCCAATCTTTACGACTCTCTCCGGCTTGGCCGGGTCGAGCGCAAAGTCTTCCACCTCCTCAGCTGGTTCTGCCCTCGGCCTCTTCTCTTCTTCTTCTAATGTTCCGGTGATGGTGCCTACACGGAACTCAGCCTTGCTAACCTTCTTTGTTATTTAGAGGTAGCAGGCGCGTGAGAGCTTCTGGTTCCCCCTCGAGTACTTGATGCCTCCTTCGACTGGGAACTTGGGGCATAGGTAGGGATGGATTCGGGCTGGGTCGGGCCCGGTCGGGCCGCCGGTTCAAGAATAGTGGGCCCGGGACCGGCCCGAGGGTTGGACGGGTCCGGTTCGGGCCGGGCCACCCGCCCGGGTCACGGGTCGGGTCCGGTTCGGGCCGGGTTGGTTAATTTTTTTTATATATAATTTATATTTTATAGTTTATAGTTTTATACGAGTATTAAAAACAAACTTCAATTGCATTTATTTGAAATGAAATAAGAACTACATTTGAAAATTAAAACAAACTTTAAGAGATAAACATTTTGAAAATTGTAATCAATCGGAACTTCCCGCACCTCCCGATCCTTTGGCTTTGTCACATGACTTCATATGCTTGATTGCCATCCCGAATCCGCCTGAAGCCCCCATGTTACATTTTTTCTCGCACCATTTGCAAATTGCGTACCACATCCCGGTCTTCGGGTCCTTCTGCTTATCAAAATTATACCGTATAATGGCATCTTGATTTTCCATCTTAACTTCTTAAGTATAAACTATAAAGTAGATATATAAATAATAAATATAATATATTGGAGAATAAGAGAATTAGAGAGTAGAGAGTTAAGAATAGGATTTAGGAAGAATTGGAGAAGAGATATGAAAAAATGTTTAAGATTAGGAGTATTTATAGGTTTTTTTACCCCCCACCCCCCCACCAGCCAACCCCCCGGACCCCCCCTTTACCCCACCCAACGGCTATATAGCCGTTTGGGTTGTCCCCAGCCCCACCCCCAAGGCCCCAACGGCTAGTAGCCAAACCAAACAAAAAAAGTTTTTTTTTTAAAAAATAGACCCGGACCCGGGGCCGGGCCGGGTCACAAAAATCCAGAACCGAGCCTGCCCCCGTCCCTTCCCATCGGTTCGGGTCCATACCCGGTCCCGGACCGCCCGACCGGGCCGGTCCCGGGTGGCCCGAACCGAATCCATCCCTAGGCATAGGTGTTTCATGGAGATGATTGCCTCCAGGTCCTCGAGGGCAGGTCGGCCGAGGATGATGTTGTGGGCGCAATCTATGTTGACGACGACGAATTCCACTTCGACCTTGGCTCTATGGAGCCCGTCGCCGAAGAGTACCGGGAGGTATTTTACCCCTCGGAGTCTATGGTGTCTCTAGTGAAGCCGGACAGAGGGGTTTGGATGGGCCGAAGGGATCCCCTCTCCAAATGCAGCTCCTTGAACGTTCTGAGGTACATTACGTTGACGGAACCGTCCGTGTCAACGTAAGTTCTGTGGACAATGGTGTTATTGAACTCACTCTGGATTACTAACGCGTCCCTGTGGGGGAAGGAACCTGGGGGGAGATCGGCGTTAGTGAATATAATGGGCTCCTCCCTCAACCGCTTTACGGGGGGCATATGAGTAACTTCCCCTACGTAAAGGGATTGCGCCCACTTCTTTCTTAAGATGGTGGAGTCTCCTCCTGTATTGCCGCCGGTGATCATGTGGATGTGACGATTCTTCTCTTGGCACTGGTTGTACCCTTCTTCCTCGCTGAGGTTGCCAATCTCCCTTTTCTTACCTTTCGGATCACCGAGGGGGATGGTGTTTGGGTTAACCCAGCCGTTTGCCTTTGCAGGGGGCTTGATGAGGATACCCCTTATGAATTGGGATAGGTGGCCCCGTTCTATCAACTTCTCGATGGCTGCCTTCAGCTGGTGGCTGTCATCTGTTCAGTGGCCTAGGTGTTGGTGGAAACGGCAGTAGGGTTCCTCGGAGTTGATGGCATAGACCTCCCAGAGCGCCCTAGAATCTCGCTCCACTAGCCCCCTCTCCTCGACGTAGTCTAGAATGACGCTGATGGGGTGCGTCATGGGGGCCCGAGGGTGCTCTAGAAGGACGGGTTAGGCCCAGGCCTTCGGGTTGTTCTTGTAACCTCCCCCGGACTTGGCTTGGCCATGCCGGGGGCGATCCCTGGAGGGAACTGAACCCTTGGATTGGTGGAATGGAGCTCCCGGTCCCCGGTGGTTCTTGTCATCTGCCCTAGGACGTTGCTGCTCGGGGTTTTAATGGCACTTTTCCACCTCCTCGGCCTCTGCGTACCGGTCTCCTCGCTGGAGGGCCCTTATGTAGTCGTGAGGGGGTTCGATGATGAGGCTCCTTGAGAAGTTTCCGGTGCGAAGAACCGTTTGTAGGAGAGCCATGAGGGTCCCGTCGTCGGCGCCGTCGACCTTATCTGTCTCCAGCCTCCAACGTTCCAAGAAATCTCGTAGGGTTTCCTCCTTCCGTTGCCTCACCGTTAGTAAGTGGGAGAAATGTTTCCTTGACTGGTGCCTCCCCGTAAATTGTGTCAAGAAACGTTGGGCAAGCTCTTGCCACGAGTCTATGCTGCCTTCGAGCAGTCAGTTGAACCATTCGTACGACGGTCCTTCCAAGGTAGAAAGGAACCAACGACACAAATATTCATTCGATGCCCCCATCATCATCATGCTATTTTGGTACTTACTATAGTGTTCCTGGGGATCCGTCTTCCCTTCATAGGGCTTTATGGGTTGTCCCCCGATACTTACCGGGGATCAGA
This sequence comes from Cuscuta europaea, assembly GCA_945859875.1. Taxonomy (NCBI): domain Eukaryota; kingdom Viridiplantae; phylum Streptophyta; class Magnoliopsida; order Solanales; family Convolvulaceae; genus Cuscuta; species Cuscuta europaea. Next base: position 4,352,157 of record CAMAPE010000019.1, on the reverse strand, counting down.
GCTGCCAGTACCCTTGAGGTGAAAGGCGTCTTTGTGCGAAGCTGGACGACAGGTTCCTCGGAGCCCTCAACAATCTTCCTTTGCATTTTCTCCATTTTGGCCAGCATGGCCTCATATTTGGGATCCGCATGGGAGGCAGGAGCGGTTGTGTGCGCTTGGCGAGCCTCCATTTCATCAAGCCAGCATTGAAGGGCCTCAATGATGTCATCCCGGTGATCTTTCGGGAGTGGTTCCGCCCTCTGTGATTGTGCGCGGGCTGAGTGAGCTTGGTTTATTTGGTGTCTGGCGTCATCCGCATGAAGCAGTCCCTTGCCCTTGTCCCGAGGGGGACACCTCTCATTTGCCCTCGAGATGGATCCTCCGCTCTCCTGAGGTTTTTGGAATGCTTTACCACCGAGGCGGTCTTGGACCCCTCGGCAATCTTGCACTCCTCTGAGCCTCTCGAGGGCGGAGGTCCGGGGCCTATCTTTGTTCGCCCTGCGCTGGTCCCGGGATTGAACCTCCTCGGAGGCGGTATCCTGAGCAACGACCCCTTCGTTGTTCCCGATCTGTAGGATAGGGCTTACGAAGGGGCTGGAGCTGGTGGTGGAATGATGTTCTCCCCGACTTGTGGCTGAAGTGGCACCAGAGTGCCGAAGGCCCCAGGTTCTAGGTGAGCGTCTGTATGAAGGCAGAGAACGCTGACTGTACATCGACAGTGAGGACTGGAGGGCTTACATGGTTTTCGCTCCGGTCCTTCTTTCGAGCTTCAATGCCTAGGCGGGCATCAGAGGCATTCTTCTAGAGCTGAAGACGTAAGTCGACAGCAGCATGTTCCAACCCGGCGATGACTCCGCCCTCAGAAACCCTGTTGGAGGCTCCGGGGGCGTCGACCTCGCCGAGGGCCAGGTTGTTGTTTTCTAGGGTCTTGGACTGGGGACGAGTGGTTCTTCCCGCTTCGATAGGTATTCTTGTGTTTGGTGAGGGGGGGCTTTCTTGGGTTTCAAGCCTTGTTCTCCTGTGATGTTTATTGACTTGGTTTCATGAATGCAAAGCCTTTGGGCATGGAGCCAAAGGCACGCCTTGTGTATTATGAGCTGCCTGGAGTCCTGTTCGCTGGGCTTGGCCCATTTAGACCCGTTGGGCCTGATCGTAGTAGTGGAAGTATGTAGGCCGGGAGTTCTTGGGCCATATACTCCATCAAATATTTTTATCATCATATTTCCAACAAAATGAACATGTGAAGTAAAAATATTAGGAATGATGTGAATGTTAAATTGTTTACTTATTAAATTAAATGTAATAAAAGTGTATTGAAGTGGGTACATATTTAACCAAGATTGTAAACATGTGAAAATATGAAAAGGGATTAATATTGATTTTTATAATGTAAAAGATCTTAAATTTTTTTGGATATTGATGGAAGACTAAACATTGTGTACGTGTAAAACTTATCTGAATTTATGTACTAGCAAATTTGTGTGAGCGCGTGTGTTGTAATAACATCACTTTCATCATGGATGAGATGGTGAAAAAGGAGTCGTCATAAATATAAGAAATTATAGACCGAAAGAATGATGTGTGAGTGAGTAAAGAGTAATGAAAAGGAGTTTTACTAGACTGTAATAGATGCCAATAGAAGTATAACCATCAATGTGACTTGGGATTGAAATCATACGATTCATATTTCTGCAACAGAAAATACTTCAGTGGCGAATCAGGAATAGTTGTTGAATCCAATGTCCAAGCTTCTTCTTTATTGTCCATCTATCCTCATTCTGGCGTATTTGGTGTTCACTCATTCATCGACAAAATGCTAGTTCCCCTCGACGATTCACCTATGCCGCTGCCTAACCCAATTTATCAATTTGCGAGGTATTTTATGGAGCAACACAAAGTTTTGATTCAACCTTTAAATTAAATGTATAAATTAGGAATTCTAATTCTCATTCAATCATTAGATACTTCCATGCTAATATTATATGCTACTATTTATATCATTATCTTTACAGGGAAGAAATAGGAGTGTATAAGGAATGCACATTTTCTTAAATTCATTGTATATATTTGCAAGATGATTTTTTATGTGACATTTATAAAACTGATTTGATCACTTACATCAAAATTATTATATATTTTTTTGCATTATAAAGTTAAAACAATCTCTATTTTTTTTTTACTCCAGGGGGGTCTGGGGGAGGGGGGCTGGGGAGGCCTGGAGTAATCAGGGTTGAAACTCACTTCATTAAGCTTCAAACCCTTATGTGCCTAGCGAGTTTCGAACTCGAGACCTCCCACTAGGCACAATAACCTCACATACTTTTGACATCATATAAATGTTACATATCACAAGCTATTCTTCTTAGTAGATAGAGCATATACCATTTTTTAATGTACATGTGGTTGATAACATAAATATGTTCCACCACAATCAACTATCACTAATCTCTATTGAACATTTGTGTGATGAAAAACTTTCACACATAGAATCACATTTTTAAAGTTTTGATACCTTTTATACAAGTATTGTAGATGTGTTAATGATCATGAAACTAATGATTTTTTCTTAGATGACTAACCCAACTCACCTTGAGTTGGATATCCTCATTTTAGAAGGACTTAAAATACTCCAGCTGATTAATGTGGTCCAAGTAACTGATAGGCACAATGACATTCTTTTAAACAACAATGTTGAACAAGTTGGAATAAAGAAAATTCCCAATGCCTACTATGAAAAAATATATAGTGGAAAGAATCCAAAATAGGGGGGCATGTTGACCCCGAGGCCTGGGCATGTTAACTCTTACTCATGTGGTCCAAGTTCAAACATGGGAGGGGTCATAAGAGCCGTGTGGATCGTGGAGGCCAAACGTCTTGACCCTGGTCTACTTAGACACTCTGGTCGAAATTTGATGATTCATACGGTGAAGAATTCACATGGCCATCCTTTATTTGGAATCCATTTCTTTCTAGAAAGGAGTAAAGAGGGTTGAATATCAAACACATTGCAACTTATTGGGACTCATCCTAACGTCATTCAAAAGGTTGCCAAAAAAATGTCCCTCAAAAGAAAATGTTGGAGAATATTATCCCGGCCTGTTACTGTTCAAAGGCCCAAGGCTTCACCCGGTATGGAGCCCAGTTGGCGAGGTCCATTTAGGCCCCTCGGGCCCATTTGGAGCCATTTAGGCCCACTCGGCCTACTTGGGGTGGTTTCGGCCCATTAAGGCCCATTAGGAAAGAAAGGTTACCCCCCCCACTCTATAAATAGGAGGCCAAGCTTCCATTGTAAAGGATCAAATCTTTGGCCTCTTACCTCCCGGAGAGAAAATCTCCTCTTCCCCTTCAACTTCATTAGCTAGCTACAACCTCCATGAATGGAGTCCCAAAACTTGTACTATGTAAATGGTGAGGAGAGTGTTAATGAGAAAGAGCGGGCTTGGACGTTAGCCTAAAAAATCCCGTGGTTTTTTGCCCTTTCTGGGTTTCCACGTAAAAATCGAGTGTTATACCAAATTATATTTATATCTATTAGTTTATGTTGGACTTAAACTCAACATTGGCGCCGTCTGTGAGAATCGAACCCACGACCACGTGAGTTCGCCTCACGATCGGCCACCCCGGCACGACGTGATCATTATTGTGAGTCCCTGTATAAAAAAGGGTGGATACGAGATTCCATTCGGAAAACCCAGAGACAAAACGAGAGAAAAGGAGATCAGGGCTCCTCGATTGTCGCCTCAACCATAGGTACGAATGAACCGTATCGGAAAATCCGAACAGGGCATTGAAACTGTGGTTTGGAGGCGAAGGGCAGACCATTAGTATGGATGATCCGGATCGGAGAAAACCAGACGGATTAACATCAGAACTATTGGTTAAAAACCTCACTCGTTCATAGGTACATCAGACCGTTCTAGTGGGACGAACGGGCGAATGGAGCTATGAATTGGATTGAGTTTCATTTCAGCCAGGGGAGAACAATCCGTTCACCGAAGGTGAGCGAAGGGGGATACAAACTGGTTTGGAGGTGATGTAAAGCAAAGGGAGGCCCGTAGTAGTCCTGGGCCGACGGGTCCATGTCTGATAGAGTCCGTGGAACACCCCGACCAAAGGACAAGGGGTTCTACGACCAGGTTCACAAGTGTGTAGCATACACGTTTGGGGCTACCCAAATGTTCCGACGACTTGTTGAGTGTGGTAGCCATCCCCGACCAATTAGTTAGAGTGATTCGTCCAAATTAGACCGGACAGGTGATCTCGACTGGTTCGGTTTGAGCTGGGGAATAAAAGCTAACTTTCTCCCCTTGATCATCTTATGCAGCACGAACGGGCTCCATAGCACCGTCGTGCCTGGCTCTCGGTCGGGCTCGTCCATCCTTGATCTTGGATGGCGACCGCCGCTTTTATGCAGCAAAAACGGGCTCCACAGCACCGTCATGCCTGGCTCTCGGTCGGGCTCGCCCACCCTTGATCTAGGATGGCGATCGCCGCTTTATGCAGCACGAACGGCTGGCTCTTCAGTATCGTCGTGCCTTCTTTTTGATCGGGCTCGTCGATCCTTAATCTAGGATGGCGACCGCTAATTTATGCAGCACGAGCGGCTGGCTCTTCAACATCGTCGTGCCTTCCTCTTGATCAGGTCCGCCCGTGCCACTCAAGGTTGGGACTGCCACTTTATGCAGCACGAACGGCTTGCTCTTCAGCACCGTCGTGCCTAGCGTGGGGACTGCACCTCACCTATCACTTATGCATGCCTTGCGTCCAAGAGTATTCAAAGACACTGGTTCAGGGAAGGCATGGAAAGACGTGAGAAAGAGTATACATTCTCGAGTAGATTCACAGGATCACTACTCAAGAAACTGGGGGACTTGAGTTGGGGAATATTATCCCAACCCGTTACTGTTCAGAGGCCCAAGGCTTCACCCGGTATGGAGCCCAGTTGGCGAGGTCCATTTAGGCCCCTCATGCCCATTCAGAGCCATTTAGGCCCGCTCAGCCTACTTGGGGTGGTTTCAGCCCATTAAGGCCCATTTGGAAAGAAAGGTTACCCCCCCCCCCCCCCCCCCACTCTATAAATAGGAGGCCAAGCTTCCATTGTAAAGGATCAGATCTTTGGCCTCTTCCCTCCTGGAGAGAAAATCTCCTCTTCCCCTTCAACTTCATTAGCTAGCTACAACCTCCATTAATGGAGTCCCAAAACTTGTACTATGTAAATGGTGAGGAGAGTGTTAATGAGAAAGAGTGGGCTTGGACGTTAGCCTGAAAAGTCCCGTGGTTTTTTCCCTTTCCGGGTTTCCACGTAAAAATCGAGTGTTATACCAAATCATATTAATATCTATTAGTTTATGTTGGACTTAAACTCAACAGAAAAAACATCTTTTTTAGTATAAGAAGAATTACATCATGCATCCTTAACAATGTCCAAGTAACAAAACACATTTCGCAAAGATTGTTCATTATATAAACATTCAAACATCACTCTACACGAGGCAGTTCATAAGTGTATATAATTGGGCTCTCATTACACATATTCGAGGACCAGTGATTTGAAATCCACCACTAAAGTACCTATTTGCATTTATGAAAACAACGCAAGTTGGGTTACATCAAGGCTGACAATACAAAACATATATCTACCAAGTTCTTCTATAATGTGCAACAACATGGCTTCGTAGAGATTGGAGTAAATCAAACAAGCTTACAAGAAAAACATAGCAGACTTGTATATCAAGTCATTATCCAAGCCACATCTGGAAAGAATGTGAAGAGTATAGGAATGCAAAATCTCTCATAAATCCATTGATTAATGTAAATATCAGGAGGAAATACATACTTCAAAGGGAGTCTTATACCTAGACACCATTACATTATGCTCTTCTCGAAATCAAGATTTCTTTTTTCCATTGAGTTTTAGTACTTGCTAATTTTTTTAGTGAGATAAGAATACATATTGATCGAAGTAGGGATCTAAGAATGAAGAATCAAAGACTTAAAGAATGAAATCTAACACAACTTTTATATTGTTATCCACTTTTCATCAAAGATATTTTTTCTTACATGGTTTTTGTTACTTGACTAAGTTCCTACCATACAATTTGGTGTGCACCGTTCTATCTACAACTCATGCAAGGGAAAGTATCGAAGGAAATTACATGTAGTGTGTTGTTATTGTAGATAAAATATGCATTATGGTCATGTATTGTAAAACTCTAATTCTCCCTATCTAAAGGGGGCTTACCTAATGGAAATGATAAGCACTTCCCTACGACATATCCATATTTATTAGTCTAGGTTGATTGAATTTTCATCTATTTAAATATGAAATATTTGCATACACTAAATAGCTTTCCCAAATTAGCATTATTGTACTGTGCAACTTAACCATATTTGTATAGTGCATTAATAAGAGAGCTATCGTTAATAAGGAATTTTTTTGAAGCCTTAAATGTAAAACTATTCCACAAGTCTAATTCTAATATCTTGTCCAATAGGACGATATGATCATTTAATTTGTAACAAACAAATAAGAACAAGTAGATAACACACTATATAAAGTTGTAGCCTTAAATAATCACATGATCATGGAACTAGAAATAGAAGAAATATTGGCACGTATATTACTATATATAAACGAGTTTCATGGGATGGAAATGCCATTAGCTATATTCTAGTCACATATACAACTATAGTGTGTGATCAATCACAATAACACTTATATGTATGTTCATGCATAATCATAATATCTTATTTTATCATCTATCTTTCCGCTGTCCAACCCACACCATCACCGCCCAACCACCCTTCTTGGTCAGGAGACCACCACCCTCGCTGCCCCTGCCTCTTCACTGCCAGCCAGGAGAACACCACCACCCGACCACTACCTCTTCCTCCTCCTCCTTCTCATACGTCTTCCTATATTGCTCCGCTTTTCCTTCTCTCTGTAATATCGATGTAGCAATGCCACCCCTTCGAGGTGTACTAGGGTTTTGAGAGAAGAGATTTTGAAGCATCCATCTTAGCGCTTCTAGGGTTTGACTGTTTGAGAATTTTTGATGATTGAATTTTACAATGACATGTATAGAGTTGTGAAGCAGCAGTTGAACTAGGGTTTGATCACTAAGGGCAATCATTAGAGACTTTTTGGATTAGGATTAGGGCTTGAGAACACTAACACTTGCAGCTAGAGTCACTAATGGTTTGGTTAGGGTAGGGCAGTTGTTTCTAGCGGGATAATTTGATTAACGTGGGATGAAGTCACCAATATCAATAGAACATTGCAGACGATGACTGCGCCAACCCGAGATGTCAACGATCGAAGGTATGGGGGCACTGCCTAGAGTTTCTCGCAGGATTGCATTATCCCCGGTGATTAAAAAAATATGAGGTGTGTTAAAAGTTATGTAGTCTTGTCTATAAAAAAGAAATGTAAAATTGTTTTGTTCTTAAAAGCTATATACATTAATTCTTTTTTTGTTGTGGGTGTATAACTTAAAAAAATACTTTCTAACCTTTTTATTCAAGACTTTTAGTTGTTCTTAATATTCACTTTGTGTGCTTAGCTAAAAAAAATCAGTGATATATGAGGGATTTACCTAAATAGGAGTAAATAAATCTCTAATTGTTAAAATAGGAGCAAAGTTTAAAATTTCCCCAAATAGGAGTTATTATTTGGAATTGGACAAAAATACCCTGAAGCTTGTCAGAACCCACGACAACAGACAGAAAGCCAGAATGCCGCCAGTCGCCGGCCACCACTACCGCCGTAGAATTGGCTGCCGCTGCAGATCAAATCTGACCGTCGGCACTACAAATCTAGTCATCACCGCCACAGATCTGGCCACCACCGCCGTAGATCTTGTCAGATCTGCCGGTCGCCAGTCACCGCCGCTGCAGATTCGGCCACCGCTGTTGCAAATTCGACCTCTGCAGCTGTGGATCCGGCCTCCACCGTGGCAAATCTGGCCGCCATCGGCGCTGATGCCAACATTATTATTAATTATTAGAATGTCAACATGAAACGAGAATGCCATCTTAATGGCATTTCCAAAGAAAAATATGGCATTTGGAAGAGAAAAAATGCCATTTTGATGGCATTTTCAGAATATAACTTGGCATTTTTTCACAAAACAAAGAACATCGAGAGAAGCATCTCAATATTTTTGCAACTAGCACGAAATAGAAGACGGGGAAGGCAGATCCAGAGAAAAAGAGGCCGAGGAGAAAGAAGGATTGTGAGAACAACAAGATACTTTACTCTAGCCATCAAATTTGAACTCACTACTTGTTGAAGCTTTGTTGCTGGCCATCGCCGCTACTCGTTGCACCAGGAAACTCTTCACTGCAGGCTGGAGATTATGATTGGAGAAGAAAGGATCGCCGCCTCTCACTGCACCTAGAAGCTCGTTGTCTTGCAAGCTTATCTGAGAGAGATTATGAGCGGATGGGAGAAGATGAGGAGGAGGTCAGCGTAGATGTGAGCAGGACGGAGAAAGGGATGAGCGAAGAAGATGATTAGCCGATGACGACTGTGAGTGAGTGAAGAAAATAGAAGAAAGTGCGGAGAAGGGGTGAACGAAGAAGAAGAGAGCCGATTGCTGTTGTGCGTGAGTGAAGAAAATAGGAGAAGGGTAATTTTGAAAAAAAAAAGTCTCATTTAGGGAATAAAAATACACCTACCTTTTTTTCGAAATTTCAACAGCAGTTTAGTCCTCTTTAGGACAAAATTCCCTTAATATATATGTTCTATGATGTACACATGGGATTACCAATTATATTTGTCTCTCAATTAATTGCAGAACACAAGATTAAAAGCTACTAGACCTTAAAAAAGATTGAAAAGTATAATAAAAACGTAACAGATCAATAAAGATGTACTGTACAGTGTAATACTGTACAGTGTAATAGGGAACGGAAATCTAAACAAAAATTTAAACTAGATTAAACATTGAATATGACAAGTTAATATCCTAAATAAGAAATTTGTAATTATTATAACACCAAATATCAATGGTCAATAAAAAATCACATTTTTATTAGTTTGGTCTTGAAAGGCTGAAATGAAGTCCATCGGAGCAATCATTGTTCGTTTTTTGTTTGGTATTCAATTTCATTTTTTTGCAATCATTGGTATATTTTTTGTTTGGTATTCAATTTCAACTTTTTACAGTTCAAATCCCTATATTTTTTTTGCAGTTCGTTTCTTCAATTTGGTTTTCGATTTCTCGATCCCATCTGGCCATCCCTACATACCATCCCTACATGCAAAAATGCAAAGATAAAAAGTTGTTTTCTTTTAAACCAGATCAGACTTGTTAATGATAAAATACACAAATGTCAAACATTATCAGATCAGACCAATTCAAACTAGACTTAAATAGACCATACAGGAGAAAAGGATCACTTTAAAATCGAGGTAAGGGTCAGATTGGTTCTCGAAGTTGCATAAAAAAGGTCAAATAAGTTCTTATATAGGAAGTTCTGTTCGACTGTCGCCATTCAGGGCGGTTCCCAATGGAATTTTTTGATGAAATTTTTTGAGCATATTATTCATTAAGTCTAGTTTACTCATACCAAATTTCAGCTAAAACTTCAATCGGGAATGAATTCAAATGAAGTCTCGAAGATAACTGCGCAATTAAAAGCGTAGTTACCTTCAACAATTCATTTGAATGCCTTCCCGATTATAGTTTTAACTGAAATTTGGCATGAATAAAACTAGACTTAATGAATAAGATGCTCAAAAAATTTCATCAAAAAATTCAACCGGATACCTTCCCAAAGGTAACGACCTAACAATAAGCATTTACTTGACCATTTTTATAAAATTTCGAAGACCAACCTCACCTAACTCGTTTATAATCGTATCTTATTAATGAGGGAAAAAAGGAAACAGGTCTCACACTTGACATGAGGTGGCGGCAGAGGTTCAGTTTTTCTATTGTCGCCTAGCCTCCACCTCGACAATTACCCGACGTCTTTACGCTTTCTTTTCTTTTTGGATACTCCTCGAGAGATTCTCTCTCAAGTCCCTCGATTTTCTCGCTATTTACCAAACTGCCCGAAGGCTCTCTGTCAACATAATATTAACACTCGAAAAAGGCCTTTTTTACAGAGGTACACAGTACACTTCAAACTCCCCCCTACCCCCACACACGCAAGCTCTCCTTGCAACTGGAGGAAGAATCGTTGAAGACTTGAAGATTTGATTTTTAGCTTTTGAGGAGTATGTTGTTTATGCTTTCCTTCCTTTGCTCTGTTCTTGGACAAAATCTTGAGTTTTCTTGATCATCAATGTAAGTGCAATGCTGATTTATAGCTGCATTGTATGAAGAAGTCTTGATTTTTTCTTTGATTCTTGTGTGGGTTTACAGGTTTTCTTGTGCTCTAACAATGTGGTTGTTTGGGTAGTTGCTGGGCGGGGATGGGTGTATTTTTTTATAATTTTTTTTAAAAGGTGTTGGGGTTGATTGGAGCCTTCCATTGTATGTAGGTTTTGGATGCTTTGTCTGTTTCCTTGGTGTAAACTAAACTGAACTGGGGTTGAAAGCTGAATCTTTTTTTGGTCTAAATTAAACCAATTTTTGTGCAGTGTTAGTCCAATGCAACTATGCATGTGACATCAGTTTCTTTCCATTGATGTATTAATACATAGTGTGTGGCAGCACCCTTTGTTCCTCAAGATTTTTGTTCTTCTTGTTAGATTTTTTGGGAGTAAATCTTAATTATTATTCTACAGCGTTTGATCATATCTTCAGTTGGGTTGGTGATGCTCTGCTATTTAATTAATTGTATATAAGCTTCTAAATAGCTCTAGTTTGAGCGCTTTGAACTTGTGTCTCTTAAAATCTCTGCGCTAGGTGCCTGGCCTCCTTGACAGCACCTGCCCCCATGTTTTGGCTGGCAGACGTGTAGTTGTTTTAAAAGATGAGATTCATTATTTTAAAATCTTCAAATATAAATACTACTGGGTACATAATAACTATCGTTGTTGACTTCCTAGGCAAAAAAGGATCTTTTAAATTTGCTGCAATAGGGTTCTTTTGTTCATGCCTTAACCTCTGAAACTATTAGCTACATAATTATTGAATGCTGAGAATCTATAGTCCTGATGACTTTTGCTCGGAGAGTCGGAGTATTTTATTAATCCTTTTTGTACTTATTTTAGACTAATTTTCTGAGATTCAATGTATGCTACTCCGTATTTGGTTAACTCTTTCCTCATTTCCTTTCCAGAGCAAAATCTATACACTTAAGATGGAGCATGAGTTGGAAGTAGAACAACCAGTGATGTCTGGTGTTTTGAGGGCCATTAATTTTGACATCCTATCAACTTCGGATGCTGTAAGTATTTAATTACTTTCTTTTTATGTTCATCAATGACTCATGATAATGTGTATATACTTCTTAGGAGGTAAAGAACACAAGTTCATCAATGACACAGGTTCACTAAGTTGATGAACCTGTGTTCTTTACCACTACATTTTTCCATTTTTGTTATTTTCTCCCTTTTGTGATCATTGAGTCACTTAGTGGCCGGTTTGGATTTTGGAAAATGACAGGGAAAGAAAACAGGGAGGATATGGGGCAAGTACGGAAGAAAAGAAATCAATCTTCCTTAGCCATTCTCTCCCTTCCCTAGCATTTTCTGTGATCCAAACATATCCTTAAGTCTTAAGGTAGTACTTAGTGAAAGATCAATTCTTTCATCCTTGCTTGATAGTTATAATTTTTTTGTTTTTGCTTATTTTATCTCTAGGAAAAAATCTCAGCTAAGGTGATAGGAGTAGCGAATGAAGTAACGGACCCTGCTTTAGGATTGCCAAATGCACTGGGTAAGTGCCTTACGTGCGGAGTGCAAGATGTGAAATACTGTGGTGTGACAGACAAGGCAGCCAAACACAGCATAAAAGACGCTAAAGAATGTGAAGGTCTGATAGGCAAACTTGGAAGCTATATGTAATGTGTGATCAATGTCTCCTGCAGTTCTATTACTTAACAACTAATGTGCCTTTGTGTTCAATTATTTGCAGGGCACTTTGGTCTAATCGACCTACCATACACTATTATAAATCCATTCTTCTTATCAGAAGTTGCACAAATTCTCAATAAAGTTTGCCCTGGATGTAAATGTGCTCGCAAAAATAGGTTTAAGGTCAGGTATTAGTGTGTTTATCACTTGGTAAAATAGGAATCTTATATAAATGACACATTCTTGATGGAATTATCTCTAAGTTATACTTTTCCCTTAGAGTTTCAAGTGCATGTATAAGAAAATCAATTTTGGTAAAAAAGTATTCATATTTTGATCAAATTGTTTATATGTAAATTTGGGCTCAAGCTTCCATTTAACTAACTGTCTTTAGCTTTCTTTATATAAAAATATGGAGAAGGTACAAATATACCCCTCAACTTTCATTTGGAACGATTATACACAAAAATCGTAGTTAGAACAAACAAACCCTTAGGTCCAAATGGTTAAGGAGTATCTATGTTATGTGATAGTTGAGGGGTGTATATGTCCTTTATTATATAATTCAAGGGTATATCTGTTCCAAATTTTAAAAAAATGTGTTTAATTGTTCCAAAACGAAAGTGAATGGTATATTTGACCTCACACATAAAGTTATAATAGTATATTTGTTCTTTATCCTTATATATCTCTCTCTCTCTCTATATATATATGTAGAATATTTTGTTTCTTAATTAAACCTGAATGCTTTCTTTTTTAGATTGCCTCTTTCACATCAGGGCAACACATGTTGGAGCATTGCAAGCACTGTGATGTAAGTTTGATCAGTTCTATAGATTTGATAAAAATACCATTTGAGTCTAGTGTGGGAATGCTTTCACCCATTCTCCTGAAGGGTGATTTTGGTATTTCCTGAACTTTTCCTTGCCTCATAGTACTTTTATCTTGTTCTTCCTTGAATAATAATGCAGACAAAGTTTAAAGATTACCCACCAATGAAATTTAAAGTGTCATCAAGAAACATATTCAAGAGGACTGCGATTGTAGCAGAAGTGAATGGAAAGTTGGTAGAAAAGTATGGTTTGGCTTCTGATTTTTGGGACATTATTCCTCGTGATGGACAAACTGAAGGCTGTAGCCTGTCAGATGAATGTTCCAAGACACCTGAAGAAGATAACGTGGAATCTAAACAAAGAGTTCTATCACATGCACAGGTAGTTTGGACACTTCCCTTGCCACTCAAAGAAACATTCTTTTGTTACTCCACATATCTTAAGGGTCAGTTTGGAGGTAAAATTTGTGAAGGGCTCATATCTTATGAATAAATGTTTTCTGAAAATGAATAGGAGAGCAAAATGGTATATGGTAACCTATATAGTATTATATTATTCCTTTTAATTCTTCCTCTTCATAAAATCTGAAAGATATATCAAGATATGAACCTAAAAGCAGTTTGTGTGTAATTTTATTTTTCCAGGTTCATTCCATATTACAAGAGGTTGATCCCAGAATTCTTGATGCATCTTTAAGAAGGAAAAACTCAATCTTCCTTAATCGTGTGCTCTTGACTCCAAACTGTCACAGAATCGTGGAATTCCGCCAAGATATGCTCTTTGTAAGTTTAGTTAAAAAACTGTTAAATCTTGAATGATTCTCACTTGTTCTAACTCCTCAGTGAAAAATTGAAATAGGATGAAAGGAACGGGCTTTATAAGAAACTGGTGGACTTCAGAGGGACTGCGAACGACTTGAGCATGCGTGTTCTTGACTGCACAAAGTTAACAAAGGTCTGATTTTTATTATTAAAAACTTTGCAGTTTCCACAAACAAAAAATATCACCGGACTAATCATCAAAATCTTAAAAACAGCTACGCGTTGCCAGGAATCAAGCAAGTCAAGATCCGATATCTACCGCTTGTGGTCTGAAGTTCCTCAAAGAACTCATCATCGGAAAACGTACGGATCACGCCTTCCGGCTTGTCGTGGTCGGGGACCCGAAGGTACATCTGACTGAACTGGGGGTCCCATGTCATGTGGCAGAAGACCTCCAGGTCAGCGAACAGTTGACTTCCCGGAACGAGCAAAGGTTGACAGAGATATGTGGCGTCGTCATTCTTAAAAACGGACGTGTCGTGGTTAGAAGGGATGGGGAGGTGGTTCGGATCACCGCTTTGGAAAAGCTGCGAAAGGGTGATACTGTTTACAGGCCGGTTGCTGACGGAGATGTGGTGTTAATAAACAGACCGCCGTCTATCCATCCACACTCCCTTATTGCTCTTACCGTCAAGGTACTCCCCATGAACTCCGTTCTGTCTGTTAACCCACTCATCTGCTCTCCACTTCGTGGTGACTTTGATGGTGATTGCCTGCATGGTTTTGTACCTCAATCGTTCGAGTCTCGGGTAGAGCTACGGGAGCTAGTTTCTTTGGAAAGCCAGCTGACTGATGTGCAGAGCGGCAAAAATCTATTGTCACTTAGCCATGACAGTTTAACGGCTGCCCACTTATTACTGGAGGATGGCGTTTTACTTGACTGTTTTGATATGCAGCAGCTAAGCATGTTCTGTAACCCCACTCAACTCCCTTTGCCGGCTATAACCAAACCTTGTGCATGGACGGGGAAACAGTTGTTCAGCATGTTTCTGCCTGGAGACTTTGATTATCAGTTTCGGTCAAGCGGGGTTTCCATAAGCCAAGGCGAGGTTCTGTCTTCAAACGGATCTACCTGGATCGGTGGTGGGCCCCATGAGAATCTTTTCCAAAGCATTATCAAACATTGTGGAAGAGAAGCACTTAAGTTCTTGGATTCTGCCCAAGATGCTCTCTGTGAGTGGTTAACAATGAGGGGATTAAGCATTTCTTTGTTGGATCTTTATCTTTCTGATGACTCCGTGACCCGTAAGAACATGCTTGATGAGATTTCATGTGGTTTAAAAGAAGTACAGATGCTTTCTTCCTTTTCTCAGATTCTGGTTGAAGATAACCAAGACTTTCTGATCGGGAGGCACCAGGAAACTGCAAAAACTATTGTTTCTCAACAAACGAAGAAGAAGACCGTTGGAAATAGTCAAGCTTCAATATCTTCCTTTAAGAGGGAATTTAGGGATGTCCAGAATCTCTTTTATATTTATGCAAACAAGGAGAACTCTTTGCTTGCCATGCTAAAGGCAGGAAGCAAAGGTAACCTTCTGAAAGCCGTACAGCATAGTATGTGTCTTGGTCTGCAGCATGCCTCAACCACAATGGGATTCCAAATCCCTTACAACCTTTCATCAACAGGGTGGAATGTTCCAGAACATTCTTCTGGACCCTATGTCCCTTGTGCCGTGGTGAAGAACTCCTTTCTTGTGGGATTGAACCCGCTTGAGGGATTTGTGCACTCGCTGACGACCAGGGAGAGTTCTTTTAGCGGGAACGCGGATGTTTCAGGAATTTTGACGCGTAATCTCATGTTTTTCCTGCGTGATCTGTACGTTGGTTATGACGGAACAGTTAGAAACGCGTATGGGAACCATGTGGTTCAGTTTTCTTACAGTAAAGAAACGCCGGATGTTGTGGGAGGTCATCCAGTGGGATCCTTAGCAGCTTGTGCTCTTTCTGAAGTTGCATATAGCGCTTTGGATCAGCCTGTTAGCATCCTTGAGTCTTCACTGCTAATGAACCTGAAGGTGGTTTTCTTTCTTGTGCTTCTGTTAAGAACTTTAATTACTGTATTAATTAAATGCACTTTGTTCATAAAGAAGTCGCCATTTGGCACTTTATTCTTTAGTCCTCCCATGATTATTGCGCTTTTGGTTGTTACTTTTAATACTTGTAAGTCTACAGAATATTGCGCTTTGTCAATGAGTCAATCAATGAAAACACTAATTATCATCTTAAAAATCACAGTTTTTCCTTACTGTTGCAAGATTGTAAAATGACTGTCTAGATGCATTCTTTTCTCCTTGTTGCAATGTTTTATTGAGTATATGGCGATGTATCATATGATAAAACAGAAAGTGTTGGAATCTGGTGGGCGAAGAAGTAGTGGGGAGAAAACGGCTTCACTGTACTTGTCCAAGAAGCTCCGAAAATATGCTTATGGATTTGAATACGGAGCTTTGGAAGTGAAAAGGCATCTGGAAAGGGTTCTGTTTTCAGACATTGTTTCTACAGTAATGATCTGGTTGGTATTATTATATTTTATATGTTTAGTTTTTTCTTTTGGTAATTTGTTATGTTGTAATAATAACTCTTTATAAATAAATATAGCTTCTCCCCCGGGACATGCCGAGACAGTGGTAGCCCATGGATTTGTCACTTTCATATAAAAAAGGTAATAGTGATGCGGTTCTATTTTATTTTATTCTGGAGTATATTTTATTTTATTGCATTATCTTATCTTATTTTGTTTTATCTTTTCAATTTAGTTTATTTCAGTTTGCTTTGTTTTTGTCTTACCATTTCCGTTAGTTTCATGCTTTTAATTTTTTGTTTACAGGACATTGCAAATAAGAGAAGGCTCACTATGCAAACCATTGCTAATGTGCTTCGGGTGCATTCAACAACCACATATGCTAAACAAAAAATTGAACTTCCAAAACTGCAGATAAGATGCAAGTAAGGATTCACTAATATCCCTTTTCTGTAAAAAATAAAAACAACTCATGTAAAACTAAATTTCTATGAATAAATAACTTTCTCTCACAATCTTTAATTGTTTTCGCAGTGATTGTTCTGATTCTGACATGCGGAAGATAGAAACAGACCTCTGCATTACTGCATCATTTGTTGAAGCATTAAAAGACTCGTCTGCAGAATGTGATGCCCTGCGTGATATTGTCATGCCATTCCTACTAGGAACCGTCGTTAAGGGTATGTTTGGATCCTTCAAATTTGAGGAAACAAAAAAAATTGCCTGACAGTCATAATTTGTGTAGTCATCAATTTATTTTTCATATATTTAGATTTTTATTAAGTATATACTTATTTCTTTTGCCTCCAGACAAATTTGTGGTGCAAATAATTATTATCGAGTATGTAGTTGATATCCCCCCCCCCCCCCCCCCCCCCCTTTGATTCTCTTAGGATTTCCAGCATTCAAGAAAGTTGATATCTTATGGAAGGACGGTTCCAAGAGATCACGTGGAGAACTTTATTTGAGGGTTTTCATGTCAGAGAACTGTCTGAGAACCACATTCTGGCATCTCATTCTTGATAGCTGCCTACAAATAACAGACATGATCGACTGGGAGAGCAGCCATCCAGATGACATCCATGATCTCTCCCTGGCGTTTGGCGTTGACGTCGCTTGGGAAATTTTTCTTAATGTGAGTTATGACTCTTTACATTGTTAGCTTTGTTTATGCTACTTCTATTATATAACCTCGTGTCTTAGGAGCTGTAAATCGTGTCAAATTGAATTCATAGGTCGCTAGAGGTGGACCATTCTTGTAGTGTCTAGTTGATTTTCAGTTTTTTTTTTCGCATGACTATTAGGACTTTCCTACTCTTGGACCTCAACTTTCAGTTGTGCGAGGTTTGTGCAAGGTTGAATTTCTCGCCACTTTCAGTCTTGTCTGGGTATAACTGTATAAGTTGTGGAATGGACTAAAAGTGAAAAAAGGTGTGAAAGTCAAGGACCATGAAAGATGAAACATTCTTTAAAACAAAAGCGAATACGAAAATAATTATGCACCTAATGTGGGAAAATAAAAACCCAGACACCAAAGTGGGCATCATTTAATAGTCATGCACCAAAAATGAAAGATTGAAGTCAATGATCAAAAGTGGGCATGGTCTTACAATCGTGCACAAAATGTAGGAAAAATACAAATTTGGAACCAAAAGTATAAAAGTTATCCTTAGTTTAGAAAAGTTATTTGAATGTAAATTGACCTTGGGAATGAGAAATGTCTGTATATTTGGGCTATGTTTGGATCCAGAAAATGCAGGGAAAGTAAAGAAAAACCTTAGAAAAGTTTTTTTTTCGTGGTTAGCTTTTCTTGCGAAAATGCTAAGGAAAATGAAATATTTATGAATGGTTCTATACTTCATTACGTTGTACATATGTTTAGATTGCTCAGTATTTATTTTTGTATATACATATGAATGAATGAATAGTGAATGAATAAATATGGATTCAATCAAGTATCAAGAGTTGAATTATTGAGTTTGACTAGTATTTTGTTTTCCTTAACATTTTCTTTCCTTCCTTCCAAATTTCTTCTGTATTTTCCTCCCAATTTTCTTTCCCTAGCATTTTCTGCTTTCCAAACAGAGACCCTTAAAAAGTTAAGAAAATACATTTCATTTTCAGGGTCTAAGCTCTGCAGTGTCTGATGTGGGCAAGCATATACTTCCAGAACACTTGGCTCTTGCCGCTGACTGCCTATCATCCACGGGAGAATTTGTTGCTTTGAATGCCAAAGGACTATCAGACCAAAGAAAGGCACAATCTGTCTCTGCACCTTTCTCCCAAGCATCTTATAAGGTGATTATCATCATTCAGATCTAGTTATATTTCTTTCTTGAGTTAAATTAAATCTACACCTTTTGGAGTTCTGTCATATACTCATATGACCTTAGGTGTTTCTTGAAATTACAAATAAGCCCATTGACCAGTCTGTTTTCCACAAAAACATTAAAAGATTATATTCAACCTAACATACTAATAAGAAAGAGTAGCATGTTAATGTTTGATGGAATTTAATGCAGAGTCCCGGGATTGCATTTATCAAATCAGCAAAGGCAGGATTGGTCGATGAGCTTCGAGGGAGTGCCGAAGCATTGTCATGGGGAAAGGTTCCTTCCATTGGCACGGGTTTTGAGTTTGACGTTTTATACTCTGGGGAGGTAATAGTTTTCTCTCCTAGAAAATTTTCAGTGTTAGACTTCCTTAATTGTTTACATCCAAGTTAATAGTAATCAGTTGGTGTAAGACATCCTTGATTTGTTTTCAAAATCAGTTGGTGTTAGACACCCTTAAACTGAGTTTGATTCTTTAGTAACTTTTTGCTACTTAATAGGTCCGTTGTTCCCTTTAGAACAAAGAAAATGCTCAAGAAAGAACATACAAGTGAAATTCATGATGACTAAAATTAAAAATCAGTTCAAATTCAATAAATTAATTTTTATTGTTTGAATTGTATGATTTAACTGCACACAACAAAAATAAAAGAATTAAAAAAAGGATACATTTTTTTCGTTTTTCTTTGCATTTTCGGGAGTAGATCCCAAACATAAGAAAACTACATTTCTTAGCATTTGGTTTCCTTAGCATTTTTAGTGACCCAAACATATCTTATGACACTAATTCTTTCACCACCAGGGGCATAAACCTGCAGAGCCAACCAATGTGTACAGCCTGTTGAGTATGCACTCACCGCTGATGAAGCAGAACCCAGTGGTCAGTCCCATAGAGACCAACGAAATTCCGATAAAATCTCACAGTCAACTGCCAAGAAAATATGATGACATAGACCGTGAGAGACGTGCAGATCTGTTGAGAAAATCAATTTCTAAAGCATTCTCAATAGATGACATTCAAAAGCTCTCCCATTCACTCTGTAATATCCTGAAGGCGTAAGTCAACATTTCATTTTATTTATTTACTTTGCAATAATTGTTATTCTAGGAACAATACGTCAGCCAACAAATATACCCTTTAACTTTCTTTTGCAACAAAAAACACCAAAATTGTAAAGGTGACAGTTATATAATGGCTCTCTGATATATTTTACAACCTTTGCATTCAAATTTTAAAAAAATGAATTGAAGGATGTATGTGTTCTCTTACATAAAACTCAAAGGTATATTTGTTCCTTCTAGCTTTGGATTTTGACACCCCTGTTTGTTATGAACAACCTAATTTATTACTTCTCTTCATGGTCTTATACATTGTTGCAGATATCGTGTTAACGACCAGTTGAACGAATCTGATAAGTCTGTTGTAATGAAAGCTTTGCACTTGCATCCTAAACGGGACGAGAAAATTGGGGCGGGAGCACAAGAAGTTAAGGTATGTTTGATTAAACTCTGGCAGTTAGATCATGGTGAAAAAATTTATGCAAATTTGTTATCATGAACCCAAACTGCCCATTCGGTCTTGTGACCTGCGGCTTCTCATTTGGTCCAAGATTTGGTTCCATAGTTTTGCTCAATTTGATGATTTTTTTACTTAAAATTCAATTTTATTTTGTTAGTGCAACTCTATTGCACACAGATTTGGAGCTTTGTGATTTTACCATTTAATCTCACATTTAGGTAATTTCTTTTAATTTTTCTGATCACAGGTAGGGCGTGATGAAAAGTATGGGTCACGATGCTTTGTGGTGGTGCGGTCGGATGGAACGGCTGAGGACTTTTCATATCACAAGTGTGTGCACCATGCCCTTGAGCTAATCGCTCCCAACAAGGCGAAAACTTACCAGTCTAGGTGGATGAAAGGCGACAATTTACCGGTTATGATGGATGAAGGGAGAATACATGTGGAACCATAGGGCTTTGTACTTTGTACATTAGTGTTTTTACAGTAGTGACATTAGCTAGTTGAATAGAGATTGGAGCAGAAGCATCAATTTTTATTTTTTGTTGCCCAAAGCGCAGGTCATGAAGCTTCTTTTTGCAGCTCCCACTGAATCTTGTTTGCCTTTGCTTTGAGATTTAGGCGAAGAGGATTTAGCGGAAGTAGCAACGAAAAGCTGTCAATGTCCATTCATTTTATTTTTTTTGCATGTTTTTTTGTCAATGTAATTGGGTTCAGCTTCGGCTCAATAATTTTTGTTTCATTTTCCTCTTGTATTGGCTACTATTAAAGTCATTGCCTCCATTCAATGAATTCTCCCGCCTACGCATTCAACAAACTGGTGATGTCATTTTGAACCGCTTATATTCTTGTATACTTCGTATTAAGGAAGTGTTAACAGTTGCTTCTAGTTTTGATGAGATATGATTTAATTTAGAGATTAGAGATTTCATGAAAATGATTAACAGTAAAAGATGGTAGTGTTCAGAAAAAGAAGAAATAAAAAGTTAGAATGCTTGGTGAAAACGTTTTTTATTTTTTAAATTGAAAAGATGTAAATTGGATTCAGAGTTTTTACTAATGAAAAGCAACAAAAAATAACAAAAGAAATTAAAAAGGAAAGAGAAAAAAACAAATATGGGAAAAATGAAAAACAGAGGAAGAGGAGCGGGAGAAGAAGAAATGTAAATAAATAAGTACTTCAAATTCACACTAATGACGATTCAATCCCCTATTGATTGGTTTCGCATTGATTTATTTGCTTTAAAATAGATTTGTTTGCATTGATTTCTCAAATAAAAAATCATTATATAGAGCATTTTAATTTACTTATTTCTTCTACTTAGTTTTTTTTTCACGGAAAAAACTTAATTCATTTCTTCTACTTATATTTATCAACTTTTTTCGAATATTTTTGAAAGTGGTGTATAATTAAACCAAACATTACGGTATTAATACTCATAGACAGTTGTAAGTATTGATATCTAGGATTACAGTCCACCTTAGCTCAAAATTGCGATATGTCTATATATGTGATGAAAATGGTAAACCGTAAACCTAACAATAATTATATATAAACCCTTAATATGTATATTGTAAAAGAAGTCTTCGATAATTTGAAACACTTTTATATTAAATTCTATTTGAGTGAATAAAATATGATAATGAATATTTTATCCCAACCAGGTTAAAAGGAGTGACATTTTTGTGCTTTCAATTCAAGAGGTAGAGAGCATGTGAAAAGCACATTTGAGTTTATAATATATATGCTAAATATATATTGTCTTGCAATAGAGTTTAGTTGTTGATTTGATAAAATACTATAAATCAACGTGTTATAACGTGTACGGAAAATATACAAATATACCTTATAGTATGTGTATGTGAATAAATATACTCTTATTCTATTTTTTAAAACAAATATACTATACCCTTGAATTTATGCGGAAATGCATATATACCCCTAAACTTTTAAAATGTACAAAATACCCCTCATGTTCCTATAATATATAGGTATATATGCACCCCCAAGCAATCTTCAAGAATATATTTGTTACAAAAAATATAATAGAAATATATTTGTTTTCACACTACAAGGTATACTTGTACATTTTCCCTAATGTGTATGTTATTCTTTAATTTATAAAAACAAACTTCTTGCATTATTAATTAAATGATACTACCTCCACCCCACTATTATTGTCCCATTGCGGTTTACGATGCTTGATCGATGATAAATCAAATGGATCCCTGTCCGCACTCAAATTATTTTAGGAAAAAAATATTACATATTCAGAAACTAAATTAAAAGCTTTACAAAGTTGCAAAAACCAGAATAAAATTTGATATATAAAGTAAGAGATTACGAATGGTTTGTGTTGACCAAGTAAATAAGAATTAGGACAATAATAGTGGAACGGAGGGAATATGATGCAATGTACATGTAAAATAACTAATTTTAATATACAACAATTTATAGTTGTAATTAATCTTCAATAATTAGACATATTGAAAATCAGATAGCTCTAATTCTCAGTTATCTCTTATGTATTAATTTTATGACTGGAATTATTAATTTTTTCCACATTTTAAAAAAATTATCTCATGTAGAGTAATTAGTTTTTCAGTATTTATTTAAGCTTGGATTTTTTTGTACTACATACTCATTATGAAGATTAATTCATCTATAATTACAACAGATAGAAATAAATGTAACTTTAATTAAAAAAAAATTGTACCAAATGGATGATTTTATATATTTTTGCAGATACTAGTAATTCATATATCTTTAATTACAAGTTTAAAATAAAAATTGTACCAAATGAATTCTTATTTTTTAGAGACTTTCCATAAAATATTACTAATAAAAAAAATTATTGACAAAAATGTGACTATAAATTATTACGTGTAAATTTGATAGTCACTATAATATAGTGTAACATTTGAATATAGTTATGCACTTAAGTCACTCAGATCACATTTTTTTCCACTACTTTTATTTTGGTTATAATTTGGAATTATTTCTTTTTTTATCTAATGTCGTAGATACTAAGTAAACTCATCTTCTTTCCATTGAATCTAACTTGATATTTGTAACCTCTCAATTTTTCTCCTTTCTTATCATTTCTCTTTTCCTCTTTTGAACCAGACAAGTGGAGGAGGGGTGAACGTGCAGTCGACCTTGTCTTGATGTTATTTGAGGCAAATATATACACTTCTAAGGTAACTTTTGTCGCGTAGAATTACCCGTGGCACAGAAAAATAAAGAGAGATTTACAATTTTAGTCCTGTAACTTTTGGCTGTGATCGTTATAAGTTCTGTAACTTTGATCACTTGTAAATTTGGTCATGTAACTAAAAAATCTTTGCAATTTAAGGACTGTTCCACCGGAAAGTACACTTTCCGGCAAAAAAATCCGACGCCGGCATCACCTTTTACGACATACTATCGCCGAAAAGTGTACTTTTCAGGGGAAAAGTCCTTAAATCGCAAATATTTATTAGTTACAGGACCAAATTTGCACGTGGCTAAAGTTACGAGACTAATAATGAAAACGGCCAAAAATTACGGGACGAAAATTGCAAATTTCCCAAAAATAAATAAATATACACTGAAGTGATATGCTAGCTCAAATTTATAGACTCGGTAAGCAAACAAAGTAAAGTAGCAGTTTCAACATATCTTTATCATATATGAGCCCATGGAAATCTTCCATAACCTTCAGATGCCCTTAGTTGGATAAATTAGAAAGATGGAATGAGATGAGAATGCTAATGGTGCTTGAAATTAAAGGAAATAATGGCAATGGTATGAGATGAAGAAAAGAAAAGTTATGGTGGTGATGTTTGGTTACTCAATATATATCTGATGATTAAAGTTCAATTTACATTATTTATAATTAGTATCCGGCTGGTACTAGGGGGTCCCGGGGATGGAATTTCATCCTTTTGTAATATGTTACCATTGTAAAGATCATAAGAAATTATAAAATTTGATATATTCTTTTTTTAAAATTGGGTCATCCATAAAAAAAGTTATAACAATTGTAAATTAAAGAAGTTGTCATGTCACATGAGACGCAATTAGGGAGGTAGTGAACATCATACTCCAAGAAGGGGTGAACAAATTAAAACCATACTCCCTTTGTTTCTTAGGATATGCTTGGTACAACTATTTTAAAACATATTTTTGTGACCTTTTTAATAATGATATCGTTAGCGTTTAGTTGACTTAAAAGAAAAAAATGATAGCTGCTTGAAAAAATGTAGACTGTTTGATTTACTTTTAATTTGTTTGGTGTACAAGTTTTTATAACTAATTAATGCTAAAAGTTACAAACATTTTTCAGATGCTATTCATTGTAGCTTTCAAAAAAAATTACTTTGAAAAATCTTTTAAAAATTGTCATACCAAACATACAACTAGAAATCTTTTAAATGATACTCCCTAATCCCTGTATACAAAAGTTAGAAAGTAGGGCGTATGCTTACAAAACATACACTTACTAATAGTAATACTCCCTCCGTCCTTTATAACTTTGCAAACTTTCTTTTTTTTGAATGTCCCACTAATTTTGCCACTTTCCTTTTTAAGTATAGTATTTGTGATTTCAGTTAATTCTCTCTCCTCTGTACAAACCTCAACCACACAATTTTTACTTTATTAATCCTCGTGTCGGTCAAACTTGGCAAAGTTATTAGGGACGGAGGGAGTAACATTAACTCTTTACCCGCACGGGTAGCTCAGTTGGTCGAGTGGTGGGAAAATTGGACCAAGTGACCAAGGTTCGAAACCCGCAGCGCCCGTGTGGAGGTTACAGAACCTGAAATAAGGGTGGACCTCTGGTGCGCACGTGTATAAGGCCTATCGCCGCTTTGCAGGCTGAGTCACTGTGATTAACCTCCCCACCATCCTGTCGGGTGGGGGTGGGGGCTCCTGGAGTGGGAGATTTCACCTTTTGGATCAAACATTAAGTCTAAAATCCATTAATGTCGCCATAGGTCTCGCTTGGATTGACCTGTAATTAGCGTGACACCGAGTCACCAACCCTATACAGCTATATTATATTACTCCGTATTATGTATGATGATGACAATATGATTGCAACTACTCGTTTTTGCTCTTTTAGGTTAGATTTAGAAGCCCTTTGTAAAACGGTTGGAAGTTGGAACAGGATAGATTTAGAATAATGCCGTTGTCGTGATATACCATGAATGCCATGATTGGTATCATAAGATTAATTAATTGTTTAAAAGGATAAGTTGAATTGTTTCTTATTAAATCGAACTAGGGCCCTTTTTCTCCAAACTTGTTTATGTTTTATCTGAAGGAACTTGTTGATGGTTCGAAAATTTGATCTATTACAAGCCTCACAAAATTAAACTACTGCGTGTAAAGTAAATCATTCTTCACTTAAGTTTTATTCTATAATTCAAGGAGGGTTAGATTTAGGGAATTTTATAATTGAGGCACCAGCAAGTCTAGTTCGGTAAGAATACTTCAAAATGATACACATTTATAGTTACAACTTACGCAAAGTTTAAGAGGCCGTTTGGCAGCACCGTTTTTCGGCTTATCAGGCTTATCAGCCAATTTTTTCACGAAACACGTAACTTTTATTTTTGCGCGCTGAATTGTGTAATAAGCAGAAAAAGTAAGGTTGGGGTTACTTTTCTGGCTGTATTGGCTGAAGTTACTGTAGATGATCATTTTAGTTATTTTTACATATAATTTTTCCTTTACTTTATTAATAAAATATATTTTGAAAATATTTTTTCTTAAATCAGCAGAATCAGCCAATACTTCAGCCAGAACTTCATAAATTTCAGCAGGATCAACCAAATCAGCCGATTTTCATGCTACCAAACGGGCTCTAAATATGCACATGGTTAAGCGCGCTAATGCACCCCTGGAGCCTTTAGAAAGCCCGAAATGACAAAACCGGGAGAAATAGTAGCTCGAATTGGAGTGTTGTTATAGCTTGTGGCGATGCGATACTGGCGGGACGGAGGAATGCACAGCAAACAATGATGAAGATGTGCAGTCGGGCAGACAACCAGAAGAGATGGGAGAAGCTGGAGTTGGGCTGTATTAAAATCAATGTTGATGCTGCTCTTCAAGCAAATGGTGACAGGCGTGACATTGGGCTGGTTGCTAGGGGCGATAGTGGGGAGTTCCTCGAAACAAAAAACGTAGCATTGCGAGGTCGGTTTTCGCCAAGCACCATGGAGGCGATGGTGATTGAAGAGGCGGCTAGGTGGGCTGTTGACTCGGGATGGCAAAAGCTAATTATAGAGTCCAATACTCAGCTAATTAATGTGTTATGTCTCGTGTTAATTATACTGATTATTTTCCTCCCACTGCTACTCATAATTTTAGTGCAGGTTTTCCATCTGTGGACAACTCATATCAGTCTCCTCCTCCACCAGTTGTGTGTCAGTTGTGTTTTTCCCCAGGTCACCCAGCCTTGCATTGTGCCTCCAGCACTCCTGCTCTAGCAGCTCTCCCCACTAGTGAGATGCACGATACGGTCTGGTATCCTGACTATAGTGCTTCCGCTCACGAAGATATTCTTACTTATAAAACTCCTTATACTGGTCCGAATCAAGTATGTGTTTCCAATGGTACAAAATTGCATATTTCTCATGTTGTTCATGTAAAGCTAATCACAAATGGTCGCCCGGTACATCTCAACTATGTTTATCATGTCTCACATATTAAGTACAATTTATTATCTATTCAAAATCTATGTGCGGATAATGCATGTCAAGTGATTTTTAATAAAAATTCTTTTTCTGTTAAGGACAATCAAACGGGGAAACTTCTTTTTCATGCAACCAACAAAGACCATGTTTACCCTTTTAATGCTTTTCAAGCCCAAGTTGTACCTAGTCCGATTTGGCACAAGCGTCTCGGGCATTGTGATGATAGAATTCTTTGTTTACTTAGGCAAAATAAATTAATTTCTAGTTCCTCCTCTTTTAATCATGGTTGTGACAGTGCCCACAAGGGTGATATAATTAGTAACACTATACTAATTCTTGGCCTAGTGACAGTGTCCACTAGGGTTGGGATCGATTCGGTTCCTATGCAAAATAGATAGAACCGTTTGAAAAATTTAAAATCTTAATAACAATTCGATTCTTATAAATTCTTGTAGAACTGATATGAACTGATATGACAATAGTGATAATAATAATACTAATAATAAACATAATGATAATAATAGTAGTAATAGTAATAATAGTAGTAGTAACATCAGCAACGACATGTAAATAGGTCAAGAGTAATATTTTTGTGTAAATCTTCACTACATCTTTGCCCCTCATTCCCTTATTCATAGTTGTTTTAATGTCATTACTTCAATCACCTAATATCACCACTTAATATCACTACCCTCTAAAACGAGTTCCATCCTCTCGTAGGAACAACTACGATGACGCCATGTTCTTCAACATGTCTCATGATGAGCGTACGTTTAAAGAAAATTTTGGATATGTTATAGCTTCAGTAGAAGAAGAGGATGATGATTACGATAACCCCAAAGAGAACGATGTGTATTCCACGTATACTGAGTCGTCGGAGGAAAGGGGCAGAAGAAGGATGAAGAAGGAGAGGGACTCGTCGTGTGATGAGTATTGGCATTATGATGAGAAGGTAGAGGAGGAGAATGTGGAGGAGGAGGGAGGAAGGGAGGAGGATTACATCGTAGACACAAACTCCCAGTTTAAATGTGAAAGTTGTGAAACTTATTTCGGATACGGCGAGCGGGTAACAAGGTGCCTGGATTGTGACTGTGCTTGGGAGATCAGCTGCCACCAGGAGTATAGCAGAACCAGTGGAAAGTCATTATGCTCGTGTATTGACTAGATGAATAGAGATGGTACAAGTCAGCAGTTGTGGCAGATTGTGAGATCATATGATCATCGTGTAATGGGCGCCATGGATGGACAAGAATGTCGAGTACTCTTATTGCACATTTGTGGGATTCAAAATCTATCGAGATGAAGGAGACGAAGATCACGCCTGCAGATGTTACAGAGACTCTCATGCCCAAATCCAGTAAGGATATCTATGTCTCGGCCCAGCCTGCCCTCCTACATTTGATTGAGGCTCTCCAACAAAAAATGTCATGGCCGCCTTCGTCACTGGTATCTAAAACTAGTAGTAGTTTATTACGTACTTAATTGTAGTTTAATATCTAGTTGAGATTTGAGAATGCTAATTATCCATTGAAATCAATTTTTATTGAATTCACAATTTTGACACAATATTGCACACATTTTTTAGCAAAAAAAAAACATAACGAAGATTAACCTAGAAAACAAAGATTTTTTTACGTTAATGCATTGGGGAAAGGAAAGTATTAATGAGTAAACTAGT
Organism: Cuscuta europaea; assembly: GCA_945859875.1. NCBI lineage: Eukaryota > Viridiplantae > Streptophyta > Magnoliopsida > Solanales > Convolvulaceae > Cuscuta > Cuscuta europaea. Next base: position 4,323,818 of record CAMAPE010000019.1, on the reverse strand, counting down.
GAGTTTTTATGATATTTTGTATTTTGAGAAATTAACACACCAAGAAAATAGTGGAAAGCATTGAAAAAATATATATCACCAAGAGCTCTTTAGTTATACTTGAAATTGTTTTACAAGAAGAAGCTCTGATACCATCCTATTTAATAAACTAACACAAACATAACTGAATTAGAATCTATAATTCACCGTGACCATTACCTTATTTATAGTTGCGTTAGAGTCATTACTTCAATCACCTAATATCACTACTTCATATCACTGCCCTCTAAAATGAGTTCCTCTCATAGGAACAACTACGATGACGCCATGTTTAAAGAAAATTTTGGAAATCTTGCAGCTTTAGTAGAAGAAGAGGATGATGATTATGATAAACCCAAAGGGAGTGATGGGTATTCCATTATACTGAGTCGTCGGAGGACGGGGGCAGAAGAAGGATGAAGAAGGAGAGGGACTCGTCGTGTGATGAGTATTGGCATTATGATGAGAAGGTAGAGGAGGATGAGGAAGAAGGAGGGAGGAGGAGGATTACATCATAGACACAAACTCCCAGTTTAAATGTGAAAGTTGCGAAACTTATATCGGATACGGCGAGCGAGTAACAAGGTGCCTGGATTGTGCCCGTGCTTGGGAGGTCAGCTGCCACCGGGAGTATAGCAGAACCGGTGGAAAGTCATTCTGCTCGTGTATTAACCAAATGAATAGAGATGGTACAAGTCAGCAGTTGTGACACATTGTGAGATCATGTGGTCGTCGTGTAATGTGCGCCATGAATGGACAAGAATATTGAGTTCTCTAATTGCACATTTGTGGGATTCAAAATTCTAGCGAGATGAAGGAGACGAAAATCACGCCTGCAGATGTTACAAAGACTCTCATGGCCAAATCCAGTAAGGATATCTATGTCTCAGCCTAGCTTGTCCTGCAACATTTGATTGAGACTCTCCAACAAAAAATTACATGACCGCCTCCATCACTCGTATCTAAAACTAGTAGTAGTTTATTACGTACTTCGTTGTAGTTTAATATTCAGTTGAGATTTGAGAATGCTAATTATCCATTGGAATAATTTTTTATTGAGTTCACAATCTTGACACAATATTGCACACATTTTTTAGCATAAAAAACATAACGAAGATTAACCTAAAAAAACTACGATTGATACTTTCCCGTTTACTAACAGAGATATTTTCCCGTTTTCTACTTCTGTTTTTCGTTTTTCAATTTTCTGTTTTTATTTTTCAGTTTTTCTATCTCGAGTTTTCTGTTTCTATTTTCTAGTTTTCCATTTTCAAATCTGAAAATATGTTCATCAATTTTTTCACCCAGTTCTGTGATCATCCAGAAGACTGACACGTTTACTTCAAAGGTTACTAGACGGTGCTTATTAAGACTCGCGTCAATAAGCGACACATAAAATAAACAATGTTAAAAAATCATGTTTACTTCAAAAGGTTTAAAATACCGTTTAACATTAAAATGTCCAAAATAACCCTATACATATACAGACACCCAAACATTCATGAACACAAATATATACTATAATATGCGGGGTCGATCATCTCGTACGTGTACCCATACCCCTAACCCATACCCTGCCGTTATACCTCGTACCCCCACCCTACACCCTACAACCAATTCCACACCCTTGACCCCTACCCATACCCTTACCACGATCTTACACTCTACCCATACTCCCCTAAAACTATTCATACCCACCCATACCTACTCATAGGGGTCGGGGTAGGGAAGGAAGGTATGGGTGGGGGTGGGGTGGCAAGGTCTAGGGGTATGGGGTTGGGTGGGGCAGTGGGTGGGTTAGGGTGGTGGTTAGGGGTAAGGGTGGAGGTAGTGAGTAGGGTTGGGCTTGGGGTAAGGTAGGGGTAGGGTAGGGAGTTGGGATAGGATGGCGGTAGGGTGGGGCAGAGGTAGGGGAAGGGGTGGGGTGGGGGTATGATGGTGGGGGGGGGGGGTAGGATGGTGGTACGAGCGTGGGAGTAGGATGGCGGTAGGGTGGGGCCGAGGTAGGGGGCTTGTGGGAAGGGGTAAGGTAGGGGTAAGGGGTAATATACATGGTGGGGGTAGGGTAGGGTGGGTCGGAGTGGGGTTGTGGTGGTAGGGGGTGGCGGTAGGGTAGGGTGGATCAGGGTGGGACCGAGGTAAGGGCATGTGGTAGGGGGTGGTGGTAGGGTCATTGTAGGTAAAAGGGGTATGCGGGGTGGGGGTTGGGTGGGTAGGGTAGGGTAGGGGTAAGGGGCAAGGTACGAGGATGGATGTACTAGAATATAATCGACATCGGAGCGGGACCGGACCCAGCACTAGGTGTAAGTATGCAAATTCATTGCAACGGTCTGTATCATCTGCATTTTCCAAATTTGGAAAACTAGTAAAAGTCACTTCTCCAAATCATCAAGGAAAAGAGAGACATGTCTCATTTTTTTCGTTTTGCAAAACGGTTTGGTAAACGCGTTTTTCTGTTTTCCTTTCTCCAGTTTTCCAGCAATTTTCTTTGGTAAACACGTTTCCTGTTTTCTGTTTTTTAGTTTTCCAGTTTTCTGGAAAACTGAAAAATATCTTTGTTAGTAAACAGGCCCTAAGATTTTTTTACATTAATGCATTGAGGAAATGAAAGTATTAATGAGTAAACTTGTGAGTTTTTATGATATTTTGTATTTTGTGAAATAAACACATCAAGACAATAGTGGAAAGCCTTGGAAAAATATATATCACCAAGAGCTCTTTAGTTATACTTGAAATTGTTTTACAAGAAGAAGCATTGATACCATCCTATTTAATAAACTAACACAAACATAACTAAATTAGAATCTATAATTCACTGTGAACATTACCTTATTTATAGTTGCGTTAGTCTCATTACTTCAATCAACTAATATCACTACTTCATATCACTATTCTCTAAAATGAGTTCCTCTCGTATGAACAACTACGATGATGCCATGGTCTTCAACACGTCTAATGATGAGCGTACGTTTAAAGAAAATTTTGGAAATCTTGTAGCTTTAGTAGATAAGGAGGATGATGATTACGATAACCCCAAAGGGAACGATGGGTATTCCACGTTTACCGAGTCGTCAGAGGACGGGGGTAGAAGAAGGATGAAGAAGGAGAGAGGAACGATTCATAGTTTGGTTCTTGTCATTTAACGATTCATAGTTTTAAAAGAAAATCTTACAAATTATCGTTAAATTTGTGCCTAAAAAATTCAAAGTTTGAAATTACAAGAAATACAAATATGCTTACCATTATTTCCAACCTTTAAAATTGAGTTTATAACATAAATACATAGCAAATTGAAAAGTTTAGTAAATAAAACAAAACAACATATTCACTACAATCAGTAATTATGATTTTGAATCAGAAACGTAATAAGTCAGCAAAAAAGTTCATTCTCCCAAGGGTCACGAGCAGAGCACTCAATTCCGATCATCTAGGCCTCTAATAAGAAGTCTAAGAGCCTTAGAGGAACTCGCAAAAATAAATAATAATGTTAAGTATTTAGATAACTAAACTAGAATAGTTAGTGTAATATAAAAAACAACTAAGTAAATATACATTAATATATATATATATATATATATATATATATATATATATATATATATATATATATATATGAAATATATAATTTTTTTAATTATTATATATAACGGTTCCATAACGGTTCCGTGTACATATTTTTTTCAGCAATCGAGAACCAAACTGCTAAGAAGAAACAACGATCGAACCATTACTAAATAACTAATAAATGTTGGAACCAAACCACATCGGATCATAACGATTCGGTTCGATTGTATTCTCTGAACCTTCCCAACAGTGTTACAACAGTGTGTCAACAATTGCGCATGATGGGTATAACCCTTCATCACTAGTACCCACAATAACGTCCATGTAGTACCTTCTTTGTAATGCTTAGATCTGTCGCCACCAGTGCAACCTGTCCAATCATCAATCCATCATGGGATCCATCATCAATGAACTTTCAAGAGCACATTTCTTTACATTTTAGTCACTCCTTTTTGTCATAAGCAAGTGTTGGTCAAGGTCTTTATCTGCATGGACAGTTTTTCTGTCACTATTTGTCTATTTCTAACACAGAAATCCATTACTACTTGTTTTTAATCCATTACTACAAAACAAAATTGAAAATGTTTACATATCAACAACAACAACAACAAAAGTATTACTCTAGTCTTGCAATGGCTCACACTTACGGTGAGCTAAAGGGAAGTTGAATGTATTCAGTCGTATTATGTACTAAAGCATAAAGAGATCGTTTTTAAATGATTCATGATGAAAATCACGTCGAAAATTGAATGGTCTGACTACTGTTTTATAACCAAAACGCGTAGACAGAGGCGGATCTTCGTAGGGGCTAGGGTGGGCTCTAGCACAACTCAACCCCATTTTTTTTATAATTATAGGTATAAATTTATATAAAAAAATGGTGTTCATTCCAGACAAAAAATAAAAATAAAAAAACTCAATTAATTGAAAGTCTTGATTAATTTAAAATATAATCCATAATTTTAGTCCTTGTAATTTTTAGTTCATCATAATTTCATATACAATTGAAGATTATAGAATAATTTTAAGTACAAAAGTTTGACGTGTTAATCGTCGAATATTATTATACATACTATCTCCGTACCAAATTGATTTGCAAAGTCAATTTTTTGGTAAAACAATTTCATTTTATTCACTTAATTAGGATATAAAATTTTAATTATATTCTAATTTGAATTGTGCAATTTTATAGAGATTTGAATTTAGTTTGTGATTATATATATATTAATTACTAAAAAGTGAATTAATTATCAATGGAGAGGATTTAACTTTACTATTGATTGACAAAAAATGTTTACTTTTTAAAATAATTTGGGGCGGAGTGAGTATGAAATTACTATTAGCATGCTACATCAAAACAATGAAATGAATATTAACCTATTACAAAATGGAGCTTTATTTTGGCTTTATAGATTTTCGGTGTTCGATTTGAACGCTCGATAAACGCGTCTGAATGTAGAAGTTTTGACTATGCTCATTAAAAGATTAATGTTCGAATTATTGAATTAGTACTCAAATCTTTAATAATCTATCATTAATAAATTTATAAAATTGCGCTAAGAATGTTTATAAGTGAATATATAATTTATTCTATCGTATAATTTATTCCTATAACTTATAAGTGAACGATAGGCTCAAGTCCGGATCGAACCAATCATCATTACGGTGGAACTCAGCTTGAATAACTATTTGAACAGGAAATCTAGTCTGTACTCGAGTTCAAAGCTGGTTAAGCTAGGGTCATTAAATTGGATTCGAAATCAAGGATGAATTTGAGTAGTTCGAAAAAGTTCATTTCATTAACAACCCTAAGCTAAATCTTGAATGCGTAGTTGCAATTTTTTACTGCTTAGCCCATCCCACCTATCATTTGTGGATCCGCTCCTGAGCGTAGACAGTATAATTAATGTGTCATTTTGCTTTAGTCCATCAATATCTCAAACCAAAAATAGTGAATCTTTGGTTCCATTTCAAACGATGTCATGATGAAAGATATTTACAAATCAACCAAATAACAAAAATTACAAAGTGGAATTAAAGAAGTGTATATAAAAGTGAATAGAAGCATCTTTGGTATCAATCTACACAATAGTATATCATATTATGTTTGTATCGATATACTATCGTTTATTTTGAGTATAACGCTGAAAATTTTATACTATTCACATGCTAACTACATTTTATTTATAATGTATAAAAATTATTATTTTTTGAAAAATATTATTGCAACTAAAAAAGAACGGGTGAAGTATACACTTTATCCTTTTTCGTAAGGAACCTTCTACTTTAATTTGACTTATACAAATATTTATTCACTAGACTAATGACATGTGTGTTGCACGAGAAACATTCAAAGACTCAGGGAGTGTTTGCAAACGCTAAAACAAGCGCTTCTCGGCTTTTAGTTTTAAAAATCTAAAATTAATGCTTTCAAATGATAACTTTTACTTAAAAAAACGCTTCTCGATATTTAGCTGAAAAGTTCTTTTTACTTTTTCTATGACACAAAAAACACATATTATACCAAACACTACTAACTTTTACTTTTCAAAATCACTTTTTTCTTAACTCGTACCGGGCCGGGAGGTGAGTACCAGGATGGTATGGATATGCAAAGTTTGCAAATAAAAATGTGATTTTTAAAATCATTTACAATAAATAAAACTGAAAAATGATTTTTTATCATGCTACATCAATACTGATACACAAAATAAACTAAAAATGATTTTTTTATATACTACCTTACAAATCAAAAGGTAGGGGTGAGATCATTTCAGTTTTTTGAAAGAAAATTAGAAATCATCTATGGAACTATTAATGCAATATCAGTCCGTTTTCTATGATTTCTTTTTGAAAAGCTGAATATGCGAACATATTGTATCATTTTGTTGTCATTCTTGTAAGTGATCAAGTAACCATTAAGAATTAAAAAAATATTTAACCATTACCATGCTTCATCGTTAAACCTCTAACACAGAAAAACATAATACGGAGTATCAAATTACTAAATATTTAATTATAAATAAGTAAACAAATTTTAGCAAGTTAAAAAATGAAAAGAAAACAATTATTAAGAATAAAACCTCTATTTCACGTATACTCGTAAGTCATACCACAATATCAACGAATGGAACAATTAGGCAAAGATTATTATGTAACTTTTATATGACATTCAACCATACTGAATTACTGAGACCCAGATTGTGAGTCGATTTCTAATTTTAAGTTTTCTAATTAATATAAATAAATCTGAATGCTTAGACATGATTTAGTTATGCATTACTAGATCAATTACGTTTGTTTCATATTATTTTATATAATCATGTAGTTGAACGCTCACGATGATTTGACTTATGAATATTATTTAAATAAAATTTTAATAAAATTTATGTTTTCTGTAAAATTGATCCATGTATTTGAAATTTCACAAATTAAAAAATCTACCACAATATAATATATATGCATATATTATATTAATAATTAGTTAATTAATATAATATTAATGGGTTCATTTTAATAATGAGCTAATTCCCTAAATGGGACTAAAATAGAAGATAATTGCCCAAATAGGTCTTCTTTTCGAAATTATGTTTCATAGGACTTAAAACCACCTTCTTGTACAATTATGCCCTTAATGAAATTTTATATCAATAATTAAATATGTAAAAAATGAAAATTGCTAAAACCCTAAAAATTTCAATGCTTGCAATTGGACTGCCACCATCGTCACCCCTGTTGCCGACATCGCCTCATGCTGCCGTCGTCCTCGTCGGAGAGGTCTACTGTTTCACCCCCACCAACGCCGCCATACGTCGCCTCCTCACCGGTGCCACCATCCATCACCGCCGGGTGGCGTCGCCCAACCAACGATGCAATCCGTCCCTATCACCATCATTTGTCATCTCTGGTGCACCACTGCTAGCTCCACCTCCAAGCACCGTCATCGTCATCGTCACAACCTTGACGCTATACATCTGCCATTAGTTTGACAGATTTAGTATTGAAGAGAATTTAAAATCTGCCATGAATAGGATTTTTCATATCTCCCATAAAATTGGCAAATTGATGTTGGAAGCTTAATACAAAAATGTCATAAATTTGGCAAAAATATGAAGTCAATATTCCCAAATTCAAATTTTTTAAAATGAAATAAGCACTTTAACACTATCAAAAATTAAAAATACAAAGCTATTGACAAAAAATAGAAGATTTGATTTACACAAAAACGTTTTTGCCATAATATGACTGTCAGTGTACACATTTCTGCCATAAACTTGGCAAAATCTGAAACCATCATCCAAACTTTTGGAAAATCAGAACTATTAAAAAACTAAGAAATCAGAAATCTAAAAATACAATAAATTCAAAATAGAATTCCTAAATTTGGCAAAATCATTGTCAAATTCCAGAAAAACAGAAGAATATGAGGAAAATCAGAAAAATTCAAGGTCAAATCTCAGAAAAATAGAGAAATAGGAGGAGGAGGAGGAGTAGATCGGAGAAGTGAAGAAAAGGAAGAAGGAGTAGGAAGAGGAGGAGGAAGAAGAGAAGAAACCTGTGATGGCATGTGGTGGAGTGGGTTTGATGGCAGGGGCATGAAGCGGGATGGTTAGCGGCGGCGTACGTGGCTGCGTGCAGAGAGAAGGCCGTAGGGAGAAGTCGTTCGATTTCTATGCGCAGGAAGATAACCGATTGATGTGTGCAAGAAAGAGAAGGGGATAAGATAGAAATATACAGAGTTGAATTCTAGGGATTAATTAGAAGAAGGGTATTAATGGTATGTAATTTTACTATGTTTTCAAATAAGACTAATATAATCCTATTTAAAGAATAAAAAACTTAAGGTCCTATTAATGAATTTTTATAATGTTTTAGTCCTACTTAGGACAATTACTATTTAATAATTAGAGGCCCTATACACTTTGTGTTTGTCTAGACTGATAAATGGTCGGCCCTGTAGGATTTTGGAAACTTGAATGGGGGGTGGGGAGTATATATAATTAAATAAACAATTTCGGTACGAAGGCCAAATTTTTACCGCTCTCGTTGAATCTGGACTCGGGGGAGAACAAATGGCAGGACAATGATTGATGATGAATGCATGTTACACGGTATACACCAGACCTGTACAATCTAGCAATAGCTTTGCTCTATACGTTTGCTGACCAAAACTCTGAAATTTCCATTGCCACAACTCATAATCATACAAAACTCTTTTTCTCCCATCTTCAGCTTACTCCCCGTTCTGCGGCGGACTCATCTAAGGCCACCTGTTTCTGTCTTTTTGCGGGAACATAAAAAGATCCGAAGTTCTAGTAAGTTTTGGGGATTCGAATCCAGGTTTTGTTGCTCTAAACTTCTTTCCCGGGACTTATTCGGGAATATTCCTGAACGGGATTTCTTCACAAGTCGCAACTCTTTCTCCTTCACCTCTGTTTGTTGATGCTCATCTGGTACCTCCTTAACGTTTTGGTATGGTTCATCGCTTTCCCCCAGTGCCTCTGGGTTCTTGGTAATGTGTATATATAATTGCCTATATGCGAGGCTGCGAGAGCATCTGTTCTGAGCCAATGCCCCCCTCCCCCAACCAATTTGCTGGGTTGTGATTGTGATATAACTATGCTGCCTATTTGGGATAATGAATTATGATTTGGACCACAATTTTAAGTGTCTGTCTTATAGTTATAACCTGAATCGCCTTTATTGCATATTTTGACTTGTTTTTTTTACCCTGAAAAATGGGATGTCTGAAATTATGTCTCGGTTGTTTTGTTTTATTATATCTAGGTTCTGTGATTTTTTCCTCAAATCCAGTAAAAGATGGTGGCTTTTGGGAAGAAGCTGAAGGAAAGACAAATCCAAGAATGGCAAGGGTATGCTTGGTTTAAATATGTTTGTGTAGAAGACTATATTGTTGGCATCCTTAATTCTTTTTCATCCTGTTTGTGAAAGAAAAAACCCATCCTTGTATGTGAGCTTGATGAACAATCGATGTATATACTTTGTAGATATTATATCAATTACAAGGTAATGAAGAAAAGGGTTAGACAGTATGCTGACCAAATTGAAGCTCGGGCATTGGATCGTCGACATGTTCTCAAGGATTTCTCAAGAATGCTAGACAACCAGGTTCGTTACGATTGGCTTGAAAGATGAGTAGTATATCTTGATGCTCTTTGCTTGGCTTGTTGTTGTTTGGAATCAGAAGTTTTTGGTGTGTCAATTTAACTTTATTAAATGCAGGAATTTCACTTGATCTGTTGTACTCGTTCAACAGATTCATGTTGTTCCTTCAAGATTTCTGGTGATTTTACTTGAAGGAAATAAAGGGTCGCTGTTACATTGCTATTATGCAAAATATCTATATTTAGGCTTTGCTTGTATCAATAGAATAAGTAGTAGCTTTTGACTCTCTTTTTGTGTGTGGCTGAAAGAGGAGTACCGAATGCTTTTCTTTTTGGGAAATTCAGTATAATAATATTCAGTCATTTCTGCTAAATGGCCTTACTTGACCGACCCTTAGTATACATAATGTCAAGATTATGATTAATTTGATGTTATAAATTTCTGGCTTTTCTACTATGGTTAGAATATTTATTTTATTGTGATTGATTACAATAAAAATATTTTCATCGTTTGTCTGCGCTTCTTTGTTATGAAGCAGTAGTCAATCCATGCAATTTTCGACGCAATTTTCACTATGGGTCATCCGGAAACTGTCTCCCTGTGCAAGCACAGGGTTAAGACTGCGTACATTCGACCTCCCTTTTCCCACAGTAGGTGGGAGCCTTTGTGGCACTGGGGTAATGATGATGATGATTGATTACAATAAAATAAAGAGTATTTTGATTCACTCTGTGTATGCTGCAGTTGTGTCAATTACTCATTTTAGTTACGGGTTGCTGCATCCAGTTTGAATAATCAATCTGTTGGTTGTTCGTGCAGATTGAAAAGATTGTGCTTTTTCTGCTGGAACAACAAGGAGCACTTGCAGGAAGGATAGCTGAACTCAATGAACGGCAAGACACTCTTCAAGAGCAGCCTGAAATATCCAAAATAAGTGAGCTCAGGGAAGCTTATAGGGAAGTGGGCCGTGATCTTCTAAAGCTCCTTTTCTTTGTTGAAATAAATGCCGTTGGACTTCGGAAAATACTTAAGAAGTTCGACAAACGCTTTGGCTATAAATTTACTAATTACTACGTCAAAACACGGGCTAATCATCCATATTCCCAACTTCGGCAAGTTTTCAAGCATGTGGTAAGATGCTAACTCATATACCTAAATTTCAACTTCCTGCCTCTCCTTATATATATATATATATCTCAGATATTGTTTATATCATTAATAATATACATTGTACAGCAGATATGTTCTTTAGGCAGTGTGGGTTAGCTTTATTAGTTCCCATCTTTAACAGTTTTGAAGCTCAAATTTAAATAAGCTCAACCTTTCCAATAACATATTAGAGCTAGAGAATGAGTCTTAACTTTGAAACCTAGATGATAAAGTTAGCAGATTCATCTTATGTATGGGATAATAACCTGATGTAGGATATTTTACCCGTTTGGACAATAAGTCGACTGTGATACCTTTTTAAAGTCGAAGAACTGTCTCTTCTATAAACTCAAGCTTGTAGGTCGGTTCCAATTCATATTATGTACATATAATCTTCAACAACTATTACTGAATTTAGATGCACTTGTAGGGATTAGGAGCAGTGGTTGGAGCAATATCCCGTAATCTTGCAGAACTTCAAGACCGTCAGGGAAGCTACTTATCTATTTATGACCAGCCCTCACTTCCCCTCCAGGTATTCTTCTGTCTTTGTTATTAGACTACTTGAACACTCTACTCCTATTTGTGTATTTATTTTACATTCTGACTTTTCATACTTAGCACTCTGTTTTCGTCATCTGTTGTTGGAAAAATAAATCTCTTTATAATCATTATAACAGTAATCATAGTAATGCTAGTAATAACTATAATACTAAAAATATTAATTATTTTATTTATTTATTATTCTTAGAGTCTTTATTCTTGTTAACCATAGCCTTTTTTGTGGCAATGGTTAAGCAGTTATCAGGAAAAGCGTAATCTTCCTGATTTTTAGAGTACTAAATTTTTAAATGATCTCTAAATAAATTTAATGGGCGGTGCATGCTAAAGATCATCTTTCATTCTCTAAATCTAATGCACTACCTATAAATATTGCCTTTGCTCCTTGAACTTGAAAGCCACCAAATAATTCCTTATTATTAATCATTATCCATAGCCCAAAGGGACGTTCTTTTAATTTGCCTTTATTATTATTGTTGTTATTATTAATACTACTTTTTCCCTCATGGATTCTAAAATTTTCTGGTAATCTATTTTTTGGTTCGTCTGCAGGATTCTGTTGTGGACTCGATAAAAGCAGCGACAGACAGATTAAGTCATTCAACAAACTTCCTAAGTTTTTTAGGACAACATGCACTTATAATGCAACAAGAAGAATTACCTAGCCCCATTGAAGAAGATGCAGATGATCGAAGATACCATTTTATGTCACTCATGTTGAACCTGGCAAACACTTTCCTTTATATGGTAAATACATACATAATTGTTCCAACAGCGGATGACTATTCTATGAGTCTTGGTGCTGCAGCTACGGTTTGTGGTATTGTGATTGGGTCAATGGCGGTTGCACAAGTTTTCTCATCGGTGTATTTCAGTGCCTGGTCAAACAGGTCTTATTTCAGACCATTGGTGTTTAGCAGTGTAGCTCTTTGTCTAGGCAATATCATGTATGCTTTGGCCTATGACCTGAAATCATTAACGGTTCTACTTTTAGGTAGATTGTTCTGCGGGTAATCTCTCTCTCTCTCTCTCTCTCTTGTGTAAAACAGTGTGTTTGTGCTTCTCCTTTTTTTCTTCTTATGCTTAATGCGTACCAATGGAGTATCCTGAAATTATTTTCAAAGGGGTCAAATATACCTTAATATTGATAGATATCTAAATTTACTAATGTGGGGGGGAAGGGGGGGGGGGGGGGGGGCGTACTTGTAAAAACATTTGTAAAAAATATCTTGTGGCTTCTTACAAATAGTGTTTTCTTAACTTGAGGAGGGCCTGTGCTCATACAATCCCCTATTTTTCAAGCATACTATAAGTCTATAATACCTCATTTTTCTCTCGTGATTTTTTTCATGCTAGTGCAAAGCACTTAGGGCCTGTTTGCATGGAGAGTATTATAGGGGACAGATTTTCATGGCCGAGTCTATATACTTGATATATTATTTTAGATTTAAAAAAAGCAAAGGTTAACATAATAATATCTGATCGTGTAACATTTTAATCATCTTTTATTCATTTTAGGGTATCCTGTTTATCATAAAATAGACTAATCCTCTATACCTCTAAAGTCTCTCTCCAACATCTCCATCAAATAGACCTTTTGAACAACTGTTTCCCAATTCAAAAATGATGTTTCTTTCTCTGTGTTGTGTTTTCCTTTTGCCTTTTATTCCAAGTTCATTTAATCTTTTTCATGTATGAGGCTAATAGCATAATTTGACAGAGCTTTTGGGCGGTCTTGCCATTTTCAATTGCAGTTTAGGTTCTGCTAGAGCGGTGAACCGAAGGTATATTAGTGACTGTGTGCCACTTAAAATCCGAATGCAGGCTTCAGCTGGTTTTGTCAGTGCTAGTGCACTTGGAATGGCTTGTGGACCTGCACTTGCCGGTCTACTTCAAGGTGATTTTAAAGTCTACAAGCTAACATTGAACAAAGAAACTTTACCTGGCTGGATTATGGCATTGGCATGGTTAATGTATCTGGCGTGGTTATGGATCTCATTTAGAGAACCTGTTCAAGAGATTGAAGAGATCAACGTTCCACATGAATCTAATCCGGGTATATATGTTCACTAATCTTTGCCTTTTTATTTGTTCTCATATACTCCCATCCTGTTACATGTAAAATGTAATTGTATTCTTTACCTCAATTTATCAGATCTCTAATTTGAATGGTACAATTTAGTTACCCAAATTACGACTTAAGAAAAGCCTCCTATTGCACCAGAGTCCTTTTATTTTTAAAAAAAGCTCTTAAAAATTGGCATGCCAAACATACAACTAGAAGCTTTCAAAGACTTTTTAAAAAGTACAAAAGCTAGAAGGTAGGGACTTCTGCCTACCAAACATGCACTTGAACTTTCAGTGGGTTTGTGAATAAATAGTCAATGTTTTGAAAGAGATAGGTCTAAATTGCCAAAGCAATTCCAACATGTTAAAGTTTTCAACCCCTTTAGTTCCATGACCAATTTACGTAATCCTTGTACAAGTTATTAGTTTTGGTCTCTTATGATTCCCCAATTTATCTTTCCTTCATCTTCTAGGATTGGTATTTTAAATAAACAGATATGAATTGCCAAAAATAATTCCAACATGACTTTTTTTGCAAGGCCTATAGTTATGGAGACCAAAATGCATTTTACTCGGGAATTCTTAATTCTGGGGCCTTAAAACTCACAATTCAACTTCTGTGGGGCACTTGGTAAAAATTCAGGACTTCTAATCTTATCGTGAATTCAATGTTAAAATTGTAGTGGTAGATAACAATGGGCTGCTTGAGAAGGGCCTTGCTCAACCACTGCTTATAAAATCTGAAGGACAAGATGAAGATGGTGATGGCGAACAAGAATGTGATGAAAGTGAAGAAGCTCCTGAGGAGTCTCGTTTACCTGCCAACTCAATTGGATCAGCATACAGATTACTTACTCCATCCGTGAAGGTACATTTTGTGCTATTACTATACGGGTAGATATAATAACAACAACAACAACAACAACAATAGTTCGTATTATCATTATCATTATTAACTTTTAATTCAAAGTTTGAGTACTGCGATGTGTCCAGAATCAGTAAAATGAATAAATAAAGTTATAAATATAGCTAGAAAAAATGATTCCCAGTCGTTGTGAATCACTGACTCGAAATAGTTTCATTTACAATGTTACATGAAGTCATGGATGATGATAGAAACATGCTTCAATTTCAGGTTCAGCTGTTGATATACTTTATGCTGAAATATGCTATGGAGATTTTACTATCGGAATCAAGTGTTATCACGACATATTACTTTCAGTGGTCAACCGGAACTGTGGCAATTTTCCTAGCATGTCTTGGTTTAACTGTTCTTCCAGTAAATATAGTTGTGGGAAGCTACATAAGTAACATGTTCCAGGACAGGTAAATATTTGTTCTTGATAATGGAAGTTTCTATCACTTATTTTCCACCATCCTCTGTTAATTTCCCACAACATCTGAGATCGTAATATTTGTAGTTTCACAAAACAACAAATATGGTTTTCATTTTTGTCATGTATGCAGGCAAATTTTGTTGGCTTCTGAAATTATGGTTTTCTTGGGCATACTCTTAAGCTTTCAAGTAATGGTCCCATATTCAGTGCCGCAGTATGTCATATCTGGGTTGATCATGTTTGTATCTGCTGAGGTGTTGGAAGGTAAAATTTTAATGTTTTCTGTTTCTTCCAATTGAACTTATTCTCATTGAACATGCAAAAAAGCCAAAAAGTAGTATTTTCTCGTCTTGGAGGGAGTCACACAGCTAAAAGAAAATATATGCTGCTAAAATAGCCTAAATCTTGAATGAGGCGATGGTCAGGGCGTCTCACAGTTGAAAAAGTAAAAACAATCACATAATGCGTATAAATGAGATATCACAAAACCCACAAAATGCATGAAAATCTTGATTTTGTGGAAAGGTAAAATCTACCCCAGATTTTGGTGCAATTTATTCTGGGTTAAATATTTTCAAATTGGCTTAGCACATAAGGTATTTGGTGTTCTATAAAGCACTAGATGTTATGTTGATAACAGACTGAGGTTCAGCTTTTGGATATTAGCTGTTGGCAGTCAAGCTATGTGCCACTGTCCGGGAAAACAACTCGTGTAAAATGTTTTTTCATGAAAATGTTTTTCTGTTAAACAATTTTGACCATGTATAAATAAATATACGGAGTAATATACTTGTTCCAAAAGGAAGATGACAACTCCAGGAAAAGAGCTCCGTTTTCAAAACAATACGTCACTCTCCACAAAATCCTTGATAACAGAAATAAAGAAAAAGTTTAGAAATATTTTCCGTGAATCTTGTCTCTGGTAAGATATTTTCTTTTAAAAGAAAGAACCTGTGTATTTTAATACTCTATATTAATCAGTTAAAATACATACCTTACGCAAGTTAACGTGTTTGTATTGTAGGTGTGAACTTGTCTCTCCTCTCTCGAGTCATGTCATCTAGGCTTTCCCGAGGCACGTACAACGGTGGCCTCTTGTCGACAGAAGCAGGCACGATTGCTCGAGTAATCGCAGATGGCACTATAACGGCGGCTGGTTATTTGGGACAGAGCAGACTCTTAAATGTCACCCTTCTCCCATCGCTTGTCATTTGCATTGCATCCATTGTTGCCACCTGTTTTACCTACAATTCCTTGTACTGATTCTTTGTCACCTAGTGTTTTAGAACAAACAAGTTATAGTTTCAAACCTCACATACCTATTCTTTTAAGGAACTTCTCTGATTTCAATAATATGGTATTGCCGATTTGTGCTCTGGCTTTCTTAGATGTGTGTGCTCTATATATTCACATTCAGGCAGAAAGTGTCAAATCTTTTAAGCCAAAATTGTTTTCTTCTTCTCATCAATTCCTGTCGCTTATGTTCTCTTTGCAATCTTGACATGGTCAATTCAACTTTATTTCTGAAAAAAATTCTTGCAAGTTGTAGGTTTGTAGCTGCATTCTCACTTTTTATTACAGATGTAGAAAAAACAATTCCCTTTATTAAACATATTTTATTTTTTCAAACAAAAGGGGTAGCACTTTCAGAGTAGTTGTCTACAATTCCCTTTATAGTGTAAAATCAAAGTCAACAGGGTTCTTTGTTATTTTTTAAATATTATTAACATTAATAAAATTAGTAACAAAAACCTTTAATTTTCAGAAGTTTCGCTCCCATCCGAAAGTTGCCTCATCCATGAAATAGTGCGCCGGGGAGATATTCAATTTTAGTGTATGTTGTTTTGCTTTTAACTAATTATGGAAAAAATGAGTGTTCCAATTCATTTTGCACTCGATGAGTTCTCTAGTCGGTAAGAACATAGAAATAACTTATTTTGCCATTATTGCTACTATGATAAACATAGCAACTTTATATTTCCATCATTGTTATTGATGGTCCCGGATAGAGGTAAAAGTCTAGAGGGGAAGAATTGACTTTTAAAGCTTTTTCAATTTTAAAACGTTTCTCCCTCTAAAGAGTTGATATATAATCTTTTGAGAGATTTATAGATGCACAGCGGAAGTCTTTAACCTCTTAGATAAATGGTGTATAACACTTTCTATGATGGATGAAGTTTGGGCTTTATAAGGTGAGCAGTTGGCTTGGAAGTTGGCTAGAAATCAGGGAACTGCTGAAGCAACTGCTAGCGAAATACTCAGTGTATGATGACAGTGCACTCAGAATCTTTCTTAGAGTGGGAAGAGCTTTCTGATGATATAACAAGGTAGATTAATAATCAATCTTAATGAGAGCAGTGGTCTTAGCAGTTGGGTGGTAACCAGGGAACTGCTGAGGCACCTGCTTAAATAAAGGTGAATGTATGGAAAGATTGATTATGTGGTGTTGCTCAGGATGATGTGGGCTTTCTGAAGATGTGTATTAGTCCAAGTAAGTGAGAGTTTTACTGGAGCAGTGGTCTCAGCAGTTGGGTGATAGTGAGGGAACTGCTGAGGCACCTGCTGGGTTACCACTTTGAATTACAGTGATCAGTTTGATCAGACTTCTTGGAGATAGAGTTGTGAAGGTCTGATGAAGTTGAGATGTTCAAAGGAAACACTTTTGCGTGAGCAATGTGCTTAGCAGTTGGGTAGTCACCAGGGGACTGCTGAGGCAACTGCTATGCCTTAAGTAGGATTTCCTGAAATCTAATGGAACAGACTTTATAGTTGTGATATTGTAATGCTCTTGTATCTCAAAGAAAGTGAGTTATTAAGCAGTAGGATAAGCAGTAGGGTCAAATTAAGACTATTGCTTAGGATGCTGCTGGCAAACTACAATATTTTATGAGAAGTGTTCAGTGTGTGCTTTGTTGACTGAAAATAAATCAACACACAGTATATCCTGGTTCAGAGGTGGTGTAATCCTCCTACATCCAGTCCCATTTTATTTCAAATGGATTTCACTAATGTATTAAGCCCAATACACTTAGTGCCAATCTAGCCTTGACAACTCTGGCCTAGATTGAAGGTGTTTCACGAGGAGTACAACACCACTCCAAGCTACTCAATCCTTTAGGTTTTTCTCAATTGATCCAGTGGGGATCAAAAGGTACTCCTGAGTCCTGACCTATCTAACCACACAAAAACCGGGAACAACTGTCCTCCTGAAGTGTTTACAACAATATCTGTTTTGGTTACAAGAAAGTTCTAACCTCCAACTAGGAACTAAACTTCTAGGATTTAGCAATGAACACTTGATACTAAGAAGTTTAGTGAAGCAAGAGTCTAAGCAGAGAGTATAGAATAACACTTTCTCTTTTGCTAGATATTTTGTGAATGCTCAATAGAAGTATCTCTCTACTTAGGATGCTCAAGCTTGGTTAGAAACTTTCGTTTCAGCCTATATTTATAGGCTTCTCCTGTTGATTAATCTCATCCGTTGGTTAGGATGAATTAATCATGTTCGTTGAAGATTGACACGGACGACTTGTACATTCGTCTTCTTGTGCTGGAGCTTTTAATGCGGCGATTCTCTTGTCTTCAATAATCTTTTAGCCCCTGAAACATCTCTTCAAAAATAATGTCATGTGTGCGTCTTCAATGCTCCGGTCCCCAGTACAAATTTAGCATTCAATGCTAGTCAAGTTTTGTCTTCAATCATATACATTCAATGTATATGATTTTCGAGCTTCTTTTTTCGTCAAAACATGTGACATTTAATTAATCTTTGAGCTAAATAATACTTCGTATATGCCGGTAGGATCTAAATATCCTATTAAGGTAAATAAAAATTACCTTATTGCATTTTTACTTTTCCGGTAATATTTCTTTAGTCTCAAAAATTGTACATTTATTTTTGTCACTCAAATTCAAATGCTATTTTATAAGACACAATGTACACGTGCAAAGTATAGTGACATCATCAAAACTATCAAAATTGGGTACTAACAGTTATATATTAAATTCTTCATCAAAAGGAAATGTTAAACATAAAAAAACTTATTGATCGATCTTTGTCAACACAGGTTTACTTAGTTTTATTCAAAATGTTTTTCTAGTACTTTGTGAATTGATTTGATTTCGCCTTTTCTTTTAGAAGAAAAATTACAATAATAAAATCACAATAGAAACGATGACAATAAAAAAAAGTTTCCCAAATAGTTAGTTTAAAGCTAGGATATACGATCAAAGCAATAGCATAAACACGGAAAAATAGCATAATAGATAGTATAATATATGTAATACTTTAATTTCATATCATCACAGTACAATGCTCATATTGAGAAATTTAGAATTCTTGTAACACTCTCACCAAGATTAACAAATTAAACGAAAACATGTTAATTACTAGTAGGTTGATAAAAATAAAAATGAGTAAAAGATTGAGAAATTACCTAAAATAGGACTAAAAACGTTTTTATATTTCAAAATAGGACTGTCATTTTTTATTCCCAAAATATGCATTTTTGAATTTTTGAAACATAGCTGAAGTTGTGTTTGCGCATTGCGCGTCATTGAGTAGTCCAGTTGTATTACAAATGTATTCATTACTATGGTTCCAGCACCGCTTAATTTGTTGCACTGCTGATTTGCTATATACTCCCTCCGATTTCAAAACAAGTTCCACATTTGACTTCACACATATTAAGAAAATAAATTTGACTTTACTGTGGAGTGCACTGTTTGACACTGTTTGAACACTGTTTGGCACTGTTTGACACTGTTTTGATGTAGATAATAAGGAAATGTTTGAAAGTGGAACTTAATTTTGAATCTGCCCGAAAAGGAAAGGTGGAACTTGTTTCAGAAACGGAGGGAGTATTCATTCATGAGGTAATACATAGTAGCAAAGACAAGTAATCGCTAAAAAGAACTTTTTTCACACAGATTTTAGTCTAATTAATGGTATATATACACGTTTCTACTCTAATCATGTGGCCTTCATGTAAAATACTCCGTAATAAAACATTATACACGGTATAAGATTATGAGTTATTCTAATATAAAGTTTGAATAACACTGATAGATTCAGTAAATTTTAAAATTCATTATGTATCTTTGAGATTTTCAATGATTCAATCCGGTCTCGTTATAAAGTTGCAACGAGGCAACGACTATTCGGTATCATATCGTTTCAGAACGGTATGAAACAATATAGTATAATGCCAAACTATTCCATCATATTGATCCGTTCATATGAAATGTTGATAAAAATACAAGAAATTAAAGAACATACTAATGAAATGCTATGAAAGATTTAAAGATTTATATTTTTGAACGGTCGGGTATTTTTCAATTCGGTCTCCCTGTTACAAACGGTACTGTTTCGATTCGGGATAAAAATCTATAGAATCGGTTTGGTTTCTACTTATAGAGCAACTCTAAAGCTTAATTGTTACCCGATCAAACCATGTGTATGTTTGGCACAACTAGCTCAAAAGATACTTTTGTGAGCTTTTTAATAAATGTTAGCTTTTAGTGACTGAAAAGATCTTAAAGAGAAAAGGTGGTAGCTGTTTGGTAAAAAATTGACTGTTTGATTTAGTTCGGTTTGGTATACAAACTGTTAGGACTAATTAATATTAAAAGTCACGGGCTTTTTCAGATGCTACTCCATGTAGCATCTCAAAAAAAGATCTTTTAATTTTTGAAAAATTCTTAAAAATTGTCATGTCAAACATATAACTAGAAGCTTTTAGAAACTTTTTGAACAGTACAAAAGCTAGAAGGTAGAGACTTATGACACATTCGCGATCGATCCACCATTATTTCAAAAGACTCTATAGGTCCATGGTGTTTAATTGTCATTAATTTAAGCTTTAGTCGCTCCAATGAGTAGTTGAAGGTGCTTTGAGGCATTTCATACCTTCCTAAACTGATGCGCTCTCCCATTTTCAACCACACGTTTGTATAGAAACTTGGTACTTCCCCTCGATCCTGGCCTATTCTGTGCTCTCATTTTTACATTTTTGTTCTTTCAAAAATATATAATTTGTGTAATACTAGACTAACCATTCATCATCATTTTCCCGGTGCCCCAAAGACTCTCATCTACGGTGGGGTAAGGGGGTCAGATGTACGCAACCTTACCAATATACTAAAACATGAGACGATTTCCGGATGACCTAAAGTGAAAATCGTGTAGAAAATTGTATGGATTGATTGATGATTCATAACAAAGAAGCGCAAACAACTTAATGAGTCATTTTGCTTTGTTTCATCATATTTCCAAACCAAAAGATAGTAAACTTTTGGCTCCATTCTAAATGATGGAAAAACTTAGACTAATTCAACAATCCAATTCCATTTTTTCTTATTTTATACGGAGTACTAAGTAGAAAAAATGGGAATTTTGAGCAATCATTCAATTATTACTCATGTTGAAATGTAGTTTACGTCTTTTCAATTTTGTGTCATACTCAAAGTTACTAATTAGTTGATAACGTCAAGGACGACATTTACAAGATCTTAGACAATTTATATTGAGGGACTAATCTGTAACTTATTTGAGGTACTAGCAAGTGTATTCTTAAAATTATTTTTATGTAATACGTAGTAACACAAAGATCTTCCCATTTTGACTTTTCACAGTCTTCTAAGTTGAACTTTGACTCTAAATATCTACATATCTATATTTATAAAATTCATAATAAATTAACATTCAAATAATATGTTTTACAATGAGGTATATGAAATAAATTTTTAATCATAACATAATGTGAGTTTTGAATAATTAATGGTCAAAGTTTATAAAGTTTGACAAAAAAGAGTCAAACTGGGAAGATTCTAGAGTTACGGAGGAGGTAGTATAAAATATCATTTGTACTCGTTAAACTTTTATACGGGAGTATATTAATTATTTACCGAGTATAATTATAATAATAGAATAAAACCATACATGGAGTATAATAATTCACAAATTCTACATGCATTCCACACTGCTTCTTTATATGTTCCCTTCCGCTCGTATCCATAGCCTAGAAACCCAAAGAACAACCTTTATACTCTCTATATTGTTGCCGACACACTTGTTGATGACATCAATATAACTCTGCATTTTATGCTAATTACTTATCAATTCCAATCCATAATCCCCTTGAAGCTTTCAGTTCATTAGTTGTTTAATATAAATTCCCAGCTTTAATAATTGTAACTACACAGAAAATCAAGAATAAGTTCTAGCTAGCTGATGATAATAATGGCGTTTGATCTCTCTAATTCGGTCAATGTTGCACTAATCCTTGGATTACTTCTCCTTTTCCATGCCTCCGCTGAAAAAGGTTCTTCTTTTCCTCTTAAATTTTCTTTATTTGTTGCTCAAAAGTACTTTGAAATGTCTCTTTTTCTTATTTTTCGTATTTCCATCCATCAGTATGTAATCAAAGCTTGTTTTCTGTATTATGCGGCAGCTCCGAATTACTCTTTCTTGCGCCCGGCAACGACGGCGCCAGCGGAGTCGCACTATGACTACATCATCATCGGCGGAGGCACCGCCGGGTGCCCGTTGGCGGCGACGCTATCCCAGAACTACAGCGTGCTTCTGCTCGAGCGAGGCGGCTCGCCCTACGGGAATCCGAACATCACCCACATGTCGGCGTTCGGGGCCGCCCTCTCCGACCTGTCGGCGTCTTCGCCGTCGCAGAGGTTCATCTCCGAGGACGGGGTGATAAACGCGCGTGCCCGCGTTCTGGGGGGCGGAAGCTGCCTGAACGCGGGGTTTTACACGCGAGCGGCACCGGATTACGTGAACCGGATGGGGTGGGACGGGCGCGCGGTGAACGAGTCTTATGAGTGGGTGGAGGAGAAGGTGGCGTTTGAGCCGCCGGTGAAGGAGTGGCAGTCGGCGGTGAGGGAGGGGTTGCTGGAGGCAGGGATTGAGCCTTATAATGGGTTTACGTACGACCATATCAACGGAACGAAGGTAGGTGGGACCATATTTAACTCCACCGGCCACCGTCATACGGCGGCTGATCTTCTGGAGTATGCCGACCCTTCTCGCCTTACTGTGCTCTTGCATGCTTCCGTCCACAGAATCTTGTTCACCAACAAAGGTTAGCATTTTATGATCGATAGATAGATGTCCTTTATTACTTCACTACCTTCATGAATACACTTATTTTGATGGAGACCCAAACCACAATGGTGACTTTAAATACTACCTCCATCCCTAAAAATGCTTACCGATTTGGCTTGTCACGCTTATTAAGAAAGTGGAATAAAGTGGAAATGTATGGTTGTGATTTCGTAAGAAAAATGTGAAATGAATGTGAACCACACAAATTGTCCAAAAATGGTAAGTGTAAACAATTTTTTGGAACGACCCAACAAAAAAAGTGAGAAGAATTTTCAGGGACAGAGGAAGTATTTAATAAATAACAGTAATAATATTTCAAAAAAGGCAAATTCTATGCACGTATAGACGGTATAGTGACTAATTACAATATTATAATTGAATAATTTAAATATTAATCAATGGATCAATAAAATATAAGCTGTTTCAAAAAGTAATACTAAAATCAAAGTTATTTACACAAATATACTCCGTAATTAATAGTTGCTACAATGTATTGTCACGATAACCTAAGTTTAAAAATTGAACATAAGTTACTATGATTCCATTATTACTACTTTAGTCATATTTTTGTAAACAATTTTAATTGTAGTCATATACTATGTATATTTAATTATTTCTAAAATATAACATAGACACGATAACTTCATTTATTTGTAAGGTACTACATCTGTTCTTTTTTAATTGCAACATTGGACTTTTTGCACTATTCATATATTCTACTTTGAGTCTTTAACTATATTTTATTAATTAATGTATTATAAATTAAATTTTAATAAAATATTGTTAAATTCTTCTCATTCTAAATTTTCAAAATATGAAATTTTTAAAATTTTTACTAATAAAAAATGAAAGATATTAATGGTAAAACTTGTGGGTTAGTAAACGTGAAATGTTGACTGCTGCAATTAAAAGGGAACAGATGAAGTATTATAGTATGGTCTTTGAAAAAACTATTTATTAATGTAGCCCTAATTATTTATAAATGTAGCCCTATCTTCCCTTCCATCATAAACCTCTAGCTTATTTGCCTCTTACAAATGGTTGAGAAAGAATGGCAAATTTAGTAATGTACCTATTGGTGTATTCATCATTCCTCGACTCCTCTAACTTTACTTACTTACAGATCATGTTCTAATTAATTTATTTCTAGATCTTTTATTTACAGATCACGTTTGTAACTAAATTTTTTATTGCTCAATAAGAACTTTTCAATTGGAACGTAATATTGATGGCAACAAAGTTCTCGCGCGCGGCCGTTAGTTTTTTCAGTGTGATTTTAAGGAAATTACACTATACACAGAAAAGTTATTGGATGTGAACGACATAAACTAGATCAAACTTGATGAGATTAGATCATATTTTATTTCTACGATTACAAGACCAATTCAGATCAAACAAGTCTTAAATTGATCAGATTAGATCAGAAAATTTATGTTCAATTAATAGGATCCTAACTTGTTCCTCCAAAACAACTTCATACATTACAAATTGGTACAAGCAGATGCGAAACTTGCGTGAAATACGGACTATATAAGTAGGAAAAATGCGTGGTGTACACAAAATGTGTACACTTATCTACGGGGGACAGACAAGTGCACACATTGTACACCTAGCAAAACTGTATAAGTAGAAGAGTATGTTGTTTATCCCAAAATGAAATTTACTTCGGCCAAATAAAAAGAAAAAATAGTTAAACTTCTTTCGTTTTGTGGTCCTATTTTGAGGATTTTTAGGTACATTAGGAGTTATCTAATTTTAAATAAAAAATGGAAGGAATTGCAGGAAATTCGAAGATAGTAGCCAATGCAGTGGTGTTCAGAGATGCATTAGGGGTATCACACAGGGCAATCTTAAATAGAGGGGCAATGAATGAGATTATTGTATCAGCTGGTGCATTGGGTAGCCCACAAATATTAATGCTGAGTGGAATAGGTCCAGCCCAGCATCTTAAGGCCCATAATATAAGTGTTGTTTTGGACCAACCCTTGGTTGGGCAAGGAATGTCTGATAACCCCATGAACGCCGTCTACATTCCGTCACCGGTCCCCGTTGAAGTGTCCCTCATTCAGGTCGTCGGGATAACCTCCTTCGGAACTTACATAGAGGCTGCTTCCGGTGAGAACTTCGGTGGTTCTACCACTCATTATGGAATGTTCTCTCCTCAGGTATGATGTGTATACTCATCTACTCCTCTAAAAAGCAACTTACTTTATTCTTTAATAACCAAAAAAGGAAATTACCCAAAATATGAGCAAATGACATTTGGAATTTCAAAAAATAGGGCTTGTATGTTTTTCTTCTCGAAATATGAGTTATTACTGTCATGTATGAAAATTAGTGTCATGATTGAAAAATACTGTCATTAATTATAATAAATACTGTCATGTTAAATGCACTGTACTGCAATTATTTGACAGTCATGACTACAAGATGACGGTAAATACTGCCATGTTAGTCCAATTTCGGGAATAAAAACAAAGTAATCCTATTTTGGAATTTCAAACTTCATTTACTCCTATTGTGGGAAATCTCCCTACTAAAAAGTCTTGTCCTATAAAACACTTCTTAAAACAAATATATTTCTTTTTACACGTTTTGATCATATTTTATAGCTATTCATTCCGAATCATTTGTTCTCGTAAACCAATGAGAATGTTGCTGTTGAATTATTTAAATCTAAATTAAAAATGATATAATAAGTACGATATCTCATTTTTAAAATTGATATCAGAATTGTCACCTTAAAACAATATGAACCAAACAAGACATGAGCATATTAACTCAAATTAACTTAGATCAAACTAGATTTAAATAAATAAAGTATGCACTTTCTTTTTATCTTCTCAAAAATTAATTATAGTGGGTATAATGGAATGCAGATCGGACAGCTGTCGACGGTGCCACCGAAACAGAGAACCCCAGAAGCCATAGCAGAAGCCACTGAAGCGATGAGCAAGCTGGCGCCGCCCGCATTCCAAGGCGGTTTCATCCTAGAGAAGATAATGGGCCCCCTCTCCTCCGGCAACCTCTTACTCCGGACCCTGAGCCCGGACGACAACCCCGCCGTCACCTTCAACTACTTCAAAGAGCCGGAGGACGTACGGCGCTGCGTCGACGGCATCAAAGTCATCGAGTCCGTCGTCGAGTCCAGACCCTTCTCCAAGTTCCGGTACGACAACCTCTCCTGGCAGATCCTCCTCAACATGACTGCCGCCGCGCCGGTCAACCTGCTGCCGAAGCACACCAACGCCTCCGTGTCTCTGGAGCAGTTCTGCAGGGACACGGTGATGACAATCTGGCACTACCATGGAGGATGCCAAGTGGGCCGGGTTGTCGACCCGGATTATAAGGTTGTCGGGGTTAATAATTTGCGAGTGGTGGATGGATCCACGTTTCATTACTCTCCTGGGACCAACCCTCAAGCCACTGTTATGATGCTCGGAAGGTAATTGACTAATCGACTTTTCTTGATAATGGCAAATTACACATTTCACTATACACCTACATTTAGTTTATTAAGGTAAGAGTCAGTTTGGTCCTCAAAGTTGTATAAAAGGGGTCAAATAAGTTCTTATAACGTTCTTACTGTCCGGCCGTCGTCATTTGGGGCAGTTACAGGTGAAATTTTTTGATGAAATTTTTTGATCATCTTATTCATTAAGTCTAGTTTACTCATATTAAATTTCAGCCAAAAAATAAATCGGGAAGACATTCAAATGAAGTCTTGAAGATATTTGCGCTTTTAACTGCGTAGTTATCTTCAAGACTTCATTTGAATGCCTTCCCGGTTTAAGTTTTATCTGAAATTTGGTATGAGTAAACTAGACTTAATGAATAAGATGCTCAAAATTTTTTATCAAAACATTCCACCGGGAATCACCCCAAATGACGACTCCCGGACAATAAGGACGTTATAAGGACTTATTTGACACATTTTATGCAACTTCAAGGACCAAACTGACCCTTACCTCTTTATTAATGTCGTGTCACAAAATTTTATTATAAAAATTTTTTTTTGGCGTCCCTAACTTTTGGCCTGTAACTTTGCAATTTTCCTCCCGTAATTTTTGATTGTTTTCATTATTAATCTCGTAACTTAAGTCACTTGCAAATTTGGTCCTATAACTAATAAATATGAACTATTTAAGGATTTTCCTGTGAAAAGTACATTTTCCGGCGATACCATACCGGAAAAGATGTCACCGGAGTTAGATTTTTATGTCGTAAAGTGTACTTTTATTAGTTACTGGACTAAATTTGTAAGTGATTAAAGTTACTGGGCCAATAACGACAACAGCAAAAAATTACACTACTAAAATTGCATCTCCCTAACAATATCTATAATTTGAGTGAAATTGAAGTTTGCAAAACACAACGTTTTTTTTTTGAATTTTTAGTAATAATCATCAAAAACAACAAGACTAATGCCTTATTTTTTTAAAAAAAATTGGACTCAGCTAACATATGATTGGATTCATGATATCAGAGCCACTTTTTAGTAATAGTCAATCTAGTATATTTAACTGTCTGAGCTATGTGGTTGCAAATGTGTAATTCAAAGAGCGGAGGAAGTATATTTTTCAAAAAATCTTTGAAACGACTTATTTTCAAATTTAGAGCTGATTTGATAACAATGGAATTAATTAAATGAACTGAATATGTTGATATTGCTGAAATTTTAGCTGAATTGGCTGGACCTGGTGAATGCCTGAATTATCGGGAAAATACGTAAACTATATTTTATTCATAAAATTAAGAAAAGCTAATTATGTATGATTGACTAAAATTAATATATTCACTGTTTTTAGTGAATACGTAGTATATTGCACGAAAAGTTACTCACAAAATTAATAAATGTATTTTACTACTGAAATTGGCTGAATGAATTTAAATGTATATTTTAAAAGGTTAACGCACAATAAATGTCTCTATTATATTGTCTCATGTGTGGGACGCCAAGTAAATGGTGACCGAAATTGGGGGAAAATTACATGGTGCAAATGACATCATTTGTGGTACTAATCCTAATTTTTAAAGGTAAATTTATATTACGGTGTTGATATTTGAATATTTCTTGCGATGTGCAGGTATATGGGAGTGAGGATTTTGAGCGAAAGACTCGCTAAACAATAGTGAATGTGTTGATCAAGCCCTTTATATTTGTCAATATACATATTTTTCACTTCTTTTTTCAAATTTTCACTGCAAAAAATATTGCAAACGTGAGTACGTGATTATTATATAATAATAATTGTAATACCTTGACAACTCAAATAATCGATGAAGCTGTATGTATTTCTCTGAATATAGGATAGAAAGAAAGTCATTGCTACAAAATCAAAAATTTTGGCAAAGTATTATTTAACTCGGCCGGTTTCACATTATTTCTTCCCTACTCTCCCAGTTAATTATTCTATGTTCACATAGGGATGGCCCAAACCGGTTCAGCCCGGCCCGTGAACCGGCCCGGCTTGCTACTATGTGGGACCGGACCGGCCCAGGTGACGGAAGGGCAGTTCGGGCTTTGAACCAACCCGATCGGGTAGGGTGCTTCGGGCACGGGCCTTGATTTACGAGAGCTGGTCTGAGCCTTTTTTAGTTTTTTGTTTTTTTTTTTTCGTTTAGGTTGGGGTTAGTTGGGCTGGGTTGGATGTTTCCGAGGGGTTTGGGGGTGGGGGGAGGGATGGGGGGTGCGGGTGAAATAAATAATAATAAAAAAATTGAACCGGAACCGTCCCGGCCCGGAACCGCCGTCTACCCGGGCCGGTTCCGATTCTCCCTTTCCCAAAAAAAGGCCTGAGCGGCCCCGGCCCCGAACCGGAACCGGCCCGGCCCCGAACCGGCTCGGCCCGGGTCCACCCCTAGTTCACATTAAAGCTATCAATTTTAAACCCCTTCAATGCTTTATGAAGCTTATCGCTAAGACATCTGAAAATCCTTTAATACATACTCTCAAAAAAATCCAATCAATCAATTACACTAATCCTTGTAATCAGGACACTAATCTCATTTCAATCCTTGTAATAGACAGATGACTAAGTTTGATGTTGTCAACAAATTATGTAGAATCATTCTTTGATGATTCATCTCCTAGCCAACTAGTATAAATAAGGTGATCAATCCTTTGTAAATTCAACTAAGAAATTTTCATATTAAGAAGTAATTCTGAGGTTTTTATCTATTTTCCGTCTTCTTCATTTCATCACACGTTATCGGCACGAATTTGTTCAAAATCTTCAGCAATCGTCATTTCCTGCAGATATTAGCATCGATACTTATTACTCCGTATATTCTTTTAGTAATCAACCTCAAGATTATTTTCTGTTTTAAATAGATTTTCTATCATATGTGTGTGTGTGTGTGTGTATATATATATATATATATATATATATATATATATATATATATATATATATATACACACACACACGGAAAAGAAAATATAGATACCATAACATACCTTTGAAGAATTGATTTCTTTCAATGATTTTGATAAAGCTCTAGTGAGAGAAGAGGAAATTGACTTACGAAAAATAAGTCATAATACTCCATAATAATAAAATGCCCGGTGTTACAGAAGTTGAAAATGAGAAATATAAATAAAATAGTTGATTGTTTATAAGAAGTGAAAGAATGAGTGAGAGAGGAGCTTCTAAGATAACAGACATAGAACACTTGAAGTATTGGAACCACATGCAAATAAAATACGTACTAGCACACTTGTATATTAACATACGTACTAGCACACTTGTACATTATTTTTCATTTTAAACGTGTTTTTTGTTCAAAAAACGGTATGCGTTTAAAACGCGTTTTAAATGCAAAAAAAAGCTAACTAGGGGTGTGGAGTCTTCATAAACAAACAAACATTATGCTAGCTGGATAGTTCACGGGTCTTTGACACGTAGTATATACCTAACATTTTTTTAGAGGCTCTGTTCCAAATTTAAAATGAGGTCTTAAATACAAAATACAAAAAAAACTTGCGATTTTCATATTAATATAACTAAATTTTAGGAGAAAGGTCAAAGATCTAAATGAAAGAGCATTACCAAATTGATAAATTTGTAGTGAATAAATATGGAGTACATAAGAAGTGCTTTAGCACAATGGTTCGAAAATGAAATGGAAGCACCGCCCCCACCATCTAGATTCAAATCCTCACTATTTTAGATTGTAGTTAAAATACATTTAGTGCTTGTCTTAAAAAACTAAAAATTTATTTATGGGTGAATGTGACGTCCAATAATGTGTAAGAGAGAAAAAATTTATTTAAAAAGTATGAATGGAGACACTATAAATACATTTTTTTTTAATTTTAAAGGAATTAGGCAAGCTAATTAAGAGTCAATACAAGCTAAGACTGTAATATATACTCCGTATATCTATAACAAACCGGTCTAAACTACTTCCTTCGTTCTTATATAAATGCAACGGTCAACATTTCACATTTGCCGAGACACAACTTTGACCATTAATATATATAATTCTTTATTAATAAAAAAATAAAAAAAATAGATTTTGAAAATTTACAATGAGACATATTTAACATTATTTTTTTAAAAAATATATATTCATACATTAATAAATAAAATGTAGTCAAATTAGAACATGTGAATAGTGTAAAATTCAACATGTTGCATTTATTTAAGAACAGAGGTAGTATATGATAATTTATCATCATTATTGTATTTTATTTTATTTTATTATCTTAAATAAACAATGATGATGATTCAAACCAATATTATTAAGCAATAAGGTTTTTTTATATCTTCAGAGAAGTGCCGGAGGAGAAATCAGAATTCTTCAAAATCATCATTCGTTCCTCGCCTTTCCGTTCGATTAGATTAAATAGTTAACAGAATCATTATTGAGTGCCATTTTTTGTGGTCTTCTCCCTAGCTTTCGTCTAGGGTTTGTTTTTTCGCCAGTCATCTTGCGATGTTTCTTTGTCCGGTGAATAATTTGGAGCGACAGTGGGAGGGCGGTTGTTATCAGTCTCTGCCTCTCCATGGTCTGCTTCTTTATGGTTTATTCTTCTAGACGTGCTGATATCAATCGAATTTGGAGGTATGTGATTGATACGTTTGATTGGAAAATCGTCTGGTCAGTTCCGCTCAGCTTGATCGTTCAATGGGTGCGATTGGGACTGTGTTGGACGCAGGTGACAAATGGATGGGGCGATTGGATTGGGTCATGTTTGAGTGAATTCCACCTCAGGGTGGAGGCAAATGGGGTTGCTCGAGTGAGACAATTTCTCGATCGAGTCCTAAGCAAGGGAGAAGATAGATTGGCAGCCCGCCCATCTCCTGAACCGGTGCCCTGGAGCAATCAAGGTGCTAGGGTTTGGAAGATGATACTTTAAGCATACTAGCAAGAAGGAGCTGGGAGTACTTTCACGTTATCGAGTATTTGTTTATGTTGCTATGTTTTTTGTTGATGTCTTTAGTTTTAGGTCTACAATAATGATGAATTTTTTTGCTAGATATTATGTCGTTAGAAGGATCTATATGACCAGAATAATCCACACACATCCTCCAAGTGGGTCCCTTTGGTGTAAGCACGACGTTTGCCAACCATTCGACATGGATTACAGGCCGGATGTGCCTGATCTTTAGCAAGGTGGCTACTTTCTGCTTGGTAAATTCTCATCGTTCGGCTGCCTGGTATCTTTTTTTCTGCTGAACCGGCTTGGCGTCAGGCCGAACAGCTAGCTTGTGGCAGATTATCTCCGGGTCAATGCCCGACATGTCTTCTGGTCCTCGAGCAAACAACATCTGAAACTCCTTCAGAACTGTAATTACACCCTCCCGAATTCCAGCTTCCAGGTTTACCCCGATCGCCACTTTCCGGTCAGGGGGAGAATCTATATCGATATGTTCCAAGAGAGTAGCCGGCTCGGGGTGTGCCTCAAACTCGGTCTGGTGTTTTTGACCTCAATGTTGTTTACCCGCATCCCTCGGGTATTCATCTTTTTCAAGGCCTCCCGATAGCAGGTCCAGGCTGTTGCCGGATCTGTCCGAGCCACCCCGACCTCAGTATCCGTTGGGAATTTAATGCACGAATGCCGGACAAAAGCTATTTCCTCAAGGTCTTCCAATCCTGGTCGGCCCAAAATGGCGTTGTGGGCACATTTGATGTCCACCACCACGAACGTCATTCGGACCGATGCCTTATGCGTCTCATCTTCAATCTCAACCAACAATTGGATAGCTCCCTCTGTCTCGATGCAGTTCCCAGTAAAACTCGCAAGTGGTGTCTTCAGGCGGACCAGCTGATTCCTCTGCAGCTCCATCTTCTCGAACGCGTGTAGGTACAACACATTCACACTGCTCCCTGTGTCTATCAACACCCGGCGGATCAGTGCGTTGTCGATACACATGCTTATCACCAATTCGTCCCTGTGCGGACTTGGTGAGTTGGGCCCATCTGCATGTCCGAACATGATTGGCTCCATTCTTACTTTCTTTTTTTGGGGGGGGGGGGGGGGGGGGGGGGGGGTGGAAACGGATCCCACATAGAGGCTCCGTTCGAACCTTTTCCATTCGGTAGTTGAATCCCATGTTTCCCCGCCCCCGAATATAACCTTCACCTCCATCCTTGGCTTTTTTCCTAGGTTCCCCAAACCCTATGCTTCATCCCTGGGAGGGATGTATGCATCATTTCTGGGCTCAGCATCTCGCTGATCATCCCGTCTCCAACTATTGGGTTTCTTGAACTGCTTCGGGGGGCCTACAACGTTCGGGTCTTTATTCACATATTTATCGAGGTGACCCCGCTGGATCAATTCTTCATTAGCAATCTGTAATGCTTGGCAGAAATGGGTGGAGTGACCCTTCCGTTTATGGTATTTACAGAAGGCATTTTCATCTGATCCCATAAAAGATTTGGTATCAGTTGAAGGGGGGATGTTGTCCTTCTCGTTCAAGAAAACGATCACAATGGAAAGGACAAGAGGGGTGAAACGCCCTGGCTTCGGAGGGGGTGCGGCCGCTGGGATAGGCCCCAGCTGATCGGCCAATTTTGTTGGTGCAGAAGGTGTAGCCACCTTATCCCGGATCATGATCTCTTCCTCAAATGTTGCATGTTTTCGGGCCCTATCCAGTACTTCGGCGTATGCCGTGCCCAGATTCTTTTTCAAATCCTTGTACAGTTCTCCGATTCGGAGGGCATCAGTAAATAGGGTGATTGCCGTATTCTCCATCATGCCTCCAACCTTTAGGGTTTCGTCCCTCCATCTTTTCAGAAATTGATTGATGTATTCCCTTGGTCCCTGCTTAACACTGGTTAGGTAACTGAAGTGCTGCTTTGGGGTGGCACTAGAAGTAAATTGTGCCAAGAATAAGGATGATAATTCGGCAAAGCTGCCGATCGATCCGAGATGCAGGGTCCCGAACCACTCTTGGGCGCCCCCCCTGAGCGTGCTGAAGAACAGTTGGCAAATGGCTGCCTCTGTTGCTCCCAACAGCATGAGCCCTCCTTGGTAACTTCTCAAATGTACGTGGGGATCTCCTGCCGCGTCATATGTCTGACCGGTTGGTGGTTTGGCATCCCTCTGGATCTCAGCATTCATTATTTCTTGGGTGAAGGGGGAAGTGATCCGGGCCAACACCGGGGTAGGTTGTAGGGGTGCCATGTTCATCTGATCCCTCGTTTCATTCATATACCTCCTCATTCCGGCCATTTCTTCCTCCTGGGCCGTTAGGGGAGGTGGTGGTGGAGTTCTTAGATCAACAAACTCCCGATTCCCTTTTGGTGGGGGTGTTCTCTGATTCTGACGTCTCTGTATGAATCTGGTGCCATCACGTTCTTCATACCGGAACGGTGCCCAACTGGCGTGGTTCCTCTGGCTCGGGACCCGGTCGGGGTATGGTCACTGGGAGTGTGTTGCCTTTCCATGACCGTGTGAGTCCTTCGGTGATCTCCCCGATGGGCTCGTGAATGGGCCGAAGTCGTGGTTGTTTCTGTATCAGTGGTCTCCTCATCAAATGGTTGCATCCGACAGAATGGGGACAGGGTTGTGTACCCGGTTTCCCCTGTGTAGCAAGATCCCCCCCGTCTTGCTCATCTGCCATCTACTGCATTACTTGGGCTAGATCTCGCATGGCGTGGGGGTTCCTCCTCAGTGCTTCGGGGATGAAGAAGTCCCCATCAAAATGTTGGTAAGATCCCCGACTGGATTGCCCTTAGGGTCCAGCTCTCCAGAGTCCTGCTCCCTCCGTGTCACTCCGAACCTTCATTGGTATGATGAGAGGTGATTCTGACCATCTTGATAGTAGGTTGATGTTTGGGTAAATGGTTGGTTTGAAAACTTTTTGTTCAAGTTTCCCACAGACGGCGCCAATGTTGAGGTTAAGTCTCGCAGATCTGAAAGCCCAACACACGCTTTGGATATTAAGGATGTGGAAAATAGGTCGAGGGTAAATGAAAATATAAAAGCTTAATAATATTGTGCTCAAAAGCCCACTCGTATTAAGTAATTCGCTGATTACACAGGAAACTTCCCGAACGGCACGTCGGAACAATGATTAATACAAGAACAAGAGTGAGAAAGCTATTTTAGGCTCTGAGTATCAAAATGCTAACCCGTTACAATGTAATTAATATCCCTATTTATACTAAAAAGGGGGTAGGTGGGGTGATTACGTGGCTGAATTTGACTGGTTGCTAATCCAGCCGCTTGAACGTCCATGTTTCCACTTGCTGACGCCATACTCTAGCATTTAATGCACCTTGCCACTTGCAGACTGCCGTTTGAGCAGCGGAATGGCGGTCCTATATGGTGTCTCGTCAATCTGCCTCAAGTAATCATGTGAGCCGTTCCTTATTCGAGACGCGAGTGAACTCTTGTGGACCCTCATTTCCCGTTCGAGTATCGGACCCGCGTCAATCTGAAATATCTTCTTGGACCCGGTAAAGCTCTTCCTGGGCCCGTTCTCCCTAGTGGTCTTTGGGCCGGGTATTGGGCCTTCTCCCCAATATCCCAACACTAGAATAAAATCCTTTTCTAAAATAATTCTTGTGCATTTTGATTATGTGTTTTTCTAGTACTCTTCATTAAAACATGACTAATTATGAACTAAGATTATTTAAATCCCGTTAGTTTCAGATCGTCGATCATCTTAAATGTGATCAAACAAAAATTGGTAAGAGATAAATCAAAAGCAAATAAAAGAAAATGGATGAAGACATAGAAATAGAAATGGCTATGTGTGTCAATTTAAGAGGTGTTTCGATCTGATTCTTAAAATTGTTTCTACTCCTTCAGGGAACAGAAACTGAAGTTGAAGTGTTTGACTGATAATTCATAGAATCAAATTTAGAGGCCGGGGAAGACCAATTTCTGAAAACTGATTCTGATTTTGCTTTTATTTTAAAGCCGAAAGTGTGATAAGCCGAAAAAGGGGCCACCAAACGGGCTCTAAATATGTTAAGGTACTCTGGAAATGGTATTGTGACCTCCGAATGGAAGGAATTGGACTTTTTCCTAGCACTACGGTTTGAAAAGCACACATTTTAATGAAATAAATCTATTTTTCCTTTATTTTTCAAAAATACCTTTTGTAATAAGAGGTAGATTTTACTATATACACAGTAATACATTATTTCTACACTGTTTGATTCTATTAGGTCATTATTAAGTAAGAGACTTAATTTAGGAACACTCATAAAAGGAATGAGAAGTTCTTTAAAGCACAGAATGAAGTAGTATATTTTTTGTATGAGCCAAAATTTGTTTTACATGTACAAAAACGCTTATGTATGACAATTTCCCTTGTACGAAGTATGTATTTCCCTTATATGTATATTTATATGTATATGTGTGTGTTTTGTTGAGGTTGGGCTCTTCGTAGGAGGCCCTAAAAATGAGTATATGCCATTACATGGGAAACACATAATATTTTAGACGAACAAATGGTATTGTTTAGTAAAAGCCGAAAGATTGGGTATTTGTTCATCCTGTGACTACATTTATGAGGGTGTCCCCAATTATGAGTTTGTTGGATTTTAAAAGATGTAGATTTTGAAATTCGAGAGAAGTCTACAAGATTCTGGTGAATTGTTTTAGTATATAGAAATCCATCGAAATCCATTAAAATCTGTGCAAATAAGTAACAACAGAAATCCACAAAATGTTTGAGGATAACATTTTTTTATGGATTTCACAAAAATTCAAATCGGGGACACCTGAATTCTGACGGAATTCTAAACTCCCTTAAAATCCTCCAGTATCCGAATTAGGGACACCCTCATTACAGTGTGCATATATGTTTTTCATATTTGTCTTCTTTATTTAATGTCTCTACTTATTGCTGTGCGTGGAGGGTTTAGACTTTCTAAATGAAGAAGAATTTTTTCAAATTAATATCGCATTATAAAGAATCCAGTCTTATTGGGGAAATTTGTTTCTATTTGTCTGGTATGACCTTTAAATACTAAAGAAACATGGAAGGGAGATGCCTTCATGCCTACTACTCCAACTCGCACATATAAATATTGTGTGCAATTGATCTCTAATTTGATGACCTTATCTAATCTGTTTTGGTAAAAATGGTCTGTTACGGGAAACATGTGATATCAGTTTATTTTACTATTGTCCAAGTCTAAGTCTGCTTTAACATGCAATCATCAATCTAATTTATTTAATTGTGATTTGATCATCTTAATCAAAAGATTTAAACATTGTGAATTTGATGAAATTTTCCCGATCTTGTAGCGGTATTGACTAAATCCGATTGCCGTTTATTTGTTTGGACTTTGGAGTGTGGACTTCAAAGATGGAGTACTACACCACTACACCCTCTTGAATTGCAAACTTTGACCGGCACAAGGATTAAGAAATGACAATAAATGATGGTTGCTTTTTACACTTTTGCTCATCTTTCTAAAAGTAGATATCTTTAAGTTAATGAGGAAAAAGTAAAAGTAAGTGTAAATTTGTCACTTTATTCTTATTTACATACCTAAAATAGAAAGTGGAAAACCATTTTGGGACAACCAAAAAAGGAAATTTTGCAAATCAAATTGGGACGGAGGGAGTATATTACAATCATTAATTCACTACTGGTAAAGAAAGAATTGATTATCAGACAAAATAGACATAAAACTTTTTCAAGCTATCAAATTCTACATTTTTGCATCGGCACAACATATTTTTGCAGTTCAAATGCCACTTCACCGATTCATGTATACATGTCTTCTCCATTAACAAATACGAGTACATATCTATTAATTTATTAATATTAATTATTATTTATATTATTAAATAGATATTATATATATATATAATTTATTTATATGCGGGTTAGCGGGTGGGTGGATGGATCGGGTGATGGATCGGATGAGTGTTCATCCACATCCGATCCAACATGTTTTTCAATCCACCCGTCATCCATTTTTCAATCATACTTTTCGAGTTCTGGTCCATATTTTCGGCTCAGTTTGATCGGGTATCCGTAGGTGCGTGTGATATTGTCAGCCCTAATCTTAACACTCTCATATTAGGGTGTCAATTTTAAAACATGAATGATAATAATAATATAATCTTATTTTTTAAAAAAAATATAGCTCGTATTTTAAATATTTTGTACCACTATTTTAAATTCTTTCAAATTTTTAAATACGAAACCAAACAAGAAAAAGTTGGGAGAAGGAGAACTAAAATAAGTAAAAAAATAAATGAATAATTGAATTGAATATGTTGGCCGTCACGAAGTCTGCATTTGGGGGCTGGAAAAAGGGAGAATGGAAATGGATGACAAACTGGCGATCCTATATATATTCCAACGGAAACCGGTGACAGGCATCAACTCGCCATTTCCAACAACCAACTCAACGAGTTAACTCGCTCTTCTCCGATTTTCCCGCACTCCATTTCTCCTTCTCTAAGCTTCTTTCTCTCCTTCATCCAGCGAGTGCAGTGAGGGTGAGCCAGACGTGCCGCTGCTGTTTCATTATTTGCTTCTCGTTCTCCGGATCTATTCCGACTCAGGCTGCCCGTTTGCCGGAATCTTAAATGGCTTCCCAGCAGAAGAATGTCGGAGTTCTCGCCGTCGATATTTACTTCCCTCCCACATGCGTCCAGCAGGTACGCTCGCTGTCTCCTCCTCCCCACCTCCTAATCATGGTGGAAAATGCTGTTTTATTTATTTCATTTTTTAAATATTTTTTGAAGCTCTCAGACATTATTTTGTGCTCTGGTTTTTTAGGAAATTTTCTGAGAGAAGAATGATATTGTATCAATACGGAAAAAATTCCACTTCACAAAATTTGCTTGATAATCTAACTCTTCTTTGTAATACTAATTTTATGATATATTTTTTCCCTATGTTGAGCTACTTTTGGTAGCAATTTTATTTGTTTGCTGTTATTGTTTGGTCACTTGTTCTATATTGGTTTTTGGTCTATATATTTATCTGATATGAGTGCTAAGAGTTTCAGATTTTGGTAAATTTTGAATGTAGGAAGCATTAGAGGCTCATGATGGAGCAAGCAAAGGAAAATACACAATCGGTCTTGGTCAAGATTGCATGGCTTTTTGTAGTGAGGTGGAAGATGTCATATCCATGAGGTATACCTCAAGCTCTGAACAAATTGTATATTCTATAATATGGTCAGGCTATGATAAGGTGATCCCTAGGTTTGAGTATTCTTTAATTAATTCGATAAGTTTATGCTTGCTAAGGCTCCATTTGATCGCATAAAATTAACTTGCTGTGGAAAGTGTTTTGAAGTTGTTCTTTGTATTATAGTTTTCCTGTCAAATCATGCTAAGTAAGGTCTTAATGTGGCTAACGTATTGATTTGCTGATATGCAGTTTGACCGCGGTTACATCACTTCTTGAGAAGTATGACGTTGATCCAAGGCAAATTGGAAGACTCGAAGTTGGAAGTGAGACTGTTATAGACAAAAGCAAATCAATCAAAACATTCCTGATGCAAATATTTGAGGTACCAATTCTTATCTCTGTAAGAATACCACTGTTTTAACTAATAATATAAGCCACCTAGGGTATGGGTTTTCTCCACCGAATTTTAGTAAGATCACATAAGATTTCTAGCCGGAAAATAAAAGCAAAAGAGCCAAGGCCTCATTCACCGCGCAAGCAAGAATAGCCAGGCAGCAGCAAGACATGTGACACATTAAAGTTATTGTTTCACAATGATTAGGATAATTCCATTTTATTGTTTATTTTCTAAAGTTGTAGCTGTAGTATGTCGACCTCTGTAACAAAACTAATGCCGTTCCCTTGATGTTTGCAATGAACAGAAGTGTGGTAACACCGACATTGAAGGTGTAGACTCAAGTAATGCATGCTATGGAGGAACAGCTGCATTGCTTAACTGTGTGAATTGGGTTGAAAGCAGCTCATGGGATGGACGCTATGGCTTGGTTGTATGCACTGATAGTGCGGTATGATTATTACATTTTCATGATCTTTAAGCTTCAAAGTTTAATTCTGTGCTCTTTAATCTTTACCAACCTGTAACAAATGACATTGGCTTATCGCGATGAATCTTTTGACAGGTCTATGCAGAGGGGCCTGCTCGTCCAACAGGAGGAGCAGCAGCCATTGCTATGCTAATAGGACCAGATGCTCCTATTGTGTTCGAGAGCAAATTCAGGGCTAGCCATATGGCTCATGTTTATGACTTTTACAAGCCTATTCTTGACAGTGAATATCCGGTATAACTCCATTCTAGTTTTCTCTTTTTTTTCCTTTTTGGCGTGGATTGGAGTGTGGGGCATTGTGGGTTCACATGAGATTGATTGCCTTTTTTTCTTACACACAGGTTGTTGATGGTAAGCTTTCACAGACTTGCTATCTAATGGCGCTTGATTCGTGCTACAAGAGCTTATGCCATAAGTAAGAGAAACTGCTTTAATTACAATTATTATCCATGAATAAATATGATACACTGTTCTGATTGCTGCTCTATCTTCCATATATTCATATCATATAGGCATGAAAAAACAGAGGGCAAGCCGTTTTCTGTGGCTGAGGCTAGTTACTTTGTCTTCCACTCTCCTTACAACAAGGTAAATGGTTGTTTGTTGTGTTATTAGTTAACTAGTTTGGTTATTATATCATCCTTTCTACCCTTTTTGTGTCCTACTAAAGTGAGAGAGTACAACTATTATTAGCTCTATAATGTGGAATTTTTAATCTTCAGCTTGTGCAAAAGAGTTTTGCTCGACTGATTTTCAATGACATTGTGAGAAATGCCAGGTGAGATGAGTACAGATTGGTAATATGTATTGCATGTATTATTTTTAAAGAGACTGGAGCTTTCTGCCTAGGCTGAGTTTTGTCATGGTTGGGAGGAGCCTTAACTAGGCCAGGTTTAGTAGGCACCAATTGGGTTATTTTTAAGCAGAATAACCCAGTTAAACAGCCTTTGACTTACTAATTTGGCTGAGCAATATTACCAAGTGTTTTTCCTTTCAAAAACATCAGGTGATTTAGCCATTTCAGTCAAACAGGCCCCGAGCAGACTTATTCTGGGTCTTAGTGAGAAAAAATCATACACGGGCAAGGATAACTGGATTGCCTAGGTAGTAATTTTTTGTGCAATTATGATTTGATTTCATTTTTTAATTGGAATTCACAGCTATATCGATGAGGCTTCCAAGGAAAAGCTGTCACCATTTTTATCCTTGACTGGCGAAGAGAGTTACTCTAGTCGTGATCTTGAAAAGGTTTTCCACATTTAATTAATTATAATTAACTCTTCTTCATTCCTATAGTTGACAGTGGAGTTGAGCTAACTATCTAGTTCATGGATTTCTCATAAATAGGCATCACAGCAAGTTGCAAAACAATTTTACGATGAAAAGGTGCAGCCTACAACATTGGTGCCCAAACAAGTTGGCAATATGTACACTGCATCCCTCTACGCTGCATTTATCTCCCTCCTCCACAACAAGCATAACTCTTTGGTATATATAAGAATTACTTACATTTTAGGACCTATTTTGGATGAAGGGTTATAGAAGGATTAGTCTACATCACAATATAGATTTGAGCTTTCATAAAAATTGAGAGGTTCTATTTATCAAGATACGGACTATGCCTTCCCCTCCAAACTGCCCCAAAAAAGTTTATCCAAAATGGACCCTAAGTTGTTTTTAATCTTATTACTTGTATGTTTGGTGTAGCCTGGACAACGGGTGATAATGTTCTCATACGGTAGTGGGTTGACTGCTACAATGTTTTCACTTCGCCTGCGGGAAGGTCAACATCCATTCAGCTTGTCAAATATTGCAACCATCTTGAATGTCGATGGGAAGTTAAAGGCGAGGCACGAGGTATATACTGAGTAATTTTTTTCTGTAATTCTTTTCTTAACTTGCAGAGGTCTTATGCATTTTTTAGCATAGTAATCTCTCATCGCAGTTGCCGGGATTCGAACCCGGGACCTAACCCTTGTGGCACTCGTAACAGTTGAACTACGCCCACCGGTCCTTTCTTGACTTAATATTTAAATGAAATGATGCAAAATTTAAAGGAAATATATGCCCTTGGAAAAGTCCCACCAAAGCCAGTATATACTGAGCATAGTAAAACAAAAGTCCGTTGTATTTACCACATCAGTCACATCAAAACATATGACCTCACAATCTTTTCGATCATCATAAACCAAACTAAAACTAAGAAATTTTTAATGGGCCCCACACATCTTTGACTCTTTGAGCTCTATTTGCTTCCGGCCACTCATCTCCATTCTTCTCACTCTTTTCAAACTCGTGTTCACAATACTGAGACGAGTTGATACCAGATTAGTTCGTCATACACTATTACACTAATGGTCAATTCGGCCATCAACCTTGTTTAAACTAAATGCGCTGGACTATGACATTCGGATCCCATTTTGTCCTAGTAAATACAGTATTTGGTTTTTTATAAGAAAAGTATTTTGTCTGTTTACTAAATTGACCCTTCAGGACGTCAACCTTGAATTCCAAAAGAAAAATCTCCCACAATTGAAACAGGTTAATCGTGTGAGGTTTATTATTAGTATTACTGTATTACTTTTTCTTTTTTAATCTGAGGATAATCCTCCCACTGGAGGTGCTGCTGTTTCAAGCTAGAGTTCTATTTTTTTTTATTACTCCAGGGGGGTCTGAGGGAGGGGGCTGAGGGAAGCCTGGAGTAATCAGGTCTGAAGCTCACTCCATTGAGCTTCAAACCCATATGTGCCTAGTGGGATTCGAACTCGAGACCTCTCACTAGACACGGTAACCTCACAACCAGCTGGGCTGGAATGCTTGGTTTCAAGTTAGAGTTCTATGTTGCAACGATGTTCGCTTCCTGCTAAAACAGATCAATTTTGAGAAACATTCTTCTTTTGGTGCAGACCAATCCAGAAAAGTTCATTGAAGTACTGAAATTGATGGAGCACAGGTATGGGGCGAAGGACTTTGTGACAAGCAAGGATTGCAGCCTCTTAGCTCCAGGAACTTACTATCTCACTGAGGTTGATTCCATGTATCGAAGATTCTACTCACAAAAAGCAAAAGATTCAACCGATATCAACGGTCACTAATGAGGCACCCTTGTGTGCCTGAATTTGATGCCGTACAATGGAGTTGGCTCTGTGTGTTTTCGTAGTTGTCAGCAAATAGGAGGGGAAAAACCGTTGTCATGTATGTTGTGATAAGTTCAGTTCATTGAGCTGGAATTTTTCCTGTGTTGTGTTTTAAAAGGTTTGTTGTAATTCATGTAGTTTGATAATACTAATAGTTTAATAAACCAAATTCGTCGAGATTCCCATATTTGAAGACTAGATACTGCTATTCCTTTTGTGTTAATAATTTTGCAAATAATTCAAAATAATTCGTCTGTTCCAAATTGATTTGCAGAGTCAATAATGTTTTGTCAACTAATGTTAAAGTTAAATCATTCCTATTGATACTTGGTTCAATTTTTAATAATTAAAATTTACATATTCTGAAATTACATTAAAATCTCTTCAAAGTTGCAAACTTCAAATTAGAATATAATTAAAATCGGCATCATAATTAAGTGAATAAAATGAAATGTCTAACTAAAAAATAATCAATTTTGCAAATCAATTTGGGACAGGTAGTAGTTGATATTAGGGGTGGACACGGTCCGGGTCGGTCTGGGTAATTGATAAATTTTCAAGAATCGCCGGTTCCATTTAACGGTAGGTTTGGTCCGGGTATACCAAGTTTCGAAATAGGAATTAAACCTTACCCGCCCCATTTGAAATGGGCCGGTTCGGTCCGAGTCCTCGGTTCTTCTTTTGTAAAAAAAATACGGCTATGCAAGCAAAGTTTTTAGTGAGTTATGAAATTCTCAAATTAGTTATCTATTAATGTAACCAAAATATAATAATTCAAAATATAAGTATTAGACAAAATTTTAAATTAGTTAACAAAATATCGAACCACAAATCTATAAATTAAACAACACACAACCACCTTAATCAAAATGTTAATCATCATTCATAAATTCATAAACTAATTAAAAAGATAGCACCATCAAAATGTTAATCATCATTCATATGTTACTATACATATTTGT
Source organism: Cuscuta europaea (assembly GCA_945859875.1). Lineage (NCBI taxonomy): Eukaryota > Viridiplantae > Streptophyta > Magnoliopsida > Solanales > Convolvulaceae > Cuscuta > Cuscuta europaea. The sequence continues at coordinate 4,280,328 of CAMAPE010000019.1, read as the reverse complement.
CTATGAAAATAATTTAAAGCTTATTAAATCTCCAAGTATAAGTAAAATTAAGATAATTAAATGAATATGTCACACTTCATTGAGTAAGAGTCCCTGCTTACAAAAAATATTAAAGAAAGAAAGTTTGATGCATTTGGAATAGAGAATAGAGGAAAATAATTTAGGAGTTTAATTAAACCGACTTGGAAATTATTTTTAGTAGATTTAAAAGTTTCTTGTATTGAAAGTTTTTGACTAGCTAGACACAAGAACATGAAGAGCTTTTGTATCTTGTTAGTATATTATATCATACTAATATACATATTGTTGGTAGAAAATGTGTTGAGTAGAAAATTCGGCAGCAATTCAGTACAGTAAAAGTGACTTATCCAATACAAAAAGAGGGGCGGCCTATTTATAGGCGCTTACAAGAGGTTTCTTGAATACTAATGGGCTTGGCCCAATTAAACAACTAAAACAAGAAGCCTGATCCCAGGCCAATGGGCTGGTCGGGCCCAGAGTTAAACTAATCAATCCAAGGACCATATTATCTAGTCGGACCGTGTGCTGGGCCTGGTTCGCGCCCGAGCCCAGGCATATTGGGTCGATAGTATTGGACCTGGCCCATTATCCCAACACGAGTCCCCCACTCCCCTAGTCGAGTAGCAGACTCGGCTAGAAGGGAGTAGTCAAGTTGATCAACGATCGGTTCGTCTATCGGATCGGCTGGCTAGTCGCACCTCCATTGTAGCAGTCTGGGGTGCTCGTCAACGTAATCGTTGGCCCGTAGGGGGGCCATACTTTGCAGGCCTTGATCGGCCCCTTTGCTTTGCTCCCTACTGCAACGTTTCCCATCAGCTTCAATAATTTGGGCCTGAAATTCCAAAATACGAGCCTTGTTTTTCTGTAGCCGTATATTGACCATGCGACGGATATACATGGGCTTTAGCCGCACACCCGACCAATAAAGAATCCCGCAGTCAGGGTTGGAATCTCGTCCAAGCCTTCGCGTTTTGTCACAGAAACCCCAAGCCAGCTTCCTAAAATAACCCGGAGCTATTCCAATTAATAATTTCCTTCCTTTTTTTCTTCTTTCCATATTCTTTTAATTTCCTTGAATCCGAGTGTGGCCTAGCCTTAACACCCTCGATCATCCACGCGCAATTCAGCCATGCAGGTCCCCTCAGCTTCAGCCGTTCCAGCCGCAGTCACGGCATCGCCGCGTCGCTCCATCCCCAGTCGGCGAAGGAAACGCAGCGGCTCCCCTTCTCCGTCGCGCCGGAGGGAGGGTCATTCACGACGTTGTTCGCCGTCGCGATCTCGTAGCCCAGGCGGTCGGAAAAAACCCAGCGATTCAAAGTAGTCATCGCCGCCTGTTCCAAGCCTACGCACAGGTTCTCAACACAGTTCACGACACGGAGCTCATCATAGTGCCCTCTCCACCCGTGAACGTCGTCCGTCTGTCAAACAATCCCAGAAACCTCCAGCGGGTCAAATATCATCTATGCGAGACCCCCCGGGCGAGGCGGACGCACTGCCACAGTCTGGGAACTTGGTTGCACGAGCCCATCGTGGCGAGGTGGGGAAAGAGTCCGTGCGTGGAGGCTCTGTTAAACAAATTCAAGCCAGCGGGGTGAATGCAACGTCTCAACTCGAATTCGGGGCATCGGGGAAAAATCAAGGGGTCTCCGATAATTTTTCGATGCATGAAAAGGTCACCACCTCCTCGCGGTTGGACAGACCCGCTACGCGGATTGTGATCGTTAAGGGACATCTCCGGCCTGCTCTGGGGGGGCCACATGACCAGTCTGTGCCATCCTCCAACAACGTCACCCCTGTAGTGGACATTGCCTCACAGTCGGATAGCTCCCCCAAATCAAATGGCGAATCGGATAGCGTCGAAGATCCTAACGCTTGGAGGGAACGTTTGCGTTCCACCAGTACGGAGGCAGATTTGAAGTTGGCGAAAAGTTTGGTCGATAGCAATTGCACCCTCATGTTGCCAGATCCCGAGAGTAGCCTCACCAGCCCTCCTCCAGATTCGTTCTTCGGGGTTCACATTGCATCTATCGCGCGGGGCATGCGGGTGCCTTTATGTCCATTCTTGGTGGCACTCCTTGCCCATATCGGGGTATCGCCGTGCCAGATGACCCCAACCGCACATATGTTTACGGCTGCTTTTGTCGCACGTTGTAGTGGCGTTGGTATCCGGCCATCCATACCGTTGTTCCGTGCATGCTTTAGGTGGAACCGCCCTAACAATAAGACCGATGACGGCGGGTTCGTGTCACTTTGCCAATTACCGCACCGCAAGCTTTTTGATCAGTATCCAGATCCACCTAGGAAGTGGTCGAATAAATGGGTATGGGCATCCGCTCCCCGCTCGCTCCCCGTCACGTCCACCTGGGGTATTTCAATGCGCGAGTACAAGCCTGCCTCTCTCACCCCTGACCTTGAGGAGAAGGTCGAGGCCTTGCTCCAAGGGGGCCCTTTCCCGATTAATTCGTATACAGGTAAATCTTCTGTCCCAGCAGGTCACAGATGCCATATGAGATCATCCCTTAATTTGCTAATATTTTCAGATGTGGCAGGCAACAGACACGAAGTTGCTTCCCCCAATGTGTCATTAGGGACCATGCTCCCACCTCCTGCGCCTGGTGCGAATTTATGTCCGCCCAATCTTGGGGAGAAGCGCGGGGCCTCCCCGTTCCGTGAAGAGCAGGTTACCATGGACGGAAAAGGTGTGAACTCCACTCTAACTCAAGAGGAGAAAGACCCGGCTGAAATAACTCCACCACCCTCTTGTTTATTTTTATTATTTATTCCTTCTTCTTCTTTTTTTCAAGCAGGCCTAGTTACGGCGCAGGGTGTTGCCCCCCAGTCCGTGGTACCTGATGCAAGTAGGAGCGTGTCCGACGCCACCATGCCCGAGGTAGACGCCGGGGTGAAGAGCGGGCAGGGTGTTGCCCCCCAGTCCGTGGTACCCGTTGCAAGTAGGGGCATGCCCGACGCCACCATGCCCGAGGTAGACGTCGGGGTGAAGAGCGGGGTTCCCCCACCTCATGGGGAACAAGCCGGTAAGAAGAAGAAAGGTGTGAATCCTCCTCTTTGATTCGGGAGCGGAGAAATAGTTCAATCGGTACTAATCCATTTTACTCTGTTTATTTCTTGCAGGGGTTGCTGGTATGCGGGGCAGGCTCGCTGCTCTGGCCGCAGAGGAGGACGCCAGGTTCCGGCCTTCGAGGACTGAAGTCATTCCCTTCATCGTGGAAAAACAACACGGGGCCCCTCTTGTTAACCAACCAGCTCCTACCCTCAGTGCTTCATCGATTTTGGATATGGCGCGCTCTATCAAATCTTACAGCGCGGTATGCCGTAATTTGATGTTTCACTCTTCCTTTTTTATTATCATTGTCACTATAATCCTCACTAATTCTACGTCTCCTGCAGGGGCTGATGGACACAGCCGTCGCGCTTCAAACAATAGGTCGTCGTCGCGATGAGCTCCAGCACCAGGCTGACGAGGCTCACCGTCACTCGGTTGCCGTTCAGCGTCGGGCGGACGAAGCAACAGCTGCTCTGTCCGAGCTCCAGTCAAAATATGACTTCCTACAATCGAAGTATGATCGACTGCAAGCATCGTTCACGGATGCGGGGCGTCAGGCAGTTGCGGCATTTCAAACATCCCCGGAATTTTCAAAAATCATCGCTTCGAAGCTGGAGGCTCACCGCTCAGAGCAGGTCCAAGCATGGTTGAAAACCGAGGAGGGTCAACTTTGGCGGGATAAGGAAATTCTCATGTCCTTCAGGTGTGGCCGATACGACATGCAGACCACGTTGTACAATAGGCTGGCAGAGTTCTATCCCGACTTTGATCCCGAAAAATTTGGTTTGCCCGAAATCATGCCAGATCCTGACGGGGCCAACGAGCAAGCGAACGATTTGTCCCTTTTGCACTTGGATATTCCAGATGACTTGGAAGATGCCGTTCATGGCTTTGATTTTGAGACTATCCTCAATGGTGTTCCTGAGAACATGCCTGATCCTTAGATCGTACATATGGATCTCTTATATTGTCGTCTTTATTCTCATTTTTGTTGGACATTCCGCACTTGTGTTTTTATTTATTCTCACACTTAGCCATATAAGCTTTCCTCTTTGCGCAACTTTGCACTCGTGTCATGGTTCATCTTTTCCATTCATTTAACCATTTTTGATTCGAGACCACTTGGGGAACTAGTCGGGGATCTGGCTCCCCACCTAAACCACGAGGGGCGGAAGGTCGGCTGGGCCAACCTTGACCGCGCCCCGCTTGGTAAGGCGAGGCTGACCCGCACACCATCGGTCTAGGACCAACTGGTGAGCAAGCTGTTTGGCCGTGGTCAGACGACGGATGTGCGAGAAGGGGTCGGAGCACGACTCCCCGCATACCTCCGGCCCGGAGGCCGGTCCTGCACCTTGACTTGTACAACTTGTTTCATACTTAAGAAAATCTGATTTCCTTTTCTGAGAGTCGAACGGAAGTCAGCCAAACATAAGGGCAAGGCCCTCAAGGTCAGACCAGAACGGACCCGCACCATTGATCATAGTAAACGAGTACACATGCTATTAAGCCTAGCAACGTCAGACAACGGACTTGCGAGAAGGACTCGGAGTATGACTTCTTGCATATCTTCGGCCCAGGGCCGGTCATATAGTTGGTGTACCGTCGATTAGATCAAATGAGTGGACGGGCTGTTTAGACAGCAACGTCGGACAACGGATGTACGAGAGCGGCTCGGGGCGCAATCTCTCGCTTACCTTTTCGACCCGAGGGCCGGTCTAACGGTCGCCCTGACCGAGTAGCTAGTCCTTGACTTGGAAAATAGTTTGATCATTTCCTTTTCCGAGGATCTAGCAGTGATGGACTAAACACCGAGAGCAGGGCGTGATTTTTTTTTTTTTTTTTTTTTTTTTTTTTTTTTTTGCCCCTGCCCGTTCATTCCCAAGTGAGGTCGGACCTCAGTCAATTCAATGATAAATAGAGAACAACAAACGAACTTTTATTAAAGCAACCGTGTTAAAGCAATGGAAGGATTAATTATTAAACATCACTACTGATAAAACTTAAGTAAATGCTCCGCGTTCCATGCACGTTCAATGAGTTTTCCCTTCGTAGTCTTCAATTTGTAAGTCCCTGGTCCAATCACGCCTTCGACGACATAGGGGCCTTCCCACTTGATGGAAAGCTTCCCCCCTTCCGTGGGTTTGCTTGCCTTCCTCCGCCTTAGCACGTAATCTCCCACGTCAAAGCTCCGTGGCACGGCCCTGCTATCTTGGTACGCCTTCACTTGCCTACGGTAATTCTCAGCCCTGATGAATGCCCGATCTCTTCTTTCTTCTATGAGGTGGAGTTCAGCTCTGAGCCTCTCCTCGTTGCTGGTTGGCTCGAATTCCTCCACCCGACGACTGGGAATCACCGCCTCAAACGGGGCCCTTGCCTCAAAGCCATAGCATAGAGCGAAAGGGGTTTCGCCTGTCGCCTTCCTGGGGGTAGTTCGGAATGTCCACAACACGTTACTCAGCTCTTCAACCCACACTGTCCCGAGAGCTTCCAATTTCTTTTGGAGGCCATCTACAATCGTGCGATTGGTATTCTCCACTTGCCCGTTCGCCTGGGGATAGCAAACGGACACCCGGCTTGACTCCACGCCCCATTCGGCGCAGAATTGCTTGAATGGTTCGCAATCGAACTGCCTTCCATTATCGGAAATAATTTGCAAAGGAACTCCAAATCGACAAAAGATATTCTTCCATATAAACTTTTTGCATTGCAGATGTGTTATGCTGGCGAGCGGCTCTGCTTCCACCCATTTCGTGAAGTAATCCACGGCCACGATGACAAACCTTCTATTTCCGGACCCATTTGGTAAGGGACCAACCAAATCTATACCCCATCGAGTGAATGGTAGAGCAGTGCTAACAGGCGTGTACATCGTCGCCGGCCTTCCGGGGCTCTTCTGAAACTTTTGGCATGTGTCGCACCTCCTTGCGTAATCGGCACAATCCTTCATAATTGTGGGCCAGAAATACCCTTGGAGGACAACTTTCTTGGCCAAGGTGCATGCACCTTGATGGGCCGAACAAACACCGCCATGGAGCTCCGCGACAATCATCTCGGCTTCGTGTGGTCGTAGACACTTCAACAATGCTCCGTTGTAAGACCGTTTATACAGCTTACCGTCCAGGACGACATAGCTCGGGGCCCGTCGCTGGACGAGCTTCGCTTCCTGTTCCTTTTCGGGTAAGGTCCCGTCAGCTATGTAACGTAACAAATCATCCACCCAGCTCCAATTTACTTCTTGTAGAGGAAGGACGGTTACCGAAGGGGAAGCTGTTATGCTTGAAGTTATCATTTCTTCAACCCGTGCAATCTTGGATATGTGTTCGGGTACTCCTTGGGACAAACGTGATAAGAGGTCGGCATCCCCGTTCTGGCTCCGCGGCACACAAACCAGCTCAGCTCGCCTAAACAATCCGAGTAATTCCCGAACAGCATCCCTGTACTTCGCCATCCTTTCTTCCTTTGCCTCGAAATCGCCCTTCACCTGGGATATGACTAATCGAGAATCACACTTCACCGTTATGCATTCCGCTCGCATGGCCGCAGCTATCCGTAGCCCCGACAACAGGGCTTCATACTCAACTTCATTATTGGACACTTTGAACAGGTACCGGTAAGCGTAGTACGCTCGAAACCCTTCAGGCGAGATCAAGACGATCCCGCCCCCGCAACCTTTCGTCCCGGACGATCCATCGGTCGCTAGGGTCCACCACTGTTCTTCACTATCTCTTTGTCTTTCCGTAACTTCCCTCGCCGTGCATTCCACAATGAAATCCGCAAGTGCCTGCCCTTTGATGGATGATCGGGGCTGAAATTCGACCTCGTACTGACTGAGAAGCATCGACCACTTCACGACCCGCGTCGTTCCCGGGGTTCTCAATGCTGCGCCCAGGGGTTGATCCGACAGGATTCTGATCGGGTGTGCTTGAAAGTAATGGGTCAACTTCTTCGCCGTGATGTAAGCGGCATAGATGGTCTTCTCGAGCGGGGTGTACCGCAGCTCCGCATTCTGTAAGGTTTTACTTACGTAGTATACGGGGTTCTGAATCCCGCCTTCCTCACGGACCAGCACGGAGCTGATCGTGCCCTGCGACACTCCCAAATACAATACCAGTGTTTCTCCTTTCCTCGGCTTGCTCAACAACGGTTCAGAGAGAAGATACTTCTTTAGGTCCTCGAATGCCCGCTGTCAATCATCCGTCCACGCAAATCCACTTTGTTTCTTGAGAACCCGGAAAAAAGGTAGGGACTTCTCCGCAGATTTTGACATGAAACGCCCAAGTGATGCCAGCCGCCCAGTGAGAACCTGCACTTCCTTCACCGACCTCGGAGGTTCCATGTCAAGGATTGCTCTCACCTTTTCGGGGTTCGGCTCTATCCCTCTCCGGGTGACCATGTACCCCAAAAATTTTCCGCCCTGGACAGCAAACATGCACTTTTTTGGGTTCAGGCGCAGCCGGACTGCCCTCATGATCCCGAAAATTTCGGCTAAGTCGTCGGCATGGTCTGTCGCTCGTACGCTCTTGACGATCATATCGTCTACATACGCTTCCATGTTCCTTCCTAGCACTGTTCGAAACACTTTTGCAACCATTCTCGTGTACGTCGCCCCGGAGTTCTTCAAGCCGAAAGCCATGACTAGATAGCAAAAGATCCCATCCGGTGTGATGAAGGAGGTTTTCTCCGCATCATCTTCATGCATGGATATCTGATGATACCCCCGGAATGCGTCCATGAAGCTGAGGAGTTCGCACCCGGCTGTCCCGTCAACTAGCTGGTCTATGTTAGGTAAAGGGAAGGGGTCCATCGGGCATGCTCTGTTAAGGTCTGTGTAATCGACGCACATTCTCCAAGTCGGGGGCTTCGGTGCCAGGACCACGTTTGCCAACCATTCTGGGTATAATACTTCCTTGATGTGTTTAATAGCCAAGAGCATAGCCACCTCCTTCTTCACGAAATCCATTCGTTCCACCGAGAGGTGTCTTCTCTTCTGCTGGATCGGCTTCACCGTCGGGTCGACCGCTAGCCTGTGAACGGCCACACTTCGGTCCAACCCCGGCATATCCTCAGGGCCCCATGCGAAGATCACACTGAATGTGACCAACACTTGGATGATCTTCTCTCTCATCCCGGCTGGGAGCCCCAACCCGATTTTGATCTTTCGCTCCGGGTGCCCGGGATCGATATGAACTTCTTCAACCTCGGAGGTGGGTTCAGCGCGGAGCTGGCCATCCTCATACTTCATGGCTTTGCTGTTGATAGTGTGGAGCCTGAGGTCCTTTTGTCCGAGTTGTTTGCACGCCTTCATGTAACAACTCCGGGCCATCCTTTGATCTCCCCGAGCTATCCCGACCCCGTTCGGGGTGGGGAACTTCATACATAAATGCTCCTGAGAGATAATGCATCTCAAGTCCTCCAACGCGGGTCTTCCCATGATGATTTTGTGCGGACAGGTTAAACGTACGACAATGAACTCCAGGTTCAACTTTGCTACACAGGGTTCTGAACCCACCATCACAGGCAACACCACACTGCCTTTCGATTCGATTGAGTCCCCGGTAAATCCGGATAAAGGTGTTCTTACCGGACTCAGATCCGCCCCGCTCAGACCAAGGCCTTGGAATGTGTCGTAATACATTACGTTCACCGAGCTTCCATTGTCTACTAGAACTCGATGAATGATTGTATTGTTGATCTCCACCTTAATCATTAAGGCGTCCCTATGCGGTGGTGGCATGGGTGGTAGGTCATCATCAGTGAAGTAGATCGGATCTCTTCTCATCTTCTTTCCTGCAGGTACCCGGGTAATTTCCCCGACGTACAAGGATCGAGCCCATCGTTTCCTTTCGCTTGACGTGTCCCCTCCTTGGGGGCCGCCCACGATGTAAGAGCATCTGTGATGCTTCCGGGCTCCCTCCCCTAGGTCGCACTCGTCATCCTCGGACAGAGCCCCGAGCTCGCGCTTCTTTGGAGGTTGGTCAAGGGGCTGTTTCTCCTTGGACGTGGTGGCTTGATCGGAACGCCTCCATGTCAGGTTCCTCCCTTTCTGGGCATTTCCCGGTTTTCCTACAAATTGACCCAAATATCCTTGTTTGATAAGTGCCTCAATTTGTCTGCGGAGAACGATGCATTCGTCCGTATCATGCCCGAAATTTCGGTGAAACCTGCAGTACTGGTCGGTGTTGCGTTTGGCAGTGACCACGTCACATTCCTCTGGGAAGGAAACCAAACCCTGCTCCTCGGCATAGTCGAGGACCGTCCCAACCGGTTGAGCCAAAGGTGTCAGAAGTTTGGTAGGTAGGAGCGGACCGTTCGGGACGTCCGTCCTTCCCTTGTTCTTATTCTTCTTACCTTTGAACCGGCCGCCCTTTCCGCCAGATTTCCTATCGGCATCTTCATCATCTGGGTCACCACGTCTTCCCTTGTCCTTCGTATCTTCTTTCTTTCCATCCTCTTCATCTCTTTTCCTCTGTTCAGCGTCCTCTGCCTCAGCCTGACGGTCAGCCCGCCTCAGGGCTTCCTCGTATAAAGCGGGTGGATTCCTAACAAAATCCTTGTAAAGTTCTCCTGATCGGATAGAATTTGTCAGCATTGCCACTCCGGTCCTGTCGTCAAGGCCCTGAACCTTGACCGACTCGACCCTCCATCTTGCCAGGAAAGTGGACAGGGCCTCTTTCTTTCCTTGCTTCAGGCTAAACAGGTGGCTGAAATTCTTCTTCACATCTCGTGAGCCGGCGAACCTCAAGAGGAAGTGCCTAGCCAACTCCCTGAAGTTCCCGATGCTCCCATCGGGCAGTGTGTCATACCATTCACGAGCCGGGCCATCTAGAGTAGCCGTGAATCCTCTGCATCGTATGGCATCTTCGTACCCCATCATGACCATATATGACAGGTAACGTGATATGTGGTGTTGCGGGTCTGAAGTGCCCTTGTAAGTATCCACATTGCAAGGTTTGTAGCCCCTTGGCAACGGAGCCTCCATTATGGCACGAGTGAAGGGCTCCGGGATATGGAGGTCGGCCACGTATGACTCTCCCCCAACAACCCTCCTCCTTAGCTCGTCCAACCTTAGTCTGAGATCCTCCACAGCTTCCGGCGCCGGTTCCTCTGGCACGCGTCCAGCACGGGGCTGGACCCGCACATAGGATTCTGCGACTCTTTCACGCGCGTGAGGCCGACGGCCACCACGGGGGCCTTCAATGGAACCGGTTCGACCGCTCAGACGACGGGGGTGATGAGAGAAGTCATCCCCGCCCTCCAGTGACGAGTCTCGGTGGGGCCCTCCTCTTTCGGGTCGTCGAGGCTGCTCGACCCGTCGGGACATATGCTCCCTCCGGGGCAAGGATTCCCTTCGTGATTCGTCCAAACTAGTATGTCGCCCTTCATATCTCCCAGAGGAAGTCTCGATGTCTTCAGGGGCGGCGTGCCTCGGAGTTTCATGATTAGCTCTCTGCGGCATCATCCCCAGGAAATTCTGAGCCAAAGCCCCAATGGCACGCGTGGCCTCCTGTAGCGCCCGCACTCCAGCGTCAAGTCGGTTCGTGCGCGGAGCCCGACGACGGCGACCTCCAATCCGATCACGAAGGGATTGTCTGTCATGACTACGGCTTAGCGAGCCCCTCAGGTCCCCTGAGCCCGACAAATGGCTCCGGAGATCTCCTATCGGTCTCACCACCTGGCTTCTCACACGATGGCCATTGGGTTGTTCTGAATGCTCGGTGTGAACGGAAACTCGCTCTTGCCTTGATGATCCTGCCATTTTCCTCCTCAAAGATTCTACCGAAAACTGAGAGAACAACTCAGCTCTCAATGAAAGCACCAATGTTGGTAGAAAATGTGTTGAGTAGAAAATTCGGCAGCAATTCAGTACAGTAAAAGTGACTTATCCAATACAAAAAGAGGGGCGGCCTATTTATAGGCGCTTACAAGAGGTTTCTTGAATACTAATGGGCTTGGCCCAATTAAACAACTAAAACAAGAAGCCTGATCCCAGGCCAATGGGCTGGTCGGGCCCAGAGTTAAACTAATCAATCCAAGGACCATATTATCTAGTCGGACCGTGTGCTGGGCCTGGTTCGCGCCCGAGCCCAGGCATATTGGGTCGATAGTATTGGACCTGGCCCATTATCCCAACACATATAATAGAGATTATTACAATAATATTTTAAAACGGTTCGGTCCGGTACCCGTTTTATCAAATTTTAAGACCCGTTTGGTTTCTAAGTTTTTCAGGACCCTCCCCGCCCCGAATCGTTTGAGTTTTCGAAAATTAGGACCCAGCCCTAACCCGCCCCGAACCTGTATTACGCGGCCCAACCCGTGGTTCCAATACCCGTTTTCCCACCCCTAGTTGATATGACTTCGGAAAAAAGCAAAATTGAGTCCAAAGACTTCACTTTTTATCGGTCTTTCTTATAAGTTATACTACGTATCAATCTTATTTTTAAAAAATGAAATTAAGGAAAATGTCATTTGTATTTGTACATTTTTGGTGCATGTCCCCTATATTTTGCTAGTGACACAAGTAATTTGTCTTTAAAATTGACGAGGTTAATTCCTCCGACTCCAAGGCCCAACATCTTCCCTTGGGTTTCGATGGATGTTTTAGTGGATTTAATATATGAAATGGCACAAGTATTAATGAGTAAATGAGTAGAAGAGATCAGTGAGTCGGTCGAGTTCTTATTCAGCACACTGTACTAAATGCAAGGCCGGGCGTCTAATTTGAGTTATGAGTACATGAAACAAGAGTTATTGCTAGTGAATACAAGGTTCCAACGTCTAATATGAAATAAATGTTGTTATATATACTACCATGAGGTAGATGGTAGTGGTGATGTGGAGGAGCATGAGTGACTAGGGGTGGACCCGGGCCGGGCCGGGGTTGGGTCCGGGCGGGCTTTTTTTTTGGGAAAGGGTGAACCGGAACCGGCCCGGGTTGATACCGGGTCCGGGCCAAACCGGGTCGGGCCGGTCCAATGTTTAATTTTTTTTTCTTTCTAATTAACCCCCGACCCCCCCCCCCCCCCTCACCCCACCCCTCAAACCTCCCCAAAACACCCAGCCCTATCCTAGGAAAAGAAAAAATTTGAAAATAAATGACCCGGGCCCCGCCCGGACCGCTCGGGCCGGTTCAAGAAAAACAGGGCCCGAGCCCATCCCGCCAGGCCCGCCCAACCCAGGCTAAAGCTTGGAACCGGCCATCCGGTCTCGGTCCGGTCCGGGCCCGCACAGTAGCGGGCCGGTCCGGTTCACGGGCTGGTCCAGCCCGGCCCAGTCCACCCCTATGAGTGACAAGCTTCCCAACCACCAAATCTGGTGTATTTAATGTGTTTCCCGCCAATATCTTGCTTTCTCGCCAAATGTCCCAGAAAATCATGTCCAAGGCTTCTTGGTTCTAGATTCAAGCAAGCACAAGACCAGGAACACCGCTCGGGCCTCGCGAGGCGTCTCCGGTGAGGCCCTTAAGTGACTCTGGTCTTAACTTGACAACGGTAGAGGTGATGAGTGTCGGACTTGCCTCGTGGGCTGTTACTCGGTCCCTTCTTTCTCATGAGGTATTGGACCGATCCTGTCTTGGGCCAATTACCCCAACACAAATCCCTACTTCTGATGTTCCAAGCGTGCGCGGGACATAATGAAGTATAAATGCCCCCTTTGAACCGAGTGGCTACGACGCTCCTGAAGTGACAGTTGTCTGGGCGATTCCCAAAATCCAAGGTGACAGTTATGGCAGTCTGTTCAACATCCAAGGAACCTGTAATGATTACGTGCCTGTAGACCTCCACGCGACACGTGCCCTGGGGTATGCTCCTCGTCACGTGTCGCTTGCTTGTTGGAGCCGTGGACAGTGGGGGTCTCTATAAATACTTGTTCATAGGGAAAATTTAGGGTTTTTGATTTCTTGCTTACCCCCTTCCCACGTGCTCCATCATTCCTCTCCTTAGATCTCCGGCCACCAGTGCTTCCTTCTCTCCTTGATCTAGGTAATTTCTCCCCCTTACGCTCTTCTTCGTTTTTTCGTCCCGGTGTCTAACGCACCTAAATAAGCCATAGATTCTCGTCTCTCCTTCGAATCTGGTGCAGATTCCCGTTCTTCAGGGGAGACCAGCACGTCCGACAGCACTAACGCGGCCGCCACGGCTTAGGAGAACGTAGACGATGACGTCGTGCCCGATGATGATGCTCCCAACGCCGCTATTCAGGATGGCGCCGTCGAAGGGCTACGACTCCGGCAACGAAACTCTTTCTGGGGACGATCACGATGTTTTTGATGATGGAAAACCCGACGATGTGCCGCGTCACGAGGTGTCTTTGTAGAACGCACGGGGCTGTGAGCACTTCTTTTCAGACCACGCACTCCTCGAGCTTCTTGTCTATCGTCGACGCCCGTCGTCATCTACAGTCTGCATGGTGCATCCCATCCTCTAAGGAGGCGCCAGGAATGATTATGGTTCACCTGGACTCCGTGAAGGCTGGGATGCGGTCCCCTGTAACACCGTCCCCAAGTATATTTACTTTTATATAAATCAAGTATTGAACATTTAGAAATGTTTAATCGATTTACGAGGTTGTAAATACTTGTTATTTATTTTGCGTGAATAGTAAATTGCACGTGGGGCCCACATCGGGAACAGGGACCACCCGATATTCCAGAACCACATATTATATTCATCTTGGTCTAGATAATATGTATATAATGGTAGATTTTCTAGTTGGACCATAGGAAGGGCATAGACTAGACCAGTTGGCCAAACGAGGCCCAATTACCGGTACTGTTAATTTATCAGATAACAGCCCGCAATAAATTCCGGGAACTTCTAAATTAAAGTTGAGGAATGTATATTCATTCTAAAGGCCAATAATGATTGGAAACACGATATATATTTTATTTGGCTCGAAAAATATATAATTAAAACAGTCCGTGAAATACAACTTTCGAGACCGAATATACACATTGGGACACAAAGGGATGACCTCCCACGTGAGTGGGGCCACCTCACGTTTTTTTCTGCTCAAATTGATGAGATAGGGCTTGCTAGACATGGGAGTAAGGTGGAGTGAGGTGATGAGCATCAACCACTTCCATTCATTTGGCCAAGCACACAAGGAAGAAAGAGGAATATATGCACTTCACCATTTCCACACCCAAAATTCGAGCTCAAGCAATAGAGGTCCAAGAAGGAAGTGTAAAGAGGGAAAAAGTGAGGAAAAACTTGGATAATTAAGGTAATGATTCCATGGTAACTTTTTCTTCTCTCGTTGAACTTAATATGAATCTTTTTATATTATCTTTTTATCATAACTTATCTTTTTTATCTTTATTTTCTTTCTTTTCCTTTTGGTGGTGATATCATGTATCGATTCATGTTAGCCGACCCCAATATCTTTTGGGACTAAGGCTTGGTTGTTGTTGTTGTTGTTGTTGGATGTTGTTGTTGAACTTAATATGAACTTTATGTCATATGAAGTATCCCTATGATTGCTCTACATGTTTAAAAGTGTGAAATGAAGTGTTGGAAGGTAGTTCTAAGTCTAAGAACGGACTTAGAAGCCAAGGTGGCCAGTTCGCCGAAAAATAACCCGTTAGAGGTTATTTGTGTTGATATGGGTTTTGTGATGATGAAACCTTGTTAGGAACTTGTTTAAGGTGTTCCTAGAGCTTTCACGGAGTTGAAAGAGTTGTCGGAGTTCTACAAAGTTAATCGGTGTTTCGCTGGAGTTCAACCAAGAAGGGTAGAACCTCTTGATGCTCATTTGAGGGAGTGGACGACTTAATGTCCTATAACTTTTGGGTTAAGTATGAGATTACCTAAGTAAATGTTATATGTATTCATAATGATGTTTAAAGTGTTTAAACATGTGATTAGCCTAGGTGATTAGGCTTGTATGAAATGAACTATTGAAATATGCATGAAATTGATATGAAATTATTTATCAAAACATATGTGATGTTTTGAATGGCCAAAATGATAGAAAATGATTGTTTATGACTTAATACACGTTGTGGTTGAGTTTCGTAACAATCAGGCTTGAATCGGGTAGTCAATGGGCCGTTGACTGAATTGCCCAAGCGTTGACCGGCGCCGATCAGACCTTGAACCAGCGCCGGATTGGTTTCTACCACGCCGATTTAAAAGGCAAAGTTGGTGAATCGGAGCTGGTCTGAGGGAGATCAAGCGTCGGTTAAGCTACGGGTTCCGATACCCATTTTTGCCGAAAACGCGTATAGGGGCCCGGTTTGAGAGGGGTGTTGGTCCCAATGTATGAGATAAATGATCGATCAGCAGAATGGATTCATCGATAAGTAAGAAACCGAGGTTTAGACAATGATATGAAATGTATCGAACAGTGAAATCTCTCTTGTATTACTTATCGAGAAACTACAGAGAATAAAGATTATACCCTAACTGATTATTCGACCCATGGACCTGCACACCATACGCACATATTTATAGACGCGGGTGTAGGTTTCCGAAAAAGGTCTAAACCTAGGAATATGGGCCTAACCTTTTTTGGTCCCAATTCCTTTTCCAACCTACTTTATTAAATAAGCTAAATACATTAAAAGCTTATAATTAAACTAAATAATAAACAAGACTTAGACAAACTTGAATCACAATCTAAATAATTTTTTACAAGGGAATCAACCCCGACCATCCTATATATGTATATTTTGCATAGAATTGCATGGAATATGATGTTTAAATAATAAGGCTTGATATTTGATGATATAATGCTAAGGCTTGGTTTAGTCGTTAGTGATGATATGATATAGACCCTATCTAGTGTGATATGTGGTAGATCTTAGATCGGGTGGAGTACCCAAGGACCGGGCGTGTGTCCTCAAAACTCGATTATGTCGGGTGGAGTACTCAGGACCTTGAGTGTTTTCTCAAAACTCGGTTATGTCAGGTGGAGTACAAGGGCCGATCGGTGCATAAAACTCAGATATTAGGGGGTGGAGTACCTAGGGCTGGGCGGTGCCTAAAACTCATATATTAGGGGGTGGAGTACCCACGGCCGGGCGGTGCCTAAAACTCGGATATTAAGGGGTTAATTACCCACGGCCGGGAGAGTGGCCCAGTTGTTGAGTAAGGCCATCAACACTATGTTATATAATGAACCCTAGGTTATAACGGGAAAGCTAATGGATAGGTCAGATATGGGGAAAGTCAAGGACTAAGTCCACCATTATTATTTGATTTCATCAAATGACCTATGGGTTGGATATTTTCCAAGCATATATACTTGTATGTATTTCAAAGACTTGGGGAAGGTTATAAACGTATGTATCACCCTATGTTTGGGTCCTATACTTGAAACGTTCTACATTTAGTCTGATGCTCGCTTGTTATTCGCGTACTGACCCCTTTGGAACCCCCACCATTTCAGGTTGAAGCTAAAGATTGCTATCTGCACCTTTGCTCGGTGAAGCGGCCTCAAGTAAGACGTGGTTCGTGCTTCATTTACTGTTTTGAAACTATAAACTATGCTCATGGATATTTTGTAATGAATACTTTGTTTTGGGTCTGCGAGCCCATGTTTTGCCATAGAAAAAATTTCACTTTTGGTCCCATGACTATTATACCACTTCCACATTTAGTCTCTTACTTTCAGATTGTCCACATTTAGTCCGTGACCATTATCCCCTCACCACCCCTCGTCCTTCCGGCCAAAATTCCGACAAATTTAATGCAGATTTTAGGTATGAAAAAACAAATTTAATGCAAAGACTGATTAAAAAACTCAATCTTATACTCCCTCCTTCCCAAAATGAACTTCACTGTCACTATTCACATGGTCAACTTAAATTACTCTTAATCTTATATTTTATATATCAAATTTTTATCAAATTTATATTTTTTTATCAGCCTTTGTAGCGGTTTTATTTTAGTTTCTCAATATGTAAATTTTATTTACTAAAAGTAATCTGAGTATGATCAGGGATCGAGTTGCTTTATCGTCGGTCAAGCATCGTAATCCGAAATGGGAAGTTCATTTTGGGACGGAGGTAGTATAAAATTTAATGCAAAGACTGATTCTGAGGCTGATAAGTGGACTAAATTTGCCGGAATTTTGGCCGGAAGGACGAGGGGTGGTGAGGGGATAATGCTCACGGACTAAATGTGGACAATCTGAAAGTAAGGGACTAAATGTGGAAGTGGTATAATAGTCATGGGATCAAAAGTGGAATTTTTTTTATTTGCCATATGTGGCCCATGAATGACTATTGAATATTTCCGCTATTCATTCAATCTAAATTGTGATGTTGTTATGTATGTTTACTTACTGAGTATGGTATGAACAATGTTCATGGATGCCTTGAACAATCGAGTGAGTGTGACTCGTGGGTGACATCGCTTGATTGTATGACAGTTGTACATGCGCTTAATTAGTTGCGGTCTGGGGTGTGACATTCCCGATCCATCCTTTCTTTCTTGAGTTATTCCAATGCTACCAGGTGATCCCCGCCCAATTTATGCCTAACTCTTACCAGTTCGTGGCCACGTTGATCGTTCGGTGCTCAACTAGGGAAGTGGATCCGAGCCCGGGCCTTTTTCATTATTTATTTAAACTCTCTCTCCAAAACTCCGATGAGTTCCTGAGCATCAATAGTCGACCCGATCAAAAGCTGTTCCATGCGGCTCTCATCCATTCATGAGAATTTGTACATCCGATCCTTTCAACAATCGACAAATACGCTTGTCATTCGCTCAGTCCGTTCAACGGTAGTAAATTTAGATTATTAATGCATGCACTCCGGTTCTTCTGGCCTCTGGACCGTAGTCTGAGTTGATGTCTATCCGGCCGATGAAGGGCCATCTGGTCGAGGGAGGCACTGTGACACTCCAAAAACTTAAATAAAAATAAAAATAAATTTTATTAGTCAGATAAAATGTTACGGAAATGACATTTTAACTACGAAGTAAGTCAAACAAAAATTCAACAGTCGTGACATTCTAATTAGGAAAAAAATTCAAAATTTACGACGTTTTAGTCAGATAAAAATATTTCAGTAATAGGAAACAACATTTTATTAAATAAGTGACATTTTATTTATGAAGTGAGTCAAACCAAAAATTTAACATTTGCGACATTTTAGTCACATAAAAATGGTCCGATAATAAAAGTAACGTTTTATATCAAGTACCAATTATACATATGGCATAAGTAATACTCCCTCCGTCCCTCTGTTATTGTCCAATTTCCTATTCACTTGGTCAACACAAATCACTCTTAATCTCTTACTTTATGTATCAAATTTTTATCAAATTTGATTCTGGTTTTTGCGACTTTGTAAATCTTTTAATGTAGTTTCTGAATATGTAATTTTCTTTTTCTAAAAATAATTTGAGTGCGGACAGGGATCTGTTTGCTTTATCATCGGTCAAGCATCGTAAACCCAATGGGACAATAACAGGGGAACGGAGGGAGTAATAGTTATTTTATAACTATTTTAACTTGTGTATAAAATACACAAAATACAAACTTGACTTTTCTTATACTAATATACTCCTACTACGTAAAATATACCTACGTATTTAACTAAAACCATTCAAAACATGCGTATACTATGAATAAGAAGTTGGAAAAAAAAAACTACTAAACCTACGAAGACTTCTATTTAGATCAGGAGTGTATCAAACCATTTTTACGCATGAAGCAAAAATTTAAACCTACGGGCTACGAAGACTTCTATATAGATCAGGAACGTATCAAACCATATTTACGCATGAAATAACTCAACCTGCAAAGAGTCCTACAAATCGCTCGTCTGTGCATCATTCAAACTCTAAAAGCCGAGTGAAGCCAACAAGCAAAAAACATATCTTCGGTATAACTAACTTAGCAGCCTAGAAACCTCGTCTTCCACCTATAAATAGTAGTCTAGGACCGGAGTTTTCTTTTCATTCTCAAAAGCTGCAAACGATTAAACATATACATAAATATATACAAAGTATATATAGGAGGAAATCCAACCCAATGTTATACTTAAAACCGAGCCTTGAAAATACCTCTGAAAACTTGCCCTTCGTGAGAGGAACCCAACGGTGAAA
Source organism: Cuscuta europaea (assembly GCA_945859875.1). Classification (NCBI taxonomy): domain Eukaryota; kingdom Viridiplantae; phylum Streptophyta; class Magnoliopsida; order Solanales; family Convolvulaceae; genus Cuscuta; species Cuscuta europaea. The sequence goes on along the minus strand of CAMAPE010000019.1, from coordinate 4,261,185 downwards.
GAATCGTTGGAAACGAACGTCGGAGTAGGGAGAAATCGCTCGCCGAAGTTGGCTGGACTGTTTTGCCGTCGAAAGCTGCAACTACGTCGCCGGACGTCTGACGTCTCCCAAACCTACCGAGGAGCATCTCCGTTGGCTAAAGATTCCACCACCGCTGCCTTCCCGCTGGTCCGTTGTCCGGTAAATTACCCCTACCTAGCTTCGCCGTTTTTCTTCCCCCGACATATATGTTGAACTACGTACTAAAACTCATGCATACATACACAAAACATACAGATATGAAAGATTACACGCATGAAGTATAGAAATTATATATATTCATTTAAGATTGATTGAATGCAGTAATGAGAAGGAAAAACCGTCTTAAACATCACCAATCCCCAAACCATTCATTTATACGAAATGAAGGGGGTGTCGGTTAGTTTAAGTGGATTAAAAAACCTCCCCACTAACTTGCCCATGTACACCACTAAACATGTTTAAACATGTACGAAAAACATAAAAACCAAAACAAAAGAAAAACAAAACCATATTAACTAACAAGTTTAACAACATTCTCCCCCTTAAACTTGTTTCCCCAACTTGATGTGTTGAATCCCTATCTTTGTCTTGAGCTCGGTAAACCTTTGCCTTCTGATGGAAAGTGTACCCGGGGGTAGCTTATCCGAGGGGTTATTGCGGAGAATAACTAGAGAGAAGTCAGAGCAAATAAGTAAGAGAGAGAGTGTATATTCGATATGTATTAAGCGTGGTTTACAATGGGGGCACTAGTAGAAAACTGGCTTACAGTGACACTTTTTTAGTGACACTTTCTGAAATGATGATACCAGTGACATAAAAGTGTCACTATTTTCTTACATATATGTATCAACATCACTTAGTGACACTCAAACATTTTTTAAGAGTATAATTTAACGCGTGTTACTATTTGGGCCGGGCTGCATAGCTTATATTTAATATACGGAGTAGTAATATATCAAGACGCTTCTCCTTCGAGACTTACATCTGCTCGCCTCTTTTCCTTTCTACTAACCCTACCTAACTCATCGATCGATGAAGAAGACGTCGTTGATCTTCCAGAAGACTTCGACAAAGTGCACGAGCCCTAGCTACTCTGCATACAAGCGAAAGAAGCTGCAACTTTGGAGAGTGGCGCTCCATTGATGAACTGCGATTAAGGAGGCGGTCGATAAGCGAGGTGCACGGCGAACTAGGCGGAAGGTGATCGGGGCAGACATAGAGCGAGGCGGACTGAATGCAAGGTGGGGAGGGGTGAACAATGGTCGATTGAGGCGGACAGTGACCGAGGCGGACATCTGATAGTCTGATACCTGGCTGGGGGATGGGATGTTGGTCTCGGATAGCGTCTCCGCAAGTCAGGGGATGATAGGCTGCTAGTTCTGCTCTTCAATTTTCAGTTCATGGCTTCAAATTTGGGAGGTATTTACATGTACTTAACTTATTTATGGAGTATTAGTTTTGATTGACAAGATTATATCAATATTCTTTATTATTGATAAATAGAGTTGTGTCTTGTGCTTTGGCAGCAGATGTAGTAGCTTATCTGTTTTATGCTTGGAGGGATTTAGTAATTATTCTCTGTTTTAAGTTTGAGAAGAAGATCTTTTTCAGTATGTTTTTTATTTCTTGCCTACAGATTTTCATTTTCTAATTGGGGTATCACTCTAATGATTTTTCATTTTTCATTTTTAGTTGTGTTGATAACTCCACCTTTCTTTGTTTTTTTTTCAGGTAAAAGTCCACAAGGATAAGATTGAGCAGCTAAAAGAAAAGGTAAAGCTTTCAATTTACCTTCCATTTTAAGAATGATTTATTAGTTATTGTATGTATATACAGTTTCATCCTGTCAAAGCTATTAGTTTATACCTACTTTCACCTGGGTTACTAAGCGTCGGCCGCCTGATATTGATTGGTATCTCCTACAGCGGCGAGTACCTTGACCGAACTTCTGGACGGTCAAGAGGACTGGCAATCGCAGCCTCTTGGCTTCCCTGGGCAGCTGGCCTCTTGGTTTTTTTTTCATTACTTTTTGATCCTCAGTTGTGCGAGTGGATTTGGATCTCAGCTCTCCGAACATCTTCTTCTGGGCTATGCTTGTATCATAATTATGAGGTTATGAATCACATGCTCTGATTACTAGATTGTTTTCAATAAATTCATTATATTTTGTCGATATTTGCAGTTTGTCCAATCTTTAGTTCTTGTTTCTATGTGTGGCTGAAATCACCACAGTGGGAAAATAAAGAGTCTGTTGGTAAGTAAAATATGATGAACCTTATTTCTTGCTTCTTGAAATTAAAGTTTTACATTGTGTTTTAATGCATCAGTAGCTGGAGTTATTTTATAAGACAGGATAGATATTGGTCTAATAAAATGAAAGCAGCAACCCACCAAAACATCAACCCTCCTGTATCTTTCTTACTTTTTTTGAAAGGTTTACTTGGCTATTGAAATTTCCAGGCCATGAAATCCGAGCACTCCATTAATCTGGTAAGGCATTACATTTGAATTGTTTTTTCATGAAGAAAGTCATATGCATTGAACTAAGTAGATGTATTTTACCTTAAATTAAAATTTGAATGCTGAAGCACCCTTCTGTAATTCTTTAAAAAGTGAGTAGTTTCTGCTGTTTTGGACTGATCTTAGCCTCTTAGGGTCTTCACTCTTCACCGGTTCGGGACTAGTTCCTCCAGATGTTTTCTTTTTTAGACTAGTTTTACTAGACTAGACTTGATTGGTTCTTTTGATTACTCTTGACACATTGTAGAAAATATTTTTGGGTGTTATTTAATATATTTACCTTTCATCCAAAAATTAAAAAGCGAGTATAAATTGTCCTGATTTTTGTGATAATTCCTGATTTTTGGATAGTAAGTGTAAAAGTTCACAAGTCAAAAGAGCTTTGAACTAATATGATATTTTCCCCTTTACAACTTTACGACTCTGCTAATTCTTTACATCTGTTTCTCCTTGCAGTGATTATATGTTCAAATTTTTGGTAATTGGATATTCTGGTGTTGGATATTTTGATGCTGCGGATGACAAGAAAAACTCTAGACTATTCGGCTCGAAGGAGGAGTGATTATTATGTTTGCCAAGATATCAACAACCCTTTACTATTATGTTGTTGTTGTACATAGCGATTGGATATTATTGTATTGCAATGAGAATGCAAGATTCTTGTTAGGATATTGTATTGGAATTAAAATGTAAGATTGTTGTTATGCTAAATTATTAATAAAAACTTGATTGGTATTTCTATTATTGACTAATATTTACATTGTGAAATCACTTGATTGGTAAGGATCTATTGATATATGTATATATATAGACACACACATGCACATATTATCTTATATGATACTAATGTATCATTAACATGTCTGATACCAAGGTGTCATTAAGAATTTCAATATCAATGTATCACTAAATTTTATGATACCATAGTGTCTGTAATTTACTGACACTTTACAATGACACTAAATTTAGTGTCAGAATTCCCACCCTTCGTTGACACTTTTCAGTGTGTCACTAAAACTTTTAGTGACACTAAATTAGTGTCATTATAGACCATTTTTCTAGTAGTAGGGAAATGGGTGCTATTTATAGTAGTAATAAATGCTAGATAAGGACACGTGTCAGTTTTCTGGTGGTCGAGGGGTCACCTCGACCGGGGTGGCACTGGCACTCACATGTGGCCGCATTAAATGCGGTGGTTGGATGTGACGTTTGTACTTGGTACGGTGATCCAGGCGCATGTGAAGAGGATATTCTGTCGAGGTGGATGCCTTCGGCTGAAGGGTGTTGGGCCGAAGGCTCTTCTAACCGAGGGCTGCAGGTGCCGAAGGCTTGGTTTTCAAGCCTTGTTCTCCTGTGATGCCTCTTCTAACCGAGGGCTCCTACCTGCCGAGGGCTACAGTTGTCGAAGGCTTGGTTTTTAAGCCTTGTTTTCCTGTGATGTTTCTGAGCTCGATTCCGTCACTGGTAGCCTTCGGCCATGGGGCCGAAGGCACCCCTTTGCGTATTGTGGGCTGCTTAGAGCTCCATTTTGCTGGGCTTGGCCCGTTTGGGCCTGTTGGGCCTGATTGTAGTAGAGGAAGTATGTGGGCTAGGGGTCCCTGGGCCATATACTCCATCACCTTCCAAGTCGCTTTGTTAGTATATCAGCTAGCTGCCCTTCAGTTCTAACATGCTCCAGAGCTATAGTTCCCTTCTCTATACACTCACGTATAAAGTGAAACTTTGTGTCAATGTGCTTGCTTCTTTCATGATGCACAGGATTATTGGCCAATGTTATGGCTGATTTGTTATCAACTTTTAGCACTGATTTAGCTTTGATTTCTGCTCTCAGGCTGTCTAATAACTTCATGAGCCAGATCCCTTGACAGCCCCCTCCTGTGGCAGCAATATATTCTGCCTCACATGAAGAGAGTGCCACCACTTTCTGTTTTTGTGACACCCACGTTATAGGACTTTCTCCTAAGAAAAACATGATTCCTGTGGTACTCTTTCTGTCATCAACATCACCTGCCAAGTCACTATCACAGTATCCAACTAGCACATTGTCTTCTTCACCAAATTTGAATACACAACCCATATCATAAGTACCCTTAATGTACCTCAAAATTTGTTTTACTGCATTCATATAATTTTGGGTTGGAACCTCCATATACCTACTCACAATTCCTACTGAGTAGGCTAGATCAGGACGGGTATTAACCAAATACCTCAAACTTCCTACTATACTTCTGTACAAAGTAGCATCAACTAGCATACCTTCATCAAATTTACTCAGCTTGCTCCTGGGCTCCATTGGTATGCTGCAGGGATTTCAATCTTTCATTCCCATTTGCTCAAGTATCCTTTTTGCATAACTTGACTGACTCAAGCTTGTAGCTCCTTTTTCTTGTTTGACTTCAAGTCCCAGATAATAGCTGAGCAGTCCTAAGTCACTCATTTCAAATATTTGCATCATCTTTAGTTTGAACTCTTGTATTGACCTGCAGTTTGACCCTGTAAGAAAAAGATCATCAACATACACTCCAACAATGATTACATCCATGTCAGTGTGCTTCACATATACAACATGTTCATATATGCATTTCTTGAAACCCAATGATTTCAAACACCCATCCAACTTCTCATTCCAAGCTCTTGGAGCTTGTTTGAGCCCATATAGGGCCTTATGTAGCTTCAACACTTTATCAGGATAGGTTTTGTTCACAAAACCTTCAGGTTGCTTGACATATACCTCTTCTTTTAGTTCACCATTCAAAAAGGCTGTTTTAACATCCATATGGTGAACTAACCACCCCTTTTGAGCTGAAAGTGCTAGTAGAGTTCTGACTGTCTCCATTCTTGCTACAGGTGCAAATACTTCCAGATAATCAATTCCATATTTTTGTATGTACCCCTTTGCCACAAGTCTTGCTTTGTATTTTGTAATATTCCCTTCAGGATCCTTCTTGACTTTGTATACCCATTTCAGCCCTATAGCCTTATGATTTTCTGGAAGTTCTGAGAGCTCCCAAGTTCCATTTTTCTGTATGGACTCCAATTCCAATGCCATAGCCTGTCTCTACTCTTTCATAGTTGCTGCCTCATCAAAACTTTCAGGTTCATCAATAGAAAGAAAACATAAACTGACCTCCTCTGTGATCTCTCTAGTTGAGTCATAGATCTCCTGCAATGATCTATAGTGTTGAGGTTCTTCACTGGAACTGGAGTAAGTATGGGACCTTGGTGTGTTCATGTTGAAATCATTGTTCAAATGATCATCATAACCTTCATGATCTACTACTGTATTGTTTGTGCTTCTTTCTCCTCCTGCAGACTCAATATTGTTTACAGTTGCTGTATAAGTATCTTCTCCTGCTTCTAGTTCTTCCTCTGGTTTTGAACTCCACTGCCAACTCTTGTCTTCTTCAAATCTCACATCTCTACTGATTATCACTCTTTCAAGTGTGGGATCTACCAGCCTGTATGCTTTAGTTCCTTCCTCATATCCCAACATGACTCCCTGAACACTCCTATCTGCCAATTTCTGTAGATGAGGTGTTACTATTTTGATGTGAGCTAGGCAACCAAACACCCTCAAATGATGGACACTTGGAGCCTTGTTATACCAGACTTGATATGGTGTCTTATCATCCACACCTTTTGTCACAGACCTATTCAGGATGTACACTGCTGTATTTACTGCTTCTCCCCAATATCTGCCAGGTACATACATGCTTTTCATCATGCTTCTCACCATTCCCATAATGGTTTGATTCCTCCTTTCCACTACCCCATTTTGCTGAGGTGAGTAGGGTGCTGTAAGGTGCCTTTGAACTCCCTCTTGTTCACAGAATAAGTTGAATTCTTGGGAGGTAAATTCTCCTCCTCTGTCAGATCTAAGGCATTTGATTCTTATCCCATCTTTGCTTTCCAGTTTACGTTTAAGCCTTTTAAATCTTTCAAATGCTTCTCCTTTATGTTTGAGGAGTGTAACCCACATAAAACGAGAGTAATCATCCACCAAAAGCATAAAATAATTCATACCTCCTGATGATAATGGATTTATAGGTCCACACAAGTCACAGTGAACTAACTCCAGCCTTCCTTGTGCTCTAAATGATGACTTCTGTGGAAAAGAAGTCCTGTGTTGCTTGCCCAACATACACCCTTCACAAGTGTGACTTACCTGACCTATCTTGGGCATTCCCTCCACCAATGAGTTGTTTGACATCTTATTTAGCGCCTGAAAACTCAAATGCCCATATCTAGCATGCCAAAGTAAATCTGTGCTTCTCACTTTACTCAACAAACAATTCTTTTGAGCTACTTTGAGACATACCATGAAAAATTTATTTTGTCTTCTGTCCACTTTGAAGATGATTTTGTTGTCTTCGTCCAAGACCTTCAGAGTACCCCCTTTGATGATCACTTGCCCTCCCAGTTCATCCAACTGTCCAAGGCTTATAATATTGCTTTTAAGCTTTGGAATGTAATACACATTTGGCAGTGTCATGTGTTTACCTGATCTGCATTCAAACTCAATTGTGCCTTGACCTGTGATATCCACCATTGAATTATCTCCAAATCTTACTTTTCCTTTCACAGATGAGTCAAGGCTTGTAAAGTAAGATTCGTTTCCAGTCATGTGGTTACTTGCCCCTGTGTCTAGGTACCACCATGCCTTGTGGTCTTCATCCATTTCTCTGCTACTTTGTGATATATTCTGCACTGACACTTGTGATTGTGTCAGTTCACATGTCTCTATGATCATCAGAGAGTGCTTCTTCAGGCTCTTCTTCCACAAAATTTATCTCCTCTTCTTTGGTCTCCTGTGTGCACTCAGATGCAAAGTGACCCATTTTGTTGCAGTTGAAACACTTTATCTTAGACTTGTCAAACTTTCTCTTTTGCTGAGGTTGTTGGTCTTCATTTCCAGTTCTCCCTTGACCTCTTCCTCTACCTCTGCCTCTACCCCTTCCTCTAGGAACATATGAGTCTCTACTTGTATGGTTTTGAGGCATGTTTTCTTCCTTTGCTCTGCACTCTGCCCTTGTGAGAAGGACAGTCTCCGGATTTGTGTTAGACTGTCCCACTAATCTTTCTTCATGAGCCTTTAGAGATCCAATTACTTCTTCTGAGGTCTTTACTTTTAAATCACAAAACTCCTCTATAGTTGATGCTATTTGCAACAATTTTGGTGATGCACCCCTCAATAGTTTTTTAACTACTTGTTCCTCCTCTACCACATTACCTAGCCCTCGAAGCTTGGTCACAATGATCTGCAGTTTGCCTGAGAAGTCATCCACGCTTTCAGTATCACTCATTCTCATACCTTCAAAATCCCTTAATAAAGCTTGAGTGTGTACTTCTTTTACTCTTTCAGCACCAAGGTTCATTGTGCTCAACATATTCCAAGCCTCCTTGGCAGTTCTTTTTGCTCCTAATTGAAGGAGAGTATCTTCTCCTATTCTTTGATAGATTGCAGCCAATGTCATCTTATCCTTCCTTCGATCAACTGGTCCTGTTGACTCCACAACATCCCATACACCTTGAGCTATCATGTAAACTTCCATTTTAATAGCCCATGCTGCGTAATTACTCCGGGTTAACATTGGATACTTCAATGTGACAGTACCCTCTTTACTTTGGCACTTCACTGCATCATCTTCAAGTTGATCAAAGATACCATGTGTATCTCCAATTCCTTCACTTGTTGATGAGGATGCGGACTGACTCATGATTGCAGGATCTCCTTAACCGTGTGCTCTGATACCAATTGTTGAACTACGTACTAAAACTCATGCATACATACACAAAACATACAGATATGAAAGATTACACGCATGAAGTATAGAAATTATATATATTCATTTAAGATTGATTGAATGCAGTAATGAGAAGGAAAAACCGTCTTAAACATCACCAATCCCCAAACCATTCATTTATACGAAATGAAGGGGGTGTCGGTTAGTTTAAGTGGACTAAAAAACCTCCCCACTAACTTGCCCATGTACACCACTAAACATGTTTAAACATGTACGAAAAACATAAAAACCAAAACAAAAGAAAAACAAAACCATATTAACTAACAAGTTTAACAACAATATATAGTAGGTCACCTTATAATAAGAAGACAACCTGTTAATACTACTGCTATACTACCGTATTATTCAGTTTAAGCTAAAATGAATCCTATTTTAATGGTGGGCCAATTAGTAATGAATTGTTAACTATTACTTAAATCTTTGCAATTGGATTAAAGAAAGTTTGTTAACTAATTAATTCAAATTAAATTAATGAGGCTGATGAATTAGTTACACAGACCTAGTGAAATGAATTAATTGGATTAAAGTAGTAGCTATTAGCAATTAAGTAGAATTAATGGTTAAAAGGTGGATGTCAAAATTTGGCTGACCTAAATAATATAGATACATTAATTACAGATTAATATTAATTACGGAGTATATTGGATTCTTCGGCATTGTTGCAAAATAACTAATAGAGTATTAAAAACTCAGATATTAGTTAATCTGAGAAATGAACTCGAATATTCATCATAATAAGTAAAACGTTTCAATTAATCGTAAGCGATCCATAATGAGTATTAATTCAAATCATAGTGAATAAGAGGGGGGATCGGAATTATTATCTTTAGTGACTAATTATCATCTTAATTAAAAAGGTGATTATTTTGAAACAAGAATAGAGAAGAAGAACTAGGAGCATCAGACTTAAGGTAAGTTTCACATCAACCGAAATCAGTTCTTTTTCTTTGTGATTTCTTTTAAATATTTTTGTGTGCATAATTGAGAATTGAATTTATATGTGCTGAATTTGAGTGAATATTATTATACGAAAGGGTTGTATTTGAGATATTAGTTGATATATTGTTTTGTTGATATATTGTTTTGTTGATATGAGTTATTGTATATGATTTTGGGAGATTTTGTAATAGTACGTAATTTGTTATTGTTGTGGGAGTCTGATGCAAAGGGAATTTTTGAAGTATAAACTTCGATTGATTTTGAGAAAAATAAATATTTTCATAAAAGGTGAGCATCACGGGAGAAATCCGTGGTGTTGGTTTTCCACATCCCTTAAAATGTGGAGGGTGGTTAGGTCTACTACTACTCAATTTTTTGTTGGTTTTGGTTTGAGGTGAATTGACGGTCGGTAGAAAACATCTCGGCTTTTGAGTGGTAGTGGTAGTAGTAGCTCCTAATCATTCAGTTTTTGAGGTGGGGTAGTTGGTAGAAAACATCCCGGCTACCTGGATCGACTTACTAACCTGGAGGGCTTGGAATACCTTTACGGGGTGTGCACACTTAAAGTAGTTGTTTCCGTTTCCATTGAGCAGTTGTGATACCGGCGATAGTCCCGGGGTGGGCGTACATAACAACGGACCACCGGGCTCAACCAAAGTGCTAAGCACCGCCCTTCTAATTACTAGGAAGTTAGATACAAAGTGATTTTGGGAGAAACTCATTAGAGGAGAATTTTGGTGTTTCATATATCTTGGAATTATTATGGTATTACGAGTTATGTTATTGGGATTTTATATAGGTATCATTTACTTATGATTTTATAAAGTGTTTTGAAAATATTTTATGTAAAAAGGTTGTACGGATTTTATATATATTTTTTATTACTATTTTAAAAGGTTAGGTGGAACTTACTTAGCATTATTTCTAATGTTTGTTTTCTTTTTATTTTCTTGTGCTCGTATTTAACAGGAGGTGATCATGTTGATTTTGATGCTGGAATGTTTGAGAGCGCAAACTAGAAGATCGCTATGTAGTTCACTAGATTAAACTTTGATACTTGCTTATGATTCGAACATCTAGATTGTTGTTAAATTACATTTTGGGCAGATAGCCTTAAGCATTCAACCATTGAAAGGTTGGATGTGGCGGTGACATGCCCCTTTTCCTTAGTTTTATTAATTTCCACTGCAAGCTCTAGAAGGTTTAATTAATAAATAAAAGTTCATTTCTATTTCAAAGTATTATTTTGGGTGGGAAATTTGGGGGTGTCACAGGCACGGCCGAGGGAAGCACGGCCGAGGAAGGACAAGTCTTCTCCTTGGCTTCCAGAGCGTATTCTGGATTGACCCTTCTTTGGCCGATGGGGTGCCATCTGGTCGACGGAGGGCCTACTGGGTGACAGCTGTGCTCCTCTTAGTCTTCTGAGTATGTGGGTCATGTGGTGAAAGGGAGTAGATCCTTATTGTCTTGATGCTTTTGGCCTTCGGAGGATTACCTGGGAGTTCCGGCGTTTCTGGCCGAGGGGTTCCATAACTGAGCCGTTAGGAACGTCCTTCATTTCGAGGCCGAGGTGGTGCCATAGTTGGCTGCCTTTTGTCCTTCCCTTCGAGGACGATGCATGTCCTTCATTTTGAGGACGATGAGTGTCCTTCGTTTTGAGGACGATGAGTGTGCCCCCTGCGCAGCCGAGGAGGCAGCACAATAACTTTCGATGCTCCAAGCCAAAGCAAAATCACTCCTAGTTTGTTGTCAATGGCTTTGAGGATGATGAGGGTCCTGGACCAGAGGACATTGTGCGCCCTTGGCTTTGCGGGCGATGAATGTCCTGCCCTTGTGCCTTTGACTTTAGTTGATGGATTTTTCGTTTGCGGACGTTCGTGGCGCGTTTGTTTTGTTTGTGATATGGACGATGAATGTCATTGTCCCGGAGACGATGATTGCCATTGGCCTTGAGGACGAGGAGTGTCCTTGGCTTCGAGGATGATATGTGTCCTTGATCTTTAGGATGATGTGTGTCCTTGTCATTGAGGATGATGTGCGTCCTGCTTTGCTCTTCGGCTTGGCCGAAGGGTGACCACATGGATGTGGACGTTGAGATACCATTGTCATTGGTTTTGAGGAGGATGCCTGCTTTGCGCTTTGGCTTGACCGAAGGGTGACCACATGACTGTGGACGTTGAGATACCATTGTCATTGGCTTGTGTTCGTTGCATTTTTGAACTTATTTATCTTGGGATCTTTTTGGAGCCCGTGGAGGCCGATATAGTCCCCCAGTCCCCCACTCCTTGAGGCACATGTAATGAGGTGAAAAGGAGTAGAGTAATGCCTTTCTTCAACAGGGGACCGAGGGTGACACCTTTTTATCCACGATGGGGCGATGCCTCGTTAAAAACCTCAATAGGAAAAACCCTATGGGAAAAAATCCTAATGAGGGAAAAAGGGCACACCACATACCCCCCAAAATGAACTCCAAAGGGTGAAACCTTCGGCCCGGGTGTGGAACTGCAGCGGTGGCCGTTTGCTGAGGGGACGCCCATCTACTGGTGAGGACGACGGCGCTGATGAGCCGGTCCGAATCTGAGGAAGAGGCGATGGACGCCTGTTTGAATATGAGAATGAGGCGGTGGACGCCTGTCTGGACATGAGGGCGACGGTGGTGATTAGCCGTGCGTCATATGAAGGCGACGGTCGCTATCCGGTTGGGGATTAGCGAGCCCGGTCGCTATAACAGTACCTTGGCATTGGGAGCCGGTCTCGAGATTTGAGGACGACGATACTGAGGGGATGGTCTGGAATCCATGCAATGGTCGTCATCTGGTAAAGGAATGGCTAAGACCGGTCTTGAGATACGTAATCACGCGAAGGCCGAATGGCCGTTCGTGATGTGTGGATGGCGGCGATGATGAAGCCGGTCCAAATAAATGATGACGAGGCGTTGATGAAGCCGCTCGTCATGTAAGCTCAAGGCTCTCTACGTTGAGGAAGCCGGCCTTGAGATAAATAATTACGCCGAGGCCGAGAGACCGGGTGTGATTTGAGGATGACGGCAATGATGAGCCGTGCGTGATCTGAGGACGTATGGCAGTGAGGAGGCCGTTCGTCTCATGGAGGCGAGGGTCACCATCCAGGAAGGGAATGGTGAGCCCGCTCGCTAGTTCAAGACGCTCGGCGCTGAGGACGCCGGTCTTGAGATGAAGGATCACGTTGAGACCGAGGGGTCTGTCGTGATCTAAGGACGAGGGTGCTGATGAAGCCGCTCGTCGCATGAAGGCGAGGGTCGCCATCCACGAAGGGAATGGCGAGCGCGCCTGCTTGCTCAAGACGCTCGGCGCTGAGGAGGCCGGTCTTGAGATGAAGGATCACGTTGAGGCTGTGGGGCCGTTCATGATCTGAGGGTGGCAATGATGAGCCGGTCCAATGAATGATGACGAGGCAATGATGAAGCCCATCGTCATATGAGCTCAAGGCTCTCGGCACTGAGGAAACCGGCCTTGAGAGAAAGGATCATGTTGAGGCTTAGAGGTCGTTCATGACCTGAGAATGTACGGGGATGAGGAAGCCGGTCCTTCGATGATGGACAAAGGCGTTTGGACGCTCGTCTGAAGATGTGGGACGGTGGAGCCGGTTCGACGATGGACCAGGTTGGGACGCTCGTCTGAAGATGAGGACGGGGCTCATGAGGCCGTCTGAACATGAGGGACGACGTTGGACGCTCGTCTGATGATGAGGGCGGCATTGATGAGCCGTCTGAAAATGAAGGACGACGTTGGACGCTCGTCTAATGATGAGGACGGCTCTGATGAGGAGCCGTGTGAAAATGAACGACGGCGTTGGACGCTCGTCTGAAGATGAGGGACGGTGTTGATGAAGTCGGTCCTTTGCTTAAGGACAAGGCGTTGGCGCTCGTTTGAAGATGAAGGACAGCGCTGGACGCTCGTCCCCTGGTGAAGATGAGGAGCCGTCTGAAAATGAAGGACGACGTTGGACGCTCGTCTGAAGATGAGGGATGGTGCTGATGAAGCCGGTCCTTTGCTTAAGGACAAGCCGTTGGCGCTCGTTTGAAGATGAATGACAGCGCTGGATGCTCGTCCCCTAGTGACGACAGCGCTTATGAAGCCGACCGTATGATGAAGGACCAGGCTTTGACGCCGGTCAGAAGATGAGGACGACACTAATGAGCCGTCTGAAATTGAAGAACGACGTTGGCTGCTCGTCTTTTGACGACGCTGGTGTTTGACGAAGTCGTGCATCAAGTGAAGGACCAAGCTTTGACGCGGTCCTGAAGATGAAGGACGGTGTTGGACGCACGTCCCTCGATGACGATGGCATTGATGAAGCCGTACGTCATATGAAGGACCAGGTTTTGCCCCTGGTTTGAAGATGGAGGACGTTGGGAACGCACGTCTGATCCGCATGGATGGTCTTGCTTCCTCCACAATGCGTAGTGTTTGCCTGATATGTACTTAGGCAAATATGTGGCTTGATTTGTGGGGATTTTATTTTTATTGCTCGAGGCCGGCGAGTGCACGGTCCTTCGGCTGTCCCTCTTTTATTTGTGGGGATTTCGCTCGAGCCCGGCGAGTGCGCGGTCCTTCGGCTTTCCCTCTTTTATCTGTGTGGATTTCGCCGAGGCCGGCGAGTGCTCGGTCCTTCGGCTTTCCCTCTTTTATGTGTGGGGATTTTGTCGAGGCCGGTGAGTGCTCGGTCCTTCAGCTTTCCCTCTTTTATTTGTGGGGATTTCGCCGAGGCCAGTGAGTGCACGGTCCTTTGACTTTCCCTCTTTTATTTCTTCCTCTACTGCTTTGAGCGAGGAGTGGGGTCCTTCTTTCAGGCTCGACCGAGGGGGTTGCTCTTCCCTCGGCCGATAAGGAGTCCAGGAGGGCAGCTGTCCGGCCTCTGGTGCTGGATCGTCCCTTGATCTTGGGGGGCCCGTCGTCTATTTACGGCATGGGCTAGGCTTTTGATCGGTTACCGACGGCTACCGTTTCCCAACCCCAAGTGTGGGGATTTTTCCACCTCGGCCTTTCTTTCAGGCCTGTCGTCGTGCGATTTAGCGCGAGGACGACGTGGTGAGCTTGCCGTTTCAAGACGCGGGCCATTTTGCAGGTCCCTTGTCCTGAGACATCGTCGGCCATACCTGAGCGTTTCGCTCAAAGGGGCCGATGCAACGTGCTTTGTTGTGTGGCATCCTTTACTTAAACTTTACAAGAAATAAGCGGAACACAATAGGTGCGTTGTTCATGGCAACGGCTTTTATTAAGGTCAATGGCTCAAGGCCGAGGATGGTAACCTTCTCAACAACCCGTACATGAGTTAGCTTCTCAATGAGCTTCTGACCTTGGGGTGGGGGCTCTGCTGTCTGCACCCTCTTCAGATTGTTGGTTCATCCGTTCATCGGTTAGCTGGCTCAACCGTTCGTCGGTTTGCTGGTAGGACCTCACCGTGGAGGCCCAGCTATCGGCCGTGCATCCCTTCGAGGAAGGAGAGTCAGTGGATGCGACGCTTCTTCGGCTGGGACTCCTCGAAGTCCTCATCGTCACTGAGCCTCCCGATTTCATGCTTCTTCGTCGAGGTGTCTCCTTCCTGATTGCCGGTGGAGTTCCTTGGGGTACCTTTGACAAATTGGTGGAGTTCACCACGTTGAATCAGGCGCTCAATGGCCTTGTTCAGTGTGACACAGTCGTCTGTATTGTGGGAAGTGTTCTTGTGGTAACGATAATAAGTGTCGCCCTGGTGGACGGCGTAGATCTCTTTGGCCGACCGGGGATCTCTGGAGATGAGACCTTGCACCTCCGCACAGTCGAGGATGGTATCCACCGAATGTGTGAGTGGAGTCCTTGGGACGTCCGTCCTCGGCTGCCATGGGCGCTCCTTCCGGCTCTGGCGGGCATGGCCTCTGGCCGAGGATGCGCTTGGAGCCGACGCATTGTTTGTCTTCTTTGATATCTGGCCTCCATCCTTCTTGCGGGAATGGAGCCCATCGGCGTCAGCGTACAAGCTCCCTTGCTCGAGTGCCTTTGTGTATGACCTCGGTGGGTCAGTGATGAGGCTCCTCGCGTAGGGGCTGCTGCGGAGAACGCCTTGGAAGAGGGTGAGGAGGGTGCGCTCATCTGCACCTTTGACCTCGCCTGTTTCCTTCGTCCATCGGTCGATGAAAGACCGGAGTGATTCATTATGTTGCTGTTTGATGGAGAGGAGATGGGAGAAATGTTTGTTCACGCACTTCCTTCCGGCGAAAGCGGTGAGGAAGCATTGGGCAAGATCTTGCCATGAGTCCACGCTTCCTTCGGGCACCGCGTTGAACCACTCGTATGGTGGTCCCTCAAGAGTGGAAAGGAACCAACGACAGAGGTATTCATCAGACACATTTACCATCAGCATGTTGTTCTGATAGCGGCTGAAATGCTCTTGGGGGTCGGTGCGGCCGTCATAAGGCTTGATGGCATTCCCCAGGTACTTCTCGGGTGTTGGGGCCGAGAGCACCCTTGTGGTGAAGGGAGTTTTTGTTCTGATTTAGATGATGAGGTCACCACGTCCGTCGGCCAGCTCCCGCTCCAGGGCGCTAACTTTGTGCAAGAGATCGCAGAAGCCGGGATCCCTGGACATAGCGGTGGTACGTGCCTCGGCTATTTGCTTTGTTTCCATCTGAGCGAGCCTCCTTTCAAGTTGGGCGATGACCTCGTCCCGGGGGTCATTGGCGGCCGCAGTGGCGAAGTGCGTCCCCACACGGGTTGCTTGAGCCGTGTTGATGTGGCGACGTGTGTCGTCCTTATGTAGTTTTCCCTTGCCTTTGTCAAGGCAAGGTCGATCCGTTGTCCAGGATACGGACCCCAAGCTTTCCCTTGGTGAGACAGGCTCAAGTTCACCAATCCGTCTCGCTAGCCTCTTCGATGTTGGCCGACGGTGCGCGTCCCTTAGCCTATTGAAGGCCGAGGCTCTACGCACTGGGTTCGGTCCAGCTCGACAAGGGGAAGCAGGATCGGAGTGGGATGTCGTGTCATGGGCCACGACCCCCTCCTCATTGCCGACGTTCATGACTAACGGGTGAGGAGGAGGAGGCGGTGGAGTAGTGTTCTCCCCCGTCCTTGGCATGAGCGCACTGAGGACGGTGGGGTTCTGAGCCAGGCTGGCTATGATGGCCGATAGAGCGGCCTGAAGCTGAGGGTCAACAGTGGGAGTAGCCTGCTGTCCCGATGCACGGTCACTTTTCTCTGTGCGCTTCTTCTCAAGGCCGATACGGGCGTCTTGAGCGTTGCCGTTAAGCTAATTGCGGAGGTCCATCGTGGGGTCAATAGCCTCCTGGAAGACCTCCTCGTCCGCGACCTTATCGGTCGTGGCATCGACGAAGCGTTCACGCTCCTCCTGAGTTCCAGGGATTGCCTTGCTGATGAGGTTGCGGTTTGACCTTGTTCTTCGCATAGTCATTTAGCTTTGCTTGGTAGCGACGAAGGGTGCTAACTTGATTGTTCTAGCTCTCAACGAGAGCACCAAATGATAGAGTATATATTCTAGAGAGAAGTGAGAGCTAGAGAGAGAAGTGTAGTAAATACTTGCAATAAATGATTTGTGAACCCTTTACATGGCTCCCAAGGGGAGTATTTATACGGAAAAGTGGGTTGGGCTCCCAAGTCTTGGGCTTGGGAGGCCCGTTTACAATGAGGCCTCTATTGGGCCGAATACAAAGTTTGTAAATTGGCTAAGTATGAAATCCGGCTTTGTGTGCTCTCTGTGGCCGACGGAGGTGTGGCCGACGGAGCCATGGCCGACGGAGACGCGGCCGAGGGAGGCACCCCGGTTCTTCTGGCCTCTGGACCGTATTCTGAGTTGATGTCTATCCGGCCGATGGAGGGCCATATGGCCGAGGGAGGCACGACCGAGGGAGGACAAGTCTTCTCCTTGGCGTCCGGAGCATATTCTGAATTGACCCTTCTTTGGCCAATGGGGTGTCATCTGGTCGATGGAGGGCCTACTGGGTGACAGTTGTGCTCCTCTTAATCTTTTGAGTATGTGGGTCATGTGGTCTGGACTCATATACTCCATCAGTAATCTATCTTATGTCATTTTCTCTGTTTATGCAGATAAGGTATGTCATTTAAATTGTGTATCTTTTCTAATAAGTATTAATTTTTTCATTTTACATAATTAAAATTGTTAAAGTAGAAAGGTTGTCAATTAATTTACAATATATTTAACAATAAACGTAGTGATGTCATAATTTATTAGGTTGGACATTATTAATTTTTCAGTTATTGGTAATACCGTTAATTTATTGAAATGGGTTTATAAAATTATTAGGTTTGTTTATTAGCAATTATTGTTAATGTCTAATTTAGGATTTATAATGATTTAAGTTAGGATCGAAACATTACTTTATTGTGAATTATTTGAATTTCATTTAATTTTAATGTTAGTTAATTATTTAATATGTATTATTAGATTTTCATAATTTTAGTATTGTGAATTAATGCCATTAATGTAATAGTTTAGTGTATTTAGTGTTAAAATCCTAATATTGTGAATTAGTTAATAATTTAAATGATTAATGCCATTAATGTATTGCTTTTAGTTAATTAATTAATAATATTAATTGAACGTTAGTTAATTTTAGTGAACTTTAGTGAAATTTCATATATTAATGTTCCTAAATATTTCGAATTAGTTAATAATTTAAATGAGACGTGCCATTAACGTATTGCTTTTAGTTAATTAATAGTATTAATTGAAAGTTAGTTAATTTGAATTATATTTAGTGAAATTTAATATATTAATGCTCCTAAATATACAAGGAGCAGGGCCAGCCCTGGCGGTGTGCAGGGTGTCCAATCGCACAGGGCCCAAAAAATTGTAAGGGCCCAATTTTTTTTAGTAATATAAAAGTATTACTTAGAAGTGGTTTCGGTTCGATTTTGATATAAAACCAAATGAAGTACAAAAAAAATTGGACTAGGGCAAGGCTTTGAAGCAGGCCTGGTTCGCCACTTCGCGTATTCCTTTGAAGAAGGAGTAGTAAATCCTACATTTCCACCGGTGTGGGAATCTTAAGCTTTTGAAACAAAAAAAGAAAAGAAGCGAGGCATGCGGGATTCGAACCCAAGTGAAAATAAAAGCATGCACGCTGATTTCTAAACATCAACCACTGGACCGAATCAACTAATTGTTGAAATAAGGACGTACAAGCTTTATATTACCTATTTGTTCTACAAAATAAATAATTAAAAATACCTCTTAATAAAAATCGGTTCGGTTTGGTTTGAACCGATTTTATAACTCAAAAACCTTCATTAAACCGATTTATGTTCGAGTCCCGACTTTCGGGTCCCGTTTGACTCGGTGCGGTTTCGGTTCGTTTTTTTTTAACTTGTGTTGAAACTTTGATAAGAAGGCCCAATTATTTTTGTTGCACGGGGCCTTCATTTGGTCAGGACTGGCCCTGACAAGGAGATACAATGGCACGGGGCTGCAAACCCCAAGATCAGCATAAAAAGAATCTGGTAAACTCTAATTCATGAAAACTTGGTACCATTACAGCCCCTCATATATATAATTCTTTTTTAGTAATTTGAAATCTGTGTAGGAAGGGCCCGGACTCATGAAATAGGTCACAACATGGGCCGTGATTAAACATTGTTGGACCAAGAAGGGTGATGTGTTGCAGCCACCTCGCATCTCCGAAATTGAAGTAAATAACGTAACTCCAATTATTCAATAAATTCCGAAATAAATTTTATCTTGACTATAATAAAATTTTGAACTTGTAGAAGAAGTATGAGAAAGAGCTCGAAAAGAAACGGGCCGAGCTAAATGGCTCCGATGACCAACTCGATGATAGTCAAGATGATGATGCCATCTTGGCGGCTGCCGGGGTTTACAAGGGCCGGGCTCCGTTAACGGGTGCTGAAGGTGTACGGATTTTGCACAACTCCAAGGGAGCTAATTCATCTTCTCGATCGGTGGATGATGAACGGGTTGCCCGCCTGGAGAAAGAATTGGCGGAACGACGGGAAGAAGACTGGAGAACAACAGAAAGGTTGGAAGAGATGAAACGTCAAATGGATCATTTCAACGCCACCTATCCCCCCCCCCCCCCCCCCCCCATGCCTATAATGCACCCTGAGATGACCCCTCAAATCCTCTTCATGGGGGAAGTATGGGTGGCAGTATGAATTTCCCTATCCACTTGTCCAGCAATTTTTCGTATGGATATTATGATCAACCATTTCCGACACCCGAAGGTCAAGGCAGCCGAGGAGGCAACCGTGCCTGGCAGCAGGCGACCCGACGACCCCGAAGAGCCCGATGATAATATCGATTTTGATGACTGTACAAACTTGTAATAATTAGTTTATTTTAAATTTGAATTTTTATTAAATTACTGTGATTGTATGAATTGTTTTTCTATTTAATTATTCTATAATGTTTATCCGTAATGTGATTGTGTGAATTGTTATTATAAAAATTTAAATGAATTTTTAAATTTGAATTTTTATAATAAGTCTGCAGAAAATTATTTTTTAATTTTTAAAAAAAAATATAAAATGTTTGTCACGGATTCGTTCCGTGACAAATTTTTTAAAATTCAACGGTTTTAAAAATCGGTAAATAATTTTTTTAAAAAAATAAAAAAAGACTTGTCACGGATTAGGTCCGTGACAATAAATTCAATTTTTTTAAATTTAAAATGTTTTTCACGGATTATGTCTGTGACAAAATAAAAATTTCAAATTTTTTATTCCCTTCCCGCCGTTTGAAATTAAAAAAAAAACAAAAAAAAAACACTTTGTCACGGATAATTCTGTGACAAATAAATTCAATTTTTTTAAAAAAATATATAAATATTTGTCACGTATTCTTTTCGTGACAAAATGTAAAAAATGAACTGGCACAATGCTCTGATGACCATTTTGTCACAGAATAAAGGTCGTGATTAATCCGCGAAAATTCTTGTCACGGATACGGATCTGTGACAAACATTTTGTCACACCCGTTTTGGCATGGATGTAGGCCGTGACAAAATTTGTGACAAAAATATTTTGTCACAGATTTTTTGAACTACGGGCCGTGACAAAGTCCGTGACAACCCCTTGGATTTTTTGTAGTGGTTGAGGATATCAATCTCAATACATTTCATCTTAAAAGTTTGTGTTACTATCAGATCAATATACGACTCATGCTCTATATTAACTTGATAGTGAATTTTATTAAAGAACGTGTCTTTTTTTAAGAAGGGGAGAATTTGAACATTGACACCACTACTCAATTATTATATTAATGGCACACAATATTCGAATACAATTAATTCTACACCTAAAAAGTTATACTCCCTCCGTCTCATTGGACTTTGTCATTTTTTTTTCTTTGTTCCAAAAAACTTTGTCACTTTGCCAATAAAGTAACTATTTTGTGGTTCTACTTATTTCTCTCTCCTCTGCACAAACTTCAACCACACAATTTTTACTATTCTTATTTCTCACCTAACTTAAGGAGTGCAAAGTCCATTGGGACAGAGTAATATATGAAAAACATTGAAGTGGATTATTAGTTCAAATTTCTTTGTCTCCATCCTCGTGCCCACCACATACCTCATTTGTCAACTCAAGTGGAACAAGTTGATCTTACAACTACGGGTTTAAACGAGCCGAGCTGAGCCCGAATTTATGTAGGCTCGAGCTCGAAATATATTGTATTGGCTCGAGCTCGAGTTCGGTTCGAACGAACTTAAAAAATCCGGGCTCGAGCTCGACTCACAAATATTGACATGGCTCGGCTCAACTCGACTCGGCTCGATAATTTTGGTTCTTCAACTCAAATGTTACAAGTTCGATTACCTCGAAAGTTCGGGTTCGAACTCGAGCTCAAGTATGAAACAATCTTTGAATATTTGTGCTTAGTATTTACAAATTGAAATTTACATGCCCAACAACTAAAAGTAGAGTAAATGTTGTCCAAAATATATAAAAAATGATCGAACCATGATGATTTAACTGAAACTAGAGTTACGGGAATAGAAAATATAATATCTCCTTGATCCTCATATACATTTATCAATCGGTATTATATATATTAATTTATACTCCCTCCGTTCCTATTAAAACTTCCAACTTTCCTTTTTCGTCCGTTCCAATTAAAACTTCCACTTTCCCTTTTTAGTAAAGAATTTGTGGTTCACAACATTTCTTACACATTTCTCTCTCCTCTGCACAACTCTCCACCACACAATACCCACTATCTTAAATTGTGTGCCAAACCTATTTGGAAGATAAAATAGGAACAGAGAGAGTTTTATATTTATTATATATACTAATATATATTATGTATTAATTTATATTGATATTATATATACATACATATATATATATATATACTAGCTTGGGCGCGCGCGTTGCGCGACGGTTGATGCCCAATCTTGGGGAAAAAGCGACAGTGGAACGCCGCTTGAGTTCAAAACTCATCTGGATTTGGAGTTGTTAGGAATATTTTATGGTGTCCAATCTAATTAAATATCTTTGTATTTGTGTAGTTATTAGTTAAACGTGTAATATGGGTCACAAATGTATATCAGCCCATTAGCTTCTTTGTAACCCATAAGTTAGCCAACTTCTCCTATAAAAGGAGGCTAACTTATGGAAACCCTAAGTATCGAAAAAGAATCGAGAGGCTTGAGAGTGCGTAGAGGCGAGATAGAGAGAGGGTTTGCCGCTGCTCTCCTCGAGGGAGGGCAGCGGCTAGTTTACACGGTATACCAGATTTGGTTTTTCATCTCGATATCTTTCTATCTGCTTCTTCTTTATCTGCTATGGTTGTGTGATTGTTAAAGAACAGGATTTATCAATTGGTATCAGAGCCGAGGCGTGAAACACGTTGAATCTATCTGCGTTTTTCGAATCTAACGAAGAACTGCTCCGCTTTTCTTCTGTTTTTCTTTGATATAGAGATTTGCTCCTGTAATCTTGTTTGTGATCCAAAATCTATAAAAATTATACTGTTGGGATCGCCTTTCAAAAACGATTCTACAGCGTATCTTCGTTTTCGATTTCTGCAATTTTTAAATTTCAAAGATCTCTACATTGAGATCTCGAGATTCTAATTTTACATGGCTGCAGAAACGATTTCGACTTGAAACTGATACAGGGAGAATCTCGACCTTCAGGGCTATTCAGAACAGTTTTCAGTTTTTTAAAAATTCGTAGTTTTCATTTTGCAGGATCTCGATATTTTGAGGATTTCGAAATTTGGGATTTCGAAAATTTGGATCTCGACATTTTGGGATTTCGATGTTTGAGATTTCGACATTTTCAAATATTTCAAGATTTTTTGGAATTCTCGATGTTTTGAATCTTTCAAAGATTGCAATTTCTTGGAATCATAATTTTTCGAATCTTGACATTCTTCGCAGTTCATCGAAGCTTTACATTATAGGATTTCTGAATGATTCCCTGCTTATCAAAGTTTTTAGAAGTTTTCGATGTTCTGATGTTTTTCAAACAACAAGTTTTCGATACTATGAGGTTTTCGAAACACCAAAGTTTTCGATGTTCCAAACATTTTGAAATTGTGAAGATTTCGAAGTCTCAAGGTTTTGTTTTGTAGGTGGATTTCGTCATTATTCTTCGAGGCAATCTCGAGATTAAGATCTCGAAGTTTAAACCTCGAGATTGTAATCTCGAGATTTAAACCTCGAGATTGTAATCTCGAAATTTAAACCTCGAGATTGTAACCTCGAACTTTAAACCTCGAGATTGTAAGCTCGAGATTTAAACCTCGAGATTGTAAGCTCGAAGTTTAATCCTCGAGATTGTAATCTCGAAGTTTAAACCTCGAGATTGTAAGCTCGAAGTTTAAACCTCGAGATTGTAATCTCGAAGTTTAAACCTCGAGATTGTAATCTCGAAGTTTAAACCTCGAGATTGTAATCCCGAAGTTTAAACCTCGAGATTGTAATCCCGAAGTTTAAACCTCGAGATTGTAATCCCGAAGTTTAAACCTCGAGATTGTAATCCCGAAGTTTAAACCTCGAGATTGTAATCCCGAAGTTTAAACCTCGAGATTGTAATCCCGAAGTTTAAACCTCGAGATTGTAATCCCGAAGTTTAAACCTCGAGATTTTAATCCCGAAGTTTAAACCTCGAGATTAGGATTTCGAGGGTTTGCCTTAGAATTTGTTTAAACTCCACCTGCTCTCGATATTCAACATCGAGAACCTCAACTTCGAAGAAATTCCTCAAAAACTCAAAATTCAAGATTTTCAGCGACATCACACTGTTTTGGCCATAACTTTTAACTCGGTGATCCGATTTAAGCGATTTTTTTTGTTGGAAAGCTAACGAAAAGATCTACATTTATTCTTAGGGTTTAACCCAGAACCCTTTTTCACGCGCCCTCACGCGCAGTCCTTGAGGGACAAATCGTCCATTTTTCGACAAACTTTGTAAATCACCGATGTCAAGGTCAAAACTTAGGCAAATCTGTTCAAATTTTTCCAAAGTCAAACCTAAGGTCAAAGTTTTTCTAAACTACACTGTAGAGGTCCAAAAATCGTAGATAATTCAATCAACCTCGCGTCAACGATCATTCTACAACAATCAACAATCAACTGCTGAAGCCTCCCCTAACTCATCAACATTGTGTGATCCTCAAACATGCTGAATTTCCAAATGATGAGCTAAGGGAAAACCGTCATGTGTAGTACTTGTTCAGATTGCTCCACACACATGGCGGGTATGACAAGTTGTGAGCAATCAAACCTTTCCCATTCTGAGGGGGAGTTTCAGTTTTCTCCTCCTGGCGCCTTACATCGACAATGCAAGGAATCTCTCAAAGGATGCAACATTTTAGGGGGAGTTTTCAATGTTCTCCTCCCCGGCGCCCAGCAAAGACAAAGCATACCGAGTGCTCCAATTGAGGGGGAGTACAGAGAGAAAATCAATGAGAGAACATGTTCCTATGGCTTAGTAAACCCAACTAAGCCTACCCAGGGGACAAAGCCCAGAGTAAGTGAGTGAGTGATCATTATGAGCGTTAGGAAGCAGAAGGCTCAAGTGAGCAAGAAAAAAATAATCAATGATAAGTCTGTTACCTCAACTACCTGCTATCCATTGAACATTTACTCCAAGCCACTCAAATACTCTGGACAATTCCCAAATAGGTTCAGGACTGATTTAATCAGATCCCGAGTAGAAGTCACTGCATCCTGTCCAACGGTGCATGTTGAACCCTACCCAAGACCACTCACTTGTCTCCCAACAGACAGGTGTTTAATCATATTTCACGGGGAACCGCATCTCTCATTACTGTCTCCTTCCGAGGCAAGTGATACGGACTACAGTAGCCTCAGCCTCATGCCACTGAACTTTCATTGATCATGTCGTGTCTAGTTACCTCACTCCCAAATGTTTTTAAATTTCTAGGACACAGACGCACTTTTAGAGTCAGTTGCAGGTCTTCATGACCCGCGAGAACTTCCATAGGGCTCATCTATTACAAATGTAGACCAATTAGTAGAAGGAAGTTCTGCTGTTGCAACATAAGAATCACCAATATTTTGAGGCCATTGCTCTAGAGTTTATCTCTATAGTGATGATAACGGGTGTCTACACGGCCCCGAGGGGCTACGTTATCTATGATGATCTTTATGATCATGCAAATAACAACCAGAGTGACATCTTTCGGATGCTTCACAATACCTGGTTGGAAGTCCTGTTAGAGCTTTAATGTTTCTATCATTTTATACAAGCCACACGTCAGTGTTTACATTGATGTTGTGATAACGGAACACCATGGTGTCTTCGGTGTTTACATTTTTGTTTGTTTTTCTGTTTTGCTTCTCAGAATAAAACAATAAAGGCATGACGTCCCGATTCATCGGATCGTCATGAGGGGGAGAGTGGTCCACATGATGTTAAATGTCACCAAATCATTCTCGGACACTTCTCTCCTCCACCACAAAAAGATCAACGACTCTCTTCTCTACACCTCAAATGGTCAGCTACACTCACAAGTCAACCATCATTTTCCGCTCTGCCACCGACAAGGTCTCCTCAAACGCATTCATTTCAAATAGTCAAAAGACTACATTATGGAGGAGACAAAGGTCAGATACTCGTGTGCTGAAGATGCGCCTGAAAATCATCAGAACATTCATTCTAGAGGCGCCTTCGGACTTCATTGAAGCTGATCAAGAGCTACTTCTGAAGGCAAGGTTTACAAGCAAACCAAAGGAAGATTCATCCATCCCCGGCATCAAAGATCAAATTCACCAAGACATCAAAGGGGAGATTGCAAGGATTTCTTCAGAAAGCCTTCTCAAGGAGTCAAGTTCAAAGACAAAGGAAGTTGAATAACAACAAAGACAAAGATATCTGTGCTGCAATGCTGATTCAACACGATTGAACACCAAGGGGAGATTGTTAGGAATATTTTATGGTGTCCAATCTAATTAAATATCTTTGTATTTGTGTAGTTATTAGTTAAACGTGTAATATGGGCCACAAATGTATATCAGTCCATTAGCTTCTTTGTAACCCATAAGTTAGCCAACTTCTCCTATAAAAGGAGGCTACCTTATGGAAACCCTAAGTATCGAAAAACAATCGAGAGGCTTGAGAGTGCGTAGAGGTGAGATAGAGAGAGGGTTTGCCGCTGCTCTCCTTCTCGAGGGAGGGCAGCGGCCAGTTTACACGGTATACCAGATTTGGTTTTTCATCTCGATATCTTTCTATTTGCTTCTTCTTTATCTGCTATGGTTGTGTGATTGTTAAAGAACAAGATTTATCAGGCACAGAATGGGTTCTTCCCCAGTCACAAAATAAAGCTCCTCTACACCACATTAATGCTTTTTCCAGTTTTGATTTAAAGCTGTAACAAGAATGTCCACACATAAAGGATATTAATTACATTGCGAAAAGGTGATAAAACTTACTCATGTAACTAAACGGGTGGGACCAGATAGTGGTTTGTGGCGCCTGTCATTGTGATCAGAAAGTCTACGATGGCAGCTGCATTTCTTTTCATCAAATTCAGACAAGCCATGGAACCTTTCATCAAGTGAAAACAAAGCATATTACTGAAATTTACAATGAGAATTGAGCTAAATACTGAAGCCAAGCTCTGGAACATGAAGAAGCACATTAAATTTTAGGTCACATGATTAGAAACAGTTTGGTGGTTGTTGAATAGGCTGCCATTGAATAATCAACAACACAATTAGACACCCTGTGCTGGTTGTTAGATAGGCTGAAATGGTTGAATCAACTGAGTTGGTTGAACAGAAAGTTGTTTGGTGATCTGTTTGGCTAAAATAATTGATGGTTTCTAAAGTTGGTTCAATCAGATCAATAACAAGAGCAACAGTAACATGATCAAACAATCTCCTCTCCTATCCATGGGTTTTCCATGAAATTCCAAAGATCAATTAACTGAGCTGCTAAGGCTCTAAGCTGTTTGACACATCACAAACATCAAAACAGGTTGTATTTTAAATAAAGCAGAATTGAGGAGACATTACAATAAAGTTTCACGAGGAAGTGTGCAGACAAAATATGTTGTGACATTGATTTCAAGTCAAAATCACCAAAGGTTCCGTCTAGATGTTATCTCAACGAAATACTTTCAACCATGCATTATTATCCAGGAAACTATGAGTGAAATATTTTTGCATTCTGTTTCTTTGGTTTAAATGCCCTTCATTGATCTATAGTGTCGACCAAGAATGCCTCACTTGACAGTTTAAAATAAAAGCATCATTTAAACCAAATCGTTTATTCTGACTTATCCAACAAAGAGACTATCCAAATCATCATTTCTTCTAAAAATGAGTGATTTGTGTATTTAAAACCAATTGACGAATCCAAGAAACTTAGAAAGCTTGTAGATCCATAAGCAAGTAGTATGCACCCTCGTAATTAATTAGGAGATTTGCCAAAGCCAATATTCCACATTATGAAAACTTAAACACTTAAGCTTCTTTTAATCTATAGCACGCCTCATCATTTGTAACAGCATTCCTGGTTGAATTGGACACATATACAAAAGCTAAAGGTAATTCAAGAGCTAATTTAGTTTGTGTTGGTGTTTTCCACAACTATATCTTAGATAGCATCAACTTTTTCATTTTGAGATAAAATGAGATGAATATTTAGCGCTTACATTCATGAGTCGAGAGAAGAAAATTTGGCAAGCACAATAAGAGAATATTCTGTTAAGGAAACTCACAGGATCAACATGAAAATATCCATGAGAAAGAATCTGCTCCAGGCAAGATTCAACTGCATATCTCCCCAACCTGGTGAGAATATGAAACAAAAATGGAAATGCAAACTTGTTGAAGTATGAAGCATATGCTCATCCTCAATCAGAAAGGGAATTATGATAGCAATTCAAATGAAGTTAATCTGATGTTTATGGTAAATTCCAAAAAGAAATTATGAAGTTGTCCATAAGTCACCTCTTTCTATCAACTCTTAACTGAGAATCAGCCCCTAACATCTCTCTCGTTCTTACGCTAGAACGGAAACGAAACAGAAACAAAAGGAAACAAAAGCGGAAGAGAAACCTTAGCTTAGCTAACGACATTGGGTGAGAGGCGCTAGTTACCGGATGTCTTTTTCATACTTGTAGACTTGCCAGTCACAAGGTGATTCATAGTTACAACCTTTGTTGCCGTTGTGCTCAAAATTTAGGGCTACCTAAACAAGTATAGTTAATCCATCAAAACATGTTAAAACCCCTGTTTTGTTAATTGAGAAAGTGAAGATTTTTGTAGAATTTTACCTCCACAACTCCTGGACAAGTTCTTTCAGTTGGATTTGGAAGATTAGTTTCACGGCCAAGCATAATCTTGACAAATCCTCCTTTTCCAAGCTTCTTATAAATCTTATATGCAGAAGATCAACCAACCTAGACATGTTTTGTATAAAACATAATTAATCTGCAAAAAAAACATCAAAACTATGTATCCATCGAAAGTATTATAAGGAAATTAAAAAGTCAAGCAAACTGAATATATAGGTGCAACAAGAGCACTTAACTAAATAAATATTAAGAGGAATAGGAAATCACAAAACGTATCTTTCTTGGTAAAACGTGATACCTACATATCAAATGGTTCAGAACTCTAACTATTAGGCATTAAGCAACTTTTGCACCATGTGATAGAAGGAACTTCCTTGAAAACGTCTTTATTACTATAGAAAAGCAGAAAATGCTTAATCTTCTTCTTGATGGCTTACAAAATGCAATCTATCAGAACACAAATTACTGAAATGATAAACTTTTAAGATCATACAAGAATAAAATTAAAAGCAAGAATGAGAGAAACAACATTTCCAAAAAGTATAGAAAAAATATTAAATATCATAATCAATAGTTAAGAGGAATTAGTCCTAGTTGAAGAGGGAGACAGTTTTCAAGCAATTACAGTGCATCCTTCTAACCTGAAGCAAAACTCAAAAGAATCGTGTTAATTTATTTCTGAACAACTACTTGCCTTCTATGCATCCATCATAATTGTTTTTTCCCATAAAAAGTGTGGAGTTGAAACAAA
This sequence comes from Cuscuta europaea, assembly GCA_945859875.1. Lineage (NCBI taxonomy): Eukaryota > Viridiplantae > Streptophyta > Magnoliopsida > Solanales > Convolvulaceae > Cuscuta > Cuscuta europaea. Next base: position 4,232,364 of record CAMAPE010000019.1, on the reverse strand, counting down.
AGTTATGACATTAAAAGGCGTAACAGTGGCATACTTTTCCCACTTTCAAAATCAATATATTCTTATATTTCAAAAGTACTCAAACAAAATACAGCATTTGTGCCTCCATATCTTTATCTATAGCATTTTTCCACATTTGGCAAACAATAACATTGAAATGCAATCAACAAAGTTAAAAAATAATTTAAATTAAAGTTAAAGAAGTTAAAAGGAAACATCGGTTGACCTGTCATTTTTTCCTTCTCCATAATAATGCAAAGCATTCACTTTTCAAGATTAAGCTTTCATCAATCACAAACTTCAAAAAGCAGCAGCCACAAAATCATCAAGTATGTCATTTTATTATAAAAAGAAGTTACTAAACCATATATTTTACCAAGATATTATGTTTAAGGTTATGTTTGTTATGCCATTTAAGCTAATAGTAGGCTGATATTTCTATATTTCAGACAATTATCATGTGATTAGCTTTGTTTGGATAAAAGACTAAAGTGAGTTTGCGGTCAAAAAAGGAAATAATGTTTCGCAGAACCATTTGATGTCCATTCATTTTTTAGAATCAAAGAAAAATTGAAGCGAAAGCAAAGCCGATATAAGTAGAATTCAAAAGAAAATACAAGTTGGGGGGAAATGAAGGAAAAGAAACTTTACCAAAGAAAGAACTCGATGAGACAAATTCACGAACACCTAGAGCGCTTCATTTTTATATAGCAAGGCAGAGAGCAACCGTAATTCTATGGAACCACTGTATGTATTGAAATATGCTTGAGGTCATTAATATAACTTTTTATGCCCCATATAAGAAAAGTTGATTATGTAGTGATATGTTATTAGATAAAAAAAAAGTTTTATTAGTAAAACACTGGAAGCTTACCCAATATCCAGCACTCTGGGGTACACCGTACACGAGCTAATGGACGATGAGGAAACTCATATGTTGGCCTGCCTATTCAAGAAACATGCAAGGCATCACCCTAAGGAAATAAGTTTAAGATGTGTGAACACATTATGACATTCTTCCAATTCGGTTCTAGAGTTTTAAAAGCATTTCACTTTTAGTTCAAATGCATGGAATTTTCTCACATTGTGAAGAATATATAAAAACTATCCTACTCTATTTAAGGATAACTTGGACGAGAGTGGAATGTTTTTAAGACAGTGACAACAAGTGAAAGAAATCAAAATCAACCACTGAAAGGAAGAGGGTGACTAAGTTGGGGGACCAAAAGTAGAATTTGCTCCTATTTGTTTTTTGTTGGCATATCAAAAAAAAAGAGAAGTTAGAATTTTAAAACACACAGCAGTTATCTAAAAATAAAGGAACAAGAAGACTCACATCTAGGGCATTGTGAAGAAGACGTGAATAGGCACTTCAAGAGCTTCAGCAACATGTACATATCCTTCAAAATGACATCAAGCAGAATGAGTCAATGCTTGTAGCCATAGATTTACTAACAGGTGTGATCCACAATAGGCACATAGAAAGTGTTCATAAACTTTTTTTATTAATTATAAGAATAAAGGAAAAGACTGCATTTTACTTAATTATAACTAAATTATATATTTAAATTCAGGCTGGAATTATAAATGTTTTTTATGTCACCACAGTACCACTCACCTTTTAGTTCCAAATTCTAAGAAAATATTCACAACAAAGATAACAAGCACATTTCTTAGTTTTATGAAGTCATGAACAAGAGTGTATAATTAAGTGCTAAATACTAATCATCATCCTTCCTATTTCATTGGAGAACTTCTACTGCATATCTCACAAATATCAAAGAAAGGTAAGAACATTTTTTTGTAGAATGACTTCAAATATATTCTATAAAAATCAAGAGAAAAGTTAAATGTTTTAAACTTTAAAGTGGTAGCATTAAGCAAATCTCTTCCAGTAATGAACAACAATGGAGGCTCAGACAAAGCTCACTAACAGACAAAGTGAAACATCTGACACCGCCATGGCTGCAAACACACAAAACACGTGAGATATTCAGGTCTGGTCAGTGTGTTGCCACGCCAAGATACGGGTCGGGTATCCCTTATTCCCATCAACTTGCTCAAGACAATGAATTATCATCACAACCCCTCTATAAACAACACTGTCGTTGCCAACACTGACATTGTTAACCTTAGGGACCTTAGGTTAACCTTATGGACCTCATATTCTTTCTGAGCCTCAAAAGCATCATCGGCAACAAGGGGAATATCATATGTAGCTATTGTAATCTCTCGAACAAATTCATCATAGGTAGCATTCCTTTTATCACAGGCAACTTTCTCACAAACACCATTTTCACAATCATTAAGAGGGATAGGAGCATTTTCACAATCAATAGCAGGGCCATCTTTTACAGAATTGTTCACAATCAGACCATTTTCATTATCAGTAACAGGGACAAAAGCATCACAAATAACAACAGCATTACATGAAACTTTAGCATTGCATAAATTATCATAGTCAGTCTCAGGTGGAGTCCCCTTAATGAGTGAATTATAAATGGCGAAGTTATTGTTGACCGTTTGGGGTGCAAATTTTTCCTTTACACACCCAGTGTGTGTATTTTTTGCAGCGGTAACCTCAGCATCCAAAGAGGGTTGGAGCATCATCGAATTTGGGATATTTAATTGAGAAATCCCTAGGGCCTCGAAGGCCTTCTGAATAGCGGCCAGAGGGAGGCGGCAATTAGGGTAGGTCCCAACCAAAGAGTAACAGAAATTAGAGGATAGAACCTGGATTTCATCTTGCGAGAAGGAAATGATGGTCCCGGATAGAGGTAAAAGTCTAGAGGGGGGGCGGGTGAATAGACTTTTAAAGCTTTTACAACTTTAAAACCTTTTCCCTTCTAGATGAGTTGATCTAAAATCTTTTGGGAGATTTATAGATGCACAGCGGAAGTCTTTACCCTCTATGTAATCAGTGTGTGACTACTTTCCATTTTGGGAGAAGATTGGACTTAAATAGCTAGCAGTTGGCTTGGCAGTTGGCTTAGCAGTTGGCTGGATGTCAGGGAACTGCTGAGGCAACTGCTCAGGACATATTAAGTGTATGATGAAAGTGAGGTTAGACTGTTTTTAAATATGACGAGAGCTTTCATAAAATGTGCTTTAGTAAAAGTAAATGGGAGTTTTACTGGAGCAGTGGTCTCGGCAGTTGGGTGGCAATGAGGGAACTGCTGAGGCACCTACTGGGTTACAGCTTAGGTTTCAGAGATCAGGTTGAACAGACTCCTTGGTGATAGTGTTGTGAAGGTCTGGTGAAGTTGAGATGTTCAAAGGAAATAATTTTGTATGAGCAGTGGGCTCAGTAGTTGGGTAGTCACCAGGGGACTGCTGAGGTAACTGCTGGACTTAAAAGATGAATTCTAGAGATCTGATAGAACAGACCTTTTAATAGTGATATACCAAGGCTCATGTGCTAAAATTGTCTCAAAGAAAGCAATTTATTAAGCAGTAGGATAAGCAGTAGGGTCAATTAAGACTACTGCTTAGGATGCTGCTGGCAAACTAAAATCTTTTTGTGAGAAGTGTTGGGTGTGTGCTTTGTTGATTAAAAGTGAATCAACACACAGTATATCCTGGTTCAGAGGTGGTGTAATCCTCCTTCGTCCAGTCCCACCCTCTTTCAGATGGATTTCCACTAAAGTATTGAGCCCAATACATTTAGTGTCAATCTAGCCTTTACAACACTTAGGCCTAGATTGAAGGTGTTTCACAATGAGTATAGCACCACTCAAAGTTACTCAATCCTTTATATTTTTCTCAAATTATCCAGTGGGGATCAAAGGGTACTCTATCTATCTAACCACACTTTAGGATCCGAACAACTGTTCTCCTAAGTGTTTACAACAATTTGTGAAATGTTACAAGAAAGTTCTAACCTCTAACTAGGAACTAAACTTCTAGGATCTATCAATGAAGATTTGTGATGTTGAAGTTTAGTGCAGCATGAGTCCAAGCAGAGAGTAAAGTATAGATTCACACTTTCTCTTTTGCTAGATAGCTCGTGAATGCCCAGTGGAAGTATTTCTCTGCTTAGGATGCTCAAAGCTTGGTTAGAAACTTTCGTTTCAGCCTATATTTATAGGCAACTCTGGTTGATTAATCTCATCCATTGGTTAGGATGGATTAATCTTGTGCGTTGAAGGTCTGGCAAAGATGAATTGTACATTCGTCTTCTTTTGCTGGAGCTTGTCTCTTTGTCTTCAATAATTCAGCCGCTGAAGCTTCACTCCAAAAGCGTCCCATGTTGTAGGTCAGTGTACATATTTTGCATTAAATGCCTATCAGTTCTGTCTTCAATTATGTACGTGATTTTCGTACATGTTTTGACTTTAATTATTTTGTGACGGGATTAATTTTTGTGTCAAATAAAATTATACTGGTAGGACTTAAATATCTTATTTAAGGTAAATAAAAAATTACCTTATTGCATTTTAACTTCCCAGCATAATTTTATTAGTCTAAAAAACTGTACAATTATTTTGTCACTTTTGAACACTAAAACGCAAATAAATAAGACATAATGTACTAAGTGCAATGTATAGTGGCATCATTAAAATCTATCAAAATTGGGTACTAACAATTTCCCCCTTTTTGATGATGCCAAAACTATACAACGCAAGAAAGAAGTATTTTTATTGATTTTCATTTTGATTTATTGTACATTTGTCTAAGTTTAAAGCACAATAGTTTTTAGTCACTTTCGGACTTGATCTATTCTATTCTTGTCCTTCTTCTGACTTTTTATTGGCCTCTTCTTTGGATTTTGCTTCTTCTGCTTTTCTTCTTCTGATTTCACTCTCCTCTTTGTAGAGTTGGCTCTTCCTTCTTGTTTCTGCTGCTTTTCTGGCTGCTAGTGACCTTATGGAGGAGGGGCCTGCTTGTGTTGCTCTTTCCCCCTTTTGGGCATCAGTAGCAGGGGTCTGACTTTCTCTGAATAGAGCCTCTATTTCTGGATCAGAGTCAACTTCTATTTGACGTCTCCGTGTTGGATGTAGGTCATTGACTTCAATGGCTAGTGCAGTGACAATGTTGCAAAGATCCATTACATCTATCTTGATATCTTCTTTGACTTCTTGGTCCAGGTTTTGAAGCTTTTGATTTGTTGCTTGCAGGTTTAGGCCAAGCTTTTGGAGATCACCTCCTTGCTTTAAGAAAGCATCTTGAGTTGCCTTATGTAATCTGCTGAAGTTGGTAGCCACATCTGTCCTTGTTTGTCCAATTGCGTTGGAATGTTCTACCTGCTTTGTGACGACCTTCTTTGAGAGTTGGAAGATGGCAGGAAGCTCCTTGGTCTTGAGGTGTTGTATTAACTCCTCATGCGCTTGAATGGTTTGAAGGGCCTACTCAAGGTTAGGAGGTAAAGCAGGGATAAAGTTTACCTGGGCAGAGGGCTTTGCTTCCGGTTGGGAGGGCACTGTTGATGCTTGTGCTTGTTGGAATGCTAGAATTTGATTTTCTAGCTCTTCATCTCGAGCTCGAAGTTCTGCAAGCGCCTTGTGGATTGCTTCTAAATGAGGTGGCTGGTTTGCGAGCTGGATTTGAAGCTGAGCCTTTTTCTCAGAGTTGAAAACCTATTGGATCATAAGGTTGCTTCTGATGTGCCTGTGAACTTCTTCAAACCGCAAGTCCAGTAGCCCATCAAAATGATTCTTCATTTTGATTAATCTCTTGTGTAGCCTTACCTCAGCATTGCTTATGAATTTGATGGTTGCCCTTGTTTCTTGGATGAAGACTTCTGCCAGTGAGGGGGTATCATCTGCTCCACCGTTTAGAATCTGCTCTTTGAGTTCCTTTGATGTTGTAGGTTGTTGCTTTGGAGCTTCTTCTTGATCTGGTTCCATGTTTAGATCAAGCAGTTGAGTCCCCTTGTTAGTCCCTGTTTCTGTCACAGCAATGAATAATCGATCTAACAAGGAAGATTAAACGTAAAGATGAACACAGAATGAATCACCGTAAAACCTTCTTTGATAAACCGTGGAACGTACAGCAGAATGATATAAGCGTAAGGCTATGAATAATAAGTACGACGTTCAACCTTTTCCTAAACCTCGGCTCCCTTTTTATAGGCGAGGTTTAGGTTAGGCGTAACAGGCTTTTGGCCTGTTTAAATGGGCCTAACACTTGGCCTGATTTCTATCTAATTTATGCACTATTTAAATACAAGGATTAAATATAAAGCTAATCTATGACCAACTTGATTCACAATAAAATATCTCCAACAATCTCCCCCTTTGTGATCAAGTGTCATTCTCTTATTGCTTCTGTGATTTGAAGTAGTGCTTCCTTAATCCAAGTGCATGTTCATATTGTCTTAGCATATTTCTCTTTTCGAGGCGATCGTCAATGGCCTTTAAAATTGTCTCCACAGTAGAGTGTTCCTTTTGAACATAAGACGATGCCTCTTGAAGATTTTCTTCCAGCTTTGCCTTCATCTGTAGAATCTGCTCTCTGATTATCTTCAGTGTTCCGTCGCAGTATTTCTCGATTTCACTGACTACCATCAGACGCTTTTCGTTCTTGTGGTTCAGGTAGGTGACTGCTGGCGGTTTGAAGAAGATGTGATAGGCTGGGAAATCTTCAAGTTCTGGACCATACAGTTTTGGCTTTGTCAGATTTGTCTTCTTTAGATTGCATTCAATAGCCATTTGTAAGTCATGTGAGGAGTGTACTCGGATCTGTCTAAGCATGAATCTCTTGATAGCTGCGAGGCCTTCGCTGTATACTATGTTTTCCCTGACTGGAAGGTATCTGTAGGCCATGAGCATTTGGTAGATGTCATCCGGTTTCAGCATGATGAAGTCGTTCTCTTGACAAGTTAATTCGCTCCCATCGGTGCGTTGAAGCCTGAAAGTGTAGAATGTTACTCCATGATAGTCTTCAGCTTTCACTTGTAGAATTTGATGAATCGGGAGAATATTCGACTTCAGATCTTGTTCCATCAGTTCTCTCTGTGTACCGGTTGACCTTTGCAGCAACATATGCAGATGACCTCCAGCCTGTTTTCCTTTCAAGTGTGTAAGGCCTCTTAGCTTCAGTTCGTTCAGTGGCTTGACTTTGTCTGGTCTACGCCAGATATGCTCTCTGATTTCTTCTTGGAAGGGGGCTTTGATTCGAACGTTGTCCCAGGGTTTCTCTGTCTTGGGAAGTCTTCCCGCTGATTGTCTTACGACCGATTCAAGAGCTTTCTGGGATTCCTTGTAGTTCTCCCCTTCCTTGCGTTCATCGTCCTCGAGCCTAATGATATCTTCAAAGCATTTGTTAATAAGCTCTCGTAGCCACCAGTTTCTTTGCATGTCCTCTTGCTCGGCTTCAACCCGGAGATCATCCCATTCTGTCCATTTTCTCGGCCATTTGTCGTATATCACCGCCTCTTCCAGTGCATCATGGATGTCTTTGCCTGGGGAGATATATGGAGTTCTTTGTTTAGGCGGTGATTGTTCCTGTGTAGCACTACCGGGTTCACTAGGATTGCCCGTTGACATCAGCTTAGAACTAGGTTCCAACTGATGGCCTGATGGAGAAGATGTACCAGTGGTATCATCATCAGGACTTCCATCCCCTCCTCGGTTGGTATCTCTAGGAGATACGCCTCGGGATGTTATTTCTAGCTCGACCACGCTAGAGAGTTTGGCTGTGGATGGTGGCTGTTGGTTTGTTGAGGTTTCAGGTTGAATTGGCTGTGGAGTTTGGCTTGGAAGAGTAGTTTGCTCAAGTGATCGAGGTCGCTTGTTCTCCCCCTCATGAGGATCCGAATCATCGGGGTCCTCATGGGAACGTTTGCGACCACGAAGACTCTCCTTGCAAGTACTCTTGGTTTCGGGTGAGGAAAGAAGAGCTTCTAGTATGGCTTGCTGATGAAGAGTGAGGTCGTCTTCTGGGGTATTCAAGAGATTATTCAGCAAAGCCGAAGCTAGGGTGTCAAAGGATAGGGAGGAGAGATCGATGGAGGGTGTGGTTGGGTGTGGGGAGAATACTAGTTCTGTATTCTGGGTTCCCCGAGAAATAGAAGGGATAGGAATTTGGTTGATGGATTGGTGGGATAGAGGGGTGGAGGATATGGGTTGTGTATGGGAGATGAACGGTTCAGGGGAAGGTTGGGGTGGTGTCTGTTCAGACCGAACCGCTTGGGTGGTCCTAAATTCCTGTGCTAGAGCGGTCATTGCATCTTGCACCCATGGTTTAATGGTGGAATCTAGGAAGCGATTTAGTAGAACGTTTACGTCTTCAAAGGTAGGGTGACCAGTTACGGGGGTTGTAACTGTTGACACAGCATCAGTGAAGATTGCTGATGTGTGGCCTGCATTTAATGATGGAATCATTATGGGCGTAGCAGGGCTTCCAACCGTCATAGCTTGCGCTCTGGTTGTTGCGTTCAGGGTGAGTGCACCTGTATGTGCTGTGAATAGTGTAGGTGTCCTAGAAAAAGAAGAAAATGTGGGAAATGTGACACCTAGACTCGATGTGAGTGAAGAAGGGGTTTTGACCTCGGGAGATAGGTCAATTGTATGCTCAACTGATTCAGAAGGAACCAGCGAGGGGGTTGAGTCCCGTTCTTTTGAAACAATAACCTTTTGAGAGGCAATTGAGTGGCTGGGAGAGGGCTGTGCATGCGCAGTTGAGCCAGATGCTGCGACTTCTACTCGGGAACCGAAAAGATCGGCTCCTGTGCTTAGGGATTCGGCTCGGCTTATCTGGATAAAGGAGTCGCAGCCAGCAAAGATGTGCTCGTCTGCCTTATCAAACAGACTCTTTTTCGCTCGGGGCTGGGGCTTGGCCTTAGCAACCTTGTCATTTTTGACTTTAGCCCTGGTCTCTCGGATGACAACTTCTTCCTGGTTGATTGATGTCTTGATGGAGTGAGCTGCCTCGTCGTAATCATCCTTTGAGCAATTAGTCTCGCTCGGATCAGCTCTTGGTTTAGCTGTTTCTTTAATAGTGAAGACTTGAGGTCTGCGAGCTATGATTGGTGCTGCGTCTTCAGCAGTGATTCTTCTCTTCTTTGGAGATTCGACGGGCAGCTTCCCTTTTCTGATTAGTGCATATGTGAGCTCCACATCATCACTATCATTGTCATCACTGTCATCATCCGAGTCTGATTTGTCACTCTCCGTGCCCACGCTCTCGGAGGCCTTGTCGTCAGTGTTTGTTTGGGCTCCACTAGACGATTCACTGGCCGTTTCCTCAGCGTCTTCCTCGGTGCCCTCAGCCGCCTGACTCGTCTCTAGAGAGTCGTCAGACTTCCCTTCATTGGGCAAACCGGCCACTGGTTTCTGTGGCTTTTGGGCTCTCGTAGGACCCTTACTTACACTCGGCTTTGTCCCTTGGGTAGGTCCAGCTGGGTTTTGCTGAACCATAGGGACGGTTTTCTCGGTGGCTTCTTTGTATTGTTGGACTGTTGGGTTTGAAGATTTTACCAGCTTTAGCAGAAATCCAGGTATCTTCAGACCATAAGAAGGATTCTTGTCTGCTTTGAAGTACTGTAGCTTCGGTGCTGTGAAGTGAGGATCTGTACTGCGTCTTGGTATGGAGGCGTGCTCTGCCATGCAGTCGTTTATGATCAGCCCGAGCCATCTTGCATATGGAATGGTACCTGGCCTATTTTTCTCCTTTGCTTTGACCAGGTCCATGAGCTCTGAGAAGAAGAGCTGTGCCATGTCGTAGTTTTTGTTGAATGCAATGCCGTGAAAGATTAGCAGGATCTGCTTGTTGCACTTGTCAAACCCGGCATGCTTCGGCGACAGGCACTTGTTCACTAGCCCGAAGAGATTTTTCCACGGGTGACGGAGGTATGCACCGTTGAAATTTGACAGTTGTGGCAGTAGTGATGTGTAGCCAAGGGATGCCACGTCTTTGAGCAGATCAGGGATGGATGGCAGTGCATCATACTCGTCATGTATCAGCAGCGATAGAGTAGTCTGTAGAGTGGATGGTGTCAGAATCACCCGCATGCCATTCAACTTGGTCTTGATCTTGGAACGATCCTTCAGTGAATCCGTGTGCATGTGACCCCAAAATTGTTGTAGGTATATCTCTGGCACTGGTTTGGCGTTGTGAAGTGCAGGCCAGAGATAGTGACCTTTCATTATGGCCGGAATGATAGGGTTCTGGCACTTGAAGACGGTGAGGTCTAGTTGGAAGTTGTTGTCCAGCACCTTGATCCACTTGCCCTTAGGGTAGATGGCTTCGTCAATCTGTGTTTGAGTGTTTCCTGCCATTTTAAACTGTAGAAGCAGGGGGTCAGCACATGAAGTTCAACTGTTTGATTTGATTGAAAGAGTTTGATTTGCAGTTGTCAGAGGAGTTTTGAAAAAAATTCTAAGTTCAAATCTCAAATCTCGAGATTCATATCTCGAGATCAAGATGTCGAGATGCAGATCTCGAGATCTTGATTTGGAGATACAAATCTCGAGATCAAGATGTCGAGATGCAGATCTCGAGATCTTGATTTCGAGATACAAATCTCGAGATCAAGATGTCGAGATGCAGATCTCGAGATCTTGATTTCGAGATTCAAATCTCGAGATCAAGATGTCGAGATGCAGATCTCGAGATCTTGATTTCGAGATTCAAATCTCGAGATCAAGATGTCGAGATGCAGATCTCGAGATCTTGATTTCGAGATTCAAATCTCGAGATCAAGATGTCGAGATGCCCATCTCGAGATCTTGATTTCGAGAAGATGAACCGACGAATTTTGACGAAATTTTCACCTGCAAAAACAACAATATGACAAACAATAACAATCGATTTCGACCAAGAAAAACCTTTTTAAGTTGATTTTGAAAAAAAAACGATTGAGATGCCAATCTCGAGATCGTTCGAGTGAACACAGTTGAAGATTAGGATTTCGAAATCGAGTGACGAGAAGATTATTCGTTTGAGGCGTCTGTATTGAACTCGAAATCGTTGGGAAACTACCTTAGTGTTTGCGAAAGAGAATCGGAGGAGGAGAAGGTTTTCGAAAACAAGGTTTTGACGAAGAAGAACAGTCGAAGAGCTCTGCCGTTGTGAAAAGTTAAGAATGGAAAGAGAAGGCCTTTTTTCGAGGCTTATATACGCGAGAGAAAAAATTTGGACCTCCTCTGTAACAATTGAGCCCGAAATGTTGGGCTGACACACAGTGCCCTTTTAAGAGATTTTCGAGGCCCAAACCAGAAAAAAATAGAGAGCTCCCCCTTAATCAGTGAAAAATAGCTCCCCCTTAATCAGTGAAAAATAGCTCCCCCTCAAACAGTGAAAGTTTTCTCCCCCTCAAAAAATGCAACGAACAATATGTACAAATGCAACGCACACACACTATTTTTTGTTCTTTTTGATTTTTCACACGCACTCAACACATGCAACACACTCACACTATTTTTTTGTTATTTTTCTGGTTTTCTCCCCCTCAACACATGCAACGCACACACATTATTTACAAATCCCACACACACACACTTTTTACAGGTCCCACACACACACACATTTTGTAGATCAGTGGGAACATAATTATACGGGCTCGAGGTTCAACATGCCCAACTTGGAGACTAGGAACTGGAATCGTTTTTCATCCAATGCCTTAGTGAACAAGTCAGCTAGTTGAAGCTCTGAGCTTACAAAATACATGTCAATGTCTCCTTTCTCCACATGATCCTTGATGAAATGATAGCGCAGGTCGATGTGTTTGGTGCGGGAGTGATGAACCGGGTTGCTTGTGATGGCTATGGCGCTTTGAGAGTCACTGTAGATCGGGATATGGCGGAGTGTGTAACCGTAGTCTTTTAGTTGGGTCTTCATCCATAATATTTGTGAACAACAGCTAGCAGCCGCGACGTATTCTGCCTCGGCCGTAGATGTTGACACACAGTTCTGTTTCTTGGAAGACCAGCAGACTAACTTATCGCCCAAGAATTGGACAGCTCCCGATGTACTTTTGCGGTCCATCCGGCAACCAGCAAAGTCAGCATCCGAATATCCGACTAGGTCAAAACCTGAGTGCTTGGGATACCAAAGGCCTAGATTCACAGTGCCTTTGAGGTATCTCAGAATTCTTCGAACAGCGGTCAGATGGGATTCCTTCGGATTTGCCTGAAAGCGTGCACATAAGCATGTGGAGAAGACAATGTCAGGCCTGCTTGATGTGAGATATAGCAAAGATCCAATGATGGCCCTGTAGTTTGTAGCATCAACTGGCTTCCCGGAGGGGTCTGAGTCCAGTTTGTTGTTTGGGGACATGGGGGTCGTCATGGAAGATTTGCTATCAATGTTGAATCTCTTAAGCATTTCCAGAATATACTTTGACTGATTGATGAAAATGCCGTCAGAGAGTTGTCTTACTTGCAGGCCTAGGAAGAAATTCAGTTCTCCCATCATGCTCATCTCGAACTTGGTTTTCATCAGTTTCTCAAAGTGTTTGCACAGGCGTGGATTTGAGGAGGCGAAGATAATGTCATCAACATAGATCTGAATCAGGATGATGTCAGACTTCTGTCGCTTGATGAAAAGTGTGGTATCAATCTTCCCTTTTGAGAAACCTGAGTCAATCAGAAATTCGGTTAATGCATCATACCAAGCTCTTGGTGCCTGTTTTAACCCATACAGAGCTTTCTTTAGCCTGTACACATGGTCGGGATATCTGGGATCTATGAATCCTTCGGGTTGAGCGACATAGACTTCTTCTTCCAAGACTCCATTTAGAAAGGCAGTCTTGACATCCATTTGAAAGACAGTAAAGTTCTTGTGGGCCGCGTACGCAAGAAAAAGGCGGATTGCTTCAATTCTTGCTACGGGTGCAAATGTTTCATCATAGTCTATGCCCTCTTGCTGATTATATCCTTTAGCGACCAGTCGTGCCTTGTTCCTTATCACTATGCCTTCTTCGTCCTTCTTGTTCTTGAACACCCATTTTGTGCCAATGATGGTTTTCTGAGGGGGTTTAGGCACGAGTGTCCATACATCTAGTCTGTCAAATGGATTGAGCTCATCTTGCATGGCAATCACCCAATCTGGATCAGCGAGTGCCTCTGAGACTTTGGATGGTTCATTCTTGCTTAGAAAGCATGCATAGTGACATTCATTTGTTGTTGCTGATCTCGTTCGCACACCTTGACTTGGATCACCTATTATTTGTTCAACAGGATGTGCTCTTGTCCACTTCCTCTCATGAGCTAGAGGAGTTGGAGTAATTATTGGTTGATCTGAGTCCTGATATGAATTTGAAGGCTCTGGGGCAGCTGTGGTGTGTAGTGGAGATGATTCCGGACTTATGGTAAAGCCGTGATCATCCACACCTCTGGGATTGGTTTGAGGGGTTGAGGGTGTGGATGGTACGTCATCTGATCCTGTGAGGAGCGGAATCTCTGTTATTGGAGTTGATGTTGACTCTGGAGTGTATGCAGGAGGTGGAGATTGTGAGTTCTCGTAAAAGTTTCTGAAGAGAGAGTCGAGAATCACATCGTCGTGTTCGGTGTTTGGTTCAGCTTTATCAGAAGCTACTGGTACAGCAGTGGATGGATCGGTTTGGAGATGTTCAATAGCAAAGTCTGCCATTTCATAGAATGTAACGTTTACACTCTCGATGACAGTCCGCTTGTCTCTGAGATAGACTCTGTAAGCTTTGGATTGCAGTGAGTAGCCAATGAACACGCCTTCTCTGGCTTTGGGATCCAGCTTACTTCTCTCTGTCCGATCATTGAGTATGAAGCACTTGCAGCCAAAAACCTTGAGGAAAGAAATATCAGGAGTTTTGTTGAATAGGATCTCATATGGAGTCTTGTCGAAGCGCTTGTGGATGAAGGTTCTGTTCTGAGTGAAGCACGCGGTATTGATTGCCTCTGCCCACATGAAGTGAGGCAGTCTTGATTGGATTAACATGGTGCGTGCTGCTTCAACAAGGGTTCTGTTCTTTCTCTCAACAACTCTGTTCTGCTGGGGAGTTTTAGCTGCTGCAAATTGCTGAGTGATACCGAGTGATTCATAGAACTCAGTGAGAGTCTGATTTTTGAACTCGGTACCATTGTCAGTTCTGACAATTCGAACACTGTGCTGTAGCAGTTTCTGGATCGTTCTGATAAAGGTCATAATGATTTCCGCAGCTTCGTCTTTTGATCGAAGAAATTTTGTCCATGTATACCTAGAGAAGTCATCAACGATCACCAGAGTGTATTTGCGACCGTTGATGCTTTGTACTCTCATAGGTCCACACAGATCCATGTGTATTAGCTGCAACTGATGAGTAGATGAAGGTTCAGTTTTTGACTTGTGGGAGCTTCGCGTCATTTTGCCCATTTTGCAGGCACTACAATGATTTTCAGCGGAAGACTTTAGCAGAGGAAGCCCCTTGACAAGTTTCTTGGAGGACAAAGTTGATAGATGTTTGAAGTTCAGATGGGAGAGACGTCTGTGCCATAGGTTGTTCTGTTCAGTTGAGGCTTTGGACAGCAGACAGATGGAAGTGGTGGATTGGACGCTTTTCAGATCAATAGTGTACAGATTTGATGTTCTGTAACACGTTAATAATGTATTCCCTGTGCTGTCAAGAACACAGCATTGTTTTGCAAAGAACCTCACCTCCATCCCGCTGTCGCAGAATTGTCCAATGCTCAGTAAGTTGTGTTTGAGCCCTTTGACGAATGAAACATCTTTTATTGTGACACTGGCACAGACGACGTCCCCATACCCAAGGATAGGAGATGAGGCGTCATTCCCGAATCTGACATTGCCTCCGTAGCAGTTGGTGTAGTTGCTCAAAAGGTGCTTTATTCCGGTCATGTGGGTTGAGCATCCTGAGTCTAAGTGCCACACATGACCGTCCTGCAAAACAATCAAATAAGATCAGGTACCCAACTTGGAGTGGGTCCTTCCTTATTATCAAGAAACACCTTTTTAAAACTTGCTTTGAGCAGTGATCCAAGGTCAGCTGCTCTTTCAACAAAAGATCTATCTTCGATGGGCTTTCCAATTGCCAGATCTGCTTTTGCAGTGTGTCTGGTTTTTGGAGTCCACCTACCACTTTCCATTTTGGTGGGTCTGATGTTGTGAACCCACCTTTCCATTTTAGTCCTTGTGGGTCTAAGTTTGGGGACCCACTTTTCAGTTGTAGTTCTGATGGATCCTTGATTTGGACCCCACCTATCAGTTTTAGTTATGATGGGTCTACGATTGGGAACCCACCTTTCAGTTTTAGTTTGGATGGGTCTTCGTTTGTGGACCCACCTATTCGATTCAGGTTTGGTAGGTCTCATCTTGGGGACCCACTTTTCAGTTTCAGTTTTGACGGGTCTTATCTTGGGGACCCATCTTTTCGGTTTAGGTTCAGGAGGAGAGTAGACAGGAGCTTTGTGATTGAACGGTTGTTTTTTGAGTTTGGTTTTGAAAATCTCCTCCTTAGAAAGCCGATTAACATGTTTCCTAGAATGAACTCTAAGGGCGTATTTCATATCTGGAATACAAAACGTTCCCTTAGAAGTTTCTTTCTTGGTTTCCTTTTCAGGTTTAAGCTTTCTGGAAGGCTTAGATTTAACAACATTCATATCACATTCATAATTATGGGGATCTGGAACAGAATAACCATAAGCAACACTTGTATTATAAATAGAACTTTGTCTAGAAGATGTCTCAGAAATATTCAGCTTGGGACTCAAGACTGAACTGTTAGAAGTTTGCTTTGTAGAGACAGAATTACAATTAACTTTTGAATAAAATATTGAACTAGATCTAGGGCTGGCACTTTTCTCAAAAACTTTCTTTTTGCCTTCTGCGATTTCCTTCCTCTTTTTCCTCCACTCATTCTTCTCTTCTCCTTCCTTATTCACTTCATTCCCTGTAAACAAAGGAGAAGAGAGATGAGTGGACGAACCTTTAAAAGCATTGTTTTTCTCATGTGAGGTGTGTGAGCTGTCAGGCTTGGTCGTAGAAGAGTCTGATTTAGCATGAAACTGCTCACTCAAATCATTAAATTTTTGAAGAAGTTCCTGCCAGTTACGCTCAAAACCTTTCTTTTCAGTTTCAAATCTCTCTCTCTCGTTATCAAGAATTTTTTGTAGGTTTTTGAGTTTTTGAGCCATGGGAAAAATACATGGTTCCTCACCAGTTTTAGCAATACCAACTCTTGGAGGAGGGTCTAGAGGGTGTCCTATGTGAGGAATATCTTTAGCATAGGGGTCTAGGCATTCACTAAAGCAAGAAGTCGGTTTTTCTTCTGAAAGTTGTTTTTCATTTACAGAGGGATAATCACAAGAAATTGCAGGTTTTGGTTTCTTTCTCTTTTCTTCTTCTGCTTCAGCATAATCTTCATCACTTCGAAAATACATTTTCTCGCCAAACCCTAGTCCCATGTAATCTTTGTTATAGAATTGAAGGCAATTAACTTTCTTAAGATTACGTGGGTTGGTTATGCCCAGACCTGTTTTAGCATTGTAGAATCGGTCATCCTTTTGTTTGTTGTTAAACAGAAAAACAGTTTGTTCATATTGACCTCTTCTAGCAGCTAGATCCTCTAGTTCTTTTACTTTATTTAAAAGCGTTCTTCTTTTGTTATGCAAAAAATCGCATTCAGCCTTTGCTGTGCTTTTTTCCCGTTCACTGTCTTCAAATTTCTTAGTTAATTCAGTTATCTTAAGTTCAAAGCTTTCAAAATCTGAAGACACCTTTTTGACTTGATCTTTTGCAATTTCAAGTTGAATACTTAAGGAAGACTTTTGGTCTAGATTCTGTTTCAGAACTCTATGATTATTGTCTAGTCTCTCCTTTAGTTCTTTGATTAGATTGTCCTTTTCAAGTAAGGACTGCATTTGATTATTTAAAGAAGTATGGGAGGTACTTACAGAGCTTGTTGAGCAGTTGCCTTCGGGGATTGCAGCATCACCCTTTATTTCATCTCCCTTCACTCGTGCCATAAGAGCATAGTTGTCTTCCTCTTCCTCCTCCTCAGAAGAATCTTCTGCCCAGTTCTCATTTTCAGCAATCATGGCAGAGGTTTCTTCTTCTTTCTGCACCATCAGCATTTTCTGCTTATTCCACAGCATCTTCTGCTTGTAGAAGTTAGCATCTTTCTTCTTTGGGAGGCGGCAGTCTTTGATCACATGTCCAGGCTTGCCGCAATTATAGCATTTAGGAGCTTCTTCTGCCGATGATGCCTTCCTAGAAGATCCTTGATCATGGTTCTTCTGCTTGTAGTTTAAGGAGGAAGTTCTCAGTCTGTTGGAGGAAGTTAATCTCGAGATTTCAAATTTCGAGATGCTGATCTCGAGATTTGAAATGTCGAGAAGTTAATCTCTCGAAATCTTAATCTGGTGAGTCAAATGTCCAAACCAGATGTCGAAACCTTTTCTCGAAATCAAGATTTCGAAATCCAAGATCTCGAAATCCTCAATGTCGAAATCTTTCAACCTGTAAAAATCAGATAATCAAAATCTGAAGATAGTTTCCTGTAGAGTTGAATGTCGAGATCTTCTGGTAAAGTTTTCAGCTCGAAAAACGTAGCAGAACCTGTGAAGAAATAGGATGTCGAGATGCCTAGCTCGAGATATCTCGAAATCAGAAATTGCGTAAAACACAAACTGAAGTATACCCTTTGATCGCTTTGAAAAGGCGATTCCAAAGGTGTAACTTTTACAACTTTTGAACAAGAAACAAAATTACAGAGCAAAAAATCGACAGAATGAACTACGTTAACAAAAACAGAGTATTCTGCAGGAGTTCTTCTGATCGTTCTCGATCGGCTCTGATACCAATTGTTAGTCCCTGTTTCTGTCACAGCAATGAATAATCGATCTAACAAGGAAGATTAAACGTAAAGATGAACACAGAATGAATCACCGTAAAACCTTCTTTGATAAACCGTGGAACGTACAGCAGAATGATATAAGCGTAAGGCTATGAATAATAAGTACGACGTTCAACCTTTTCCTAAACCTCGGCTCCCTTTTTATAGGCGAGGTTTAGGTTAGGCGTAACAGGCTTTTGGCCTGTTTAAATGGGCCTAACACTTGGCCTGATTCCTATCTAATTTATGCACTATTTAAATACAAGGATTAAATATAAAGTTAATCTATGACCAACTTGATTCACAATAAAATATCTCCAACACCCCTGTTGGAGAGTGGTAGTCAACTGCTCCTGGGGTGCTTTAGATGGCTCCCCTCCTCCTTGAGTCTCCACCCTGGACTTTTCTATGTTTCTCCTAAGTTCTTTGTCACTAGAAGAGGAGGAGGTAAGAATTTGTTTACCTCTTTGGTTGCTGGGAGGTCCCTTGGGGCACCATCGTCATCATCATCATCATCCAGATCACCTGAGTCATCATTTTGGATGGATGACTTGCCTAGCAGTTGGCTCCTTCTGTTGCTGTAGATTTGGTTGATGTAACGGAGTTTTGTTGCAACTGCAAGGTCTTCCGTGCCTAGCCACTCCAGAGCAAAGTCCTCTTCCTCAACGAAGCTTGATAGGGTTTCAGCTTGAATGTGGATGCGAGATAGCTTCCAATTTCTCCAAGCTTTGACCCTGGCAAAGTCTTCATCCAGTTGCTCTAAGGGTGTCATCTTGGGTGAGTCCACTGCCGGAAATTGAGGCACCTGCTCGATGGGTTGACCCCCCTGCTTCTCCGGTTGAGCCGCCTGCTCTGGGGATGGATTTGGCTGCTCTGCCCATTGTGTAATCCTTGGAATAAGTATGGAGAGAGGAATGGTTGAGCTGTTGCTGGCATTGGAGGAGTTAGAAGAGGACTCTGCTTCTTCTTGGATGATGGCGAGAGGAGAGGCCACTGCTTCTTCTTCGTGAATAATTGCTAGAGAAGAGGTTGTCTCTTCCAGTTCTTCCGGTAGATTTCTGGTTGTTGTTCTTGGCTTCTTTGAATGGCTTGCTTTGCACCCAGATCGTATCCTCTTTGCCTTCTTGGTGTCTATCTTGAAAGAGATCATGAGGGGGTCATCAGAGATGAAAGAATTATCTGTTCTAGGGATTTCTGGGGCCCCTGCCTTGGAGGTTTGATGGAGGAATTTCCTCCAGTTGGTTGCTTCCTTGATTGTCCTTACTATTCCCTTCTTCTTTAGAATTTCTCCAATTAGGAACCCATACCCTACTAATGGCAGCGTACCGTCTTCCCCTCTTCCCTTGTGAGATTTAGTTACGTATTTTACAAGCTCTTTGTAAACATACCTGGTCCAGTTGTGTGGGGACCCTGAGACTATTGCGGCCAGTGGAGGTGCTCTTTCCGCATTGATTTCATCTAAGGCAGTGGTTCTGTTGTCAATGCACTTGTAAAGGATGTCCAGAAGAAGAGAGTATTCTGGAACCATCAGCTTCTTCTTCACCTTGAATGTGTTGAGGTGTTGAGACCTCGGAAGGAAGACCTTTTCTTTGAACTCTTGCTCATCTAATACAAGGTCATCTACAGATGGAGCTTCGTCACCAGGAAGAGAGAGCAGTTCCTTGATTTCACTTTCTTGTATCTCCACCTCAATCCCCAGTACTACTGATTTCAGCGTTTCAGTAGTGGAGTTTGTGTAGAACTTTGCTACTGTTTCAAGGTAGAAGCACGAATAGGGGTAGGTTTCCATTCTCATGAGTCCCGTTGTTTCTAGCTTCCTCAGGAGCTCCCTCATAAGATCAGTGTTGTCTGCTCTTTCTAGGATTTTAGAAATGTTTAGGATGGATCCAGTGAAAATGGACTTAGAGGTTTGGATAAGAGAAGTCATTTATGTGTATTTGTTGGTGATGAGAAGTAAAGTGCTTGTGGGAAATAGGATGGTAATCTGAGAGTTTTTGAGTGTTTGAGAGCTTTTGAGAGTGTAGAATAGAGTTAGAGAGAGATTGCAAGGTAAAAGTGTGAAGGAGTTGTACGTAGGATGTATTTATAGGCTATCGGAAACTAGCTGTTGCAATATAGCCGTTGGAGAATACGGCTGATCACCCTTGGCATTAATTGCATGGACTGTGTTTACACTGAGAACAGAGGGCTCAAGTGTGAGAGAATTTTGGTGGTTTCTTTGGTCAAAAGTTACCTTTTTGGACTCTTTGATTTAAGAGGATCAAGATGATATATGCCACGTTGTGAGAGTCCTTGTAGTTTTGCCAGAATTTGAGCCAACTTCTGTACTGAGACAGGCCTCTGCTCATGAGGGAGGTACCTGCTGGCAGGCCCTTGCTTTGTAAACCAGTGTTTTTGCCTCTATTGTTCCTTCCTTATTCATGCTTGTTCTCCACTTGATGAAAGTATTAATGCACGTCCTCTCTTTACTCAAGTAGCAGTGGGCTAGTTGCCAGTCACCTGCTGAGCCTACTGCTGCTGAAGGGCAGTCACCTGATGAGCCCATTGCTCGAATTTTGACTCCTTTATGTTTGAAAGTTTGAGATTGACTTTCTTTGGACCTTGATGCTTCATTCTTTGTGGTATTTGAGTAGCTTACTTTTAGCAGGTGGCTACCCCTGAGTACTTCATAATAGTTCCCCCTCAGCAGGTGGCTAGAAATTCCCCCTTGATTTTTGAGTTAAGTTCCCCCTGAATAGGTGCATGGTTATTCCCTCACTTGATCAAGATCATCTAGCATTCCAAGCTCTTGTCTTAGTTCGTTGAATCTAGCTTCATTCAATGGCTTGGTGAAGATGTCAGCCAACTGCTTCTCTGTAGGGATGTACTCTAGCTTGATGGTCTTCTTCTCAACATGTTCTCTAATAAAGTGATCTCTGATCTCAATATGCTTGGTTCTTGAGTGAAACACAGGATTATGAGTGATTGCAATAGCACTTGTGTTATCACACAGGATGCTAATCTCCTTTGTTTCATCTCCATAATCCTTCAATTGTTGTTTCATCCATAGTATTTGAGCACAGCAGCTGCGTGCAGCTGTGTATTCAGCTTCGGCAGTGCTAGTAGCAATTGAATTTTGCTTCTTGCTGAACCAAGAGACAAGTCTTCCACCAATCAATTGACAAGTACCTGAGGTACTTTTTCTATCAATTTTGCATCCGGCAAAGTCAGAGTCTGAATATCCATAGAGTTCAAAACCTCCATTTGTTGGGTACCATAATCCAGAGTTAGGATTACCTTTTAGGTACCTTGATATTTTCTTTGCAGCTAGGAGATGGCTTTCTTTAGGCTTTGATTATAACCTTGCACATACATCGACTAAGTAGGATATATCTGGCCTACTAGTGGTGAGATATAACAAGGAACCAATCAAACCTCTATAAAGTGTGGGATCAACATCTTTGCCATCTTCATCCTAACTTAGACCTTGGGATGTATTCATGGGAATTTTCACGGTAGACATGTTCTCAACCTTGAATTTCTTCATGAGATCTCTTGTATATTTAGCTTGGTTGATGAAGATACTCTGTGGAGTCTGCTTCACTTGTAGTCCTAGAAAATAGTTCAACTCTCCCATCATGCTCATTTCAAATTTGCTTTGCATGAGAGCTGAAAACTTCTCACATAACGCTTGATTAGAGCTTCCAAAAATTATGTCATCAACATAGATTTGAACAAGCATTATGTGGGGACCTTCTTCAATTTTGAATAATGTCTTGTCTACTTTGCCTTTAGTG
Organism: Cuscuta europaea; assembly: GCA_945859875.1. Classification (NCBI taxonomy): domain Eukaryota; kingdom Viridiplantae; phylum Streptophyta; class Magnoliopsida; order Solanales; family Convolvulaceae; genus Cuscuta; species Cuscuta europaea. The sequence goes on along the minus strand of CAMAPE010000019.1, from coordinate 4,210,839 downwards.
AATCCATTATTCACTAAATATTCAGAGAGTGTCATACCATGCTCTTGGGGCTTGCTTGAGTCCATAAAGCGCTTTATGCAATTTGTAAACTTGGTCCTTCTCTCTATTGATTTCAAATCCAGGAGGTTGCTCTATGTAGACCTCCTCTTCTAGTAGACCGTTTAGGAAGGCACTCTTCACATCCATTTGATAGACAGTGAATTGCTTATGGGCAACATAAGCTAAGAAAATTCTTATTGCTTCTAATCTGGCAACAGGAGCAACGGTTTCATCAAAATCTATTCCTTCTTCTTGGCAGTAGCCTTTGGCTACTAGCCTTGCCTTGTTCTTGACAATGGTGCCTTCCTCATCCATTTTGTTTCTGAATACCCATTTGGTTCCTATCACATGTTGATGATAGGGTCTGGACACAAGCTCCCAAACATTGTTTCTTTCAAATTGGTTGAGTTCTTCTTGCATAGCTTGTATCTAGTCGGAATCTTGTAGGGCTTCTTCAATTTTCTTGGGTTCAATCTGTGAGATGAAGCATGAGAATAGTGCTTCTTTATGAAGTGTTGATCTGGTTCGAACCCCTTCATGGATGTTTCCAATGATTTGGTGAGGAGGATGTTTGTTCAACCATCTAATGTCGGATGTAGTTGCTTCTGTATGGAGTTGTTGGTCATCCTCCTCTTCTTCTTCTTCACTATCCTCTGGTAGAATAAGATGATTTGGAATGTCATGCTGTGAGTTTGATTCGTCTGAAAGGTTAGTTCTGGGTGAGTCATCTGTTGTCAGTGGTCTGTCTTTGGAGGCAACTGCTGGCAGTGCGCTGCCGTTTGAGTCAACTGCTGGCAGGGGGCTGCCATACAAGTCAGCTGCTGCTTCAAAAATCTTTCCATCTTTTTGAATATTATTGCTGGGAAGGCAGCTTGGAGCCTCTCCAGTATCCTTCTTTGATTTAGAGGGCTCACACTCATTCCTTTCATGAGCAGTAGGGTGGTTTTCAAAAACCACATGGATTGATTCTTCTACCATTAGAGTTCTTTTATTGAGGATTCGGAAGGCCTTGGTTATTGCTGAGTAGCCCAGGAAGATCCCTTCATCAGATTTGGGATCAAATGGCTTGAGGTAGTCCTTTCCATCGTTTAGAATGAAACATTTGGATCCAAACACATGGAAATGACTAACATTTGGCTTCCTTTCTTTCCATATCTCATAAGGTGTATTTTTGTAAGAATTATGAATAAGACTTCTATTCTGGGTGTAGCAAACTGTATTGATTGCTTCTGCCCAAAATCTTTTGGGCAGTCCTGCTGCTTCAAGAATTGTTCTTCCTGCCTCCTTAAGTGTCCTGTTCCTTCTTTCAGCAACACCATTTTGTTGAGGTGTTCTAGCAGTAGAGGTTTGGTGATGGATTCCATTTTCTTCACAGTACTGAATTACTATGGAGTTAAGAAACTCAGTACCTCTGTCTGACCGGATCTTTTGAATTAAGAGATTTTTCTCATTTTGGATCAGTTTCATCAATTCTGGGAGCTTCTTCTCTGTCTCATTCTTCTTCTTGAGGAACAAGGTCCATGTGAATCTAGAATAATCATCAACTACAACCAGTGTGTACCTTTTTCCACTTAAACTTTTTGGTTGAACTGGTCCAAACAAGTTAAGGTGTAGTAGGAATAATGGTCTAGTTGATGATTCTACTTCTTTGGATTTGAATGATACCTTTGTTTGCTTCCCTTTTTGACATGCATCACAGAGATGGTCCTTCTTGAAGTTGATTTTTGGGAGTCCTTTCACCAATCCTTTTCTGGACAGTTTGTTGATGGTTTTGAAGTTGAGATGGCTGAGTTTGTTATGACAGTCCCAACTTAGATTTGAATCTGCCTTTGTCACCAAGCAGATCTCTTCCTTAGCTGAGCTCCAATCAACAACATACATGTCCTTCTTCCTTCTACCAGTGAGCACAACTTCTTCATTTTTGACATCTCTAATCAAGCAGATGTCTTTGGAGAATGTTACATTGTAACCATTGTCACAGAGCTGACTTGTGCTTATGAGATTGAACTTCAAACCCTTAACATAAGATATGTTTTGGATTGTGAGTCCATTTATTAATAAGTATCCAGCTCATTTGGTTTCTCCTTTCTTTTCCACATTTCCAAATGTTACTTTGGGTCCTTCCCTAGCCATATAGTTAGACAGTAACCTTCTAATGCTTATCATGTGCCTGGAGCAGCCTGAATCTATGTACCATGTTTGTGAGTCAACTGCTCCAGCACCTTCCTCAACATCATTGTAGTGGTCTTTAGCCATCAAGCATTTGGGGGAGCAGCTCTCATCATCTTCTCTTCCAATGGTGGAAGGTTCATTGAGCCACCTGCTGCCATTTCCAGTGAGCCACCTGCCGCCTTCTTCAGCCACCTGTCAGGATCCTAGGCAAAGAAGTGCTTCCTCTGAGCTTTCAGATAAGGAGCTTTCATCACTTGAGCTGCTCTCTTCCTCACTTTGGGATTCCTCCTTCCTCTTTTCACTTACAAAGGCTTGTCTCTTGCCTTTGAAGTCCTTTTTGTATCCAGCTTTTTGAGCAGTTGCCTGCTACCCTTGGTACTTTTGTGTCAATGGCAGAGGGCACTCATTTTTGTAATGTCCTAGCTGTCTACAGTTGTAGCATAGGACAATGTCCTCACTGGATTGAGTTCTTCCTTATCTCCTGGGTGGCAGATTGTACGGCTTCTTTGGGGCAGTTCCCTCCTTTCTCATGAATCTTTTGAACTTCCTCACAAACATAGCAAATTGCTCATCAGTGAGGAGATTGTTGAGGGATTTTTCATTTGATCTTTATGTGCTAGGCTCAGACACTAAGGCTAGTGTCTTGGATTCATCTTCCTTCTCATCCTTGATTTCTTTCATCTCAAATTCATAAGCTTTGAGGTCGCTAAAGAGCTTGTCAGTTGACAAAGTTCTTAGATCTCTGCTATCTCTCATAGCAGTTACCTTCATGTCCCACTTTGAGGGCAGGCCTCTCAAGACCTTAAGGGAAATCTCCTTTTGAGATAGTTCTTTCCCTAGGTCCGAGACCTCTGCCACAATCTTCAGGAATCTGGACTCCATCTCATGGATAAACTCATTTTACAGCATCTTGAAGTCCTCAAACTTCTTGAGGGCTATGGTCAGTTTATCATCCATCTCCTGTTCATATCCTGCTCCAATCTTTGTGAGCTCATCTTAGACATCCTTAGCCGTTTCACATTTCCTAATCCTGGGAAATATGGATTCATCTACAGATTTGAAGAGAATATTTTTGGCAATGTTGTCAAGATTGTTTCTCTTCCTGTCCTCAGTTGTCCATTCCAATTTTGGTTTTGGGATGTACACATCCTCTTTATCATCAGTTTGTTTAGATGTGCTGACCTTCATTATTTTGATAGGTCTAGCTGTAATCACCTCCAACATTTCATCATGTAAGGCACTGAGATGTGCCTTCATCCTTATTTTCCAGTCATCAAATTTGTTCAAGTTGAACAGAAGATTCTTTGTAAGCTCACTGTTCATTTTAGAAAGTATTGGGGAAGTAAAGTGGTTTTGGATCTTTAGTTCAAATTAGTCAGAAACTTACTATAGTAACACTCTGCTCTGATACCACTTGATGGTCCCGGATAGAGGTAAAAGTCTAGAGGGGAGGTGAATAGACTTTTAAAGCTTTTTCAACTTTAAAAACTTTTCTCTTCTAGATGAGTTGATCTAAATCTTTTGGGAGATTTATAGATGCACAGCGGAAGTCTTTACCCTCTATGTAATCAGTGTGTGACTACTTTCCATTTTGGGAGAAGATTAGACTTAAATAGCTAGAAGTTGGTTTGGCAGTTGGCTTAGCAGTTGGCTGGATGTCAGAGAACTGCTGAGGCAACTGCTCAGGAAATATTAAGTGTATGATGAAAGTGAGGTTTGACTGTTTCTAAATATGATGAGAGCTTTCAAAAAATGTGCTTTAGTAAAAGTAAATGGGAGTTTTACTGGAGCAGTGGTCTCGGTAGTTGGGTGGCAATGAGGCACCTGCTGAGGCACCTGCTGGATTACAGCTTGAGTTTCAGAGATCAGGTTGAACAGACTCCTTGGTGATAGTGTTGTGAAGATCTGGTGAAGTTGAGATGTTCAAAGGAAATAATTTTGTATGAGCTGTGGGCTCAGCAGTTGGGTAGTCACCAGGGGACTGCTGAGGCAGCTGCTAGACTTAAAAGATGAATTCTAGAGATCTGATAGAACAGACCTTTTAGTAGTGATATGCCAAGGCTCATGTGCTAAAATTGTCTCAAAGAAAGCAAGTTATTAAGCAGTAGGATAAGTAGTAGGGTCAATTAAGAGTACTGTTTAGGATGCTGTTGGAAAACTACAATCTTTTTGTGAGAAGTATTGGGTGTGTGCTTTGTTGAGTAAAAGTGAATCAACACATAGTATATCCTGGTTCAGAGATAGTGTAATCCTCCTACGTCCAGTCCCACCCTCTTTCAGATGGATTTCCACTAAAGTATTAATCCCAACACTTAGTGTCAATCTAGCATTTACAACACTTAGGCCAAGATTGAAGGTGTTTCACAATGAGTATAGCACCACTCAAAGTTACTCAGTCTTTTAGATTTTTCTCAAATGATCCAGTGGGGATCAAAGGGTGCTCTATCTATCTAACCACACTTTAGGATCCAAACAACTGTTCTCCTAAGTGTTTACAACAATTTGTGAAATGTTACAAGAAAGTTCTAACCTCCAACTAGGAACTAAACTTCTACGATCTATCAATGAAGATTTGTGACGTTGAAGTTTAGTGAAGCATGAGTCCAAGCAGAGAGTAAAGTATAGATTCACACTTTCTCTTTTGCTCGATAGCTCGTGAATGCCGAATGGAAGTATTTCTCTACTTAGGATGCTCAAGCTTGGTTAGAAACTTTCGTTTCAGCCTATATTTATAGGCAACTCTGGTTGATTAATATCATCCGTTGGTTAGGATGGATTAATCTTATGCGTTGAAGGTCTGGCAAAGATGAATTGTACATTCGTCTTCTTTTGCTGGAGCTGATCTCTTTGTCTTCAGTAATTCAGCCGTTGAAGCTTCACTCCAAAAGCGTCCCATGTTGTAGGTCAGTGTACATATTTTGCATTAAATGCCTATCAGTTCTGTCTTCAATTATGTACGTGATTTTCGTACATGTTTTGACCTAAATTATTTTGTGACAGGATTAATTTTTTTGTCAAATAAAATTATACTGGTAGGACTTAAATATCCTATTTAAGGTAAATAAAAAGTTACCTTATTGCATTTTAACTTCCCAACATAATTTTATTAGTCTCAAAAATTGTACAATTATTTTGTTACTTTTGAACACTAAAACGCAAATAAATAAGACATAATGTACTAAGTGCAATGTATAGTGGCATCATCAAAATCTATCACAATTGGGTACTAACATGAAAGACCAGAAAGCCTTTGAATCTCCGAAGAGGTTTGACGAGAAAGTTACGGTCGCCTATGTTCGAGAAAGGTAGAGCTTCTGACCACAAAGAAACCCATCCGCACGCAGGCATCGGGCGAAAAGCTGGAGCCCGAAATTAAGAGAGAAGGTAGAGCGTCTGACGAAGAATGGCGAAGCAATAATGGAAGAGCGAAACGAAAGAGATATTATCTCACTCGATGAATCCCATCCGCACTTTGCAATAGGAATAAACAGGAGCAAGCATTCTTCCCAGCCACAGGAAAATCAAAAGTGAGGGAAGAAGACGGTAACGGGTGTTTAGTTTCCTTGCGGTAAAATGAAGTTTCCGTGGAGCACTGTACACACAGAAATAGGCCAACTAACTTCCTTAGAGCTTTTAATTGTATAGTAGGATATATTAAATATATAAATATACACACATATAAAAGTAGGCTCGCGAGCCGGCTCGTGAGCCTAAAATTAGTAGGCTCATTTATGGCTCGACTGCTTAACGAACCGGTTCGAGCTCGAGCTCGAATTTGACTGAACTCGATTCGAGCTTTGATCGAGCAGCTCACGAGCAGCTCACGAGCGACTTGGCTCATTTGCACCCCTACTTACAACAATTAATTATTTAACTATAGATATTTTTGAACTTCATCGAGTTTTACCCACACCTTTTAAATATGGTTTCACTTGTTTTACAGTTTTTTAAATTTACAAATGTATACACAATCATATTCTTTCCGCCTATTAACAGTTAATATTAAATAAGTAAAAATGATTTTAAAATATTAGGTATTACGAAAACATTTTTGTAAGACAAAAAATGACCAGTTTTCAGTTTTTTCAAAAATGTGTCGGATCTTTATTCAATTAATATACTTTTGTTTTAATTCTAATTCATATTGCCGCCTTGGAACGGTCGAGATGCTAGGGTTTGGAAGACTTATCAGTTATTTAATTTTTTATGGTTTTACTTTCACATTTTTTATGTTGCTCTGTTTTTTATTGATGTATTTAGTTCTTGGTCTACAAATATGATTGACAAATCTGCTAAATATTATGTCGATGGAAGGATCTATATGTCACGCCTCGGACCTACCCGGACACGTCAACAACACGCCGTACATTACAAATAGTCAATCGCAGTCCAACACATCCATACTATACAAGGCTTCTGAAATATCATTCACACGTAGTGCATCCATAAACAAACATAATGTAAAATATTCATTAAAGCAGCGGAAACAATATTACAAGTGTTCAAGCCACACTTGGCAAACTTAGGCATACAAGCCCCCAAATAATTATTCAGAAAAAAATCATATCCATGAGCATTTATATTATTGTTTTTAAAACAGAAACGGAGGAAGCACGCACCACGTCTTCTCTCCTAGATCTTTCCGAAGCAACGAGCGGCGGTAGCAACCTTCAAGTTCTACCTGAAACTGTGAGGTGGCTTCCCCCGTGAAGGGGGAGTCAATACTTTGAAGCATTTGAAAAATACAATGACAACTACACTGAATATAATCAATGTTTCAATTTCTGAGACCCTCAATCTAGGGTGATATTATATTATAGGCCATAACCCTCAGTTACCCCGTTTTAAAAATATACTTACTTTATATAAAGTCAAGCATTCGACCCGTGGGCCCATATTCATTTAGAATTCGCCATATCTATTCCCCGTGACCCCAAGTCACGACATCTCATATGATTCATCATGCCACGACATCATAGCAAGGGCTCGGCCCAACTACATTTCTATGATATCCGCTAGCCAAAATTCAACACATCACTATTGCATAGCAATGGCTCGGCCCAACTACATTTCTATGCAATCTTACAATTTCATGGCAAGGGCTCGGCCCAACTACGTTTCCATGATATTCACTAATGCATGGCAAGGGCTCGGCCCAATTACGTTTCCATGTACTTCACAATTACATGACAAAGGCTTGGCCCAACTATGTTTCCATGTAATTCTAGAGTCCGGCTCTAATTCATCATTCTAGTCCGATTCTCAAACAAATCCTATGCTTAGAATCCATTCACTTAGAGTAACCTTTAAGGCTTACCCCTAACATACCTTAGAGCTCATACCATTCATCCTTAAAGTATCTCTTAAAACTACTTAAGGCATCACTATTCATATTCCAATACCTTAGGATTAATTCCATTATTATTCATGTAAATCTCCCGACTAGTATTTCAATACTAATCGGATAATCCTAGAACAACCAAGTTCATAATTCATAGTCCAATGATTCATTTCCAATGACTTTCCAATCCAAATATAATTTAATCTCAATATTAAAAATATCCCTTTTATCCATTCATGAATTCTTTACATGAAGTAAAGCTATATTTTATCACAAATTTTGATAGTAAATTCCTACTATCATGCCATCATATTCATAACACATAATCATACACAATTTCTCTAAATTTGTATATCATGCTTCATTTACTCATATACAATAGTATTTTCATTTAGGCATTATTAATCATTAATAATCCATGAAAATCACATTTAGTACTTTAGGTAATCTTATGAAATTAACCCAACAATTATAAGCAATATAGTCAGTCATCCTCATCTTATGGAGTGCTTAACTACCGGCCTTTGTGAAGCCCTTCGATCAATCCCCGTTTTTGGTTGTTTGAACTGAAAATCCTAGACAGCAGCTAAAAGCCGCCCGGCGTTCGTGTTTTGCAGGTTCGAGCAGTTCACTTTGAATGCGCGGTTTCTGGTGATTTCGACTCCTATCGATTCACCAACTCTTCTAAGTGAAATATCACCACTTTACATCAATATTCTACACTTTTAAATGTGTAGAACTTCATGTTTAATCCACTATATGATTCCTTAAAAATCATACAAGAATATTACTAGTTAAGAGAGTAGGTAGAGTTCTTACCTTGAACTCAAACTATATCTTGTTGGATTTCTTCTCTCTTGCTTCCTCCAAGCTAGAACTATGTGAAGAGCTTCTCTAGAGCCTCTCACCTTTTGCTTTGGTCGAATGGTTGAGAATTAAGGAGGGATATCTCTTCTCAATCCATTTGGAAGATATTTGCAAGAGTAAGACAAATGAGGGGTGTAGGTTTTGTCTCCAATCACTCTCTTGAGCACATGTCCGCTCCTCCCATGTCTAATTGTCTCAAAATCATTATTTTGAGACTTTAAGTCATGTGGGAAAAGACCCACTTGGGTGTAGGAAGTTTTCCCGGATTATTATTGCTATTTCTGGCAGGTTGGGTCAAAATAACATTTGGTTTGCCCAAACGATATCTCGACCTCGATAGACATTTTATTGGGCTTCTATAATTATTATGATGACCCAACTAATTATTTGGTAGTCCATTCTCAGTATTATGGACTCGATAAATAATTTAATTAATCATTCATTAATTAAATATATCATTCTTCTACACGAAATCATTCGCTAGAAAAAATTCAAGTACATGCTGAATTTTAAATTCAAGTACATCCGGGTGCGGTGTCACACTATATGTGCTGTGTCACATCTGTTTGGTGGTTAGCGGTTTGTATTGCTCTTTCAGGGGTGATCGTCTCTGAGTATAGCCGTAGGGTTGATAATGATAATTGGTTTGGGATAATTGTTGTTGGTGTTGGTCTTTTGAGTTTGTTGTAACGATTCCTTTCCTAGCTATGATTTTAATATATATCGCTTTGTTTTGATGATAAAAAAATCTAATTCCTACCCAACTACCTACCCTGCCTCTGTCTAGTCTAGCCTTCACAGGAAGAGTCAACTGAAAAAGTCACTAGTACAGTCCCTGGAAAGTTTGAAAAATGTGTGTTGTACACAAAATGTGTACACCTTTTGTGTACACTCGTCTTTCTCAAACAGACAAGTTATCCGTCCACAGATAACTCTACATAAGCTTTAGTCCTCTGAGTTTCCTAAAAGTGATAATTTTGATTATTCAATTATTATAATAGTACATTTTTAGTCCTCCACTCATTGTGTCAAAACTAAAATTATCAATGTGATATTACTTAGAGAACTAAATCCGGAAAACTTTGAAATTGACAAGTGCCTCTTCACAATAATTCTTTCACCGATACAATTGGCAAAATTCTTACATAAACTCTATGAAGGATGATGGCCCACAACTAACATTTTACTCCATCAGGGCGCCACCACAAGACTTAGGACCTAACTGGTCGTCCCTACCAGTGTGCTCATATCCATATGTGGTCCACTACAAAAAGTAGCATGAAATCGTATTCACCGTACACGTGGCACCATCCCACTGCCCCATTCAATAAATAGCATGCAAATGCCAACCGTTTGATTACTTGACCAATTCCCAACTCCAGCTCTTTCCTATCCTTTCTGCCCTGTGCCCTCCTCAATTTTAGGCCCTTTCTTCTCGCATTTAATATTAACCGCATGTCGGCGATTCAAGAACGCGGCGGCGTTGGCGACGGCGTTGGCGACGGCGTTTCTGGGCCGAGCTCCAGCACCACCAGTCCTAGAAGTAGCAGCAGCGGCCAACACGGGGCTCTGAGCAAAGAGCCGGTTCGATCCATTTTGAAAGCGGAGCAGGTTGAGTCCGGCCCGGAAATCATTTCGGGTCACGCTAATAATCATAGGGGATTCGTTCCTTTCGTTCACAGACCTATCCTGACGCCGATCACTCAACGTCCGACGCCGGTATCTAACACCGCCCCGCGGCGGTTCTCCACGAAGGACCGCCACACGAAAGTGGAAGGGCGTGGGAGGAGGATCCGTATACCCGCCACATGCGCCGCCCGGCTCTTCCAGCTGACCCGGGAGCTCGGACACAAGTCCGACGGCGAAACAGTCGAGTGGTTGATCGAGCAATCCGATCAGGCGAAAATCAAAGCTACCGGCACTGAAACAGTCCCGGCCGTCCAGATGCCCGTCGGTGGATTTCAGAAAGTGCCGACCACATCGCCGGCCACCGACAAAGAGAAAGAGGACGAGAAAGACCAGCAAGCACCAAAGCGACAAAGGATATCAGCCAAATCGGAATTTGTAGAAGCGACGAGAGTAATTAATCACAGTCTTGAAAACCCACCACGAATACCGACTCCGGCGAAGCTACCCTACGCCGCGCCACCGGTATGGGCGGTGAATAACGCGAGGAGGATGATGGTATCCTCAAACGCCTTCTGGGTGATCCCCTTGATGAACCCGCCGCCGTCTTTACACCTGCTCAGGCCGGATTTCAACATCCCCGCCCGGCCGAGTTCGTCACCACCGGTCGCACGGCCATTAATGAACGGCGGCGGCATGGTACCAAGGGCCAACTTTCCGTTCACAGTCCGCCATAACGAGATGAGATCGGATTCCATGGCAGCCACAGAATCAAGGCCCACAGTGGCCAATATGCCCAACAAAACCCCGCCAACTGTGAATATAGCCGCCGGAGGCGGCAGAAGCAGTGGCGGCGGTGATGGGATCAGGGCACCAAAGCTTAGAGATTTTTCTCTGGAAATTTAATTATGAACGGAAAGAAGTGCAATTTCTTGGAGCGACTGGGTGGAAACCGAGTCCAAGCTAAATACTGCAATTCAAAAGCATCAAACACTTCAAAGATATAATCTTCCTGATTATAGACGGATTTCTGATTCCATTATCATCAGTTCCTCATCATAAGTCATAACGTATTCGTTCGTCTGTAAATTCAATTGTTCCTGTCTCTTCAGCTGTGTTTTGGCTTTCCGAAAAAAAAAAAAAGATCACACCCCATCGTGAATTGTTCCTGTCTCTTCAAGGGCCCAGAACCCCGACCGGAAGATACATTGTTAGGATGTAAATTGTGCTCTGTCTCCAGTAATTGCAGAGGTCTTATACATTTTTTAGCATAGTAATCTCTTATCACAGTTGTCGGGATTCGAACTCAGTACCTAACTCTTATGGCACTCCCTCGCTACACCAGTTTAGCTACGCCTACAGGTTGTTTTGGCACTCCCTTGTTTTGGCTTTCCACAATCCAAAAATTGGAATCGGCGGCCTCAAGCGTCACACACCTCGACACGGCTCAAAATGTGGCTTTCCGCATTAGCAAATAGGGCTGGGCAAAATGATTAGGTTTGATTGAATCGAACTGAAAATTGGTGGTTTGGTTTGGTTTGATTTTACTTAAGTAAATCTTTTGGTAACAATTTTCTGAAACACAATGGCTTAGTTTGATTTGATTTAAAACCTGATAGAGTATATAGACTCGGCCACTTAGCCGTCTCTCGTGGTCATCTTTATTTGATGGCTTGGACTTCTTATAGGTCTCTCGGCCACACATCTCGGTCACTTTATTTGATGACCCGGACATCATATTATGGGCGGTCACTCGACCTATCTCTTAGTCATCTTTATTTGATGACTATGACTATATATCATGCAGAGCTACGCACATATGAGGAACGATCTTGGCCATCCCCTTAGCAGATGCCGACGGTTGCAGTTCCACACCCAGGCCAAAGGGTTCACCCCTTTTGCTTCATTTTGGGGGCATCCGGTGTACTCTTTTTCCCTCATTGGGATTTTTTTCCCACAGGGTTTTTTTCTAATGAGATTTTTAACGAGGCATCTCCCCATTATGTTATGGATCAAAAGGCGTCGACCCTCGTCCCCCTATTGAAGACATCATGAGACATGCACTACTCTACTCCTCTTCACCTCACTACATTCACCTCAAGGAGTGAGGGATTGGAAGAGCGGGGGACTTAGCGCCTCCGTTAACCAAAGAAGCAGGAAATTCAATTTTTTTCACGAAGTTTACTCACCAGAAAACGACAGATCAGCACACAGTTCTACTTCCTTCCGCCTCGAGTACTCTCGACTCAGGGAGTGGGGGGCTCTTGATAAAGTATATAGGCTCAGACCCCCGGGTCTCACTACTATTAGGCCTGGACAGCGGCCCACACACGCTTATCGAATGTCTTTTGTATTATTGTACTATTCATATATCATTTGTATGTACTAGATTAGTTTTTTATTTAGTCGGGCCTATCGGGCCCATATTAGCGGCCCGACCCATCGTTTCTCTATTTATACTCCCAAAGGGAGCTCTTGTAAACCTAAGTTTCAATTCATTATTCATTCATCTTCTCCACATTTCTTGAGCTCAACTCTCCATTTTAATATATGTTTGGATCCCAATAATCCAACAATGGTGCTTCATTGAGAGTTTTGAGCAAAATCAAGTTAGATTCCTCTCAAAATATCCAAAAATTCATCCAAAATACAAAAAGTCAGTCAAAAACAGATCTGAAAATGTCAAAAACAAAAAAAGAAGGAAAAAAAGAAACGAACGGCATATGGGATTTCTCGGACAGAGGCCAGAGATGTCTTCGCCGGAAAGGTCACCGCCGTCCTGGTCGCCGCCTTACGCCAGTGCCGGAAGCGTGCTACCATCCCAGGTCCCGCCACGTGCCATCCAGTGTAGGTTTGTAGGACACTGTACCAGGTATGAACTCCTCCGTCACAACCTTGCCAGCGCCGCGCCTGGTCGCTCCGTCACCGCACTGGTCTCCACCGCTGCTCAAACGTCGGAACCTAAACACTGTTACTATCTCCATAGTCATTTGACTGAGTTGTTGGAGCTTGTTCTTGAGCATCCACCATTAATGGCCAGTAAAAGCTCTAAGGGTGACAGATCCGAACTCCATTGCTGACTCAACTTGAAGAGTGTGTCGGTCGCCGCTTGAGGAAGAACTTTGTTGGGGCTGCAGGGGACCTAGTGATCTCGCTTCCGGTCGCTTTCGCTCTGTCGCGCCTGAGGAACGTGCCACTCTCCGACTGAGAAAGCTTTGCCTGGTTCACCCCGAGGGAGCTTCGCCGTTGGCTGCTTGAGAGGGCTTCTCCATTAGTGCTCCCACTGGCTACAGTAGCGGTGAGCTACTCTTGGTCGCAAAAGAGGCTGCTTGCAGATGTGTAAGAGCCGCAGGTTATCAGGAGCTAGGTCAAGTTAATTGGCGGGCTGTCCAATAAGGAATCAAAGATTCAATCTCTACACAGGTCCCGTTATCTCAAAGGCCCAAATAAGAGCTAAGTGCCCAATACTCCTATTTATGCACTTAAAATATTTATTAAATGATAGTAGTATAATTATTACTATAATTAATTATATTATTTCTACCACCATTATGGTGGGTTAAAATCCCCCGAGGTGGTGAAGACCATTATGGCGGATTAAAATTTCACGAGGTTGCTAATAATGCATTATTATTGGCATTATTATTATCACCACCATTATTATATGAAGATAGACAAATATTATCTTCCCAACGTACGCCTTTCTTGTTGAAGATAATGAAGATTTTGATTTCAAGAAGGCTTGTGCGTTAGAATGTTAGAATGTTTTTGTCTGAGCACTGGGTTTTCAAAGTTTCAGCAAAGTTGTCTATTGATGTTCTTCAAGTAGTATCTTTTATACTGGGGTTGTCTTCCCGTTGGAGGAGGAGGACAACTGCATTAAATGCGCGAATAGTTGACTTGACCAGTAGGACCCGGTAAAGTTGGCGGGTTACTATTTTGGGATAAAGTTATCTTGAAATATCCCGGAATGTCGGCCAATCATCAGCTTTTACTCTTCAGGGTACGGGGTGCATTAAATGTGCATTTAATGCGCGTACTGTAGCTTTTTCGTTGAAGTCTTCTAGCCGTTGCAGGAATCTTTAGATGGTTTCACCGACTGTAGTAGTCCCATGAAAATTCTCTAAGTGTCAGGCCTTCTGGTGTCTTCAGCAGAGGATCTGCCAGAGAAGGTCTTGAGCAACTCTGTTGGAATAAGCTATCAGAGGGTCCCGAGGTCTTCTGTCAATAGGCGAACCAACAAAGAGTTTTGACAGAGATGCCCAACAGAGAACCAGGAGGGTTTCTGTCTGCGTACAACTAGCAGAGACCCAAAGGTCTTCTGAGAAACAACAGAGAGCCAAGGTCTTCTGTCTGAATGAGAATCAACAGAGAGCCAAGGTCTTCTGTCTGGACAAAGTCTATCAGAGATCTTCTGTCACGAGGTCTTCTGTCAGTCGACTATTCTAAGAAACTTTACAAGGAAAATTTCTAATACAATAAATCTAAAGAGGGGGTACTCTAAAATCCTAATTACTATAGCATCATCAAAATCTAAATACAATTATTCCTTACAGACATCAAATAACATGTTGTAGAGACCCAACAAAATCATGCCTTTTGCAATTTCATCCCTCTCACGCCATGAAGCGTGGCGTTCAATACTTTTAGGATCCGATTCAACAACGGGGGGACACACCGTCATAATTACCGAAAGCAAGCCCTTGGTGATTAACCAAATTTTCATGCATTGTTGCCGACGCTTGAAAAATTGCCTAGAAAATTTTTCCGACTCCCGGTTAGATCAACCCTGTGCGAGCCCGTAGCAACATATTCAGATGTGTCTCCACAATCAGTCACAGACACATAATTAACATTATTTTGAGGGATATCATTCACATCATTCTCAACAACAACATTTTCGGAAATGACAGCATTTTCCAAGTTTGCCATTTTTGGATTTTCCAAAACTCGAGAAAAAATATCTTTCTTCAAGATTGTTAGATAAGTGTTATTAAAGTGCGAGTTTAACCAGACAAAAATCCCGAGTTTAAACAAATCACCAGACAAACCACCAAATGCAGGAACAGATAAAATAATAATAATAACAATAGTTAGAACAATTAAAAATGAACAAATAGAAAGAATAAGAAAACTTATCGCAGGATCGCCCGTAAAACGGACTGGCCTTGAAGAAAGATAGCCCCCGTATCCCGATAGCTATTCGGACGGGTCTGGCTAGCTCGCTCCCAAGATAATCCTACCACGTTTCAGATTCGTTGCTACCTTGACTGAAACCTTCGACCGTTGCCCAACTTGCCAATATTTAGATATGAGTCCGAGAAAAAATTATGGACTACGGATGTAAAAATACGAATTGTTCTCCCAAGGCATATGAAAAGTAAACGAAAGAGCTTTTAAGAGTAAAGGTACACTTTTCTTTGGTAGTGGAGAGAAAAGAAAAAGGGAAAATGGAGATGATGGATAGTGTACCCGGGGGTAGCTTATCCGAGGGGTTATTGCGGAGAATAACTAGAGAGAAGTCAGAGCAAATAAGTAAGAGAGAGAGTGTATATTCGATATGTATTAAGCGTGGTTTACAATGGGGGAAAGGGGTGCTATTTATAGTAGTAATAAATGCTAGATAAGGACACGTGTCAGTTTTCTGGTGGTCGAGGGGTCACCTCGACCGGGGTGGCACTGACACTCGCATGTGGTCGCATTAAATGCGGTGGTTGGATGTGACGTTTGTACTTGGTACGGTGATCTAGGCGCATGTGAAGAGGATATTCTGTCGAGGTGGATGCCTTCGGCTGAAGGGTGCTGGGCCGAAGGCTCTTCTAACCGAGGGCTCCTACCTGCCGAGGGCTGCAGGCGCCGAAGGCTTGGTTTTCAAGCCTTGTTCTCCTGTGATGCCTCTTCTAACCGAGGGCTCCTACCTGCCGAGGGCTGCAGGTGCCGAAGGCTTGGTTTTCAAGCCTTGTTCTCCTGTGATGCCTCTTCTAACCGAGGGCTCCTACCTGCCGAGGGCTGCAGTTGCCGAAGGCTTGGTTTTCAAGCCTTGTTCTCTTGTGATGTTTCTGAGCTCGATTCCGTCACTGGTAGCCTTCGTCCATGGGGCCGAAGGCACCCCTTTGCGTATTGTGGGCTGCTTAGAGCTCCATATTTTTGGGCTTGGCCCGTTTGGGTCTGTTGGGCCTGATTGTAGTAGAGGAAGTATGTGGGCCGGGGGTCCCTGAGCCATATACTCCATCAGGAGTCCCCCACTCCTTTTGCCGAAAGGTACTTGAGGGAAAAGGAGTAGTTGTGGTGATTTTCCCAAAGGCTTCCCTGTTCTGTTGGGTGCCTCATTTTCTCAATTCTCCCATATGTCGAGGGCTGAGAGCTTCCTGAAGGGAGTGTAAGTGTGTTGCTCTTATGTGTTTCTTTGTTGTAGTTTGTAAAGTAATGAGAGATCTGCATTTGTGTGCTTTGCCGAGTGCATTTGTTGACTGAAGGCTTTGTGTGGCCAAAGGCATCATGTGGCCGGAGGCATCATGTGGCCGAAGGCATTGTGTGGCCGGAGGCATTCTGTAAGCCGAAAGCATCATGTCGAGGGGAGTAGATTGCCGTTGTGATCTTGCCTCAGCTTGTTGTAGCTGAGAAATAGAAAATTTTTAACATTTGCGTGTTTTGCCGAGGGGAGTCCTCCAGTCCCCCACTCCTTTTGCCGAGAGTTTCTCGAGAGAAATAGGAGTAGAGTGATGCATGCCTTTAGCAGGAGCCGCCGAGGGGTGACGTCTTTTGTTCCACAATGGGGAGATGCCTCGTTAAAAACCTCATTAGGAAAAAACCCTATGGGAAAAAATCCTAATGAGGGAAAAAGAGTACACCGGATGCCCTCAGAATGAAGCAAAAGGAGTGCACCCTTCGGCCTTGATTGTTGAGCGGCGGTTGTATCCGTCTGCTGAGGGGATATCCAAGATCAGCCTTAGATCCTGCATGAAAAAGCTAAGGAGCTTGTAAGGACCCCCCCCCCCCCCCCCCCCCCCCCCCCGTTATCAAATAAAGGTGACGGAGGGGTTCAAGGCCAGGTGGGCTTGTGTTAGAGCCCCTGGCATCAAATACAGATGCCGGAGGGATGGAGACCGAGGGGTCTTCGTGATGGCCCCCGACATCAAATAAAGATGTCGGAGGGATGAAGACCGAGGGACCTGTATGATAGCTCCTGGCATCACATAAAGATGCCGGAGGGCTGAAGGCCGATGGCCTGTGTGATGGCCCTCGACATCAAATAAAGATGTCGGAGGGATGAAGGCCGATGGGCCTGTATGATAGCCTCTGGCATCAAATAAAGATGCCGGAGGGATGAAGGCCGAGGGACCTGTGTGATTGCCCCCGACATCAAATGAAGATGCCGGAGGGATGAAGGCCGATGGGCCTGTATGATAGCCCTCGACATCAAATAAAGATGTCGGAGGGATGAAGGCCGAGGGGCCTGTGTGATGGCCCTCGACATCAAATAAAGATGCCGGAGGGATGAAGGCCGATGGGCTTGTATGATAGCCCCTGGCATCAAATAAAGATGCCGGAGGGATGAAGGTCGAGGGACCTGTGTGATTGCCCCCGACATCAAATAAAGATGTCGGAGGGATGAAGGCCGAGGGTTGCTGTGATGTGGAATCACGCTAAGGCCGAGGGCCATTGTGATGTTGAGGCCGAGGGCCGTTCTGATGTTGAGGCCGAGGGCCGTTGTGATGTGGAATCACGCTGAAGCCGAGAGTCGTTGTTGATGTAGAATCACGTTGAGGCCGAGGGCCTTTGGTGATGTGAAATCATGTAAGGCAAAAACTGTTATGACATAGAGTCATGTTGAGGCCGATGGCCGTCTGATGTTGAGGCCGAGGGCCATTGTGATGTCATCACGCTGAGGCTGAGGGCCGTTGTTGATGTTGAGGCCGAGGACCGTTCTGATGCTGAGGTAGAGGGCCGTTGTTGATGTTGAGGCCGAGGGCCGTTCTGATGTTGAGGCCGAGGGCCGTTGTGATGTGGAATCACGCTGAGGCCGAGGACCGTTGTTGATGTTGAATCACGTTGAGGCCGAGGGCCTTTGGTGATGTGAAATCATGTAAGGCAAAAACCGTTATGACATAGAGTCATGTTGAGGCTGATGGCCGTCTGATGTTGAGGCCGAGGGCCATTGTGATGTGGAATCACGCCGAGGCCGAGGGCCGTTGGTGATGTGAGATCACGCTAAGGCCAAAACCGTTGTGGCGTAGAGTCACACTAAGGCCGAGGGCCATTCTGATGTTGAGGCCGAGGGCCGTTGGTGACGTGGAATCATGCCAAGGCCGAGGGCCATTGGTGATGTAGAATCGAATTGAGGCCGAGGGCCTTTCCTTGATAGTTCCAGGAGTCCTCTGGGTGTATGTTCCTTCTTTCAGGCATCGACCGAGGGGTTGATTCCCCGCCTCGGCCGAAAGGGGGTCCAAGTGATCCGTCCGGGGGTTCGTCTGTTAGTCCCCCGGCGCTGGGTCATCCCTTGATTGTGCCAGGAGGTCGTATGTTAGTCCTCCTGATGTGTGTTCCTTCTTCCAGGCTTCGGCTGAGGGGGTTGCTTCCCCGCCTCGGCCGGAAGGGGGTCCAAGTGATCCGTCAGGGGGTTCGTCTGTTAGTCTGTACTACAGGGCTGGGGTGTTACAGGTGGTATCAGAGCAACCCTGCGACAGTGTGCTGATCCGTTGGATATCGGGCGGGCACTTAGCAGGGGAAAAGATTCTGGGATATGATTGAGATTGGTTTATGGGCGCAACAAGGACGTTGCGCTCCTAAGTGGGGGTGATTGTAACACTTGTGATTTAATTTAAACGGATTAATAGTACTACTCATACCAACAAGATGCATCTCCTTTTAAAGGAGCTCATCACCAAGAACTCCAAAGTTAAGCGTGGTTGCACGGGAGTAGTCTTGGGATGGGTGACCCCCTGGGAAGTTTCTCAGGGCGCGCACGAGTGAGGACAAAGTGCGCGGAAAAGGCTAGTGGCGGTTTGTGAGGACAGTACTAGAGGTCCAGAGTAACTACTTCGGGTCCTGCGGGACTGGGGTGTTACATAGTCCCCCAGCGCTGAACCGTCCCTTGACCTTGGGGGGTCCCGTCGTCTATTTACGGCGCGGGCTAGGCTTGGTCGGTTTCCGACGACTGCTGTTTCACCCCCAAGTTTGGGGATTTCGTTACCTCAATCATTCTTTCAGGCCTGTCGCCGTGCGTTGCGCGCCGGTGACGCGGCGAGCGTCCCGCTCCAAAAACACGGGCCTTTTGCAGGCCCCCCGTCCTTAGACACCATCGGCCATACCTGGGCATTTGGCCTCAAAGGGGCCGATAAGATGTATGGATTGTGTTGTAGTTTACTTAAATTCATAGAAATAAGCGGAATACAAGGGGTGCGTTGTTTGACAACGGCTTTGTTAAGATTCACCGCTCTAGGCCGAGGGCTCTAGGCCGAGGGGATGGTAATGTGCCTCGAGGTCAAGGGCCCAAGGCTGAGACTAACGCCGAAGGCGAGGAACATGATTAGGGGAGGTGGCGCTTCTTCGGCTGGGGCTCCTCGAACTCCTCGTCGTCGCTGAGCCTCCCGATTTCATGTTTCTTCGTTGCGATGTCCCCTTCTTCTTTATCAGTGTTCTCCCCGGTGTTTTTCCTTGGGGCATTTTTGATGAATTGGCGGAGCTCACCCCGTTGAATTAAGAGTTCAATAGCCTTCTTTAACGATACACAATCGTCTGTATTGTGTGAGGTGCTTTTGTGGTAACGGCAATAAGTGCTGCCTTGGTGGATGGCGTAGATCTCCCTCGCCGATCGAGGGTCCTTGGGGAAAAGGTCCTGCTCTTCCGCATAGTTTAGGATAGTGCTCACCGGGTGCGTGAGGGGAGTCCTCGGCATGTCCAGCCGAGGGCGCCATTGGCGTTCGTTACGGCCCTGCTGGGTGTGGCTTCCATGGTCTCGGCCTCCGGCCGAGGGTGCATTTGGGGCCGGCGTGTTGTTTGTCTTCTTCGAGGGCTGGCCCTCGTTCTTCTTGAAGGAGTGGAGGTCGTCGGCGTCGGCGTATAGGCTCCCCCACTGGAGTGCTCTGAGGTATGATCTTGGGGGGTCGGTGATGAGGCTTCGTGCGTAGGGCTGCTGCGGAGAACCCCCTGGAAGAGGACGAGGAGGGTACGCTCGTCGGCGCCCTCGACCTCGTCTGCCTCCTTCATCCACCGATCAATGAAGGACCGAAGTGTTTCGTCAGGCTGTTGCTTGGCGGAGAGGAGGTGGGAGAAGTGCTTTCTCGCACGCTTCCTTTCGGCAAAATGGGTGAGGAAGCGTTGGGCAAGATCTTGCCAAGAGTCAATGATGCCCTCGGGCAATCGGTTGAACCATTCGTATGTTGGTCCCTCCAAGGTGGAAAGGAACCAACGACATAAGTATTCATCTGATGCCCCCATCATCATCATGTTGTTTTGATACCTGTTGTAGTGCTCATGGGGGTCAGTTTTTCCTTCATAGGGCTTGATGAGTTGCCCTCGGTACTTTTCCGGGATTTGGGCCGCCAATAGCCTTGGGGTAAATGGCGTCCTAGCTCGGAGTTGGATGACGGGTTCCCCGGAGCCTTCGGCAAATTCCTTTGCATCTCCTCCATTTTGGCCAGCATGGCCTCATATTTAGAATCTGCATGAGGGGCGGCAACGGCGGTATGTGCTTGACGGGCCTCCATTTCATCAAGCCGGTGCTGGAGGGCCGCAATAATTTCGTCCCTGGTGTCCTTCGGGAGGGCCTCCGCCCCTTGCGAATGGCCATGGGCCGAGCGGGCCTGGTTGATTCGATGTCGAGTGCCGTCGGCATGGAGGGGTGCTTTGCCTTTATCCCGAGGGGGAAGCTTCTCATCTGCCCTCGAGACGGATCCGCCACTTTCCTGAGGTCTTTGGAGCACCTTTCCGTCGAGGCGGTCTTGGACCCCTCGGCGGTCTAGCGCCCCTCCGAGTCTCTCGAGGGCGGAAGTCCGGGGCCTTTCTTTGTTTGTGTCGTGGCGGTCCCGGGATTGGACTTCCTGAGAGGCGGTGTCCTGGGCCACAACCCTCTCGTTGTTCCCTAACTGAAGGATAGGGTTCACGAAGGGGAGCGGAGGAGGGGGGAGAATGGCGTTCTACCCGACCTGCGGCTGAAGGGGTACCAGCGTGCCGAAGGCACCTGGGTTTTGAGTGAGAGTTTGGATGAAGGCGGAGAACGCTGATTGTACGTCAATGGTGAGAACCGGAGGGCTCATTTGGTTTTCGCCTCGGTCCTTCTTTTTGGCCTCGATGCCAAGGCGGGCATCGGGGGCATTATGTTGGAGCTGAAAGCGCAGGTCGACAGCCGTCTGTTCCAACCCAGCGAGGGCGCCGCCCTCGGGAACCATGTTAGAGGCTTCGAGGGCGTCGACGTCGCCAAGGGCCAGGTTCCTGTCCTCATGAGTCTTGGATTGGGCACGGGTGTTTCTTCCCATTTTGATAGGCGTTTTTAGCTGAAGGGGAGGGTTTCTTACTTGATTGTTCGAACTCTCAAAGAGAGCACCAAATGATGGATAGTGTACCCGGGGGGGTAGCTTATCCGAGGGGTTATTGCGGAGAATAACTAGAGAGAAGTCAGAGCAAATAAGTAAGAGAGAGAGTGTATATTCGATATGTATTAAGCGTGGTTTACAATGGGGGAAAGGGGTGCTATTTATAGTAGTAATAAATGCTAGATAAGGACACGTGTCAGTTTTCTTGTGGTCGAGGGGTCACCTCTACCGGGGTGGCACTGGCACTCGCATGTGGCCGCATTAAATGCGGTGGTTGGATGTGACGTTTGTACTTGGTACGGTGATCTAGGCGCATGTGAAGAGGATATTCTGTCGAGGTGGATGCCTTCGGCTGAAGGGTGCTGGGCCGAAGGCTCTTCTAACCGAGGGCTCCTACCTGCCGAGGGCCGCAGGCGCCGAAGGCTTGGTTTTCAAGCCTTGTTCTCCTGTGATGTCTCTTCTAACCGAGGGCTCCTACCTGCCGAGGGCTGCAGGTGCCGAAGGCTTGGTTTTCAAGCCTTGTTCTCCTGTGATGCCTCTTCTAACTGAGGGCTCCTACCTGCCGAGGGCTGCAGTTGCCGAAGGTTTGGTTTTCAAGCCTTGTTCTCCTGTGATGCCTCTTCTAACCGAGGGCTCCTACCTACCGAGGGCTGCAGTTGCCGAAGGCTTGGTTTTCAAGCCTTGTTCTCCTGTGATGCCTCTGATCTCGATTCCGTCACTGGTAGCCTTCGGCCATGGGGCCGAAGGCACCCCTTTGCGTATTGTGGGCTGCTTAGAGCTCCATTTTTCTGGGCTTGACCCATTTGGGTCTGTTGGGCCTGATTGTAGTAGAGGAAGTATGTGGGCCGGGGGTCCCTGGGCCATATACTCCATCAGGAGAAGCTTTGTATTGTTGTTCAATAGCAGTAACTCACACCGATCATCCTACTACTTGTGGAGGTTTCACGTGTGATACTTAAACACTTTGGAAATCAGAATTTTGAAGTTAATCAAAAGCATGAGACAGAAATGTGATCTTAATGCTCATCCAAAGCATTAACCCCCATTTATGTATGGATATAACGGCCAAGACCAAGCAGCTCATTTCTATTCAAAATTGAACACCTTTGCTGCTACATTTTATTTTATAATATAAAACGAAACTATCCAGATTCCGCTAGTCACAATTTTTGTCAAAAGGCAAGCAATCGTTCAATATATTTTAAATGATACTTGAACGATGTTCCTTATCATATAAAATAACTTATAGCGGTAGCTTGTATTTTATAAGCGACAAGAATTCATAATATTAAAACATCATTTTATCACCTTTACAACTATGGATTATTTTGTTAATTATCATCCAATCATGAATGTTGTACTTTGATGTATAATAAGACATTTCCAAATCATATTTTATATATTTATTCTTAGGACTCATAAATGCGACCCCTGAAATATATATATACATTTTTCCATCATATTTCCAACAGTCGTTTCTATGCCTAATCAAAGAGTGAGGGGACCTTTGGCGTAGGGTGAGTTTGGACCTTCAGAAACTTTGTAATGTCGTTGATTCTTGGATTCTAATATGATCGGTCAATTTTCTTTCAAAAAAACCCAAAACAAATCATCTGATTTGGGCATATTGTGATCAGTTTTCGATTTGATTCTGTTTGATTCAATTGAACTTAACCATTTTGCGTGGCCCTACAATTGAAGGTGGCGATGACCACCAAATGAGTAGCTCCACCAACCCCTAACCCCTTATTTACTCTTTCCCAATTTGGTGTGAGATGTGATAACGAGTGAGTAGTGATAATCAGGTACGTATCAGAGTTATTATTCTGAGTTCTGACAATTTGGAGATTATTATATGGAGTACTTTTTTTAAAAGAAGACATTATTATACTTAAAAAGGATGACACCCCATCACCGAAGCCTCAATCCTGACCGGGCGGTACGTTGGGAGGATGTAAATTGGACTATAATCCCAATCTGACAGATAGAGAGTGGGGCTCTGTGCCCGGTATTTACAGAGACTCTATGCATTTTTAGCATAGTAATCTCTCATCGAAGTTGCCGGGATTCGAACCCGGGAACTAACCCTTGCTACAAGTTAAGTTATGCCCCAGTGAGATTATTATACTTAAAATGCACTCCCTCCGTCCCGGAATTATCTTCATTCTTTCCTTTCGGTCTGTCTCAAATTTATCTCCTCTTTCTTTTTTTGGTAAAGAATTTGTGGTTCACAACCATTCTTACACATTTTTTTCTTTCTTCTGCACAACTTTCCACCACACATTTACCACTATATTAAAACCCGTGTCAGTCAAATAAGGTGATAATTCCGGGACGGAGGTAGTCAAATAAGGACATAACTCCAAATGATGTTTGTACACACTCTTATACACACCTATGTCTGTGAAGGTTTTTTTTTTTCCGTGAACATCGATTCACAGACAATGTTTTGCACAAACAAAATATTGTTTGTGAACCGGGTTCACAGACAAAAAAAAGCTTCATCAACATGATGTGTATAAGGTTGGTAGAGGAGTGTGTTACATCAAACATGGTTGTAATTCAAATACTATATAATTGTGCAAATATTTGAGACAGAATCCAACCCATTTGAATTCCGCTGTCCTTTCTTTTTGGTCTGATTGAGGGGGACGCTACAGCATAAAGAAATGGCCGCCGCCACACAAGAAGAGCCGGCAAACGAGCTCCGGGCTCTACTTCTCATCCAGCGTCTGCCTCACTTCAAGCTCTCCTCATTCCCATTTCTTCAAACCCGATACCGTATTCTCGACCCGCTAAACGAATCCGACCCATCGTTCACGGCCCTCTCAAAATCAGCTCGCATCATGCTCTGCGTCGGGATCTCGCCGGTTACATCTTACACCTTGGATCGGTATCCTGCGCTGGAGTGCATCGTCGGCTCCACTACCGGCTACGACCACATCGACGTCTCCGAGTGCCACCGCCGAGGCATTCGCGTCACCGGCGCCGGAGACACGTTTTCCGATGACGTTGCGGAATTTGCCGTTGGGCTTTTGATTGATGTCCTGCGTCGGGTTACTGTCGCCGATAGCTTTATCCGGTCCGGCTCCTGGCGTGGGAAGACAAATTTTCCTCTCGGTTCCAAGGTGAACACACTTACCTTTGTATATCTTCTCTGAGCTGCAGTAGTAGGTTATTATAAATTCTACTTTAAAATATGATTTTTGGAAGGTGATTTTAAAAAAACGTTAGCAAAGTAAAAGTTAGAGTTAATGATTAGTAAATTATTGGGGTATTAGCCCTGATAGGACTAAAATAATCCCAACATTAAACAATAGGAGGACAATCCCTTTATTCACAAAATAAAAGTAAGGGACGGAAACTAATAATCCAACCTTTTAGCGGTTTCTTACGATACTCTCACCTTTTTATTATTCAAGAATAATCCAACTTTTGCATCACATCTTCATTCAATGTTCTCTGACCGATTGATACATTTTATTCCAAGTTATTTTCTTATCTTTGTCATATATTATACCATAAATCTCACCTTATGATTACATAATGTTTTGCAAAGATAAGGGAATAACAGGTCATCAATCGGTCAGGGATCATTGAATGAAGATGAGATGCAAAGGTTAGATTATTCCTGAATAATCAAAAGGTGGAACTATTGTAAGAAGACCGCTAAAAAGTTGGATTATTAGTTTCCATTTTCCCTAAAACTAATATATGTTCCTTCTTCCCATTCTACCTCGTCATATAATTTCCAATAGATCTATTATATTAATAAGAAAATCATAGTTTTATTTATAATAAAATATACTACCTCCGTCCCTTAAAACTTTGCCAAAGTTGACCGGCACGGAGAATAATAAAGTAAAAACTGTGTGGTTGAGGTTTGTGCAGAGGAGAGAGAAATAACAGAAATCACAAAATAATTGATTAAAAGGGAAAGTTACAAAGCTTTTTGGGACGTCCCAAAAAGAAAAGATGACAAAGTTTTAAGGGACGGAGGGAGTAAAAAATAATAAAATATTTAATAAATTAATAACAAAAATGTGAAAAAATAAAATAAAAAAAAAATAAAAAAATAAATAAAATATTTTAAACACTTTAAAAATGTCTAAAAAATAAAATAAAATACCTAAAAAATATTTAAAAAATGTGTAGGTCACTGCCAACACGTCCTCTACCTCACAGCACCACCAACTCCGGTCGCCGAAAAAGAATGTCATCTTGTGAAAAAATGCCATATTTCTCTGGAAATGTCACAAAGATGACATTTTTACTCTTTGAAAATATACAACTTTCTCTTCAGAATTGCCATCATGATGACACTTTTCGCCCAACTTGGCAATCTTTTTCGGCGACCGAAGGTGGCGGTGCTGGAAGGTGGCTGAGGTGGTGGTCGAGGTCTGTATATTTTTTATTTATTTTTTACGATTTTAATTTTTTTATTTTGATTTTTATTTTATTTTATAATGATTGTTTAAAAAATCCAATTAGGAAGGGCAAAGGAAGGGGTAGAATAGGAAGACTGGAAGAGTTAGTCCTATTTTAGGAATTTAAACTTTAAACTCCTATTGTTACAATTATCCTTATATTTAGTCTTGTTTAGGTAAATCTCTCTAAATTATTTTGATAAGTAATTCAGTCTGCCACATTTTTAATATTTTGAGTAAAATATTCTACTACTACCTTCTTCGCGCTAAGATTGGGACAAGAGGTTGTGGTGTAATTTTTTTAAAAAAGTGAAACTTTGTGGTTGAGATTGAATCGATAAAATGTGAATAAAGTAAGAATGAATTGTAACCACACAAATATTATCAAATATGGTACGAGCCAAACTTAATGGAACTAATGAAAAAAGTAAAACGAGACAGGGGACATAGGGAAAACTTGAGAAGAAATAACGAAAATTTGTTATGTTTTACTTTTATCCCTCCGAAAAATGATGGATCCCATGATTCATCCCTCAGGGCCTTCCAGAACCGATCAACAACGTTTGTTATGAGAGGGTTTAATACCACATTATCACAATATTATGGGCAGAGGTCTGAAGTATGTTACATATGGTACATATGGAGACCCTTTGATGAACAAGTTGTTTACGGAGGACTTGCTATAATTCTATTATAATTTACACAGGTAGGTGGGAAACGAGTCGGGATAGTCGGTCTAGGAAGCATTGGCTTAAGGGTGAGTAAAAGACTTCATGCCCTGGGATGCACCATTGCTTACACCTCCAAGAGTATGAAACCAAATGTGCCCTATTCCTTCTATGAGAACATAACTGATCTTGCTGCTGA
This sequence comes from Cuscuta europaea, assembly GCA_945859875.1. Taxonomy (NCBI): domain Eukaryota; kingdom Viridiplantae; phylum Streptophyta; class Magnoliopsida; order Solanales; family Convolvulaceae; genus Cuscuta; species Cuscuta europaea. The sequence goes on along the minus strand of CAMAPE010000019.1, from coordinate 4,183,966 downwards.
ATGTGATGTCTTGATCCCATGTTGTACCTTAACTCATGAAACCAGGCACATTATTGATAAGAAGATCATGCTGGCCCTCGGAAAGAATGGCGTTATCATAAACGTTGGCCGTGGGGGGCTCATAGATGAAAAGGAAATGGTCAGTTTCTTGGTGAGAGGTGAGCTTGGAGGAGCGGGTCTTGATGTTTATGAAAATGAACCAAATGTGCCGAAGGAGCTATTCGGGTTGGACAACGTTGTGTTGTCTTCCCATGTGTCCTTTGCAACTCAGGAGGCGATGACTTCACTCCAAACGTTGGTTGCCACCAACATTGATTCATTCTTTTCAAATGAGCCCTTGCTTGCAGAAGTTAATTATCCGAGTTGAAGGAATTTAAAAGATGAAAAGACATTATTGTTTGTAGACATTCTCAGAGAGACAATAATTCTGTGTCAAACTCGTTCATGGACTATTATGTTGGCAATTTTTTCTATCTAAAAACAATAATACTTTTCAGTTTTCACATATATGAAGTATTAGTTTGTACTATCATTTTCATTTTCATTTTCATTTACCCCATTGCCGCAAAGGCTCTCACCTACGGTAGGTAATTTGTGACATGCTTCGTATATTTCTTGTCGGTGACATTGGATTGGTGACATTGATTCTTTATATGAGCATTATTTGATCATTATTGATGGTTTGGACTTTGGAGTCTGTACTCCTTTCCGTCATACGGTGGTGACCTCTGTGTTACTATTAATATGTTTCTATTAACAACTTGTACTCCCTTCGTTCCTATTAAAGCTTCCAAATAGGTTTGGCACACAGTTTAAAATAGTGAATATTGTATGGTAGAGAGTTGTGCAGAGGAGAGAGAAATGTGTAAGAAATGTTGTGAACTACAGATTTTTTACTAAAAAGGGAAAATGGAAGTTTTAATTGAAACGAACGAAAAAAGAAAGCTGGAAGTTTATTTAGGAACGGAAGGAGTACAATGAAAAATTAAGAAAATAGCTCTCAATGAAAGCACCGATGTTGGTAGACAATAAGTTGAGTAGAGAATCTGGCCGCAATTCAATATAGTCAAAGTAGACATGTACAAAAACGAGTTCAGGCCGAGCTCGGGCCGGGCTTTTTATAAATTTTCTGCCCATCATGTGTGGGCGGGCCCGCCCGGCCCGCAAAAACGGGCATAATCCTATGTCAATACCCGCCCATAAGAGCGGGTCGGGTAGTCCACCGGGCCGCCCGGCCCGGGAAAACTTTAATTTTTTCAAAATTATATGATTTTTTAAATACATTAAAAATAATATTACAACATTTAAAAAATAATTAATACGCTTATAATGTTTATACGTTTTTTACCACATACAAAAAAAAACTTACACAAAAATAATAATGAGAAATTATATAGAAAATTTAAAATTTAAGCACAAGGTATTATCTTTAAGTACAAAAATAGATATTATATTGGTTGGGCTAGTTGTTAAGAACTAAAAATTTAAATTTAAACATAATAAACTATAAATATGTATAAAGAAAAATTAGTAAATATAAATATACATGTGTATATGCAAATAAATAAATAAATTAGTATATATATAAATATATATATTTACATATACTAAATGTAGCGGGCCGGGTTTATCGGCCCGAAAGGGCCTACACCTTAACCCAAGTCCCCCCATATCTTATTGCGAACTGGGCTCGGGCTGGCCCGGTGGGTAAATATATATGCCCAAGCCCGCCCATTTATGCGGGCGGGCCGAGCAGGCCGGCCCAGTTTTGTCCAGGTCTAAGTCAAAGTATCCTCCCTCATACAAACAATGGATGGCCTATTTATAGGCACTCACAAGAGGCTTGAGCCTTAAGGCTAATTGGTTTCACCCAGTTAAACAACTAACTCTCCCCTCGGACCAGCTGGCCCAACAGTTAAATAAAAAATCTGAAGATTCATCTTCTCTGGTTGGGCCGTGTTCAGGGTTTGGTTAGGCCCAAACCCAGATATAGTGGATTAACAGTATTGGACTCGGCCCATTATCCCAACAATAAAAGCTACGAATTAAGATATGGAATGAGTGACGATTAAGAGATGGAAATGAGGGTTATATGGGCTAAAGATTGGATCAAAGGAAAATTCTTAGCTCTCAACCTCCAAATCTTGACATGTCTTCACAATATTTAACATGTTTTCCTGTTTTTGTTGGGAATTCGGGACGACCGACACCGGTTGTAGTTGTTCTTCGCAGGAAACCGGGCCGATCAGCGACAGTTGCTTCAAATGACCGGCCCAGATGATTGCAGTGGCTTTTTTCGCAAAATCGATGTTTGACCTTTGCCGACTGTGGTCTGATCGGTGCCAGTTGTCCCTCAATCGTAAGTCACACGATTGATCCAGAAGTGTTCCGCGATTTTCTATCCCTTCTGGCTTTTGACTCTAATTTGCTGCTTCTAGCCTTCCTTCACATTCTTTGCTCATTTTGGGGGTTCTATCCGTTTTCTCTTTACATTTCTTGTATAGATAAATATAATCACATATGTAAAATATAGGTAAATATCGTGCTTATCATCCAGCTAGAATTTCATTAGTTCCAATAGATTCAACCCAGAAAAGTAGATTCAACCCATCTAACCGATTTCTATGTTATAAAATAGGTACTAGAAAAATACTTCATCCTACTCCCTCAAAACATGTCCGAATTGACTAGTAGGAGGATTAATAAATTAAAAATTGTATGATTTAGTTTTATACTTCCTCCGTTCTTAAATAAATGCAACGGTCAACATTTCACACTTGCCGAGACACAACTTTGACCATTAATATAAATGATTTTGTATTAGTAAAAAAATTAAAAAAATTAGATTATGAAAATTTACAATGATACAAGTTTAACAATAATTTTTTCATAAAATAATATTATTACATTAATAAATAAAACGTAGTCAAAGTAGAACATGTGAATAGTGTAAAAGTCAAAGTGTTGCATTTATTTAAGAACGGAGGTAGTATAAAATAGAGAGAATTTACAGGAATTAGATGTACTTTAACTAAAAGGAAAAATTGCAAAAATAGTTGGAGTATCAAAAAGAGAAATTTGGCAATTTTTTAAAATCTGCCAAATAAAATGATTTAAAATTATTGGCCCAAATGTTTGATCCAGCCCAATTTAAAGATACTTCCGCTTGTAGTTCATAGTGATACCGTAGTCCCAATTCATCTCTCAGCCAGACGGTCGTACACTCGTACGCTATATTGCTCTCTTCATTTCTAGTTCCTCTTCTTCTTCCCCTTGGTCTGACGCAGCCTCGTTCCTCTAATATCCCTACTGAGGTTAGTCGATTATTACTATCTGTCCTCTTATTTTATCCCATTTTGTTTTGTTTGTTAGTACATTTCCTTTTATATCTTATCAGCAGTGAATGGATCAAGCTTATACGGTGTTGTTGAGTTTCATTCTTTCTCTGTTATTATTTCAGTTACAGGATGCATAATTTCCTAAATTTAGGAGTTGTAATAAGCTGTAATTTAATGACCAAGCAATACGCCGGCGGCAGAGTTGCCTTAGTACGGAGAAGAGCCGATATTCTGCAGATTGAATGTGACACGTGTCGCATCATGCCGTCATGACATAATGATTATGTCATAGTGACATCATATTTTATGGCGGGAACAGTTATCCCAGCCTTCCCAGGCAGTCCGGCCTTTATATATAGAGAGATAATAAATAACTGTTGTGTTATTCATACTTTTTTTGGTAAAAAGAAATGTTGTGTTATACATACTTTGCTCAAGGCTTTTTGGTAGATATTCTTATTTTTTAAAATGCCTAGCAGAGGAGTCTCTAGTAGTTGAGGATTTAACCTCTCCTGTGTAAAATATAGTGTGTGCATCTTGTAAGCTACTAAGCTAGTAATTGGTGAATGAACTATTGGACTCTAAACTTTTTTACAATTTTTCATTAAAGAGATTATAAGTTATCAAATGAGGACGCTCCAATTCAAACCTGGGTGCTTTCTTATCGTGTCTGATATTTGAATCCTTTTATTTCCGATGAGGGTTCAGTGGCCAGCATTTCCTTTATATGCAATTGAGTGGAAGGTGATTGGATTTTTATTCATTGCATGGGGTACTTTACATGTTTCTTTTGTATCCAGATGGTTAGGATTTTCTCTTACAAATTCTGATGTGTGTGTGTGTATGACTGCCAGCAATATGAGCGATGGTCCAGGGACTAGCAGTAGAAAAGAGATATCAAATGGATCAGAACCGATGGATATGGAGTTTGAAGATCTTGAATTTGATGAGGAGGAAGATGAATTTGATGAGCCCCTTGATGCAGCTGCTCTTCACGAAATGAATTTGAGCAAAAAGAAATTGGCTGATTTTTGCAAAAAAGTATCCACTTCATTCTTTGACAAGTTTGGTCTGATTAGTCACCAGATCAATTCTTACAACGACTTCGTAAAATATGGGATCCAGAGAGTTTTTGAATCGATTGGGGAAATCATAGTTGAGCCTGGGTATGATCCATCCAAGAAGGGTGATAATGAGTGGAGGTATGCATCGATAAAGTTTGAAAAGCCGGCCCTCATTCCACCAACTTACTGGGTTGGAGAAAAATTCTCTCAAGATGGTGGAGAAGAATCTCCGCAGTTGTTGCCCCGACATGCCCGCCTTCAGTTCATGACATATGCTGCTAGGATAACAGTTCATGCTCGTGTTAAGGTTTGTAATTTTTTTAATTGGTTTATTTTCATTAAACTATTATGGAAACCTCTTTATCTCTTTTCATTAACTGATCATCTTCTTTTATCATTTTTTATTTTTTCTTTTCTTTTTTTATCTTTCTTACTCTTTACCTTTTGATCCTTTCATCTTATCTTTTTATCCTTTTATCATATCATTTTTATCTTTATCTTATCTTTTTATCTTTTTTATCCTTTTATCTTTTTTTAGCTCCAATTTCATATGTTGGTTCATGTTAGCCGATCCGGAACTCTTATGAGACTAAGGCTTAGATGTTGTTGCTGTTGTATTACGGAAACCTCTAAAGGCGTAGTAAAACAAGTTGTAATATTATGTTGTGCGCATCGATCAAATATAAAATATAAGTCATGTTGCTGCTCTCAGATATATGGCCATTTTATACAATTCATTTCAGTCATTTTGGTCAGCATGTAATCGGCTGACCTTTTACTGTGCTCCTGCTCATGTATTTGATGCTCTGCTAGTGCTACAGTGTGAGAAGTAAAGGAAATTCTCTTATCCAAAGGTGGCGTAATGCTGTGTTTGAATTTATTTTTGTTGTTGTTGTTGTTGTTGGTGTTGCCATCATCTGAGAGTTGCCTGTCAACTCCACATATGAATTTATTCCTGGATAAACACTTCTCGTGACTTTTGATAATCATATAACCTTCATGGAGCCCTTTTAGATTGCATGTTAAGTCCTTTTTAGCCACATGTTTCTTCTTTATAATAATAAAATTTTCCTGTCCACCTTATTTTAGTAACTTGTTGAAATCTAATATCATCTATTGCCCATTGCGCGTGGAATGTGTTTAGGTGTACACTAAAAAACGAGTCCGAAGTGACAAGTTTAAAACTGGAATAGAGCAGTATGTTGAAGATGAGTGCCTGTCGGATGAAACTAAGCCTGATGTCGTAATCGGGAGTATACCCGTGATGGTGAACTCTGACCTTTGCTGGATGAGTAAAGGGAACAAGAAGCCGGATTGCGGATACGATCACGGTGGATACTTCATCGTAAAAGGGGCTGAAAAGGTGCCTAGATTTTCATTTTCTTTTCTGTACCACTTTCTGCACATTGTTATTGATACAGTTTAGCATGATGCATATAACTTTGCTGGCTTGCAGGCACATTTACCAAATAGACTTTCTTTTCTTCAGCCTTTTCCTTTGGGAAACTGATATTCCTGAAAATGTTAATAAACAATGCGCTCCCTGTTCTATATTTTAAAGGTGAAAATAGAAAACATTTCTCCAACTTTCCTATTTTCTTTCAAATTTTGAAAACCTTCTGTTTTGGGCCTTCTCACTGTCAGTCACTGCAGTAAATCAGTAATTGCAGCCTTCTCTGCCACAGTCAGCTACCCTCAACAGTATTAGCTAACACTGACAACTATGGTACCCTACCACCACTGGCCACTGCAGTCACCTGCAATCACAGATGGTGGTCGGTTGTGAGGTGGTAACTCACAAATCCATATTTTGTACTACCTCCGTCCCAAAATACTTAGCCACATGTTAAAATTTAGACCAAGGTTTTGATTAGTATAATATTATGAAAGTTATAAATTTCAGACTTTTATGAAGTACTTTTAACAAAGAACATTTTCATATCATTTTTATATTGTAAATAATTTTCAATAAATATATATAGTTGGTCAAAGTTTTAAATTTGGCCAAGTATTTTGGGATGGAGGTATTACAATTTTTTTTTTCCGGTTTCATGGAATTGGTAAATTAATAAATGACGATTAATAAACTTGTTCCATGCTGGGAAACTGGAGATGAAAACCGGAAGAAGCGAAGTAAAAGGGATTGAGGCTTTCTATTTCATATCGGGGAACATAATTAGATCTTACTTAAGTATTTATTATTTAATATTGTGAAAAGCTGTAAGCATTACTTTTTCAGAATAAAGTTATTGATTAATGACTTTATTTATCAATAAAGTTATTTAGCTAAGCCAATCACTTTTTCCCTGTATTAAAAAATCGGAAAAAGACTTTATGTAGAAAGACATGAAGTTCAATCTTAAAGTATGTGTTCGAGTGTTAGAGATTGGTTTCATAGTTCACATATTGGTGGACACTTTTCTTTCATTTCCCACAGACTTTCATTGCTCAGGAGCAAATATGCTTAAAAAGACTTTGGGTTGCTAACACTCCAAATTGGATGGTTTCATATCGGCCGGTTTCCAAGAGGAAAAGAGTGTACATAAAGTTGATAGACTCCCCAAAACTTGAGAATGTGGTGAGTGGAGGAGAAAAAGTCCTGAACGTGTATTTTTCTGTGACAGAAATGCCCATCTGGATATTCTTCTTTGCACTTGGTGTGTCCTCCGACAAAGAGGTGGTCAACCTGTGTGATGTGGATGTGGAGGATGCTGCAATTGTGAACATAATTGTTGCTTCAATCCATGATGCTGATAGTAAGTGCGAGTCCTTCAGAAAGCAGGCAGTAGCTCTTAGCTATGTCTCTGAACTTATGAAGAGCTGTAAATACCCTCCTCAAGAATCTGTCGAAGACTGCATAAACAACTTCCTGTTCCCTAATCTCAACACTTTCAAGAAGAAGGCCCGCTTTCTTGGATATATGGTGAAGTGTCTCTTTCAAGCTTATACTGGTCGTAGAAAAGTGGACAATAGAGATGATTTTAGGAACAAGAGGGTGGAACTTGCTAGTGAGCTGCTTGAGCGAGAGCTGAGAGCGCACCTTAGACATGCTGAGAGGCGTATGACCAAAGCAATGCAAAGAGATCTCTATGGAGATAGGCAGTTGCAACCGATTGAACACTATTTGGATGCATCAATAGTCACTAATGGCCTATCGAGGGCATTTTCCACTGGGGCATGGTGTCACCCATATAAGAGAATGGAGAGGCTATCTGGTGTTGTGGCAAACCTTAGACGAACTAACCCATTGCAAATGATGGCTGATATGAGGAAAACACGTCAGCAAGTGTCATACACGGGGAAAGTTGGCGATGCTAGATACCCGTAAGTACTGTTCATCTTGCGAGGAGTCTTTTCGATGATTTAGCCTTTTTCTTTTTATTGATTACTTTGTTGTACTACCTCTGCCCAAAAAAGAGTCTTAATTTATCAAGGTACAACTTTTGGATATCATCACTTCTAGGCTTCTAGCTATTTGTTAGATTCGTTTGATTGGTTTAACAAAATGTAACATACTTTGCTTGATCTATACACTGTTTTTGAATGGGGAGTTTTTATTTTTTTAATATTTTACCAGAAGAGACTAATGCAAATTTATGTCCATTTTATTTCAGTGTTTTATTTAGGAAGTGGAGAGAATCTTATATTAATTGAAGTTGAAATCACACAACTGAATTGAATCAGAAATTAGTTAAATTACTATATGAATATGAATATAGCTTATAATTACTCATATGATACATTTAGCTATATAATTACTCATGAGCTTATCAAGTTACTCATTTGTTTGTCATCCTCTACTATATGATTATCTTCGATATCTAACTTATAATCATATGAAACTGTTTCTTTGGTACAACTCTTTTAATTTAATGTGATTTTTGCTCCTCTATTTGATAAGTTTTAAATATAATTATTGTGCAGGCATCCATCACATTGGGGGAAAGTTTGCTTTCTCTCTACCCCAGATGGAGAAAACTGTGGGCTGGTTAAAAATTTGGCCAGTTTGGGTCTTGTCAGCACGACAATTCTGGAACCATTTCTTGATAAACTGTTTGGATGTGGAATGGAGCCAGTAGTAGATGATACTTCAACAATACTCCACCAAAAGCACAAAATATTTCTTGATGGAGATTGGGTTGGAGTGTGTGAAGATTCTGTATATTTTGTCTTAAAACTAAGGCGTATGCGGCGGAGGGGTGAAGTGCCAGTTCAGGTCATCGAATAAATAATTATGTAGTTAAGAAATTTCCCTAAATAGGAGAAAAAACAAGGTATTTTCTTTAAACAGGAGTATTATGTTTCCCCCTAAATAGGAGTAAGTACTGCTGTCAGAAAGCATACTGCTACCCGCCTTTTTAATGTCTGATAGTGCCATATTATGGCAGTGGAATTGCAGAATGTCAGTACTTTATACTCCTATTTAGAGAAAAAACATAGCAATCTTATTTAGGGAAAACACCTTTTTTGCTCATATATTTGGGAAAATTTCCTTGTATATTTGGAAAACCTTTGTACTCTATCCATCCAAATAGAGTTATCTTTGAACAAGCGAAGCTAATTGTCTTTAAACAAATGAAGTTAATTATATTTGAACATTGTTTAGTTCTAGTTAGAAGAACTTTTTTAAACTGTATGTAGAATTGATGATTTCAAATAGTTGTGCCTTAATAAAATTAAAAAGTTGTACCTTGGTCAAACAACCCTTGTTTTGAGACAGAGGTAGTAGAATGTAGATATTTAAATCCCATTCATAAAATTACTTGCTTAAATTTTGAAATGGATTCACACAGATACTAACACAGAACACACATATGCATTTGTGTGTATCCTGATTCGCATTATCTGATTTTTGTGTTCTAGGTTGAAATTAAACGAGATGAACAACAGAAGGAAGTCCGTATATTTTCTGATGCTGGGCGAATCCTACGCCCTCTTCTTGTTGTTGAAAATCTGAAGAAGATTCAGTTTCTGAAAGATGGAGAGTCCTTTCAGTCTTTTCTGGACACAGGGATAGTTGAACTCATTGGTGCCGAAGAGGAAGAAGACTGCCGAACTGCTTGGGGAGTTAACTATCTCTTGGAAGCCAGCAAGGAGGACCCACCTGCAAAGTATACACACTGTGAGCTTGACTTGTCATTCCTGTTGGGTTTGAGCTGTGGGATTATCCCTTTCGCAAACCATGACCATGCAAGGAGGGTTTTATACCAGTCTGAGAAGCATAGTCAGCAAGCCATCGGTTTCTCCACTCTAAACCCAAACATTAGAATAGATACTAATACCCATCAAATGTATTATCCGCAAAGGCCTCTTTTTCGTACCATGCTGTCTGATTCTCTTGGAAAGCCTAAAGATTCCCACTATCACAAATCGATGCTTCCACGGCCTGAATACTACAACGGGCAATGTGCAATTGTGGCAGTCAATGTTCACCTTGGTTACAACCAAGAGGACTCTTTAGTGATGAATCGTGCTTCACTAGAGCGTGGTATGTTCAGGTCGGAGCATATTAGGAGTTACAAGGCGGAAACTGAGAGTAAGGATGGATCGGGGAAAAAGATGAAACTTGAAGATGCAGTGATATTTGGAAAGACGCAAAGTAAGATAGGACGTGTTGACTGCCTGGATGATGATGGTTTCCCATTCGTTGGTGCTAATCTTCAGAGTGGCGATATAGTCATCGGGAAATATTCAGAGGCAGGGGCTGATCATAGCGTGAAACTGAAGCATACGGAAAGAGGCATGGTTCAAAAGGTTATGCTTTCTGCAAATGACGATGGAAAAAATTTCGCTGTTGTGTCTTTGAGACAGGTATGTCTTTGAGACTGAAGAAAGAGGATAATGGTTTCGTTATGTTGCAGTGCTGTTTAGGTAATGGTTAAATGGTCAGAAAATAATCAAAGGAAACAGGCAAAGCAATTTTCTTGAGATGTTTTTAACTCGGATAAAAATAGTAATACTTGCTGAAAGAACACCCCTAATTAAGACAGTAGATTTATGTTAACCTTGCTCAGGATCAGTTTAGATGAGTTATTCTTAGAGGGGTTTGGAGGGCTAAGTCTTATCTCTTAAATCTTAGTGTAGATTTGAGACTTCATAAAAGTTGAAAGAATAATATAATTATGTGATTATATAGCATCTGAATCGTCATTTAGCTGTCTTTAGAAACATTCTATTTATCAAGACGAGATGTATACTAAGCCTTTCAAAGCCTTCAAAACCCCTCCATCGAAACCGACCCCTAGAGTACTCTCTTGATCACAGCTTACTGTTGGCAATGGTTTAGCTCACTCCTGCATTTGGCTGTATGGTGTTTTGTTATGTGACATCAATGATGTTTAAAACTGAATTTACTGTAGTTGAACTGTACTATTAATACTGAGTTAGCATTCTACTTTAAGATGATGCATTCTACTATTGATGCATTCAAAACTGAGGGTGTGGACGGGAGGGGTGTTCTGGATGGAAAAGTAAGGGAAAGTTTATTTTTCATTTTATGAAAATATTGCTGTAAGATGATTCTTTTTCGAAACAAGTGATATAAAATGATAAATTAGTGTAAACTTGTGCTAGTCATCATTTTTTTGTACCTTAAACCATATAAATTCTCTTAAATCAGAAATACCCAACAACCCCTGCCCTCCCACTTCCCCAGAAAAATTAATATCCCTTCCTAAAACATACTCTAACTTTCCTCCGTATTGTAATGATGTCAACTATTCTATGTGCAGGTACGTTCTCCTTGTCTTGGAGACAAGTTTTCCAGTATGCATGGGCAGAAGGGTGTTCTGGGTTTTCTGGAATCTCAGGAGAACTTCCCCTTTACAGTGCAAGGGGTAGTTCCTGACATAGTTATAAACCCACACGCGTTCCCTTCACGTCAAACACCAGGCCAACTTCTTGAAGCTGCCTTGGGAAAGGTCATTGCGTTGGGAAAGCACATTGGCCATCGATCAGATCTTAAATATGCAACTCCATTCTCCACTCCCTCTGTTGATGAAATAACAAAGAACCTTCATAGGTAAAATGAGTGGCTCTAAGTGAAGAACTCTGCCTTTTTATCCATATCTGAATAAGTGTCACACTTCAGCATTGCACCTAATATGAAGTCACTTTTCTCCTTAAAAAAACTAAATGCAACATAATTCAATGTAAGATAAATATGAAGTCACTTTTCGCCTCTAATTGACTGCTATATCTTTCCTAACTCTCATAATTAAGTTAGGTGAATAAGGGTTGACATGGAATGAAATCAATTTATCTTTCTTCATTTATTCCTTTGAAACATCCTACCTGCTTGTACTGATATTTTCCGTGATGTGTATGGTTATGTTAAAATATGAGTTTTGCAATGGGACATGAAGTATTTACTGATATTTGCTTCATGATATTATGTGCGCAAGTAAGAAAAGTTAAAAAACCTGTGATGATAAATGTTTTTTGTAATTGCATTTGACTATGCCTTCAGAAAAAATTGCCAGTTTCTTAAATATATTTATACAACACATTCACACTTTGACATACACTTCATGCCACCAATTCAAAGATGGTTGGAGGATTTTGGAGGGGAGTGAACTGATGATACCTATTGTACTCCCTCTGTCCCACAAAACTTTGCTTAAGTTCCGTATCAAACATCCCAAAAATCTTTGCCATTTCCATTTAAAGGAATAAATACTCCGTATGTGGTTGGAGTTATTTCTCTCCTTTGCACAAATTTCAACCACACAATTTTAACCTTATTATTCTACGTGCAAGTCAAATTTGGCCAACTTTTGTGTGGAGGGAGTATAATTTACTCTACATTTGTTGTTCGGAAGGGAAGTGCATGTGGGAAATGATTTAAAAAATACAATGCTTGTTAACTAAGGAGATATTTCTCATGTGCTGGAATAGTGTAATAACTAATAACACTTGCAACAGTGATAATATTAGGCATGGAGCCGGGTCGGTCCCAGTCCCGTGACTGGCCGGCCCCTGGTCCCGGTTCTAAATAATTGAAGCCCGGTACCGACCCGGTTTGGTCCAGTACCGGTTTTGGTCTGGGTCCAAACAGTACCGGGCCCGGGACCAGCTAGTCCGGTCCCAAATATCAGGGCCAAGCCTGTCCCGTTTCTATGCCGGCCCGGTACTGGCCGGTACCGGTCCGGAAAACCAGTCTTGGGGCGTTCCAAACAGTACCGGTCCCGGGTCGGGCTGCCCAGACCCAGTCCATCCCTAGATAATATATTAGTAAAACATATACTCTCCCGTATTCCCCATACGCCTTTTTTGTCATTTTCACTTTTAGCTCTCGACTCACTTTTTCTAATTTGGTGCACGAGAATTTCTCGTCACTTTTAGTCATTTTAATTGCTTAACCAGCCATTTTTTTTTAATTTTTCGGGACAAATGATTGCAGATAAAAAATAAAGTCAGTGGACCAAAAAGAGGATAGGTTTTGTGGAGTCGTGGTTAAACTTATTTTGGTTGGTTTTGCAGTCTTGGGTTCTCAAAATGGGGAACTGAGAGAGTGTACAATGGGCGAACCGGCGAAATGATCCATTCCTTGGTTTTCATGGGCCCAACATTCTACCAACGGCTTACACACATGGCAGAGGATAAAGTGAAGTTTCGGAACACCGGGCCAGTTCACCCCCTAACCAGGCAGCCCGTAGCTGACCGGAAACGATTCGGAGGGATCAAATTCGGGGAGATGGAACGAGACTGCCTCATCGCCCATGGGGCCGCTGCTAACCTGCATGAGCGGCTCTTCACGCTCAGTGATTCTTCCCAGATGCACATATGCAGGAAGTGCAAGAACATGGCGAACGTGATTCAACGCCCTGTTCTTGGTGGCCGTAAGATTAGGGGTCCCTATTGCAGGTTCTGTGAGACCGTGGAGGATATCGTGAAGGTGAATGTGCCTTATGGGGCTAAGCTGTTGTGTCAGGAGCTCTTCAGTATGGGGTTATCCTTGAAATTTGATACTGATGTGTGCTAAGCCAAGCGTCTATAGGGCAAAGGCTTCAGCCAGGATGAGTAGGGGAACAAGTTGATGGAAGATGGTTAGTTTTTATGTTTTAGGCTGCTAATGCTCCTTTTATCAACACTCTTATTTGGAACTTATATGTATCCTTATGGTAACTTTTGTACAACCTTTTGATCCTTGATAAAATTGACCAGACCATGAACATGACGGTTTGTGTAAGGTCGTCTCTTAGGGGTGGACCCGGTCTGGCGGTTTGGCCCGGTCCAGAAATGGGTCTGACACTGTTTGAGACTGGATCGGGTCAGGAAATTTCGGTTTTGGGACCGAACCTGTCCGCCCTAGAGTGGTTCACGGTCCTGGTTTATAGTTTTGGGGACCAAACCGGGCGGTCCGGTCACGGTTTCGGTCCTGACCTTTTTTTGGCTTCAAACCAGGCTAAAAATTAAAGAAAATTAATGGGAACCAGGACTTGGGTACCCGAAACCAGCCCATACCTGGAAAAAAGCAAGTTGGACCCAGGTCAGAGCATTTGTTTTAGACCCGGCAGTAGGGATGGACCGGTTCCGGTCTGCCCGGCCCGGGAACCGGCCCGACCCGTCACTGTGCGGGCCCGGGCCACCTAGGACCCTAATCCCTCCACCAATTATTGTTCTGACTTGGAATAGCTTGATCGATTCTAGTCCTGATTATAAAATGGTTGATTCGCCATCTAAGACCCTAAGGCCTAAACCCTCCCTCAATTGTGACTCCTACCCAGAACCGTGAGAGCGGATTAAAAACCGGCCATTATTGAAACTGTGTGCTCCTTTACAAAGGAATGCTTACTTCCGAAGTTCCCCTTGATGACTTCAATACCCAAGAGGATCAAAAGGTTGCCAGGCATCTTTTTAAACTCCACTCATCTCATATTGCCTACACTTTTTGAGTCTGGTATGAATGTTTGCAGTCTAGTCTAAATATTTCTAATTTTATTGTTTGAAACATAACATTTGGTCTAGATTTATCTGATATGCTGTGATTTTTTCTAATCTAGTATAATTAGATCAAAAAATACTACCTTTGTATACCATTCACCCACTGGAAGGAAGGCATCGACAAGGGGAAAAGAAAGAAGACAATGCCGACGAGAAAATAATGGAGGTATAGAGGGGAAAATCTTTTTTTAAGTTGGTATAATTTTTTATTTGTATTTCGATTGTTATAATTTTCGCCTATTGGATTTAAATGTTAAAATTTAGATCTCACGGTTAATTTCTTTATGATCTTCTGGTCCGAATATAGTTATTCATGTAACTTACATTGTATAAAAATTACATCGAGATTCGAAAAATAAATTGGTTATCTATTTTTAATTTTTTACATCATGTTGATTGATTTTTTTTAATCATATTTATTCATAAAAAATATTGACAAAAACTCAGAATTTAATTAAAATAAACTGTACCGAGTGAACTTATTAAGGGTGGTGAATTGCAAAAACTTAAATGATGGGGTCAATATTGGTTGAAAATTTAGTTTATTGACGGTACATGATTGTGACCCACTGAAAGGATGAAATCAATAAATGTCCAGACTTGTGAGTTCGTTAATATCTGATGTAAAATTACTAATAAAGGATTTTTTCTTAAACATTACTAATAATAAGTCATTGACAAAAATATTACTTAGTAATCTACATGTAAGTTTTACTAAGATGTAAACCGTGAATACAATTATAGTCACTAATAGTTATTAAGTAATATTTTTGTCCATCACATTTTAAAGACTAATATTAACGGAATATTTTTATCCACCACATTTTAAAGACTAATATTAACGGAATTTACCCTAACACATAATTCAAATTTCACCCAAAATCTGAGAGGAATTTTCAATGCAAATAATAGCTGTCTTTCAAATTACATTTTAAGAAGTAACAACTTGATCACCAATTTTTTTGACAAGCAAATCCCACCAACACGTTCAATATAGGAGTTTGTGATTCTTATTATCAAGATGCGATAATTTATATTAGTCACATAATCATTATCTTTTTTTGGATATTTATAACCTGCTACAGAATTTAAGCTCAATGCATGAATATATATGGACATTAGGCCTCTTTATCTTGTACTCCGTAATTTTTTCTATTCCATGATAAAGCTAATGAAATGATACAACAATATTTAAAATGTCACATTCTTGAGAACTAAGACCGTTAATTACCTAAATAATGAGGTCTTTTCGCTATCCGTAAATGAAAGATAAGGATGATAAAAGGATAAAGGGATCTCCCCGGTGCACTATGAGGGATTGGGATCCTGTGCCCTGTGCTCTCGAGAATCGAGATCTGGACCTCGAAATCTCATGCTGTTGAAGTTTTGATCAGACGGTTCTCAAATGCCGTGTAGTATGCCTTGCTCAAAAGCAAGGCAGAGGCTCAAGATCCATACTAGAGTGCTCGATATTGTAAATATATTTGAAAAAATATAATGTTTAACTCGTTTTTCACCTTTTGTTGTATCTTTAACGTAACTCGTGTGAAAAAATAGCTAACAAAATTTCATCCTGGAAACATATTCCACAAAAAAACTATCATACAATAAAAAATATAGTGGTAGATCAAAGACAGGGAAAAAAAATAAGTTAAGGGAAATTCAAGAATCAAGAAGCTGATGAACTACCAGCCATAAACTCCTGCTCCAGAATTGTGTTACGTTGGAATAGTTCTAATAATGTCGATCAGTTGCACTGTGAGCTCTAACATGCCCAAGTCCAACCATGGAAACCTGCAAAGCTTCCTCTTCATAAGCCCTCCTTATCAAGTCCTCTTTTCTCGCCTTGTTTTTCGCCTTCACGAAAATGGCAACCAGAAGCAACCCAATGAGGAAAGCGCCTAATGCAACCCCAACAGAGCTCCCAATCACCATCCTCCATCTCCTCACCTTCTTATCCTTCAATGGCATCAACGGCGACTCGATCACGAGCCCGAAATGACCCATTTGTTGAGCCACGCATACGCTGCCGTGGTCTCCCAACACCATATTCGCTAACTTCACCTTACCATCGTGCCCGAAGATGGCGCACAAGGGTATGGTTTCGGGAGGCGATCCCGTCAACGGTGTGTAACTGAAGTCAATGGTGATCGGTTGTTTCTCGTGCACCATTTGAATAATTTCGACCTGAAACGTTGTACGAGAGTTATCGTTATTGTTAACGTTGTCGTTGTCATCGGTCGCGTTGTACGCGAGCAATCCTAATATAGGAGAAATGAGGGTATACCCTGACAAGTCAAAGTTGTCATAGTATATGTTTGACCATTTGGGTCCAAGCATTTGCCTCACTAAGAGCAGCCGCTTTGAGCAACGCTGGAACGTCGAACCGGGTGAGATTTGGAACTCCTTCACGTGGGCGCCATACCTTCCGAGGCTGTCGCATCGGAACCGGACGGAATCAACAACAATATCTGTGAAGTTAGCGGGGAGGCGTATAGGGTGGAGTTTCCCGGTTTTGAAGGGCCTGTGGTGGTAGGACTGGAAGGTATAGTCCCTGATGAGAAGATCAAGAAGGCGGGGGGATGATCTTATGGGTTGACATTTTGTGGAAGGGAAGGAAAGAAATAGTAGTAGAGTTAGTGAAAGAAGTAGAGAGGGCATTTTCCTAAGCTGTAGTATCAAATACTCCTAGGGACAAGATTGCTTTGTATGCGTAGCAGGCTTTGTGGATTGGGATAAAGGGGAAAGTTTAGGATTAATCAGGAGATGTGCAACAGAGTAAAGAGTACTTTACTGTAGAAGGTGTGGTGGTGGTGGAAAAAAGCAAATCCCATGTTTCTTTTTAGTGTCATAGACTCATACCTCTTCTCATTTATTTCAAACAATAAACTCAACTTAGTCAACCTTTGAATTAAAGCTGGAATTGTACGGTGACATTTTGAACTGCAATATGCATTAGTAAAGATGCAACGTTTTCACAATAAACACAATTTGTATCTGATCAACTCTCTGTTTAATGTATAGTTTATTTAATAAAGTATTGAATACAACCAAACCTTTAAATACTTTTGTAAATTATTACTCCCTCTGTCCCGAATTGAATTGCAAACTTTGACCGGTACAAGGATTAAGAAATAACAATAAATGATGCTTGTTTTTTACACTTTTGCTCATCTTTCTAAAAGTAGATGTCTTTAAGTTAATGGGGAAAAAGTAAAAGTAAGGGTAAATTTGTCACTTTATTCTTATTTACATACCTAAAATAGAAAGTGGAAAACCATTTTGGACAACCAAAAAAGGAAATTTTGCAAATCAAATTGGGACGGAGGGAGTACAAATTTAATTGATAACACCCAAATGCTCAAAGGTTTGTATAGTTGTTAGACGCTATATTTGAATGAAAAAAATAAACAGTCGGTCACTTAATGAAGTTTTTAGAGGTTTTAACGATGACATTGATTTTTTTTTGTTTTGCAAAGCTTCATAACCTATTATAGTGTTTCTTCTATGTTAAGATCAACATTCTTGAACTGGAACGGGGTTTGAACTTGTGATCTCTTCCTTGAGAGTGTCACATTGTTAACATCAAATTACAAGAAGGCACTTGGCACATTCAAAATCTTAAACTCTGAAAATTAATATCCAAATTGAAATGTCATCTCTTAGACCGGTCATAAGAATGGAACATGTAGTTGTTGAATTCTCAAAAGCTGACCAAATGGTATATGATTAATTTCATGGACACATAATAATTTTGTTTAGTACGCATGCGGGAATTAACATGACTGAATGTAACATTCCATAATCATGATGTGGGAATAATGTTTCATCTCTCCAAATTAAATGAATCGGCCGGCTAGTTATAATTTTGGATTTGCAAACTTTTAATCTTGACATCTCTCTTAACATTCTATTAACTTTAACACCCATTAATTATATGTTTTGCGCGCTTGAAAATATCTCACGCCGTTGAGACTGCTATACGCATCGCAGCGGCCGCTATCGAGATGACCGCTACCGCTACCACTGCCGCTACGGCTATTTAAAACCCTGCTTGGGATTGCCACTGGTGTAATAGGGATTGGCCTGAGAATGTCATTTTTGGACCAATGCCATGATTGAATTGTTAGATCCTTATCAAGCACCGTTCAGATGGGTAAACTTAATACTGAATAGGTCATTATAATTATGTGGTCTGCTTCACAATATACACTCCAGAGTAAGGAAATAGCAAGGAAATGCAATAATAATGATACTTTAATAATTTAAACAATTCATCACATATGAACTACTCCAGCATGTGATGAGTTGATCGGCTATAAATTACTCCCCAAACAGCAATCAGAAGTGCAAGTACTGCTCCGGTTAGAAAAGGATTGTTCTTGATGAATATTTGTGTCCTAGAATTCATCCCCTGAAATGTTTATTCAATAATCAAGAATTAATAAACATAATAACTAGCTAAGCAAGAAAATAAAATACTCCCTCCGTTTCACGATCTTTGACACACTTTCCTTTTTTGGCTGTTTCACAATCAATGACACACTTCCTTATTTCCTTATTTGGTAAACAAATCTTTACCAAAACAGTGCAAAACAGTGTCAAACAGTGTTCAAACAGTGCCAAACAGTGCCAAACAGTGTACTCTACAGTAAAATTTACCCCTCAGTAACATTTTTTTCTTATTTCTTGACAAGTCAAACTGTGTCAAAGATTGTGAAACGGATGGAGTAATTAAAATAATAACGACTATAAGGATGCTTTTACTTGGACTTGTTTCAAACCAATTTAGAGACCAAGTAAAAACATCCCAAGTCTATAACTATAGACAAGATTGATAGAAGAGATCATTGGATTATTGACATTGACTTATGGGACATATATGTTGAAAGATGTTTGAAGCACATATAGCTTCTCAAAGTTGTACCTCAATAGCGCAATTGGCATTTTTTCTTGCTTCAACCATGACACCTTTCATCATCTCTGTGGATGTAATATGTGTTATCAATGTTTTAGACGGCTGAACCTGCACTAATGCCATTACATTGTAAGCAATTCTCTAGGAAATTAATACAAACAATTAACTTACATCCATCTTTAAGTCCACCAATATATGTGTAACAGATGCATAAAAGTGTAGAATTAGTGTATAACCTCTAAAGGTGCGGTTTGATGATGGTACGCCATCAGACGAGTAACCTTTCTTTCAGCATTAGTTTTTGAAGCTTGGAACCGCTAGATATTATAACAGTAGAAAAATGTCATTATTCATTAATTAACAATGTCATACTTGGTGAATACTTAAACAGATGCAATTTGAAGGACAATTTGCATGAATAGATGAGCGCAAATAATAGAAATTCATTCCTTTGGAACTAGCGAAGAGGCTACACCCAAATAAATAAGGTTTTATGGTGACAACTCCGGTACCTTTTTAAAAAATGGGGTACCGTACCTATCATTCATTTGATTGGACCACATCACTTTATCATTTTTAATTTAGATTTAAATAATTCAACTGCTACATTCTCATTGGTCCATGTGGACAAAAGTATGGTACCTTATGGGTACCATAGAATCTACCAATAAATAAAGGTGTGGGATTTTAGAATCCGAAATCGAAGAATCGGATAGAATGGAATCGTCAAGGAACTGTTGGGTTATAAGCTTTTTACGGTTCAATTCCTAACTCTTATTAACGATTCGATTCCCGATTCCTAATAGAGGTATGTTAGTGAAAACGCTAGAGAACCATTATGTGATAAATTTGCATTTACTTTTGTATATATTATTAATGTTAATATTAATGTTAATTTTAATACAATCAATGTTAATGTTTATATTTATGATTATGTTTATATATGTAATATATAGCAGAGCAAAAACATCATTGTTGATGTGGATACATTTCTTAATCACATGACTAGATTTATAAATAAGTAAATCACATGATTAAAAATGGACACATGCCTAAATTACAATTTTCTCTTTTCTTGAGACATTCTTGGGTTTTGCCTTTTGGAAAGATGTTTTGACATTTTCTGTTTGTTTTGTTACACCAAGATGTCACTCAAAAAGGATAGAAATACACCTATCTCTGGATTATTCAAGAAAAATAAGCATGATAATTGATAAATGACAATAGAATAATGGCGTTAAGAAGAAGTTTATAGTCGTACTAAAATTTAACTTACATTGAGTTATGGCACAGATATACATATACTCCGTAAGTTTTTGTAGCATACATAGCTAAAACTGGTCAACGGGTATGTAGTAGAGTCCGTATATTATAAATTCGATTGTACGGTGATCGAACACCGTACAATCATGTAATTTTGTAATATTTTCTAGTTTGGAGCCTATTTAATACCTTTCTTGCTAACCCAAAAATTCTATGTTAACTAATGTTCATCCTGCATATTCAATCCTTCATCCTCAACTGATGCACACTAATTAGTAGTGCATCATAGTTACATGTTTTTATATTTGATTTATGTTGATTGTTTGACGTTTTATTTAGTTTGTAAACATTTATGTGATTTCAGTTGTAATTGTATTTTAGTATTTATTTATAAGTTGTAAAGTATAGTTAGGATTTGTGGTGTTGGAAAGGAAGACTTTGAAGAGAAGAAAACAAGAAATTTGACTGCCCAGGAGTAAAACCCGACCGGGTAGAAACCCCCACCCGGTCGGGTATGATTTAACAGACGAAATTGCCAAGAAAATCATTGGACCCGGTCGGGTCCCCTACTTGACCCGGTCGGGTCAGATGTGACACGGGACAAAACAACGTGTGAAGATCACCAGAACGTGGCGGATTGTCTGATTTTGACCAGACCCGGTCGGGTAAGTACTTGACCCGGTCGGGTACCCGGCCAAAGGTGTTGAAAAATACCTATAAATAGCACACTTTTTCTTCTCTAAAAATCATCCCTTCTTCCATACTCTTAAGCTCAGTTTAGAATAGCATTTCTTTATATTTTTCTAGCTATGTTTAGTCTCCAAATGAGGAGCTAAACTTCCATTCTTGGTGTTGCTCTTGAAGCTTGTTGATTATTAAAGTTGTGAGTTATTTTCTTAACTTCTTTCCTTGAATATTAATTAATAGTTCTTTCCTTAATACCATCTCTATATTAATGTTGGGGAGTGTTGCTAAGATGACAATTAGTTAACATCTCGACATTAGTTAGAATGATATTTTCTTTCTCTATATTAATATTGGGGAGTGTTGCTAATTAAGATGACAATTAGTTAACATCTTGATATTAATTATAGTAGGATTCATCTTCTTTAATAATATTCTTCCTTGAATATTAATTAATCCCTACTCATATTTCATATTAATATTTTGAACATTACTTAAAGGATCAACTAGTTTTGTTTCATATATTAATTATTACTAGAAACGATCAACGAACCGATGGTTAATCGTTGATGGTTTCACAAGTAAGTAACTTCGGTTTATTAATGCACGGTCGTGGTTAATAAACTTAAGAGGGATTAATTTTGTTGGTTAAACCGAAATCGTTGTGTTGAGGTTATCAATCTCAGTTGATTTCATCAAGGAGTTAGAAAGATTAAATGCTACTATTAAATCGGTATAAGGCGTTGTTCTATATTTGATTAATAGTAAGGATTATTAATGAATGGTTGTTGTTAATAACTACCCTCGATGAAGTGGATATACTCCCCGATTGAGTATTCGAGAGGGAATAAGTTATAGATATAACAATGATCGACTAAAATATATCATCAAGTGGAAAGTAGCAATGCCAAGTCCTTTTTATCTTTGAATTAAACACATATAGGTTGTTCATCTTAGTTCTTAATTAAATTAAATCATTCAAACCCAAACCCCCCCTTTTTATTCATTAAAGTTCATAAAAAGAGAATTATTTCCTTTCCTTGTGGATACGAACTCTACTTCACCTATACTACGTATAAGTGTTTAGTATTGAATTTATTTTGACGCACCGTGACAAAGTGCTCGTCATCAACTCTCCTTCTTTTCCTTTTTCTTTTATATCTACAATTCCTAGATTATATGGAATATATAAAATTGAACCTTTCCAATTCCAAAAATTCTTAAAAGAGATACAATTTGATTTGAAACATCTATCTTCCTCACTTATTAGTAATGCTTTAATTTTTCTATATTGACTCATAGTATGAATGCACACCAACTGCTCAGAAAAATTTCAAAGTGAATGTTAATATATTTTTTAATGGAATATTTTATTATTTGTTCCACTTATATAAAATGTTCACTTTTAGATGTTTTTCATAATAGGTCTTGTTATGCTTAGATTTTTCTAACTTTATTCTACTTCCAAAATTTCAAAAAATGTTAGATGTTTTTAATTATGCACTGAATTTTATTTTTAAAGAACTTGTAAAAATGGCTGAGATATATTTTTCCAATGATTTAATTTTTTCTATAAAAAATTAGTAAACATATATAGCTACTTTTATTAATTTAAAGTGTAATGTGTTTAATTATTATGTGTGTAATATTGGAATGAGTATTTTGTTACTTTAAAGTGAGTATGATATGATGTGTAAAATAGATGTGCACATATAAGAGTAACATTGTAAAATAAGCATAATATATATTTTAATTATAGAATAAATATTTAATATGATCTATATATTTCTCATTGCTAAATTTACCGAGAGGTCAGCAAATGAATGTAATTATACTAAGTTGGTTTTTATCAATATAATTAGATTTCTGAATTATGAAAATGAGTTTTATAATATACTTATATAATAAATGAGTACATAAATGATTTCGGACAAGTATGTCGTATAAAACATATACAACAATATCCATTATTTTTTTTTAAACGAGTACAAGTAGCGAATGAGAATATGATACTTATGAAATAAGCATTGATATAACATTTTAAAATGAGCATAACACACATATCAAAGAGCATAAATTACTTAAGAAATGAGCATTGATAAACTCAAAATATGAACATATATGTCAGGATCTCCAAAACTCATTTAATATATTCATTATTGTATGCTTATTTAAAATCTTTGTTGTGCTCATTTTTTAAAGACACCAATGTTCATTTGTTTTAAACCTTATACTCATTTGATTATAGCATAAAACTCATTTCTATGATCCACACATGTAATATATTCATTACAATCATTTAACATAATTAGATCTGTTTACTTAATTATTGGTATATTTAGTAATGAAAATATAACAATTTTATTTAAAAAAATCATTTATAGTTTGTCAGTCCTGATTTACTAATCATATTTTGCTTGGACATTTATTTTAAGCACATATTCATTATTGTATAGAAAAAAACTCATTTCAGTAGTTCACACGTACTAGAATCATTCTGGTCAATTAATAGAATTAGCCGTATTTACTACTATGTTATGGATATATAAAATATTTTGAAAAGAATACATCAACCAACCCAATGTTAACTTCTTTTAATGCACGTTCGTTTTAAACGTTTTACTCGCTTAAGTACAACATAAAACTCATTTATATCATTCACACGTCATATATTCATGAAAAATCAAATTAATGTGACTAACTTTGTTTACTCAATTATCTCTTTTTTTAACAACGTGAAATATGAAAAGTGTTCGTAGCAATAAAAGTAGTTCACAATTCCTCATTTAAGACCAACCAATATTATTGTGCTTATTTTTTTAAAATTACATCAATGCACATTTAATTTAAATAATAAACTCATAATTATTTAGAAGGTTGGAGCTTTTAATAAAAGGGTGAGATAAGAAGATGTTTTATTGAATTGCCATTCAATATGAATTTTTGAAATAATTGCATGAAAATAGAGAAAAAAGAAGTAGGAGCCCAAAATTAGAGGAGGGAAAGAAAAGAGAGAGGTATAATAAGGGAATTAAAAAAAACGGGAACATCTACGGCAAGTAAAAAAGTAAAGGATATGAAACAAATACCCTAATCACTACCCCTTTATGTTACAAATAACTATAGAAAAACCGGATGTATCAAGCACATGATACAGTCGATTGTACCGTGTAATTTGACGTATGTAGTATGTACCTCCATCATGCGTGCGGAAATTTTTTCCATTTCTTCACGTAACTCTTTGATCAACTGAGAGCACTTAATCGGTGTTATCAATGTTGCAGATGGTCGAACCTGAAATATTAAATATTGATTACATCGCATCCAAAATAGTACAAATTTAAAGGTAATTGGTATAACTAAAAGAGTCTATCCTTTATTGCAGTTGATTTCTCTTTAAAAAACTACTCCGTAATACATATAAAAATGTACCAATAAGGTATAACATTTGAAATTTATGAATGTAACTATAAATTTATTATGTCACTGGTAATTCCTTATGTTTTTTTTATAATCCAAGTGTCGGGGCTTACGCTCCCATAATCCTGGAGTCTATGAACTACCCTCCAAAGCCTCTAGACAGTTAAATCCGGATCTGATCACAGTCAACCTCGTCAGTACTGGCTCCAAAGGACGAATCCAGCAGGACTTACATCACCTTTCAGACTGCTCCTCCCACCACACGCACGAACCCGCTACCTTCATTACCATTCTCTCCCTTCTCAGTCGTTGAGCAACTCCGTGAAGGTAGGAAGAATCATTGGGAGAAAGACCTCCCTCATCTCCCCTTGGCGGGAATTGAACCCAAGACCTCCCACAAAGGAGAGGCTTGGGGGTGGATGGTATCCATTGCACTATTAGTTATTGACTTATTGTTGATGTCAGTGCTATCACCATTGACATCACTAACAGAGTTGAACAGGTCACTATTAGCATCGGAAAAATCTTCATGTTACTCATTCCGACAAATTAAAAACAAGAAAATAGGCACTCATACTTTATGTTACTTGTTACTTGATCGTTTCTTGGTTTGCTGTTGGAATAGAGTGGCTAGTTTTATACGGACCGTTTTTATGCTTCTGCTCGATTGTTTATTTTATTCCTTAGCCCTGGATCTAGCTATTATTATTAAAGATTATCATGTTATCCATCTCACCTATGGCGCCATCCATGATCTATTCCCAGGCCTCCTAATTCAATCACTGCCACGAGGTGGATAAGTTGTTAGGGATTGGATTCTTGTACTTGGTTTTCATTAAACAAACGAGTACAAGAATGTACTTTGTATTTTGATAACTCTTCTATTATAAATATATCTGTCAGGGCTCCTATTAGAGTACTCTTTCTCATTATTTCACATGGTATCAAGAGCTCTAGGTTTGTAGATACACAATTTCTATTTTTTCTTTTTTTCCGGTTCCCATGAACCCTAGTACAGCCGCTGCCGCCTTAGGGTCGACTGCCGCCACATCTACGGTAGTCTCCAATCCTTTGAGGATGAGCGCGGCTGATATGGCGCAAATCACCTTCCCCGCGTCGCTGACCACGGTGCCTTCTTCCAGCGTACCGATGAGTTCGCCGCCTCCTGCTGCCTACGTCCGCGCAGCCCACATTCTTCACGTCGCTGACCACGGTGCTTGCTTCCAGCACACTGTTGAGTTCGCCGCCCGCTGTTGCAGACATCCATTCTCTAGTGGAGTCCGGTTCGACCGCTCGCACAGCTGTTCCAGAGCGCTACGCCGGTTCCACTCTTTCTGGCGAGCCAGGCATGATCCTGTCATCTTTTGTCGGGCCAGTTGGTCGTCGGCCGAGATCCTCTCCGCTGCCAACTTCATTCGCTGCTCTTGCTCAAGGTATCTTCAAGGGTCTCCAAATTGTGGACAATATTTGTTGTCTTTCTTGGTCCTAATTTGGTTTCTTGGAAGTCCTAGAAACAACCTACTTGCTCATGGAGATCTTATTGTCAAATATGTGCCTCCTAACCTTCCCCCGATGGATATAATTACTAAGAGTTTTTTTTGTTAGTTTGCAATTTCATTTTTTAAATTAAAAGACAACCTGCGCGTTGTATCTCCCACACAGTTTGAGGGAGTGTAATAGCCTAATATATTTAGGAATCTGCTTAATATATATTTAGGAAACTACCTAATATATATTTAAATATACTTTGTATTTTGGCAACTCTTCTATTATAAATATATCTGTCAGGGCTCCTATTGGAGTACCCTTTCACATTATTTCACAGAATGAAAGTAAGCGTCTAAAGGATAAGTGGTTTTATGAGTTTTTTATTTTTACGTTTTGTGTTACATTGTGTTGTTAGATTTGTGAGGATGACTGACAATTCTATCAATATCGATATTGTTAGTTAGAGGTATGCTCGGCGCGAATTATTTACACTCGTTTGGTGGATATTTATTCGTATTAATTTTTCAGGTGTGATCGTCTATATATCTAATCGTAAGGTTAACTGTTTTTGTTAAAGGAGGAAAATTGTAGTGAATATTATTTCTTTGAGTATGATGTAATGATTTTGATTCTAATAATATTAATGTAGGCGGTTTCAATAAGAAATTGTTTTAGCCCGTTTTAGATTATCAGCTAATGTAGATTGTAGATGCCTACAAAGAGGTGGTTAAGAAGTATTTTTTTCTACACTGGGTAAAAAGTTTGTGTCCTTACTCTATTCTCTTGCTAATCTATTTCCTGAATAATGTTAGCCTTTTGTATAAATATTGACTATACCCTATTTGTCTGTACTGAATATTCATTCTTCTTCATCTGTGATCTGTATTCACGCCTTCCTCATGCTTTCTTCAAGAACTCGGTATTCATTTAAGATTTCACATGGTATTAAAGCTAGTATTGGTAACTTTAATTTGAATCTTCTTGTAATTTTGTTAGATATCCTATTCAAAATTACAAATTAAGTTCTTCTCATTGCTGTTTCATTGCGTCTCTTTCTAAAATCCCTGAACCAAAAACTTACATACAAGCCATTAAATTTTCAGAATGGAAAAATGCTATGAATGATGAAATTAAAACTCTAAAAAATAATAGTACTTGGATTCTTGTTGATCTTCCTACTAATCAACATACTATTGGTTGTAAATGGGGTTTCAAAACAAAACTGAAGTTTGATGGATCTCTTGATAGATATAAATCTAGATAAGTAGCAAAAGGTTTACACTCAAGAAGAAGGTGATTTTGACTATTTTGACACTTTCTCTCCAGTTGTAAAATCAACAACTGTCAGAAATCTTTTAGGTGTTTCAAGTTCAAAAAATTGGTATTTACACCAATTAGATGTAAATAATGCTTTTTTACATGGTGATTTAAATGAAAATATTTACATGCAGCCCCCTCCTGGTTATTTACCAAATAATGATACTAGGGTTTGTAAATTCTTACAAGCTTATATGGGTTTAAACAAGCTTCTAGACAGTGGTATTTTAAACTTTCTGAATCTTTAAAAACTTTTGGTTAGAAACAGTCTAAGACAGATTTTTCTCTTTTCACTGAAGTTATTGAAATCTTCTTTACTGTTGTTTTACTTTATGTTGATGATCTTATTCTTGCTAGAAATGATATGAATGAAACTAATGCTCTTAAATCTTTTCTACACCATAAATTTACTATTAAAGATCTTGTTAAATTGAAATACATTTTAGGAATAGATATTGCTATATCAAAAACATGTAATGTTTTAAATCAAAGAAAATATACTCTTGATGTTCTTTCTCATTTTGGTTATCTTGCTTTGAAACCTTTTTCTACTCCTATGAATTCTAAACTTAAAATTTCAAAAAATGATGGTATTCTTTTGAGTGATCCTAAATCATATAGGACTTTAATCGATAGATTATTATACCTTAGTAACCTTACTGTAACCAGACATGATATAGCTTACTCTGTTCAAACGCTTAGTTAGTTTTTATCTTCTGTGACTGATATTCATATGGCTACAGCTCATAGGGTACTTAGATATCTTAAGAGCTCTCCAGGTAAAGGCCTTTTTTACTCTTCCAAATCTTCATTTCATCTTCAAGCTTACACAGATTCTGATTGGGGATCCTGTATTGATACTAAGAGAAGTATCTCTGGGTATTGCTTCTATCTTGGGGACTCTTTAATTTCTTGGAAATCCAAGAAACAACCTGTTATCAGTAGGTCCTCTACTGAAGCAGGGTACAAAGAAGATGCAAATGCAGTCTACGAAGCACAATGGCTTATTTATATTCTTCATGATTTACACATTCAAAATTAATTACCTATTACATTATATACTGATAACAAATCCACATATAATTTAGCATACAATCCAATACAACATCAAAGAACCACACATATAGAACTAGATTGTCATTTAATAAGGGAAAAGATCAATTTTGGACTCATAATTCTTACTCATATTCCTAATACTTATCAACTTGCAGATTTCTACACAAACTCTCTTGGAAATCCTTTATTCAAATAGTTTGATGACAAGATGAACATGTTGTATAGAATTGGACTGGATTTCATCTTGGGCCCAAATACTATTGGACTGCTTTACTTTTTAATATTAATTTAGTCTGTTAGCCTTTTGTATAAATATTGACTATTACCCTATTTGTCAGTACTGAATATTCGTTCTTCGTCATCTGATACAAAATGGTGTGTATACTATGTGTCATTATTAATATATGAATCATAGTGAATTGGTCTTATTTAAATTTATTATCTTTAATTAAAACTCATAAAATATTGAGAGTAAAAAGGTTGGTGTACACAAAAGTTTTTTTGTGTACACTTGTTGTACACTCGTTCGTCTACACAAATAATCATTGTCTTTTATAAATGAACTTTCTGAGACAATTAGAGACCGACACAAAAAGTGTACACCCTACGCTTTTTGTATACAAAAAGAGTTAACCACATATTGACATATATGTACACAGAATAAATAGCGTACAAAGAAGTGTATAAGAATACTACGTATGTACAAACATATTTTTTTGTCACCTTTTCCCATGCGTTTGAATCAAGGTCTTCTAATGCAATTTTCTGACCATCCACGGCTGCTTTTAAAGTTGTGAGAACACCATCATCATCCTCATCCCCTTCTTCCCAACGGGCGACTGCCAAAACAGCAAGCAACTGTACGCACTGCACAATATTGCAAAACCAAATTATTTCTTTTTTTTTCTAAAAAAACTAAACTAGATTAATTACCATTTACATCCTTTTTCGTGAAAAAAGAATTGAAGAAAGGACTGAATAGGAAAATAAAGTATAAGATCGTCAATTTAGAACAGAGAGAAGTAAGTATTATTATTGCATGCATAACCTAAACCACAATACTAAATATTCGGTAATTTGAGTGTGTTTCGCTTCCATACACGAGAGACTAAAGTAGGCAAAGCAGTTTCCGGATTTTGTGGAGATGAATCATCATCGTACTCCAAGTGTTTGCTTAATCTGCATTTCATCATAATTAAAAGATTAATCGGGGAATGTTATGACTAGTCCCTTAAAATTTTGTCAACTTTCTTTTTTGATTGTCCCATTAACTTTGCTATTTTTTCTAATTAAAGAATTTGTGGTTCCAGTTAATTCTCTCTCCTTTATTAATCTCTTTTTTTTATGCATTTATGCAGAACTTACTTGTTGATCAAATGGCTCTTAGCCCGATCAGATTCTTCTCTAAACTTTGTTATTGCAACATTTTTTGCATATTCCCCTAACCCATCTGTCAATTTTTTCCTGTCTTCATCATTCATGCCAAAGTATGATAATGCGGTGTCAAGCTGAGGCAGAGCTTTCTCTACCAAGCTTTTGAATTCTTCTCTTATTCTTGACCATCTTGGAACTCGAGGATCATCACAGACTGTAAAACTCAGCCAGCTTGACAATTCTTTTTTTATAGTCGGCTAATATACAAAAAGGAGGCTAGAGTTAGAAAAACAATACTTTACTTCAACTATGTGATAGGTAATAAATACGTATAATACATGTGATACCTCATAGAGTTCTTTCACTACAAACCCAGGTCTGTCTTCTTGTTTAGCAGAAGCATAATTTTTCATCTGCATTTCAAGCTTTGCCCTTTCTTTCCACGAATCCCACTTGGCCTCCCTTGCTCTGAAAGCTGCAAGGTTATTAAGCTATCAGAAACCGGAATATATATATGGGCCAAAATCCGTTGGAAGTATTAAAAAATAAAAACTCCAACGGATTCCAAAGAGAAACCGGCAATTGCATCCGAATAATTTAACAAGAATTTTCAAATACTCTCTCCATCCCTTAAAACTTTGTCATCTTTCCTTTTTGGACGTCCCAAAAAACTTTGACACTTTCCTTTTTAATCAATCATTTTGTAGTTTCTACATTTTTTTTTTGTCTGTACAGACAAAACGTAACGTGTTTTCATCAAAATACGTTTTGTCTGTAAATGTTACACAGACAGGATGTAAAAGTGTGTACACCAAAAAGTGTGTACGAAGAGTGTTTTTGTATAATCTTTATTTATATCCCGCACAGGTAGCTCAGTTAGTCGAGTGTTGGGAAAATTGGACCAAGTGATCAAGGTTCAAAACTCGGCGGCCGTGTGGAGATTACAGAACCTGAAATAAGGCTGGACCTCGGTGCACACGTGTATAAGGCTTACCGCCGCTTTGCTAACTGAGTCACCGTGATTAACTTCCCCACCATCCTGTCGGGTCGGGGTGCAGGGCTCCCGGGGTGGGAGATTAGGGCAGAGCACGGGCCGGGTTCGGGCGGGTCGGGTTCAAAAATGGTAAGCCTGTTCGGGTATCGGATTGATAATTTCAAACCCTACCCTATCAAAAAAATTATCGGGTTATTTCGGGTTGAAGAAGTTCGGGTTGCGGTCGGGTTGATTCGGTTTTCGGGTCCATTCGGATTTTAATTTATTATTGATGAAATTGTGATAAACAA
The DNA here is from genome assembly GCA_945859875.1 of Cuscuta europaea. Classification (NCBI taxonomy): domain Eukaryota; kingdom Viridiplantae; phylum Streptophyta; class Magnoliopsida; order Solanales; family Convolvulaceae; genus Cuscuta; species Cuscuta europaea. The sequence continues at coordinate 4,152,815 of CAMAPE010000019.1, read as the reverse complement.
AATGATAATTGGTAAAAATAGCATTCAAAGTTATACCGGTATAATATTCAAAGTAATAGTTGTATAAATACGGTAATCGACATATTTGAGTATGTAAAATAATAATATATGGTGATTGACATATTTGATATTGTGATAAATAAAATGATAATTGGTCAAAATATCATTCAAAGTCATAACAATACAACATTCAAAGTTATAGTTGTACAAATACGGTAATTGGAATATTTGAACATGCATAATATGGTAATTGGCATACAATTCAATAATTGAGATATTTGAACATGAATAATAATTCAAAGTAGTATATATACTACGCTAGTTCGGTTTTTCGGGCGGGTCGGATAGCATAATCGGTAACCCTACCCGCTTAAGTCTCGGGTTGCAAGAATCGGATCGGGTTTGGATATTTCGAGTCGGGTTTTCCGACCCCAACAAAAAAGACGGATATATCCGATCCGGTAAGGTCGGGTTTGCTCTACTCTAGGGGAGATTCCACTTTTGGGCCAAATGTATAATCTTTATTGATGTGACCGGGTATTTTTCTACGTTGTGATTTATCGTGACATGAATCAAATCCTGAACTAAAAAGTAAATACAAATGGCTAGAAAGATCTAATTGACATTTCCCAACTATAAATATCTTTACGCACCGATGAGTTTTGTTTAATTGAATTTATTATTAAATTTTCTATTATTTTATGATTAAATTTTCCATTTGAAAAAGTTACGAAATAGAAGTAAAAAAATTCGAAAATTCAAAACATGACCACTGCTGGGATATTAAGGTTCTGCCCAATACGGCGGCCCAAAACATCCCTGAAGCCCCCACACAAGGAAAGGCCCAGAGAGAATCATCAGGCCTGAACGGCAGGCCGGCCACGTTCGGCACATCTCGAACGGGATATAATTACTACTTGAGTAATTAGCTTATTCCTGATTGATGGCTTAGCTGGTCTTAATCCCGAACGAACATTGCTCGAGTAACCGACTGAAGTTAATGTTGGATCATGGGGGCGTCAAGTGTCATGGGAGACAATCAATCATATTAGGGCACCCCATACCCCCATCTAGTATAAATATCAACATTTAATTCATTGTAAGGGTTAGCATTTGTTTACTCACAAACTTATATTGCATCCTAGCCTTTGTATTAGCTTCTGGATCGTAACTACCGTTCGACTATTTCCGTGTAATCATTATTACTGTGTTAATACAAGCAAGACTATTTGAGTGAATCTATCGGTTTTTATATTTCTTTTATACACATTACTGTAGCAACTTTATCCTACATTCAAGGTTGGTGTTGGGCCTTCGAGTCATTCGTTACTTAACCTCAACAACCACCATATTTTATTTTTAATTATAATGATCTGGAAAGATTTGAAATATATTAATTATTCTCTTCGTTCCGTAAAATAGTTCTCACTTTCCATATGGGCTCTCCCAAAAAATAATTCTTATTTTCTTTTTTGAAAAGTTTTGTATGACCATCGTTCATTTAATTGTTTCTTACTCAACCAGAATCATTATTTCAACTTTATTCTCACTTTCTTAAACGATGATCCAAATCAAACTGAGATCTATTTTATGGGATAGATGGAGTATAAGTTTCAAGTTTCAAATAGTTAATGAGTAAGTAAAACATTTATTTTCAAAATGTGATCATAAATATTAGAATCACCCTCATGAAGTATACTTACTCGTGAATATAACTAATCTCAAAATATAATGTACGTACTTCAAGAGAAACGGTCGGTTTTTTTCATGAATTATAAACTTTAATTTTTACTCGAAATGGTATATTTCAACAGGACTCTACATAATTATGTGTTGTCTGCGCGTATTTATTAAAACGATTAAATATATTTGTTAATACTTAACATAGTTCTCTCTTCCTACTCTAAATAAATAATTTTTTTATTACACATTGTCACATCACATGTATTCAATAAATTTTAAATAATCTCAAAATTTAAAATTCTTCATCAACAATAATACTAAAATAATTAGTTTTTTCCGGACATGCATAATTTAACTATAATCTAAAATAATCTGAGATTGGAATATTGATACCGGAATTTCATTTTCAATAATCTCACTAAATAATCTCTCACTCACAATGATAATCTTTAAAATAACCTTACACATCATCCAATTGATCTTCAAATAAACTCATGGATGAGGATATCATTTTAAGAACAATCCCGTTAGATTTTTCAGTGTTTTTAAGAAGACAATAATAAAGGTAATATAGGGGCGGATCCAAAAACGTAGATATATATTGAGGGCACTAGGTGTTTGAAATTGATTTTGTTTTCCTTTTTTAAGCACAAGTAGAATCTAGATCATTTTTCAGGAGCTAGTCTTCCCTAACTTCTGAAAAATTGCTTCTAGAAATATTTTGGAGTCCTCAGAAGTACTTCTATACTTTCACTCAAACACTCTTATATTCGCTTCTGTTTCTGCTTCTTTTTAAAAATAGAAATATAATCAGCTTATAAGAGCAATTTGGAATGTACTTCAACACTTTGGAGATTATTTTTTATTGAAATACAAAGTATCACGTAATGCATGCAATCACAATTGTTCTTTACGAGATTTTTTTAACACGATCCATTACAATTCTTCTTGTAGAAACATCAAGTAAACCTATTTCTAAAACAATTATTCAAAAACTGGCCATCAATACAATTGCACAAACTTAGTTTGATAACCATATGCATTGCATAAGCATATTTGAACTAAAGTTATTTTTTTAAATAAGTACATATTATATTGAAGTGACTAAAATAATTTAATTAATAACAACTTAGGTTCATTTTTTATACAGTTATTTTTATGTGACAAATGATCATGACATTATACTCATTTAACTTTGCAAATAAGTTTTATTTAATTTCAATAATATTTTTTGAAAAATACCAACTTAATAAACCTGATTATGAAAATAATGATTAGAAACAATTAATTTTAGATCTATATTATTTGGAAAACAAAATTGAAAAATCGAGTTGTAGAAGGTGCATTTCTTGGGAAATTGATTCCGCAACAGAAAATCAAGTATCTTTCTCAACTGTTAAACTACTGTTTTGATAGTATAGAATTGTTATTGTTTATATTTGTAATTTTAACTAGTTTTTATAAGTTCTAGTTGTGGAAATTACACACTTTTGGTGTAATACTTTATTTTCATAATTATTTGTAATTTGTTTAGATTAGGACTATTCTGAGCTAAAGAGGTCAAAGATCATCCAAGGGATCAAGATTGGACCTCAAAAGATCAAGGAAAGTGCAAGGAGGCAAGAAAGATTTCGATTTGGATAAAATACTCTTATACCCGGTCAGGTATAGGCAATACTCGATCGGGTATTTGCTTGATTCGATTGTCCAAATCAAATCCGGGAACGAATGATTGTGGGAGGAAGATTTCGTAAAGATTTGTCACATACCCGATCGGGTATGCCGACATACCCGATCGGGTATGCCCAGAAAAGTGAATTTCTAGGAAATTTCCTAAGATACCCGATCGGGTATCCTATATACCTGGTTGGGTATTAGACCCTGCACCTCCCAAAAGCCTATAAATACACCCCTTTCCTTCACAATAAAATCACCAATTCACATACTCCCTCCGGTTCCAAAAGATCTTGACACTTTGACTTCACAGTTTTTAAGGAAATAAACACTGTTTGACACTATTTGGCACTGTTTGGCACTGCTTGGCACTGTTTTGTGTAGATTTATTTGCCAAATAAGGCAAATAAGGAAGTGTAATGATCTTTCTGGTACTGCTAAAAATGGAAAGTGTAAAGATCTTTCAGAACCGGATGGAGTATACTCTAAAGCTCAGTTTAGTTAAGTAGTTCCTTTATATTTTTAGCATGTTTAGTCTCCAAATGAGGAGTTAAACTCTTCCATCTTGGTTTTACTACGTTGAAGCTTAATGAATTGTAAGTTGTGAGTTATTTTCTTTAATCTTCTTCCTTGAATATTAATTAATCTATCTTTATATAAATGTCGGGGAGTGTTGCTAAGATGACAATTAGATAACATCTCGACATTAATTATAGTAGCATTTATTTTCTTTATTAATCTTCCTTGAATATTAATTAATTCCTATTCATAATTCAATATTTCATATTAATATTTTGAGCATTACTTTAAGGATCAACGAATTTCGTTTCATATATTAATTATTACTAGAATCGATCGACGAATACGCTTGTTAATCGTTCGGTCCTTTCACGGTAGTAAACTTGGATTATTAATGCATGCGTCTCATGGTTAATAATCTAAGGGGAATTAATTATATTGATTAAACCAATAAACCACTTGTGTTGAGGTTATCAATCTCAATCTTTTTCATCTTAAGTTTATTGCTACTATCGGGTTAGTATACGGCGCATGTTCTATATTGACTCGGTAGTAAGTTTTATTAATGAACGCGTCTCGTTATTAATAACTACCCTCGATGAAATAGAGATACTCCTCGATTGAGTATTCGAGAGGAAGATAGTTAAAGATATAACCAGGATCGACGAACATTTCATTAAGTGGATAAAAGCAAACCCAAGTCCTCATCTCAATTAAGTGAAACACATAAGTCGTTCATCTTAGTGATTAAATATTCTTAAAGTTCCAAAAACAATCTAAAAACCCTCCTTGTTACTATTTAATTAAAAGAGAAGTATTCATTTCCCTGTGGATATGAACCTTACTTCATTATACTACGTATAATTGTTGTATTGATATTTATTTTGAGTGCACACCACGACAAAGTGCACGTCATCTTTCTTTAGGCTTTAAAAATTAGAATAACATAAAGTTCAAAAGATAAAATCGAGTCTTACAAAACATGAACAGATAATGGGTCGACTCGATGCATCTCTTACATTTCAAAATGATTGTAGATTATTTAATGAGGGCATTCATATTTTTTTTTTGGGGAACAAGTGATTAATTGATTAAAAGTACTAAAATATTAAAAATGTTATTGGGGGCAAGTGCCCCCATCCTCCAAAGGGTGCATCCGCCCCTGGGTAATATATAGATAGTGTAGGGTAAATGAAAAAGTAGAATAGAGAGTGGTTATATTGAAAAGAGGAAAATAATGAAAAAGTATGAAAGAGAAAATAACTTGTAAAAGGTAAACAAGCTAAGAGTAATAAAGTCAGGGTATAAATGTTTTTTGATAAGAAAAACTTATTATAAGGTGAAAGAGAGACGAGTAATACAAAAACATTCCAAAACGGATACATAGACAAAAGGAGTATTAGTCAACAAATATATTCGAATGAAATGACCCACCTTTTAATATAATAAAAATAAATCTACATTACCACCTTTTAAAATTTAGTCTAAATTAAAAAACATAGACAAACCTTCACAGCCTTCGTCAAATTTATTTAACCAGCATCGGGTGTGATCTTCGACTATGATAACTCTATTATTTCCGTCTGTACACTTATCAATTGCATCCATAAATCCCTTCAAACTCGTCAGCCTCCAATCCTTCACCATACCTATATAAATATGTTCAACATGCTAACAGAAATATAGAATTAATTAGATTTGCATTTGAGGAGTTCAAAGAGAAATGAGAAAGTCACGAATACATCTATCAGCTGATTATCTTCAAAATCAGAATATAGCAGAAACAAGTACCTGCAAACATTCTTGAATAAGCTGCTCTCGTTTTTCCTTGACAACACTTTCATCATAAAATGAGGCTTCTTCGTCATACCTAGACAGTTAGAAACAAAGAAAGATTAACGAACAAGTCGAATCGAATTGCTCATCTGAGCTTAATATGCAAATTATGTTACTGTAAACAATAGAGTTCTGATCTATTATGGTTTCATCTATTAAAGTTTAATCTCGTTTGGTCTGGTCTAATAATTGTCGGGTATGTTTGTTTTTCTATTGTACAATTTCAGTATGGTCTAATCTTTTATGTATGGTCGGGTATAGTCTGAGATTGAAATAAATCGAAGTGAAAATATCTTTAGTTCAATAACATGTATAATGATTTGTGATACAAGTATTTATTTATTTATTTATTTATTTATATGCAGATATGAGTAGATAATGAAAAACACCAACTTTGACACACAAGTGTTGAGAAAGGAGTCCACTTCTTCACCAAAATTGGGAACAGGGCGATAGTATGCAACTTTTCTCAAAGTACGCAAAAGCTGTGTAATAAACATTAATCCGTTAAGACTTAAGAAGATGTACATGAAGTAGCTAGCATATAAAATAGAGAGGATACGCATTATAAAAAACTAGCATAATTGTTTTTATACCTTATTCTTTTTGAAGGAATTAAAATGATCATTTTTAATCTTTTCACACCGCGCGATTGAAACCAATATCTGAGACAGATGAAATATGTGTATGTCAAATTAATCAAGAATATATTGAAAAGGAAAGAAAATCATTAACTTACAAAGCTTTATGTTTTAGTATGTTAGTCAATGGATAGACACAATCATATATAGGAATGTTTGGATCTCATTTTTAAAAATGTTTTTGTTCATTTTGGGAGCAAAAAAGATTTGAGAGTGTTAAGACCCGAGGTTCCATCCTAAAAGTTCAACCCTGATAGGAGGAGTAGCCCAAAGCCTTATATAGTGTTTTATTGTTTTATAGTTTTCCGGTGTGGAACAGAGAGTATTTGGATGAAAGTGCAGAACTACTCAGAAGTGCTTCAAATCGCTCCTAGAGACAGTTTTTTAGAAGCTAGGGAGACCTCATTTTGAAAAATAAATTCTGATTCTACTTCTACTTTTACAAAAGAAGCTGAAGCACAATCAATTCTAAGCACACCATAATTTTCTTAGATGTTATGATATGGAATTTTAGAGCTCACCTATAGTTTGTTCCATGCGCAGAATACAAAAGAAAAACATATCACCTCATATTTAGGAACATCAAGGTCCTTATTTCCCAATATGTCACTCCATATTTCTTGTGCAAGCGCTGGAAACATTGAAGCCCGATGTTTTGCTTTGTCGTCTATGTGTTTAAGTGCGGGAATGATGAATTTTTCCTTTAACTCTGTGACCTGAACAGACATCAATAATAATATGGGGTAATATAGAAAATAGTAGTACTAACTACTAACAATACTAACAAATATAAATCGAACACAAAAAATAACATGTTTATAGCCTTATAGTGATATATACACATAGGACTGGTTAGGTAAAAGTTGTGGCATAGTTAGAAGAAATATAACTTCAACTTGTCATCTACGTAGTATGCTAGTATATTTAGTAATATAACTATTTTCTGATGTACCAAAAAAATATATTTGGTAATATAATGATAATACCTTTAGTTTAAAACCTTCTTCACGTTCTTCATAATTTGGAAGAAATATAAATTTAACCTGTCAAATTACCAAATCACATGAGAAATTGTGCATTTCATAGTATATGAGTCCGTTTAGTAACCATTATTTTTTATTTCGTATGTTACATTGTGCAATAATCAAAATAAGTAGCGCTGAAAGTACTTTCAAGTCTGAAATTGGTGAAGATGACTATATTAGCTATTTTCATAGAGTATAATTTTATTATTAAGATTTAGTTTAAATATAATTTTTCACAATTCAGCATATTTAGCCAACTCAACCGTTTCAATTAGAACTTCATCAATTATAACAGATTCAACCTATTCAGACAATTTAGCCAATTTGAATATCACCAATCGACCCTTGCATGAATGAGTTGTTTTTAAAAAAACAGAGTAGAGTAGGGTGCATATAAATTACTTCAAAATAATCTTGAAGCTGGAGATTGGTGCTGCTTGATGGAATAGCAGAGGCCCATATCTATATAAAAAAAAAAAGTAAAGAAATTTTAAGAAGACAATGAATGAATAAAATCAAAAGATGAGGGAATACATAGAATTGCACCAAAACATGTTACCTCCATTAGATCTTCTCTAAGTATTTCTTCTAAACTAGATTTTCGAGACTGTGAAACCATTACAGATCGGAATCAATACATATTAATGAAAGCTAAGAGTACCTAAACATGTAAGGTAAAAAAGTGAGGTGTTGAGTTGAAGGTAAAACTATATGCACCTCTATTTCGTCGCGTACGACAAACATTAGTGTTATTTTCCTTGGCTTTTTCATGAATTCCTTCATGGCCTAAAACATGACGATGAAAAGTTAAAAAAAACAGCTATAAGTATGTTCATTGATATTGTCATTACACTTTGTTTAAAAAGTAACATCGATAATCTTTTTGTTAAGTATGAAATATGAATTATCTTTGTCTAAAGTTAGATACAAAAAATATGATAGCGTTTTTAACAGATTGAAGACTCTTATCTTGAACAAAAATCCATACACGAGATACATTCATTGTTTTTCTCACAGATTGCAATAAGTTTTCTCAAGAATTTTGCACATAGTAACATATCCTTTTCAAATTCGAGCCTAAATTTATTAAAAAGTGGTTTGACATGAAACAATTATTGCCATAAATTAGTGTCAAACTCATTGTTTTTTTGTAATGCAATATGATCAAAGTTCTATACATAAAATATCAGATTATTAAATAAAGTTGTATTGAAGGATGTTATGACAAACTTAAATTATACTTCATCTTTGAACATGGTAGTATTATATTCAAACATGTACGAACAAATTTTGTGGCACAACGTGTAGCGTTGGACATGATTCTAGTTCAAAGTCGAAATCTTGACTACTGCGTAGGATGAAAATAACGAGAAATCCAATTCAATATCAGAAACGGCACAAGAACGATTCTTTTGTAATCCAAACTATGGTTTTCTATTAGAAAGTCAAACATTACTGTTTAGAATTATCTTAATTGGTTCAAAAGTAAACCTATAGTTCATTGATGTAAATTGTTTGAAAATCGGCATTGAATAATCTATTTCAAATTACAAATAATAATATGCACGTTCTAGAAAGAATAGATGAGTGAGATCCATTCCTATACATGGATAGTGCTCCTCCTTACGATTGCTAAGAATATTATAAGGCTACTCTTGAGTGCGTACTTAGTCCAAAGTTATTTTAGAAACATAAATAATTAATTATACCTGCTGGAAAATAGTTCTTAGAAGAGGCTTATTAGCAGCGTGCTCCCGGCCAATGTCTTTACACCACCTAATAACAAAGTTGAAGGGAAAGTATAAGTATAGCCGAACTGAGAGTGCAGAATTTTAGGGTAGGAGAGGAAGGGGTTTTGTCATTTCATTTCTTCCACTCTTATACTTATAACACTTTAACTACATGTTTGTAAATTCTTATATTTTTCTATCTCTATTTTAAAGTTATCAGCATTATCGTTCAACTTTTTTTAAAACATTAAATCTTTATTTCACATACAAAATTTATTAATAATCAAAATAAGTAAGACTAGAGTTACTTGCACAACAAAATCATTGGTTTGGCTAAAGATGACTTTTTTTAGCTTTTTTTTAAAAATAATCATCTCTATTTAAATATATTTAATAAACATTTGCGAAAAATTGATTCAATTTAACTAATTTCAATATTTTGAACGAATTCTTATTCTTTTGACGATTGCGAAATTGTAAATGCCTGTCATTTCACTATTGTCATAGTGACAGTCCTATAACTGTTGTTGCAAAATTTACAATCAAATGACTAAAAGTTACCTTCACAATGGTCAATGAGTAAAAGTCGGAATTTAAAATCGGGGTACCAACGTGTCTTTATCAAAACAACCCATTGACCAATAAAGAAAATCTTCAAGAAGTATTAAGTTTATCATCCACTCCAAAAAGGAATATATTAATTTTGTTATATAAAATTTAATAAATGAAGCATTTAACACAAAATAATCTGATCTCTTTCATACAGGTTTTAATTTTATTCTACAAATTCTTTTTTTATTTTGTCATATAGGTTATAGTGTTTTTTTAGAAAAAATCTAATTCAATATATAATTAAGGCTTAACTATATTTCTAGTCCCTGAAAATAAAAGGTACACAATTTAAAGTCCCTACAACTCTTTTTTGTTTTTCATCCATGCAAAACACACTATTTTGATTTTAGTCGATCTTTAACTTTGAAACAACTCTATTTTAAAAAAAAAATATTGTAGGTTGTATAAATATACTTGAAACGTTTAAATTTATCCTTTTATATTTTTTAGGCTAGTATGACAGTTAAAATAATGTAAAACTAATTAATCACATTTTTTAACGTGTATTAAAAACCTTCTAAAATATAAAATTAAAAACTTTGGAATAACATGAAAAGAATTAGAGGTAACCTATTGGTCATGGCTGTTTTGTTGTCAAACGGAGGTTGTTATTATTAGCGGTGTACTAAAAAGAAAACCAATATGAATTTTAGGGATGATAGCAAAAAGATAATTTTGCAGGGATCTAAAACAAATGTACTATACTTGGAGAGACTAAAAATATATTTAAACTTATGAATAAAAATTTTGGTGCTATTATTTAAGTATGGAGTATATTTTTTTCATTTTAAAGAGCCAATTTGCACCTTGATAGAAACACTAAGGGCATTTGTGGCAACTTATAAAACATTAGGGGTTTATCTGCATTTATAAGCTGCCACAAATTGTTAAGGATGCATCTACAAAATTTTCCACTATTTGATTAAGGCATTTGTGTTTTTGTTTTTGAGAAATTTTCCAAAATATGAGTAGAAAATGTGATTTCCTTAAATATGATTACTATATTTTTTACGAAATACGAAAGGAGTATTATCATGTTTAAATCGTACTGTCAAATTATGACATTATTATCAGACAATCAGACATTAATATCACAATATATATTAGCGCCATATAATATGATACTACGTAGTATATTTCAGGCTAATAGTACATATTTCAGGCAAAACACATACTACCTTCGTCCTGAAAAGGTTTGCCAAATTGACTTTTCTTGGTCAATGATGGAAAACTTTGAGCAATGATTTTAGTTATTATATTTGTATATAATTTATAAATTTTATACTTTTATGAAAATATTTTCAATAAGGAATATTTTGATATAATTTTCATATTCTAAATAATTTCGTATTAAAATATATCATTGATCAAAGTTGATGGTCATTGACCAAGAAAAGTCAATTTGACAAACCTTTTCGGGACGGAGAGAGTAATACTTGATTCTATGTATGGAAACCATATCGTTTTACTTTTATTCGATCCCATTTCCTTTTTTGTTACTAGTCTTTGAGTTTTTAACTTCTAATCATCTAACAATTTGAAAGTGACAATTTTGGTCTTACGAATATTGTTATATTAACACTTTTGGTCTTCCAATAGTTTTAATGAAATTCATAGTTGAATGATCAAAGCAGTTACTTTCACTATAGTTGAATGATTTAAAAGTGGAATATCGAAATACAGGTACTAAATGTGTATTCTTCACAATAATTGAGCACCAAATATGAAAGTATTCAAAATCAAATATTAAAAGTCTCATTCACATTATAGGTAATCAATAAAACATGTTAAAAGCTCATAGAAGATCAGAACAATGAATCAACATTATTGTTCCTCTTAAATAGAAATACTTACATATTAATTAAAACAATGTCAGCTACCAAAAGAGTAAAAAGAGCACTCTGCTTTTCAAATGAAGTATTGCCCTGGAAAGAAAGATAAACACATGATAGTGCAATTTCGAAATCTTTGAACTTTGACATTTTAGTTCCGATAAAAAGATCAAATATCAAACCCGTATTTGACCGCAATCTGAGCCTTCCACATCCATTACAAGCGTGAAAGGTCTTACGTCTGGACATCTTGACATCCAAATCCCTAAAGTTGCTTGAGACCTAAAAATGTACAATATTGCCCGTTAATTGATTCATCATAAATAAACAGCAATATGTTATATACTATCGTACTACATAATTTGTACATGTTTTAGAATCACATACCCTCTTTTAGAATCATCCATCGTCTGAAACCGTGTATTGAACAAGTGATTGAGTAATGTGCTTTTTCCTGTTTAATACTTAACTATAAATTAATCGAACATCTAAATTGGCATGTAGTTTCTAAATTACAATCACTTTAAGAATGTGTTTGGTAACACTGAAATTGGCTGAATCGTTTGCAAATGCTTTGTATGAGATTGACCTAATTATATCAACCTCGCTCATGAAGTCATGTAAAAAACAAATTATAACCGATTTAATAATGAGCCATTCGCTAATGAAGTCATGTAAGAAGTCTAAATCATGGTACATACCACTACTAACTGGGCCGAGTATTGCTACAATTGCATATGAGCGGACACACTCTTTGAAATCTGTTCTTAATGCAAAGTTCTCGAAGTCCTTTTCCTTGAAGTCATTATAACACTCATCGATTAGTTGAAAAGTAATATCTTCATGTCTATGAGGTGCATCTGTAAAAGAGAAAGATCTATGTTAACAAAAAATGTAGTACAAAAAAATATAAAATAAACATACTCACAATTGAAAACATGTAAAACATTAGTGTTGAATCCTAATATCTCATTTATTGTTTTTTTTTTTCAACTCTCGTTTATTGTTTATAAAAAGTCACAAAACACGCACGACTTTTTTGAAATATTTATTTATGTGTCTCAATTTTATAAAATCGAATATAATTTTCAATTTATGTTTTGTAATATTCAAATTACAGAATAAGTAAACCAAATTTATATCTAATACCTGCATCAAATTTCAATACTACAAGATGGTGTTGTAATTATTTACTAATATTAGAATAATACATTTTAAATTTATCTGAGAAAAAATGACAAAAACTAAGATGTTTCTTGATCAATGCATAGTAATTTGAAATTTTGAATGGGCTAGATGTTATGTGTGTTGATGATCAATTTGAAAATTATACTACCTTCATCCCACTAACATTGGGACATGAGGAGGTGACACACTTATTAAGAAAAGTGAGTTTATTTGATTGATATTGAATTGATAAAGTAAAAATGATTTAAAACCATATAAATTTTACCAAATTTAGTATGGAACAATCTTATTGGGACGGATTGAGAAGGAAAGATGAGATAATCTTAGCGGGACCAAGCATATAATAAATATTCTAAAATTGGTAAGAGTAACACATAAATAAGTTATAAATATATGAAACACCTATGTTTTATATTAGTCGTGAAGTTAGCTTGTAAGATTCAATATGAATTAAGAGATATATTAGTACAATAAATTAGAATAAGCGATTAAGAGACCTACCCATTCTTAAGAACTGAGTTGATATATTGTGGTCTTCAGAAAGATGAAAATGGAAGTAAAATGCGTGATATTGTGGATGAGTGAGAGGGTGATGAGAAAATGTTTGATCTATATATAATGACAACTGTGGAAGAGTATAAGATTCTTGTCTAAATCTATGACTAGTTTAAAGTTTAATGATTTAACTTGAAGAGTACACAAAGTTATGTCCTACTTTTACATTAAAATATACATAAAGGTGTAAATCATGTCCGAACATAGTGAAATCAATAGTAAGTGTAATAATAGTAGTAGTAGTCTAGATAATATTATTGTTGTTATTCAAATTTGAATATCTTTTTCTACTAAATGAGATTTTATGCACTTTTTGTGAAAGAATATCATTAATCATTTAATCTATTTAGATGCGCCTTATCTAAAAATTAACATAGCCATTTATTGTAATGCTTAATTTAACCCCTAGATTCTGTTTTAGACTAGTTTCCATTTTAATAATTTACTAATTTGAAGAAAATATACGAAAGATCACTCCATCTGATTTCTCAAAGTATTATATAATGATTTCATTTTAAAATGCATCATTCGTATAAATTTAATTATATATAAAAATAATTCGTTTTTATTCTTTAAAACATCTTGCAGAATATTGAATATTTTTTTAAAATCCTTATGTTGGGTAAAAATAAAACTTTTAATGGAAAATGTTGATGATTAAATAATGGAATACAAAATGGAGTCCATCATATGTTTTGGTATGCATACATTGAAAAGTCACACAACTTTGTCAACTTATTCTCCCTTCTCAATTACAACATTGGTATGAAAAATAATCTAGTGAAGTAAGGAATCAACTAGACCATTGACATCATCCTAAATATTTACCGCAAGTTATCGAGATGAATTCATTTCCTTATTTACAAAGGAAGGCACCCCGATTTTAAGCATTAACTATTGGTAGGCTAAAGACATGTTTGAAAAATGTTGAAACTAGGGGTGAGCATGAGATGATGCGGGACTGTTATTTCGAAAAACATGTCTCGTTTCAAAGTACGGTTCTTTTGAAAATCAAAGAACCAGTAGCGTCCAAATATACATAGAACCTGTCCCGGTCGGTGCCAATTTTCAGTACGGTTTGGTACGGTTCGATACGGTTCTTCGGTATTGATGCACACTAATTAGTAGTGCATAATTACATGTTTTTATGTTTGATTTATGTTGATTGTTTGACGTTTTATTTAGTTTGTAAACATTTATGTGATTTCAGTTGTAATTGTATTTTAGTCTTTATTTATAAGTTGTAAAGTATAGTTAGGATTTGTGGTGTTGGAAAGGAAGACTTTGAAGAGAAGAAAAAAAGAAATTTGAATGCCCAGGAGTAAAACTCGACCGGGTAGAAACCCCCACCCGGTTGGGTATGATTTAATAGATGAAATTGCCAAGAAAATCACTGGACCCGATCGGGTCCCCTACTTGACCCGGTCGGGTCAGATGTGACCCGGGACAAAACGACGTGCGAAGATCACCAGAACGTGGCGGATTATCTGATTTTGACCGGACCCGGTCGGGTAAGTACTTGACCCGGTCGGGTACCCAGCCAAAGGTGTTGAAAAACACCTATAAATAGCACACTTTTTCTTCTCTAAAAATGATCCCTTCTTCTATACTCCTAAGCTCAGTTTAGAATAGCATTTCTTATATTTTTATAGCATGTTTAGTCTCCAAATCAGGAGCTAAACTTCCATTTCTTGGTTTTGCTCTTGAAGCTTGTTGATTATTAAAGTTGTGAGTTATTTTCTTAACCTCTTCTCTTGATTATTAATTCTTCCCTTAATTTCATTCTATATTAATGTTGGAGGGTTGCTAAGTGATGATTAGTTAACGTTCCGACATTAATTATTACTAGAAACGATCAACGAACCGATGATTAATCGTTGGTGGTTTCACAAGTAAGTAACTTCGGTTTATTAATGCACGGTAGTGGTTAATAGATTTAAGAGGGATTAATTTTGTTGGTTAAACCGAAATTGTTGTGTTGAGGTTATCAATCTCAATTGATTTCATCAAAGAGTTAAAAAGATTGAATGCTACTATTATATCAGTATACGGCGTTGTTCTATATTTGATTAATAGTAAGGGTTATTAATGAACGGTCGTTGTTAATAACTACCCTCGATGAATTGGAGATACTCCTCGATTGAGTATTCGAGAGGGGATAAGTTATAGATATAACAAGGATCGACTAAAATATATCAACAAGTGAAAAGTAGCAAAGCCAAGTCCTTTTTATCTTTGAATTAAATCTCATATAAGTCGTTCGTCTTAGTTTTTAATTTAATTAAATCATTCATCACCAAAAAACCCCTTTATTTACTAAGTTTCATAAAAAGAGAATTGTTCCTTTCCATGTGGATACGAACTCTACTTCACCTATACTACGTATAAGTGTTAGTATCGAATTATTTTGACACACCGTGACAAAGTGCTCGTCAGGTATTATTCAATTCCTAAATAAATAACTCTCATGAAATAAAAAATATTTTAGGTTTTAGCATTTATAAGCAAATACTTGTAAAAAAAATTAAGCAAATCGAAGGGACTGCATGATCGAAAAGTCTACATTAAACTAACCTTGTGCAATCAACCTAATTGAAAGTAACTAAACTAGGTTTACGTGTTCTGTATCATATGACTTTCATTAATATGCATAGTTATTGTATAAAATTTAGTACGCTTGATAATTGTATTGGGGCCCCAAAGAATGTGCATTATACAGTCTGTTGGATAATTGATACCCATATTGTATGAAAAGGAGAGATTGAACAAGAAAGAAGAAGAAGTAGTATTGTGTATGAATATTTGTTATGGTTTACAAGCCTCCTATAAGGAGTATATATAGGGAAAATCCGGGTCTGGGCCTCTAATATGGGCCTGACAGACCCGGTTACATAAATGGACTGATAGTACAAAAAGCTAATCTAGAACATCTGAATAATAATAATAATAATGTACAATAATATGAATGATAACCGCTAAACGTGTGTGGGCCGCTGTCCAGGCACAGTAGTCGGCAGACTGGGGGGTCGGAGTCCATATATTCCATCAGGAGTCCCCCACTCTCTGAGTCGAGAGTACTTGAGGCGAAAGGGAGTAGTCCAAACTGTATCTGCAACGTTCTTCTGTCTTCGATTTCTTCCTCTCCGGGCGGGGACCACCACCCTTGTCCATGATGGGGAGGTGCCTCGTTAAAAACCTTTATTAGGAAAAAACCCAGTGGGAAAAAATCCTAATAAAGGGAAAAAGAGTACACCTAGCGCCCCCAACATGAAACCAGGAAGGTAGGCCCTCTGCGGCATAATCACTTTTGTCTAGCTCAACCCGTCTTCATCCGACCCATATTTTGTTCCCGTTCATGCGTGATATTTTCTCCTCATCTAGAAACTCTGACCTCTCAGTCCCCCAGTCCCCACTCTTTGAGGCGAGTGGAGACAAGGTGAACATGAGTAAAGTCATCTTTGTACCTACACATTTATCATACATATAAAATTTTTTCTTGGGATTTATGTTTCCGATTGGGAGTTCGTCACTTTAAAAAAGTGGAAATGTGAATTGCCAATGTAATGATAAAATACTTAGTAGAGTGGATGTGTGAGCCATTCGTACACAACGGTCGCCATTCTTGGAATGACTAAGACCGGTCTTCATGCCCGACTTGGTCGGGGCTTTGTGCCTGACTTGGTCAGGGCTTTAAATCCTAGTGATGGGTCTCAAGTCACAGTCTACCAGGCATTTGATCATAAGTGCGTGATAGTGTGACATTCATTCGACAAAAATATTGATTAAAATAAAAATAAATAATATTAAAATTAAAGATACTTATCTTTTTGAAGTGGGCTGAAATATGTTGCTGAAATTGAGGCCCGTTGAAAAGTTTGATCCTAGCAAAATGCGGTCCAGCCCACAGTTGGTGTCAAAGGGTTTCTATTCTGCTAAGGTGTGAAATTTTACCCGCCTCCACACCTGTACAGCCTTGTTCTGCAAGTCTGCGACCAAGAGGAGCTCACGACTACTTAGCCAGGAGAACAGTCCAACAGCAACTGGGATGGTAACGGAGAAGCCCTCCCAGGCTGTACCAGGCGAAGCTTTCTCAGTCGGAGAGCGGTACGTTCCTCAGGCATGACACTGGCGGGGTTGGACAAAGGACATCGTTCTTGGTGCAGCAAACTACAAAGGGTGGCTCACAGTAGCTTCGGTTCAGACCTGGGAATGGGCTGTGAGCGGGGCAGCAAGCTTCTGCTGTAGCGCGTGGCTTCTGGTGTAGCTTGTGGTGGCGACCAGGGCGATGCCCTTTCCGGCGAAGAGCTTCTGTTTTTCATTCCCAGATCCCGTTTGTTACCTTTGGAGCTCCTGGCGGCCATTAATGGCGGTACTTGAGGTCCAAATCCGACAACTGAGTCAAACAACCATGAAGATGACAGTCGTGGATCTGACTCCAACCTTTGAGCTGCAATGGAGACCAGAGCCACAACCGAGCGGCCAGGAGTTGGGCGGCGCTGCGATTGAGGTGGGGGAACGGGGGTGCTGCATTTCGCTAGGTGGCGAGGTCGTCTAGCCAGCTTCAAGCTAAGGTGGAGGAGCGAGCTGCTATAACCGGTAGCTTCATCTGGCAGATTCCTCAGGCATAGCGTGTCGGCTGGGTCAAGGAGCGGACAGCCAGGGGAGGGACAACCTCTTGTTCACCAGTTGGGGTCGGATCTGGAACTCCCGCTGACTGTGAGCTGCTCCAAGCGACCGGTCAGTTCACATCTGGCCGGAAAACCTCAGATCCGGAAAAAAATTCTAGATTTCTTCCTTTTTGAATTTTCGAGAGCACTTTTTTGTTGATTCTTTATGATCCGGGTGAATTTTTGGTGTTTTTCGGGGAGGTTTTCTCACTTGATTGTGTTCAACCTCTCAACGAGAGCACCATTGTTGGATAATTGATACCCATATTGTATGAAAAGGAGAGATTCAACAGGAAAGAAGGAGAAGAAGTAGTATTATGTATGAATATTTGTTATGGTTTACAAGCCTCCTATAAGGAGTATATATAGGGAAAATCCGGGTCTGGGCCTCTAATATGGGTCTGACAGACCCGGTTACATAAATGGAGTGATAGTACAAAAAGCTAATCTAGAACATCTGAATAATAATAATAATAATAATGTACAATAATATGAATGATAACCGCTAAACGTGTGTGGGCCGCTGTCCAGGCACAGTAGTCGGCAGACCGGGGGGTCGGAGTCCATATATTCCATCACAGTCTATGCCAAAGCTTTAGGTAATCAGAATGTAGATTGTTGGCTAATATAATAAATAATATAATATATATTCTTTTTTATAACCAATTTTCGTCACGATACGAGACAGTTCAGTTCAATATGGTTCTGGGATAGTTATCACTTAAGAATTGGTACCATCGCATATTATTAAAAAATCGGTACGGTATGGTACATTATTATTCTTTTCCGGTTCGTTCGATTCTGGTACAGTTTGGGACGCTTCTCGGTTGAAACGGCTTAAATTGTTGCTGAAACATGGTGAAATTGTTGAAATGACTGAATTGAATGTATTTGGCGATACTTTGAATGAATTGTTGACTGAATGTGTATTTATGATCTAAAAATAGATGTGTGTTTGATTATTTAGATGAAAACAAGAAAGGTAGGTAATTAGTCAAGAATAAATAAGGTTTACAAAGTCATTTGCCTATATATATATATATATATATATATATATATATATATATATATATATATATATATATATATATATATATATATATATATATATATTTCTGTGTGTGTGAACTGAACCGATCCGGGCGGCTCAGTTCATCTTAAACAACTTGAATCGTATTGTTTGAATGTTAGCAAGTTAAATTTCAGAGAGAGAATGAAAAAACAATTCATTTCTAAAAGCTAGTAGAGTAAGATTAATTCAACATGAATTCGTTAGCCACAGTTAAGTTGCGCGAGAAAACATTACTCGTTTAAAATATATCAAAATTTGATGTGAAAACATAAATGGTAGAACTTGACATGAAATCTCCTTTTTTTCTTGACTCACTACAAGAAATGTCACATTTCTTGACACACATTTTTGTTGACACACGTAAAAGTGTCATAATAACTAATAGATATTGACACTTTTAAGTGACAAGAAAACTATTTTTATTTTTTGGAGTTTATATAATATTGTCCGAACATGAATGTACTAACAACTTGGGAAAAAAGTATTCCATATTTATTAAGTTGGAACTTTGCTGACACTTTATTAAACAATAAAAAAGATTCAAATTAGAAAAAAGAAAACGCTTTATCCATCATCGTAGGCTTCTTGATCAAAGCAGAACGCTGACCAACTCATTGTCCTCGCTCGTCATAAAGGTTGCTGCCTGTAGACAGAAGAAGAAGAAGACCGATTGGACTAACGAGATGCAGGGTCAACTACCGGAGTGCTATGATGTCGGAGGAGGGAGCTTGTTCTCGATCTTCCTTATCCGCGAATTCGTTCCTCAGCAAAATTTCTAGGATTCATTGCATTTCAGTTTGTTAGTATCAGTAGCCAAAGTGGTTCACTACTAGAAAAATACCTTATAGTGACACCAAATTAGTGTCACTAAAAGTTTCTGTGACACTAAAAAAATGTCGCTGAAAGTGGGGGCTAGTGACACTTTTTAAGTGTCACTAAAAGTGTCACATAATTGTGACACTATGGTATCACAAAAAAATGACACCATTGTATCACAAATTGTTATGACACTATGGTATCACAAAGTTCCGTGACCCTCTAGTATCATTAAAACATACACATAATACATTGATTTTAATATATATATATATATATACATATATATATATATATATATATATATATATATATATATATATATATATAATTTAATACTAATAAGTAACAAAAGTTTGAAACATTTTTATTTAAATATCAAATTCTCACATAAATGTGGATGTACATACTACATAATTAATTCATAGGGGCATACCCCGAACCAATAATAAGTAATAAAACTGAACAAAAAGCTAACTAGTCTAACTAGAAGGCTGAATTGGTTCTACAAATGTATATGGAATAAATATTATTGTAGTTAATGAGCTCTTTTCTGGAGATTATTCAGCTTGGAAATAGAGTACAAACAGGCCAACTGAATCCTCCAAGAAGCATAAAATTGGACTATGAATATCGAGGAGAGCGGATGGCATATTGTATTGGTGGCCTATTATCGAGAAGCATCACTCAATCCCTTCAATTCATTTCTATTAGCATCATCACAATCAGGTTGAAGTGTGCAGCCCCTTCAAACATAAGTCCAAGCAACAAAACACAAGTTAAACCAAAAGAAAGTGTGCTAAAACAATGTATACAAGATAAAACAATGTAAAATTCTATTATATTATTCCAGGTGTCAAGCATTTCAAGACCAGTAGAGTACAATGCTCCTTATAGATCGAAATAGGTTCTCAAGGCTGCAAACCAACAAATATGTATCACAAAATAAGAACTTCATTATGAGGACTAAAATTATACACTCTCAATTACAGATTGAAAGCCCAAAAGATCCAAACATGGTGTCAAAATTTTCACTAAGATACATCACTCTCAATTTGTCTGGGTGTAGCTGTGGTGACCTATAAAATATAAGATATCAATTCTTGTCAATTTAAAGTCAAAAAATAGGCAATAACCAGTAAGGGAAAAAAGAGGATAATTTGGAATGTACCTGCAAATTACCTGCAATATTGGGAAAAAAAGAGTATGGGGTCAGATTGGGAAAAAGAGGGGTTTTCCTCAGAGATGGTCTCATCATTGAAATGGGGGGAATCATTAGTAACCTTAATCTCGGGGCCAATTTTGGGGTCAGATTTCTGTGTTGCACCAGCTCTATCATTAGTGACCTTATGAGGGACAATTATTATAGAGCTATGGTGCTCAGCTTGGGCAATAAGCAGGGGCATAGCAGGGGCTGCCAGGGCAGTAATAACAGAGGCAATGTTTTAAGCATTCAAGAGAAAAATCAGAGGCAACTTTAACAAAATGAGAGGTAACAAGATCAGTAGAAGTAACTGGTTTTTCACTTTGGAAAACAACACCTTGAGAGGTAACAACAACAAGAGGTGATGCCAGAGCAGTAATAACAGGAATATCACAAACCGAGACTGCATAAGCATGGTCAATAGCACTACCAGACTCAATCACAGGGCACAATGAGCACCATCTGCTGTAACTGAGGCTTCATAAAAAACAGCACAAACCAAGACTACAATAATAGGCTCCGTATCACAAGGGACACCAACCTCAATCACAGGGGCACTGTGAGCACCATCTTCTGTAACTGAGGCTGCATCAATAACAATAGAAACCGAAGCTACACAAGGGACACCTGACCCAATTGCAAGGCATAATTAACAACAATATCAGGGGCACAAGGAAATCCCAGGAGCTTTTTTCCCCAAAATCTATGGAAATAGAGATCCGATTTGAAATTTATGACAATAATGTTCAAATGAAGCTAACCGGCCGAATAGGGTTGAGACTTGAGAAAACCCTGAGGCCGTAAAAGCTTTCCTAATGGCAGCAATGGGGGGCGACCGAAGGGAACATACCGGAAGGGATAGCAGTTGTAATTCGTCGACGGAGAAGGCAACCGATGGGAATCCGTTGAAGGTTCCAGAAAACTCAGGTCAGCCGCATCAGAAACGGATCCCATACCACCGCCGTGTAAGAAACCCTCGTCTGGGTGTCAACCGGTCCGCTCCCATCCGTCGGCGACATTTCTGTCGCACAGGCTTCTGGAGTTCGGACGAAGAAGACGCGCAATTCCTAGAGAGAAGGTTAGCGCATCGCGGATGAAGAGAAAGAGGAGAATGGCTGAAAATTTGAGATATGAGGCGGATAGTTAATTAGGGTTGAGCGTAAAAAAAATTCCTACCGCAGTATTTGACAGTGTCACTCATAAGTAAACCTTGATATGTTAGTGTCATAAAAGTCTAATAACAACACTAGTGTCACTAAAATAGTGTCACTGTAAGCTGTTTTTTACTAGTGGTATTACCTCTACTTTTCAATGATTGTTTAATTTTCTGCTAGAGTGATCTTGTAATATATCTAGGGTTGGTTTAATTGCTTTATATTTGAGGAATTTGAGATAGAAGATGTAGCAACTTGCTTCAATTTTTTTTAGTTTTGTATTGTCTACAAACTGTTTGTAAAAATGTCTAAGTGAGATTTTTAAAAGAATGATATACGATCCTTGGTAGAATCTTGAAATGCTAACATGATAAGTGTTCCAAGATAAGAAATGGTCTTTTTTCTCTTATAATATTAAGATAATGATTATTAATAAGATCGCAAGAGTGAGTACACATGTATAATATGCATACATGTAGATAAGGGGATAAATAATGATACTTCAATATATGGTGTTTAAACCTATGTTACTGATTTGAAGAGGTGATAATATTCTAGAACCAATCACCATATGTTTTTTACTTATTAATGAAAATTGAAAACACCTGTTTATTTCCTAATACATTAATATTACTAAAATCATGGTACAAATAACCTACTGATAAATTTTGAATTTCTACGTGGGGCATATAGGACTCACATTTGCAAAGCTAAAAGGAGTGACTTCCAAGGTACTTACCCTAATGATTTACTTGGCACTATGTTAAAGGTTTGATCCCGTTGATTTATAGTTCTGTACTACTTAACCTTGCTCTCTTAACATGTGACTTGGTCATACTCTTCGTAAAAGAATAATTCCTTGCAAGCATTGATTGAAAAGACTAATTTGAATCCAAGTGAAGTTGGGGATGTATTTATGGGTACTGTACTTAGAGACGACAATTGTGACCGAACCGATGGATACCCGCACCGAACTGCCCCGGTCAAAATGGGGAAAACCGCATTGACCGGGTAACGGGTACGGGGCGGGGAATACCCGTTTTATTTTTACGGGTAATGGGGCGGTTACAGTTTTATACATGCCCACCCCATTACCCACCCCGTACCCGCCCCATTTATTTGTAGTTATATTTTTATTATATTTTTATCTATTATTTGTCTCACAACTATTAAAAGATGAGATTTTTTATTTCCATTGTGTATATATAGATAATAGATGTACTAACTATAATGTATGAACGAAAGTTCATAATATATTTTAATAGTCTTGTTTGATTATTACCATATTTTTTTGTGATTAATTATTTTTTAGATCAAGTATTTTTAGGTTCAAATTAATTTAAGTTGCTTCCTTTCTCGTCTTGTAGATATACGAATCTTTAAATTGGCATTTGAAATGTAGAGTTGTCTAGGCGATGTCACTCTTCTCCTTTTAAAATATTAGTTTTTATATCAAAATTTAATGATTCAACTAATAAAGTGGTTACCCGCGGTTACCCGAAGTTTTACCCGTTACCCGTTGGGGCAATTATGGTTTGGGTAAAAATTACCCGTTGGGCAATGGGGCGGTTACGGTTATATGTAAAACTGTCCCCGATCCGCCCGTTGTCATCCCTAACTGTATTGTCTTAGCACCAGGCTCATAAGAGCCTTTAGATCAAAGATCTCTTTAGATTATCCATCCGCATCATTCACTTCTATTTTTTTGTGTCATTTCTTATGTCTAGGAAATAACTAAAGTATATATAACTTGCAGGGTACAAAGATTGTTGATAGGTGAGACCATTTTATGATATCTGTGTTGATATTTAACAAATTCTGTTTCTGAGTATATAATTATCATTTTTCAGATCTTGCCTTGTCAAAGTTGAAAGAATTTACAGGAAGAGAGAAGCCAATTGTCATAACATGAAATATTGTAGATGGTTGCTATCTCTCTCTTTCTTTAATTGTGTTTTACATTGTATACACTTTATTTTTTGTTGTTCATGTTGTTGCATGAGAAGCAGTATCCTAAAAAGAGGAAGGGGGTGTTCTGTTGTTCGTGCTTGATATATGTGCAGGTATTCATACACATACATGATTGGGGAGGTAATGAGAGTTTGCCGATGATTTCTTGTCTTCCGTTGTACTATCAGGTGGAATTCTTAGGTGCATTAAAGCGCTCATCGATCTCCCTAACTAAGGTTGCCATGCGTACCTTGCTTACGTGGTGGACGAGACAAAGAAAGAAGTTGACATCAACGATGTACGTATCGTGTGTAAGTATCCGGACGTCTTCCCCAAAGACTTACCGGGGCTTCCACCCGATAGGGAAATTGAATTAGTGATCGAAGTAGAGCCAGGAACCAAACCCATTTTGATTCCTCCTTATCGAATGGCATTGGCGGAACTTCAAGAGTTGAAGGTCCAATTACAAGAGCTATTGGACAACAGATTCATTAGACCTAGCCATTCACCGTGGGGGGCACCGGTACTCTTCGTGAAAAAGAAAGACGGTACACTAAGAATGTGTATTGACTACCGACAACTGAACAAGGTCACAATCAAGAATAGATATCCTTTACCGAGGATTGATGATTTGTTTGACCAACTTCGGGGAGCAATGGTGTTCTCAAAGATCGATTTGAGGTCGGGCTATCATCAATTGAAGATCAAGGAAAGTGACATACCTAAGAGTGCATTTCGCATTAGATACGGTCACTACGAGTTTCTAGTGATGTCATTTGGTTTAATCAATGCACCAGTGGCATTCATGGATTTGATGAACCGTGTGTTTAGTGAGTACTTAGATCAGTTTGTGATTGTATTCATTGATGACATCTTGATATACTCGAAGAACGAAGAAGAACATCAGCATCACTTAAGGCTTGTACTTGAACGACTAAGGGAAAAACAACTCTTTGCCAAGTTCTCTAAGTGTGACTTTTGGCTCAAGGAGATTGCTTTCCTCGGTCATATCGTATCTGTTTCGGGCGTTGCGGTGGATAACGCCAAGATAACAGTCATCATTGGTTGGGAGAGACCCAGGAGTGTGAAAGAGATATGTAGTTTCCTTAGCCTAGCAGGTTACTATCGTAAGTTCGTCATTTCTATTCTTCGTATTGGCATCTTCATTAACGAAGCTCACAAAGAAAGGGGCTAAGTTCATATGGGATGACAAGTGTGAGGAGGGGTTTCTTGAGCTAAAGAAACGACTTACCGAGGCGTCAGTTCTTGCCCTACCCATACAAGGTATAGGGTATGACATTTATAGTGACGCTAGCATCCAAAGGCTTGGATGTGTACTAATGCAAGGGGGCAGGGTGATTGCCTATGCTTCTAGACAATTAAGAAAACACGAGGTGAATTTCCCTACCCATGACCTGGAGTTTGGAGCGGTAGTGTTTCCACTAAAGATTTGGAGGCATTATCTCTACGGGGAGACATGTCACATCTACACAGATCATAAGAGCTTGAAGTATGTATTCACTCAGAAGGAGTTGAATATGAGGCAAAGGAGATGGATGGAGTTGTTTAAGGACTATGACTTGATCATCGACTATCACCCCGAAAAGGCCAATGTAGTGGTCGATGCACTAAGCAGGAAGAGTACGTCAGGGACGTTACTCACATGCCTACGAGCATTGCGGGCACACGTGGAGGTGTCCTCGAGCAGGGCGCTCATAGCTAGATTTGAGGTTAGACCTACATTGCTGTGTGAGATCAGTAAAGGTCAGGGCGTTGATGAAGAATGTCAGAAGATCCACGAACAGATTCTTGCGGGGCCCGTTGAGAATTTTCGGGTACGTGATGATGATCTTTTATTGTTCAAAGATCGTGTATGCGTACCAAACAATGAGGAGCTCCGGAAATCCATACTTGAGGAGGCTCATTCGTCAGCCTATGTTATGCATCCAGGAGGTACAAAGATGTACCGAGACTTGAAGGAAAGTTATTGGTGGTCAGGTATGAAGAGGGACATCGCGGAGTATATATGTGAGTCGATGTCTTACTTGTCAGCAAGTTAAGGTGGAGCATAAGCAGCCCGCGGGGCTTTTGCAGCCACTTACCATTCCAGAATGGAAGTGGGAACACGTGACCATGGACTTTGTGGTATGGGTGGTAGTTGATAGGCTTACTAAGAGTGCACATTTCTTGCCTATTAACATCACTTATCCTCTTGAAAGATTGGCCAAGTTATACACTGAGGAAATCGTGAGATTGCATGGGGTCCCGATATCCATTGTGTCGGATAGAGACCCACGATTCACGTCTAGATTTTGGCCAAAGTTTCAAGCATCTTTGGGAACTAAATTGAGGTTTGGCACAACATTTCACCCACAGACGGATGGACAATCCGAGCGGGTGATACAAATTTTGGAAGACATGCTTAGGGCATGTGCTTTGGAGTTCCAAGGGAGTTGGGATAAACACTTGGCTCTTGTGAAGTTTGCCTATAACAACAGTTATCAGGAGAGCATTGGCATGCCTCCATATGAGGCATTGTATGGAAGGAAATGCAGAACACCGTTGTGTTGAGATGAGGTTGGCGAGGCCAAGCTCGAAGGTATAGAACTGGTCGAGATCACCAAGGCTAAGGTGAAGATCATTCAGGACAGTCTTAGGGATGCCCAAGATCGGCAGAAGAGCTATGTCGACAAACGGCGTAGACCGTTAGAGTTCAAAGTTGAAGATGAGGTGTTTCTAAGGATTTCTACTTCGAAGGGTATCATCCGATTCATATCGAGGGGTAAGCTTAACCCCCGATACATTGGTCCGTTTGAGATCCTTGAAAGGATTGGAGCCGTGGCTTATCGACTCAAGTTGACACCTAAACTTGTGAAGATACATGACATATTCTGTGTATCCATGCTCAAGAAGTATGTACGAGGTCCGTCTCATATTCTTGAGAAACCATCGGTGGAGATCCGTGAGGACTTGCAATATGCAATGGAACCGGTGAAGACTGTTGGTCACCAAGTGAAGAAACTTAGGAACAAGGAGATTCCTATGGTAAAGGTTCTATGGAGGAGTGATTGATTCGAAGAAGAAACATGGGAGACCGAGGTCTCAATGAGGGAACAATACCCGTTTCTTTTCGATTAGACACATGGATTTCAGGGACGAAATCCCAAATAAGGGGGTGAACTTGTAACACCATCCCCAATTTTATTCACTTTTATGTAAATCATGTATTGAATCTTATGAACTGGTTAATGAATTTACAAGGTAGGAAATTTTTGTTATTATTTCGGTGGAGAACCCAAGCACTAAAGAGTCCTTAAAACTCATATGTATATTGGTGGAGTTCCCAAGGATTTTGTTGTCCTTAAAACTCATAGTTTTGGTTAAAATTGTGGACAAGGAGGAGTCATATACACTCATAGGTATATGGGTGGGTTGGGATTTTAAGTTAAGGACTTGACTACTAATTTTTCCCAGATAAATGATAACCTACGGGTTAAGTATTTTCCAAGTGTAGATACTAATATGTATTCCAAGACTTGGGGGGAAAGGGATATAAGTATATGTATTACCCTATGTTCGGGTCTTATACTTGAAACATTAGTTATGCTTCAATTAGCCTGCTACTCGCTCGGTACTTGTACTGACCCCTTCGGGGGGGCCCGCCATTTTCAGGTTGAAACTAGGGCTTGCTACCTGCACCTTCTATGGGTGAACATCAACTCTAGGAAGACGTGGTTCGTGCTTCCTTATTTTCTTTCCAACTACCAAACAAATGCTCATGGATATTTAAATTGTAATAAACATTTTTTTTGGGCTTGCATGCACATGTCTTGGCCGGTTGTGGCATATGATTTACCGTTGAATATTTTCGCTATTCATTGGTTTAAATGTGATGTTGACATGTATGTTTACTACTGAGTATGGATGGATTATTTTCTCCAACACCTTGTATGATTAAGTGAAGTTGACTTGCGAGTGACGTCGCTTGATCATACGGCGGTTGTACACGCGCTTAGATGCGATCTGGGGCGTAACAGGTTGGGTATCCACTATAGAACTTTTTAATATACGGGCCTTAGTTAGCTGATCCGCTATGTTATCCTTTGACTTTACGTAGTCAACAGTGATAACACCCGTTGTGAGGAGTTGTTTAATGGTGTTATGTCTACGATGAACGTGTCTAGACTTACCATTGTACATATTGCTATGTACCCTTCCAATTGCCGCTTGACAATCACAATGTATGCATATTGGAGGGACATGCTTTTCCCAACTTGGAATATCCTCGAGAAAATGGCGTAGCCATATATTCATCCTCTTCAGTGCACTTATTCAAGGCTATTAGCTCAGATTCTATCGTGGATCTGGCTATTATCGTTTGTTTTGAGGATTTCCATGACACGGCTACACGCCCAAAGTCAAAACATATCCACTCGTGGACTTAGAGTCCTTAATGTCGGATATCCAACTAGCATCGCTATACCCTTCCAGCACAGCTGGATATCTTCCATAATGCAGTCCAAGGTTTTGGATTTTACGTAAATACCTCAAAACTCTTACTATTGCCTTCCATTGTTCATCAACGAGGTTACTAGTATATCTACTTAGCTTGCTAACCACAAAGGCAATATCAGGCCTGGTACAACTCATTAGATACATCAAGCTTCCAATAATCCTAGCGTATTCTACTTGAGAAATACACTATCCATGATTTTTGGTAAGTTGTACATTTTTTTCTAATGGAGTCCTTGCCTCTTGATAATCATCCTTATTAAATTTTGTAAGGATTTTATCAACGTAATGGGATTGGCTTAGCGTAAGACCGTCTGGTCCCCTAATTATTTTAATCCCAAGGATTAAATCGGCTAGCCCCATATCCTTCATGTCAAATTTAGACTTTAACATGCTTTTGGTAGAATTAATCATTAGATTATTGCTACCCACGATGAGTATATCATCCACGTATAAACATAAAATGACATAGCCGTCTACCGTGCTCTTCACATAGACGCATTTGTCACTTTCGTTTATTTTAAACCCATTAGTTAACATTGCATGATCGAACTTTTCGTGCCATTGTTTAGGGGCTTGTTTCAATCCATACAAATTATTTAATTAATTTACACACTTTCCTTTCTTGGCCAGGAACACGAAATCTTTCGGGCTGTTCCATATAGATTTCTTCGTCTATATCGCCATTTAGCAAAGCGGTTTTTACGTCCATTTGATGAACTTCCAATTTCCGCAATGCGGCAATTGCTAGTATCATTCTAATGGAATTTATTCTTGTCACAGGAGAATACGTGTCAAAGTAATCATGGCCCTCACGTTGCTTGTATCCCTTTATTACAAGTCTGGCCTTGTACTTATCGATGGAATCGTCAGGTTTCATTTTCCGTTTAAAAATCCACTTGGATCCCAAAGGTTTATTTCCCGGAGAAAGGTCAACCAATTCCCACATGTGATTTTGTAGGATAGAATCCACCTTGCTTTTGATGTCTTCTTTCCACATAGGACCTTCCGTAGACGTCACGACTTTCGTATAAGTCCGTGACTCATTTTCTACCAAACATGTTAGAAAATGCGGTTCATTTTCTACCATACATGTTAGAATATCCGAGTCAAATTCTACCAAGTATGTGAGAAAATCCGGTCCGAAGGATTTTTCAACTCTAGCACGTTTGCTACGCCTGGGTTCGGCTTCTTCTCCAGACCCCTCGCTAGTATTTTCCATAGCTATGTCAAATGTTCATTTTGATGTGTTTGGTCCTTCGTTGGACTTACATGGAAATACGTCTTCAAAGAATGAAGCATTCTTTGATTCAATTATTGTGTTTTATGTATATCAGGATTATTCGAATCGTACACTAAAAACCGATAAGCACTACTATTTTGTGCATACCCAATAAAAATACAATCCACCGTTTTTGGACCTATTTTTATTTTCTTAGGTATTGGTACAAGCACTTTTGCCAGACACCCTCACACTTTTAAATATTGATAGGAAGGCCTTCTGCTTTTCCACAACTCGTAGGGAGTTTTATCATATTTTTTCCGGGGTACCTTATTTAAAAGTTAATTGCTTGACAAGAATGCTTTGCCCCACATATTTTGTGGCAGGCTCGAACTTACTAGCATCGCATTCATCATATATTTCAATGTGCAATTCTTTTGTTCGGCAACACCGTTTGATTGAGGTGAATAGGGTGCGTTACATTCAATCGTTCATGTACTATACCCACGCTCGCGCAAAAGTCACCAATTGGTGCTTCATACTCACCACCTTGATCACTTCTAACCGTTTTAATTCGTCGATTAAGTTGGTTTTCCACTTCATTCTTATAAAGAATGAATTTATCGATTGCTTCGTGTTTATTTTTTAATAAATAAGCATAGCTATAGCGAGTGCTATCATCGATAAAAGTAATAAAATATTTATTACCGCCACATGTTTGTATTGATTTAAAATCACAAACGTCACTATGAATTAATTCAAGTGGTTCCGTTTTTGTTTCAACCGATTTGAAAGACGTTTTCATTAGTTTTGTCTCTACACAAATTTCACATTTGTGATTCACATCAATTGTGAATTTTGGAATGTGTTCCATGTTAATTGATCTACGTATGGAATTAAAATTAATATGTCCTAGTCTACCATGCCACACATTAGAAGACTCAAGCAAGTAAGCAGAAGAGATTTTATTATTATTATTATTATTATTATTATTATTATTATTATTATTATTATTAATAATCATTACATTGAGCTTAAACAGCCCATCAACTGCATACCCCTTTCCCACATACATTCCCGATTTAGACAAAACTAGTTTGTCCAACTCAAAAACCATGCGGAAGCCATGCTTGTTCAACAACGAACTGGAAATCAGGTTTTTGCGTATTTCCGGAATGAACAAAAGTTGGTTTAGAGTCAGCTCTTTTCTCGAAGTCATCTTCATGACCACCTTGCCCACGCCTTCAACTGCGGAATGAGCAAAATTTCCCATCCACACCTTCTCACCATTTGATGGCTCAAAGGTCGTGAATAGCTCCCGGTTTGAGCAAATATGCCGGGTTACACCGGTGTCCACGAACCACTCCTTGGAATTGGATCCAACGAGGTTGACCTCGATCACCACGGCCGCAAGGATGATGTCTTAATCCTTTTGCCCACCTTGCACCAAATTGACGTGAGAATCTTTCTTCCTTTTTGGTGCCTTGCAATTCGCGGACTTGTGTCCGTTTTTATTGCAATTGAATCATTTTCCGTTGAACTTTGTCTTGGAAATGCCTCCCTTGGAACCGAGCTTGCTCTTCCCATTATTTATATTTTTGGAGCCTTTAGCATGCTCCACCACGTTTGCCTTGGCGCTAGTAACGATTGAGAGTTTCCCATCGTTCTTCCGGTTATCCTCTTCAATCCGAAGACGGAGGATCAATTGCTCCAAGTTCATTTCCTTTCGTTTGTGCTTAATGTGACACCGTCCCCAAGCATGTTTACTTTTAGTAAATGATGTAGTAAACTTTGAAAGATGATTTATGAATTTACGTAATTGTTAAAATTTTATTATTTCCTTTACGTGAATAGTAAATTGCATGTGGGACCCACAGCGGGAACGAGGACCGCCCGATAATTCTCGAACCACATATTATACTCATCTTGGTCTAGATGACATCTATATGGTGGTGGATATCCTATTTGGGCCATAAGAAAGTCATGGAGTTGACCGGTCGGTCAAACGGGGCCCAATTACCGGTATTGGTAATTTAGCGGATAACAGCCCGAAGTGAGTTTCGGAGACTCCTAAATTAATGTTGGGGAATGTACATCTATTCTAAAGGCCCATAATTATTGGGAACGAGTGACATATTTTATTTGGCCCGATAAAATAAAATATAATTAAAACGGGCTGAGAAATACAACTTTCGGGGCCGAGTGTACACACCGGGACATAACGGGATGACCTCCCACCAAAGTGGGGGCCACCCCACGTTTTTGTGTGCTCCATTTGACTGAATGGGAGCTGGAAGAGACAAGGAAAATGGGCTGGAGTCGAATTATAGGAAGAGGGGATGGATTGAGACCAAACCCCATGTCCTACACATTAACTTCCCATTTGATTGAGGAGAGTTGTCTCCTATCATTTCTCATCCTCAATCATACGACCAAGGCAAGGAGAGGAGCTCAGGAGAAGACCCTCACAAAGCTCATAGCTCGAAGGAAGCAAGGAGTAAAGGAAATCCAACTCAAAAAGGCTAGAAATTAAGGTAAGAACTCAAATAGTTCTTGATATTTGGATTAAACTATATTTATCAATTGAGATGAATTAGTTGGCTATGAATTAAGAACTTGGTGGTTCTAAGATTATCCGACTAGTGTTGGGATACTAGTCGGGAGATTAATATAAATAAATGATGGAATTAATCCTAAGAGATAGGATTGTAAATGAGTATGCCTTAAGTAGTCTTAAGAGATACTTTAAGGTTGAATTGTATGAACACTAAGGTGTGGTAGGGGTAGGCCTAAAGGTTACCCAAGTGAATTGATTCTAGACATAGGATTTGCTTGAGAATTGGACTATGAAAATAAAGTAGAGTTGGACTCTAGGATTGCAGGGAAATGTAGTTGGGCCGAGCCCTTGCCATGTAATGTGATTAGCATGGAAACATAGTTGGGCCGAGCCCTTGCCATGTATATGTGATCTCCGTGGAAACGTAGTTGGGCCGAGCCCTTACCACGAAGTTATGGTTGGTATGGAAACGTAGTTGGGTCGAGCCCTTGCCATACAATTTTGATGTGTTATATTGAGTTAGAGGATTGTATAGAAATGTAGTTGGGCCGAGCCCTTGTTATCGTGACTTGCGGTCACGGGGGAATGGAAATGATGAATTCTAAATGAATATGGGCCCACGGGCCGACTACGTGACTTCATATAAAGTAAGTATGATTTAAATAGCAAAAAGGGGTAACCGGGGGTTATGGCCTATAATGTAATATCACCCTGAATTGAGGGTCTTAGAAATTTAAACATTGATTATACTTAGTATAGTTTCTATTGTACTTGTCAAATGTTTCCAAGTACTGACCTCCCCTTCACGGGGGAGGCCAACTCACAGTTTCAGGTAGAACTTGAAGGTTGTTGCCACCGCCCGTTGCTTCGGGAAGATCGAAGGGAGAAGACGGGGTTCGTGCTTCTTCCGTTTCTGTTTTTAAAACAATTTAAAACAATGTTCATGGATAATACTTTCTGAATAATTACTTTTGGGGACTTGCATGCCTAATTATGCCAAGTGTGGCTTGAACACTTGTATTAACTGTTTCCGCTGCTTTAATAAATGTTTTACATTATGTTGTTTATGGATGTACTATGTGTGAATGGTATTCAAGACACCTTGTATAGTATGGATGAGTCGGACTGCGGTTGACTATCCGTACTGTACGGCGGGTTGTTGACGTGTCCGGGTGGGTCCGGGGCGTGACACTTAAGGTAGTTCTTGAAATCCTTCCAAGCCGGCGGAAACAAATGGATAATTGATGTCACTTGGAAAAGACTCACTAACTGTCATTCCTTCATCTCGAATTTTGTTGAAGATCATTTGCATTTCCTCAACTTGACTCAAGACCGTCTTCGAATCCACCATTTTAAAATCAAGGAATTGACCGACAACAAATTTGTTTGTGCTGGAATCCTCGCTTTTATATTTATGGTCCAAAGCATTCCATAGCTCCATACCCGTAGCTAATTTGCTATAAACGTCGCACAAAGCATCATGCAGCCCGTTCAACACATAGTTTCGGCAAAGGAAGTCAGAATGCTTCCCTGCTTCAACCGCGTTGAGAGATTGTGCATCCACCTCACACCTGGTTACTACCGGCGTGTCTTCGGTCAAGAACCTAGCAAGACCGAGAGTAGTGAGATAGAAGAGCATCTTTTGCTGTCACCTCTTGAAGTTTAACCCATTAATTTTTTCGGGTTTCTCCACATAGTTGTTTGGCACAGTAACCATAGAGATTTTCCCTTGGTTTCCCAAAGTAGATGCTCCGCGTCATGAACCATTGTTCACTGAAGCTCCACTTTCAGAGTGAGTGTCGTTTGGCACGTTCTGTCCACCAACATTTTGGATTTCTTGAGAAGTCATTTTCGTTTTCTTAAGTTTTCCGAAAACACAAAAAAAAAGTTAAGTTCATTCACCTCCGTGACAAACTATTTTTTAGATTGTTTACCGCAGTAAAACAATCACGGAATACGTTTTAAGATTATTGGGTGTGTTTCGAAAAACAAAGAAATAACTAATAAAAATTAATTAATTAAAATGACTACAGAAAAACAGAAAATAGATGAAGCAGAATTGGCCAAAGCTCGTGCAACGCACGATGTCCTTAAAACGTATTTGTTGCCTCCCGGATGCTAGGAGCGTTGCAACGATCATTTCCCAGGATACGATGACTATGAACAATTGTTTGAGCACTCAAACAACAAATTATTCCGGCGAACGTGAACAAGTATGAACACCAAGGAATTTTCAGGGAGAGCTGGAGGTATTTTTAGGTTAAGAAATTCGTGATGAATGTATTGTGCGTTGTGTTGTTGCAAACCACCTGTCAGCCTTTATATAGGGAAGATTTGTTGTGCGTTACTTACGTTTTTAATGGACATTACCGTTGGACATCAATGTCCAGCACGTTGGCATTGAATCATCTGTAACTGTCCATTTAATTGCATGAACGTTGGGCATTTATTGTCCTGTAATGGCAGCAGCAGTCTGCCGTGAGCAGCGGACTCAGCAGGCGGCTGTCGTAAGCAACAACCTCAGCATCGGCTGCCGCGAGCAGCAGACTCAGCAGTCGGCTGACGCGAGCAGCAACCTTATCAGTCGGTTGCCGCGAGCAGCAGACTCAGCAGTCGGCTGCTGCTGCAATCGGCTGCCGCGGGCAGCAGACTTAGTAGGCGACTGAGGGCAGTGGGCTGCTCCAACCGGGCAGTGGGCTGCTCCAACAGGCTGAACTTCGAGAATCAATTTCTCATTCACTCGATATCCGTTTTGAGTGTACCACATATCGAATTGTAGCCCTTAGCAAGGACAATCCGAAACCACTTTGACCCGACCCAAATCAGAAATGGACCTCACTCAAATAATTGCCCCAAAATGACCATGCAATTTCTTAACACATTTTCCAACATGTGTGGTCGTATTTGGGAATTTTCCATTTAATTCTATTTATGTAATTTTTCAAAATATTACACAAAGGTGGTCCTAGATATTTAAAAGACAAAAGTATTTAATGGTTTTGGAGAGAACATGATTATGGAGTATTTTGTTGATGAGTGGTGGTTGGGAAAGGGCATGCTTCGTCGTGCACCCTCCATTCAAACACAAACACTTTGAACTTTAATTTCCACACACACATACGGAGTATGTCGTATATAAACCCTCCTATAATAAACTACTCCAAGTCAACAATATACAGAGTATCAGCAACAAGAAACAGAGATGGTGAGCGCAATGGCGACGGCAGCAATCATGCCAAGCAGCAGGGTGGAGAGGCTGGCCAACAGCTGCACTGACCGCATCCCTAAAGAGTACATCAGGACGGAGGAAGAGCGGCGGAGCATGGCCGGAGACATTTTCGAGGAAGAGAAGAGGACCGAGGGCCCGCAAGTCCCGACTGTGGACCTGAAGGGCATCGATTCAGAGGACCCGGTGGTGCGAGGGAAGTGCCGGGAGGAGGTGAAGGCGGCGGCGGTGGAGTGGGGGGTGATGCACCTGGTGAACCACGGGATACCGGAGGAGCTCATCCACCGGGTGAAGGCGGCTGGGGAGGGCTTCTTTGCTCTGCCTATTGAGGAGAAAGAGAAGTACGCTAATGATCCGGAGTCGGGGAATGTGCATGGCTATGGCAGCAAGCTGGCAAATAATGCAAGCGGGCAGCTTGAATGGGAGGATTACTTCTTCCATTGCGTCTTCCCGGAGGATAAGACCGATCCCTCTCTCTGGCCGGAAACCCCCTCTGATTACAAGTAAGCTTTTCTCCTCTGTTCCACTCTGCTTCAATTCTCACTGATTAACGATAATGAACACTACTACAATGATTGTAAGTTTAAGAAACATATTAAATCACAATAGATCAAAAAGAAATTTGACCGGAGTATTAATTGTCTGGTTTAGATTTGTTTAGTAGAATAGGCAAAAAGAAAAATTGGCAAAATTTTAAGTGACTTAGATTTAAATAGATCAAACAAGATCAAATTAGATTATAAAATTTCAACCCAATTAAAAATATTACTCCGTGTAAGAGAGTTTGAGATTTGAATCCCTTATTTTCGTTCTTATTGGACTTTACAATCCATTTAGAAAAAAGGTGTTTTTGTACTTCATTCTTTCATAAAATTCTGAAGTCATGAAATGTGGACATTATATTTTCTGAAAATATGGCTCAAAATTCAATATAGTCCAAAATGTAAAGGGTGAAGCAAATTTTCCAAGATTTTGTATTTAAACTCAAATTTTAATTTTAGAATTCAAAATAAAATTTACTATCGTACCTAATTTACAAGGAAAAGTTCCCAAAATAGGAGTAAAAATATTTTGGAATTCTAAAATATGTCTATCATGTTTTTTATCCTTAAATAGGAGTAATTATTGTCAAATTTAAAAAATACAGTCACGTTAGTATGTTACCGCCAAAATATGAGAGTAATTACCTTCTACGAGTATTTTGGAAATAAAAACATGAAATTCCTATTTTGAAATTTGAGAACGTCCTTACTTGGCAAATTCCTAATTTTCAAATACTAAAATGAGTTTATGAATTGTGAATGAATTGCGTTGACCTCAGAGATGCAACAAAGGAGTACGCAAAGCAGCTAAGGGGTTTGACCACAAAGGTCTTAGCCATACTGTCAGCGGGACTAGGGCTGGAAGAGGGGAGGCTGGAGAAGGAAGCAGGAGGAATAGAAGAGCTTCACCTACAAATGAAGATCAACTACTACCCCAAGTGCCCGGAGCCGCAGCTAGCCCTGGGAGTGGAAGCTCACACGGACGTCAGCGCCCTCACCTTCATCCTCCACAACATGGTCCCCGGCCTCCAGCTCTTCTACCAGGGCAAGTGGGTCACCGCCAAGTGCGTCCCGGGCTCCATCGTCATGCACGTCGGCGACACCCTCGAGATCCTCAGCAACGGCAGGTACAAGAGCATCCTCCACCGCGGGGTCGTCAACCGGGACAAGGTCCGCGTCTCGTGGGCGCTCTTCTGTGAACCGCCCAAGGACAAGATCGTCCTCCAGCCCTTGCCAGAGACTGTGACACCAGCTGAGCCTCCCCGCTTCCCGCCTCGCACTTTCGCTCAGCATCTCAAGCACAAGCTCTTCAGGGTAAAGGATGAAGGAGCAACGGCCGGTGGTGAAAAAGTTCACTAGTTTATTTCATTACGGATCGATCGATCTAGTTACTCAATTGATTACTTCGTATTAGTCATCATTTATTTATTTCAGTACAAAAAATAAAGGGATATTTTGAATTTGTGTAATCGAATAATTACTTCCTAAGTGATATTTTGACTTTGTCGTTTTCTCTTTTAATCAATTAATTTGTGGTTTTTATTTTTTCTCTTTTTTCTACACAAAACTTAATCATACAGATTTACTTTATTAATTTTCGTACCGCTCAAACCTGGTAAAATTTTAAGAGATGGAGGGAATACAAATTAATTTTTTGATAAATATTGTTAAATTCCTCTCATTTTAAAATTTTCAAATATGACACTTTTAACTTTTGTACTAATAAAAAATGAAAGATATTAATGATCAAACTTGTGTGTAGACAAATGTGAAAAGTGGATTATTGCAACTAAAAAACGAGAGAATATTTGACATTATTTTCTAATTTGAAGTTACCTTACTCAACGATATGTACATATAACTTTTTAAAACTCAATTTTTTGTCTTATTTGAATAGAATATGTATTTATATATAGAAAGAATGGCTAAAACTACATCCCGCATTTGAATGAACAAAATTATAATCATTTTACAACTCGATAAAAATGTGACCTAAGGAAAAGCGTTGATATCTGCCCTGTGCCTTATCTCTTCGCACCAACATCTTTCACGTCGATCTGGAGATGAGCACTTATATGGAGAGCATTGATCTAGAGACGAGCACAATCTTTCAACATAACAATGGCCATCGATCTCCAATGCAAATTTGTTCCCTTCCAGCTCTACAACCACTTCCATCGTTCTTCTCTAACTTCAATCACTGTTGTATCTTCTCCTTCTTTCTTCTTCGACGCAAAATCTCATTGCTGACTTCAATGGATCTCTGTTGTCGTTGGAGGAGTTGGTGTTGCTGCTGGACTATACGTCGATCGTTGGTGTCAAATCTTTCGATAGGTGATGACGGCAACGATTCAGCGATGATGGCTAGGGTTTAGTGATGGTAGCGGATATGGTTCGGTGATGGTGACAGCTAGGGTTCGACGATGGCGGTGATGGGGAGGATGGCTGGGGCTAGGTAGGTGATAACCGCTTTCGCGGTGTTGTAGTAAAATATTAAATTATTTAATATTTTAATTAAATAGTTCTCCAATAATTAAAATATTGGAGAACTATTTCTATCTTGTTTATGAAATTTGAATTTAATTCAAGCCAACCATCTTGAACGCGTTAATGAAACCTAGAAATAGGATAAATTGAACCTTGCTCATAGTCGTAATTTATCTATTGCAAATTTGCATATTTTAGAACACAATCACCTTTTTATATTGAAAAAGC
This sequence comes from Cuscuta europaea, assembly GCA_945859875.1. NCBI lineage: Eukaryota > Viridiplantae > Streptophyta > Magnoliopsida > Solanales > Convolvulaceae > Cuscuta > Cuscuta europaea. The sequence continues at coordinate 4,113,883 of CAMAPE010000019.1, read as the reverse complement.
TTCCGACCATTAGCAATAGCTCGTGACTAAGATTAAATTAAGAAACCCTTTCGTCATTCCTCTGAGACACGATACTCGGGAAAAAACCGAAAGGTTAGACAAGATGTAAATCCCTTTCATTAAAATATCCTATTTCCAGGCTTTATTAATGTGCTTGAATATGATTGTCTGAAATTAGTTTCTAATATCATAGACAAGTTAGAAGTTTCAAATACAGAGAAAATGCATTAGTCACGACTCTATATTTGAAACTTCTAACTTCTAACTTGTCTATGATATTAAAAACTAATGTAAAATGAAAAAGCATATAAAGAACTCACAATTTGAAGCTAAAATGAAGAAGATACAGAGGTTGGAAGTTTCTCCCTCTGCAAGTGTTGAAGAGATGCGCAAATGCCAAAGAAAGATGGACTTTTCGGATTGATTTAGGGTTTTGAATGGTGTTTTTGAGATGAGTAAAAAGTCGGGTATTTATAGATAGAAAAATCTCACAGGCGGTCGGAAGGGCGGCCGCCCTTCATCCTCAGCTGGCCGTTTGCCATCTCATCACCTGCAAAGCGGCGTGCCTTGCGTCTCATCAGCCGCAGGCGGTCGCAGAGGGACGCCGCCTGTTGTTCCTGTCTGACCGCCTTCCATCAAATCTCACCGGCTGGTCGTTGCTTCTGTCGATTTGTTCCACAGGCTGTCACACAGGGCGGCCGCCCTCCGTCCAGTGTCGGCAGCCTTCGGTCTTCTTCCGGTTTTGGTCGAAGTCAAAGTCTGACTTTTCAAATATACCATAGGCGGCCTATCAAGCGGTAAGATTTGGGCGCCTTAGGGACCGCCTCTTGGTCAATTTCTCTGGCTCGTACTATATTTCTGCTCTTCAAATTTCTCTTCTGGACCACTTTGATATTTCGCTTCCTTCTTCCTATACGAATTCATTTGTTACTCAAACTGGCCAATTTTGTGCTCAATTGACCTGAAAATTCGCCAAACATATTATGAATGTGTTTTTCACTTGATTTCTTGAACCAAAATCTCCAAAACATGCATTATTTTTCTATTTTCTATCCAAACAATCGCTCAAATATGGTAGTAAAAATAAGTACAAAAATGGACTTATCAGCGGGACAGTGTGCAAGGTGCATGGATGGGGTGTTGGGAGATGAGGCATGGGGGCGGGGGACAGGGTTAGTGGGCGGTGTGCAGGGAAATAGCCATGCCGGCGGGGTGGCGGGTGGCGGTGTTGGGAGACAGATTTGCCGAAAAAAGTAATTGGAAGATTTTTTGACGAACAGAATGACATGTTTCACGGTGTCAGTGACACAGGCAGTGACGACAGTGACACGAACGGTGGCTACTATGACATGGGCTGTGGCTACAGTGACACGAGCGGTGGGTGACAGTGACACAGGCGGTGGCGGCAGTGACATATGACAGTGACATTAAATTAGGCAGTGACATGAAAATCTTGCAGTGACATCAAATTTGACAGTGACATCATATTTTTCCAAATATATAACTTTCGTAGTACATTTTTTCCTAATGTAGATGTGGTCACATTTTTTAACATTATCTTTACTTTAGTAATATTCCACACAAACACAAACACACACACATAGGGAGCGGTTCCGGTAAGAATGGAGTCCCAAGAGAGAAATGAGAGTGAATATGGACCGTTGGATTGTATAATGTGGAACTGAAATGTGCATTTGATGAAACTTAAATGTGCATCAGATGATATTGAAATGTGTAGAATAAAAATTTAACTCAAGTGTGCATTGTATGAAACTGAAATGTGCGAAATAAAAGGTACAAAAATAACATCACATCGTACCTTAATTTTATTCTGCACATTTCAGTTTCACCTAATGCACATTTCAATTTCACCTAGTGCACAATCAGCTTCACATAATGCCACTGTATCAGACCATTTGTGTTGCACATTTCAATTTCACCTAAAGCACATTACAGTTTCATCTAATGCACGTTGAATTTCACTTATAGCAAATCTAATGGTCCAGATTTATTCTCATTTTTTCCTAAGATCATGTGTTTATTTAAACTATGGCTTCAGTCTCGAAACATGTGACATGAATCACAATTAAAGATCTAGGAACACATCGTTGTATGTTTCAATTTTACCATGAGGATGATTACAATAGACTGTTATTTGAAGGGCCTTGATTGTTTGACCAAAACCTAGTTGTGGTTAATAAACGGGAGGAAGGGGATCTACCTCTATATGTCCCGTTGAATAAGGCGGATTTTGGGGTGCAAATTCAGGGATTACCTGTAGGTTCCTTTTCCTTAAGTACTGCTGAAAAATTGGAAATCGCTCAGGTGCTTTTATTAAAGCAAATGAACAAAATGCTACTATGTTATGGAGTCGTTTAACTTTATGCACATTATGATGAGTTTGGACATAGCCAAACCGCTCAAGAAAGGGTTACAATTGCAAAAGGGGGAAGGGGTGACTTTTTTGGTTGATCTCCGTTATAAGAAACTCCGTAGTTTCTATTTCCACTATGGTATTATAGAGCATGCAGAAAAATACTGTCCATTTCCGAAAGGGAAGGTGAAAGGAAGGAAGGGGATCCGTTTACCTTTTGGTCCATGCTCAGAGCCTCCCGAGGTCGGGTGAATTCAGAAGGCAACGAATGGTTTGTCCCAGTAGGGGGTAACATGAACGAACATCTAGGGAATGGTGTGATGTATGGGGGTGTTTTGGATTAGCAGTGGTGGAAGAGGAGGATCATATTGTGGTACTACGGTTCAGGGCAGCAACTACAGTGGGGAACTTAAGCTGGACCATAAGAGGAAGAGGGCTGAAGCGAAGCTTCCTATAGATGCAATTATTGGCATGGAAGTGGACTATGAGACTTCAAAAAATGGGGATGCAACGAGCCCTAAAATTGTGGCTCTCTAGGAAGACTATTAAATATGATGCAGGATTGCAGGGTAAGAGTGAGGATGAAGGATGTGTGGCAGGACATAATAAGACTATTTAATTTTATCATTATTTTTCGTTATTGTGTTTTCTTTTGTTATGACGTATTCTATATTTCAGACACTTTTTTTTTGGATTGGGGTGGGTATTGGGAAGGAAGTGACTTTTGGGGATGAGGCAAGAAGTATTTTGGCTAACAGGGACGACAACGACCTCAAATCTCTCGTACATGCCTGATCTGAGAATGAGGGGGCTTTTCGGTTAATTGATAAGAGGGATATTTTAGTGTGGTGATGTTCCGTGATTGGTTTTTGATTAATAAAGTTTAAGCTTTTTCCTTATAAAAAAACCCGTAAAGACATTGTTGAAGTTAAGTCCTATAGGTCCAAAGGTCCAACACATTTCATTGGCTCTCGTAGGAGTCCGTTTGATTGTGTATTTTGTTTAGTGGGTTTTTAGGGAAAGAAAATAGTAAGAATAAGCAAAGTGGATCCAATTCTACATGAAGTATATAGAACGATTACAACACTTATGCCGAGCGGCGCTTCGACGACCCTCTAGACTAAGTTGAATGCTATTGAGAAAACTAGAGATAAGTTTAATGCTTGAGAATACAAAGTTGTCAACCACTTAAAATGATATAAATGATGCTATTTATACTACTCCCTTCGTCCCTAAATTTTGTTCCATAGTACAAATGGCACAGGGATTAACATAATGTGTATTATTGGTGGAGAGTTATGCAGAGGAGAGAGAAATGTGTGAGAATTGTTGCGAACCACAAATTCTTTACCAAAAGGGGAAAGTGGAAGTTTGTTTTGGGATGCCCAAAAAGGAAAGTTGGAAGTATTATTAGGAATAGAGGGAGTACAAGTTAGTAGGTAGAGGGGATGACGTGTCCGACCCAGAGTGGATGAACCTCTAACCATAAAATCTTCTGTATCTGGTGCATTAAATGCGTGTCCTGCCAACTCTAAAGTTTCCCGTCAATTTCTTGGGGGCGTTTGATTTGAACACCTGTTGAGTTAAGTAGCCTAAATGAGGAGATGAGTTGTGCGGCAATGCCCGTGCGGGCCCGCCGAACGCCTATCCTGAACTGGCTATACTGTCGACAGGCCTACATGTAATTTGGGATTCAATGGATATTTGAGCATGTACTGGGTCGTGCCCTAATATCCCAACACAAGTTTCTCACTTCTGATGTCCCAGGCGTGCCTAGGATATAAGGAAGTGGAAACTCCAATCTTAAGTGCCACATGACTTATTCGTGTGGTTTAGACCATGCAGGTGCTTGTGATGCCTTAACTTTTGTCATTTTCTTCATCTCGTATCTTGAAGCATGGGCGGTGAATGGGCGGCGTTTGTTTGACAGGTATCCGCTGGTTCACATTTTATTGGTTTAGAACTTTTATCAAACACCTAGTACGCGTAAAGGTTCATCCCTAACCTTAGCTAAGGATTTAGCCTCTTGAGCTCATACTAATTACAAAAGAATAAATAAGACAATGGAAATACAATGAAATACAAGACATATTACCTAGAACCGATTGCAGAAGAGAAAATGGTTTCTTCTCCAATTCTTCAAGAAAATGTAAAAATTAAATATAAAAACAAGAATTTAAGCTTCAAGGATGAAATGATTCATTTGTTGATGAATTCAAGGCTTTATATAGGCTAAAGAATGACATCTTTTAGTTTTTCAAAGTCAACATTTAGGCTTAAAGAAATATTTAATCAAATCAATGGGAAAGTGGGGGGTTTCCCATCAAGAATAGACTGCACGTCTCATTGTTTTGTGCAGATTTTGACTAAACTGGCGCCGATTTCAGGCCTAACCAATACCAGAATCCCCCATTAAGCACATAATCCAATACCCTGAATCAGCAGACTATCGTAGGGTTGCTATGATACCACTTAAATGAGAATTTGTCACATCAGGGACTTGTCAAAGACATGACACACTCTACATGCATATATTTGCCATGCAACAACAAAACTAACTAATATGATTATGTTATTGTTGACTAAGTAATCAAGCTTGCATGACATTTCATATAGCTGTGGTGGATTCAAATATGTTTCAACCATATCCCCCTTTATAGTTTGAACAACTCTGTTGCAAATAAAAGTTCTAATCTACATAGAGTAGTGAAAACAACGGTAATTGTGAATACAACTCATATACCCCAAAAAGAATATAATATGTATATATAAGAGGGAATGGATGATACAATTCACACATATTGTTTAATTGAGGCAAAGACTTTTAAGTTCATGAATTGCAGTCTTGGTAAGCACCAATGCTTCATTGATTTTTTAGAAATTTAATTGTTTCATCAAGTACATATGTGACACCCCCACACATTCCAACAACAAAGTTCTGTCTAGTTTTGCCAAGCACAACTACTGTTCCGCTTGTCGTGTATTCACATCCTTGATCACCAACACCCCATACTACTGCCTTACCTCCTGAATTACGTACACAGGATCTAGATCTGCTATCATCCCATTAAAACATGCCTCCCCATTTGTTGCCCCATACATAGCAACATTTTCAAATAAATTATTCTCTTTTAGGTCAAATGTTGCCTCGTACAAAGAGAAGCCAGAAGCAACCCATAATTTAGCATCCCAAACCACCCACTTTGAGGGTTTGAGGGAAGGTGTGGATTTTGACGTAGTTTTACACATCATCGTGATATCAGTTAACCTTTCCACTTGAGACACGGAAAATCACAACTATACAATTCTTTTAGAGAGATACTGCAATACATCTCTAGGCCATACCTGAATTAGTGCCTCACTGCCTTGTGAGAAATCCTTTTAGAGACGACTTCACCAATAATGATCTTTTTGCTTTCAATCAGCCATTTGCGTGCAGCTAGAGGATCGTTCCCATCCTTTTATTCGAATAGAACATATTGTGTCTTTTCGAACAGTTTCTCTATTGCAACTTATTTCTAGAAAGAAATTATTTATTATTATTTTTTAATTTTTCTAGACTTCTTGATTTAGAATTTCAGAGGAAGGCAGTTAGTGAAGGAGGATTGTGTGAGCGCTCTATAAAACTACCGTTGACTTTGGCCAACATCTTCCTAAATTGGCTTGTGGTGCTTTGCCGGCTCTATACAAAGGGGAGGGGCGTGGTACACTGTCACGATTGTTTTTAATGTATTGGTCGACGCTTCAATCCTACAAGTGATATCAGAGCAAAGGTCACGAGTTCGGATCCCAGGTTGGACTCCCATGTGTGGAGTGAAGGCATGTATACCCATGTGTGGTGGCAGATGCTGGGGAGATGGTTGGGCTCTGGCAAGCATCTTCCTAAATCAACGGGTGATGATTCGTTTGCTCTGTAAGGAGAGGAAAGACGTGCTTACACTATCTACGATTACTTTTTTAGTGTAACGGTCATCACTTCGATACTACAAATACTAATTTGTCCATTGTGGACTCTTAAAGACATGGGCTAAATTTGTACTAAGTTGTAGTTATGGTGTTGTTTGCTGAAGCGAGCACACTAACTTGTGCATCTATTGTAATATTTCGTGGGTAAGACTAGAAATTTGTTGAATTAGGTGATCGGAAGACTAAACTGAAATAATTGAATGTTATTGAATATTTTTCTAAATGAGTTCTCAAATAGATTTTTTCTCAAGTTATAAATCTGTATATCTTTATCATCATCATCGTCGTCGTCATCATCATTACCATCATCACTACTATTATTACTACTATTGTTACTATTACTATTATTAACATTGTTGTTGTTGTGGTTGTTGTTACTTTGTTGTTGTTGTTGTTGTTATCGTTCTTGTTATCGGGGCGTGGTTGTTATTGTCGTTGTTGTTATTGTCGTTATTGCTATTGTTATTGTTATTGTTGTTATCGTTATCGTTGTTATTGTTGTTGTTGCTGTTGATGCTGTTACTGTTATTATCATTATTATAACGGAGAATAGTCGTCCTTGAGACGTTTAGTAAGATATTTTTTTGTCATTTTTTCAAACAAATTGATTATTGAATATAAATAAATTAATTTTTTCATTGACATTATAAATTATGAATAATGTTGAATTAATTGTTTTATTCAATTAAGAACGTTTATTCAACATACAAAATAAATAGCGTTATCAATTGTAAAGAGATTTTAATTTAACTTATCAAAATCAAAATTGGTCGTAAAAGAGAGAAATTCAATAGGCCAATTAATATTAAAAAAAAATAGGGCGCATCATCTCAAATTCTCAATATCAAAAGAACTCCCCGCCCGATCTCCCTCTCCCCTTTCTATCCCCAACACCCTTCTTAAGGTACGTTTTGTTCCACTTCCAAACTAAAATTTCTTTAGTTAATCATCGATATGAACTCGTAGGAGTTTTATATTCCAGTGTCATTAAATTTCATTTTGGATTTGTTCCCTACATTCAACTGTGTTTTTGAACGCAAAGCACATGCAGAGGAGGTGATTTTGGGTTTGATGATGACCCGAGACTTCGCAGTGACACGAAATGGTAGTTTCGTAGCCCAGCTTGGAACAAATTCTCTTATACTAGGAGTTGTTTTTTCTTTTACGCAACCCTAGGTCGTGTTAGACTGTTCGTTATTGCTGTATAGTTTTTTCAGAATGCCTGACTGTTGATGTACTCCACACTCTATTAGTGTTTGAGGATGCTAGTAAGATTTGTAAGGATTTTTTAGTATTTTGAAAGATTAAAGTTCCTTGTTTACCTCTCTATAGGTGAGGTTTTATCGAGGACTCAGGGATGAATGGGACTTGATATTATTTTATTATTATTCAATTAGTAATTTTTATTTATTTATTATTCATGGAGATCACTCTTCCTTGAATGTAGTCATGTCGTAAACAAGATTTTATGATTTTCAATAGATTGGTGATTCCTAATGAATCAGATTATATTGAAAATATGAAACTGATACACTTCGCTAAAGAACTAGACAGCTGCAAATTCTTTTTATCCGTTTCCTGCTTAGTCATTACCAATCAAAGACATTGGGCACAGAAAATAAAATTTGCTTGTTTGTAGTTTTAGTCATTTAACAACGCATACATCACACTGATTAAGTTGAATGCAAAGCTTTGCCTTTTCTTTAGTATTTACTGGTTTATTCCAGATGATGTCTAGAACATCTGAAAGTTTGGAAATTTAAATAATATTTTGGCTTTATTGTACTGACTTTAGCAGTTTGGCTAATGATTTTATTGGCCTTCGGATGCTAATAGCCCAAAATGAAGGGTTGTTTGAGTTTTATTGGTATCAATGACTGTCAAATAGTTTTATTGTTATCATCCAACAAGCCCTTCTCTGGTCAAGTCATACACCATGCAACACACAAGAAGCAATTTGAGTTTTATTATTTAGTAATTACTGCTGAGTTTGGTGTTTCTTTTTGTGAATCACAATCTATGACTAGTATCACAGATTATGAAACTATGGAAATATCCAGATATTTATGTTTATCCCATTTTTTATGCATTTAGTTCAATGTTCTGTACTTGTGTTGAATGTATCATGTTTGATAATTCTAGAGTAGTATACATACGGAGTAATATTTTCTTAAGTGCACTTGACATGAGTCAGGCAAGCCTCTTTTTTGCGCCTCAGGCGAAAGAGTACTTTAGTTCCTCTGACCCTAAACAACACACACAATTTGCTCTTTTGGCCTGCCCTAAAAGGCTAAAATCATCCCTCATTTTATGATCGAAAGCATTTTGTGATTCATGTTACTTTCTCCTCAATATAAATTTCAACAATACAGTTTCCACATTCTTAACCTCTGTGCCCTGTCAAAATCCGGGGTTTATTAAGTGATGGAGGGAGTACTATTTTTCTGATGTATTGGTGTTATTATTCCAGGAATAATTTTAGCTCCAATTTGAGCACACCATCATTTTTCGTCACCATGTTATAGTTGGTACTCAAGATATGTCATCAGATACTGCAAAAGAAAATGCATCTGTAGTTGATTCATCCGTGACTGAATGGAGAAATGATAAACGGAAAATGGACAATCCAGGTAAGGCTGTTGTTTTTTCTTTATTTTTCTCCCTTGGTCAATTTTGGTATGTTGACTTATCTACAAGACCCTGGAGTTTGAGTTTTCTTAGTCTGTATTCGTGTATAGCTTGTTGGAGTACTTCCTTTTCCTTTCATACTTACATTTTTGTTTGATTCAATAGAAGCTATGATTGTGTATTCTCGCAAATCACATTAACATCAGCTCTAAAGAAGTTGACAACAGTAACTATATGTCAATTAACTTTTTTTTAGTGAAATAGAGTCACTTCTGTGTTCACAGTTTTTGTTTTCAGCTTGATATTTCATTTAAATATAAAAAATGATTGAAGTAGATAGAAACACATACATGAAAAGGTAGGGCTCCATGCATTTGGCCACATGGTGATGAGTATCCTATCACATATCACTTGATGCAACTTTGTAGCTAGATGTTGATTTATCATCAGAGTCGCACATAAATGGATGGGCACATAGGTTTCAAATTTTTGCATATGCTTAAATAAATTACATAAGTTCAGGTCCTTTTCATGTGCAGTCTTATTTAATGATCGTTAGTTACTTAATAGGTTGTGGCAATTAATCAACATGTATACCCCACACAAAGTCGAATAGCTAATATTTATTTAAATTAGGGAGAATGGTCAAAAATGACACCAACGTTTTTAATAAATCTCGGATTAGACACTTAGGGTTTTTAGTAGATCACATTAACATAGATTCCAACTTATTCGTTGCTTTTTGGCCACTCACTAACATTTCCGTTAAATTGTCGTTCGATGAGGTTACTCAGCTCATTTGATCTGCAAGTTATTAAAGGAGATTCCTTGGTGTATGTTCAACTAAACATTTCCTTTATTTCCCAAACAACTAAACTCTGGAAAATAAATATATGTTCATTGGCTGAATTGAATCATACCTGCTCCAAAAGAAAGTTCACCATTCTGTGATCAGAATTGAAGAAGCTCTCTTGAGGCAACGGCCCATATTCTTAATCTTATGTAACCCTAAGGAAGAAGCTAAACTTGGTGAAACTGATCGAGAAGAACGCAACATGACTTCCGCTGACCCTGATTCGTTAAGCTTTGAAGAAACTAAGCCTCCTTATCCTCCTTATCTAGGATTAGGACTTCCAGGCGTGAAATCCTTGTTGTTAAATAGCTTCTTTCTATCCTTGAAATTTACTGGGAGAGTCATCTTTCTTGGATGCAGAACCAGACTTCGCCTTTTCCTTATCAGTTTGGATTGAAGAGTTCGACCCAACAGAGCATAGGCATAGGCTATTGAATGGGAGGATCCATCTGTGCAGGAAGCATCGTGTTTAGGAAGAGAAAATATCAACCTTTGAACACTATCCTCGGCTGAAGGGTCTGCTAGGTCTCTAAGAGCTCTAAGCATTACGAAGATCAGATGACAGTGGACTAGGAAGGACTGAAATTTTAAATACCCTTTTTACTTTATTTTAAGTTGTTTGAAAATGCTCTAGGTTAGAATTTTAACGGAAATGTTAGTGGTGGCCTAAATGCAACAAATAAGTTAGAATTTGTGTTAATCTGGTCCACTAATAACGTGAATGTCTAATTCGAGATTCATTAAAAACCTTAGTGTCATTTTTGGCCCTTCTCCCTTTAAATTTTGCTGAGATGGTAGAGTCAACACATCCACATTACAGTTGTAGACTCAATAACTTAAGTCTTACTCATGTTAGTTAACACCTTTCCTTTTTTCATTCAAAATCTCTACTGAGACAAATCATTCATAACACATTTCCAGCCTACCCAAACTATAGAGAGAAGGATGACCACTATCGTTCTGATTCTGAAGCAGATTACCATGCAAACTCATGTGAACAGATTGGTATTTCAGCTGAAGTTGGAAATAGAAGGCGGAGGTTGTATAGTACACGCTACTTCATCATCAAGAGTCTGACCCATGACAATTTTCAATTATCTGTTAACAAAGGTATTTGGGCAACACAAGTTATGAATGAGCCTATTCTGGAGGAAGCCTTTCATGTAAGACGCTTGTCTGTTTGTTTTCTTCACTATTTCATTACCATGACCGCTCCCATATTTTTAGAGCTAATTACATTTACCTTCCATTAGCATGGTAAAAAAGGTGTTTTTGAGGCACATCTTGAGGCTTGCTTGATAGCTTCACTGTCAAAAAAAGCCTCGAGTCTTTAGCCTCACTTGGTTGATGGTTGAGGCGTTTTGTTAGGCTTAAACATTGAAGCGTTTTGGGTTGCTTATGCCTCATATTTGTTTTAAGTTTTTTCTTGGCTTATACAACAACATCCACTCCTTAATCCAAAAAGACAATAAATAGATAAGAAAGGCAGAAAAACAAAATCAGATCGATTCATCGATCCTCCATACGTGTACTCTCCCACCACTTTGCTCTCTCCAAAGCCATACTCTCATCTAACTGTAGAAGTACCATATCATTCTTAGTCACTCTAATCCACGTCTGTCTAAGTTGCCCCCTACCTGCCTCCTTTTCCCACCTCTCAATTCGCCTAACAGGTGTATCATTTGGTCTTCTACACACATGATCAAACCATCACAATCGAGACCCTCACAGCCTATCTTTAGGTGTTACTCCCACTTTTCGCCAAATTGTCTCATTCATCAAACGTTTTTTTAGTATGTCCACACATCAAAGCAGCATGCACATCTTAGTTACATTCATCTTGTGAATGTAATAATGTATAATTATTTCACCGCCCAACACTATGTCATACAATAATGCAGGCCCAATTGTTAAATAGTCCATGAGCTTTGGACAAATTATCAAATGACCTCAGGTCTCTACATATTGCAAATAAGTCCCCTGGTTATTCAAAATATCCATAACTGAACTGAAAGTTGATAGGATAAATTAATATTATTTGGAATCGAGTTTATTTGCACTAAATTCCCACATTGGTTCAGAAATTTATTTTTGAGAAAGCTTCAAATATTTTAGCTGATAAAATGCACTCAACAAAAATAAAATCCAAGCCTTAGTCCCAAAAGAGTTTGGGGTCGGCTAACATAAATTGACACATGAAATTGGAGCTAAAAAGATAAGAAATATATTAAGATAAGATAAGATAAAAATGAGAAAAAGATAAGATAAAGATAAAAATGATAAGATAAAGAGGATAAAAAATAAGATAAAAAGGATAAAGAAGATAAAAAAATAAAAGGATAAAAATGATGAAAAGAGATCAATCCTCCACACGAATATTCTCTCCATTTTATGCATATTAATGACAAAATGCATTAATAACACAAAATTTATCTCAAAGTTGCAGACTTGAAGTCTTGTAAATACTTAATATTATCACGTTTTAGTTTAAAATGAGTCATTTGTAGAACATTTGATTGATGAAGGGGCTTATTTGTAATTTTCATAAACCTCAAGAATTATTTAATTATTTGACCAATCTGTTTACTACCAACTTTTAATCGGCACATACAATTCCGCTGCAGAATTCACGGAAGGTCATTCTAATATTCAGTGTCAACATGAGTGGTTTCTTCCAAGGCTATGCACAAATGATGTCATCGGTTGGGCAGAAACGTGATCGAGTATGGGGCCAAGGAAGTGATGGGCGTAATCCTTGGGGTCGAACCTTTAATGTTAAATGGTTGCGGTTGCATGATTTGCCTTTTCAAAAGACTCTTCATCTGAAAAACCCCTGGAATCAGTACAAACCTGTTAAAATTAGTAGAGATTGTCAGGTTCTACTGCTATACAAGCTTTTGCAGCTGTTTGCGTGCACGTATTTTTGTCATCCAAAATCACCAAGGATTAGAATATGTGACTGTTGTCCTTATATTATTGTAGGAGTTGCATCCAGATGTCGGTAAAGCTCTGTGTGAACTCCTTGATGGAAAAGATGTGTCTGATGTTAATATTAAAGTGTACAAGCTTCCTCGATCTTGAATAGTTTTGCTGTGCAAAAGCCCTTTTTCAAACACAACACACACACACATAATTATGAGGTCTGCATCCGGTGAGAAGGGTATCAAGGAAAAATGAGAATAAATCTTAACCCTTTTTCATCAATTTGGTCATGGATGGAGTAGTAGTGTAGTGCAGTTTTTCCTAAAAATGTGGTGGCATAAGCATCAATATGTGAAACTTTAATGTGCAGTGGTTAAAGCTTGAAAGTGCACCTTGTTATAATTATCATATGCACTATGTATCTATCCCTGATGCAAATTATAACTTTTGTGTATATGTGGGCTACTATTGCACTTCTTCAGTAATGCACATTCGTTTTGAACACGGGTGCACTTTTTACATGTACGAAATTGCATTGTTATGTATACAATTATGCAATTGTCATGACTGAGTGTGCACGCTAAACTTTTGACATATTTAATAAATTTCCTTGCATTTTTCATTAAAAGCTCTCATTATTTACATGTATGGGCCATCACATTTTTCTTTGAAAAGTGATATCATCCGTCCATTATTTAGATCAATGACCAAGAATTGTTCTCATTTCTTTCATAAGATCAACTTCTCATCTGAAAATATGTGTGTATATTTAAATATATGGTACAGCAGAAATCCCTGTTTTCATATTCATGTTTCTCTAGGCTGCTATTGGTGCTTGCAGGGACAATTTTTATTGGGGTGACCACTCAGTTAAAATGCCACATGTAGAGCATTCAGTGCATTCAAGAGACGGAATCTGTAATATGCCGCTGATGCATATGGGACCAATGATGTATTCTTCTTTAACTTACCAGCACCACACGAATATGTTTCATGCAGAACATCATGATTCAGACAGTATGTTTCTACCTTGGACTTAATGTTCTCAGGGAAAGAAATAGGACCCTCACAAAATATATTTATGAGGGCCCACATTATTCTTAATTTGATTTTTGGGTCTCTCAGGTGAAAGTCCTCTTGCTAGTATTCTTACTACTCTCACTGATGATGATATTATTGACATGGTACGTGCCCATCATTTTATAATAGAGCACCTGAGTATGTCATTAGGAACAAAAGATAGTCCTTAGTTATGTACTCATGTTATAATTTTAATTGTGAAATTTATATCATTAGAAACAAAATATAGCCCTTAGTTATGTATCTCTGTTATAATTTTAAGGCGAAATTCACAAGAATAATCCATACTTTTATGAGTTCTACAATAATAATCCTTATTGTGAATATCCATAAAAATAATCCGTACTAGCAATAGTGTCCATAAAAATAAATTAGAATGAATTCAAATTAACGCCCATTTGATACTTTCAACCCCTACCCATTGATATTAAATGAGTTTTAGTTTGAATTTGTCCCAATAAGAAGAACCAGCGGGAGAAAAGTGGGAGTAAGGATTGTGAGTACTGAACGGACATTAATTTGAATTCACCCCAATTTATGCTTATGAACACATTTGCTAGTTTGGATTATTTTTGTGGACAATGTGAGCAGGGATTATTATTGTAGAATCCCTAAAGGTAGGGATTATTCTTATGAATTTCACCTAATTTTAATTCTGAAATGTAAACTTTTAAATGTTTTAGTGTACATTATATTGTCTACTAAGTCATTCTATTGAATATTGATACTTCAGGGTTTAGGTCATATTTCTTATGTTTGGGATGTTTGAGTGTTTTGTCAAAAATATTTTTAATTTTTATTATAATAATATGTATAAGAGTTTGATGCCTGTGATGGGAATTTGGGGAGAGAATGAATCAACTTGAGACTTTTGGTGTTGATTCTACAGTAGTGTATTGGAATCAGACTTCTTGACTGTTTCAAAGTTCTACTCTATTGTAATGAGACTTTAGAGGAAGGCAGAGTGTCCAATGAAACTAATGAGCTTTAGATTGCAGAATCATGTTTCGGATTTTTGTGGCAACACTAAAACTTATTCTTCTAACCTCTGGTGCTTTTATAACAGACTTCGTTTCAAGAAGATAAAACAAACATCTCTTGGTAAACAACAACAACATCAAAGCCTTAGTCACAAAAAATTTTGGGGTCGGCTAACATGAATCAATACATGATATCGGAGTCAAAAGGAAAAGAAAGGTAAAAAAGATAAAAAGATAAGGAATGATAAAACCAATACAAAAAATAAGATAAAGGTAAAGATAAATACTACGTATAAGATAAAGATAAAAATGATAAGATAAAAAGGATAAAAGGAATATATGTAAAATAAAAAAGATAAAACGATAAAGAACATAAGAAAGATAAAGAAGATAAAAAGATTGAAAAGATGATAAGAGATCTGCCTCCACATGAATATCTGCCCCCGCTTTGCTCTCTCCAAAGTCATACTCTCATCCAACCCAAGAAGAAGCATATCACTACTGAGTCCTGACTCCTTTAATCCCTGCTGTTTGGGTCTACCTCTCCCTCTCCTCCTTGCCTCTTATCCACACCTCTCAACTCGTCTAATAGGTGCATCACTCAGTCTTCTTTAAGCATGACCAAACCACCTTTTAGTAAACGAGTGTGTAAAAATATCTTGTCACTGGATTCGGTGGTATAATGTTATCATGCTCTGATAACTTGACCCCTGTTCTTTCGCTGATGATTTAACCTTATTTGCTGGCTGTGTATCTAATGAGAAATAATCCATTTTTGCTCCTTTTTTTACTTCTAATCACATGTTGCAGACATATGAAGAGTACCTTGAAGCCCATAGCAAAGGGTCTGGGAACAAAACAATACGGAATCATGTTAGTCTGTTTCTCACATCTTCTCTTACATTTCTAGATGAATAGTTTTGTTCATGGAAGGATAATGTGAAAATCTATTATATCAATATAGCTCATGTTAATGCATGCTTTATTGTTACTCCTTTAATTAAATTCCTCACATCACGTCTCATGCATATTTATAATTCATGAAACCCGCTAAATTTTTATGTTTCTTGTGTTTGAACTGTTTATATTCAAATTTCAAACTGACTCCTTCGTTGAGTTTTGTAATTTTTGTGTATTCATTCAGCAGGTGAAGACGTGAAGTGTAGGGTTTCCAGGAAATTGTTTCCCTTGAAAACGAGTTGCTCTATGTATAAATATTTGTCCAATCTTGCAAACATTGGAAAAAGTTAACTGCTTTTTTAAAAGTTAAAACAACATGGAATATAGTTTTCTTCATGAAAATGTTTTCAGCTGTCATGCACACGAAAATCCAGATCTCAGAAAAATATTAATCCTGGAAACCTAAGTTATCAGTAATTGATGCTGTCCAGTTTTTTTAGCGAGTCATTTTCATGATCTTGCTGTTTACTTAGCTTGTTTATCAAAAAGAAAAGGGCGGGCCGGTGCACATTGGCATCCCCGCTGGGAGAGGGGCCGAGGAAGGGTCCCACCACAAGGGTGTAGAAGGGATAAGCCTTTTCTTGTCATTTTGACTAGAAGTCGCTTCCAAGTCTTTAACTTGTGACTTCTCAGTCACAGCAACACCATAACCGGTGGACCAAGGCCCCCCCTGTACTTGATTATCAGATTAAGAAAAAATATGTAACAAAGGGGAGGATAACGAGCTTCATGTTTGCAGAAAAAATTCTATCCACTTGTAAACTCATTATATTTAAGCTACTGGTGCTCCAACCAGTGTTGTCAATAGCGCGCTGTAGCGGCATAGTGGAGTGGAGGAAGGGTTGGGGGCAACAAGGCACCTGTAGTGTCGCGTTTGACTCTAGCGGGAGTAGCGGACGCTATAGCGGCACTATTTTCTTTTCTTCACTGCACTAAGGGTTTTTCTGGGGTAAGATTTGTTTTCAGAGGTATGAAGGGTAAAGTAGACTTTTTATAATAAATAGTCACCACTGTAAAACCCTTTTATGCATTACTGTTGCGACTCACACCTGATACGATGACAAAATATCTGGTTCTCTTCTTCAAGAACAAGTGAACGACCTCTGCAGCTTCATCTTCTACAAGAACGACATCTTATGTTTTGTTCATGGCACAGAGTATTTTGTTGGTAATTTAGGATTTATGAATGTCAAGATGTTTGTTACTTTCAGTGACATAAATTATGTTTTTTAATTTGATGTGCATACAATGTAATCATAAACATTCATATCATATGTATTTTTCATATATATATATATATATATATATATATATATATATATATATATATATTCTCTGAATAGCGGTCATCCTGCTATCTACTATACCGCTATAGTGTTTTCAGGGCTGGCCACAACGCTCCGCTATCCAGGATTGACAACAGTGGCTCCAACCGAAAGTTGTTTATATAAACTTAGTGAGAATGCACTGAAAGAAATGCCTTAAGTGTCTTAGTTTCTGTCATTTATTGGTTTGCCTTGGAGAGAGACTATGTGCACTATATCACCACTCTTTAGTCCCTAATGTAGGGAATGTATGTCAGAATGAGCAAATCATGTAATCTGTAACAATATTAATGATATACTCTTGTGTATTTTCATCTCTTGTCAGGTTTCAGGGCAAACAGGGAGTACACAACAATCATCCATCAGCAAAGAAAACTGTGATGAGTCGTAAGTCTATTGCAATTCTCTAAAATAATACATTATTTAAAAGAACTGAAGGGCGGGTTTGGTACAACTAGCAGAGTTCTCCACTGAACCAGACCAGCTGGTTCCCCGCCATTGTTACCCTTTAGTGGCCCCTAGGACCGGTCTGGAACCAGTGACTGACCATTTGCCAATGTGGGTGCGGTTCATATCTACTGGGACAGGATCGACTGGTTTCGGTCTACATTTTTTTAATTAGCTGAAATGCAAAGGCCACTTCAGTGGCAATCCGCGGCTATATAAAAAATTTTATGGAGTAGCATATGGCTTCCTTATGGAGTCATATGGATATATGTGGCTGCTCAATAACCATTCATTTGTATAGTGGAGAGTCTCACTTTAAAAATGAGTGGATATGAGGTGTCCACCTATGCCATATGACTTCATAAGGGATTCATATGCTACTCCATAAAATTTTCCACAGCTATATTGCCATTTGGAGACTTGGACAAGAGCGTAGGAAATTTGCAAATGGCCAATTCACTGGTGCTCCAGTGCAAGCTCAATTTATTTCTTTGTTATTGAATGTAAAATGTAATAAATGTAAATTATATGTTTATAGTTGTATATTTGTAACTTTATAAGTTGTTAGTTTCTAACTTTGAAGTGTTCATATAAAATTATACGTTGCACATTTGTAAATGGTAAAGTTGTTCTGCGACATTGTTTTAAAAGATCAATTCAATAAAATACTGAGCATTATTTTACCATTATTGTTTCAAGTTCCTTTTTGCACTTGTTAAGATAAAAAGAAATTCCAAACAACCTATCTGCGATCAGCTGAGAACTGAGGCTGTTTTCAGACCCCTTGGTACCCACGGTTCCACTCTACCTAGGTTTCAGAAAGAACCTACAGGGTTTGAATCAGCCTCCTTCCAATAAGCAATTGGTAGGGTGGGATCATGTGATGGAATACTTCCTTCCTGAGGCCCTCCATTTTGTGGGAGCTTCTGGAATGGGTACAGTTCCCTTTTGAACACAATTGGGTTTACACAACATTTTCTTTAATGATTTAGTATGTATTTTCATTTCGCAGGCAGTCGGGCTGCAGCTCGAAGAAGAGTTGTCAACGCCATTCTAATTCCTGATTATGTTGTATTGTATTCGCCAGCAAGTAGTTGGATCAGCAGTTAGCCCCAACCACCAAAGTCCATTCCTCAAAATTAGAGGTGAACCGTGTGTGCCGTACTATAGTGTAATATTTATTGTATTCCGTTATTTCCGTACTATATGCTGTAAGTCTGTTGAACCTTTCTGGAATTAAAAATTTGTATAGCTTAAAGCTTTTCGTAAGTATATTTTATTTTTATCTTTTTGGTTTAGTAGATTGCTTGAATTTTCTGTGCAGAAGTAGCACACTTTCCAAAATTTTGAAAGTACATTTGTTATTATGTCTGTGCTTCCCATTAATAAAAAAAAGGATGACGCCCCATCCCTGAAGGCCCCCAACCTCGACCGGACGGTACATCGGGAGGGTGTAAATTGGACTATAATCCCAATCTGACAGATAGAAAGTAAGACTACTGTCCCCGGTACTTGCAGAGGCCCTATGCATTTTTAGCATAGTAACCCCTCATCGCAGTTGTCGGTATTCAAACCTAACCTTTGTGACACTCCCTTTCTACCAGTTGAGCTACGCCCACCGGGAGTGCTTCCCATTAATTGTTCCCATTAATTGAGCTACGCCCTATGCATTTAAGTGTTGTAATGTTTATGTTTTACTTTGGAAATACTCCCTTGTTCTCATTCTAAGGTTCCTACTTTTCTTTTTTACATGTTTAATATAGAAGTTCTTATTTCTATTTTAGAAAATAATTAATATTTTTAAATGACAATTTAATAATCAAATATAAAAAATAATGTGTATGTAACATCATAATTATCATCCATAACTTCTTAATGTTATATACTCATCAAAATTATATAACAAAATATACTCTAATTATCTCATTTAATTATTGTCTAAATAATTGTACGGAGTATTATTTTGCGATGACAACTTTTGATGTCTAAATAATTGTACTACAGAGGTAGTATGTTTTTTCTCATGTCTTCTCAAAGTAAATGACACAAAAAATAGTCGATTAGAAGTCTCATTTAATTTTTAAAAATCTTGAAAAATTATCAACAAACGGCAGTGTTGAAACCAGCACGGAGTGACATTGAGTCTTTCACTCTCACGGAGGTACAAGGTTCAATTCTTTTTTCAGTGCCAATTCATTTTTTAAAAACTTACTATGAGGATGTTTGTATTTGATTCTTAAAATTGTAGAAGTTGGAGTGTTTGGGTGAAAGTAGAGGTGGACTCGGGTCGGGTGTCCCGACTCGGAACCGGCCCGGAACTGGCACTGGGGTGAACCGGCTTGGCCCGGTGGCCCGGCCATTGACCGGTCCGGGTAGGCCCGGCCCGGGGGTTCCCGGTGCGGGCTCGGGTCACACAAAAGCCGAACCGGCCCGGTCGGTTCGGGCCCTATTTCGGGCTTTTTAATTTTTTTTCAATTTTTTTTAACTTTTCGGGTTGGACTGGGTATTTTGGGCCATTTGGGGTGGTTTGGGGGTTGGGGTGGGAGGGGGGTTAATTAGGAAAAGGAAAGAAAATTGACCCGAGGCCCAGCCCGACCTGGCCTGTCCCGAACTCGGAATGGACTCGGTGGCTACCCGAGCTGGTCCTGGGCCCACCTATTCAAAACCGGCGGCCCGCCCGGGCCTAGGCCCGACCTGGCCCCGGCCCGGCCCAAATCCACCCCTAGGTGAAAGTGCATAAGTACTTTTGGTGCTCTAATTTACTTCTAGAATCAGTGTTTTTAAAAGTTTGGGAGACCAGTTTCTGAAAACAGATTCTGATTCTGCTTCTAGTTAAAAAAAAAGCAAAAGCATAATCAGTTTCAAACACAGTGCCGAGTTCGGGTTTCGAGTTCAAACTGCCTCCATGACACAGTGCCGCCAGAGTCAATGCGACCATCACTCCACCAGGCGCCACAGACGGGGCATTGAACCAGTTCGGCCGACTAGAGTCACACGTGCACATGCGCATGCCCAAGTTTTATTGTTTTACCCTTAAATACTTCATTTTATTTGGATGGATGATTAAAATTCCTTTGAAAAGATTACCATTTCCATTTTCATTTACCCCAGTGCTGCAAAGGCTTCCACCTACGATGGTGTAAAGGAGGTCGGGTGTACGCAGTCTTACCCCTGTACTAAAGTACATATAGACTATTTCCGAATGATGCATAGTGAAAATCGCGTCCAAAATTGCATGGACTGACTGTTGCTCCATAACAAAGAAGCGCAGACAGTTTAGTGAATCATTTTGCTTTATTCTATCATAATCTCAAGCCAAAAAACAATGAATCTTTGGCTCCATTGCAAATGATGGAAAAAGATTAAATTATTAAATTTATGTATTTATGAATGTTTTTCCTAACAAATGAAACCTAAGAGGGTACATTTGTGGAATTGTAGAATGAATTTTAAATGTTATTTTGTGCATTATACTACCGTAATGTTTTGATGATGTACATTAACTATGAAACATTAAGCTTCTTTAATATTTCCTTTTTTATATTAATTAGAGTTACATTATATTAGGGATCCCATGACTCTGTTTTTCTGGGTCCGCCACTGGTTGCTAGGTTTATCAACGATAATAGCTGTTTAGAGATTTAACTATGGAGTTAAAAGGAGGAAAATAGACGTTTGCTACCTGAAACTATACGGGGTCAACTTTGAATTACTGCTTCGTAATCTCTAAATATTAAGATTCCATTCTTTTGAAAACTTGAACATCCTTTTCGCTTACTTCAATGTTTTGAAACAGGCTCAACCGCTCAACAAACTATCTTCACATATACGAAGTACTTCTTTGCGCCTATGAGATATAGATACTTTGTGCAAATGATTTGCACGTTCGGCATTTACCCAATCGCGCAATGCGTATAAAATAACTGGTAATAAATAAAAACAAATGATCCCAAAGATATAGTTTCACTCGTTCGGGTTTTTACACTCAAGAGTAAAGTATATAAATTTGATTTTTAAGAGGTTTTTCCTTAAATATTACTAATAAAATTATCGTGGACAAAAATGTAACTTAGTAAGTATTAGTGACTATAATTGTGTTCAAAGTTTACATCAGAATAACTTACATTTAATTACTACGATGTAAATTTTGAACATTATTGTAGTCACTAATAGTTACTAAGTAATATTTTTGTCTATCACATTTTAAAGAGTAATATTTATGGAATGTTTTGTTTTTTAATAGTAGAAGGATGTATTGAGAGGTTTGACAAAATTTGTACTTCCTATACTTTCATATATGTTTTTTATATAACATCTTCGTAGGACATATATGTTTATGTTTATATTATAATTATACATGTATTTCACTTTCTTTTAAAATAATTCCGTTTTTTATATATTTAAATAATCAAATTTACTAAAATACAAACATCTAATTGTTTCGTGCATTGTATGTGCACAATACTAATTTTAATAATAAATGTGTATAAAGTTAAAGCATAAAAGTTGTTAAAGAAAAGAAAAAATCATGAGAAAAATAAGTACAACCGATCAATGAAAGGAGTAGCTGCAGAAAAGAAAGAATAAGAGAAACAAGGGACATAATTATCTCACGAGCTACAACTAATTATTAAAATACTGGTTGTATCATGCTTTTGATACAACCGATTGTATCGTATAATTTGTGAATTCACCACCCGTGCTCTAAAAAACAAAACACACAAGTTTCTAGTATTGAAATTGGCCGATGATTTATTCCTATTTTGAGTTTTGGCCTTCTGGGTAAATTCTTAGTAAATTCTAGGGGTAGGGTTCGAGGTAGGGGTAGTGGGATGGGGGCTAGGTACGCGTTAGGGTAGGGGTATGAGGACGAGTACGGGTACGGGTGATCACCGCGTACTCCCTCCATCCTTAAAACTTTACCAACTTTCCATTTTTTGTTTGATTTGAATTGATCTATTTTGGTCTGGTAAATGTTTGGTCTCAGTGTATTTTATAAATCATACGTCCTTTAATGTCATTTCGTATTATCTCTGTAATGTTTCAACTCTTTTTGCCAAACATGTCTGTCTACTCTACTCAGTTAAGATTCAGCACTTCAAAGTTCAGCTCCGGACAACAATCCCTGGTTCAAACAATAGCTCATATTTCAGACATTAACCTCCAGTTACAGCTCGTTATGCCAAACATAGTCTAAGTCTGGTTTGATCTTGTCTGATCTGAAATCAAAACAGATCAAAACAAAACACCCTTAGAATGTGATTCTTAAAACTGACTTCTACTTCTTTAAAGAGCAACTGCAGAAATTAAAGTATTTGAGTGAAAGTGAAAAAATAGTTATGCTCTAGTTTGTCAAAACTGATTCTACTTGAAGCACAAGTAAATAGTTCCAAACACCCGTAACCATCCTAAACCAAAACCTAAATCGGATCTTAAACGTCCCGTCTTCTTCAACGAGACCCTGACTGTGAAATTGCTAAAGCTTAGCCCTAATTTACTTGGAGCTGCTGCTCTTCTTAATCCCCGAATTGCTTCTGCAAACACAATTTGCGACATCCATCATTAAGGCCGTTTCAAGTGTTTTATATTGCGTGGTGAAGAAGAATGGAGAACGGTGGTTTTAATCGGGGGAAAATTAATGCAGAAGATGTGATATCAAAGATCAAGGAAGACGGAGATTTCGATCGACTCCGTCTTAAAGTTGTCCGAAAAGTAAAAGATGATGTGAGTATTTGTACCAACACACCAATATTTTTCTGCGAGTTGATTTACTTCGATACCCTTTTTATTCATTTATTCGCCGCAATCAAATTATCAGTTTGGTTTCAGTTCTAACTTCTAAACTGAAAAGCAGCATTAATGGTTTCAAATATCTGGGAGTACTAAAACTACTAAGGCATATATTAGATGAGGATGACAAGTTACTCGATTATATATTTAAAAGTTAACAATGTGCTTTTAGAAACTAAAATGGTTTTCATTTAGCTGTATATGTAGAGCATGAGGCAAATGCAAATGTAGGATCCTTCCTTTTCTGAAGTCCGTGAGTGATACTTTGGACAGGCAAATGAGAAATAGTGAAGCCATACATGATGGCGGGGATTGTAGGCACTAATTTTAGTTTAAATGCTATAAATAGTTGACGAATGTGTCCAAACTCCAAATTATGGTCTAGGGAAGCAGTTTAAGTGGAGTTGATTGATTATCTCTATTTTTCTTCTGATATCTTTGAGATTTGATATTCAGTAATCAGCATTACTTTTATTTAAATGTAAATTCTACGATTCAGATGTAGAGTTAAACCCTGAATTTAGAGGAAGGTTGGGTGTGTATTCATAGTTGATGAAATGAATAGTACATCTAAAAATATATTCTTGTCATGATGAAACTGTTGTGTTGATGCATCCTTCTTGTACTTCAGTTCTGCAATCACTTTGTCTTTATTTTTAAGCACAGAAGTTCATGTTTTTGGGGTGGATTTTTCCTGGAGCTCTTGTTCATCTGGAAATCAACCAGGGTTGGATAGAAAGTCGAGTAGGGAAAACTGGAGGGTATCTTGTTTTTTTTCTATCAATGTTCTATTGCATAAAACATCCAATAGCATGGAAACTCATTTCACGCTGTCTGCACAAAGGGAAATGTTGCTAACATATCTAAATTCATTATACTAAGTACTGACTATTGAGCAACAATTTCATCTGATTAATGATCTAAAATTCTCCCTTAAATGAAATGTTTATTTTCTCAAGGTAGTATAGTTTTGGTTGAAGGGGAGCCTTGGTGCCGGTTACGGTGTTGCTGTGTGACTGAGAGGTCAGAGGTTCAAGTCTTGAGAGCACTTCTTTTCAAAATGACAAGGGAGGATTTTCCATTAAACACCCTTGTAGTGGGACCCTTCCCCGGACCCTCTCCTTGCAGGGACGCCATTGTGCACCAGGCTGCCTCTTTTTTTAGTACTAGCTCCACCTCACTAACATTGGGACAGGAGGAGGTGGTGCGGTTATTAAGAGAAGTTGATTTATGTGATTGACATTGAATTGATAAAATAAGAATAAAGTAAGAATGACTTGGACTCGCACAAACTTTACCAAATTTGGTATGAAACAATCTTAGTAGGACTAATTGAAAAAGAGATGGTACGATCTTAGCGGGATGGTGGGAGTTTTGTTCTGGTTGAATTTGATGAATGCTTTTGATGTAGATAGAGCACTTCAAGGGATGTAGTTTTTTATTTTATTTATGGATGCTCTTGATGTACATAGAATACTTCAAGGGATGTAAGTTTTTTCAAATTTCTGCTTAAGGAGACTGGATAAATTCATAGTAAAATAAAGAAACCAGCCTCTTTGTTTTGTTTTGTCTTTGTTTTTGGTTATAGTAACAAATTTAAATCTAAAGGCAATTCTATGCTCCCATTATCCAATTGTGCCCGAAAAACAAAAGCTGAAGGACTGATAAGTAGAAGTTAATGGCCAACATTGAATGTGTTTCTTATGTCAAAGTCGTTAGAGTCAATGGCCTTGTCTAAGCAGAAGTTAGGACTTAGGATTGATACTACACCAGTCCCGTGCAATTATGTTCTCTTCGCACAGGTCACTTGGGTACATTTTCTCATATGTGTATCTTCTACGTAGTAATATTTATTTATGATTCATTTCATGGTTTAGCTATATTCTGTTGTACATAAATTTTCCTCCCCCTCCTCCCCCAATCAAAATAAGAGCAAAGAATTGGATGTGTCTTGACTATATCAAGCTTTTTTATAGGAGGAATTGCGTAATAACATTATGTCAGCTGTGAGGCAATCAAAAGCACTTAACCATCCAAGTGCCAAAAGATTAAAACCAAGGCAACTTTCTGATGCCATATATGAAGAGGTTGGGTAAGTTGCTAAGTTTTGTGGTTTTCATTTTTGAGTTAAAATGTGTTTTATTATGAAGGGTTTGAGTTAATTCTTGCTGAACAATTATTTGGGGCAAATATATCATGGTTGTAACTTGTAAGACATTTTGACTCACTCGTATAGTTTGATTAATCATATGGTAGCATGAGGATTCAGTATGAGGGCACCATTTCCTCCTAAAAAGTGCCCACATCCCACAATTTAGTCAAAACCTAAAATAAATTTAAAGTCAAGGTTGAAACAGATTTTCAATAGCTGTACAATGGAGAAACTTGACTATTTTGAATGGAGGTGTTATGTTTTTGCAATTAGTTATTGAAGGAAAAACTAAAAAATAGACGCTCATATGCTCTATAATAACATTTTCTTGTTTCGAAACATAGGACAAAAGTCATGAGTGAAATTTCTGATAATATCTGGAAGGTAATTAGATCTGTGGATGGCATGAAGAATGAAATAGCAGAAACAGTACAATCTGTTTGCAAAAGGTTATTAAACCCAAATGCTAATCAAGAAGGTCAAAAGTCTTCCAAGGAAAACTTTGAGGCAGATGCGAAGGGACTTGGAAGTAACAGCAGTACATGTGCAGTCAATGGTACACTATCTGATAATGTGCCAAACAAACCTCATGACGAGAAAGTTAGAGATGAATCTAATCTAGAGGCCCATTGCTCAGGGCGTCCTGTGGGTCTCAACAAAGAAAATGGTGCATCTGCACCTTCTCCTGGATTTCCAGAAGCCGTGGATACTAATCACCCAGCTGATCGCATTGATGAAGACCCCGATGTACCCCCAGGGTTCAGTTAATGCTTCTATCCCTATTCTCCTCCACAAGGTATTATTAGTTGATACCATCATGTTGTCGTTGTATCGGTTATGAACTTATGATAACCGAGGTCACATGTTCAAGTTTTGTGATGATTTGACAAAAAAGTTTAGTTTTAAACTCGAAGCTTATCATATGAAAATTATTCATAAAATTTAATCACATTTAACCAGTTTTGTGTTATATATACTTATTATATGGTGCTATAATTGTATGCTTTTATTATAAAATAAAATGATATTTTGGAAGTTGTAAAAAAATCATTTCGAAAGCATATGTCTGGACAGTGTTCATGCTTCATCCCGTTGCAATCTTCCTATAGTGCTGTAGTTCTATTTTATTTGTATTTGATTTCAATTCGAGAAGACTGTTTTAATTTGGGGAAAAGTGGGTCAAAATCATACCTTCGGATGATGTATTCATGGTTAAACCCGTTTTTTACAAAAAAAATGCCAATCGCATATCCATGTTACTATTAGCCAGCTACCACATAAGCGTATCGCAGGCTTATCTGAATTGAATCTTCAAACATTGATTGTTTATCACCACCACACTAAAAAACGACTAGCCAATTATCTTGATTATTATTTATCCTTTAATTTGGCCAAGGTACAACTGTTTTTAAATTATAATAAGGCACAACTGTTTTACATTATAATAAGGTAAAAGTAATAAATCTTGAAAACTGACATTGTTTGTAAATTTTATGTCACTTTTCTGATTTCTTTTGGAAAACTATACTACGTATGTAAATTTAGTTTCGGTATCAAATATGACTTTTTCTTGGGGCAAGCAAGTAACCAGGTATCTCTCTCTTTAGGTCTGAGAGAGTAATGTTTTCAACCATCCCTGAGTTTTGTCGTATTTTTTAATTATTGATAAGATCTTTTCAAAATAAATAAATGAATATCTGTACCGCCTGTACGGAATTTAGTGTAAAATAATATAAACTTATCATGTGTAGAAATTTTATACTATGTATGAATGTGGTCATATGTATGGACATGGAATGATGGAATTACAGGGTCTTCACTCTGTTAATTTGCAATTCAAATTGTAATTGGCTTTTTTAGGTATCGTTGTTGGGATGCACAAACCAAAATGTATTAATGCACCAATGCCTGTTGATTGCTCCAATACTACAATAGGATTTCGGCACCAAGGTATAATAAGCAGATAACATTTTCTTTATTTCATTTCAAGCATTGTGCCTGTTGCTTTTTGTAGTGTGCTTTACCGTGTTTCCAAATTTTTCCAACAGGCAAATCACGTTGGATAAGGAAGAATGACAGTCAATGGATGAGCGTCCACCCTCTGTGATCACTACGTTTGATAAGACATGTAATTGCATGTAGTTTAATGTCGTGCTCAAAACTGGTTTTTGAAAATTCTCACCAAAATGAAGGCATGAGCATGGCCTTTATTAATCCCACGTTTAAAATGAGAGATAAAATGAGACTCACATTAGTATAGTGCTCTTTTCTATCTTCTTTTAGTTTAACCCCGTCTCTAAAAGTTTTGCCAACTTCGACCTACACGTGGACTAACAAAATAAAAACTGTATTCAATGTCACAATGTGCACGGTGCACATGTGATATGAGAGATAGATACATAAATATTAATGAGAAATATATATCTCTCCTTATTTGAAAGGTCTTATATGCTTTAGGTAAAATTTTCTCCACATTGTCTAGATGTAGACATAGTAGTTGACATTCTTGTGAAAAAGTCAACAAAATTATATAAAACCGTGGAAAGAGAAATGTGAATGATTTGTGTTTCTGTTTCTATCTCTCTCAGGTCACATGTATTGTGCACATTCTTGCATTGGAAATGGTCTAAGTAATCATAGTTATTTTAAAGGGAATTGCATTTTGGGATTACCTAATAGAAAAATATGGCAAACCTGTTTTACTGAGAGATGAATGAAGTATTTAAATTATGGTTATATTTTTAATATATAGATAGCACTCATTATTGTTTTTGTTTATTTGTGGTTTGAAATAGAGTCGATGAGTGTAGATTTGATGTTATTTTGGCTTGTTTTTTAGCTTCACATTGATCCATTTTGACTTGCAAAAGGCATTGTTGACAATAATTATATTACAGTAGCCCTAGTAGCCTTTTCAATTGGACTGACTAAATTTGAGGCTTTTCTTTATTGAGCTTAGTTGAGGCTTTTCTCAAACGAGATTTGCTTGGTGTACACAAATTATGTACATGTTTCCCACACTTGTCTGTGTACATAAATAACTCCTGCACTTTTTTGGACGAATTACTTGTGTGAACAGGTAAAATAGGGTGTAAAAAGTACAAAAACTTGTACAAACTTGTATATGCATCGCAAAGTTTTTGATTACCCCCCTTTCCTTTTTCCGTTTCTTATCTTTTCATTTTCCATTTTTGTTCATTTTTAATTTTCTAGCTCATAATCCTAGAACTTTCTCCTGCCATTCTCTCAGAAATTTGGTTACATGACTTCAATTTCATCTCAAGTATAAAAAAGGGAAGAATATTTCGTGTCATCTTGAAGGGAAGAATATTTCGTACGTTGCTAAATATTACATGTAATCATTGCTACGCTTGCAAAATATTAACTATTGGGGCAAATTGATGTATACAATTTAGAAAAATGAGTGGTGCACACCTTTTGTGTACACACGTCTGTCCCCAGCTGACGAGTTTTCTGTCCACAGAAAACTCTATAGAGTTTTCTGTGGACAAACAACTCGTCTACTGGGGACAAACGTGTGTACATAAAAGATGTACACAAAAGGTGTACACCAAGCAAAGTTATTGTCACTATACTATCAAGTGAAGGCATTGTCACTTGAGAGGTAGACAAGGTGTGTAATCATGGCTATGAAAGGTCTATGTTTTTATTCCATAAATGTGTGTAATCAGTAATCATGTCTATGTTTGGAAAACATTATCAACCATCATTGCTTTATCTACTTTTTATCTTCTCTTTTATACTTTTTACGCTCTCTTACTTTTTTTACATTATTCACTCCCCCTACTACTTTATTCCTTAATAACGTGTCCAACCTAATGCAGTGAATATTAAAATGTTGAGGGATTATTTCCCATTGATTTTGTCAAATCATATCAATGATTTGATATAGAAGGTTATTTTACTCAATAGATATTGTCAAAAAAGCATCAGATCAGATTAGATCATACCAGACTTATGTAATTATAAAATACATAGAGATCGACATTTATCAGATCAGAAAATTTCAATCCAATTAAAAATACCCTAATAGCCATCCCGTGCTCATTTCTACATATTTTATGTTGGAGTATTTCTATGTTTTGAAGATATTGATTTGATAAGCTCAGCTCAACTGCCCAAACAATGTTATTCCAACCAGTAATTGTTCAAATGAGTTAAATGACCCCCGTAGGCATGGATCGGGCCTGGGCTGGTTCAAGTCAGGCATTTTTTCCAGGATGTTGGGCTCGAAACCGGCCCAGGTTGATACCGGGTCCGGGTCAAAATCGGTCCGGGTCGGGATCAATGTAATTTTTTTTGGCTTTGTAATTAACCCCCGACCCCCCTCCTTTACCCCCAACCCCCCCCCCCCCCCAAAACACCCAGCACTATCCAAGAAAAAGAAAAAAAAAGAAAAAAAAACAAAAAAAATTGAACCCGGCCCGGACCGTCCGGGGCGGTTCATGAAAAATAGGGCCTGAGCCCGGCCCGCCCAAACCGTCCAAATCGGGTTAAAGCCTGGAACCGCCCATCCCCAAGCGGTCCGGTCTGGGCCCGCACAGTAGCGGGCCGGGCCGGGTTCAGCCCGATTGGGTCCATCCCTAGACTCCCATCTAAGCCTTTTTCAAAACAAAATGCGGAAAACATAATGAACTCATGGTAGTTTTGTATGTCAAAAATACCAAATTGACTACTAAAACCCCTTTTTGTTTAAGAGATCATAAAAACTTAAAAAGATTTTTTTGTTAGAAGAAGCTGACTATGAACCCAATTCATCTTTTGCCGCATCATCTTAAAAAGCACTCCTTGAATTTTTTCATATTAATTATTAAGATGATTAATAACTAATAATATGCGCGCCGGTTCGGCAATTATGTGCTAACACTTAGAGCAGCGTAGAAGTGACCTTTTCCCTAACTTTCGTCTAGGGTTTGTCTTTCCTGCAAGCAGCTTGCACCGTTTCTTGTCCGGCGAAAGATTTGGAGTGACAGTGGAAGGTCAGTTGTTACCATGATCTGCTTCTCAATGGTCTGCTTCTCGTCGATGTTACTGGATGTGCTGCTATGGATTAGGGATGGACTCGGTTCGGGCTGGGCCCGGTTCGGGCCTTGAACCGGCCGGGCCTCGGTTCCAGGTATGGGAGGCCTGGAACCGGCCCGGGTAACCCCCGGGTCCGGGCCGGGTCTCGGTTTTTCTTTTTTGGGCTTTTCCTAGTTAACCCCCAACCCCCCCTCACCCCCAAACCAACCCTAACCACATCAAATGGCCCAAAATACCCAACCCAAAAACTTAAAAAAAAATCAAAAAAAAAAAAAATTAAAATTGGCCCGGCCCGGGCCCGAACCGGCCGGCCCGGTTCACCTTTTGAAGGGCCCGAGCCCGAACCGAGATCCCACTGGGCCGGGTGGCCCGAACCGGCCAACCAACCGGTTCACCGGACCGGTTGGCCCAGCCCGAGTCCACCCCTACTATGGATCGAATCTGGAGGTTTGTGATTGATACATTCGATTGGAAAATCATCTGACAATTTTTGGGTCGAGTTACGAGCAAGGGATAGAACAGAATAGGGGTGGACTCAGGTCCGGGCCGGGTCCGGGTCGGGCCTAGGCCCGGGCGGGCCGGCGGGTTAGAAATGGTGGACCCGGGACCGGCCCGGGTAACCACCGGGTCCGGTCCGGTTCCGGGCCGGGCCCATTATAATTTTTTGTTTTGTTTTCCTCTTCCTAATTAACCCCCCTCCCACCCCCAACCCCCAAACCACCCCACGGGCCGGGCCTACCCGGACCGGTCACTGACCGGGCCACCGGGTCGGGTCGGGCCGGGCTGGAACAGTACCGGTCCCGGGCCGGTTCCGGGTCGGGCCACCCGGCCCGAGTCCATACCTAGAACAGATCGGTTTGGAAGATGATACTTCCAGAATACTGGCAGAAAATAGCTTGGAGTATTTGTCAATTATTTTATTTTTTATGATCTTACTTTCACGTTTGTCTATGTTGCTCTATTTTTTATTGATGGCTTTAGTTTTAGGTCTACTATAAAGATTGACAATTGTGCTAGGTATTATGTCATTAGAAGGATCTATATGATCAATGATTGCTGTTTTACACTCGTTTGATGGTTAGCGATTTATATTTCTCTTTTAGGGGTGATCGTTTCAAAGTCTAGCCGTAGGGTTGATAGTATGCAAGTGCTAGTTGGTTACAAATAATTAATGTCATTGTTGGTCTTTTTGAGTTTGATGTAATGATCTGAATCATAATGGTATTAGTTTTTCCTTCAAAAAAAGAAGCTTATTATAGAACATGAGTTAGTGTTATAAGTTACGTACATTAGTTAGGTGATCGTTTCAAAGTCTAGCCATAGGGTTGATAGTATACAAGCAGTTTTTCCTTCAAAAAAGAAGCTTATTATAGAACATGAGTTAGTGTTATAAGTTACGTACATTACAATTTTAATATGAATTAGAATTCCATTTTTTAAAGGTGTTTGTCACGTTTTCATATCTCAAAGATAGTGGCGGGATGGAGGTTGTGCTAGCTATAAGTTGGTGTATAACTTACCAATCAGTGTAACAGACCTTAAGCCGATAATGAACTCTGCAAGGCTTTTTATTAGCTCATAAATCTTCTTTAGGGAACAATGTTGAGGCGCAAGAGCGATATTTTCGAGTCAAATGAAACCATCCAGGAAAAAGCCCTTTCCTACTTTCTGAACATTCTATTTACACTGTGTTATGTGTTGTATTAACCTCCCAAGTTTAAACAAGAAGCAGGAAAGGCTGATGCTGGACCGGTTGTGTGTGGTTTATCACCAAGGGGCCGAGAAAAACTACCTTTTTCCCCTACTATCACCTCCTGAATAAAGTTTACCAATGGTTAGGCTTTTCATTTTAATGTTCATAGTCTTCATACTAATGCATTAAAAGCAGATTACAATTAATATGTACCTGAAGTTGTTAACAACCCTGTCGCCAACTTTTTGAATCTGCTTTGCAAGAAGACCTTGTGACTTTTCTTTGTCTGTCTGTTTTATCTATGGAAAGTTAAAAAATAATAGACTTATGAGAAATACAAACGTAGCAGCTCATAACGTTTGAACTAGAGGATTAGAAACCAATCCATTTGTGCATCATCCATTTGGCCCTCAAAGTATTAATAATTCTCATGAAATGAGGTCAATTTTCACGTAGCTTGGCAATAATTTGTCAAACAAGTGAGAAGAGCAAGTTAAAACAACAAATAAACATATCAAAAACATTCTATTTCATGATTTTTATCGGTTGTACCTTAATCAAACATGACTTTTTAGGATAGGAGTAATGAATTGTATCTCATCCACTAGACACATACATTTTTCCATCCATTTAGATGATTTTATAAAATGGATCGATTGGGTTTCTTCAACGAATCATAAATGGATTAATTGATTAATTTGTACACATCCACTATATAATCAAAATAAAAAATTATTCAATCCATTGATTCGACACCCTTTGATCTAAAGGAGTGGGTAAAAACAATTCAAAAGTTACCAAAGATTGGAGTTCAATTTATGCTTACCTCACAGTTTTGTTGGAAGTATGCCCATCTATTTTCTTTAGAACCCTTGTACCAAGAAAAGTAGCTCCATCAAATAACCATCGTACATTAGGAAATATCAAAGGCAACAACTTCTTTAGGGTCTGTTCGGTTTTAGGGTTTCAGGAGGGGGAGCTTTGGAAAGTTTGGACAGTACCTTGATATACATAGAATGTTTCTAAAAACTAATAAAACGTGATTGAAATTATAGTCCATCCAAGGTATGTTAATCTTTCAGTTTTTATAAAATCTCAAACACGTATGAAGATATAAGACCAACCTCTCCAAAACCCTCCATGGAAAGAGACCCTTAAACGATAGGGAATAAGTGAAACCTTTGAAGTTATGAAGGCAGGCTGTTTCAACCTTGAAGGAGCCTCAGCACTTGATTGAGTTCCACATGCTAGAGATAACTATGTAAACATGGGATAAAGTGAGAGATATGTGACAGCTAAGTCAAAAACAGATTAAGAAAATGAAAGCGAGAATATCGATATTCTGTAATTTACCTTGTTAAAGAGTTCGATTGGTGGGTTAGAGTGATTATGATGAACTCCTCTCTTTTCAGTAAGAAAGTTAAATTCCTGTGTTGTAAATAGTACAGTATATCAGAATCGGTTTCATAGAATAGAGCTAACAAGCCTCAAAACCAAGGGGGTTGGACACTACCATGGGTACAGTGGTTTCCTTCTTGATGTTACGAAAAACCCCCAACTCTCCTCTGCTCAAAAGTATCTGTTATACACAAGAATTTGTTAGTTTACAGAATTTAGGGAAGAAATTGATTAGTAACATTCACAGTACCTTCTTATTAAGAGGGAGAGCTTTTAACTTGTTTGATGACAATGATCCTTCTTGTTTCACTTGTTCCGTGATATTGGGTCTGAAAAATAAATGCATATTTGAATAGGGAAAATCAATCTAATTATAAAACACGACTTCATTAATGTAGCATAAGCATAAATGTTATTTACATCCATATAGTTATAATCTTTATTCATAGCTTTGAGATTACTGGAAATACATGGTATAACAATTTATATTCATGTTGTAGTTATATACTACCATAAGTAATGCTGTGAACATCACAAATACTACTTACTTTCTACGTTCTTTGTTTTCGCACTCAAAGCTGAAACCGGTATTAGAATTTTGTAATACCTGAAATGACACTACCTTTGATCATAAAACTGAAATCATAATGTGAAATTAAGCAGAGAACAGTTACAAGTGTTTGAAATATTTACTGTTATATTCTTGCAAAAAACACTGCCTCGAGAACTGCAGTATGCCATGGAATTGGCCTCAGGTTCTATATGGCAGAAAACTACATCTGCTGCTGATTTACTTTTCTCTTTTGATATTGAAAAGAATTAATTATTTAATGAGACCGATCAAGTATATACTACCTTCTTTAACTGATCACAGACCATCCTTGTTATTTATCTCAGAATCAAAATAACTTGTAACGATTATTCAGCACCTCATAGCTTGAACTAGACAAATCTTTTGAAAAAAATCTACCTTATTGGTATTATTGGAAACAACATTGAAAGAAGTTGCTGATTTGTGCTGCATAGCCCTCTCTGATGTCTTTAAATGGAACTCCTGAAAACCAAGGAGAAAGACCAATTTGTTTGTTGCCCAAAATAACTTGTAGTGATTATTCAGCACTTCATAGCTTGAACTAGACAAATCTTTTGAAAAAAAACTACCTTATTGGTATTATTGGAAACAACATTGGAAGAAGTTGCTGATTTGTGCTGCATAGCCCTCTCTGATGTCTTTAAATTGAACTCCTGAAAACCAAGGAGAAAGACCAATTTGCTTGCTGCCCAGTATGTATAAGAAAAAAATTGCGTGTAGAAAACATCCAAATAGATCCAAGGTTTTATGTACTTGAAATTGGGGTGGTTGTGGGGTACTTCTCTTTGGAATCAGTGAAGTAGTTTCAAACATCTGTAACAAATATCAATGTCTGTCAATGTGAAAAAATATCCTTTATGCAGAGATAAATCTGTGTACAATGTAATATATATACATAAAAAACATACTAACTTTTCTATTCAAAGGACGGGCTTTAAATCTGTAAACATCTGATGTCGCATTTTCTGTTTCTTTCTGTGGTTTATCCGGAAAGTTTGGAATTGGAAATTTTCTGCTTCTTTCTGTAGTCATTCCCTAAATTTAACATTGCGATTAGCTCTTGAAGTTCAAATTAATAATACCAACAATCAGATATAAAAGAAGTATGAGGCATTCCCTTCTTCAAGGCTTACAGTCATTACCCTTTTAGGAGCCTTATGAATGAAGTTTGTTTGTGCCTTTGTATCAGTAACCTGAAAATAAATAAGGTGAAAGTGTGAGTGGGTGGAGGAACGACCAGTATGCAAGTTGTGGACTTGTGATAAACTATCCTCCACAAAAACTAAAATATTTATAAAAAAACAAATAGAACCTTGTGCAGCAGACCACCTTCAAGCTTCTGTCTCTTGCTAGCTTGGTTATCACTGACAATTGCTTTTGGCTCCGCTATATCACGCACCGAATTAGGAAATCTGGCATTCAGAGAATTTCAATCTTTGGAATTCATTATTAGAATGAAAAATGTACAACATGTAATATGTAAAATTCAAATTCAAAGCACTATTAGGTATTAACCATGTACATTGCAATCACACTTAATAACTATTAAAAAAAACTACATGAAATGTTTGCTAGTGTTTGCTAGTATGAACAGTCATGTTATACAGCACCTTACACCACCAACTAGGTGAGAAGGGTTCTGCTTGGCCAGGTGACTTGCTGTTGGTTTCATTAGAGTAGAGGACCTGGGATATGAAGGCTTCCTGCCATACTTATTTTTTGCTTTTGAATTATCTTTCAGAAGGTGATTATAGAATGTCAAGCCTGCAAGGAAACAACTTCAGAGCATTTAGACCTATTGTACTCCGGGGCAGGGGTTGGGGTCTGTTAGAAAAGAGCATAACCTGTTGGTAATACTTCGGGTAGATTTTGAAATTTCAGCACAGTGGTGCTAGCCAACATAGGTGCAATTCCTGTTCTATCTCCTTGAACAAAAGAACAGACCCGAGATTCATGAACATGTATTTCACTTTTAAAAACTACTCCGTATATGCGAAAAAACGAGGGATTTAGCTCTTCCTACCTTTTTTAGTTAGGATGGTGATAAGTTGCTAACTTCATCCCTTAGGGCTATGGTAAAACAATAATAGGAGAAGAATATTCCTCGTAATTTTCATAAATTAACTCAACAACAACAACATCCAAGCTTAATCCCAAAAGATTTTGTGATCGGCTAACATGAATCGAAACATGAATCATAAATTAACTAAATCATCAAATAATTATCTTCATGCTTACCCTTTTAACAACAAACAATTCATCAATGGAGTCCATTAATCATTAAATTGAATGTATCTTGAAAGCAAGACAGAATATTCTGTCTTCTTAGTGCTTAAACATAATCCTAAGGGATATGGTTTGTATTTTCCTTATAAGGATGGCATACAGGAAAGCTAAATAGTTTTTGTAATATTAATATGATTCCATGCTACTAGAAGCTGTCGATTTAACTCGAGAAAGCTTTTCTAGCTATGACTAGCATGCAGTATTAAGCTTGCGTAAAAGAAACATATTGAACCAATCGAGTCACATTAACAATACCTGCTGTACTACACACTTGTCTAGAAGAACGCTTTTCATAGACATCCTCTGTATCAGAATCACTTTCAGACAAACTCATACTATCAGCATCTTTGGGTTTAGCATAGGCACTTATGTTTCCACAACAATTGCCTTCGCTTGATACTAACTTTTTGACAAAAGCTGAAAACATAAGCAAAACTTATGAATAAAAGACACCGAGACACGTGTCAGCATTGATCATATCATGGAGAAAACATACATATGATACATGTATACAAAAAATTAATTTTGAGAAAAGTTCTTTTTATACTGGTCCGAAAACTCCCCTTGGTACCAATAATACGATTAGAATCTTTCCTTGGTACCAATAATATGATTAGACACGTTTCTAAAATGAACAAAGGTGTATTCCCCTTCCTTTACCTAGGGGTTAAGATGTACAAAGTTCTCTCCCAGACTAAGACAATCATGTGATTAGAATTGATCAATGTCTCAATAGCTAAAAGAACAAAGTTCTCTCCCAGACTAGAAAAACCATTTTTATCAAGCATGTTTTATCTATCTTCCCCCTTTATACATTGGCCTCATCTAAAGTCTCTAATGGTGTCCGCAAAGACATTGAGAATCAACGCTGCATCAAATTCCTTTGGCAAAAGGACCTTAACTCGAACAGTAAATTTAGTTGGAGGTCATGGTCTAAATGCTCCTACCCTTACAATGAGAATGGTTTGAGTTTTTGCAGGTTGCAGGACATTCAAAACAGATTCTACCTAAAAATTTGGTGAAAAAGGCAAAAATTGGAACAAAAATATTCTTTGATTTGTCGAGGTCTCGAGGACAAAGCATATGGGCTACTATTTTCAATTCCTTACGTTCATGCAACCTATCTTCTTTTTGGGCTTCAATGTATTCTGTAAAACATCTCTATAGTGTGAACACTACTATATCTGTGCATGACGGCAACAGCTCCTTGTGGGATTCCTACTTTATCTCCACACAATTAAATGCATGGTGGTGATGAAACAAAAATTATACCCTTTATTAAAAGGAAAACTTTTCAAGTTCTCATATTTTGGAAATGAATTGGTTTGGAAATGGAAAACATTGTCCAACTTCCTACTGCTTCAAAATCAATTCCAAAAACTACCTTCGTCACATCCTCATGGATAAAACAAGAAACACCAGAAGGTGGGTCGACAGTACATTAATAAATCCTTGCAGATCTACCTGCTACTGCCTACATCAGTACGTCAACATATATATAGAATGTTTGGATTTACAAATTAAAATATACTCCGTAGAACGTTTGGATTTAAAAATTAAAGTATAGAACGTTTGGATTTAAAAATTAAAATAGGTATATCAGTTAATGTATGAATTATAAAGCCAGCTAAGAATTTAAGAGGAGTTCGGTGTTCCAAATTTAATCATAAACACGTACCGTACCTCCGTACCCGTATGAAACTAACTACTAGTATTTGCGTAGTAAACTAGCATATGACGGACATTGCTCAATTAGTAATATTAAGGAGAGTATTCAAATCAGACTATTGGAGCCCTTCCAAAATTACTATCTGTCCCGAATTGAATTGCAAACTGCTTATTTTTTACACTTTTACCCATCTTTCTAAAAGTTAATGGGAAAATGTAAAAGTAAGGGTAAATTTGTCACTTTATTCTTACTTACATACCTAAAATAGAAAGTGGAAAACCATTTTGGCACAACCAAAAAAGAAAATTTTGCAAGACAAATTGGGACAGAGAGAGTACGATTTTTTCGAATAAATTTTTATACTGAAATTCATCACAATTCAATTTTTATACGTAGTAATATGTAATTCAGTAATAATCATCTACAATTATGTACTAGTATTTAACATGTACATTTAATCATTTATTCGTAGTTATTAAAGCCTGAAAATTAATTTTGAATATGACAAAGAAAAAGTCAAACCTATATACGGAGTGCTCTTTATATTTGGGAAAAAAACCTAAATAATACTAAAACACATGAGTTTTCCCAAAATATGACTCAATGTGTTTTTTTATCTTCCGTATGACTACGCAGCTATGATTCCGGCGGTTATGCGCATGCAGTTATTAGTCTTACGGTTACAAACTACTCATACATTAGGAAAAATTAGCAAGTAGTCATAGATTAATCATGACACTAAGTTTTAGTGATACGAGGGATAAATTTCTCTTTATATTTTTGTAGTCTTTTTTTTTATTATCTAAAAGTCTTTGATACAAAAACTTAGGCTGAACTGAGCTAAAAAGTCATTATACTAGACTTAGAATTAGCCAGTGAACTAAATTATACTAGACTTAAATATTAGCGAGTGAAATAAATATGAAAATTGAAAAAATGTACATCAAAAAATTGAAAAAAAAATAGGTTGCCCTGAACTTCAATCCACTATAGCCCTAGTGTAGATTTTTCTAGTAATCTCTTTTAATCAAATAATTTGTGGTTCCAAATTTATGTCTTTCTTTTGTACAAATCTTAACCATGCAGTTTTTACTTTATTAATCCCCGTGCTAGTCGAACTTGACAAAGTTTTAATGGATGAAATCTATTTTTTTTTTTAACTTTGTCATGATGATGATCCATATTTCTCTTTAAATAAATAACTTTAAGATTAATATTTTTCGCCCTCTTTGGCATTCTTCTCAAGCGAGCATAGTAAAAACTAATAAAATCTTTTAATGAGATGGAGTAGAAAATAACAAATAAAAAGATTTTTTCCCTAGAATATTAGGTAAATGAACGGTATGGTGAAGAATAAGATTAAAGTAACCATGAGTATAATTTTATGGTCCTCAAATTAAATACAATCATAGTTACTGCTACGTATAACCTTAGGTCCATACTCCTTAGTCCCCTGAGTTTGGTACTTTGTACATGAAATTGAAATGTTAGTGCAATTATTAAGAAAAAAGAATTTGAATAATTAACATAGAATTGATCATTTTTAAAAAGTAAGAATGATTTATAATCATACAAACATTACAAATTGAGCTATGGAACAAATTTAGAAGGGTGGATCACAAAGAAAAAGTTGGACAATCACAACGTCACAAAGAGAGCAAAATTACTAAAAATCACATTTATGCTCGACCTTTATATTTTAGTTGCATACTTTCTCTATTTTCTTTCAATTGCAAAACCTCTCTTTATGTACAACTTTGACTATTAATATACTTCGTATTTAATAATTCTTTATAAGTAAAAAAATTAAAAATCCAGATTTTGAAAATTTATAACAAGACAAATTTAATGATTTTTTCAAAAATGGATTTGATAATACATTAGTAATAAAATACAATTAAAGTAAACTATTACATGTTGCAATTATTTATGGACGTATATATTCTACTATGATATATTGTTGCAAATAAAAAAAAGTTGAGAAGTAAACAAGTAAGACAAAATGGTAAATAAACATTTACGTAATGACATATCAAACAAAGGAATTTTCATTGTCAGAACTTGGCAATAGTTTTTTAAAAGTAAAAAAAACTGATAAAAATGTTTTCTAGTTTCTGCTCCCTAATATAATGAGAAAATGAAAGGTAAAAGGTAATACGGAGTATTAGCATGTAAGGTTGTTTTTACTTGGACAATAATTCATCCCAGATCAGACCAGATCAAAACAGACCAGACCAGACCAGACTAAAACAGACCAGACCAGACCAGATCAGACCAGACCAGACCAGACCAGACCATATTTCATTATCATTATTATTATTAATAATATTATTATTATTATAATTATAATAATTATTATTATTATTATAATTATTATTATTATTATTATTAGGGGTGTGCACCGGTTTAAAACCGAACTGGATCGTACCGAACCGGACCGGATATCATTCCGGTTCGATCCGGTTCTGGTTTTTCCGATCCGGTTCGGTCCGATTTTCCGGTTTAAACTGGACAACGCACACCCTAATTATTATTATTATTATTATTATTATTATTATTATTATTATTATTATTATTATTATTATTATTATTATTACGGGTGTGCACCGGTTCAAAACTGGACAAGACCGTACCGAACCGGACCGAATATCATTCCGGTTTGATCCGGTTCCAGTTTTTCCTGTCCGATTCGGTCCGGTTTTCCGGTTTAAACCGGCTAGTGCACACCCCTAATTATTATTATTATTATTATTATTATTAGGGGTGTGCACCGGTTCAAAACCAGACCGGACCGTACCGAACCGGACCAGATATCATTCCGGTTCGATCCGGTTCCAATTTTTTCGATCCGGTTCGGTCCGGTTTTGTGGTTTAAACCGGATAGTGCACACCCATAATTATTATTATTATTATTATTATTGTTATTATTATTATTATTGTTATTGTTATTGTTATTTGTAATTATAAATGAATAAAATATAATTATTTATAGATTATAATATATATAAAAAATAAAATCTTTATGCGAAAAATATAAAAATAAAATTTCAGATCAGATCAGACCAGACCAAAATAGACCAGACCAGACCAAAACAGACCAGACCAGACCAAAACAGACCAGACCAAACCAAATTACAGTGTAAAAACATACAAATGTGCAATATTGCGTGGATGTGTTGTGGACCCTATTGGAAGACTTAATTTATATTTTTGGTGAGATCAGGTGACGCGCTGGTCTTGAAAAAAAGCGGAAATGGACCTACAAACAGTATATTTTACCAGAACTTTGCTCTCAACGACGAAACATCGTGGAGAAAAGGGCCTTAGCCACAACCCAATGTATGCAGGTTTCCGCATTAAAAGCACAGAACAATGAGAGTTGCGACAGAAGCTGAAAACAGTAGATTTTAAAAGTTACTCTTACATTTAGGTCACATTTACTGATTTGAAGTCTGTTTCGAAGTTCTGAAGTGGGTAAAAAACGAAAATTTTGAAATAATTACTCTTTATGTTCTAAATAACTGTCCGAAATGAAGACACGAGTCGATACCAGGTTAAATAATGAAATTTATTTCTAAAAATAAAATAAAAAAGAATCTCTCGCATTCACAACGAACGAGAATATCAAGTATATCGAAGATAATATGCGTAAATAAACAGCACGAGAAAAAAAGGAAAGGAAAAAAGGGAGCTTACGAGACGGCGGATATGTGCCGGCCGTTTCAAACCAGCTCTCAGCTGCACGCGCCTCCACAGGAGACTCTCCGCCGCAGAAATTGAAGTACCGCGGCGCGTCAAATTCGTAATCCAGATCAATCTCCACCACCGTAAACGTATACTCCACCATATCCTCCACCTCGTTATCCAACATTTCTCCGCTGCTTACAGTTCCCTCTCTGGAAAAAATAAACACCAGAACTGTAACCGAGTATTTCAAACGCAGTTCCACTCCCTGCGAGCGTACGTGTATCTCTTTGGTGATCTCCAGCTGCTCTTGAAGTACGGAATCTCCGGAAAATCTGCCCAAACAGTTTAGACAGAAGAGTTTCTGTGCGAGGGAGCAAAAAGCTGAAGATTTGAGAAGGTGTAGCCGAAGCACGGAGATTACGGACTCCTACAGAGACGGCTATTGGTCAGAAGGGTCCAAATAAATTTTGAATTGTGACTATGGGCGGCCCGAATTGGGGGGCATAATATAACGTTAGTATTTATATTTTCCCGGACCAATCTACCCCTGGGGTTGTGTAGAGCAAATCTCATAAGTGCCCTTCAGCAATTTGAACTATAGGCACCGTTTGTTTATCACGAAAAAAAGGAAATTGTATAACGAAACGTTTGGACATCGCTAACTTTGAATAGGGTGTGAAATATGAAAACTGAGAATTGTATGACTAATGTTTGGACAAATGAAAGAAAAATAACTTGAATCACCAATTAATTACCTTAAAATAAAGGGTTTTTAAAACACATAAAAGGGAAGTTGGGGAAGTCTAAC
Source organism: Cuscuta europaea (assembly GCA_945859875.1). Lineage (NCBI taxonomy): Eukaryota > Viridiplantae > Streptophyta > Magnoliopsida > Solanales > Convolvulaceae > Cuscuta > Cuscuta europaea. Next base: position 4,071,230 of record CAMAPE010000019.1, on the reverse strand, counting down.
AGGACGAAGGAAGTATTAAGAAAAAATGCATCAATTATCTATATAGGGGTTGTTATCATCAATATGGATTTCAACCACTCGCCCTTTTAAATTATACCCAAGTCTTGTGAAAGGTGAGATCCTTCCTAGAGCTATGTGTCACCATGTCAGAACTTGGTAAGGTTCTCAATGTTCACCCTTGACGCAATCACATTCATACCATTCAACTCTTCTTTAAAACCGAGCTAGATCACGATCCTCTCATGTATGTGCAACCACTACTTTAAATAGCAAACTGTAATTTGTATGCTAATTCTATTTATCTCCTTATTAACTAGATATGACAAAAAAAAGTTTGAAACATATGATGTGGATTTTATAAAAATGTATGTGTAAATTTGTAAAAACAATATCAGTGAAAGTGCACTTATGTTTATATTCCTAATACATTTGGAATTGCCGAAATTTATGAAGTTCTGTGTGAAGTGATTGTATTGGCTAATTCTGTTGATATAAAAAAAAATTATATTTAAAATATATTTTATTAGTAGAATAAAAAATTTATATTGTAAAAATAGCTAAAATGATCTTGTACAGTAACTTCGGCTAATACAGTCAGATGACTAAGTCTCGCCATACTTTTTCTTATTATTACATAATTCAGCGCGCAAAATCCAAAGTTATGTATTTGATAAAAAAATTGGCAGATAAACCTGATAAGCCAAAACACAAGTCTACCGAACAGTCTCTTGTTTGTTGTTGGTTTACAATGTTGTATACCCATTTAGGATGTTTTTACTTGGACTATAATTTGCTGGTCTGGTCTGGTCTGGTCTGATCTGGTCTGGTCTGGTCTGGTCTGAACTGGTCTGGTCTGGTCTGGTCTGGTCTGAACTAGTCTGGTCTGGTCTAGTTTCTTTGTATTTTTATAACTATTCAAGTCTGGTCTGGTCTGGTCTGATCTGAACTGGTCTGGTCTGGTCTGATCTGGTCTGGTCTGGTCTGGTCTGGGACGAATTACAGTCCAAGTAAAAACATCCTTATATACGAAGTATAATATATAGTGTGTGCCTTACTACCGTCGATATATGAATTTGAAATAGACCAACTATGCAATTTTAGCATTTTAAGTGTATCTTTTTAAAACTTAAGATAGTATTGATTTTGAAAGAGTATACAAAAGTCAAAATATTACACCAATAAACTCTATATATGCTAATTTCTTACAATGTTGTACTTTTCTATGAAATAAATACACTTTTGGTTTAGTTGTTTCCTAATACTCAACACTTGTGAGTGCAGTTTATTCTAAACACATCATTGATATATTATAATTGTACTTATTCTCAACACTTGCAGTTTATTTTTGTACTTATTTAGAAAAATTGTAAATATATATAAATAAATAAATAAATGTCTAGGATATTTAATTTAGTGTATATATAGTGCGAAATTTTAAATAGATATTGTAATGATATATGCACAAAATAAATAATTAGCAGTGCAAAAATGAATTGATGGAATGAAAATAGTGAATGATCCGAACCATGAGTTATTACTAAATTAATTTAAAATATACTACTTTCTCCTCCAATTAAAGTCCCTCAATTAAAGTCTAGGTTTGACTTTGAGTGAAATTTGTTAAACTTTGACCTTTGATTACTCAAAACTAACAATACTTTATAATTCAAAATTAATTTTAAATGTTTCATTGTAATATGTATTAATCAAATGCTAATTTATTATAGATTATATAGGTATATATATTTATAGATAAATTTGGTCAAATGTTCGTCTAGAAGATTGTAAGTCAAAATGAGACTTTAGTTGTGAGATCCAAATTGATTTTTAAGTCTCAAATTCAGGCAACAAATACTCTGAATCCACAAATCTACTCTCAAGGGAAACAACCTGAGTTGCCACCAATTCAGGCATACAATTTTGACCACTCTGATGTTTCTTTTTTCTTAGATGACTTTCTGGGACATGCAATCAAAAGTGATGGTCGTACTCCCATTTCACACTAGAAGAAAATTACGAGCTCCAAATTCAACAGAGCAATTTGCAGCAAAGCTAATTTCTTTACATCAAAAAATTGTCTGCCTACAGAATAACTTGAACATGTAACTCAAGATTTACAGGAAATCTCTAAAGAACAAAAGACGCACAACATGAAGACTATGTCTTAGTCCAGAGATTTTCTTTGGGTGTAGCTTAGTTCTTTTTCTTTTTGTTTTTTTTTGTCCTGTTTTTCATTTATTTCCTTTTCTCTCTTTATACTAATTTCTTTCAATAAAATCCACTTTTATAAAAAAAGAGGGAGTATATATACCTTACACTTTTTTTATATTTACGAAATTGTCATTGTATTTAATTATTTGATGTTGTCATATTTGGAACAATGTCTGAAAAGTGTAATAGATGAGCTGCATAGTGCAACAAATTAAGTTAAAAATGTTCACTCTCACGTTCTCACGATAAGCATGATTCTCATTAGGACTTAGAAGTGCAATGAGTAAGTACGTATATAGTGAAATTAAAAGTGTACGAAACTTCAAAGTCGATACATCGAAACTGTACCGACTCTAAGTACATAAGTACTTCACTGAAACTTATGTACTTAGAGTCGGTACAGTAACCCCTTTTTCGACTTATCAAAAGTACTTAAAAATAGCACATTATTTATTACTATATACGTACTTAGAGTCGGTACAGTAACCCCTTTTTCGACTTATCAAATCATCAGTCAATTTTTATACACCAAAAACATAATTTTCGTATTGATGCCTTTAATTATTAGTAACACAATAAATTATTTTTATGCCTGAATTGATAAGATCGAAGTTATTTTTTTACTATATTTGTTGAATATCACTATTTTAGTTACGCTTCCATATAAAGTTTTCTTTATTTTTCTAATAAAATAGTCAATTCTACCATTTCAATCGGTAAATTCAGTCAATTTTGTGTTACCAATCGGGTCTTTAGGTTACATACTTACATGTGATTGAAATGTCAAAAAAGAGATTTTACCGTTCTTAAAAACTCAATTTAATTTTTTATCATTTACAAGAAAATAGTACCGGAGTAATAATTTTTAATGATTTTTTATCATTCAAAGTTAGAAAAAGCCTACACCGGCTAAGTAGAAATACTGTGTTAAAATTTACTTAGCTCAAAGGTTTTTTAAAAGAATTAAAAATAGAAATGGAAAAGTAAAATAGAAAAACAATAATAATATCTCAGGACTGCTCAAAACAAACACTTGGGCGGAAAGAACAAAAAAAATAGAAAAGTAAAGTAAAATAAAAACAAAAATACTTGGTAATATCTAAGGACTCCACAAACAAACACTATGGTTAGGCTAAGAATTGTTTGAGCTCAATCAAAACCATAATAACTACTCCCTCCTTCCCATAAATATCTTCCTACTTTCCTTTTTGGGCCGTCCCAAAAAATTCTTCCCATTTACCATTTTTGAAAAACATTGTGTGACTCACATTCATTTACCTTTTTTACACAACTACAACCATACATTTCCATTTTATTCATACTTCCTTAGTTTGCGAGCCAAGTCAATGTGAGAAGAATTTTTTGGGACGGAGGTAGTATATTAATGTATGAACATTCTCCATTTTTTACCATTCCTTTTACCTAAAAATCATTCATATTTTACTATTCCTTTTACCTAACTCAACAATTTTTACGTTTCAATTTTACTAATTTTAAACTACATAGCAAAAGCAGAAGGTTGTGTAGATATTTTATCATATTTTTCCTAATCTATGAGCCCAAAAGTTTTTGTCAATATCAAGTTGGATTGGAGGTAGTATCTAATATATTGGACGTTACAATTTTATTAGTTATGGGTGACATGGGATAAATCCCCAGAGCAAAGCGGAGTTTAAATTGGTGAATCAGAATGAAAATCATATTCTCCCTGGCGGAGCCAATGATACCACAAAACTAAGGATTCTTGGATCTCAAAACTCATACTTAAATGGTCTAATGATATTGTAGAAAAGTATTGTTGTATTTCATATACTTGATAATAAATGCTATACAAGAAGCTATATTTATAGCTATATTTAGAGCACTAGAGTTTCCTATACAAGATATACAAATGGGCTAAGCCCAATACTACAAGGGTTTCCACACTTCCCCTCAAGCTGGAGCATATAAATCATATGTACCAAGCTTGTTACAAATATAGCCCACTCTAGAACCTCTAAGAGACTTAGTTAAAATATCTGCAAGTTGTTCAGTTGTGTTCACATAATTTGTGATGATTTGTCCACTTGTAATCTTCTCTCGGATAAAGTGACAATCAACTTCAATATGCTTAGTTCTCTCTTGATATACCGGATTTGATGTGATGTTCATTGCGGCTTGATTGTCACACATGAGTTGAACCGGTTTTGTGTTTCCATATTTTAACTCTCGGAGAAGATGCTTCAGCCATAAGATTTCACATGTAGCAAGGGCCATTGCACGATATTCTGCTTCGACATTAGATCTAGCAACTACATCCTACTTCTTACTTTTCCATGAAATTAAGTTTCCACCGATCAAGATGCAATATCCTGAAGTGGAACGTCTATCCATCGGACACCCGGCCCAGTCCGCATCACAATATCCCATAATATCACGGTGGCCGGCCTCGATCTTCGAACAACAATCCTTGCCCTGGTGTTTTCTTGATGTACCTCAAAACTCGGATAGCTGCATCCCAATGTCCATTACATGGCTTATCAAGAAACTGACTAAGGACACTTACCGCAAATGAAATATCTGGTCTCGTGATGATAAGATAATTCAATTTGCCGATGAGTCTTCTATATTTCTCTTTGTTGGGCAAAAGATCTCCTTCTTCTGAAAAGAATTTGACGTTCGGATCCATTGGTGTATCCACTGGCCTGCACTCTAGCATACCTGTTTCCTCAAGAATATCCAATGCATACTTTCTTTGCGAGAAGGCAATTCCATTTTGAGACTGCGCGACCTCAATATCAAGGAAGTATCTCAACTTTCCCAAGTCTTTTGTTTGAAATTTGCTAAATAGATATTGTTAGAGAAGGTCAATTCCTTGTTCATCGCTACAGGATTCATGCCAAAGCTGCGGACAACGACACTGAACCTTCCAAACCATGCACGTGGAGATTTCTTCAAGCCATATAATGAACGACGTAATCCGAACACAAAACCAGACTCCCCCCTGAGCAACAAATCCAGGTGGTTGCTCCATATAAACCTCCTCGTGCAAATCCCCATGAAGAAATGCATTTTTAATATTCAGTTGGAACAATGGCCAGTGGCTCATTGCTGCCATGGATAAAATTAAATGAACCGATGCAATCTTTGCTACAGGAGAAAAAATGTTAGTGTAATCCAATCCATAGATGACGTGCACTCGTCGTTAGGTGCACTCAAAATAATTAATCAATACGACACTAATACGTAGTATAGTGTAGTAAGGTTCGTATCCACAGGGAAATGAATACTTTTCTTTTATATAAATAGTAACAAGGGGGTTTAGATTTGTTTGGTTTAATAACACTAAGATAAACGACCTATATGAGTTTAATTCAATGAGATGAGGACTTGGTTTTGCTTTTATCCACTTAATGAAATGTTCGTCGATCCCGGTTATATCTTTAACTATCTTCCTCTCGAATACTCAATCGAGGAGTATATCCAGTTCATGGAGGATAGTTATTAATAACGAGATGCGTTCATTAATAAAACTTACTATCGAGTCAATATAGAACAAGCGCCGTATATTAACTTGATAGTAGCAATAAACTTAAGATGAAAACGATTGAGATTGATAACCTCAACACAAGCGGTTTATTGGTTTAATCAATATAATTAATTCCCCTTGGCATATTAACCATGAGATGCATGCATTAATATTCCAAGTTTACTACCGTTGAAAGAACCGGATTAATAACAAGCGTATTAACCGATTGATTCTAGTAATAATTAATATGAGAAACAATACTAGTTGATACTTTAAGTAGTGTTTAAGATATTAACATGAAATATGAATAGGAATTAATTAATACTCAAGGAAGAATATTAAAATATATGAATCCTACTATGATTAATATCAAGATGTTAACTAATTGTCATCTTAGTAACACTCCCCAATATTATCATAGAGGAAGAAATAGCTATTACTATAACCAATGTCAAGATGTTAACTAATTGTCATCTTAGTAACACTCCCCAACTTTGATATAGAGATAGTATTTTGAAAGAAAGAATTAATATTCAAGGAAGAAGATTAAAGAAAATAACTCACAACTTACAAATTCATTAAGCTTCAAAGTAGCAAAACCAAGATGGAAGAGTTTAGCTCCTCATTTGGAGACTAAACATGATGAAAAATATAAAGAAAGAGCTATTCTATACCGAGCTTAGATGTACAAAGGAATTGGATCCTTTTTGTGAAGGAAAGGAGGTGTATTTATAGGCTTTTGGGAGCTAATTCGGGTACTCGATCGGGTATATACATGGTACCCGATCGAGTATGTGTGTAACACTCGATCCGAGGCATACTCGACCGGTTTCAGGCTATTTTCTAAGAGCATACCCGATCGAGTATATATGAATACCCGGTCGAGTATGCTTAGAAAATGGTATTCGGACCATACTCGACCGATCTTCGTTTGAAATTCAAAGGCATACCCGATCGGGTATGTCGGTCTACCCGATCGGGTATAGACATAAAATCGTGGCCGAAATCTTCCCTGCATGTTCCCTTGTCTTCGGATCTGATCCGATTTGAAGTTCTAACCTAATACCCGATCGAGTATAGCTAATACTCGACCGAGTATAGGCCAAAATTCAGGATCTTCTTTTGTCTTTGAACTTTTGCACCTCCTTTTCACTTTTTGGGTTCACCAACTGTACTTCGAGTGACCAAAACCTGCTTGAGCTCAGAATATATCTAATCTAACCTATTTACAAGAATTTAACAATCTAATCTATTACACCAAAAGTGTGTAATTTCCAAAGTAAAAGTCAAGCAAAACTAATTAAAAACATAAACATAAATATGGAAATTACGAACGTATCAACTCCCCCACACTTAAACCTTTACTCGTCTCGAGTAAGATCAAATGTTTACAAGTATCAATGTTTGTCCAAAAGTTCCACAGTTCAACACAATACAAACACAAAGACCACCAATGATGACAAAAATAATGAGTTTTAAACTTAAATTACAAAAGAGCATCTTGGGTTTAATGGCCTCCTAGTGTTATCTTCTTTTCTCCTCATCTCTTCTTCTTTATCTTGAATCTTCTTATTCTTCACAAGGATACAATGAGTGCCTGCAAGAACAAACATTTCTCTCATATCTCTCATTTTGCCTAGGAGCCTTTTCAGGTTTTCATCCTAGCACCTCTTTTCATTTTCCATTCTCTCCAACTCACTCATTTTTTTATAAGCCTTTTTTGCTTAGATTGCCCATTTTGTTGGGTTTTCAACCTAACTAGCATTTATTTTCTTTTGTTTTTTTTTTTTGTTTTTTTTTGTGAAAAAGTTCAAAAGAATTACATGCATAGTGCTAGGTAGAAATGAAAATTACATACCATCATGAGTGTCTCCCCCACACTTGAATCAAGCACTGTCCCTAGTGCCCGCCTTCTCCTCCGTAGTAGCTCCCTCCAAAACCGCTCCCTTGGCCACCATCTCCCATGTAGGTGTCCCCGCCATCTCCGCCGTCGTACCCTCAACCCCGGAGCCAGATCCTCCAAAGTTACCCCAATGAGTGGGGTCATACCATGAGGGTGGTGGAGGGGGGTTCGCCATGGTATGGAAGGATCCCTGCTGTGCCATATAAGAGTACATAGGTCCGTAGAACCTATGTTGGTCTTCCTCATACCGATGTCTATCGGCCTCCCTGAGCTCCTCCATTCGTTGAAAGCCAGCTCTTTGCTCATCCTCCAATCGTTGAAAACCGGCTCTTTGTTCCTCCTCTAATCGGTTGAGCCGGTTGTCCATTTGGGTTATTCCCATGAGCAGTTGTTTTTGACCCTCCAGAAGTTGTTGAAAGAAGTCGGGTGGTGGAGGGTTTTGGCTTTGTTCTGGGAAGTCCTGGCTCATGGTTGGATGGCTATGGAGTTGCTCATAGGGCTCGTAATCGGGTTGGTTTTGGGGAGGTTCCTGTTCCGGTTCCTGGAGATGTGGTGGGAGGGCGTTTGGGAAGAGGTAATGTTGCTCCGCTCTTCCTGTTTTGAAGTGGAGTTGGGGGAGTTCTGGGTTGGGCAAGAGGAAGTATTTGAGGGGTTTGGGGTGGATGTGCCAGTTGTACATATTTCTGGGCCTTTCTTCACCATAAACGGTGTGTGAAAAAGATGTACAACCCGAGTGGCCCAGCCAAGATATGTTCATCAAACAGTAGTCGGGTATAGGAGAGTCATCCGTATACCTGAACTTTGTGGCCAAGTGCATAATCACCCCGCCCACTATAATAGCACCCTTTGCCACACTTTTATTTTAGATGTGCCCACATGAGATTACATAGGTTGAAATCCACGTGGACACGGAATAGGGCTACCGAGATGAGGCACACATCCCCCATCCTAGTATGATGGTTGTTGGGGCGTCCAAGCAAGGAGTTGGCAAGGAATTTCAAAAATAGGCGGAAGACGGGATGTTGGACATGACTAATATAGAGTTGGGAGGAGCTAAATTTAGTCTCCCCGGTCATCTTTGTCCATAGGGTGTGGCCGAAGGCGGTATTGTCGGATATAGATTTTTGGTACGGGACCGGAATACCAAAGTGTTCGGCGAACTCAAGTTTTGTGATGGTGTGATTGTGATTAAACAATCGAAACTTGAGTTTATCATCCCTAAAGTCCTCTTCATTGTTCTCAAAGTGCACAGAGCTTAGGAATTCATAGATAATTTTTTCATTTGAGTTGTATTGCATTTTGAAAATTTTATCCATGCTCAACTCATGAAAAAATTTCTTCATCATTTTGTACACTCCTAATTCCTTTAGGGCATCATGGCATAAAAAGCGGGAAGGTTTAACTTGCCTTTCAATTGTGGACATGAAGCGTGTGCGGTGTTCGTTGTCCACGAAGAGGATGTCCTCGTAGCCCGGGATGGATGCCCTAGTGCTTGAGCTTTGCCCTTTCTCTTTCCTTGGAGCCATTTGGAGTGAATTTGGCCTTTGAAAACCGAAATTGGAAGGTGGGGGTAGGGTTTTTCGGACCTCTGAAAATTGGGGGAGAATGGGATTGGTGAGTATGAATGTGTAGAGGAGGATGAGGGGAGTGTTTTGGTGTTGAAATGGGAGGATTTGGTGAAGGTGTAAAAATGGGGGTTTTGGCGTTTTTGTTCGAGATAGGGTTGGAAATTCGGAGAAGATGAAGTGTTTTGGGGCTGATTTGTGGTTATAATACCCGTATACCCGATCGAGTATGTGCTGGTACTCGGTCGGGTATGTCTGGAAAGTGGCCTTTTTGAGCGGTCTGCCTCCTGTACTCGATCGGGTAGTGTATGGTTACCCGGTCGAGTATATCTGGAAAATGATGTTTGTGAGCAGCCTGCCTCCGGTACCCGGTCGAGTATTCTTCCATACCCGATCGGGTATGTGCTCTTTTCTACTTTTGAAGCTTGTACTCGGTCGAGTGTGGGAGTCAGTTTCCTTCCACTTTAGCATTTCTATACATACCCGACCGGGTGTATAGTGATACCCGATCGGGTATTCCTTGTTTTTCAATTTTTGAGTGCTTCCTCGATCAAGTAATGCCCGGTCCCTTTTCTTTTTGGTCATACCCGACCGAGTATAAGGTTGTACTCGATCGAGTAATGCCCGGTCCCTTTTCTTTTTGGTCATACCCGACCGAGTATAAGGTTGTACTCGATCGGGTATGTCCCCAGATGCTCCAAAACCTGCATTTTTTATTTCTTTTCTTCCAAAAACCCGTGATTAGTGCCCTCCCTCACTGATCTCTCAAATAATTAGACAAAAAATGAATTCTAAATACTTGAATTAAATAAAAAAAAATGAATTATACACACTTAAATAAAAAAAATAAAATAAACTTGGGTTGCCTCCCAAGTAGCACCTTAGTTAACGTCGTGGCACGACGTTATTCATTTTTTTTAAGTGGGATCGTGAACATCCCTTGATTCATTTTTTGTGGCCTTATTTAGCCATTTTTCAAATTTATTCTTCGGCCTTTTCCAGTAAGGTCGGGGTTTCTTTCTCATCAACACCTCAATTGCCGGTGGTTTAAGTTTGCATCTCAATGACTTTGTTCCAACCACCGATGACTCCCTATGCTCAATTTTCTCCTCTTCTTGAAAGATTTTATCAAATTTCTTCAACAAAAATGGTTCTTGTGGTTCAACAACACTTAAAGAGCAAAGAGATTGATCTTCAATTTGTTTTTTCGTAGAGTCAAATATATTGAACTCTACTTTTTGGTCATTGAACTCTAAAGTTAATGAACCACTAGACACGTCGATTTTAGTTTTTGCGGTCTTCAAGAAGGGTCTACCCAAAAGGATGGGTGTTGTTTGGTCATCATTTCCCATTTCGAGGACATAGAAGTCGACATGGAAGACCATGTTTTCCACTTCTACTAGCACATCTTCTATCATACCTTTCGGGTAAGTGCTAGAATGATCCGCTAGTTGAATTACTACACCGGTTTGATGTAGTGGGCCAAGTTGTAGGGATTTATAAACGGAATGAGGAATGACATTTATTGATGCCCCTAAATCCAATAAGGCCCTAGGAAATGTGGTGCCCCCTATCGTGCAAGGAATAGTGAACATGCCTGGGTCGCTACATTTTTCGGGGAGTTTATTTTGAAAAATAGATGAGACATGTTCACTAACCATAACCTCTTGTTTCTCTTTCAATTTATTTTTCCTTTTTGTTTTGCATAATTCTTTTAAAAGTTTAGCAAAACGAGGAACACTTTTCATTGAGTTAAGGAGCGGAATGTTTACCTTACACTTGACGAAAGTCTCATAGATGTCAGAATCCTTCTCCGGTTTCTTTGTCTCTCTCAGTGCCTCAGGGAACGGGGCTACTGGTTCATATGATGACGGTGGGGGGAGCTTGACTGTTGTGACCCCCTCCTCAGGTTGAATTTCTTCTTCAGGGTCCTCCTCTTGATCTACCTCCTTCCATGTTGCCTCACTACTCAACATGATGGCATTCACATGTTGTCTCGGGTTTTGCTCCGTTTGGGATGGGAGTTTACTCGAGTCCTTTGTTTTAAGTCGGTTCACGGCATTTGCAATTTGACCAACTTCAGTTTCCAAATTGTTAATGCTTGACTTTGTCTCATGTTGAAATTATATCATGGTTTGTTGAAATTGTCCCATGTTTTGTTGCATGGTAACCATGCTTGAGGTCAAAGTCCGGATCATGTCATCAGTTGACATACCAGATTGAGAAGCTGAGTTGGATTGTTGAGGGTTTCCATACCTCAAGTTAGTATGATCCCGCAATCCAGGGTTGTAAGAATTTGAGAATGGATCATACCTCTTCTGTTGATGGCCTTGGAAACCCAAGGCGTTGACTTGTTCTTCTTGGAGGGATGTGCACGAATCAGTGGGGTGCCCGGTTGCTGTGCAAATCCCACAAGCTTTGACCTTCTGAGTGTTTGGTTTCAGAAGAAGTTCTTTGACAAGAGAAGTCAAACTGGCAACTTGGCCTTCCAACAAGGTGTTGGATTCTGCTGCGGCAACCCTTCGAGTTGAGGATCGCCCACTGTAATGTTTGGAGTTCTCGGCCAACTTCGAGATGAGATTCCTTGCTTGAGAAGGGGTTTTGTTAACAATTCCCCCTCCACATGCCGCATTCACCATGCGCCTATCTTGATCCGCAAGACCATCATAAAAATAGAGGATGAGGTCTTGCTCAGTGTACCCATGATATGGGCAACTAGCACACAACTTTTTGAAGCGCTCCCAATATTCATACAATGTTTCATCTTCTTTTTGTTCAATGTTGCTTATTTGTTTTTTTAAAGAAGATGAGATTGAGGCGGGATAGTACCTATCCAAGAAGCATTTTTTCATTGCCGCCCATGTGTCTATACTTCCCGAAGGAAGATAGAATAGCCAATCCTTTGCAGTATCTTTGAGGGAGAATGGAAAAGCCCTCAATTTGATTTGTTCTTCCGAGACACCACTGGGGCACATGCTTGTGCACACAATATGGAACTCAGAAAGGTGTTTGTTCGGATCTTCTCCTCTTAGGCCATGAAAGGATGGCAGTAGATGTATGAGCCCATATTTTAGCTCAAATGTATTACCTTCATCGAGTGTAGGGAAGGTAATACATAATGGTTGTTGATTGAGATTTGGAGCAGTGAGCTCCCGTAGTGTTCTTGTCTCAAGAGCCATGGTTATTGACTCTTCGGTCTCGCTAGAATGAGAACTAGCGCTGGATGAATCTCTGATAGATGATTCCTCCGAGTCGGTATTAGAAAATTTACTTTTCAACCGCTCGAAAGTTTGTTCTATTTCTGGGTTTGTTTGATATGTGATTTTGTTTATGGAGCGATGTTTAACCATAAACTCCACTAAGCTCAGAAATAGAAGAAATAAGAACTCTTTATATTTTTTATTTAATATTTTTTTTGATTTTTCTTGATATGAAATAAAAGAAAAATTAATTGCCTTTCCCCGGTAACGGCGCCAAATTTGACGTGCACTCGTCGTTAGGTGCACTCAAAATAATTAATCAATACGACACTAATACGTAGTATAGTGTAGTAAGGTTCGTATCCACAGGGAAAGGAATACTTTTCTTTTATATAAATAGTAACAAGGGGGTTTAGATTTGTTTGGTTTAATAACACTAAGATAAACGACCTATATGAGTTTAATTCAATGAGATGGGGACTTGGTTTTGCTTTTATCCACTTAATGAAATGTTCGTCGATCCCGGTTATATCTTTAACTATCTTCCTCTCGAATACTCAATCGAGGAGTATATCCAGTTCATCGAGGATAGTTATTAATAACGAGATGCGTTCATTAATAAAACTTACTATCGAGTCAATATAGAACAAGCGCCGTATATTAACTTGATAGTAGCAATAAACTTAAGATGAAAACGATTGAGATTGATAACATCAACACAAGCGGTTTATTGGTTTAATCAATATAATTAATTCCCCTTGGCATATTAACCATGAGATGCATGCATTAATATTCCAAGTTTACTACCGTTGAAAGAACCAGATTAATAACAAGCGTATTAACCGATTGATTCTAGTAATAATTAATAAGAGAAACAATACTAGTTGATACTTTAAGTAGTGTTTAAGATATTAACATGAAATATGAATAGGATCTAATTAATACTCAAGGAAGAATATTAAAATATATGAATCCTACTATGATTAATATCAAGATGTTAACTAATTGTCATCTTAGTAACACTCCCCAATATTATCATAGAGGAAGAAATAGCTATTACTATAACCAATGTCAAGATGTTAACTAATTTTCATCTTAGTAACACTCCCCAACTTTGATATAGAGATAGTATTTTGAAAGAAAGAATTAATATTCAAGGAAGAAGATTAAAGAAAATAACTCACAACTTACAAATTCATTAAGCTTCAAAGTAGCAAAACCAAGATGGAAGAGTTTAGCTCCTCATTTGGAGACTAAACATGATGAAAAATATAAAGAAAGAGCTATTCTATACTGAGCTTAGATGTACAAAGGAATTGGATCCTTTTTGTGAAGGAAAGGAGGTGTATTTATAGGCTTTTGGGAGCTAATTCGGGTACTCGATCGGGTATATACATGGTACCCGATCGAGTATGTGTGTAACACTCGATCCGAGGCATACTCGACCGGTTTCAGGCTATTTTCTAAGAGCATACCCGATCGAGTATATATGAATACCCGGTCGAGTATGCTTAGAAAATGGTATTCGGACCATACTCGACCGATCTTCGTTTGAAATTCAAAGGCATACCCGATCGGGTATGTCGGTCTACCCGATCGGGTATAGACATAAAATCGTGGCCGAAATCTTCCCTGCATGTTCCCTTGTCTTCGGATCTGATCCGATTTGAAGTTCTAACCTAATACCCGATCGAGTATAGCTAATACTCGACCGAGTATAGGCCAAAATTCAGGATCTTCTTTTGTCTTTGAACTTTTGCACCTCCTTTTCACTTTCTGGGTTCACCAACTGTACTTCGAGTGACCAAAACCTGCTTGAGCTCAGAATATATCTAATCTAACCTATTTACAAGAATTTAACAATCTAATCTATTACACCAAAAGTGTGTAATTTCCAAAGTAAAAGTCAAGCAAAACTAATTAAAAACATAAACATAAATATGGAAATTACGAACGTATCAATAGATTTGAGTATACCCTTTCGCCACAAGGCGTGCTTTAAAACGATCAATCTTCCCATCAGGCCCAACTTTAACCGTGTAAATCCACCGACACCCAACCACTGATTTGCCAGAGGGAAGTGGGACTAGGTCCCATGTGCACTAGAATGAAGTGCCTCCATCTCAGCTAACATGACTTTACTCCACTCCGGGTTGTCCAGGGCCTCACGTGTGGTTTTAGGAATGCATATATGAGACAATTGTGAAATGAAAGCATAATAAGGTGTAGGGAGGCGGTGATAACTCAAAAAGTTATATATGGGATGTGGGTTCAAAGTAGAACGCATACCTTTTCAGAGGGCAATGGGCAAATTATCCCGAGTATTTTTGGGTGCTGGGGTAGCTGATGGTGAAGATACAGGATCCGTCGTAGGGGAATCAATCGGCGTGGCCACATTAGGCACAATGGGAGGAGGTCGAGGTCGACGATGGTATACTTGTAATGGGCGGTCTACCATAGGAGAGCAATTTGGGTGCCCATCAGATGGGAGGTGAATGGGAGTCTCCAGATGGATGGGTCGGAGATATGAGGTGAGGTCCAAACATGATGGGGTATCAACTGAAGATAATGGATAATAAAAGGAAGACTCAATGAAAGTGACATCAGCTAAAATAAAATGTTTCTTAAGTAATGGAGAATAACAACGATAACCCTTTTGGAGACGCGAATATCCAAGAAAGATACACTTTATTGACCTAGTCGACATTTTAGCTAATCCAGGGGTCGTATCATGGACAAAACACACACACCCAAACACATGAGGTGGTAATGGAAATAAATCACGATCGGGAAAAAAAATAGAATAGGTAATTTCATTATTAAGAATTGAGGAAGGCATTCTATTTATAAAGTGACACGCAGTGAGCACAACATCTGTTCAATACTGAGGTGGTGTATGGGAATGTAACAATAGGGTACGAGCAGTATCAACCAAGTGTTGGTTCTTGTGTTCAGCAACCCCATTTTGTGGAGGCGTGTGAACACAAGAAGATTGGTGAAGCATACCTCGTGATGTCATGAATTGATTAAAGGATGCCCCAAAAAATTCTTTAGCATTGTCACTGCGTAAAATTTTGATAGAATGACCAAACCGAGTTTGAATTTCAGCACAAAAAGTTTGAAAAATATGAAACAATTCAAAACGCTCTTTCATTAAAAACAACCATGTGTAACGGGAAAAATCATCCACAAAAATAACAAAATAACGGAAACCTAAAGTAGAAGTGACTCGATACGGACACCATACATCTGTATGAACTAAATCAAACGGTGATGTAGCCCGTTTATTGAGTCACCTTGGAAAGGATTTACGAGGTTGTTTTCTAAGGTGACATGACTCACAATCTAAAGATGAAAGATTTGAGAAACCTGGAACCATACGTTGAAACTTTGAGAGACTAGGATGACCCAGACGGTTATGTAAGGTAATAGCAGGTTCAACTGAAACACTAGCAATCGGATCAAGAGGATGGAGATGATATAGACCTTGAGATTCATGTCCGACGCCAATCGTTTTCCCCGTACAACGGTCCTGCACAATCACAGAATCAAAAGAAAATGTTACAGAACAATTAAGAGCACGTGTGATTTTACTGACAAAGACAAGGTTAAAAGGGGTGTTTGGGACATATAAGACTGAATCTAGTGGTAAGGATGAAAGTGGAAGTGCTTGTTCAATACCTGAAGCTGAAGTTTGAAGGCCATTAGCAAAAGTAATCAAAGGAAGATTTTGGTACTTGGTAATATGGGATAAAAGACGGGGATTATCAGAAATATGGTGTGAGGCACCTGAGTCAATAATCCATGAGCCTGTTGTGTGTGAAACACAAGCAGTAGACAACCCGGGTGTGGATAAAGGCATATTAGTCAACTTAAATTGCTGATATGCTGCATATTCTTTCGGTGATAGAACAATGGGAGATGGCGGTAGCTGAGAAACATGGGCTGAGGGAGGAGGTCTCCCATGTAATTGCCAACACCTGTCTTTAGTATGACCAATGTTATGACAAAAATCACATTTAGGATGATTTCGCCTCGAGCATCCTTTGTCGTTTCCACCTTCAACTCTCATAAAAGACTTTTTTTCTCTTTTTTTACTGTATTTTTACTATTTTTTTTATAAGATTAACAGAAATGATTTAAATCAATGAAGTAGTGCAGCAGTATTTAAACATCAAATAGTGCAGTAGCAATTAAACAAAAATAGTGCACCAGTATCTAATTAATAGAGTAGTGCATCAGTAACAACGCAACTCTGCAGCGGAAGTGCGGAATAGCAGCCAGAGAAGATGGAGTGATGACGCAGAGTTTAAGGAAAACAGACCTTGGGCGTAACATAATAGTGACAACGGCAGCAGGTGGACCGAGCAACGGCGACGGTACGACCGATCTTCGGCGGCGCGTGAGTTTGGCGGCGACGCGTGAGATCGGCGGTGGCGCGTTGGTTGTTCGATGAGCGCCTTTGTTATGCTGTTCTAGTCGCCAGAAACTCCAGATCTTCAGGGTATCGGCTGTGAGATCTCCGGATAAGTAGAATGGAGTAGATTTGCAAATATGTTAGTGAGCTGCAGGAGGGGGCGGTGGTGCGTGGTAGCCTCTGTGTCGGTACTGTTCCGGGTGGTTGGTCGCGATGGTATGCTGAGCAAGGTGATAGGTGTAGATATGATATTCACTACCGGAAGTGTGATTCAACATCAATCGCAACTACTGTTCACGCCGGAAAAGCTTGCCGGAAACCACCCCTAACTACTGTTTGCCATATAGGCTCTGATATCGTATAGAAAAGTATTGTTGTATTTCATATACTTGATAATAAATGCTATACAAGAAGCTATATTTATAGCTATATTTAGAGCATTAGGGTTTCCTATACAAGATATACAAATGGGCTAAGCCCAATACTACTAGGGTTTCCACAGATATGATGTTTATAAAAGTGCCTTTAAGTCTATAATTAGATGCATGTCTTACCTATGAGATCGATGTTAAATACTCACTTCGTCTCACTAAACTTTTCCAAGTTGATGTTAGGCGTGAAGTTAAAATAGTAAAAACCGTGTTATTGAGGTTTGTGCAGAGGAGAGATAAATGAACAGAACCACAAATTCATTATTTTGAACGGAAAGTTCATGCTAAAGATTTTTGGGAAAAGCAAAAAAATGAAAGTTGGCAAAGTCCAGTGGAACAGAAAGAGTATTTGATTATTTAAGATCATGCTACCTAAATCTCATTTTAGTTAGCCATCTTTGAACTTTCCAATAAAAAATGGTAATCTTTGACCAATTACTTTAACTAATATTTTAATTACAAAATTTAATAATTTAATATTTTTATGATAGTATTTTTGACAAATAACATTTTCATACCAATTTCATATTATTAATACGTCTTTATATAAAGATATAATTTGTCAAAATTAGACACCATTGACTTGAAAACTCAAGTCTACCTAACTAACAAGTTAGACACATTTTCAATCAAATACATTGCCTTTGGAACTTATTACAATGTCATTGATCCCTAATTTTGTAAATAAAACAAAGACGAATATTGAATCTCGAATGGTAAAGCTAGAATGAGAGTCGCCTCAAGAAGTGGGTTGAAGAGGATTCATATATTTGTTGACAAGGGTGGTGCTATCAATAACACTAATAACGTGATCTATAAACAAGTTTTTGAAAACTTATGATACTTTTTGCATGTACATGGTCAACGTATGTTTGTGATTCTTCTATTTTGTAGTTTTATGAAATCTACTAATAATTGTACTATCATTTATTTCATTGTCACTTAAAGTATAGTTACGTACAACATATTATTTATTTTATTTTTACTTGCATTTTGTTATACCATCCAAATTTCCCTTTTCTTACATCTACAATAATATAGTCAAAGCTACAACATATAAACTTAATGGTCTTTTTTAGTTGACAAAAGTACAAATTAAGTTTCATCGCAATAAAACGTAGTTAAATATGTTGTTATACTATTCTAGACACACTCCGTGCATCGCACGGGTAGTTCATCTAGTAGAGGATAATATGAGGTGTGACAGTTTGAACTTAGAACCACAATGGAAATTATTGTTTATTACGGAGTATAAAAAATCACAAAATGGAAAGTTAAAACCATTTTTAGTGAAAAATATGTGTCACTCTAAATTAAAATCATTTTGCTTCATAGTAATTCACAGTCCA
The DNA here is from genome assembly GCA_945859875.1 of Cuscuta europaea. Taxonomy (NCBI): domain Eukaryota; kingdom Viridiplantae; phylum Streptophyta; class Magnoliopsida; order Solanales; family Convolvulaceae; genus Cuscuta; species Cuscuta europaea. The sequence goes on along the minus strand of CAMAPE010000019.1, from coordinate 4,052,646 downwards.
AAAGGTGCAACCGCCCGCCCCAATCATCCTCACACGTGACGTGACCACAGTATGATTACAAATAACTTATGAGTGAAGTGGTTTAGGATATGTTGCATACACAGAATCATTACTTACATTGTTCCAAAAGGTGGAATCTCCCACCCCAGGAGCCCCCCACCCTGACCCGACATGATGGTGGGGAGGTTAGTCACGATGACTCAGTCAGCAGAATGGCAGTAGGCCCATACACCCGTAGTAGTAAATAAATTCTTTATCTCCTTATTTGAATGATTAACTTTTATGCAGTTTTGGTAAGTTTTTCTCCACAATGTCAAGGAGACCTTCTAGATCATGTTGACATTGCAGTTGACATTGCTAGGGAACACTTACCAAAATTGTATAAAATCATTCAAATAAGGAGAGAGATAACTTATTTGCTAATATTTATGTGGTTATCTTTCATGCCACATGTGCACCGTGCACACTATAGCATTGGAGATGCTCTTACTCGATCATCTTCGTTTAATACCAGATCGACCATCTGTATAGGGGATGATTTCTTTCCATTTTGGAGACATCTAACGGATGAAAAACATATGCACATTGCAAATTAATATACGTACAGCAACAGAACTACAATAAAAAAGTTACATTTTTGTTAACAATAATAATATCATCGTGCAAGTGCTCTAGTGAAAACAATAAAAACAATAAAAACGTAAAATACAATTTTGCTATAGGTACCCCAACTCTACCCCAATTTCTACCTCATATAAATACCTTCCTTTTTACCATCTGTTTTACCCCTTTCTAAAAATATCACTCTCACTTCTCTCCTCTACCCCATACTATTCTTTTTCCGTCAAAATCTGCATCTCCCATTCGCAGCCGCTACAGTGCACAAAGAAGAAATTGCTTCGTTCCTTCTTCTTTGTTCCCCATTATTTTCTCCTCTTTTCATTTTAAGAGCTCTTGCTATTGAGAAGATTGAAGGACTGTTGGAACTAAATACTACGTAACAAAGAAGAAAATCCTAAAGGAGCAATGGGATCCAAGGCCGAGATCTCACAACTTCATCCCATCTCCATTTTTGAAGTCTTCAAGACCTTTCCATTTAGTTGTGTCTAAGGTAACCATTCCTTCTCAAATCATGAGGTACGTACTCCATTTTTGATTTTTCTTAATGTGCGTTTTTCTTTTCTTTTTTTTCTTTTTTTCGATATTATGTATATTATGTGTGATATAAAAGTGAATAATTTATTAGTTTGTTTCATTGTAATGATTTTGAGGTGTTAATTCATTAAAATTTTAGTGTAATTTCTCTAGTTCATTTTATGCCCATAACATGTTTGTAGAAATTACTCAATTAAGTTTTTGTTGAAATTCAAAACTTTTTTTCCATTTGTTTGTACCTCAATGTTTAATGAGTATTTTTATGGATTTCCAATTTAATATGATATAGAAACTTTTTCCAATTTAATATTTTTTAATTGTCTGTCATTTGCTTGTTAGTTGTCTGTATTTGTTTTGAGTTGTCTGTAAGTACTTGTCTATCATTTTGTTAGAGTTGTGAAGTTATCTGTCATTTTAAAAATAGATGTCTGTAATTCATATTTAGTTGTCTGTCATTTGATTGTGCGTTGTATGTAAGTTGTTGTGTGTATTTTTTGAGATGTAATTAGTTGTCTCAAGTTGTCTTTGGAAGTACATTGGTTAAAGTGTTTATGACTCAATGTGTGCCTCAATAGCAAGCATGGTATTAAACTCAATATTTTTTTTCATTACATGTATTGTCTGTCTACAGATCCGAAGAATGTGGCGTCATGTTCATATCATTTGCAGAGCAACTGTTACTGAGGAAGTTATTGATTCCTGATTATCACTACGCCAACATGATGCTTGAAGAAGGCTGAAGCATAGACTGTTGGGGAAATGTGTCGATTTTGAACTTGTGATTTTTTTGAATATGTATTTTTTTACAAACATTACATATTACAGTTGGGGAAATATGATACTCTTGTGGAGAAATGTGTCGAATTAATGTGTCACTAGAATGGGTTAATGTTTTAAGTAGAATTGCCCGTCAACCAGACATAATGTGTGAGTCATGTACAATTATTGTTTGTTTGTAGAGACAAAATGATAATTGTTTGTTGAAGTGAACATGTATATTTTTCTAAAATAACATAGTAAGAGGAAGAACAGATTTGTATAATTGTATTACAGTCCCCGTTGTTGGTATGAAGTTCCCTAGTAAAGATGCAATGTATGATTCTACAAGGAGAAGAGTAGGTTTTCCTGTTAGAATAAGGACTACTCTTTGTCTTACAGCCAGACAAATTTTGTCTTGGCCAGACATTAGTAGTTTGGGACAATTAACTACTCTCTGTTCTACAGCCAGACAAATTTTTTCTTGGCCAGACATTAGTAGTCTGGGTCAATTAAGTACTCTTTGTCGTATAGCTAGACAAACTTTGTCTGGGCCAGACATTAGTAGTCTGGGCCAATTAAGTACTCTCTGTCTTACAGCCAGACAAATTTGTCTGGGCCAGACATTAGTAGTCTGGGCCACTAAACTACTCTCTGTCTGGGTATTTATGGTATTGTCTGTATGTGTAAAGTTAATGTCTTTCTACGTGAATATAATGTCTGTATGATTATCTCTATTGTCTGTCTAGATATATGTATTGTTTGTCTATTCACAACAAAGTAATGTTTGTATGTGTAACCTTATGGTCTGCATGTTTATATTTAATGCCAACAATGGTAATCACCAACAAACTAATGTTTCAATCTAACTCCTTATCATTCACACATTGCATTAACACGTAAATGGTTTATACAAAACTACATACAATTGTTAATCACAACAGACTAAGCTTTAAGGTTTCAACGGTTGTGTTTCACCTATCAAGGTTTCACCAACCCACAAAAATACATTCACACATTAATAACAATTTCTATGCTTCCTCCCCCTTCTTCAATCGCCACAAACGAACAACGTATTCACATCTCTTGTTCCACATGTTTGCATATTCACAACCTAGAATCAACGGCTTTCCCATTAACAGGTGTTCTACAAAAGAAGCAACCATCACTCCACATTCTCCAGACCTGTAGATAGACAAATCAGAAGGAAGGCCATACATTTTATATCACATTAGTACATTACAGATAATTTGTTGCAATAAATTGACAGACAACTCAAATGGAATGCCAGACAAATACTTTCACATGACAGATAACTACAAACAAATTTTAAACAATTGGATTTCACGTGCCAGACAACTAATATGCCTTGCCAGACAACTACTTTCACATGACAAGCAACTATAAATCAATTTTAAACAATTCAAAATAAATTGACAGGCAACTCCAAACCAATTACATAATATTCAAAATACCATGACAGACATCTCAATATCATCATAGAGCAATCTAAATATACACAACTACTTCATAATTTTACCAGACAGACAACTATCTTCACATTACTGACAACTCAAATGGAATGCCAGACAACGCCTTTCACATACAGATAACTACAAATCAATTTTAAAGAATTCATTTCAAGTTACAGACAAATCAAATGAAATGCCAGACAACTCTTTTCACTTCACAGACAACTACAAACCAATTTTCAACAAACAAAAATACAACAAAAAACATACCTTTCAGCCATTTTCGATAAGCTAGTCCGCACCACAAACAGTTATATCCCTGAACAAGAGCCATCCAGTTAATCTAATAACATTCGTTTGTGGTATTCTAGTCTTGAAGAATTACATAAATGAATTAGAAGGCGAAAAATTGAAATGCCTATAGCGCACTCTTTAGAATGGGGAAAATTATTCATTTAATAAGCAACAAACGAAGAGGTAGTTTGTGTGAAAATGATTTTTGGGAATTCTGTTTTGGCAAAGCAGGGGAAGTGAAAGCAATGAGAGCATTCCGCCGTGAATATGGCCGCCCCTTGCCCGATTCAATACATACCTTAGAAAGACGGAGGCTGGATTTGAGGAGAGAAAAAGCGGAAGGAGAACGCGGAGAAGAAGGCTGTGAGCTGTGGAAGAATCTGGGGCTCTTAGACTGTTGTTTCGGACTATCGGCGGGCGGAGTCACTGTATTCCGGCAACGGAGAGAAGGCGTAGACGGAGCCGGTTGAGAGGGGGTGAGGTCGATGATGGAGCCGGAAGAGAGCCGGAGATGGCAGAGTTTGGGAAGGTCTGTGACGCGAGATGAGGGGGTGAGGTCGGTGACAATTTTGATTTTTCGTGGGAAGGGGAAGAGTGGAAAAGCCATAGATCTAGAAAGGGAGGTGAAGGAGAAATTTCGACTCAGGGAGGTGGGGGGTAAATTTTTTGGAGGAGTATTTATATGAGGTACAAGTTGGGGTAGAATTGGGGTACCTATAGCAAAATTGCGTAAAATAATACTCCCTCCGTTCCGAATTAATCGTCTGGTTTTGATCTTCACAGAGATTAAGAAAATGAAGTTGACTTCACATTGTAGCGACACTGTTTGACATTGTGGCGACACTGTTTGACATTGTGGCGACACTGTTTGGCACTGTAGCGACACTGTTTGACACTGTTTTGTATAGACTTGTTTACCAAATAAGGAAAGTTTCAAATTAGGATAATTATTTCGGGAAGGACCGAAAAGGAAAGCAGGACAATTATTTCGGGACGGAGGAAGTATTACGTAAGAGCATTTGCAACAATAATGATAATGTTTTATTTTGAGAGAATATTACCCAAAATAAGAATAAAAAGGTTTGAAAATTCCAAAATAGGACTATCATGTTTTTATTCCCAAAATAGGACTAATTACTGTCATATTTTGGCAGTACCGGACTTCAAACATGACAACATTTTCCAGATTTGGCAGGAATTACTCCTATTTTGGGAATAAAAAACATGACAGTCCTATTTTGGAATTTTCAAATTGTTTTAGTCCTATTTCGGGAACCCCCTTTCTTTTGACTGTTTTCAATCACATAGCAGACCAGACTTAAACAGACCAAATCGGACCAGATCAAACTAGATCAGACCTCACCAGCAAATTTCAGTCCAAAAGAAAATATCATTAGACTTAATATGAAAAGTAGATGAATGAGAATAGCTAGTTTGTTACCGAGTAGTTACTTATTTAGCCAAAATGGATATGTGTTAGATAACTGAAAAGATCACCTTAGACGGTTCGAACGGGAACTACTGTACAGACTTGTCTATTTGAGGTGCTTTCGGGGTGGTGCGTTTTGATGAAAATTAATGATCATGTTTTCATGAAATGTAAATTATGTCCACAAAATTTCATATTCAAATTCAATCGGAAAGTCAGTTAAATAAATCATTGAAAAATATTGTGTTTTTATATGCATTTTGGTGCAATGTTTTTCAATAATTTACTCACAAAATTTCATCAAAAAATTCCACCCGATAGCACTCAAGTGGACAAGTTCTAATGAGGATTTCCCTCAAAACTACCTTATAGGATCATTACTCGGTATTGCTTCTTCTTTTATACTTCGTATTAAAGGTAATCTGATTCACATCTCAAACCAAAAACAATAAGTCTATAGCGATATGTGATGCGTATATTCACTCATTTATTCTTGATTTGGGAAAAAGAGTAAAATAGGCTCTCGAACTAACTTAATTAAAAATTGCAAATCACCCCTTATATAGGAAGTTCTGTCCAGACGTCGCTATTTGGGACGGTTCCCGGTGGAATTGTTTGATTCAATTTTTTGAGCATCTTCTTCATTAAGTCTAGTTTACCCATACCAAATTTCAGATAAAAATTCAACCTGGTAGACAGTCAAATGATTTTCTTAAATGTGCTGTGTTGTTTAACTGCACTTCAAAAATTCATTTGACTTCCTTCCCAATTGAATCTTTAGCTGAAATTTGGTATGAGTAAACTAGACTTAATGAAGAAGATGCTCAAAAAAATTCATCAAAAAATTCCACAGGAAATCGCCCCAAATGGCGACGGACGGATACAGCCTTCTATATAAGGGGTGATTTGCATTTTTTAAGTTAGTTCGAGGGCCTATTTGACCCTTTTCCCAATTGATTTTTTTATAGAGAATTCTCTAAATAGGAGTAAAAAAATTTTGAAATTCCAAAATATGACTATCAGGTTTTTTATTCTCTTAATAGGAGTAAATTTCTGCCAAATTTGCATTACTAGGCTTTAAATATCTTATTTTTTCCAAACTTAACAGAATTTCTCCTATTTAGGGAATAAAAATATAAAAATCCTATTTTGGAATTTGAAAAATCCGTATTCAAAACATGTAGCCTTATCCTTACTAACCAAATAAAGTTACAAACGGTATTTTTAGTTATACCACCTTTGGTGACATCACCCTTGACTTTTTTTGTACCTTTGATTCTTTGAACCGAAGTTACCTTATTGTTTCTTGCTAAATCGTCTATAGAATTAAACCTCAGGTTCTTGCTCGAATTTCAAACAGTTGATTTACATAAAAAAGATGACACTCGGATGAAGGCCCCCGATCCTGACCAGACGGTACGTTGGGAGGATGTAAATTGAGCTATAATCCCAATCTGACAGTCCTATCATCATTCATTCATAGTGAGGTGGGTTAAAGTACCCGAGATATTGCATCCAAGCATTTATTCACTTGTACGTCGCACAACATAGGATGCCTTTCATTGTTTGGGCCATCATAAAAACGACAGTCCTATCATCAGAATCAACAATTAATTTTTGTATGGTGTTTTATATGGAAAAATAAATAAATGTCCTTCAGTGTGGAGTCAGATCGATTTGTTCTCACATGCAACTTTTCTATTCTCGACTGTTGCATTGATACCATGAGTTTCTGTTTTATTCTCCAGATGGTAAAAACTCCAATTTAAATATCATACCCATCATTTTGGTGATTGGGTTTAAACAGAAACTTGTAAACGAAATTACTCTGAAATTTGGACCATCTGTATATACATGAAATTGCCCTAACTTTTCCTATATACAAGAAATTGCCCTAAGTTTTCCTATATACAAGAAATTGCCCTAAGTTTTCCTATATACAAGAAATTGCCCTAAGTTTTCCTATATACAAGAAATTGCCCACCCAACACACATACTTTGTACGGAGTATATACGAGTGAAAAAAGTCTCTCATTAAGTTATAAGGTTCGACCCTCAATCGCTTGAAAATTGATTGAATCGATAATTCTTTTTTGTCAGCATCAGGTAATCCCTACTTTGCCGGACCAATCCAAGGCTCCTAAGAATCCACTCAAAATCCCTGAGAAAAGTAAATACGAGTGGCGAACAATCTACTAGGTTTCCAACACCACATTACACAATGCAACTTTTAACTAATCGATTGTGTCTGTCCACGGGTTCCCGACAGAACTTACTAAATTCTCACCAAGAAACTAACTCTCACATTGCCCCTTGAGACAAGACTAAGCATCGATTGCACTACCAATTGAGCTAGTCTGGGGGGCAAGAGGACATTCATTTGAGAAAAGGCTCTCAAATTCACCTCAGTGGTGACTTGAATTCAAGACCTCCCATAAAGGGAAGATCATTTGGACCATGGGCGGATCTATGTAGGGCCTAGGGTGGGCTCTAGCTCAGCCCAACCCAATTTTTTTTGTTAATATAGAAAGAGATTTAATTTTCAGCCCACCCAAAAATTAAAACTCAGCCCACCCCAAGTCTACAAGGAAGTGTTCTAAGAAGCTCTAAAAGCAAAATGCTGCCCAAACTTTGTTTAAAGCCCATAGTCATGGGAACAAATGATCCCGATGCATAATAATAGAGTTTGGTGTGATTGCACCAAGAAGTGATTTATATATAGGACACTCAGGAGGGTGAACCATCCTTGCAGTCGGTGTGGGATAAATTGAGGAGCAAAACTTTACATACGGGGTATTAAACAATCGTATGTAGTTGGTGTTTGGAGCCAGCTGCAAATTATGCAATCCCATCTCACTCACTCACCCACACCATCAATGAAAGCACTTTATATTACAAGTTTACAATATTATTTTACAACATAAATTTTATGATTAATATTATATTATTATTATAATACTGTTATTATTATATGAATATTACTATTATTTGACCCAAGTCACCATGAGTAACTTTTATAAGCATTAAAATTTAAACATAATTATAATCATTAAAATAACTAAGTTACTATTTATCAACTATCCTTATTTGGTCATATACTATTTCTATTATTATTATTATTATTAAAATTATTATTATTATTATTAATAAAATTATAATAGTTTTATTAGTGCATTAGTTTTATTTAATAGTTATGTAATTCTATTTGATTATTAATTTAATTTATGCTCAAACTCGGCTTGAATAAAATAGATATATGAACTCTATTTTTTAGTGTTCAGATATATTTAAAAAATTGCAATGAAAATGTTTAAATTATAAGATAAATAAAATTTGTTTCTATAATTTACGAGTTATTGATAGACTCGAGTCCGAATCAAACCGAATACCACTATGCTCGAACTCAGCTTGAACAACTATTCGAACTCAAAATCTAGCTCGTGTTCGAGTTAAAAAAGCTTCTTAAGCTCAGATCACTAAATTAAATTCGAAATCACGCTCAAATTCGCGTAGTTTGAAAAAAACTCAATTCGATTACGGCCCTAAGCAGCCTAAGCTAAACTTTTTGTTTACAATAACAATTTTTTTTCTGCTAACCCACCTCACTCCTCATTCCTGGATACGCCCCTGATTTGGACCACTCCCAATTGTCTTCGAAAAGTCTTTTGTATTTATAATACTATTAGTCATCACATTTTACCATTAAAATTGATCTGGTTCTTCAATATCTTAAATTCACCATATTTTACCTAAACCAGCTGTGAGTGGTAAGTGGGGTAGTTGGTAGTGGATAGGTTGGGTTTTTTCAGTTGATTGTTTGATTTGGTAATAAACATGTACTACGTGCTATTGAGTATAAAAGAAATTGAGTACAAATAGTCAAATAGATAGATGATGGTAGAGTGAAGTGGCGGTGACCTAGCAATATGTTGGTGATGACATTACAAGTTCATACGTGCTATTGTGTATCTCAGTTCTCAAGTGCGATGGTCTAGTTGAGAAATTGATAACAGTTTGAAGGCTATTTGACAAATTTCCTTAATTGTTTGGATGGATTAGATCAAATGAGAATATCTTGTAAGGGAAAAAAGATCTTAATACCATTTGATCAATTTATATACCATTGAAGATAATTTTTTGATTTTTCTTTCTTGTGCATGAATGCTTTGTCCAACAACATCGTGTCATTTATTAATTACTTCCTTTTCCTTAATTTTATATCAACATTAGTTTTTTTATACGTAGTACGGAGTATTTCTTTGTGTACATAATTACTCTAGGCTACTCATATCTAGTTCCATTAATTTCAGTAAGAGAAAAGGGTCAAATAAAATCTTCTACTATTATGAAATAGTCACATAAAGTCATGTACTCAATAAAGTGTCGTATAAGTACCTCTACTGGTAAAAAGCAATCAAATGAAACCTAATGACCTATTTAACACCTCTTAATCCCGATTTCAACGTACTTCTGACCATCTTTTTAGAATACATTATACGGCATATGTCGAATATTTAACTAAGATTGGTTGAAATACAAGTCAAAAAATCGATATGTAAGCTAAAATCGGGATTAGAAGGTGTTAAATAAGCGATTAGGACTCATTTGATTGCTTTATACAAATAGAGGTACTTATATGACACTTTATTGAGTACATGGCCTTATGTGACTATTTCATAATAGTAGAATGCCTTATTTGACCCTTTTCTCTTTCCGTAATTTTTATTTACTTAATGTTATACTAGTAGCTAAATTTTCCCCATTGTAGGTTGTGTACGGTGCCTTTGCTGCACTGGGGTAATGATGATGATGAATGTTATAACTAATAATTTTTATCGATTCATTCGAAGCATAATTACTTTCAAAATATATTTCTTTCTTTCTTCTACTATTTGTAGCTTTAATATCTTTCCCTTTTTCTAGTTTTAAATCAGTCATTTAAGTTATTTAATCATTTAATGTACTTAACTTCCATATTTAAGTTCATTGATCATGAAATCTTTGTAATTTTAGGTGGCATATACAAACTATATTGCACAACAAACATGTGCACAGTGCACTCTAACAATACACATATGCACTGAGGGCATCCTCATTGGTAGGATTATTAAGATATTAAATTAGTGATATGAGGTTTTTTTTAGAGAAGTATATGTAATAGTGGTTAGTGCAGGACAGAGAAAGAATGGATTATTTAAAGATGATTATTGAGAGCCATAAATGAATTTTGAAATTATTTAAAAATTAATTATATAACAATATTTAAATGGTAAGAATCATAGAAAAAGTGATTATTGAAGATCATGAATGGAGATTGCTCTAATCCTACCTATTAACTCAAAAAAATCACTTAACTCAACCCAAAGTAATTGCACTTTTACTATATATGTTCATATTCTATGTGGACTGTAACGCCACATACATGTATTTTTTTTGACAAGAAACTAACATATTATATTAAAATCAAGCTCACAGTACAATAAGCTAACATGCAAACAACAAAGTAACCCCCTCTATCCCAAAATGACCAAGAGCCCAGCGCCCCCCTCACTCCTAGATCAGACATAGAATAGTTCACTCCAAAAAGAGCGAGACTAATCGTTGAAAATGTGAGAGCTTCGAGGCTATTAGCGGCTGAATCAACCTGATTGCCTCCAATAAGTAATCTATCAACTAAAGCAAAACAAAACATCATTCTACCCCCCTTATTGTTTATCCTAAAAAGAGCAAAATAGAAATAGTAAAATAGTCTGAAGTGAAAATGAAAAACTAGAAATAGTAAAGCATCCTTCCAAACCCTAGTCGCATAGTTCATCCCTTTATCTTCTTCCTTCATCACTTCGATCTGCCCGTGGATCGCCTCCTTCTCTTGACCAAGGTACTGCACGAACAAAACCGATTCGAGAACGAGTAGTCTCCACATCCCAATTCGGATTAGTCTCACGAAACCAATCGAATTTGGAATTGGTCTTCGCCGCTCCAATCCTTGATTGCGGAATCCGTCCCTGTATCGTCCAACGTCGAGCGAAGAGATTCGCCGACCCCAACTTACACAGACGAGAGTCAAAACCCTAGCTGCGGCAGAACTTACGCAGACGAGGGTCAAAACCCTAGCTGCGGCGAATAAAGAATAACGAGGCAGTGAGACCGTGAGGAGAAAACTGGCAGAGGCGCAGAGCCGGCGAGCCGCAGAGGGACGACTTGGACGGCAGGAGAGCCGCAGAGGCGCAGAGCTGCAAACCCTGTACACCGTCTCATACATGTACTTAAAAAGGGAAATATATTAAAGCTGCAAAGAGTCGAAGAAAGAAAGTGATGGAGTATATGGGCCAGGACCCCAGGGCCCACATACTCAGGAGAACGGAAGGTACCACGACCACCTGGTGGGACCCTCGTCGGCAAGATGTCCCTCATCGGCCAGAAAGAAGTCTACTCAGAAAGTGATCCAGAAGTCAGGAAGAGTCGGGTGACCTCATCGGCCGGGTCTTCGTCGGCCACGCCCTCATCGGCCGTGCCCTCATCGGCCGTGCCCTCATCGGCCACGCCCTCGTCGGCCGTGCCCTCATCGGCCACAGATGGCCTCCAGAATAGGGCTTTATGCTTAATCTTTTCTATGTACTTTGTATCCGGCCCATTAGTGGCCCTATTGTAAATGGGCCTCCCAAGCCCAAGACTTGAGAGCCTAGCCCTAATTTTTCCTATAAATACTCCCTCTGGGAGTAATTGTAGGGGTTCAGAATTCATTAATACAAAGCAAATATACTACTTCTCTCTCTAGCTCTCACTTCTCTCTAGACTTATAGTCTATCAGAAAGAAATAGATTTAAAAAGTAATTAATGCTTCGAATGAATCGGTAAAAATCAATATAACATTAAGTAAATAAAAAATACATTTAACTCCAGATAAAGTAAAGCATCTCCAATGTAAGGGTGTGGTCTCTTACACACTCTTACACATGAATCCCATTTTTTATCTTCCTCTTACACATGAATCCCATTTTTTATCTTCCGATTTTTGTGTGCAGGACACATATTTCTTAACTCATTCATTTTCAATTTTTTTACTACCTATTCCTTTTAACCACTTTTCATTTATTTTTACTTCCTGAATCCCATATAAGATTCCTTTGTGGACCTTTTGATAGATCTAGCTCTACTTCTTATCTCCATCTTCTTTTTCCCTACATGCCACTTTATCTATATTAAATTAAAATAGGGAAATTGCCCTAAATAAAAATAAATGAGGTTTGGAATTCCAGAATAGAACTAATATGTTTTTCTTCCCGAAATAGGAGTTGTTATTGTCATGTACGAAAAATATTGCTATAATTGAAAAATACTACGTACTATCATTGATTATAATAAGTACTGTCATGTTAAGAGTACTGTACAACAATTATTTGACAGTTACACATACAAGATAGTAGTAAATACTATCATTTAATCCTATTTCGGAAATAAAACATATTAATTCTATTTTGGAATTCCATATTCCATTTACCAATTTTGGGAAATCTCTCATTAAAATATGCATTCGATCTATACTCTCTCCTATGTCACATCGTTACAATCCACCCTCCCATTATAATCCATCCGCCCATTTACACCATATCATGCATTCACCTAACATTTTGAGTATTTATTCAATATATACTTTACCAAACATTATCATATAATGTAACTCTACTTTTATACGGAGAATATAAAGTGACACTTATGCACAAATACATCAATTCAAGGTGCATATTTACTCCACATATACACTAATATATTGCACTACACCACTACAAACATGCACATGACTTCAGGGGCGGATCTAGCATTTGAATTGAGGCGGGGTCAAAATTTAGTTACATTACGTATATTGCAAAAAATGTCAAAATGACAAAGTGTAGCTAAATAATATTTACATAACTGTCAAAGAGAAATAAATGAATATTACAGAACCAACAAAATAAATATCCTAAAAGAGCCATAGATACTGAACCGAAATTGGCTAGGTTACTGAAATGTTCGGTACCAATTTTCAAGTTGATTTCTTGAAAATCAATTTCCTTTTGACTCCATAGTCTGTGCTCTATTAAATTTCATCCATCAAGCACAATGAATTGTACTTATTAATTTTTCAGATCAATATTCAAAAGTCCAATGAAATGAACTAATTAATTTTTCAGACTAATATTAAAAATTCTAATGAATCGAACTACTTAAATTTTCAAGCCAATATCAAAAGCCCAATGAATTGTATTAATCAATTTTTCAGCCAATAGCCAAAAGCCCAATAAATTGACCTAATTAGTTTTTCGAGCTAATATTGAATATTCCAATGATTTGAACTATTACTTTTTCAAAAAGTCCAATGATATGAAATTGATGGAGATCAAATTGAAGGAATAATCCTTCTCTTCTTCTGTGTGGGACAAAGAAATTTTGGACAACAAAATTGAAAATTATAAAACATTAAACATTAGTCTTACAAAATTTGGATAGTGTTAAAAATTTTACTTGTGTTGCATTGAAAAATTATAAACTGCGGTGTCCAGGGGAATCAAACTCAACTCCTTTTGTCACATGCTCAGTATACTTTCATTGGACCAGCATGACTACTATTCATTGATCGGCATTAGTTGTTATTATACCATAACTACTAAAACACTATATATTAATTTATACATAATAAATACTACTCCCTCCGTTCCATTTATAGGTTCCCATGACAAAATGGCACGATTATTACGATAATAATTAAATATGCTAATTCGTGTATATTTTGAGAAATAACTTTGATGAGTATATAATATATTGGGTTATCGATGATAACTGTTATTTTATAAATGTATTTTTTTAGTATTTGATGATTAAATTGTCATTTAAGAGTGTTAATTGTTTCCTAAAATAGAAAATGAGAACCTTTTAATGGGATATCCAAAAAAGGAAAGTGGAAACCTTTGAATGGGACGGAGTGAGTAGTAATTATATATTTTTAAGCGTGGGCCTGGAGGCCAGATCCGCCCCTGCATGACTTTGAGTACCAATTACAGAAAGATCCGCCCCTGGATGACAAAAAGACAGCTATAAACGTTATGTTTGGTTTTTGCAGGAAAGTATTTGTTGGGTTCTTTCTTTGTTTTTGACCAATGAGGAAAACCCAACTATTGAGCCCATTAAAGTCTTATTTGGACTTTCTATTTTGGGAACTTCTAATTAAAAAAAAAGGTCTGCCATCTATCTAAAATACAAGGACCAAAAGAGAGCAAAGGATTGAGAGAGCACAAGTCACAAAAACATGAGCTGAAGCTCATCCCGTTTTTCAGCAAGCAGCAGCAGAAAAGTTCCGTTTCCCAGAGATTGAACCGTTGGATCGTCGTGATTTTTGGACAGCAGCTACACAACATCTGTGCCAACATTCTGGACGGTGTAGATAGGGTTTTGAAATCTGGAGGTCGGGCTTCGTTGGTCTGAACAATAGCTATTTTTCTGGTGATATTTTTCTTATCTTGGCTCTACTTTGATTCCATACACCTTGATGTGCTTAGTTCCAAGGATATGATGATTTTGTATGCCTCTAGTATTATCTAGAGAAGACTTTGTATTGCTCCTTTGATGATGATAGTTGATTTAAGCGGCCAAAATGGTCCCGTGGTTTTTCCTAGTTAATGGATTTTCCACGCTAAAACTCTGATGTCTTTGTGTTGTGTGTGCTTACTATTTTAGCTCAATATGTTGGTGCATAGCAGTGGTATTGTGTGTGTTCTAATTGGATTAAGAACACCCTATTTGTTTGCATCCTCAAAGGTTCATTCAAGTTGGAAAAGTTTAGCCAAACAGAAATTAATTCCGCATTTTATTAGTTACGATTTGTGGCTGTTTTTCCCATCAAATTGGTATCAGAGCCAGGTTCTTCTGTATTGGGTTCGACTTGTTTGAATGATGGAAGCTAACACAAGTAGGATGATCAATTTGAATGGTTCTAATTATCATGTTTGCAAAGGCAAGATGGAAGACCTTCTTTATGTGAAGGATTATTATTTGCCTGTGTTTATTACTGATAAACCTGAGAGTAAAACAGTTGCAGAGTGGAATATTTTGCATAGACAGGTTTGTGGGTATATTCGCCAATGGGTTGATGATAATGTTTTGAATCATATTAGCGGGGAGACTCATGCTCGCACTCTGTGGAACAAGCTTGAACAGTTGTATGCTAGAAAGATCAGGAACAATAAATTGTTCTTAATAAAACAGATGATGAGCTTGAAATACCATGATCGAACTCCTGTCACTCATAATTTGAATTCTTTTCAGGAATTAAAAATCAACTTGCAGGAATGGGTATCAAATTTGAAGATGAGATACAAGGCTTGTGGCTCCTTGGCACTTTACCGGAGTCATGGGAGACTTTTAGGACATCATTGTCCAACTCTGCACCAGATGATATTATCACCATGGAATTAGCTAAAGGCAGTATTTTAAATGAAGAGATGAGAAGAAAGTCACAAGGTTTCTCTTCACATTCTGAAGTCTTAATTACAGAAGGCAGGAGAAGAAGTCAGAGTAGAGGTCCATGTAACAAAGGGAAGCATCGAAGTAAATCCAAAGGAAAGTTTGCTGATTTTGAGTGCTATCATTGTGGTAGAAAAGGGCACGCAATTGAAAAAGGAGAAGAAGAAGAGCGATTACAGGAATCAAAAGAACCATAAGAAAGATGAGGGTGGTAATGGCAATGATGAAGTTAACACCACTACCAAAGACTTTCTTATTTGTTGTGATCTTGATATGATCAGCATTGCACACGATGATTCGAGCTGGGTTGTTGACAGTGGTGCTACGTGCCATGTAACATCACAGATGAATTTTATTCATCTTACACTCCAGGTAACTTTGGTAATGTTAGGATGGGTAATAATGGACTATCAAAGATTGCAAGCATCGGAGATATTTGTTTGAAGTTTGACACTGGGATAAAGCTGGTTTTACATAATGTAAAACATGTTCCAGATATGAGACTTAATTTGATCTCTGCGGGCTTACCTAATGATGATGGTTACAGTAACAGCTTTGGTAATGGAATATGGAAACTCACTCGTGGTTCTTTGATCGTGGCTAGAGGTCTAAGATGCTCAAAGTTGTACATGACACATCCCAAGATCTTCAAGGATAGGGTCAATGTTGTGGTGAATACTGACATGACTGATTTATGGCATAAGAGACTTGATCACATGAGTGAAAAGGGGATGTCTCTTTTGTTGAAGAGAAATGTGTTACCGGGTGTGCATGATATTCATCTAAAGAAGTGTTCTCACTGTTTGGCAGGTAAACAGAACAGGGGTTCCTTTAAGAGCCATCCACCTTCCAGGAAGGAAAATATACGTGATCTTGTGCATTCTGATGTTTGTGGTCCTATGAAGACTAGGACACTTGGTGGTTGCTCCTACTTTGTCACATTCATTGATGATCACTCCAGAAAGGTATGGGTTTATACTTTGAAATCTAAAGATCAAGTATTTGAAGTGTTTAAGCAGTTTCATGCCTCTGTTGAGAGACAAACTGGAAAGAAGCTCAAGTGTATTCGGACAGATAATGGAGGTGAATACATTGGCCCATTTGATGCTTATTGTAGAGATCATGGTATTCGACATCAAAAGAGTCCTCCCAAGACACCACAGTTGAATGGATTAGCAGATCAGCTGAACAAAACTTTGATGGAGCGTGTTAGATATTTGTTGTCACATGCAGGGCTGCCAAGTTCATTCTGGGGAGAAGCTTTGAATACAGCGGTACATGTTATTAATCTAACTCCTTGTGTTCCTTTGTCTTTTGATGTACATGACAGAGTTTGGAGCGACAAAGATGTTTCTTAACGTCACTTAAGGGTCTTTGGATGCAAAGCTTTTGTGCACATTCCTAAAGATGAAAGAGTAAAGCTTGATGTGAAGTCCAAACCATGTGTTTTCTTGGGTTATGGACAAGATGAGTTTGTTACAGATTATATGATCCAGTGCACAAGAAACTTATTCGAAGCCGAGATGTTGTGTTTGTTGAAGATCAGACCCTAAAAGATGTTGAGAAGAAAGAGACAATTCCTCAACATAATGATGATGTTACTCATTTCGATCCCGTGTAATGTTGGACTCGGGTCGGGCCACCCGGCCCGTGGACCGGCCCGGCCCGCTACTTTGCGGGACCGGGACTGGCTCGGTTCTCGGGTTCGGGTCCGGGTCCGGGTCGAGCCTAGGCCCGGGGGGTAGGGCGGGTCCGGGCTCGGGTCTCACATTTAGCGACCCGGCCCGACCGGGTCGGGCCCGAGCCAAATTGATTTTTTTTTCTTTTTTGGGGTTCCACCCGGGTTGGGCTTGATGGTTAGGATGGGTTTGGGGGAGGGGGGGTTTGGGAGGGTGGGGAGTGAGGGGGGGGGGGGGGGGGTAGGAAAGCACAAAAAAAACCACCGGAGGCCCGGCCCGGACCCGGTGGCTACCCAGGCCGGTCTCGGGTCCACCATTCCTGAACCACCGGCCCGCCCGGGCCTAGGCCTGACCCGGACCCGAGTCCACCCCTAATCCCGTGCCTCCTCAACATGTAGAACCACTTTTTGATGATGATATTCAAAATGATGAACAACATGATACTGATGATATTGATGCTCCAGAATAACCAGAGGTGGATAAAGAATTTCATCAGAGATACCGGTACCAGACGTGCCATCATTTGTCACACTTAGGCGGTCTACAAGAGATCGTCATCCTTCCACTCGTTTTCAGCTAATGAGTATGTCTTACTCACTAATGGGGGAGAGCCCGAGTGTTATGCTGAGGGAGAGCCTGAGTGCTCAGCATACTTTCATCGGACCATGACTACTATTCACTAATCGGCATTAACTGTTATTATACCATAACTACTGAAACACTATATATTAATTTATACATGTTAAATACTACGGAGTAGTAATTATATTTTTTTGAGCGTGAGCCTAGGCCCTCCCTGGCCTAGATCCGCCCCTGCATGACTTTGAGTATCAATTACTAATATTGAGTCGTGCTTTCGAAAATCGTGGCATGCATCCAAAATTTCAGAGAGGTATAATTAAAGCACATTACATGAACAAATAATTTCTGCACATACACTTTGTTAGGCATGTGCAATTGCTTTTATCTGTGCACATAGAGATATGTAAATAAGGAAAAGTATAATTAGCTTTTGATGGAAAATTTATGTTGTATTGCATTTAATAATCCATGAGATCGATGTTGGTGATTGAACATAAGAAGAAAGTAAAAAAATGAGATTTTTAAGTAATGTAACTTAACTAACCGAAGCTGGAGTTATCAATATTGTACAACTTTATGAAGGAAAATTGCACGTAAGAGTTCTTACTTCACTAAGAACGGACTATGGAAGAAAGTCATTGTCATGCAGCATGTTTGCAACTTTCCATCAAACTTGCTTTCTAACATCAACCAATCCCTTGAGGAATTTTCATCTTATTATTCCTTCCTAAAGACAGTTATGACAAAAAGACAGCTATAAACGTACTATGTTTGCTTTTTGCAGGAAAGCATAGTGTTAACTAACTTTATACAATATAAGTTCAAGGACACCAGCTCCAACTGCTTTGAGTTAAGGTTCAAATAATGATGGTGGGCCTAAACTTCTGAAAGTGTTAACTAAAACGAAAAGATCAAAGCAAAAAAACACGTCAAACTACATATCATTATCGACAGCTTTAAGAGGAGAGACAGAAATAAAACCACATCACGAAGAAAACAAAAGAAATAAGAAACAATACCAAATTCATGCAAGGAGACTTCATTTCACTATCAAATGCAGTGGATTGCAACCATGTACAACGAGATCACAGAGAAGCGGGGGAGGAACAATCCAAAGCAAGTTATCTTACAGGGAGGGGGGTCAGATCCTATTTTCTTTTATACGAACTGGCAGAAAGAGAATGTTACCCTCCGTTAGTATGGTTTGATCTGAACTTCTTTTACACACCTCTAATATGAGTAATTGCCAAGGACTCCGTGGAACATTCTTTGCGACGAGATCTCCAGAAAAAACTCAAATCCCATCTTTAGACCAAATAATAACGGACAATATAGCACCAGAAGTTCATTAGGGCAGCAGTTCCTCATCCTCTTGCAATTGCTTGAGCCGCCTTTTTGCATAAACAGTTATTAATACAGTGGTGGCCACCGTAAGACAAAACCCGAAGACATTGAAAATGATTTGCGTAGCTGACAGGGAACGTTCGTCATGTGAAGCATTCGCCAATGTCTTTATCAGGATGCCACTGGGAAAGAAAACAAAGATGGTGAAGGAATGAAGGATATCTTGTTAGTTTCAAATTCCAACTCCCCGTCCCAAATACTCTGTTGTTTAGCCAATTATTCTCTCAAAATAATTGTCATTTTACGATGTCAATGCATACTTTACTAATTTTAGCCATACTTTGAACCATGAAAAGAAAAATACTTCATCTACAATATTTAAAATTAAATACAGGTGGAATGATCATTTTGTGAGGTTCCTTAAGATGTGAGCACTTCACTAAAACATCAAATACTTTGGGAAAAAATCAAAAGAATGACAGTAGTATTGGTGTTATTGCCAAAATAATAAATAGAAATTACCATAAATAGGTGTACCATATACACATTTTCCCTAAACATGAGTACTGTGTTTTGTTACCCTAAATAGGATAAAGGTGGGAGATGGCAGTATCAATATGCCAATATGGTTTCAGGGTGACTCTTATTTAGGGGGGAAACATAATATATTTAGGGAAAATACCATGTTTTGCTCCTATTTCGGGAAATCTAGGATACAGAAACGAGATTAAAAAATTAGTAATTAGTGATGTATTCAATGTTACAAAAAAAGAAAGAAAGGGCCAAGAGAACCATTTAAAAAAGAGAGAATTCTCTAAATAGGATAAAAAAGTTTTGAAATTCCAAAATAGGACTATCATGTTTTTTATTCCTTGAATAGGAGTAAATTTCTGCCAAGTTTGGCATTACTAGGCTTTAAAACATGGCATTTTTTTCCAAACTTGGCAGATTACTCCTATTCAGAGAATAAAAAACATGATACTCCTATTTTGGAATTTAAAAATGTTTTTGCTCATATTTAGAGCAATTTCTATTTAAAAAATTGTGCAAAAAACTGGTTATCTTCTGTCTGCACACACTGATGCCATGGGAGCTTTTGTAAGTCCACCTCAACAGTGGTTGTTATAATATTACCTATTTCAAAGTTGATTATTCCACAATACCTGAAGTGTACAAATTTTTAGAAAACCTAACACTTCTTCCTATGAGGGTGGGGTACTTCAGAATAAATGTGATACTACATTTCAAAAGTTAATGTGACTAAAAATAGTCAACTACTCATCTATAGCCAATGACAAAAAAAACAGTAGCACAGAGCCAAAGTCTCAACAGTTTCTCACATCAATAAAAGAATATAAAGAAAATTAAAAAAACTACGTAATAATAAAAAAAGTAAACAACAACAAACGGGAACCAGATAGTAATGAATATGTCCAACAACTATTTGCATTTCATGAAGAATTTCACAGGTATGGTAAAAAAATGGTTGCCTGGTTGGGTATGTTACTATGTACTACCTCCGTCCCATAAAATTCTTCCCACTTTGACTTGGCACGGAGATTAAGAAAGTGGAAATGTAAGGTTGTGGTTGTGTAAGAAAAAGGTGAAATGAATGTGAACCACACAAATTGTCCAAAAATGGTAAGTGGGAAGAATTTTTTGGGACGGCCCAAAAGGAAAGTGGGAAGAATTTTATGGGACGGAGGGAGTATATGTTGTACAACACATGACCATGAAGGAAACAAACGTAAAGGTAACCACAAACTACCATGGTAATCTAAAACCCTGAGCCAAACAAGGCAACCTCATATTACCTTTCGCACCTTAACAAGATAATATCAGATTACTTGAGCCAAATGTCCCCTTAATGAATGCACACATGATTCTTACTACCATACTATGTATATACTGTGTGAGAGAAAGAGGGAGAGAGCTCACGTATAAATAGCAACGAATATCTCTGGCAACATGCCTACCAGAGAACCCAACAAATAAGGAACATACTTGACTCCAGTAGCAGTTGCACAGTAATTATAAACTATGTAAGGAAATGGAGATATTCTGATCAAAGCTACAGCTCGAAATTGACTAAAACAATCCCCTTCTCCTGCTAGTTTGATCATTGAAGCATTCTTCGGGTACCTTTCTATAAACCCCTGTCAAGATGCAATGAAAGAAAGAAACAAACAAACAGTCACCTCTGCAATTAAATTCAAAAAAACCAATCCATTGAATGGAGAACATAGATGCCATTACTTGGATTCTGTGGCGGAAAATGTAGCCAATGAAATATGGAAGCGATACTCCAATAGCTGCACCTCCTATAATTAGCAGAAATCCATACCCATATCCAAAAGTCATCCCTGCTGCCCACATGGAGGGTGTAGATGGCAAAAGCAAGGATGGAAAAAGTGCTACTGAAGAAAATACTAGAACTGCAAGCACTGGTGTGCTGAACGTTTTCATCTCCCAATTTATTATGGGGATGATTTCCTATAATCAGTCAAATTGCATTAGCAAGAGCATTGACATCAGAAACGTTCATTCACTTTGATTACAGCTTAATCTGACATTTATCTAATTTCCAAGTTTCAGAAATCAAGGCATATATGAAATTAGTGTGAATCTGATTCAACCTGTCTGATGAAAAAATCCTGATTCACATTATTCACAAAGATGGTCGAATTCGAGTTTCAAAAGAACTGATCTTCATGGGTTCAAATGATTTAATACCATTTCAGAAACTTTGACGTGCTTCTCATGAAATGCATAGTGAAATGTTTAAAAATCTACATGTATAAGTGGGCGTTTCCATTCCATTCCCAATTAAAAGGACAGGTTGAAATTTCACAAAGAAGAGAAAACTTCAAGCAGGATACTGATAATCTTTTGCTGTGGATTTAATTTAAATATAAAAAAGGAAAGCGGACCTTGTCCATGAAGAAGGGTCCGACCCATATGAGGAAAACGGCAGCCAGAACCCCAACAAAGATAAGCAAGAGGAGCAGCTTGGCCCACCACCACAAAGACCACCACCACCGCCCACGGACCTCACAGTCCACCTCCACCGCATCCGAAGACGAAGACGTAGGCGCACCCCCGCCGATGGAATCCCCGCAACTCTCCTCCAATTCATCGTCCCTCAATTTCATATAATAGACCCCATTACGGTCCTCCCCCGGCCCCTTCACAGCCACCGCCTCATTTCCGGCAGCAAAAGTCATCATCGCCGACCAGCAGCCCGGCGATTCACGTCAGGGAGAGCGAAATTGCGACAAAAACGTAATCTTTACAGGCATTGGCGACGGGTATATTCCCTCGGCATCTCTGTTCTCTAGTCTAGTATATATGATCTGATATCGATTAGGTGTATACAATTTCGTACACGCCTTCTAAGCATGATGCATTTTGTTGCTTGAATCAATGTCGGATGAGAGATCTGTCATCAAAATTGAGAGATGGAGGTAGAGGGGAGGATTTAATTAATACTCCGTATTTAGTACAAACTCCTGATTAATTTTTATTTTAGAAAACTATTGTAAAAATCCATAATCCGCTCCGTAGTCCGTACGAATTATAAAAATAAGAAAGTGCTGGGTGAATGCAATGGGGCAGTTGGCAATGCGTATATTTGTACAAGCACAAGTGTACAGGCGCATACGTGCAAGTGATATATTCAGCATAATTAAGAATGAAATATGAGTATATATGAGTATATATGACTAATATACAGAGTATTGGTATAACTGTCTCTCTGTATTGGTAATATATAGAAATACAGAGTGATGGATAGTCAGGGCCGGCCCTGGTGGTGTGCAGGGTGTCCAACTGCACAGGGCCCAAAAAATTGGAAGGGCCCAATTTTTTTTTGTAGTAGTATACTACTACCCCCGTCCCGCTATGATTGTCCCATTTTACCTTATCGGTCTGTCCCATTAAGATTGTCTCATACCAAATTTGGTAAAGTTTGTGTGGCTCTAAATCATTCTTACTTTATCAATTCAATATCAACCACATAAACCACTTTTTATTAATTTGCGTGTCACTCCCTCTTGTCCCAATGTTAGCGGGACGGAGGGAGTATTATTACTTAGGTGGACTAGGGCAAGGCTTTGAAGCAAGCCTGGTTCGTCACTTCGTGTATTCCTCATCTGCAAAGGAGGAGCGTGTATATAGGAAAGAAGGAGTAGTAAATCCTTCGTTTCCACCGGTGTGAGAATCTTAAGCTTTAGAAAAAAAAAGAAGCAAGGCATGCGGGATTTGAACCCAGGTGAAAATAAAAGCATGCACGCTAATTTCTAAACATCAACCACCGGGCCAAATCAACTAATTGTTGAAATACAGACGTACAAGTTTTATATTACCTATTTATTCTACAAAATAAATAATTAAAATACCTCTTAATAAAAATCGGTTCGGTTCGGTTTGAACCGATTTTATAACTCAAAAAACCTTCATTAAACTGATTTATGTTCGAGTCCCGATTTTCAGGTACCGTTTGAGTCGGTGCGGTTTCGGTTAAGTTTTTTTAACTTGTGTTGAAACTTTGAAAAGAAGGCCCAATTATTATTTTTGCACCGGGCCTTCATTTCCTCAGGACCGGCCCTGTGGATAGTGTATCCGGGATAGCTTATCCGAAGGGTTATTACGGGGAATAACTTAGAGAGAAGTCAGAGCAATAAGTAAGACAGAGAGTATGTATTCAATGTCTGAATTGTGTGTTACAATGGAAAAATGGACCGCTATTTATAGTATCAATAAATGCTAGATCAATAATCGGGAGGACACGTGTCAAGAATCTGACGGCCGAGGGTCACCTCAATCGGGGTGGCACCGCCATTCGCATGTGCACCGCATTAAATGCGGTGGGTGGATGTGACGGTGTACCCGGTACGGTGATTCAGCGCATGTGGAGAGGAGATTCTGTCGAGGAGGTTGCATTCGGCTTTGCATGTTGGACCGAAGGCTCTTTGTACCGGGGGCATCCGTGTGCCGAGGGCTATAGGTGCCGAAGGCTTGGTTTTCAAACCTTGTTCTCCTGTGATGTTCCTGGACTTGATTCGATGAATGTTAGCCTTCAGACATGATGCCGAAGGCATCCCCTTGCGTATTACGGGCTGCATGGAGTCTGGGTTTGTTGGGCTTGGCCCATCTGGGCCTGTTAGGCCTGATTGTTGTAGTGGAAGTATGTGGGTCGGGGATCCTTGGGCCATATACTCCATCAGGAGTCCCTCACTCCTTTTGCCGAAAGGTACTTGAGGGAAAAAGAGTAATTTGCGTTTGTCCTATGGTACTGTGTTTGCTTCGTTGTAGTTTGTAAAGTTGTGAGAGGTTTGTGTTGCGTAATTTGCCGAGGGCAGTCCCTCAGTCCCCCACATTTTGGGACTGAAGGATGATGTTGATGCCTTTGGGAAAACTTTTACATTTTTTTGATTTTCCCGAAGGGGTTCCCTAGTCCCCCACTCCTTGAGGCACATGTAATGGGGTGAAAAGGAGTAGAGTCATGCCTTCTTCATCAGAGAGCTGAGGGCTGACACTTTTTGCTTCATTTTTGGGGAGATACCTCGTTAAAAACCTCATTAGGGAAAACCTTGTGGGAAAAAATCCTAATGAGGGAAAAAGAGTGCACCGTATGCCCCGAAATGAAGCAAGAGGGGTTGACCCTTCGGCCTGTGATGAAGGATAATGCTGAGGTCGGGGGCATTCGTGATCTGCGGTAAGTAACCATTGCTGAAGGACGTAGGTGATTATTCCGGTGCTGTCGGGGGCTGAGAGCTAACCGTTGATGGAGGCGTTTGCATGTGAAAGCCCGAGGGCCTGCTTGTTTCTGAAGGGTAACAGCTGCGGGCACCTTTGTGTTATAAAAAAAATAGCCGTTGGGATATGACCGTTGCAATGTGACCGTTGGAGGTGTTGTCCACGTGGCGTATCCTGGTGGGCTGGCTTCGGGCGGGCGTCACCGGTTGGCTGAGGCAGCGGTTTGTAATGATGTCTTTTTAACTGGGGGCCCAGTTCTCGGCCCAAGCCCGAAATGGGGAGGCTATAAATACCCCTACCCTGAGACCATACCCCTTGTGCGATTTTGTTGTAGCAAAGCTCTCGCAAAAAATTTCTAGAGAGAGAAAGTACTCAGGTCGATCAAAACCCTCAATTCCAAGGTCAGTTCTTCCTCCATTCTTGATACTTCTCGCATACTTTGCTCCGCAAGCTGTAGGTGTAGTGTTAGTGGCCTTAGGACCCTTCTCCCTTTCCTAATTCCTTTCTTCAATACTTCCGAAGGATGTCGTCTGCGACTGATTCCCAAAACATCTCGGGAGAGCCCTCTGTTCAATCCGAAACCTGGTCGGATGGGAGGTCAGTAAGTGGGGAGGCCTCGTCCCAGAACGATTCCGTCGTAGCACAGGAGGTGGAGAAGGACCTCGTGGCCGAAGCGGAGGCCGAAGAGTTTGAGCAAGTTGTTGAGGATGAGGAGCTTGCCCTCGCTATGCAAACTGCTGAGGAGGAGGAGGAGAAAGAGCGCCATCGGGTTACCATCGCCATCCCTTCAGCTGTAGCCAGCCAAGCAGGAACCTCAAGACCCCTCAGCCCTGACCCCCTTCGGGATACACCGTTGATGAAGGGCAAGAAAAAGATGAAGGCCCCCAGAAGAAGAAGCAAAAAGTAGCGAACTCTGGGAAGCCAGTGGGGATACTCGAAGGACATTCCTTCTTGAACACTGCTGCCCTTGCACTTAAGTCGAGGGCTGATAGGGCGGACTGTTACGTCACACAGCTCCGTGTTGGGTCTTCAGCGACGGTGGTGGAGCCGGGTCTTGATGACGTGCTCTCCCAAGCTCCTGACGGGTGCTTCGCCGTACATGTTTTATCCGTAGCGCTTGGCCTCCGGTTTCCATTGCACCCCTTCCTCCTTGAGTACCTAAGGTACGTTGGCTTAGCCCCCTGCCAACTGACCCCTCACAGCCACCCATACATTGCTGGTTTTCGGAACCTCTGCCGGTCTCGGGGGGTGATTCCTAGCCTTGATCTATTCTTTCAGAGCTTCAACCTCTGTCGGGGGGGGGGGGGGGGGGGGGGGTCATGCCAATGTTGAAGGCTTCACGAACCTGCAGCAGGTCACCCAGTGGAGGCTATTTTCTGATGCGTCCTCGTCTCACAAGGGCTGGAAGGACCGATTCTGCTACATCAGGATGGCGGTGAACCCATTTCCCGGGGTTGCGGAACTATTTTAGACGTCATCTGAAGGTGGGGAGCGCCGCCCTCTAGAAGGATGGAAAGAAACTTTCTACTCTTCCGGAGGGGTCCACGAAGCATGTGGCAATCAAGGACTCGCCCCTCCCGGAGGACCTGTACAACTTAGGCTTCCGTCGCTACCATTTCCTTGGGGAAGGGGACGAAAAGTACCCCCTCATTGATCGCGCATTTGAGAGCACAGGAGGTGGTTTCCGAAGGATCTAAATTTTGTACTTAGAACATTTTTGTAGTTTGACTCTTCTTGTTGTCTTGACCCTTCGTCCTTACTGATTTGTGTTGTCTTTGCAGGTGCCAATATGGATGTGAGAAACTTTGTTGGCTTCAAGAAAAAATTGGCCAAGGAGCCAAAGAAGAAGGAGACGGGCACCCAGAAGCCCGTTGATGAGTTCTTTACGAAGGATGGTGAACCCTCCTTGGCCATTCCTGCTGGTGCTGAGGCCGAAGGCTCCCAAGCTGCTGCCACTGCTGCGAAGAGGAAAGCGGCAGGAAAAGGTGTCGCGCCCGTCAGCAAGAAGTCAAAAAAGGGGACGTCGGGAGGAAGGATCCCCCGGTCCTGATTGTGGATGAGCATTCCTCGTCCAACCCCCCGGTTGTGGCCGCGACGACCCCCTCCAAGTCCCCTTCGGCTGATGTGGGCTTCCCTCGGAAGAATGTGCAATTCTCCCTCGTAAAGGGAACCACCATCATGCATGGCACAGTGGACCCCGGGGAGTTCCTGAAGAGTGTCACCCCTGAGCTGGATATGGCATTCCTGAGCCATCTAGACGATGAAGCCCTCGACTCCAAGATTCTCCGTTCTTCTCTTACGGTAAGATCCCTCGTCTGTTCTTTTCATTTCCTTAGTCTTTTTGGCCTTAGCGTATCTTGCTCAGTAGTCCAACCCATTTTCTTGTTGCTTACAGGCTTGCATTGCCCTCAGCGAGCAGGCCCGGAGGGTGGAAATGTTGCGCCTTCAGAAGGCGCAACAGGACTAGACTTTGAAGAAGCTCGTCCACGACAATGCTGCCGCCGTTCGGGAGATGGCAAGGCTGGAGGAGACCCTTCGGAAAGAAAGGGTTAAAGCGGAAAAGGCCAAAGTAGAGGCCAGAGCCGAGGGCATGGCCGAGGTTGAGAAGTCTGCTGCTGAGGCTGCCAAAAAGGCTGCCGAGGATGCCGAGGCCGCCAAGGAAGGGGCTGTCGCCAAGGCCCGGGAAGACGATGTTGCTGCCTTCACTGCTGAGGGGTGGAAGTCTGAGGACCGAAAGCAGTGGCTGGCCTCAGTTGTAGAAGCCTCTGTTGACGAGTGGACTACCGGCCCCGACGCAGAATGGTTAGCCCGGAAGGGCAATGACTATTATGACGGGGGCAAGTTCTTTACTCAAGCCCTCATCTATAGGAGGCTTGCCCGACACTATGGGGTGGACCCGAAGGATTTTGATCCTGCAGCTTACGGCCTTCCTCCCCTTCAGCCGGATGTGCGAACCCCCCTCCCTCCTGATGTTGAGAGGTCGGACCTAGAGGATTCATTGTTGATGCAAGAAGGTTAGGATGCCGAGGAAGAGGCCGGGGAGGTCGCTGCTTCGAAGCCCGCTGAGGAGGGTGCCGCTGAAGTAGATAACCTTTGATTTGTACTTGTATTTTTTGAACAATGTTTAGTATAATAACATTTTGTAGCTTTCGGCTTCGGCCAAGATATAACAAACTCCTTTGTTTATTTTTGTGAATGAATGCATGGATGCCTTCGGGCTCTTGATGTTTGAATTTATCCTCAATGTTTTCTGAATGAATGCTTTCGCTTTCCTTTATGCTTTCTTCACAGCTTTATGAATGTATGTCTGTATCGGGAGTTAACCGAGGGCCAAACATTTAGGAATTAGAAAATTTTCTAAGTGAATGGTACCACTAGGCCCTCGGTTGACATCTTCCTTTAGCTGTATGAAATAGAGTGGCCTTCGTCGTCTACCCCCGGGGGGACTGGTGTTGTGAACTTAGTTATTTTTTGGGTAACGTCATGGACTTGCCCTCGGTTTATACCCGATTTTAGGCAATTCCCCCTTTAGTAAAACATGGTGATGCCTTCGGGCAATGCAATCTTTGGGGAACAATCGAACTCAAGCCCTTGGTGCATAGGTTTCCCGATGTAATTGAACCCTTATGAGAATTTAAGGTGCCATGCCCTCAGGTCCCGCCTGTTGTGCCGGGGGCTTCTAAGTTATAGATTTAGAGACTTTTTCATCTGGTTTTCACATCAGTGACCTCCTGAGAAATGTGGGGTTTGTATGTCTCTGTCCTACTTGTAGAATAGGAGCCCCCGATGTTGATTGTAGTGTCGGAGGCTATTGGAGTGTGGACTTAGGAAATTTGAGCTTTTGTTTGTGAGCAGCCGCTTTCGGAAATGCCGGAGGATGCAGTAGACTTAGTCAAACCTAGTCCATTTGTAGCATAGGAGCCTTCGGTATTGTTGGATTCCAAAGTGTGGACATAGGATTTCTTCATTTGGTAAATGCCGAAGCTATACAGCAAGGACCTTCGGTGATACCTTCCAATATACTGGCTTAAGTGATTGCAGTCTGATACATAAGAGCCAGATGCCTTTGGTCCATGCTGAGATGGAGAATGATGTATAGCGCGAGCCTTCGGTGTTGGCTGATGCCGGAGGCTGCCAGAGTGTGGACTTAGCCAAATTTTGGTGATACTTGGTGAATAGTAGTTGGATTTGAAAGAAGCCTTCTGGTTAGCTGCTGAAGGCTGTCCCGTTGTAAAACTTGTACTCATTGATTGCTCGTTGGGTCTAATCCCCTTCACCCCATTTTTTTAGATAGTGAAGGGAAAACTTCAAGAAACTTGGTTTCTTGGTAAGGCTTGGCCTATGCGGGAGGCAATAGTATAAGTTGTTGGCTCCTCCCTCGGGATTAACCTTCCGGGTTCCGAGGGGTTCGAGGGTCGTTTTCTCGGCCCGAGACATAGTCTGTTGCCTGCCTCCCCTTGGGGGATGGCACGGAAAGCGCCTCAATTTTGAAAGTCGTTCCCTCAACCCGAGACATAGTCTGTTGCCTGCCATTCCCTTGGGGTAATGGTGCGGGAAGTGTTTCGTTTTGAAAGTCGAATCCTGGGCCCGGGACATAGTCCGTTGCCTGCCATTCCCTTGGGGTAATGGCGTGGAAAGCGTTTCGAGGAAGAGTTTTATTTGCATATTAGTTGCAAATGGCTGAGGGCACTTGGTGCCCCCGAGACCGATAGGTGGCGGCGCCTTCGGTATAGTTGCGTCCTCACGGGGAACGGCTTTATTTTCACACTTGGTGATATGTTTCGTATTCTGCCCCTGGTACTTGGTACCGAGGGGTCATCTCAATTTAAAAACACTTGGTGTTTTTCTTCCAATGTTGTAGTTGATCCGAATGTCTAACCTCGACACTTGGTGACTTCCCCCACGTAAAGGGATTGTGCCCACTTCTTCCTTTGGCTGGTGGAGTCTCCCCCGTGTTGCCGCCGGTGATCATGTGGATGTGTCGCTTCTTTTCTTGGCACTGGTTGTACCCTTCTTCTTCATCGAGGTTCCCGATCTCCCTCTTCTTACCCTTCGGGTCGTCGAGGGGGATGGTGTTCGGGTTGACCCATGCGATTGCTTTCATAGCGGGCCGTGATGAGGGGAACCTCTGACGAACTGGGACAAATGTCCCGCCTGTATCAGCCTTTCCATGGCCGCCTTCAGCTGATGGCAATCATCGGTCCTGTGCCCTTGATGGCGGTGAAAGCGGCAGTACGGTTCATTAGGGTTGATAGCGAATACCTTCGGGGGTGTGCAAGAGTCTCGCTCCATGAGGCCTCTCTCCTCGGTGAAGTCCAGGATGACGCTGATGGGTTGCGTTAGAGGTGTCCGAGGGTGTTCCAAAAGGACGGGCTGCGCACAGGGCTTTGGGTTGTTCTTGTATCCTCCCCCGGGCTTGGGTTGGCCATGCCAGGGGCGATCACCGGGGGGTGCCAGACCTCTGGATTGATGAAATGGAGATCTCGGCCCCCGGTGGTTCTTGTCATCTACCCTAGGACGCTGCTGCTTGGGGTTTTGGTGGCATTTTTCCACCCCCTCGGCCTCTGCGTATCGGTCTCTCCGATGGAGAGCCCTTATATAGTCGTGAGGGGGTTCAATGATGAGGCTCTTTGAAAAGTTCTCGATGCGGAGGACTATCTGTAGGAGAGCCAGAAGGGTCTCGTCGTCGGCACCGTCAACCTTATCTATCTCCAGCCTCCAGCGTTCCAAAAAGTCCTTAAGGGTTTCCTCCTTCCGTTGCCTCATCGTTAATAAGTGGGAGAAATGTTTCCTTGACCGGTGTCTTCCCGCAAATTGTGTCAAGAAACGTTGGGCAAGTTCTTGCCATGAGTCGATACTCCCTTCGGGCAATCGGTTGAACCATTCGTATGCTGGTCCTTCTAAGGTGGAAAGGAACCAACGACACAAATATTCATGTGTTGCCCCCACCATCATCATGATGTTCTGGTACCTCCTGTAGTGCTCCTAGGGGCCAGTCTTCCCTTCATAGGGCTTGATGGGCTGCCCTCGGTATTTTCCCGGAATCTGGGCCGCCAATACACTTGGGGTAAATGGCGTCCTTGTCCGGAGCTGGATGACGGGTTCTCCAGAGCCTTCAGCAATCTTCTTCTGCATCTCGTCCATTTTGGCCAGCATGACCTCATACTTAGGATCCGCATGGGAGGCGGAAGCGGTTGTGTGAACCTGGCGGGTGATGTGAGTTTTCTCGCACTTAAAATAGATCGTAGAATAGTGGTGTAAGTACGAGTATCGTCTCCACAGGGACGAACAAAAGGGAATCAAGAATTAATTAAATTCAGAGATTAAAAATAAATAAAATAAATGCGTTGTGTGAGATTTGGTTGGTTGAATTGAAATTAAACTAAAACGAATGAGCGATTAAAATAAAAGGTTGGGTTCTTCTTAATTAATGACGAAGGGAACGGGGTAATCAGATTTCTGGCAGATCAGGCTTAATTACATGAAATTAATTTAATTGAGCCCATCTAATCAATATTAAGTTCTTACCTCTCTCACGGCGTAGAGTACAATAATTTCGGGGACCAGGCTGATCTCTCATGCGACAGGATCCTAAATTATTGCCAAGACGAGTGAGCTTACGGCCCCTTAATCGCAACTAATCTCTTAACGAACGATTAAGTGTGTGTGAATGTGTCTTAGAATAAACTAGATATCTCTTAATTTATTCTACAAGCAATTGTAATTCTAGCGGCCAATCTAGGTTACAAGAGATATCAGTTAAATTATTCAAACACAAATTAAACGACATTCATGCAATTAAACCATCAAGAATCTAGCCATACATCATGCTTAACCCCTTCATCAATCCCAAATCCCTAATTAAAACTACTCCCGACTCATAATTAAAGAATCAACAGAATTGGGAAGAATAGAAATAATTTTCATTAATTAAAGAATAGGATCTTACAAAGAATCTCAAAGAATTGAAAAACAAGGCTGAAAAACTCTCAAAATTCGTCCTTAAGCTGCTCTCTAAGTTCCATCCCCCAAAACAGGGTTAGGGAGGTGTTATTTAAAGGAAACAAAGCAATTCGGGTTGGATTAGGACTGAAACGGGGCACGCACGGTGCCCACACACGCGTGCGTGGCGTCTGTGCGTCTGACAGACATGTGCGTAAAATCGTTGGACGCACACGTGTGTCCCTCCCCACGCACGTGTGCGTGGCTGCCAGTGAGTTTTCCGGCTTCTATGGTCCGAATTTGACAAAACTTCCTTCATGAAAGTTGTATAAAATGAAGTCCTCTATCCACCACAACTTTCTGAATTGGTTTTAAATAATCCAATCAAGAGATATGAATAAAATGGTGGAAGGTCTCATTCTGAGATCGTCTGACTTCATCGTCTGTTTTCACCTTCTTCCTCTCAGATTCTTGTAATGGTGTCTTCATATGCTTTATAGACCTTGAAGTTGAATTTTCATATGCAACTTGAACCATGTCCTTTGGATGCTTCTAAGAAGAAATATGATTGAACGATTGACATAAGGTCATTCTGAACGCCGTTTTCAAGCTCTATTTGTCATCTTTTGATCCCGTAGCCAATTCTAAAGCTCTTTTGTCATCAAATCTTCATTGTGAACCTCCCGGTGACCTCCAAAGCTCTCAATTCACGCTCGAATACTTCTCAAATCGTCCCGATTTCTTCTCAAGCGCCGGTGCTGGGCTCAAATTCTCCGATTTTGACTCCAAAAGACATAAAACTCGAACCAACGCCTGGTAACATAACTTGAGCTAAAATTGAGACTTGTAACACCTTAAATCTAGGAAAACCATCACAATTCGATCCCAACACGCATCAAATGCGTGTCTAAATATGGACTTATTAGCGGGCCTCCATTTTGT
The DNA here is from genome assembly GCA_945859875.1 of Cuscuta europaea. NCBI lineage: Eukaryota > Viridiplantae > Streptophyta > Magnoliopsida > Solanales > Convolvulaceae > Cuscuta > Cuscuta europaea. Next base: position 4,019,794 of record CAMAPE010000019.1, on the reverse strand, counting down.
CAAGGCGGCGTTGAAGGGCCGCAATGATATCATCCCTGGGGTCCTTCGGCATTGGCACCGCCCCCAGAGATTGTACGCGGGCTGAGTGAGCCTGGTTGTCCCGAGGGGGACGCCTCTCGTCTGCCCTTGAGACGGATCCTCCGCTCTCTTGAGGTCTTTGGAATGCCTTACCACCGAGGCGGTCTTGGACCCCTCGGCGATCTTGCACCCCTCTGAGCCTCTCGAAGGTGGAGGTCCGGGGCCCATCTTTGTTCGCGCCGCGCTGGTCCCAGGATTGGACTTTCTGGGAGGCGGTATCCTGAGCAACGACTCCCTCGTTGTTTCCGGTTCTTGGAACCGGGCAAACGAAGGGGGGAAGTGGCAGGAGAGGGATGACGTTCTCCCCCAAGTGAGCCTGAGGTGGTACAAGGGAACTGAGGGCGCCTGGATTATGAGTAAGAGTGTGGATGAAGGCTGAAAAAGCTGACTACACATCAATAGTGAGGACCGGAGGGCTCACTTGGTTTTCACTCCGGTCCTTCCTTCCAGTCTCGATGCCGAGGTGGAGCATTCTGCTGGAGCTGAAGGCGCAGGTCAACAACAGCCTGTTCCAACCCGGCGATGACTCGCCGAGGGACAAGTTGTTGTCCTCAAGGGTCTTGGACTGGGCACGGGTGGTTCTTCCCATCTTTTTGTGTTTGGCGAAGGGGAGGGTTTCTTCCTTGATTGTTTGACCTCTCAACGAGAGCATAAAATGATGGATAGTGTACCCGGGGGTAGCTTATCCGAAGGGTTATTACGGGGAATAACTTAGAGAGAAGTCAGAGCAATAAGTAAGAGAGAGAGTATGTATTCAATGTCTGAATTGTGTGTTACAATCGAAAAATGGACCGTTGTTTATAGCAGCAATAAATGCTAGATCAATAATCAGGAGGAAACGTGTCAAGCATCTGACGGCCGAGGGTCACCTCAATCGAGGTGGCACCGGCATTCACATGTGCACCGCATTAAATGCGGTGGGTGGATGTGACGTTGTATCCGGTAGGAGATTCTGTCGAGGAGGTTACCTTCGGTTGTGCATGTTGGAACGAAGGCTCTTTATACCGGGAGCCTCCCTGTGCCGAGGGCTGTAGGTGCCGAAGGCTTGGTATTCAAGCCTTGTTCTCCTGTGATGTTCCTGGACTTGATTCCATGAATGTTAGCCTTCGGGCATGATGCCGAAGGCACCCCCTTGCGTATTACGGGCTGCCTGGAGTCTGGTTTTGCTGGGCTTGGCCCATCTGGGCCTGTTGGGTCTGATTGTTGTAGTGAAAGTATGTGGGCCGGGGGTCCCTGAGCCATATATTCCATCACGGAGTATTACATAAAAAATTACTAGTAATTACTAACAAAAAATCACTAAAAATAAGTACTCTTTGGCAATAGCGAGCGCTAAAATATGTGATTTCTCCTTAAATATAAGTAAAGTATAAAGTATGAATACATTTTTTACTATAGTTACTTTGCATAGTCACTATGTATTAGAGTTGAACAGAATCATGGCATTAATTAAACACATTTTCTAGGTGTTTTTTTTAAATTAGGTGACGGCCTGCACTAGTTGGTTGTTAGTTGAAACAGAAAGTCTCCTAAATAAAATCAAAATATAACAATTTTTCAAAATAAAAGTGGTGGACCAAGTTTAAGTTTACCCCGTAGCTCCTTCAATGACGGTGACATGGCAATGAGGCGGCGATGACACGAAAATAAGGTGAGAATGAAATATGTAGATGATTGATAATTATGGGTCTTTTTGGACGTAAGAGAATGGTCTCAATAACAATTAAGTGATATACTCTATGAATGCATTCGACAAGTTCCCGAAGAAAAATGAAATAGTCTAAATCTTTGAGTAGTGGTTGAGAGTTTTGAAATGGCATAGCTAATTATTATTCTGCATTAGTGACTCTATGTATAATCATAGGTTTCGTGACTGGACTGATCGTGTCTGTTGTAGTGAACATCTGCGAGTTTTTGAGATATCTATTTAAGCCTTTTTCATAAAAAATTGATTACTCCGCATTAACACGGAGTCCTAATCGATCACCCTTCCAATGAGAATGAACATCATCCCCTCTCTTCCATGCTTGTCATTTGGCATATCAATTTTTTCCTTCTTAAAATTGTTATACTACCTCCATCCTAGATAAATACTCCTTTCGTCCCATTTAAATCTTTACACTTTCCTTTTTGGGACGTCTCATTTAAATCTTTACACTTTTCTTTTTGGGACGTCCCATTTATTCCTTTACGCTTCCTTTCCTTTTTACGTAACTCCTTTTACATTAAATGTCCTAACTACTCATCACTATTCATCCACTTTTTACATTTGAGTGGATAACATTAATTCCCTCCACAAGTCAAAGGGCATGCAAGACAATTGTTCTTCTATTAATTGGGCACCTAAAACACCTTGCCAAAAACAAACGTCAAGATTCAACCGGGACGAAGGGAGTATATGTTTATGTCCACTATTCTTCGATCAACTTAAATTGTTCTTGATCGTTTACTTTATGCATCTAATTTTTATCAAATTCAAAGTTTTTTGAGGCTATAAAATTTTTAGTTTAATTTCAAAATATCACTCTCTTTTGAAGGGTGAACAAATTATTTTCACTAAAATCCACTAGAAAGAATAGATAAGGAATAGGTTTAAGACTAAACGGATAGTTATGGCCCATTGGCCAATATATAGTTGGTGAGGCTAGGAGAAAGAAATTAAACTAGAAGGTGCCTACAAAAAAACAAGTAATGACACTATTGCCAAGGCACACCTTCACCCATACTCCTTCATTATAATCATACGACTTATTAGAATCTCAGACCCGATCTGAACATATTAGATCCGGTTTAAACGTATCAGACCAGATCAGACTTTGAAAGTTATGAAATACACATGGATCATACATATACGAGACTAAATCAAACCAGATTAGACGAGACTTAAATAGCCCAAATATTGTTATTGAAATTATGGTAGACTGCAAGAATAGTTGCAACGATTAAGAAAAAATATTTTCAGTTTTTTACTTTAATAAAGTTGAAATTCGTATTTGCTCGACTGCTTCTGCTTCAGAAACATTGTAGTGTTTATTTCAATAATAAACTCAGCATGTTCAAGGGTTTGTCAAAATCTTTCAAAAACAAATGTTTTTTCATGTACATCATATTTCAATAGAAATAACATACTCTTTGTCATCAAAAATAAGAGTATGATCACCTAGTGGCAAAATTCTGCTCCCTTCCTCATTCACAATGCTAAGATGCTCACATGGGTTTACATTGATGCTTGTTGTAGTAGATTCGCCTACAGAAACATGAACTTTATCAAACCCAATCAATTGCTTCAATGGAGCACTTTTGTAAGATCTTGGTGCTCTAGAAAAAAGCATCACAACTTCACTTCCATCCATGTATCCATCATTCGTTATAGAAATGGGAACCGAGAATCCCATTGAATCACAATCTGACACTTCATCAGTAAGGACATAGTGAGGGACAATGTTATCTTCGCTGTTCAGATTTCTCCCTCTCCATTTCTTCTTCTCGGGCTCTGATAAGCTTATTTTGCTTGGAGCTGCTAAGAGCTGAAGAGAAAAATTTGTGTAGCTTAGTCCATACCCAAAGTCGTAAACTTTTTCTCCGGTGTAAAATCGATATGTTCTTCCCGGGTAACCACGAGAAGGATCAGCCCTCATGTTCATGTCAATCATTGGTATGCTGGTATATGATTCTGGGTACCATGTAACAGTCAGTTTTCCACCTGTTTATGTTGTTGGAAACAAGTCACATTGAGTTATAAGAGATTGATAAAGATACTTCTTCAGCTTTCTAATTTAGTACTTTAAAAAACATTTTTTTTTAAAATAGAAGCAATAACATACACTGTCTTATTCAGCTTTCTAATCTATATTACCTGGATTATACTCTCCGAAAATGATCTGAGTCAATGCTCTTCTACCTTCTTCTCCGGGGTATCCAATCCAAATTATACCACCAATTCTTGGATTTGGCTTGGCGAATGAGATATCTAGAGGACCGCCACCAGTAAGGACCAAAAGCAATGGATTTTTGGTGACATTAGCGACCATGTTAACCAAGTTCATTTGGAGTCCAGGCAATAGAAGAGTGCTTCTGTCAAGATATTCAGATTCCTGGGACAAGTCCAATCCAAGAACGAGGATGACATAATCAGCGGCCTTAGCAACATATGCAGCTTTCCCGAAACCAATAGTGTTGTTGCAAGCAACATTTAAGCATCCAGGCGCATAAGATACATTCTGTACGTATTCTACGAATCCCCCATAAAGGTTTCTTTTGTTGCAGGGATTTCCTGCATCCGAAGAGAGGACCTTCGTTACATCTACCCTGAACTTCCGAGAGCTACTTAATTCTTTTTCAATCATTTTATTGTAATTTGTTTTTGATTTTTTTTATTTAGCTCACATCTACACTGCACAAAAACAGACTTAGAGCGTGCTCGGGTCGGTTTTTTTTTAATAAATTTTCTACCCATTGATGTGGGCGGGTTCGATCCACAAAAACGGGCCTAGCCACATGTCAATTCCCGCCCGTAAGAACGGGCCGGTAAGTCCACCAGGCCGTCCGGCTCAAATAACTTTCAATTTTAAAAAAATATACAAAAATATTTTAATACTTTTGAAATAATATTACAACATTTTAAAAAAAATGATAATACGCTTATAATGTTCATAGGTTGGGCTAGTTGTTAAGAACTACGGAGTAAAAACGTAAATTTAAACATAGTAAACCATAAATATATAAAGATAAACTAGTAAATATAAATGGTGACAACTCCGGTACCTTTCTAAAAAATGGGGTACCGTACCTATCATTCATTTGATTGGATCACATCACTTTATCATTTTTAATTTAGATTTAAATAATTCAGCTGTTACATTCTCATTGATCCATGTGGACAAAGGTATGGAACCTTATGGGTACCATATAATCTACCAATATAAATATACACGTTTACATGCAAATAAATAAATAGAATTGTAGCTGGGCTGGCTTATAAGCCCGAATGGGCCTATACCCTAACTCAAACCCGCCCACATGCTATTGCGGGACAGGCTTAGACCAATGGGTAAATACATATGTCAAGCCTTCCCATTTGTGCGGACAGGCTGACTCGTTTTTGTGCAGGTCTACTCACATCGCTAAGCCTAGTATAATTATTTTTTAGTTTTTGTGCGGATTTATTATATGGTAATCCTTTAACTTATTCATTTATTATATGTTAAAATATGGTTTTAATCTCTGCAAATATAACACACTTTGCTTTAGACTTTTAGGTCTCTCTAAAATATTTTCTTTGTTTTTCATCTCTAAAATTTATGTTGGTTTTCTTTTGAGTCCATGACCAATAACAACCTCTATTTGACAACAAAACAACACGAATAATAAGTTTCCTCTAATTCTTTGTCATGTCATTCAAAAAGCATTTAATTTCATTTTTTAAAATGTTTTTAATACATATTTTAAAATTGAAAATAATTAATTTAATATTGTTTTAGCTCTCATATAAACCTCAAAAAAATTATAAAAATGATAAATTTAAATGTGTCTATTACAATTATGCAACCAACAATAAAAAAAATTATAGGTAGAGTTATTTCGGAGTTAGACCTAAAACAAAATGTGCTATATTTACTGAAACTAAAATCATATTTAAACTTTTTTGAGAGGCTTAAAGTAAAATGTGTCATATTTACAGAGACTAAAAGAATTCTAAGTAGAGTTGTTTGGGAATTAAAGATAGACTAAAGACATGAGCTTTTGGAGAGCGTACCTGAATAGTCACCACCAAGGTAGGTCGTATTGGCCGTAGGCCCAATAACAGCCAGAGAGAGCACACGAGACGGATCCCAAGGCAAGAAACCGTGCTCATTCTTGAGCAGGACAGTGCCTTGCCTTGCCGCTTCGAGTGCCAATTCGCTGTGCTCGGGACTACACACATCCTGTGGTCCTAAGTTCGAAAACCGCCTATTCCCGGCAGGTCCATCAAAAAGACCGAGCCGGAATAGAACCGTGTACAGGTTCACCAAAGCTCTGTCCAAATCACTGTCTGCCACTATCCCTTTCTCATATGCACTTTTCATATGGTCCCTCAGGAATGTTCTGCACCCGATATCCGTCCCTGTCAATCCACTTGTATTTAATTCATTTCTATTAGAATTAATTAATTAATCAATTAATTAATTATTTAGATATGGTCTTCTTTGGAGCCATTTATGGTATGTATGATACCGAGACCCTCTGCTCCGTCGCAGAGTGCCTTGCGGGCCGGCCGGGGTGGCCAGATGGGAGAAGATGCACACCTTGATATCTTCAACGGTAAAAGTTTTGATCGGGCGATCCCAAAAGCCGGACACGTGCCTCACTCTAAAGCAAGGCAAAGGTTCCCGACCCCTATGATACAATTAGCTCAAAAGATATTTGGAGGTTAGTTTTTTTAGTACTATCACCTTAGTCCCATTCAATCTCACAAACTTTATATTGGTATGAAATTAGAAAAGTAAAATAATGTGGTTGAAATTTGTATAGAGGAGACATAAATGAATAGAGCCACATAGGGGCGGAGCCAGGGTACTGGGGGCTAAACTGGGTCGGTACAAAGAATTTTATTGGAAAAAAAATTACACGAAATTTTTTACAATAAAAATATTGACATTTTTTAAATTTGGAGTGGGTCATGACCTAGCCTGGGCACCCCCTAGCTCCGCCCATGGAGCCACAAATTCATTTAGCAAAAAAGGAAAAGAAAATTATTTTGTGACAAATAAAAAAGGAAATTTAATAAAATTAGCGGAACGTAATTCAAAAAGAGAACATATAGTACAGTAGTTGTTTTGATAAATTAGAACTAATTATTTATTTCGATTTTATTTGGTATATTATGGTGACTAATTATTTATTGCAACTTCTTTAAAAAATTACTAAAATTTTATGCACTAAACATACGATTAAAAACTTTCAAACACTTTTTATACAGAAGACATGGACTTATACTCCAAAAGAACAACATAACAAAATGTTATTATCTGTAGCACAGAAGGACATAGTAAAAGACCTGCTTTAAGTGCAATTGCAGAAGCTTCTTCTGGAGTTCTCGTGTAATGCAAATAATTAAATATATTGCTGATAGCATCGCAATCTGAGGCCACGTATCTACAAATATAAACAAACGTGAAATTGAATCCCACCTTTGGCCAATTTTAAAATTTTATTTCTGGGTTTTCAATATTTTTTGCGTTTCGGGGATCGGTTAAACAACGCAGTATAATTCAGAAAATCATTTGACTGCCTTTCCGGTTGAATTTTTAGCTGAAATTTGATATGGGTAAACTAGACTTAATGAAGAAGATGCTCAAAAAATTTCATCAAAAAGTTCCACCGGGAACCGCCCCAATTGGCGACGGCTAAGCAGAACCTCCTATATAAGAGACTAATTGAACACTTTAAATTAGTTCATGTACCTATTTGATCCTTTAGCCCTAAATAATCATACATGATAGAGACAATAATCATGAATTAACTTTCCAATTGGTTCCATACACTCTGGAATCCCTGGATCAAAAGTGGAATTGATGGGTCATTAAATTACCCTTTGAATGCATTCCATTAAAAAAAAGAATTACCCTTTGAATCCCCAATCTGATCGAGCCCTGTCCAGGAGATATCTGTTTGCACAAGCGGGTATCCCATTAACTTCATTATAAGAACACATAATGCACGTTGCCTCGCCATCCCTTATACAGCTTTTAAAAGGAGGCTGATACGTGTCCTCCATATCTTGTCTTGTTACCTTATCATATACCAACACAATTAGCTAGGATATATTTCCAGTTCGGTTCTTGCTGTTTGGCTATAATATTTGCATTGATTACACCTTTAATAATCTTAGGACGTTTTTACTTAGAACGGTTTTTCAATTCCAGACCAGACCAGATTAGACTTACAGAAATCAAACCAGACCAGACTTAAACAAACCAGACCAGACTTAAACTGACCAGACCAGACTTGACTTCCGTAGTTATAAAATACACATAGACCATACATTTACCAGACCAGACCAGTTCAGATCAGACCGGATTTAAACAGACCAGACTTAAACAGTCCAGATCAGATCAGACCAGTAAATTATACTCCCTTCATCCCGCTAGAAGATTCCCGTGAACGGTTTACGATGCTTGATTGACGATAAAGCAACTTAATTAATCCCTGTTCACACTCTGATTATTTTTAGTAAATAAAATTAACATATTCAGAAACTACATTAAAACCGTTGCAAAGCCTGATAAAAAAATTGTAAATTTGTTAAAAATTTGATTTATAAAGTAAAAGATTAAAAATGATTTAAGTTGACCATGAGAATAGTGGACATGAACCTTCTAATGGAACGGAGGGAGTAATCCAAATCAAAACATCCTTAGTTATCTGATTAAAAGATTGGGGTGCATATTGTTATTAGACCAATACTTTATAATGTCTATGTCTATTAGAGGAAAATATGTAGTAAAAAGGGGAAGACCATAAATTGGAGCAATAATGTTGACTAAAGTTAAGGGGTGTACAATTTTAATTTCTACCTACCTAGCAACTTACATAATCATATAGATAAGCCCGAATGCTCGTGATATACTAATCTAGAATTAGTTATTCATCGTTAAATTTAAGAGGTTTTAATTATTGGTAAGGATACCTATAACGTTCCCTACTCTTAATCTCTGGGATTTTAGATTTTTAACCACCCTCCTATTGAGCAAAGATGTATACACGTCACACTCCTTAAGATTTCAATAACACTTTAATTGGTTCATTTAAATACGGGAGTAACATGAAGTTAATATTTTTTCACAATTAAATCAATGTGAGAATTCAATTATGTCATTTTATTGGAAGTGACACATCCATTTCCCATAAAATTAAAACATATATCCCCCTACTTGAAAAAGTTCACCAAATTAACTTTTCTTGATCAATAACATTCTACTTTGACAAATGATATTTTTCACTACGAAAATATTTGGAATATGAAATTATGTCGAAATGTTCCTTATTCAAATTATTTTCTTAAAAGTATAAAATTTATAAATTATATACAAATATAATAATTAGAATCACTGTCTAAAATTTGTCATCATTGACAAGGAAAAGTCAATATAGTGAACTTTTTTGGAAGGAGGTATCAAATTTCTACTCTATATTATTTAGAATTTTAATTTGTATAAATTGTTTGATGTTATGTTCATAGGAAATTGATCTTCTACCGCAAGGTAGAGTGCCTCATGCAGTTCCAATAGGAAACAAGGATGAGAAGAAAGTTGAGGACTCCATATCATAGTAGCTATGGTCAAATTCAATTGGGAAAAATACCCTCACATTACTAAAATTCACCGCTTTTCCTAAAAAATGACTAAAGACGTTTTTTAATGTGGAGTATGACCAAATTATGTGCCACAAAAATAGGAGCAATCAATAATGGTTGTCCCTAAAAAATAGGAACTTAGTACATAGTATTAATCATATGAATGGTAACACGCATCATTATAGGAAAAAACATAGTTGGTCGAAAACACATGAGTTATAGTGATATCGGTGATAGTTTTCTCAATTTAGTAATGTTTTTAATTGAATGAATTTTGTTACTCTCGTTTGATCTGGTCTGATATGATTTGGTATGATAAATGTCTAGTCTCTATATATTTTTAACTATCCAAGTCTTGTTTGGTACAACATGGTTTGGGTGTAAAAACAAACCCAAGTACTACGCACTACATCCGTTTTCTTTTAATTGTAACATTGAACTTTTTGCACTATTCACATATTCTACTTTGACTATACTTTACGGAGTATTAATTAATGTATTACTCCCTCCGTCCCGGTCATTTCTTCCAACTTTTCTTTTTGGGCCGTCCCAATTAATTCTTCCAACTTCCACTTTTGGAAAAAATATATGGTTCACGTTCATTCACATTTTCTTACACAACTACAATCATACATTTTCACTTTATTCTCACTACCTAAATTTGCGATACCGATCAAAACCGGAAGAAATGACCGAAACGGAGGGAGTATAAATTAATTTTTTGAAAGATATTGTTAAAACTTGTGCTATTGAAAAGTTAAGTGTCCAATTAAAAGGAAGGAGAATATAAAACAATAATGGATAAATTACGTACCACCGCATTAAAGTTAAACCTATCAATGTCTTGCCAATGCTCCAAGTCATAAGCAGCTAAATGCTTGCAACACGCCGACAACATCAACCTGTCATTCCCATCTTCCTCCTTCAAATCTCCCCCACCATTTCCACGCATCAGATCCTTCCCCTGTAACCCCCTCACGTACTCCATACCATACACAGAAGCCACATAAGGGTCCTCTCCGGGCGTCTCTTGCCCTCTTCCCCATCTCGGATCCCTGTACACGTTTATGGTCGGAGCCCAGAAAGTCAACCCAGCTTGACCCACATTATGCAAAGCCCTCGCCTGCACAGCCACGGCGGCCGCCACCGCTCGCCACAGCGTGCGGTTGAAGGACGAGACCGTGACGATGACATTCGGGAATATCGTGGCGCCCTTGATGACTCCGTCGAGGTTCGCTCCCGGCCCGTTGAGGCCGATCCCGTGGAGGGACTCCCCCCACCACTGGTAGGCGGGGATGCCTAGCCGTGGCACGGCGGAGCTGTTGTCGCAAAGAAGCGGGATTTTCTCGTCGACGGTGAGGAGGGAGATGAAAGACTGGACTCTGGTGGCGATGGGGAGGGAGGTGTTGCAGAATGGGTGGGAGTTATGGTACGGAGGCGTGCATGGTAGTTGGAGCTGAGAGTATGAAGAAACTACTGAAGTTAGGAAGATGACAAAGATGAATATAGGATTAATGCTTCTGAATGACATTGTGAAGATTAATCAAAAAAATATCAATAAACTTTTAGAGTTGGACGAGTACATGTATATGTACTGAACAATAATAACAATAGAAATAAAAAATTAAATGGATACGTAGGATGTACCCAACAACAAAAGCTCAGATATGATGAAGAGTATATGGACAAATAAAAAAACATTGTCTTTACTGTTAATTTTAGATGTATTTATTGACAAATTTAATTTATATATATGAGTGGGATATGTTCTCATGGGAATGAAATAAAATGTGTTCTTAATAGGTGTTTTACCAAAATACGGGATTCATCAATATCTATTGCCAAAAAACGGGGAAAAACTAGGTTTTCCTAAAAAGCGGGAGTCGGAATTGGGTGTTCCGACCAGAGGAAGGGTTTAAAAAAAACACCTCTCCCTCCAATCGGATGTGTGACTTCCGACCAGGATTTTTGTTTTGTTTTTTTAACTCCTTGTTAATTCCTTATTGTTAAAGCTTTGATTTTAATAATTTTTTAAAAGTATTGTTAATTCCTTATTCTAAATTCCGAATTAAAAGTTGTTTTAAATTCTTGGCATATTTTTTAAAATGAAAATTATGAATTTTAGTTTTTAAATTTTTTTGATTGCTTAATATTATTTTTTGATATTAATCCGGAAATAGTAAATCCCAACTTAAATCCGATATAGGGATTTTTAAACAAAATAAAAAATTGGTTTTACTCCTGTCGGAAGTCCCAATTCCGACGAGAGGATTTTTTTAGAAGTTTTATATATTGCGAATGAATTACAACGAAAAAAAATCAATAAATAATAAAAAAAAATCATGTCGGAATTGGTAAATCCGACAAGGGGATATTAGAAATTAATAATTAATAATTTGAGTTAAATTTGAGTTTAATTAATCGAAAATGTTAAATTAATAATTTTAAAATTCCATCTATATGTTAAGTAAATCATTGTCAATTTTACAACTCGTGTTCATGATATAGGCTGATTACATTTCAAATGATTGTATCCCTACTGGGTCGAATAGGGGTTTTTATGATCCAAGGCTAAAAAATATGAATCACAAGTGTGCATATTAAAATTTCATCTATATATTAAGTAAATCGTGGTCAATTTCACAATTCGTGTTCATGATATATGCTAATTGCATTTCAGAAGATTGTATCCTTACCAGGTCGAATTGGGGTTTTTATGATCCGGGTCTAAAAAATGTGAATCATAAGTGTTAAATTTTATTTGATTATATTTTTTATCTAATAAAATTTTATCTGATTATATTTTTTCTGATTAAATTTTATTTGATTATATTTATCTGATCAAAATCTTAAGCCATAAAAAATGAATTGAATTGGTAGGTGGAAGTTAGATTTAGGTGATTAAACTTTGTCAAACTTTACACTTTGAGCAGTCCCGTATTAAACTTTACACTTCCTTATTTGCTTTATTTGGCAAACAAATCTACACCAAACAGTGTCAAACAGTGTACTGTACAGTAAAGTCAAATTTATTTCCTTAATATATGTGAAGTCAAAGTGTAAAGTTTAATAAGGACCGGAGGCGGTAACAAGTATGAATATTAAAATTCCATATATTTGTTCAGTAAATCATTGTCAATTTTATAACTCGTGTTCATGATATAGGCTGATAACATTTCAAATGATTGTATCCCTACTGGGTTGAATTACGGTTTTTATGATCCGGGTCTAAAAAATGTGAATCACAAGTGTTAATATTAAATTGTCATCTATATATTAAGGAACTCGTGGTCAATTTCACAACTCGTGTTCATGATATAGGCTTATTGCATAAAATTCGAATGATTGTGCCCTTATTGGGTCAAATTGGAGGTTTATGATCCAGGTCTAAAAATGTGAATCACAAGTATGGATATTAAAATTCCACTTATATGTTAAGTAAACCATTGTCAATTTTGCAATTCGTTTTCATGATATATGCTGATTACATTTCAAATGATTGTATCCTAAAAAATGTGAATCAGAAGTGTGAATATTAAAAATTCATCTATATATTAAGTAACTCGTGGTCAATTTCACAATTTGTGTTCATGATATATGCTAATTGCATTTCAGAACGAAGATTGTATCCTTATCAGGTCGAATTGGGATTTTTATGATCTGGGTCTAAAAAAAGTGAATCACAAGTGTTAATATTAAATTTTCATCTATATATTAAGGAACTCGTGGTAAATTTCACAACTCGTGTTAATGATATAGACTGATTGCATAAAATTCAAATGATTGTGTCCTAATTGGGTCAAATTGAAAGTTTTATGATCCGACACATAAAGTATTGGATTTTGGGTCACTTTATTTTTGTACAGATATGTTTGGACAGAATATATTGAATTTTGATTGAATTATATATGATAAAATTTTATCTGATTCATTTTATCTGATTGAACTTATCTGATTAAATTTTATCTGATTATCAGTTTTATCTAATAAATAATTCTAAAGTTATGGGTTACATAAAATAAAATTTATCTCGAATATAAATTTCTTAAAATAAAATTTAATTTATAAAATTTAATTTATTAAATTTCTTAAAATAAAACAAAATAGATTGCTTTTTTCGAAAATAAAATAGACTGCTAGTCGGATGTGGGCTTTCCGACAGTTTTGCTTTTGTTTTTTTATTTTTATATTTTTTATTTTTTGATTGCTTAGGATTACAATAATGGAAAAATTTGTATTTTTTTCATTTTATTTCAACCAAAATATATTGATTTTTTTAAATATACACTCAAGAGTTTGAATGGGACAATATTCCGTTTAATTTAGTAAAATGAGTGAACACAAATCAAAGCAAACAATAAAAAAATTTTGAACATCCCCTAGTCGGATTACACAATTCCGACTAGGTTTTTTTTGTTTTATTTAAATTGTTTTTTTTGTTTTTTTTAATTCCTTCGGATTAAACAAATAATGGAAATGTTAAAAAAATTCGAACACCCCTAGTCGGATTACACAATTCCGACTAGGTTTTATTTTTACTTTTTAAAGCTTTTCCTCCTGTCGGAATTGGAGAATCCGACTCCCGTAAAATGGTAACCTAAACCGAAGTCCCGTATTTTGGCTTGTCAGTCCCAAAACTCCCGTAAATTGGTAATTTTCTCTAATAATCTTTCTCATTAAAATGTGCGTACAAACATAACAATTTGTCAAGTTCCATTGCGCGATTACTTAATTACTACTACATTCAGTGTTTGGGCACAAGCCATTACACAAGAGTCACTAGAGTGGGATAAGTTGGGCGAATTGAATCCGGTGTATCTTGGGTTTCAATTCTGCGGCTAAGGTTTTAGTCACTCGAGTTTTAGTGATTCCGGCTAGGGTTATAGTCGACGTGGCTACAATTTAAGTAGTTGTACCGATAACATTCACAAAAAAGATTAATTGATTCTTTAAAAGTTGGAATTTCATCAATCTAGGACCTGAAAGATAGACGAATTATCAATTTGGGATCTGAAAGATGAAAGATTTCGACATAGGACTTGAATGATGGAAAACTATCAATTTAGGACTTGAATGGTTGAAAACTATCAATCGAAGACCCAAATTGTAATGATTTTTTTTTTATTTTAAAATTATTAAATATAATTTAGTTTTACTAAACTAAAAAAGATTTTTGATGAAAAATTAATAAAAAATTAGCAATGAAATGATAAGAAATAAAATAAATCAAAATTTATGAAATGTTAGGTCGATTGATAGTTTTCCATCATTTGGATCTTATATTAATACATTTCATCTTTCTGATCCCGAATTGATAATTAATCTATCTTTGAGATGTTGAATTGATAAAATTCCTTAAAAGTTATTTAACAACCTATCATCTAATTGTGATTAGTCACTTAATCAAACACCATTTTATAAAATACTAAAATACTATTTGCTAATCAACATAGTAAACAAAATATACTATCATCAAGCAAGCACATAACACAATCACCCATTGCCCAAACGCCTACATATACTTTTTTTATAGGACAATTTAGGGTGGACTATATGCGATGCGATGTATCGGCCTTTTAATCACTCATTAAACACGATACACATATTATTGAGGTTAACATTTTATATGAATTCCCATTGAATTAGCGGATGATACCTAGGATTTCTCTAGATTTCTTAGTTTTAGCTTTTGCGCTCCATTGCGGTAAAGGTGAGTGAAGAAGTTGTGTCCGTCGGCCTCATGGCACGATCGGGTATTCGACAGGGGTGTGTTCGTGGGCATTCTGATGACATAGGCTAGCTGTTTTTTTTTTGTTTGGCATGATGGCATCGATGGAAGAAAACCAAGGGCATGCAGAGGGAGATTGAAGTGTTGCTCATGCCTATGGTAGGATGGAGATGGAAGAATATGATGAAGTACTCTTAATTTGTTATGGATTCGGGAACAAAGATGTTTTTACTTGGATCGTAATTTGATGGTCTGGTCTGTTCTGTTTAAGTATGATCTGTTTTAAGCTGGTTTGGTCTGGTCTGGTAAATATCTGGTCTCTGTGCATTTTATAACTACGAAAGTCTGGTCTGATCTGATCTCATCTATTTATGTATGATCTAGTTTAGTATGGTGTCTGGTGTGTTAAAGTTTGGTCTAGTCCGAGACTTATAACAATCCAAGTGTGAATTTATGATTTGTAGGAACCATTTCATTAGAAAAATGGATACGCTTTTCTCTTTTTTCTGATACTATGGTGTGTGTGTGTGTGAAAACCTGTCAAATGCGTTACCATAACCGATATGGGGGTTAGACACCACATGTTTCAATTTTATCATGAGAGTGATATGACTAGAGATTTCGAGGACGGACCATATACCTATGTTCAAAATCTTATTGTCCTATGTAAGTTGGAGGAGAGGGGTTTACCTCTGAGTGATATGGGGGTTAGTCACCGGGAGGTTCACAATGAAGATTTGACGACAAAAGAACTCTAGGAGTGACTATAAAATCAAAAGAAGATGAATAAAGCTTGAAAGCGACGTTCAGGATGACCTTCTGTCAATCGCTCAAGCATATTTTTTTGTAGAAATATTCATAGAACACGGTTCAGGTTCCATATGGAATCTAACTTCAAGGGCTACAAATCATATGAAGACACCATTGCGAGAATCTGAGTGGAGAAAGGTGAAAACAGACGAAGAATTCAGATGATCGTTGTTGCGATTTCGAAGTGTGACCTTCCACTATTTTATTCATATCTTTTGATTGGATGATCCAAATCTTGTTTTCAAGTTGTTGTAGATAGAAGACTTCATTATCTACAACTATGATGAAGGAAGCTGACGAGCACTGATGGATAGTGTACCCGGGGGCATTGTGTGGCCGGAGGCATCATGTGGCCGAAGGCATTGTGTGGCCGGAGGCATTCTGTAAGCCGAAAGCATTATGTCGAGGGGAGTAGATTGCCGTTGTGATCTTGCCTCAGCTTGCTGTAGCTGAGAAATAGAAATTTTTTAACATTTGCGTGTTTTGCCGAGGGGAGTCCCCCAGTCCCCCACTCCTTTTGCCGAGAGTTTCTCGAGGGAAACAGGAGTAGAGTGATGCATGCCTTCAGCAGGAGCCGCCGAGGGGTGACGCCTTTTGTTCCACAATGGGGAGATGCCTCGTTAAAAACCTCATTAGGAAAAAACCCTGTGGGAAAAAAATCCTAATAAGGGAAAAAGAGTACACCGGATGCCCCCAGAATGAAGCAAAAGGAATGCACCCTTCGGCCTAGATTTTTGAGCGGTGGTTGTGTCCGTCTGCTGAGGGGATATCGAAGACCAGCCTCAGATCCTGCATGAAAAAGCTGAGGAGCTTGTAAGGACCCCCCGTTATCAAATAAAGGTGACGGAGGGGTGCAAGGCCAGGTGGGCCTGTGTGAGAGCCCCTGGCATCAAATACAGATGTCGGAGGGATGGAGACCGAGGGGCCTGTGTGATTGCCCCCGACATCAAATAAATATGCCGGAGGGGTGAAGGCCGATGGCCTGTATGATAGCCCCTGGCATCAAATAAAGATGTCGAAGGGATGAAAGCTAGGCTGAGGGGCATGTATGACAGCCCCTGGCATCAAATAAAGATGCCAGAGGGATGAAGGCCGAGGGACCTGTGTGATTGCCCTCGACATCAAATAAAGATGTCGGAGGGATGAAGGCCGATGGGCCTGTATGATAGCCCCCGACATCAAATAAAGATGCCGGAGGGATGAAGGCCGAGGGACCTGTGTGATTGCCCCGACATCAAATAAAGATGCCGGAGGGATGAAGGACGATGGGCCTGTATGATAGCCCCCAACATCAAATAAAGATGTCGGAGGGATGAAGGCCGAGGGCCGTTGTGATGTGGAATCATGCTGAGGCCGAGGGCCGTTGGTGATGTGAGATCACGCTAAGGCATAACCATTATGACATAGGGTCATGTTGAGGCCGAGGGCCGTTCTGATGCTGAGGTCGAGGGCCGTTGTTGATGTTGAGGCCGGGGGCCGTCTAATGTTGAGGCCGAGGGCCGTTGGTGATGTTGAGGCCGAGGGCCGTCCTTATGTTGAGGCCGAGGGCCGTTGTTGATTTTGAGACCGAGGGCTGTTCTGATGTTGAGGTCGAGGGCCATTGTGATGTCCTCATGCTGAGGCCAAGGGCCGTTGTTGATGTTAAGGCCGAGGGCCGTTGTTGATTTTGAGACCGAGGGCCGCTCTGATGTTGAGGCCGAGGGCCGTTGTGATGTGGAATCACGCTGAAGCCGAGGGCCATTGGTGATGTGAGATCATGCTAAGGCCAAAACCATTCTGACATAGGGTCATGTTGAGGCCGAGGGCCGTTCTGATGCTGAGGTCGAGGGCCGTTGTTGATGTTGAGGCCGGGGGCCGTCTGATGTTGAGGCCGAGGGCCGTTGGTGATGTTGAGGCCGAGGGCCGTCCTTATGTTGAGGCCGAGGGCCGTTGTTGATTTTGAGACCGAGGGCTGTTCTGATGTTGAGGCCGAGGGCCATTGTGATGTCCTCATGCTGAGGCCGAGGGCCGTTGTTGATGTTAAGGCCGAGGGCCGTTGTTGATTTTGAGACCGAGGGCCGCTCTGATGTTGAGGCCGAGAGCCGTTGTGATGTGGAATCACGCTGAAGCCGAGGGCCATTGGTGATGTGAGATCACGCTAAGGCCAAAACCGTTATGACATAGTGTCATGTTTAGGCTGAGGGCCGTCTGATGTTGAGGCCGAGGGCCATTGTGATGTCCTCACGCTGAGGCCAAGGGCCGTTGTTGATGTTAAGACCGAGGGCCGTTGTTGATTTTGAGACCGAGGGCCGTTCTGACGTTGAATCATGCCAAGGCCGAGGGACATTGGTGATGTAGAATCGAATTGAGGCCGAGGACCTTTCCTTGATAGTTCCGGGAGTCCTTCGGGTGTATGTTCCTTCTTTCAGGCATCGACCGAGGGGGTTGATTCCCCGCCTCGGCCGAAAGGGGGTCCAAGTGATTCGTCCGAGGGTTCGTCTGTTAGTCCCCCGGCGCTGGGCCGTCCCTTGATTGTTCCAGGAGGTCGTATGTTAGTCCTCCTGATGTGTGTTCCTTCTTTCAGGCTTCGGCCGAGGGGGTTGCTTCCCCGCCTCGGCCGGAAGGGGGTCCAAGTGATCCGTCCGAGGGTTCGTCTGTTAGTCCCCCGACGCTGAACCGTCCCTTGACCTTGGTGTTCCCGTCGGCTATTTACGGCGCGGGCTAGGCTTGGTCGGTTTCCGACGACTGCCGTTTCACCCCCCAAGTTTGGGGATTTCGTCACCTCAGCCATTCTTTCAGGCCTGTCGCCGTGCGTTGCGCGTCGGCGACGCGGCGAGCGTCCCGCTCCAAAAATGCGGGCCTTTTGCAGGCCCATCGTCTTTAGACACCATCGGCCATACCTGGGCATTTGGCCTCGAAGGGGCCGATAAGATGTCTGGATTGTGTTGTAGTTTACTTTAATTCATAGAAATAAGCGGAATACAAGGGGTGCGTTGTTTGACAACGGCTTTGTTAAGATTCACCGCTCAAGGCCGAGGGCTCTAGACCGAGGGGATGATAATGTGCCTCGAGGTCGAGGGACCATGGCTGAGACTAACGCCGAAGGCGAGGAACATGATTAGCGGAGGTGGCGCTTCTTCGGCTGGGGCTCCTCGTCGTCGCTGAGCCTCCCGATTTCATGTTTCTTCATTGCGATGTCCCCTTCTTCTTTATCGGTGTTCTCCCCGGTGTTTTTCCTTGGGGCATTTTTTATGAATTGGTGGAGCTCACCCCGTTGAATTAAGAGTTCAATAGCCTTCTTTAACGAGACATAATCATCTGTATTGTGGGAGGTGCTTTTGTGGTAACGGCAATAAGTGCCGCCTTGGTGGATGGCGTAGATCTCCCTCGCCGACCGAGGGTCCTTGGGGAAAAGGTCCTGCTCTTCCGCATAGTTGAGGATAGTGCTCACCGGGTGCGTGAGGGGAGTCCTCGGCATGTCCAGCCGAGGGCGCCACTGGCGTTCGTTACGGCCCTGCTGGGTGCGGCTTCCATGGTCTCGGCTTCCGGCCGAGGGCGCATTTGGGGCCGGCGTGTTGTTTGTCTTCTTCGAGGGCTGGCCCTCGTTCTTCTTGAAGGAGTGGAGGTCGTCGGCGTCGGCGTATAGGCTCCCCCGCTGGAGTGCTTTGAGGTATGATCTTGGGGGGTCTGTGATGAGGCTCTGTGCGTAGGGGCTGCTGCGGAGAACTCCCTGGAAGAGGACGAGGAGGGTACGCTCGTCGGCGCCCTCGACCTCGTCTGTCTCCTTCATCCACCGGTCAATGAAGGACCGAAGTGTTTCGTCAGGCTGTTGCTTGACGGAGAGGAGGTGGGAGAAGTGCTTTCTCGCACGCTTCCTTCCGGCAAAATGGGTGAGGAAGCATTGAGCAAGATCTTGCCAAGAGTCAATGCTGCCTTCGGGCAATCGGTTGAACCATTCGTATGCTGGTCCCTCCAAGGTGGAAAGGAACCAACGACATAAGTATTCATCTGGTGCCCCCATCATCATCATGCTGTTTTGATACCTGTTGTAGTGCTCCTGGGGGTCAGTTTTTCCTTCATAGGGCTTGATGAGTTGCCCTCGGTACTTTTCCGGGATTTGGGCCGCCAATACCCTTGGGGTAAATGGCGTCCTAGTTCGGAGTTGGATGACGGGTTCCCCGGAGCCTTCGGCAAATTTCCTTTGCACCTCCTCCATTTTGGCCAACATTGCCTCATACTTGAGGTCTGTATGAGGGGCAGAAGTGGTGGCGTGTGCTTTGGTGGCCTCCATCTCGTCGAGCCGGCGCTGGAGGGCCGCAATGATTTCGTCCCGGGGGTCCTTCGGGAGGGCCTCCGCCCCCTGCAAATGGACGCGGGCCGAGTGGGCCTGATTGATTTGATGGCGGGCGTCGTTGACATGGAGAGGTGTCTTGCCTTTGTCCTGAGGGGGACGCCTTTCATTGGCCTTGGAGACGGATCCGCCACTTTCCTGAGGCCTCTGGAACGCCTTCCCCCCGAGGCGGTCTTGGACCCCTCGGCGATCTTGCGCCCCTCCGAGTCTCTCGAGGGCGGAGGTCCGGAGTTGTTCTTTGTTTACGTTGTGGCGGTCCCGGGATTGGACTTCCTGGGAGGCCGTATCTTGGGCCACGACCCCCTCGGAGTTCCCAATCCGGAGGACCGGGTTCCCGAGGGGGTGTGGATGAGGGGGAGGCATAATATTCTCCCCGACCTCAGGTTGGAGGGGAACCAAAGTGCCGAAGGCACCCGGGTTCTGGGTGAGCGTCTGGATGAAGGCGGAGAGCGCCGATTGTACGTCGATTGTGATGACCGGAGGGCTAATTTGATTCTCGCTCCGGTCCTTCTTCTTGGCCTCGATGCTGAGGCGGGCATCGGGGGCATTCTGTTGAATTTGATGGCGTAGGTCGACAGCCGTCTGGTCCAACCCGGCGATGACGCCGCCCCCGGGAGCCCTGTTGGAGGCTTCGGGGACGTCGACCTCGCCGAAGGCCAGGTTCCTGTCCTCTACATTCTTGGAGTTGGCACGAGTTGTTCTCACAATTTTAGCTAGGTGTTTTGTGTTTGGTCGAGGGGGAGGGTTTCTTACTTGATTGTTCGACCTCTCAACGAGAGCACCAAATGATGGATAGTGTACCCGGGGGTAGCTTATCCGAGGGGTTATTGCGGAGAATAACTAGAGAGAAGTCAGAGCAAATAAGTAAGAGAGAGAGTGTATATTCGATATGTATTAAGCGTGGTTTACAATGGGGGAAGGGGTGCTATTTATAGTAGTAATAAATGCCAGATAAGGACACATGTCAGTTTTCTGGTGGTCGAGGGGTCACCTCAACCGGGGTGGCACTGGCACTCGCATGTGGCCGCATTAAATGCGGTGGTTGGATGTGACGTTTGTACTTGGTACGGTGATCCAGGCGCATGTGAAGAGGATATTCTGTCGAGGTGGATGCCTTCGGTTGAAGGGTGTTGGGCCGAAGGCTCTTCTAATCGAGGGCTCCTACCTGCCGAGGGCTGCAGTTGTCGAAGACTTGGTTTTCAAGCCTTGTTCTTCTGTGATGCCTCTTCTAACCGAGGGCTCCTACCTGCCGAGGGCTGCATGTGTCGAAGGCTTGGTTTTCAAGCCTTGATCTCCTGTGATGCCTCTTCTAACCGAGGGCTCCTACCTGCCGAGGGCTGCAGTTGCCGAAGGCTTGGTTTTCAAGCCTTGATCTCCTGTGATGTTTCTGAGCTCGATTCCGTCACTGGTAGCCTTCGGCCATGGGGCCGAAGGCACCCCTTTGCGTATTGTGGGCTGCTTAGAGCTCCATTTTTCTGGGCTTGGCCCGTTTGGGCCTGTTGGGCCTGATTGTAGTAGAGGAAGTATGTGGGTCGGGGGTCCCTGGGCCATATACTCCATTAAGCACTTTGTCACGGTGCGTCAAAATAAACTCAATACTACCACTTATACGTAGTATAGGTGAAGTAGAGTTCGTATCCACATGGAAAGGAATAATTCTCTTTTTATGAAACTAGTAAATAAAAGGGGGGTTTTGGGATTGAATGATTTAATTTAAATACTAAGATGAACAACCAATATGTGTTTTAATTCAAAGATAAAAGAACTTGGCATTGCTACTTTCCACTTGTTGATATATTTTAGTCGATCATTGTTATATCTATAACTTATTCACTCTCGAATACTCAATCGAGGAGTATATCCGATTCATCGAGGGTAGTTATTAACAACGACCGTTCATTTATAATAACCCTTACTATTAGTCAAGTATAGAACACCGCCATATACCGACTTGATAGTAACATTTAATCTCTTAACTCCTTGATGAAATCAATTGAGATTGATAACCTCAACACAACGGTTTCGGTTTAACCAACAAAATTAATCCCTCTTAAGTTTATCAACCACGACCGTGCATTAATAAACCGAAGTTACTTACTTGTGAAACCATTAACGATTAACCATCGGTTCGTTGATCGTTTCTATTAATAAGTAATATATGAAACAAAACTAGGTTATCCTTTAAGTAATGTTCAAAATATCAATATGATATGAATAGGAATTAATTAATATTCAAGGAAGAATATTATTAAAGGAGATGAATTCTACTATAATTAATATCAAGATGTTAACTAATTGTCATCTTAGCAACACTCCCCAACATTAATATAGAGGAAGAAAATACTACTCTAACTAATGTCAGGATGTAAAATAATTGTCATCTTAGCAACACTCCCAACATTAATATAGAGATAGTATTAAGGAAAGAACTAATAATTAATATTCAAGGGAAGAAGTTAAGAAAATAACTCACAACTTTAATAATCAACAAGCTTCAAGAGAAACACCAAGAATGGAAGTTTAGCTCCTCATTTGGAGACTAAACATAGCTAGAAATATATAAAGAAATGCTATTCTAAACTGAGCTTAAGAGTATGGAAGAAGGGATGATGAAAAGTGAAGGAAAATGGGGTTATTTATAGGTATTTTCAACACCTATGGCCGGATTCCCGGCCGGGTATTTGACATACCCGACCGGGTATTTGCCAAATCAAATATTTTCTCACATCTTTGTGTTTTCTGCACGTTCTTTGGTCCGAAATCACTTCATACCCGACCGGGTATAGGGGATACCCGATCGGGTATTTGCTAGTTTCGCAGTAATTTCCTCTTTCACTTCGTACCCGGCCGGGTAAAGGCCATACCCGACCGGGTTTTGCACAAAACTCGGGTTTCTTCATCCTTTTTGCTTCCAAACATATCCTAAACTTATAGCCGAACTAACTACAACTTACAACAAACAATAAAATGCTAGAAATACGATTACAATCAAATGCAAACTAACAACTATAAACTTGCACAAAACTAGTAAATAAACATTACAAACAATAATAAAAATGTATACTTAGGCACTAACAACTAGTGCCTATCAGAAGCATCGACAAATTAGGATGATACGAGCACGCACGATCGTGCCCAGAATTAGGCATGCCATGCGTGATGAAGAAATCACAGGGAAGCTACTGCCGTCCACGCTCACAACTCACTGAGCGTGGCCCTGAAACACGGAATTATGCTCCGGACACTCAGCGCCACGCTCGCCGAGCGTGGACGCCGAGCGTGTCCCCCAGAAGTCTCAATTTTGCCCGGATTTGACTGTTTTCTATATATATTGACATTCATGTAATTTCCATGCTTACTTTTATGTTTTTATTAGTTTAGATTGATTATTACCTTGGAAATTACACACTTTTGGTGTAATAGTTTTAGTTGTAAAAATGTTTGTAATTTGTTTAGATTAGGTCTTTACTGAGCTCAAACACGTCCAAGATCACTCTAGGGGCCATGGGTGAACATCAAAAGTGGAAGGAAAGTGCAAAATCTCAAGACAAAAGAAAGATCCTGAATTTTTGTGTTGTACCCGGTCGGGTATGACCTATACCCGATCGGGTACCCTGCTGAAAAATCAAATCAGATCAATCCGGAAACAAATCAACATGCAGGGAAGATTTTGGCCATGTTCGAATGTCATACCCGATCGGGTAGCCGACATACCCGGTCGGCTATGCATGACGTTTTTAGCTTCCGGGAAGCTTGTGAGTGTACCCGATCGGGAGCCACATATACCCGATCGGGTACACACCCCTGCACACTCCATTTCCCTATAAATACATCCCTTTCCTTCCCACAAAAATCACCAATTCCTATATACTTCTTAGCTCAGTTTAGACAAGCTCTTTCTTTATATTTTCTTCATGTTTAGTCTTTAAATGAGGAGCTAAACTCTTCCATTTTGGTTTTGCTACTTTGAAGCTTAATGAATTTGTAAGTTGTGAGTTATTTTCTTTAATCTTCTTCCTTGAGTATTAATTAATTCCTATTCATATATCATATTAATACAATAAACCGCTTGTGTTGAGGTTATCAATCTCAATCGTTTTCATCTCAAGTTTATTACTACTATCGTGTTAATATACGGCGCGTGTTCTATATTGACTCGGTAGTAAGTTTTATTAATGAACGCGTCTCGTTATTAATAACTACCCTCGATGAACTGGATATACTCCTCGATTGAGTATTCGAGAGGAAGATAGTTAAAGAT
Organism: Cuscuta europaea; assembly: GCA_945859875.1. NCBI lineage: Eukaryota > Viridiplantae > Streptophyta > Magnoliopsida > Solanales > Convolvulaceae > Cuscuta > Cuscuta europaea. Next base: position 3,995,253 of record CAMAPE010000019.1, on the reverse strand, counting down.
ATAACCGGGATCGACGAACATTTCATTAAGTGGATAAAAGCTAAACCAAGTCCTCATCTCTATTAATTAAACTCATATAGGTTGTTCATCTTAGTTTTAAATTAAATTAAAACATCCAGCAAAACCCCCCTTGTTACTAGTTACATAAAAGATAAATATTCCTTTCCCTATGGATACGAACCTTACTTTGTTATACTACGTATATTCGTTGTATTGTATTTATTTTGAGTGCACCTTACGACAAGTGCATGTCATATATCACCCCTAAACTCCTATTTGGAGGGGGGGGGGGGGGGGGGGGGGGGCTTAGAGAGAGGCCTAGGGACGGATTTTAGAGAGCTTTTCAGCCTTGTTCTTCAATTCCTTGGATTATTTGTAAGTTTCATCTTTTTTATTAATGACAATTAATTCTATTCTTCCCAATTCTATTGATTCTTCAATTATGAGTTGTGAGTAGTTTTAATTAGGGATTTGGGATTGATGAATGAGTGAATCATGATGTATGGCTAAATTCATGATGGATAATTACATGAATGCGTTTAATTTGTGTTTGAATGATTTAATTGATATCTCTTGTAACCTAGAACGGCCGCTAGAATTACAATTGCTGGTAGAATAAATTACGAGAGATCTAATTTATTCTAGGACACTTTCACACACACTTAATCGTTCACTAAGAGATTAGTAGCGATTAAGTGGCCGTAAGTGATATTCATGTAATTTCCGATTGTATGTTTGTATTTTTAACTAGTTTTTATTAGTTCTAGTTGTGGAAATTACACACTTTTGGTGTTATACTTTATCTTCATATTTAGTTGTAAATTGTTAGGACTTTTGTGAGCTAGATTGGACCTCAAAAGATCAAGGAAAGTGCAAGGAGGCAAGAAAGGTTTTGATTTGGATAAAATAATCTTATACCCGGTCGGGTATAAGCAATACCCGATCGGGTATTTGCTTGATTTGATTGTCCAAATCAAATCCGAGGACAAATGAACGTGGGAGCAAGATTTCGTAAAAGATTTGTCGCATACCCGATCGGGTATGCCGACATACCCGGTCGGGTATGCCCAGAAAAGTGACTTCCTGGGAAATTTCCTAACATACGCGATCGCGTATCCTATATACCCGGTCGGGTATCAGACCCTGCAGCTCCCAAAAGCCTATAAATACACCCCTTTCCTTCACAATAAAATGACCAATTCACATATACTTCTAAGCTCAGTCTAGAATAGTTCTTTCTTTATATTTTCATCATGTTTAGTCTCCAAATGAGGAGCTAAACTCTTCCATATTGATTTTGCTACTTTGAAGCTTAATGAATTGTAAGTTGTGAGTAATTTTCTTTAATCTTCTTTCTTGAATATTAATTATTAGTTCTTTCCTTAATACTATCTCTATATTAATGTTGCTAAGATGACAATTAGTTAACATCTTGACATTAGTTATAGTAGGATTCATCTTCTTTAATAAATTTTTTCCTTGAATATTAATTAATTCCTATTCATATTTCATATTAATATTTTGAGCATTACTTAAAGGATCAACTAGTTTTGTTTCATATATTAATTATTACTAGAATCAATCGATTAATACGCTTGTTATTAATTCGGTTCGTTCAACGGGAGTAAAATTGGATTATTAATGCGTGCGTCTCATGGTTAATAATCTAAGGGGAATTAATTATATTGATTAAACCAATAAACCGCTTGTATTGAGGTTATCAATCTCAATCATTTTCATCTTAAGTTTATTGCTACTATCGGGTTAATATACAGCGCGTGTTCTATATTGACTCGGTAGTAAGTTTTATTAATGAACTCGTCTCGTTATTAATAACTACCCTCGATGAATTGGATATACTCCTCGGTTGAGTATTCGAGAAAAAGATAATTAAAGATATAACCGGGATCTACGAACATTACATTAAGTGGATAAAAGTAAAACGAAGTCTTCATGTCATCTAAGTAAAACACATAACTCATTCATCTTAGTTTTTAAATACATTTAAGTTCATCAACAATCATAAAAAAACCTTTGTTACTATTTAATTAAAAGAGAAATATTCATTTCCATGTGGATACGAACCTTACTTCATTATACTACGTATAATTGTTATATTGATATTTATTTTGAGTGCACACCACGACAAAGTGCACATCAAATTTGGCACCGTTGCCGGGGAAAGACAATTATTTTTCTTTTTATTTTATTTTAAAATTAAAAAAATAAAAATAAAAAAAATATAAAAAAAATTCTCTTCTATTTTCTGAGCTTACATGAGTATATGGATACCAACACATCATCTTCAGAGAGTCAAATTTCCGTTTTTGCTTCTCTCATAAAGGAGTTTATCTTAAGCTCAGAAACTCAAGATGCCAAGACCTGCAATATTTGCATGTCTCACAGGCATATTACGGATTTTTCCCAAAGCTCCAAGAAGAATACCTTGCACAAATTGATTATGTACCTCACATGAGGTATGATCCATTCTCCAACTCTAACATGTCCACGGAGGACATGGTTCGGGCTATGGCTACCAACATGACCACCATGCAAAACAACCTGGTGCAATTCCAAAATGAGACCAAGTCTAGCTGATGGAGTATATGGCCCGGGAACCCCCGGCCCACAGACTCCTACTATTCCAATAAAGGCCCAACAGGCCCAGAGAGCACAACAGGCCCAAATCACAGCGTCCAGAGTACCAAGCAGCCCACAAATGCGCACCAGGGGTGCCTTCGGCCCCCTGGCCGAAGGCTCTAACTCTCACAAGAGGGCCAAGACAGGAAAACAAAGTTACTGGGAAAACGGCGAAAATCAATAGCCCTCGGCACCTGGAGCCCTCGGCACCAAGGGGGTCCCCGGTACTCAGACCCCTCGGCTAGTCCTCCACAGCCGAGGGCACCTTTCCCGACATGATATCCGCGCCACATGCGTACAGATCACCGTACCCTGTACAACGTCCCATCCAACAGTCGCATTAAATGCGGCCACATGCGGTTGCCAGCGCCAACCAGTTGAGGTGACCTCTCGGCCAATGGATGCTTGACACGTGTCCCTGTCCGGCATTTATTGCTACTATAAATAGCACCCAATTTCCCCATTTGTAACCAGGTCATAAACGCTGCATACTTTCTAGATATACTTTCTCTCTCTATACTTACTTGCTCTGACTTCTCTCTTGTTATTCCCCACAATAACCCCCCGGATAAGCTACCCCCCGGGTACACTATCCATCATTTGGTGCTCTCGTTGAGAGGTCGAACAATCAAGTAAGAAACCCTCCCCCTCGACCAAACACAAAAACACCCATCTAATATGGTGAGAACAACTCGTGCCAACTCCAAGAATGTAGAGGTCAGGAACCTGGCCCTCGGCGAGGTCGACGTCCCCCAGGCCTCTAACAGGGATCCCGGGGGCGGCGTCATCGCCGGGTTGGACCAGACGGCTGTCGACCTACGCCAGCAGATTCAGCAAAATGCCCCCGACTCCCGCTTCGGCATCGAGGCCAAAAAGAAGGACCCGAGCGAAAATAATATTAGCCCTCCGGTCATTACCATCGACGTTCAATCGGCGCTCTCCGCCTTCATCCAGACGCTCACTTAGAACCCGGGTGCCTTCGACACTTTGGTTCCCCCCCAACCTCAGGTGGGGGAGAATATTATGCCTCCCCCTCATCCACGACCCCTCGGCAACCCAGTCCTCCGGATGGGGAACTCCGAGGGGGTCGTGGCCCAAGATACGACCTCCCAGGAAGTCCAGTCCCGGGACCGCCACAACGTGAATAAGGAACAACATCGAACCTCCGCCCTCGAGAGACTCGGAGGGCCGCCAGACCGCCGAGGGGTCCAAGACCGCCTCGGGGGGAAGGCGTTCCAAAGGCCTCAGGAAAGTGGCGGGTCCGTCTCCAGGGCCAATGAAAGACGTCCCCCTCAGGACAAGGGCAAGGCACCTCTCCATGCCGACGACGCACGCCATCAAATCAAACAAGCCCACTCGGCCCGGGTCCATTCGCAGGGGGCGGAGGCCCTCCAGAAGGACCCCCGGGACGAAATCATTGCGGCCTTCCAACGCCGGCTTGACGAGATGGAGGCCACCAAAGCCCACGCCACCACTTCTGCCCCTCATGCGGACTTCAAGTATGAGGCGATGATGGCCAAGATGGAAGAAATGCAGAAGAAGATAGCCGAGGGCTCCGGGGAACCAACCATACAGCTCCGGACCCGGACACCATTTACCCCAAGGGTATTGGCTGCCCGGATCCCGGAAAAATACCGAGGGCAGCTCATCAAGCCCTATGACGGAAAGACTGACCCCCAAAAGCACTACAGCAGGTATCAAAACAGCATGATGATGGTGGGGGCATCAGATGAATACCTGTACCGCTGGTTCCTCTCCACCCTAGAGGGGCCAGCTTACGAATGGTTCAATCGACTGCCCGAGGGCTGCATTGACTCGTGGCAAGAGCTCGCCCAGCGATTCTTGACGCAATTTGCGGGGAGGCGCCGCACGAAAAAACACTTCTCCCACTTACTAACAGTGAGGCAGAAGGAGGAGGAGACCCTTCGGGACTTCCTGGAACGCTGGAGGACGGAGGCTGATAAAGTTGACGGCGCTGATGACAGGACCCTCCTGGCCCTCCTATAAACAGTACTCCGCCCCGGGAACTTCTCAAGGAGCCTCATCATCGACCCCCCCCCCCCCCCCCCCCGCGATTATATAAGGGCCCTACAGCGGAGGGACCGGTACGCCGAGGCCGAGGAGGTGGAGAAATGCCACCATGTCCCAGATCAGCAACGCCCTCGGCCGGAAGAAAAAGGTAACCGGGGGCAGGGGGCTCCCCGCAATCATCCCAGGGATCCTACCCCCTCCGGTTATTGCCCCCGGCATGGCCAAGCCAAGCCCGGGGGAGGCTACAGGGGAAACCCGAGGGCTTGGGCACAGCCTGTCCTCCTGGAGCACCCTCGGACACCACTGACGCACCCCGTCAGCGTCATCCTGGATTTTGCTGAGGAGAGGGGCCTCGTGGAGCGAGATTCACGCGCGCCCTCGGAAGTATTTGCCATCAACCCAAACTACCCCTACTGTCGTTTCCACCGACACCAGGGGCACATGACCGATGATTGCCATCAGCTGAAGACGGCCATCGAGAAATTGATACAAGCGGGCCATCTGTCCCAGTTTGTCCAGGGCCCTCAGCAACAGCCCCCCCCCTCATCAGGGGCCACCCCGAGGGCAAACTGCGAGAGGGAATGCATGGGTCAACCCCAACACCATCCCCCTCGGCAAGAAGAGGGAGATTGGAAATCTGGAGGAAGAGGAGGAGTTCCCCCGGTACCAAGAAAAGAAACGCCACATCCTCATGATTACGGGGGGAAATACCGGGGGTGACTCCACAAGTCAACGAAAGAAGTGGGCTCAATCACTTTAAGTGGGGGAAGTCACTCATATGCCCCCAGTGAAGCGGTTGAGGGAGGAACCCATTGTCTTCACTAACGCTGATCTCCCCCCAGTATCCTCCCCACACAGGGATGCCCTCGTCATCCGCACAGAGATCAACGACACTATTATTCACAGAACTTACATTGACACGGGCAGCTACGTCAATGTAATGTACCTCAGCACCTTCAGAGAGCTGCATCTGGAGAGGGGGTCCCTTCGGCCCATCAAGACCCCTCTTGTCGGCTTCACTGGCGACACCATTGATTCTGAGGGGGTTATAACCCTCCCGGTCATCTTCGGCGACGGCCTCCATAGAGCCAAGCTCGAAGTGGAGTTCGTCGTCGTCAACGTCGACTGCGCCCACAACATCATCCTCGGCCGGCCAGCCCTCGAGGATCTTGAGGCCGTCATCTCCATGAGGCACCTCTGCCTCAAGTTCCCAGCCGAGGGGGGAATCGGCTACTCAAGGGGGAACCAAAAGCTTGCCCGCGCTTGTTACCTTCAAGTTACAAAGAAGGTTAGCAAGACGGAGTTCCGCGTTGACACCATCACCGGAACTGTGGAAGCGGAAGAAAGGAGGCCGAGGGCTGAACCAGCCGAGGAGGTAGAAGACTTCGCGCTCGATCCGGCCAAGCCGGAGAGAGTCGTGAAGATTGAAGCCAAGCTCCCCGAAGAGCTAAAGTCCGGCATCATCAGCGCCCTCCACGCCTACTCCATTGTTTTTGCATGGGGTCCGGAGGACATGCCGGGGATCAGCCGAAGGGTCATCACCCACCGCCTCTCGGTGGACCCTTCGGCCAAGCCAGTACAACAGCGGAGGAGACCCCTCTCGGCCGAGAGGAGGGAATTCGTGAAAAAGGAGGTCGCCATGCTCCTTTCTATCAAACACATCAAGGAGGTCAAGTACCCCTCATGGCTGGCAAACGTAGTCCTCACACAAAAACCGCCCTCATTCCGCATGTGCGTGGACTACACGGATCTCAATAAGGCGTGTCCCATGGACCCCTTTCCTCTGCCCAATATTGATCAACTGGTGGATGAAACCGCGGGGTGTGAAATCATGTCATTCCTCGACGCATTCCGCGGATATCACCAAATATACATGCATGAGGAAGACGCTGAAAAAACAGCCTTCATGACTCCCGAGGGCATCTTCTGCTACCTTGTCATGGCCTTCGGCCTAAAAAACTCAGGCGCCACCTACACTCGGATGGTGGCCAGGGTATTTCAAGCTGTCCTAGGGCGCACCATGGAGGCATATGTTGACGATATGATCGTCAAAAGCAAGCAGTCAGCAAACCATGCTGACGACCTGAGGGAGATCTTCGCCATCATGCAGAAGTTTAGCCTTCGGCTGAACCCGAAGAAGTGTACCTTCGGCGTCCAGGGGGGAAAATTCCTGGGCTACATGGTTAGCCGAAGGGGTATTGAGGCCAACCCCGAGAAAATCCAGGCCATCATCAACATGGAGCCCCCACGCAACGTGAAGGAGGTCCAACGGTTGACGGGCCGCCTGGCAGCCCTCAACCGCTTCTTATCAAAATCGGCGGAGAAGTCCTTACCCTTCTTCCAAATCATGAGGAAAACCGCCGGTTTCTAGTGGACTTCAGAATGTCAGGGGGCATTCGAGGAGCTGAAACGATACTTATCTTCACCCCCTGTGTTCTCTAAACCCAAGGTAGGGGAAATCCTGTACCTCTACTTGGGTGTTAGCCCGGCTGCCATCAGCTCTGTACTCATCCGGGAAGAGGATGGCATCCAACATGCCATCTTCTATGTTAGCAAGACCCTCAGGGAAGCGGAGCTCCGGTACTCCCCCGTGGAAAAAACGGTGTTGGCTATCGTGTGGACCGTCAAGAAGTTGGGCCATTACTTCCAGGCTCACCCGGTCCAGGTCCTCACTCACCAACCCCTTGGCGCCTTGATGAGGAGCCCCACTAGCTCCTCCCAAATGGTAAAATGGGCTGTCTTCTTGAGCCAATACAACATCGACATCCGTCCTAGGCCCGCCATCAAGGGCCAAGCCCTAGCGGACTTCGTGACGGAGTGCAAGGCGAGGGCAGCCACGGACGAGGAGCCCTCGGCCCCTTCAGATGACTGGTGGACCCTCTACACCGACGGCTCCTCCGCCATCAAGGCATGCGGAGGAGGGGTGGCTCTCATCTCACCCGAGGGCTTCCGGGCCTATTATGCAGTCCGTTTCTCCTTCAAAGTCTCCAATAATGAAGCCGAATACGAGGCCCTCCTCTGTGGCCTTCAGCTGGCGGCTAACATGAAGGCCCGACAAATCCACGTCAAGTGCGACTCCAAGTTAGTCGTTGGCCAAATCTCCGGGGAGTACGAAGCCAAGGAAGGGAGAATGAAGCAATACAAGGAGGCGGCCAAGGAGTTGCTTAAGATATTTGAGGCACACTCTCTTACTCAAATACCGAGGGCTCAAAACTCCGAGGCCGACATTTTATCAAAGCTCTCGGCAGAATCCCCTGAGCACATCTCGAAGATCGCCAAAGTGGAAGAACTCAGCCTCTCCAGCATACATGCTAGCCCCGTCATGAACATACAACAAAGACAGGAGGACTGGATCTCAGACATTGTTGCCTTCATCACCACAGGGCAACTGCCCGATGATGAGGCCCGCGCCAAACTGACAAAACTGAGGGCTCCCAGCTACGTTATCGAGGACGGAAGGCTTTACAAGAGATCCTATAACTCGATGTGTAAACTCACGGTCTTCAACTCGATGCGTAAACTCGCGGTCTTCAACTCGAGTTGTAAACTCGCGGTCTTCAACTCGAGTTTTAAACCTCGAGTTCTGACCTCGAGTTTAAACCTCGAGTTCTGACCTCGAGTTTAAACCTCGAGTTCTGACCTCGAGTTTTAAACCTCGAGTTCTGACCTCGAGTTTAAACTTCGAGTTCTGACCTCGAGTTTTAAACCTCGAGTTCTGACATCGAGTTTTAAACCTCGAGTTTTTAAATTTGAGAATTTTGGAATTGCGAGTTTTGGAATTTATTTCGAATTTTAGGAACTCGATGTTTTAGATTTCGACATTCTAAAAAATTTCAGAATTTTCGGAATTTCTCGATGTTTTGAATCTTTCAAAGTTTGCAGTTTCTTGGAACTCATAATTCGAATCTTGACATCCTTTGCAGTTCATCGAAGCTTTACATTATAAGGATCTCTGAATGATTCCCTGCTTATATAAATGTTTCAGGAGTTTTCGATGTTCTGATGTTTTTCAAACAGCAAGTTTTCGAGATTATGAGATTTTTCGAAACTCCAAAGTTTTCGAGGTTCCAAACATTTTGAAATTCTGAAGATTTCGTTATTCTGAGGTCTGTTTTGCAGGTGGATTTCGTCATTACTCTTCAAGGCAAACTCGAAATTAAAATCTCCAGATTTGGATTTCGAGTTTTTGCCTTAGAATTTTGTTTAAATTCACCTGCTCTCGAAATTCAACATCGAGAACCTCAACCTCGAAGATTTTCCTCAAAAACTCAAAATTAGAGATTTTCTGCGACACCGCACTGTTTTGGCCATAACTTTTGACTCGGTGATCCGATTTGAGCAAACTTTTTTTTGTTGGAAAGCTAACAAAAAGATCTACATTAATTCTGCCCAAGAACCCAATCTCACGCGCCCTCACTCGCAGTCCTTGAGGGTCAAAACGTTAGTTTTCCGACAAACATTGTAAATCACCGATGTCCAGGTCAAAACTTAGGCAAATTTGTTCAAATTCTTTCAAAGTCAACCCTGAGGTCAAATATTTTCTAAACCTAAATGTAAAGGTCCGAAAATCGTAGATAATTCAATCAACCTTGCGTCAACGGTCATCATACAACAATCAACGATCAACTGCTGAAGCCTCCCCTGACTCGTCAACATTATGTGATCATCAATATGCTGAAATTCTACATGGTGAGCTCGGGGAAACCGTCATGTGTGGTACATGTTCAGATTGCTCCACACACATGGCAGGTATGACAAGCTGTGAGCAATCAAACCTTGCACATTCTGAGGGGGAGTTTCTGTTTTCTCCTCCTGGCGCCTTACATTGACAAAGCAAGGAATCTCTCAACGGATGCAACATTCTAGGGGGAGTGATCAATGTTATCCTTCCCGGTGCCTAACAATGACAAAGCATACCGAGTGCTCCAGTTGAGGGGGAGTACAGAGAGAAAATGAAGAAAGTAATGAGAGAACATGGCCCTATGGCTTAGTAAACCCAACTAAGCCTACCCAAGGGACAAAGCCGAGCGCAAGTGAGTGAGTGAGCAAGTGAGTGAGTGAAAATTATGAGCATTAGGAAGCAGAAGGCTCAAGTGAGAAGTAAAAAAATAATCAATGATGAGTCTGCTACCTCAACTGCCTGCTATGTATTGAACATTTACTCCTAGCCACTCAAATACTCTGGACAATTCCCAAATAGGTTCAGGACTGATTTAATCAGATCCCGGGTAGAAGTCACTGCATCTTGTCCAACATTGGATGTTGAACCCTATCCAAGACCACTCACTTGTCTCCCAACAGACAGGTGTTTAATCATATTTCACGGGGAACCGCATCTCTCATTACTACCTCCTTCCGAGGCAAGTAATACTGACTACAGTGGCCTCAGCCCCATGCCACTGAACTTTCATTGATCACGTCGTGTCTAGTTACTCACTCCCAAATGTTTTGAAATTTTTCTAGGACACAGACGCACTTTTAGAGTCAGTTGCAGGTCTTCATGACCCGCGAGAACTTCCATAGGGCTCATCTATTACAAATGTAGACCAATAATTGGAAGGAAGTCCTACTGTTGCAACACCAGAATCACCAACATTTTTAGGCCATTGCTTTAGAGTTTATCTCTATAGTGATGATAACGGGCGTCTTCACGACCCTGGGGGGCTACATTATCTTCTTTACATTCTGCTTGTTTTTCCTGTTTTTATTTCTGCAGAATAAAAGAATAAAGGCATGACGCCCCGAGTTATCGGATCGTCATGAGGGGGAGAGTGGTCCACATGCTGTTAACTGTAAAAAAAAAATCATTCTGGGACACTTCTCTCCTCCAACACTCTCTCTACTATCTCCGCAACTCAAATGGTCAGCTACGCTCACAAGTCAACCATCATTATGTTCCGCTGTGCCACCGACAAGTTCTCCTCTAAAGCATTCATTCCAAATAGTCAAAAAGACTACATTGTGGAGGAGACAGAGATCAAATACTCGTGTCCTGAAGATGAATTCCATGGGCGTCTCCTATTCTCCAAAGAGTATTCATTCTAGAGGCGTCACCGGACTTCATCCAAGCTGATCAAGAGCAACTTCTGGAAGGCAAGGACTACATGCAAGATATTTGAGGCACACTCTCTTACTCAAATACCGAGGGCTCAAAACTCCGAGGCCGACATTTTATCAAAGCTCTCGGCAGAATCCCCTGAGCACATCTCGAAGATCGCCAAAGTGGAAGAACTCAGCCTCTCCAGCATACATGCTAGCCCCATCATGAACATACAACAAAGACAGGAGGACTGGATCTCAGACATTGTTGCCTTCATCACCACAGGGCAACTGCCCGATGATGAGGCCCGCGCCAAACTGACAAAACTGAGGGCTCCCAGCTACGTTATCGAGGACGGAAGGCTTTACAAGAGATCCTACAACGGGACATTACTTCGGTGCCTTCATCAAGATGAAGCCGAAGCAGCAATGGAGGAAGTGCATAGTGGGACTTGCTCAGCTCACCAGGGGCCTTTCTCCATGTCCCGAACGCTGATAATCCAGGGCTACTTCTGGCCTACGATGGCCCGGAACTGTGCAGATCTTGCCCGGAGGTGTCCCGCATGCCAACTATGCCCCCATCAGCACATCCATACCCTTCGCTCGATGGGGCATAGACCTTGTGGGCCCTCTGCCGAGGAGTACCTCCAACAACAGATACATCATCATCGCCATCGATTACTTCACCAAATGGGTGGAGGCTGAGCCCCTCACCAGCATCACTGAGGCCAGGTGCCACCATTTTATTCTCAAAAACATCCTCACCAGGTTTGGCGTCCCTCAGCAAATCATCTCCGACAACGGGACTCAATTCGAGGCAGCCCCCTTCTGTGCCCTCCTAGAGGCATGGGGCATCAAACACACCTTCTCGTCCGTTGCCTACCCTCAGGGCAACGGACAGGTGGAGAACGCCAACAGAACCTTGCTCGAGGGCCTAAAGAAGAAGCTGGAGGCCGAAAGGGGCGGTTGGGTAGAAGAGCTCCACAACATCTTATGGGCCTACCGTACCACCCCTCGGCGGGCAACTGGCGAGACACCCTTCTCCCTTTGCTACGGATTTGAAGCCAAAGCCCCCACTGAAGTAACTCTCCCAACCCGAAGGGTCACACAGTATGATCCGGAGGCCAACGACACCAATATGGCCCTCGATATCCACCTTATTTCGGAACGCCGGGAGCAAGCCTTCATACGCGCAGAGAACTACCGAAGGCAGGTGAAGAGCTACATCGACGCCAAGGTTCGCTCCCGGGAATTCCAAATGGGGGACTATGTCCTCCGAAGAAGGGAAGCTAGCCAACCAACCGAGGGTGGAAAGATGGCACCAAAATTCGTAGGCCCCTACATCGTGGCAGCCATCATCAAACCCGGAACTTACAAACTAAAACGCCCTAACGGGACCGAAGTCCCTAGGCACTGGAATGTACATCACTTAGTTAAATTTTATCAATAACATCAGAGCGGCCAAGCCCTCATAACTAGTGAATGTATTATTTTACGGCCCAAGGCTTAAAAAATTCTGAAGAATGAAGGCATTTTGAAGACACCGAGAACACGGAACAAGATTACCACAAGGGCCAAGCCCTCATACCACCCCCAGGCCCAAGGCCTCACCCCAATAGAAGAACCCTCGGCACCAAGTGCCGAGGGTAGAGAATACTAACACCTACAACAAAGCACCACCTGTCCCCAAAAGAAGACCCCTCGGCACCTGGTGCCGGGGGGACACATCACTAGCAGCTTTCAACAAATGAGAAGAAACACCGAGTGTTTCCACAGGAGGCCTTTCGGTACGAAGTACCGATTTGATCCTGGAAAGATTTTCGAATTGAAGGGTCAAAATAATTATCATGATCCAAGCTTGGATGATTGAACACAGTGATGGCGCCGTGCCGCAACGTTAAACGAGGCGCTTCTTGGGAGACAACCCAATCAAAGATATGTAGTTTTCATTCTTGTTTTTGTTTTTATTTTTTAATGTCAACTTTGAGAGAATGGGAAACAAATCTCCAAAGAAAGGGGGAGAAAAAAAATGAGTTTTGAAAGCTTGGGGAAACCTCCGATCAGGCATAATCACTTACCCGGTCGGATCCATACCAAAAAAAAGAACGAAATCAAGCTCCAAGGTGAAGTACCCGATCGGCTAACAACACTCCACCCGGTCGGGTATATCAGAGAAACGCCAGATTTGGATCGAGTACTCTATACTCGATCGAGTTAAGAAAAAAATATATATAAAATATAAACGGATACTCGATCGGGAATATTAATTTACCCGATCGAGTATATTTTAAGAAATCCTACGGCGAAGAAAATCCGGTTGAGTACACCCCATACTCGACCGGGTACATAACCCTGGAGCCATTTTTCAAAATCTGACGTGATACCCGATCGGGGACATTAATACGCCCGGTCGAGTATATTTACGGGCAATCCTGCGGCGAAGAAGATTCGATCGAGTATCACCCCTACTCGATCGAGCCCGATCTCGGAACAAGAACAAATGAAGGTGACGTGCACTTGCCGTGAGGTGCACTCAAAATAAATACAATACAACGAATATACGTAGTATAACGAAGTAAGGTTCGTATCTATAGGGAAAGAAATACTTTTCTTTTGTATAATTAGTAACAAAGGAGGGGTTTGATTGTTGTTGAATTTAAAGTAAATTTAAACCTTAAGATGAACGACTTATGTGGTTTAATTAATAGAGATGAGGACTTGGTTTTGCTTTTATTCACTTAATGAAATGTTCGTCGATCCCGGTTATATCTTTAAGTATCTTCCTCTCGAATACTCAACCGAGGAGTATATCTAGTTCATCGAGGGTAGTTATTAATAACGAGATGCGTTCATTAATAAAACTTACTATCGAGTCAATATAGAACAAGCGTCCTATATTAATTCGATAGTATCGATAAGCTTAAGATGAAAACAATTGTGATTGACAACCTCAACACAAGTGGTTTATTGGTTTAATCAATATAATTAATTCCCCTTGGTTTATTAACCATGAGATGCATGCATTAACAATCCAAGTTTACTACCTTTGAAGGAACCGAATTAAAAACAAGCGTATTAACCGATTGATTCTAGTAATAATTAATAGATGAAGCAAAACTAGTTGATCTTTAAAGTAATGCTCAAAATATTAATATGGAATATGAATATGAAGTAATTAATATTCAAGGAAAAAGGTTAAAGAAAATAACTCATAACTTACAAATCATTAAGCTTCAAAGTAGCAAAACCAAGATGGAAGAGTTTAGCTCCTCATTTGGAGACTAAACATGAAGAAAATATAAAGAAAGAACTATTCTAGACTGATCTTGGAAGTATATAGGAAATTGGCTATCTAATTGTGAAGGAAAAGGGGTGTATTTATAGGCTCTTGGGATGCAGCTCGGGTACCCGATCAGGTATATACACGGTACCCGATCGGGTATGTGTAAAATGCCAGATTCGAAGTATACTCGATCGATTATAGGCTATATTCTATAGGTATACCCGATCGGGTGTGCTTTTATACCCGATCGAGTATGTGTAGAAAATGATATTCGGGCTAGACTCGACCGGATTTGGGGTTAAACTCAAAGGCATACCCGATAGGGGTGAGTTCGGTTCTTTCGGTTCGGTTTTGACCTAAAACCAAATACGGAATCAAAGTAAAAGTTCGGTTCAATTTCGGTTCGGTTTTACACTCCAAAACTTCAAACCACGGTTTGATTGGTTCGGTTTGTTTCGGTTCGGTTCGTTTTGGTTCGGTTTCGATTTTTTCGGGTTTTTACTTAATATTTGTCATTTAATTTAAAATTGATATAAAAGTTGGAGGGATCAAACATATTACCTAAAAATGCAAGCATACTTGAACAAATGAAGAAAATAATAATAAACAAATATGTTTTGAATTATATGAGTATGCGGGAGAGATAAAAGTGTTTATCTATTCTTAATTTACAATGTTTGTGACTAGTTTGAAAAACGTTTATGAATACATACGTCCTGTGTGATTTAGCCGAGATGAATATTTATTTGTTTTATGACTATAAGTTACAAAAAAGAATTAAGTTACATAAAAGTAAAAGTTAATTACTACTAATAACTAGTAAAAACATATAATCATGCAACAAATTGCAACATACATACATAAAAGACATAATAGATCAATATAGCTACATTATTATGGGCAATGAATGTGTAAATGCATTTATAAACTAAACTAAACATAGCATAAATATTATTTCTCTAGCACAAGAAATTCAAAGATTATTGATGATATTAAGATTAATGCTTACATTTAACAAATAAAATTTCATATTTTATTTATGTTCGGTTTGTTCGGTTCGATTCGGTTTTTTACATTCGGTTTCGGTTTTTAGCGGTTCGGTTTTATTTGGTCGCGGTTCAGTTTAATTTGATTCGCTTTTCGGTTTTCAGTTTTTCGGACCCAGTCCTAATACCTGATCGGGTATGTCGGTCTACCCGATCGGGTATAGACACTCGATCGTGGTCAAAATCTTCCCTGCATGTTCCTTTGTCTTCGGATCCGATCCGATTTGAAGTTTCAACAAGATACCCGATCGAGTATAGATGATACCCGACCAGGTATAGTCCAAAAATTCAGGATCCTATTTTCTCTTGAGATTATGCACCTTTCTTCCACTTTTGGGGTTCACCAACTGTCCTTTGAGTGATCAAGACCTGTTTGAGCTCAGAATGAACCTAATCTAAACAATTTACAAGAATTTAACAAACTAAACTATTACACCAAAAGTGTGTAATTTCCAAAGTAAAAATCAATCAAAACTAATTAAAAATACAAACATACACATGGAAATTACATGATTATCAACTCCCCACACTTAGTTTCTTTACCTGTCCTCGAGTAAAGTTAAATGTTCACAAGTGTCAAGTCTTTCACAGTTTCAACAATTTTAACAAGATAAAAACACAAAGACTGTCACGCCCCGGACCTAGCCGGACACGTCAACAACCCGCCGTACAGTACGAATAGTCAACCACAGTCCAACTCATCCATACTATACAAGGCGTCTTGAATACCATTCACACATAGTACATCCATAAACAAACATAATGTAAAACATTTATTTAAAGCAGCGGAAACATTTGATATAAGAGTTCATGCCACACTTTGGCAAACATGGGCATACAAGCCCCCAAATAATTATTCAAAAATATATCCATGAGCATTGTTATAATCGTTTTAAAACAGAAACGGAGGAAGCACGAACCACGTCTTCTCTCCTAGAATCTTCCCGAAAGCCACAGCCAATGGTAGCAAGCTCAGCTCCTACCTGAAACTGTGAGGTGGCCTCTCTCGTGAAGGGGAGGTCAGTACGTGGAAACATTTGACAAGTACAATGACAACTATACTAAGTATAATCAATGTTTCAATTTCAAAGACCCTCAATCTAGGGTGATATTAAATTATAGGCCATAACCCTCGGTTATCCCCTTTTTTCAAAATGTACTTACTTTATATAAAGTCAAGTAATCGGCCCGTGGGCACATATTCATTTAGAATTCACCATTTTAATTCCCCGTGACTACTAGTCACGTCAACCCCATAGGGTCCCCTCGAGTCCTGATTGTATAGCAAGGGCTCGGTCCAACTGCATTTCTATACAACCCTTCAACTCAATTTAACACATCAAAATTATATGGCAAGGGCTCGGCCCAACTATGTTTCCATACCAATCACAACTTCGTGACAAGGGCTCGGCCCAACTACGTTTCCACGAAGATCACAAATACATGGCAAGGGCTCAGCCCAACTACGCTTCCATGCTAATCACATTACATGGCAAGGGCTCGACCCAACTACATTTCCATGCAATCCTAGAGTCTGACTCTAATTCATTTTCATAGTCCAATTCTCAAGCAAATCCTATACCTAGAATCAATATACTTGGGTAACCTTTAGGCTTACCCCTAACACACCTTAGTGTTCATACAATTCAACCTTAAAGTATCTCTTAAGACTACTTAAGGCATCTTTATTCACAATCCTATCTCTTAGGATTAATTCCATTATAATATTCCCCCGACTAGTATTTTAATACTAGTTGGTTAATCGTAGAGCATACCAAGTCCTTAATTCACAATTGACATTTCATTTCAATTGATTCTCCAATCCAAATATAATTTGATTCTAATATCAAAAATATCACTTTTATCCATCCATGAATTCCATACATGAGGTAAAAGTATATTTCATCACAATATTTTCATAGTTAATTCCATTACCTTGCCATTCCTTCCACATCACATAATCGTACACAATTTATTCCAAATTTGTATATCATGCTTCATTTACTCATAGACAATAGTATTTCATCTAGGCCTTTTTATTCATTAATAATCCATGAAAATCACATTTAATACCTTAGGTAATCTTATGAAATTAACCCAACAATTATAAGCAATATAGTCAGTCATCCTCACCTCGTGATGTGCTACAATAGTTGCCTTTGTTAAGACCCTCGATCAATCCCCGTTCTAGGCCGATTGAAAGTGGAAAACTGGACTGCTGGGCAAAAGCCGGGCGGCTTTCACGAAAGCCGGGCGACGTTCGTCCTCCTGCAACATGAACAGCTTCCTATATGTGGCGGTTTCCGGCGATTTCGACTTCTATCGATTCACCAACTCTTCTAAGTTAAATAACACCACTATATATCAATGTTCTACACTTTTAAACGTGTAGAACTCCATGTTTAATCCACCATATGATTTCTTACAAATCATACATGATAAAACTAGTTAAAAGAGTTTTTTTTGGTAGAGTTCTTACCTTGAACTCAACTCTTTTTTGTTAGATCTTTTCCTCTTGCTTCCCTGAGCTTGAACTTTGATAGAGGCCTTCCCAAAGCTCCTCTCCTACCTTATTTGAGTGGTGCGTATGATGCAAATGATGGAGGAACATTTCATCTCAATCTCTCCCACTTATTCAATGAAATGGGGTCATGGGGGGTGTGACTTTTGTCTCAATGAAGCTCCTTATGTCATGTCCGCCCCTCCCCTCATGTCTAGCCCCCTTCCCATTATTTAGAGTGTACAACTCATATAAGAAAAGTCCCGAGTGTATAATTGGCCCCGAAAGTTGTATTTTTCGGACTATTTTAGTCATATTTTATTTTATCGGGCCGGATAAAATATATCAGCGTTCCCAATAATTATGGGCCTTCAGAATAGATGTACATTCCCCAACATTAATTTAGGAGTCTCCGAAACTCATTTCGGGCTGTTATCCGCTAAATTACCAATACCGGTAATTGGGCCTTGTTTGACCCACTGGTCAATTCTATGCCCTTCCCATTGCCCAATTAAAATATCCACCTCCTTAAAGATGTCATCTAGACCAAGATGGATATAATATGCGGTTCGGGAATTTTCGGGCGGTCCCCGTTCCCGCTGTGGGCCCCACATGTGATTTACTATTCACGTAAAAGAAATATTAAAATTTAACAATTACGTAAATTCATAAATCATCCTTCAAGGTTTATTACAAAATTTTACTAAAAGTAAACATGCTCGAAACATATTGATGCCTATCTCTTCTTTGGTTTTGTCCACCACGTATGCTAGGTATGTGTGGCATCCCTTCCTTATCATATTCCTTGCCCTCACGGCGGATATGATACAACTATTTGATTTGCCTCTATCTCCCTCGAAACGTAAGGTCAAACCTTCACCGCTTTCGAGTTCAAGAACCTTAGTATAACAATCAACCCTAGCATGATGCTTCTCTAGCCAATCCATCCCGAGGATCGCGTCGAACTCGATCATGCTCAGCGGTACGAAGTCACACGTCAAGTTCTGTCCCTTCACCTCCACCTCACACAATGGATAGTGGCTATATCTTTCGATATCATCCCCTAGAGGCGTGGATACTAATAGGGTTTGAGTCATCGGTACAAGTGGTCCGTTGAATCCACTGGAGAACGCCTCACTCACAAATGATCGTTGCGCCCCAGTATTGATAAGGATCCTTGCGTCTCTCCCGTTTATCTTTAGTGTTCCTACATTCATAAGTAATGTAAGACACACTATCTAATTGATAGGCTCGTTTCTTAAGTCGTAGAGTATGTTGGTTGTGATTCGGGTGGAGTCCGTTCGACACCTTTCCGAAATTTCCCGGTTTCTAACCTTTAGAACCGCTCTAGGACCAATCGAGGTGAAAGCCGGCCGCTTTTCACGAAAGCCGGCCGGTTTTCGTCCACCCCGAACCCGTCGTTACGTAAGCCGACCGGGCTTTGCCAAAAGCCGGCCGGTTTTCGTTGCCGCAGTTAAATTCCCACTGTTACGCGAAAGCCGGCCGGGCTTTGCCAAAGCCGTCCGGTTTTCGGTTGCGCAAAATTTCCCGCATTTTCCAGACGCCGGCCGGTTTCCATGAAATCCGGGTGGCTTTCATCTGCGTGAAAATTCCCAGGTTAGACATTTACGAAAGCCGGCCGGTTTTTGGTTGCGAGAAAATTCTCTGATTTAATGTTTACGAAAGCTGATCGGTTCTCGGTGGAAGCCGGCCGGCATTCGTTGCCGTGGTATTTTTCCCAATAAATCAAGACGAAAGTCGGGCGGCCTTTGTCAATGTCGGGCGGCATTCGCCCAGGGTGGGGATTTTCCTCCCCTTTTCCTCTTCAAACCCGACCAAACCCGTCGGGGTTATAAATTTACAAGTTTATGACACTCCTATTGCTTACAATAGAGTAAATAACATGAGTTTATGGAATTACCCGCAACGGAGTCCGGGTTAGCACGTGCGTCCGCCTCCGTCATTGCATAGACCCTAGCTTGGGTCTTGCCTTAGTTCACGGATGGCGCGTTGCTTGTACTTGGCCCGCCATGCCTTGTGCTCCCATGAGGTGCTCATGTCCGGTTTCTACTTGCCGTAGTCCCGCTACTAGGTCCTGCACCCATGGCTCGCCCCAGTTGTGGGCAATTGCTCCTCAAGTGTCCCGCCTCGCCGCATTGATAGCATCTCGGGGGATCACGACACTTCCCCGCGTAGTTCCTTTTGCAGTTATTGCACCTTATAATGCTCGAGCCTTGCGACCTCGAGCCTTGCCCTCCTGGGCCTTGATTCGCCCGTGATGGTGGTGCGGGTGTTCTAAAAGACCCACCTCCCCCGTGGTTCCCCTTTTTGCTAGAACCTTGAGGGCCGGTGTTCTCCCATTTTCTCTTCTTCGCCTCCTCGGTGTTTTTCAGCTTTCTTTCCTCCCATTCTTTTTCTCCTTTCAGGCCTTGCTCCATCACTTGACTAAACGTCATGTTAGGCAATTGTGTTGCCCGCTCACGCACGTCTAAGTCCAAGGCATCCCAAAAGTGATTCACCATCCGGTTCTCATCACAAGCATACTCCGGTATGAACTCCGCGAGTTCCCTGAACTTGTGCTCAAGTTGCCTCACGGTGTACTTGCCTCCTTGGGTCAAGTTGGTGTATTCCCTCCTCTTCAAGTTCACCTCGAAGTCGGAGTAGTACTGATTGAAGAATTCCTGTCGGAAATTCTCCCAAGTGACATTCTCACCATATTTTCCCTTGACTCCGTCCCACCACGTGGACGCCATCCCTTCTAGCAACCTCATTGCTACTCTCATCTTCATGTTTGGCGGCAGCTGCATATCAAGAGCCGCCTCATTGAATCTTTTAATCCACTCCGCCGCAACGGAGATATCTCCCGTTCCATCGAACGGCTTGCACCCCAAATCTCTCGCTTCTTTAAGGTACTTCGAGATCCTTATTATCGGGACCTCGACACCTCGATCTACTCGGGACTCTACATGTCCCCTAGATTCCACGTGGCTTCCTCTTCTTGAAGCCCCTCCCAAAGCACGCCTTGCACGGCGCCTTTGGCGATCCCGTTGATATTGACGGAGTAGTTCCTCCATCCTTTCTAGAGCATCATCAACGTCGCTCTCCTCATCATCGTCATCGTCATATTCCCCATCGTATGGGGTCTCAACTGGCTCAGTTCCTGGTTGATATGTTGAATCCTCCTCGGATTCGTAAGACTCATTCACTGTATCAGCATGACCGTCACTCACGGTCTGATCTTGGCCCCCACGGCCTTATCCCCTGGACACTCTAGAAACCCCTCTACTGCCTTGCACGGACCCTCCCGGTGCTCGGCCAGTCGGGTTCCTTCTAGTTACTTTCCCAGTACGTTCCATTTCTGAAAGAAATTGAGAATGAGTCATTAGACTCGTATCAAATGTCAATTGACGGATAGGCACTTAAAGACATCTTTTGGCTCAAATCACCGCCATACCAATTGTTAAGGGTACCATCTTAACAATTAGAGACATTGCAACTCAAGTACCAAAAGTTCTATAAGTACAAAACTTCTTATGCTCATGGTTTTCAATTTCATTTTCAAAAAGAATTTTGAAGCTTCATTATGATGTTTACGGACTAAGGCTCTGATACCAATTCAATTGTCACGCCCCGGACCTATCCGGACACGTCAACAACCCGCCGTATAGTACGAATAGTCAACCGCAGTCCAACTCATCCATACTATACAAGGCGTCTTGAATACCATTCACACATAGTACATCCATAAACAAACATAATGTAAAACATTTATTTAAAGAAGCGGAAACATTTGATATAAGAGTTCATGCCACACTTTGGCAAACATGGGCATACAAGCCCCCAAATAATTATTCAAAAATATATCCATGAGCATTGTTATAATCGTTTTAAAACAGAAACGGAGGAAGCACGAACCACGTCTTCTCTCCTAGAATCTCCCCGAAAGCCACAGCCAATGGTAGCAAGCTCAGCTCCTACCTGAAACTGTGAGGTGACCTCCCCCGTGAAGGGGAGGTCAGTATTTGGAAACATTTGACAAGTACAATGACAACTATACTAAGTATAATCAATGTTTCAATTTCAAAGACCCTCAATCTAGGGTGATATTAAATTATAGGCCATAACCCTCGGTTATCCTTTTTTTTTTCAAAATGTACTTACTTTATATAAAGTCAAGTAATCGGCCCGTGGGCACATATTCATTTAGAATTCACCATTTTAATTCCCCGTGACTACTAGTCACGTCAACCCCATAGGGTCCCCTCGAGTCCCGATTGTATAGCAAGGGCTCGACCCAACTACATTTCTATACAACCCTTCAACTCAATTTAACACATCAAAATTATATGGCAAGGGCTCGGCCCAACTATGTTTCCATACCAATCACAACTTCGTGACAAGGGCTCAGCCCAACTACGTTTCTACGAAGATCACAAATACATGGCAAGGGCTCGGCCCAACTACGTTTCCATGCTAATCACATTACATGGCAAGGGCTCGGCCCAACTACATTTCCATGCAATCCTAGAGTCCGACTCTAATTCATTTTCATAGTCCAATTCTCAAGCAAATCCTATACCTAGAATCAATATACTTGGGTAACCTTTAGGCTTACCCCTAACACACCTTAGTGTTCATACAATTCAACCTTAAAGTATCCCTTAAGACTACTTAAGGCATCTTTAATCACAATCCTATCTCTTAGGATTAATTCCATTATATTATTCCCCCGACTAGTATTTTAATACTAGTTGGTTAATCGTAGAGCATACCAAGTTCTTAATTCACAATTGTCATTCCATTTCAATTGATTCTCCAATCGAAATATAATTTGATTCTAATATCAAAAATATCACTTTTATCCATCCATGAATTCCATACATGAGGTAAAAGTATATTTCATCACAATATTTTCATAGTTAATTCCATTACCTTGCCATTCCTTTCACATCACATAATCGTACACAATTTATTCCAAATTTGTATATCATGCTTCATTTACTCATAGGCAATAGTATTTCATCTAGGCATTTTTATTCAATAATAATCCATGAAAATCACATTTAATACCTTAGGTAATCTTATGTAATTAACCCAACAATTATAAGCAATATAGTCAGTCATCCTCACCTCGTGATGTGCTACAATAGTTGCCTTTGTTAAGATCCTCGATCAATCCCCGTTCTAGGCCGATTGAAAGTGGAAAACTGGACTGCTGGGCAAAAGCCAGGTGGCTTTCACGAAAGTCGGGCGACGTTCGTCCTCCTGCAACACGAACAATTTCCTATATGTGGCGGTTTCCGGCGATTTCGACTCCTATCGATTCACCAACTCTTCTAAGTTAAATACCACCACTATATATCAATGTTCTACACTTTTAAACGTGTAGAACTCCATGTTTAATCCACCATATGATTTCTTACAAATCATACATGATAAAACTAGTTAAAAGAGTTTTTTTTGTAGAGTTCTTACCTTGAACTCAACTCTTTTTTGTTAGATCTTTTCCTCTTGCTTCCCTGAGCTTGAACTTTGATAGAGGCCTTCCCAGAGCTCCTCTCCTACCTTATTTGAGTGGTGCGGATGATGCAAATGATGGAGGAACATTTCATCTCAATCCCTCCCACTTATTCAATGAAATGGGGTCATGGGGGGTGTGACTTTTGTCTCAATGAAGCTCCTTATGTCATGTCCTCCCCTCCCCTCATGTCTAGCCCCCTTCCCATTATTTAGAGTGTACAACTCATACAAGAAAAGTCCCGAGTGTATAATTGGCCCCGAAAGTTGTATTTTTCGGACTATTTTAGTCATATTTTATTTTATCGGGCCGGATAAAATATATCAGCGTTCCCAAAAATTATGGGCCTTTAGAATAGATGTACATTCCTCAACATTAAGTTAGGAGTCTCCGAAACTCTTTTCGGGCTGTTATCCACTAAATTACCAATACTGGTAATTGGGCCTCGTTTGACCCACCGGTCAACTCTATGCCCTTCCCATTGCCCAATTAAAATATCCACCTCCTTAAAGATGTCATCTAGACCAAGATGAATATAATATGCGGTTCGGGAATTTTCGGGCGGTCCCCGTTCCCGCTGTGGGCCCCACATGTGATTTACTATTCACGTAAAAGAAATAATAAAATTTAACAATTACGTAAATTCATAAATCATCCTTCAAGGTTTATTACAAAATTTTACTAAAAGTAAACATTCTTGGGGATGGTGTCACAAAGACCACCAAGGATAAAACATGAGTTTTTAAGCTCAAATTACAAATATCATCTTGGGTTTTATGGCTTTCTAGTGATTATCTTCTCTTCTTCTCCTCTCTTCTTCTTCTTTTTGAATCTTCTTATTCTCCAAAGATATCAAATGAGTGTGATACGTTCGTAATTTCCATTTCTATGTTTATGTTTTTAATTAGTTTTGCTTAACTTTTACTTTGGAAATTACACACTTTTGGTGTAATAGATTAGATTGTTAAATTCTTGTAAATAGGTTAGATTAGACAGATTCTGAGCTTAAGCAGGTTTTGGTCACCCAAAGTACAGTTGGTGAACCCAAAAAGTGAAGAGAAGGTGCAAAAGTTCAAAGACAAAAGAAGATCCTGAATTTTGGTCTATACTCGGTCGAGTATTAGCTATACTCGATCGGGTATTAGGTTGGAACTTCAAATCGGATCAGATCCGAAGACAAAGGAACATGCAGGGAAGATTTTGGCCACGATTCTATGTCTATACCCGATCGGGTAGACCGACATACCCGATCGGGTATGCCTTTAAATTGCAAACGAAGATCGGTCGAGTATAGCCCGAATACCACTTTCTAAGCATACTCGACCGGGTATTCATATATACTCGATCGGGTATACACTTAGAAACTAGCCTGAAACCGGTCGAGTATAGCCCGAATACCACTTTCTAAGCATACTCGACCGGGTATTCTTATATACTCGATCGGGTATACACTTAGAAAATAGCCTGAAACCGGTCGAGTATGCCTCGGATCGGGTGTTACACACATACTCGATCGGGTACCATTTATATACCCGATCGAGTACCCGAATCCCTTCCCAAAAACCTATAAATACACCTCCTTTCCTTCACAAAAATATATCCAATCCCTTTGTACATCTAAGCTCAGTATAGAATAGTTCTTTCTTTATATTTTTCATCATGTTTAGTCTCCAAATGAGGAGCTAAACTCTTCCATCTTGGTTTTGCTACTTTGAAGCTTAATGAATTTGTAAGTTGTGAGTTATTTTCTTTAATCTTCTTCCTTGAATATTAATTCTTTCTTTCAAAATACTATCTCTATATCAAAGTTGGGGAGTGTTACTAAGATGACAATTAGTTAACATCTTGACATTGGTTATAGTAATAGCTATTTCTTCCTCTATGATAATATTGGGGAGTGTTACTAAGATGACAATTAGTTAACATCTTGATATTAATCATAGTAGGATTCATATATTTTAATATTCTTCCTTGAGTATTAATTAATTCCTATTCATATTTCATGTTAATATCTTAAACATTACTTAAAGTATCAACTAGTATTGTTTTTCATATTAATTATTACTAGAATCAATCGGTTAATACGCTTGTTATTAAGCCGGTTCTTTCAACGGTAGTAAACTTGGAATATTAATGCATGCATCTCATGGTTAATATGCCAAGGGGAATTAATTATATTGATTAAACCAATAAACCGCTTGTGTTGAGGTTATCAATCTCAATCGTTTTCATCTTAAGTTTATTGCTACTATCAAGTTAATATACGGCGCTTGTTCTATATTGACTCGATAGTAAGTTTTATTAATGAACGCATCTCGTTATTAATAACTACCCTCGATGAACTGGATATACTCCTCGATTGAGTATTCGAGAGGAAGATAGTTAAAGATATAACCGGGATCGACGAACATTTCATTAAGTGGATAAAAGCAAAACCAAGTCCCCATCTCATTGAATTAAACTCATATAGGTCGTTTATCTTAGTGTTATTAAACCAAACAAATCTAAACCCCCCTTGTTATTGTTTATATAAAAGAAAAATATTCCTTTCCCTGTGGATACGAACCTTACTACACTATACTACGTATTAGTGTTGTATTGATTATTTATTTTGAGTGCACCTAACGACGAGTGCACGTCAGAGTGCCTGCAAAAAAACAAATATTTCTCTCATATCTCTCATTTTGCCTAGGAGCCTTTTCAAGTTTTCATCCTAGCATCTCTTTTTATTTTCCATTCTCCCCAACTCACTTTTTTTTATAAGCCCTTTTTGCTTAGATTGCCCATTTTTGTTGGGTTTTCAACCTAACTAGCATTTCTTTTCTTTTATTTATTCTTTTTTTTGTGTGTGTCAAGGGTAAAAGAAATTAATGCGTAGTGAAAGGTAAGAAATAAAATTACATACCATGAGGAGTCTCTTCCCCACACTTAGTCCAAGCACTGTCCCTAGTGCCCGCCTTCTCCGCCATAGAAGCTGCCTCCGAAACCGCCCCCAAAGCTGTTATCAAATCCGCCATCAGTGCCGCCATCCCCGCCATCTCCTCCATCAAACCCTCCACCTCCGGAGCTAGATCCTCCAAAGTTACCCCAATGAGTGGGGTCATACCACGAGGGTGGTGGAGGGGGGTTCGCCATAGTCTGAAAGGATCCTTGATGGGCTATGTAAGAGTACATAGGTCCGTAGAACCTACGTTGATCCTCTTCATATCGATTCCTGTCGGCTTCCCGGAGCTCATCCATCCGTTGAAAACCTGCCCTGTGCTCCTCCTGCACTTGGTTGAGCTGCTCTCCCATAGCCATGTAGTTAAGGTTCATTTGGTTGAACCCTGCAAGTAGTGTTTGTTGACCCTCCAAGATTTGTTGGAAATAGTTGGGTGGAGGAGGGTTTTGGTGCTGCTCGGGGATGTTCATGTCTTCATGATCATGGGGTTCGGCATAAGGTGCATCCTTGGGTTGGTATTGGAGTGGCTCTTGTTGCAGTTCTTGGAGGTGTGGTGGAAGGGCATGTGGGAATAGGTAATGGGGCACCTCTACCTCTACTTTGTAGAGTAGTTTGGGAAGGTCTGGGCTAGGCAAGAGGAAATGTTTGATAGGCTTGGGGTGTATGAGCCAGTTATACATGTTCTTCGATTGTTCACCACCATAGTGTGTGGGAGAAAGCTGTGCATCCCGAATGGCCTAACCAAGCCAGGTCCATCAAACAATAATTGGGTATAGGAGAGTTATCCGTATACCCGAACTTACTTGCCAAGTGCATAACCACCCCACCCAAAACAATTGCTCCCCTCACCGTGCTTTCCTTTTTTAAATGTGCCCACATGAGATTGCACAGGTTAAAGTCCACATGACGACAGAATAGAGCCACCGACATCAAACACACATCCCCCATCCTAGTGTGGTGATTGTTAGGGCGCCCAAGCAAACAGTTTGCTAAAAACTTCAAGAACAATCGGAGGACGGGGTGTTGGACATGGCTAATATATAGTTGGGAGGAGCTAAAGTCCACTTCTCCGGTCATCTTGGTCCACAGTGAATGACCAAAAATGGTGTTGTCGGAGATGGCTTTTTCGTAGGGGACGAGGATGCCAAAATGTTCGGCAATCTCATGTTTCGTTATTGAATAGGTGTGGTTAAACAAACAAAATGTGAGTTTGTCATCTCTAAAATCAGCCTCATCGTTCTCAAACTTCACCGAGCTCATGAATTCATAGACAAATCTTTCGTTAGAGTTGTATTTCATTTTGAAAATGCGGTTCATGTACAACTCACGAAAGAATTGCTTGGTACTACTATAAATGCCTAGTTCACGCAGAGCATCATGGCATAAGAACCAGGAAGGTTTTACTTGCCTTGTAATTGTAGTGATGAACCGAGCTCGGTGTTCGTTGTCGGCGAAAATGAGGTCCTCGTACCCTGGGATGAGTTCCATATCCCTTGAGTTCTGCCCTTTGTCCTTTCTTGGTGCCATTTTTGGAGATTTGGAGCTTGAAATTAGGAAAAATCGAAAGTGGGTTAGGGTTTTTCGGACCTATGGGAATTGGGGAAAAATTGGGTTCATGGGTATGGGTGTGTAGAGGAAGGTGAGAGGAGTATTTTGGTGGAAGAATGGGGTTATTTGATGGAGAAATGAGGGAGATATGGTAGAGAGAAGGTTCGAAAATGGAGTTTGGGGAAGAGGGTTCAAAAATTGGGTTGGGAATTTGGGGAAGATGAAGTGATTTGGGCTGTTTTGGGGTTAAAACGCAGGTATACCCGATCGAGTATTGTGTGATACCCGATCGGGTACTGAAGACAGTTTGTTCAGAACTTCGGTTTTCCAGCCATACTCGACCGAGTATCTTGCCATACCCGATCGGGTACTGGAGACAGTTTATTTGGGCTTTTGAAATTCCAGCAATACCCGACCGGGTGTATAGTCATACCCGATCGGGTATGTTTCTTTTTCACGTTTTGAGCCCTGTATTCGGTCGAGTGTTGGGAGCAGGTTCTATTTGGTTTCATCCTTCTGAACATGCTCGACCGGGTGTGTGGTGATACCCGATCGAGTATTCTTCCTTTTGCAATATTTGAACCCCGTATTCGGTCGAGTGTCTGTGGCAGGTTCCTTTTAGCTTTGCCTTTTTATGAATACTCGACCGGGTATGTAATTTCACCCGATCGAGTATACATGCATTTTTGAAAAACTTTTGCTCCTTCGATCGAGTATGACTTCAGTTCTGCTTTTTTGTCAATATCCGACCGAGTCTAAGGTGGTACTCGATCGGGTATGTCCCCAGATGCTTCAAACCCTGTAATTTCTTTCCCTCCAAACATGCGGTTAGTGCCCTCTCTCACTGATCTCTCAAATAATTATAGAAAAAATGAACTTTAAACACTCAAAATAATGAAAAATAAAACTTGGGTTGCCTCCCAAGAAGCGCCTTAGTTAACGTCGTGGCTCGACGTTATACATTTTTTTTCAGGTGGGATCATGAGTAACCCCTTCTTCAAAAACAACAGCCTTGTGTGGCACCTTTTTATCTTTTTGTTTCGGTCTTTTCCATTTAGACCGGATTTTCATTTTAGTTACCACCTCAATTTCCAATGGTTTTGATTCATTTTTAGAGAGTTTATTCAACGGTGACTTGTCTAGTGCTTCCTCAATGATCAAGATTGATTCTTTTTTTTCTTTAAATGGAGAGTGATTTTTCATAGAATTATAGATGTTATATTCTAATTTTCTTCCATCAAATTCTATAGTTAAAAGCCCACTAGACACATCGATTTTTGAACTAGCAGTTTTTAAGAATGGTCTCCCTAATAAAATAGGGACTTCATGTCTATTACTCTCCATTTCAATCACATAAAAATCAGCAGGGAACACTAGATCGCTCACCGAGACAAGTACATCTTCCACCACCCCTTTTGGAGAAATAGTTGATCCATCGGCGAATTGGATTATGACACCGGTTTTCTTTAAAGGGCCAAGGTCCAAGGAATTATAAAGAGTATAGGGGATCACGTTAATTGATGCCCCTAAGTCTAACATGGCCCCAAAGGTGGTGTCTTCTAGCTTGCATGGTATAGTGAACATGCTTGGGTCAGTGCATTTTTTTGGAAGTTTTTTTTGAAAAACTGCCGAGACATGTTCACTAATTTCAATTTTCTGTTTTCCCTTTAAGTTTTGGGTCATTTTGATTGTGCATAATTCTTTTAAAAAGTTTGCAAATCGAGGGACACTTTTAAGTGAGTTGAGGAAGGGAATGTTTACCTCACATTGGGCGAATATCTCGTACATGCATTTGTCATTGTTTAGCGGCCTTGTCTCCCTCAATGCTTCGGGAAAAGGGAGTTGTGGTTCGTATGATGACACTGGTGGACTCCTTGTGATCATCTCTTCCGGTTGCTTTTCCTCTTTTTCTTGCACTTCTTTTCCGCTTCTCAACATGACAGCATTTACACGTTGTCTTGGATTTTGTTCTATTTGAGAAGGGAGCTTTCCAGAATCTTTTGCTTCAAGCCTGCTTACGGCTCCAGCTATTTGGCTCACTTGGCTTTCCAAGTTTTGAATGTTAGACTTGGTCTCATGCTGAAATCGAACCATGTTTTGTTGCATGGTTGAGACATTTGAGGTGAGTGCTCGGATCATGTCTTCGGTGGACATATTTGAGCTTGAAGTTTGGCCTTGGTGATTTGGGAAAGATTGTTGCAAGGGCTGACTTTGTTGTGGTTGAGGGTTCCCATATCTCAAATTCGGGTGATCTCTCCACCCGGGATTGTAGGAGTTAGAGTGCAGATCATACCTCTTCTGTTGATGAGTTTGGAAACCCAAGGCATTGACTTGTTCTTCTTGAAGAGTTGGACAAGAATCGGTTGGATGCCCTTGCTGTGTGCATATGCCGCAGACCTTGACCTCTTGGTTTCTAGGATTTAAAAGGAAATCCTTAACCAAAGAAGTCAAGCCGGCCATTTGACTTTCGAGAGATGATATAGATTCAGCCGCGGCAACTCTTCGGGTTGAGGACCGCCCGGTGTAATGCCTGGAATTCTCGACCAACTCCGAGATGAGGTTTCTTGCTTGAGAGGGTGTTTTGTTAACAATACCCCCTCCGCATGCCGCATTAACCATTCATCTATCATGCTCCGCAAGACCATCATAAAAATAGATAATGAGGTCTTGCTCCGTATGTCCATGGTATGGACAACTAGCACAGAGCTTTTTGAAGCGCTCCCAGAATTCATAAAGGATTCATCATCACCTTGTTCGATATTGCTTATTTGCTTTGATGGAGTATATGGCCCAGGAACCCCCGGCCCATAGACTCCTACTATTCTAATGGAGGCCCAATAGGCCCAGGAAGCACAACAGGCCCAAATCACGGCGCCCCAAGTACTAAGCAACCCACGTGGCACACAAGGGATGCCTTCGGCCCCTGGCCGAAGGCTCCAATTCTCACAGGATGGCCAAATCAAGAAAACAAAGTTACTGGGAGAAAACGGCGAAAATTAGTAGCCCTCGGCACCTAGAGCCCTCGGCACTAAGGAGGTCCCCGGTACTCAGAGCCCTCGGCTAATCATCTATAGCCGAGGGCACCTTTTCCGACATAATATCCGCTCCACATGCGCAGGGATCACCGTACCAAGTACGACGTCCCATCCAACAGCCGCATTAAATGTGGCCACATGCGATTGCCAGCGCCAACCAGTTGAGGTGACCCCTCGGCCAATGGATGCTTGACACGTGTCCCTATCTGGCATTTATTGCTACTATAAATAGCACCCCATTTCCCCATTTGTAACCCAGAAGCAAATACGCTGAATACATTTCTAATATACTCTCTCTCTACTTACTTGCTCTGACTTCTTTCTAGTTATTCCCCGTAATAACCCTTCGGATAAGCTACCCCCCGGGTACACAATCCATCATGCTTCTTTAAAGAGGAGGAGACGGAGGCAGGATAGTACCTTTCCAAGAAGCATTTCTTCATTTCCGCCCATGTGTCTATGCTTCCCGAAGGAAGATAGAAAAGTCAATCCTTTGCTGTGTCTTTTAGTTAAAATGGAAAAGCCCGCAGTTTGATTTGTTCTTCCGTCACACCGTTTGGACACATGCTTGTACAAATGCCAAAGTACGCGAAGTTCATGAAAGATCTACGGACAAACAAGAGGAGACTGGAAGAAGCGTCAACTGTGACGCTTAATGAGGAGTGCTCAGCTGTGATACGGACAGATCTGCCGAAGAAGCTTAAGGATCCAGGTTCTTTTACTATTCCTTGCTTTATAGGAGATCTTACTTTTGATAGGCCCTAGCTGATTTGGGTGCAAGCATTAATTTGATGCCTCTTACTTTATATGAAAAGCTTGCACTCGGTCCACTTAAACCTACACGTATGTGCATTCAGTTGGTTGATCGATCAGTCAAATATCCCCAAGGGATTATTGAAGACGTGTTGGTTAAGGTGGACAAATTTATTTTTCCGGTAGACTTTGTTATTTTGGACATGGATCAGGATCGTGAGGTACCATTGATATTGGGCAGACCATTTTTGGCAACTGCACGAGCACTTATTGATGTTGGGGACGGTAAGCTTGTCCTCCGTGTTGGGGATGAGTCTGCCACCTTTGACATGTCCAAAATAATGAAGAGGCCCTGTCAGGATAGTGGAGAGTGTTTTTACTTAGATGTGATGGATTCTTTGGTGGAGGACTGCATTCCTAACATGCTTTCTGATGAAGCCTTCTTTGATCTTCTTTTGGATGATAGTTTGTCAGCAGAGGATCTTGAGCTCCTTCCTAGTTTTGATTGTCTTATGATAGGTGGGGAGGAGGACTCAAGTGATGCTAGTGATGTGAAGGGGAAGGAAGATGATTTAGATAAAGTGGGGAAGGAAGACTGTCAGACTGATTCTTCCATTGTTACCCCTTCTCCATTTAATCTAAAGCCTCTTCCCTCCCACCTTGAGTATGCTTTTATTGATGATAGTCCTGACCTCCCTGTCATCCTTACATCCGGATTTGAGCCATCCCAAAAATCTGCATGTCTTGACCTACTTAGTGAATAAAGGGAAGCTCTAGCCTGGAAACTTTCTGACATGAAAGGAATCAGTCCTGCTTTCTGCACTCATAAAATTTTGATGGAAGATAATGCTAAACCGGTAGTGCAGCCACAAACAAGACTGAATCCTAATATGCAGGAGGTGGTTAGGGAGGAAGTCATCCGTCTGTTAGATGTAGGCATTATTTTTCCGATTTCAGACAGCCCTTGGGTCAGCCCGACCCAGGTGGTTCCCAAGAAAGGGGGGATGACTGTGGTTAAGAATGAGAAAGATGAGTTGATACCGACGCGTACGATCACCGGATGGCGGGTCTGCATTGATTACCGAAAATTAAATGCCGCCACCCGGAAGGACCACTTCCCCCTCCCCTTCATTGATCAGATTTTAGAGAGGTTAGCAGGGCATAAGTTCAACTGTTTCCTTGACGGGATGTCGGGATAATTCCAGATCCCCATAGCCCTAGAGGACCAGGATAAGACCGCGTTCACATGTCCATTCGTTACCTTCGCATATCTTAGGATGGCGTTTGGATTATGTAATGCCCCTGCTACCTTTATGAGATGCATGCTACCTATTTTTGGGGATTTTATTGGGAAGTTTATGGAGGTTTTTACGGATGACTTTTCTGTGTATGGTGACACTTTTGATGAGTGCTTAGAAAATTTGAAGAAAGTCCTGGTTAGGTGTCGTGAGGTGAATTTGGTGCTTAACTGGGAGAAGTGCCACTTCATGGTTAGTTAGGGAGTGGTCCTAGGGCATAAGATATTGAGTCGGGGGATTGAGGTTGATCCGGCTAAGGTTGATGTTATTTCTAAATTAGCTCCCCCTACCTCAGTCCGTGCCATTAGGAGTTTTCTAGGACACGCAGGTTTCTACCGTAGGTTCATCCAGGACTTTTCTAAGATAGACCGACCCATGACTAAGCTCCTTGAGAAGGACGCACCGTTTGACTTCTCAAAGGAGTGTTTAGAGGCTTTTGAGTGTTTGAAGGAGAACTGGTCAAGGCACCGGTGGTAGTAGCTCCTGACTGGTCTTTTCCTTTTGAAATTATGTGTGATGCTAGTGATTTTGCAGTAGGAGCTGTTCTTGGGCAGCGTCGAGAGAAACATTTTCAGCCTATTTCTTATGCTTCAGGAAAATTACACTACCACCGAGAAAGAATTGCTTGCTGTTGTGTTTGCTCTTGATAAGTTTCGTCCTTATTTGATTTTGTCTAAGGTAGTGATATTCACCGATCATTCTGCTCTTAAATATTTGATGCAAAAGGTGGATGCTAAGCCTAGATTGATTCGGTGGATATTACTACTCTAGAAGTTTGATATTGAGATAAGGGATAAGAAAGGGGCTGAGAATTTAGCAGCTGATCACTTGAGTAGGTTAGAGAACCCCTTTCTTGATTCCTTGAGTGAGAGGGATATTGAGGGTACTTTTCCTGATGAGAGACTTTTGCGTATTGTTGATGAGGTGCCTTGGTTCTCGGACATCGCCAACTATCTTGTTGGGGGTGTTGTTCCGTCTGATTATACACCTCATCAACGAAGAAAACTATTTGCTGATCTTAAAAATTATTTCTGGGAGGAACCATATCTGTTTCGTATTTGTGCTGATAAGGTTGTTAGAAGATGTGTCCCCCTTTGTGAGGGAGCTGAAATTCTTAGACATTGTCACTCCGGACCAACCGGGGGACACTATTCTTTCAACCGGACAGCCCGTAAGGTCTTGGAATGTGGTTTCTTCTGGCCCACTTTGTTTAAAGATGCTTTAACCTTTGTGCAGCAATGTGACAGGTGTCAACGCACCGGGGCGGTTACCAAGAGGGATGAGATGCCCCAGAAATTTATATTGTCTTGTGAGGTATTTGATGTTTGGGGCATTGACTTCATGGGACCGTTTCCGGGTTCTAAAGGTAACAAATTCATTCTTGTTGTTGTGGATTATGTTTCTAAGTGGGTTGAGGCCGAAGCTCTGCCCGCGAATGATGCTAGAGTTGTGATTCGTTTTCTGAAGAAATTGTTTTCTAGATTTGGAGTGCCGCGAGTGTTGATTAGTGACAGGGGCACCCACTATAGGAATGATCCCATGACACGCCTTGTGGCAAAGTACAGGGTCACTCATAAAGGGGGCGTCCCATATCACCCTCAAACTAGTGGACAAGTTGAGAGTTCAGATAGGGGTATTAAGACCATCCTTGAGAAGACCGTTGAGACCCATAGGAAGGATTGGTCCGATAAGTTAGATGATGCGTTGTGGGCATTGCGTACAGCGTATAAGACACCCATTGGCACTACTCCGTTTCACTTGGTTTATGGGAAGGCGTGCCACCTTCCGTTAGAGATTGAGCATAAGGCCTACTGGGCCTTGAAAACGCTGAATACAGATCTTTCTTTGACGGGTCGTGAGCGGCTTTGGAAGCTCAACGAATTGGATGAGTGGAGGCTTATGGCTTATGAGAACTCTAAGATTAGTAAGGAGCGTACTAAAGCCTATCACGACCGACATATCAAACAGGGCAAGGAGTTTCGTATGGGGGATCAAGTTCTGCTGTTCAATCCCCGAATGAAAATTTTGAAGGGAAAATTGAAGTCTAGGTGGTCCAGCCCTTTTGTTGTGAGCGAAGTTTTTCCATACGGTACTGTTAGTCCCTGTTTCTGTAACAGCAATGAATAATCGATCTAACAAAGGAAGATTAAACGTAAAGATGAAACAGAATGAATCACCCTAAAACCTTCTTTGATAAACCGTGGAACGTACAGCAGAATGATAAGCGTAAGGCTATGAAATAATAAGTACGACGTTCAACCTTTTCCTAAACCTCGGCTCCCTTTTTATAGGCGAGGTTTAGGTTAGGCGTAACAGGCTTTTGGCCTGTTTAAATGGGCCTAACACTTGGCCTGATTTCTATCTAATTTATGCACTATTTAAATACAAGGATTAAATATAAAGCTAATCTATGACCAACTTGATTCACAATAAAATATCTCCAACAATCTCCCCCTTTGTGATCAAGTGTCATTCTCTTATTGCTTCTGTGATTTGAAGTAGTGCTTCCTTAATCCAAGTGCATGTTCATACTGTCTTAGCATATTTCTCTTTTCGAGGCGATCGTCAATGGCCTTTAAAATTGTCTCCATAGTAGAGTGTTCCTTTTGAACATAAGACGATGCCTCTTGAAGATTTTCTTCCAGCTTTGCCTTCATCTGTAGAATCTGCTCTCTGATTATCTTCAGTGTTCCGTCGCAGTATTTCTCGATTTCACTGACTACCATCAGACGCTTTTTGTTCTTGTGGTTCAGGTAGGTGACTGCTGGCGGTTTGAAGAAGATGTGATAGGCTGGGAAATCTTCAAGTTCTGGACCATACAGTTTTGGCTTTGTCAGGTTTGTCTTCTTTAGATTGCATTCAATAGCCATTTGTAGGTCATGTGAGGAGTGTACTCGGATCTGTCTAAGCATGAATCTCTTGATAGCTGCGAGGCCTTCGCTATATACTATGTTTTGCCTGACTGGAAGGTATCTGTAGGCCATGAGCATTTGGTAGATGTCATCCGGTTTCAGCATGATGAAGTCGTTCTCTTGACAAGTGAATTCGCTCCCATCAGTGCGTTGAAGTCTGAAAGTGTAAAATGTTACTCCATGATAGTCTTCAGCTTTCACTTGCAGAATTTGATGAATCGGGAGAATATTTGACTTCAGATCTTGTTCCATCAGTTCTCTCTGTGTACCGGTTGACCTTTGCAGCAACATGTGCAGATGACCTCCAGCCTGTTTTCCTTTTAAGTGTGTAAGGCCTCTTAGCTTCAGTTCGTTCAGTGGCTTGACTTTGTCTGGTCTACGCCAGATATGCTCTCTGATTTCTTCTTGGAAGGGGGCTTTGATTCGAACGTTGTCCCAGGGTTTCTCTGTCTTGGGAAGTCTTCCCGCTGATTGTCTTACGACTGATTCAAGAGCTTTCTGGGATTCCTTGTAGTTCTCCCCTTCCTTACGTTCATCGTCCTCGAGCCTAATGATATCTTCAGAGCATTTGTTTATAAGCTCTCGTAGCCACCAGTTCCTTTGCATGTCCTCTTGCTCGGCTTCAACCCGGATATCATCCCATTCTGTCCATTTTCTCGGCCATTTGTCGTATATCACCGCCTCTTCCAGTGCATCATGGATGTCTTTGCCTGGGGAGATGTATGGAGTTCTTTGTTTAGGCGATGATTGTTCCTGTGTAGCACTACCGGGTTCACTAGGATTGCCCGTTGACATCCGCTTAGAACTAGGTTCCAACTGATGGCCTGATGGAGATGATGTACCAGTGGTATCATCATCAGGACTTCCATCTCCTCCTCGGTTGGTATCTCTAGGAGATACGCCTCGGGATGTTATTTCTAGCTCGACCACGCTAGAGAGTTTGGCTGTGGGTGGTGGCTGTTGGTTTGTTGAGGTTTCAGGTTGAATTGGCTGTGGAGTTTGGCTTGGAAGAGTGATTTGCTCAAGTGATCGAGGTCGCTTGTTCTCCCCCTCATGAGGATCCGAATCATCGGGGTCCTCATGGGAACGTTTGCGACCACGAAGACTCTCCTTGCAAGTACTCTTGGTTTCGGGTGAGGAAAGAAGAGCTTCTAGTATGGCTTGCTGATGTAGAGTGAGGTCGTTTTCTGGGGTATTTAAAAGGTTATTCAGCAAAGCCGAAGCTAGGGTGTCAAAGGATAGGGAGGAGAGATCGATGGAGGGTGTGGTCGGGTGTGGGGAGAATACTGGTTCTGTATTCTGGGTTCCCCGAGAAATAGAAGGGATAGGGATTTGGTTGATGGATTGGTGGGATAGAGGGGTGGAGGATATGGGTTGTGTATGGGAGATGAGCGGTTCAGGGGAAGGTTGGGGTGGTGTCTGTTCAGACCGAACCGCTTGGGTGGTCCTAAATTCCTGTGCTAGAGCGGTCATTGCATCTTGCACCCATGGTTTAATGGTGGAATCTAGGAAGCGATTTAGTAGAACATTTACGTCTTCAAAGGTAGGGTGACCAGTTACGGGGGTTGTAACTGTTGACACAGCATCAGTGAAGATTGCTGATGTGTGGCCTGCATTTAATGATGAAATAATTATGGGCGTAGCAGGGCTTCCAACCGTCATAGCTTGCGCTCTGGTTGTTGCGTTCAGGGTGAGTGCACCTGTATGTGCTGTGAATAGTGTAGGTGTCCTAGAAAAAGAAGAAAATGTGGGAAATGTGACACCTAGACTCGATGTGAGTGAAGAAGGGGTTTTGACCTCGGGAGATAGGTCAATTGTATGCTCAACTGATTCAGAAGGAACCAGCGAGGGGGTTGAGTCCCGTTCTTTTGAAACAATAACCTTTTGAGAGGCAATTGAGTGGCTGGGAGAGGGTTGTGCATGCGCAGTTGAGCCAGATGCTGCGACTTCTACTCGGGAACCGAAAAGATCGGCTCCTGTGCTTAGGGATTCAGCTCGGCTTATCTGGATGAAGGGGTCGCAGCCAGCAAAGATGTGCTCGTCTGCCTTATCAAACAGAACCTTTGTCGTTCGGGGCTGGGGCCTGGCCTTAGCAACCTTGTCATTTTTGACTTTAGCCCTTGTCTCTCGGATGACAACTTCTTCCTGGTTGATTGATGTCTTGATGGAGTGAGCTGCCTCGTCGTAATCATCCTTTGAGCAATTTGTCTCGCTCGGATCAGCTCTTGGTTTAGCTGTTTCTTTAATAGTGAAGACTTGAGGTCTGCGAGCTATGATTGGTGCTGCGTCTTCAGCAGTGATTCTTCTCTTCTTTGGAGATTCGGCGGGCAGCTTTCCTTTTCTAATTAGTGCATATGTGAGCTCCACATCATCACTATCATTGTCATCACTGTCATCATCCGAGTCTGATTTGTCACTCTCCGTGCCCACGCTCTCGGAGGCCTTGTCGTCAGTGTTTGTTTGGGCTCCACTAGACGATTCACTGGCCGTCTCCTCAGCGTCTTCCTTGGTGCCCTCAGCCGCCTGACTCGTCTCTAGCGAGTCGTCAGACTTCCCTTCATTGGGCAAACCGGCCACTGGTTTCTGTGGCTTTTGGGCTCTCTTAGGACCCTTACTTTCACTCGGCTTTGTCCCCGGGGTAGGTCCAGCTGGGTTTTGCTGAACCATAGGGACAGTTCTCTCTGTGGCTTCCTTGTACTGCTGGACCGCTGGATTTGAAAATTTGACAAGCTTGAGCAGAAATCCAGGGATCCTTAGACCGAAGATAGGATTCTTGTCTGCTTTGAAATATTGCAGCTTCGGTGCATTGAAGTGTGGATCTAAGCTCCGTTTTGGTATTGAGGAGTGCTCTGCCATGGAGTCGTGAATGATTAGCCCGAGCCACCTTGCGTACGGGATGGTACCTGGCCTGTTCTTTTCTTTGGCTTTGACCAGGTCCATTAGCTCTGAGAAGAAGAGCTGTGCCAGGTCGTAGTTCTTGTTGAAAGCAATGCCATGAAAGATTAGCAGTATCTGCTTGTTGCACTTGTCGAAGCCGGCATGCTTAGGTGACAGGCACTTGTTCACCAGCCCGAAGAGATTCTTCCACGGATGGTGAAGATATGCTCCGTTGAAGTTGGAGAGCTGTGGCAGTAGAGATGTGTAACCAAGGGATGCCACGTCTTTGAGCAGATCGGGGATGGTTGGCAGTGCATCATATGTATCGTGAACTGGCAGCGCTAGAGTTGTCCGTAGAGTAGATGGTGTAAGAATCACCCGCATGCCGTTCAGCTTGGTCTTTATTTTTGAACGATCCTTCAGCGAATCAGTATGCATATGCCCCCAGAACTGTTGTAGGTATATCTCTGGCACCGGTTTTGAGTTGTGAAGTGCAGGCCAGAGATAGTGACCTTTCATGATGGCTGGCACTATGGGGTTCTGACATTTGAACACCGCAAGGTCTAGCTGGAAATTGTTGTCCAGCACCTTGATCCATTTTCCTTTGGGGTAGATGGCATCATCGATCTGCGTTTGAGTGTTTCCTGCCATTTTAAACTGTAGAAGCAGGGGGTCAGCATATGAAATTCAACTGATTGATTAGATTGAAAGAGTTTGATTTTAAGGTTTCAGATAAGTTTATGCAGGTGGAGTTTTGAAAAAATTTCTAAGTCCAAATCTCGAGATCTGAATCTCGAGATCATGATTTCGAGATTCAAATCTCGAGATCTTGATTTCGAGATTCAAATCTCGAGATCATGATTTCGAGATTCAGATCTCGAGATCTTGATTTCGAGATTCAAATCTCGAGATCAAGATATCGAGATGAGGATCTCGAGATCTTGATTTCGAGATTCAAATCTCGAGATCAAGATATCGAGATGCAGATCTCGAGATCTTGATTTCGAGATTCAAATCTCGAGATCAAGATATCGAGATGCAGATCTCGAGATCTTGATTTCGAGATTCAAATCTCGAGATCAAGATGTCGAGAAGTCCATCTCGAGATCTTGATTTCGAGAAGATGAACCGACGATTTCGAGAAGAGATTAAACCACCTGCAAAAACATATCAAAGGGATAACAAACGTTTTCGACATACATTCAATAATAAAAAAACTAATTTGATGTTGATTTTGAGAAATTTCAATGGTTTTTTCGCGAAATCAACCATTCGTTTTCTGTTTTTCGAGTTCGATTGTTCGTTTTCGAGATTTGATATTGTGAATGTTAACAACCTTAGAGTTTCGCGAAAGCTAATGGAAGAAGGAGAAGGAGAGAAATTTGTGAGAATCAGAGGGTTTGAAGAGGACGAAGAGTCTGAGAGCTCTGCTTTTGCGAGAAAATTCAGACCTTTGAAAAAAAAAACATAAGGGAAGGAAGGTTTTTCGTAAAGGTTTTATACGCGAGAAAAATGTAGACCTCCTTCGTAAAGTTGAGCCCGAAAGATTTGGCTTACACACAGTGCCCTTTTAAAAGATTTTCGAGGCCCAAACCAGTAAAAAATAGAGAGCTCCCCCTTAATTAGTGAAAATTAGCTCCCCCTCAACCAGTGAAAATTCTCTCCCCCTCAAAAAATGCAACGAACAATATGTACAAATGCAACGCACACACACTATTTTTGTTCTTTTTGATTTTTTCACCCACGCAACACATGCAACGCACACACACTATTTTTTGTTCTTTTTTATTTTTCACACACACTCAACTCATGCAACACACGCACACTATTTTTTGTTCTTTTTCTGGTTTTCTCCCCCTCAACACATGCAACGCACACACACTATTTACAAATCCCACACACACACACTTTTTAGATCAGTGGAGACATAATTAAACGGGCTCGAGGTGCAACATGCCCAACTTGGAGACTAGGAACTGGAATCGTTTTTCATCCAATGCCTTAGTGAACAAGTCAGCCAGTTGAAGCTCTGAGCTTACAAAATACATGTCAATGTCTCCTTTTTCCACATGATCCTTGATGAAATGATAGCGCAGGTCGATGTGTTTGGTGCGGGAGTGATGAACTGGGTTGCTGGTGATGGCTATGGCGCTTTGAGAGTCACTGTAGATCGGGATATGGCGGAGTGTGTAACCGTAGTCCTTTAGCTGGGTCTTCATCCATAATATTTGTGAACAACAGCTAGCAGCCGCGACGTATTCTGCCTCGGCCGTAGATGTTGACACACAGTTCTGCTTCTTGGAAGACCAGCAGACTAACTTATCGCCCAAGAATTGGACAGCTCCCGATGTACTTTTGCGGTCCATCCGGCAACCAGCAAAGTCAGCATCCGAATATCCGACTAGGTCAAAACCTGAGTGCTTGGGATACCAAAGGCCTAGATTCACAGTACCTTTGAGGTATCTCAGAATTCTTCGAACAGCGGTCAGATGGGATTCCTTCGGATTTGCCTGAAAGCGTGCACATAAGCATGTGGAGAAGACAATGTCAGGCCTGCTGGATGTGAGATATAGCAACGATCCAATGATGGCCCTGTAGTTTGTAGCATCAACTGGCTTCCCGGAGGGGTCTGAGTCCAGTTTGTTGTTTGGGGACATGGGGGTTGTCATGGAAGATTTGCTATCAATGTTGAATCTCTTAAGCATTTCCAGAATATACTTTGACTGATTGATGAAGATGCCGTCAGAGAGTTGTCTTACTTGCAGGCCTAGGAAGAAATTCAGTTCACCCATCATGCTCATTTCGAACTTGGTTTTCATCAGTTTCTCAAAGTGTTTGCACAGGCGTGGATTAGAGGAGGCGAAGATAATGTCATCAACATAGATCTGAATCAGGATGATGTCAGACTGCTGTCGCTTGATGAAGAGTGTCGTATCAATCTTCCCTTTTGAGAAACCTGAATCAACCAGAAATTCGGTTAAGGCATCATACCAAGCTCTTGGTGCCTGTTTCAACCCATACAGAGCTTTCTTCAGCTTGTACACATGGTCGGGATATCTGGGATCTATGAATCCTTCGGGCTGAGCGACATAGACCTCTTCTTCCAAGACTCCATTCAGAAAGGCAGTCTTGACGTCCATTTGAAAGACAGTAAAGTTCTTGTGGGCTGCGTATGCAAGAAAAAGGCGGATTGCTTCAATTCTTGCTACGGGTGCAAATGTTTCATCATAGTCTATGCCCTCTTGCTGATTATATCCTTTAGCGACCAGTCGTGCCTTGTTCCGTATCACTATGCCTTCTTCGTCCTTCTTGTTCTTGAACACCCATTTTGTGCCAATGATGGTTTTCTGAGGGGGTTTAGGCACGAGTGTCCACACATCTAGTCTGTCAAACTGATTGAGCTCATCTTGCATGGCAATCACCCAATCTGGATCAGTGAGTGCCTCTGAGACTTTGGACGGTTCATTCTTGCTTAGGAAGCATGCATAGTGACATTCATTTGTTGTTGCTGATCTCGTTCGCACACCTTGACTTGGATCACCTATTATTTGTTCAACAGGATGTGCTTTTGTCCACTTCCTCTCATGAGCTAGAGGAGTTGGAGTGATTATTGGTTGATCTGAGTCCTGATATGAATTTGAAGGCTCTGGGGCAGCTGTGGTGTGTAGTGGAGATGATTCCGAACTTATGGCAAAGCCGTGATCATCCACACCTCTGGGATTGGTTTGTGGGGTTGAGGGTGTGGATGGTACATCATCTGGTCCTGTGAGGAGCGGAATCTCTGCTGTTGGCGTTGATGTTGTCTCTGGAGTGTATGCAGGAGGTGGAGATTGTGAGTTCTCGTAAAAGTGTCTGAAGAGAGAGTCGAGAATCACATCGTCGTGTTCGGTGTTTGGTTCAGCTTTATCAGAAGCTACTGGTACAGCAGTGGATGGATCGGTCTGGAGATGTTCAATAGCAAAGTCTGCCATTTCATAGAATGTAACGTTTACACTTTCGATGACAGTCCGCTTGTCTCTGAGATAGACTCGGTAAGCTTTGGATTGCAGTGAGTAGCCAATGAACACGCCTTCTCTGGCTTTGGGATCCAGCTTACTTCTCTCTGTCCGATCATTGAGTATGAAGCACTTGCAGCCAAAAACCTTGAGGAAAGAGATATCAGGAGTTGTGTTGAATAGGATCTCATATGGAGTCTTGTCGAAGCGCTTGTGGATGAAGGTTCTGTTCTGAGTGAAGCACGCGGTATTGATTGCCTCTGCCCACATGAAGTGAGGCAATCTTGATTGGATTAACATGGTGCGTGCTGCTTCAACAAGAGTTCTGTTCTTTCTCTCAACCACTCCGTTCTGCTGGGGAGTTTTAACTGCTGCAAATTGCTGAGTGATACCGAGTGATTCATAGAACTCAGTGAGAGTCTGATTTTTAAACTCGGTACCATTGTCAGTTCTGACAATTCGAACACTGTGCTGTAGCAGTTTCTGGATCGTTCTGATAAAGGTCATAATGTTTTCTGCAGCTTCGTCTTTTGATCGAAGAAATTTTGTCCACGTATACCTAGAGAAGTCATCAACGATCACCAGAGTGTATTTGCGACCGTTGATGCTTTGTACTCTCATAGGTCCACACAGATCCATGTGTATTAGCTGCAACTGATGAGTAGATGAAGGTTCAGTTTTTGACTTGTGGGAGCTTCGCGTCATTTTGCCCATTTTGCAGGCACTACAATGATTTTCAGCGGAAGACTTTAGCAGAGGAAGCCCCTTAACAAGTTTCTTGGAGGACAGGGTGGATAGATGTTTGAAGTTCAGATGGGAGAGACGTCTGTGCCATAGGTTGTTCTGTTCAGTTGAAGCTTTGGACAGCAGACAGATAGAAGTGGTGGATTGGACGCTCTTCAGATCAATAGTGTACAGATTTGATGTTCTGTAACACGTTAATAATGTATTTCCTGTGCTGTCAAGAACACAGCATTGTTTTGCAAAGAACCTCACTTCCATCCCGCTGTCACAGAATTGTCCAATGCTCAGTAAGTTGTGTTTGAGCCCTTTGACG
Source organism: Cuscuta europaea (assembly GCA_945859875.1). Taxonomy (NCBI): domain Eukaryota; kingdom Viridiplantae; phylum Streptophyta; class Magnoliopsida; order Solanales; family Convolvulaceae; genus Cuscuta; species Cuscuta europaea. Next base: position 3,951,780 of record CAMAPE010000019.1, on the reverse strand, counting down.
AATGAAACATCTTTTATTGTGACACTGGCACAGACGACGTCCCCATACCCAAGGATAGGAGATGAGGCGTCATTTCCGAATCTAACATTGCCTCCGTAGCAGTTGGTGTAGTTGCTCAAAAGGTGCTTTATGCCGGTCATGTGGGTTGAGCATCCTGAGTCTAAGTGCCACACATGCCCGTCCTGCAAAACAATCAAATAAGATCAGGTACCCAACTTGGAGTGGGTCCTTCCTTATTATCAAGAAACACCTTTTTAAAACTTGCTTTGAGCAGTGATCCAAGGTCAGCTGCTCTTTCAACAAAAGATCTATCTTCGATGGGCTTTCCAATTGCCAGATCTGCTTTTGCAGTGTGTCTGGTTTTTGGAGTCCACCTAGCACGTTCCATTTTGGTGGGTCTGATGTTGTGAACCCACCTTTCCATTTTAGTCCTTGTGGGTCTAAGTTTGGGGACCCACCTTTCAGTTGCAGTTCTGATGGGTCCTTGATTTGAACCCCACCTATCAGTTTTAGTTATGATGGGTCTACGATTTGGAACCCACTTATCAGTTTTAGTTTGGATGGGTCTTTGTTTGTGGACCCACCTATTCGATTCGGGTTTGGTAGGTCTTATCTTGGGGACCCACTTTTTAGTTTCAGTTTTGATGGGTTTTATCTTGGGGACCCATCTTTTCGGTTTAAGTTCAGGAGGAGAGTAGACAGGAGCTGTGTGATTGAACGGTTGTTTCTTGAGTTTGGTTTTGAAAATCTCCTCCTTAGAAAGCCGATTAACATGTTTCCTAGAATGAACTCTAAGAGCATATTTCATATCTGGAATACAAAACGTTCCCTTAGAAGTTTCTTTCTTGGTTTCCTGTTCAGGTTTAAGCTTTCTAGAGGGCTTAGATTTAACAACATTCACATCACATTCATAATTATGGGGATCTGGAACAGAATAACCATAAGCATCACTTGTATTATAAATAGAGCGTTGTCTAGAGGATGTCTCAGAAATATTCAGCTTGGGACTCAAGACTGAACTACTAGAAGTTTGCTTAGTCGAAAAAGAATTACAATTAACTTTGGAATAAAAAATAGAACTAGATCTAGGGCTGGCACTTTTCTCAAAAACTTTCTTTTTGCCTTCTGCGATTTCCTTCCTCTTTTTCCTCCACTCATTCTTCTCTTCTCCTTCCTTATTCACTTCATTCCCTGTAAACAAAGGAGAAGAGAGATGAGTGGACGAACCTTTAAAAGCATTGTTTTTCTCATGTGAGGTGTGTGAGCTGTCAGGCTTGTTCGTAGAAGGGTCTGTTTTAGCATGAAACTGCTCACTCAAATCATTAAATTTTTGAAGAAGTTCCTGCCAGTTGCGCTCAAAACTTTTCTTTTCAGTTTCAAATCTCTCTCTCTCTCGTTATCAAGAGTTTTTTGTAGATTTTTGAGCTTTTGAGCCATGGGAAAAATACATGGTTCCTCACCAGTTTTAGCAATACCAACTCTTGGGGGAGGGTCTAGAGGGTGTCCTATGTGAGGAATATCTTTAGCATAGGGGTCTAGGCATTCACTAAAGCAGGAAGTCGGTTTTTCTTCTGAAAGTTGTTTTTCATTCACAGAGGGATAATCACAAGAAATCGCAGGTTTTGATTTCTTTCTCTTTTCTTCTTCTGCTTCAGCATAATCTTCATCACTTCGAAAATACATTTTTTCACCAAACCCTAGTCCCATGTAATCTTTGTTATAGATTTGAAGACAATTAACTTTCTTAAGATTACGTGGGTTAGTTATGCCCAGTCCTGTTTTAGCATTGTAGAATCGGTCATCCTTTTGTTTGTTGTTAAGCAGAAAAACAGTTTGTTCAGATTGACCTCTTTTAGCAGCTAGATCTTCTAGTTCTTTTACTTTATTTAAAAGCGTTCTTCTTTTGTTATGCAAAAAATCGCATTCAGCCTTTGCTGTGCTTTTTTCCCGTTCACTGTCCTCAAATTTCTTAGTTAATTCAGCTATCTTAAGTTCAAAGCTTTCAAAATCTGAGGACACCTTTTTGACTTGATCTTTTGCAATTTCAAGTTGAATACTTAAGGAAGACTTTTGGTCTAGATTCTGTTTCAGAACTCTATGATTATTGTCTAGTCTCTCCTTCAGTTCTTTGATTAGATTGTCCTTTTCAAGTAAGGACTGCATTTGATTATTTAAAGAAGTATGGGAGGTACTTACAGAGCTTGTTGAGCACTTGCTTTCGGGGATCGCAGCATCACCCTTTATTTCATCTCCCTCCACTCGTGCCATAAGAGCATAGTTGTCTTCCTCTTCCTCCTCCTCAGAAGAATCTTCTGCCCAGTTCTCATTTTCAGCAATCATGGCAGAGGTTTGTTCTTCTTTTTGCACCATTAGCATTTTCTGCTTATTCCATAGCATCTTCTGCTTGTAGAAGTTAGCGTCTTTCCTTTTTGGGAGGCGACAGTCTTTGATCACATGTCCAGGCTTGCCGCAATTATAGCATTTAGGAGCTTCTTCTGCCGATGAAGCCTTCCTAGAAGATCCTTGATCATGGTTCTTCTGCTTGTAGTTTGAGGAGGAAGTTCTCAGTCTGTTGGAGGAGGTGTTCTTCTTCGCAAATCTTTTGGCCAGCATTGCCATCTTCTTCTGTAAGTCTGCTAGCTCAGCCTCTAGATCAGATTTGTCATCGTCACTCTCATCATTATCTGATTCAACCACCACCTTCTTCTTTTTCTTCTTTAGTGAAGTGGTTGACCTTCTAGGCTGAGCATCCATTACAAGAGCTAAGGGGTTTGTGGTGTGATGATCCTCAGCGCATGCAACCTCATTGACGAATTGCTTCAGATGTTCATAGAGTGTGCAGAGGTCAATTTCGTCCAGATCTATCCGTGATCTGACATCCTTCACTGTCTTTTCCCAAGCAGGATGCAGGCTGGATAAGAATCTAATATTTAGTTCCAGATTGGACCTGAATACTTTGATTTTTCTGAGTTCATTTACCAGTTGAACAAGTCTATTGTAAGTCTCATTCAATGGTTCTCCTGGTCCTGCTTTGAAGGAGTCATAAGCGATGAGAATTGTAGTCTTCTTTGTTTTGAGGCTGATGCTTGTGCCTTGTAGCAGCTTTTCTATTTCATCCCACATCTCCTTAGCTGTCTGCATGCTATCAATGAGGACATAAACCTCGTTCGGTATTGCTTGAAGGAGATATGTTTTAGCCATAAGATCACCACGAAGTCTGAGCTTGTCGGCTTCTGTGTATTCAGATGGCACTTTTCTCCTTATTTCTGGAAAAATAGGAGGATTGTTCTCTGGATCTCCACCAACTGAAATTAAAAGTTCAGCTGGTCCTTCAAGTAAGGATTCGAGCATTGCAGAAGAGTTCTCTTTGTGCTCGAGGAAGTTTAAAAATCTGTTCCTCCACATTTGATATTCTCCCTTCCTGAGGCTAGGAGGGGTACTGCTGTTCCCTTGTGCATTGTATTCTGAACCCATTGCTGTACTAAACTGACCGTTCGAGAAAATTGATCAAAAGATTTTCAGAGGCAGAATCTCGAAAAATCAGATGTCGAGATCTGAATATCGAAATTTCAGATTTCGATAAAGGAGGCCCGGTATCGAGATTTGGGCTCGAGATTAAGGATCTCGAGATTTGGGATCTCGATATTTCAAATTTCGAGATGTTGATCTCGAGATTTGAAATGTCGAGAAGTTAATCTCTCGAAATCTTAATCTGATGAGTCAAATGTCGAGACCAGATGTCGAAACCTTTTCTCGAAATCAAGATTTCGAAATCCAAGATGTCGAAATCCTCAATGTCGAAATCTTTCAACCTGTAAAAATCAGATAATCAAAATCTGAAGATAGTTTCCTGTAGAGTTGAATGTCGAGATCTTCTGGTAAAGTTTTCAGCTCGAAAAACGTAGCAGAACCTGTGAAGAAATAGGATAACGAGAAGCCTATCTCGAGATATCTCGAAAACAGAAATTGCGAAAAACACAAACTGAAGTATACCCTTTGATCGCTTTGAAGAGGCGATTCCAAAGGTGTAACTTTTACAATTTTTGAACAAGAAACAAAATTACAGAGCAAAAAATCGACAGAATGAACTACGTTAACAAAAACAGAGTATTCTGCAGGAGTTCTTCTGATCGTTCTCGATCGGCTCTGATACCAATTGTTAGTCCCTGTTTCTGTAACAGCAATGAATAATCGATCTAACAAAGGAAGATTAAACGTAAAGATGAAACAGAATGAATCACCCTAAAACCTTCTTTGATAAACCGTGGAACGTACAGCAGAATGATAAGCGTAAGGCTATGAAATAATAAGTACGACGTTCAACCTTTTCCTAAACCTCGGCTCCCTTTTTATAGGCGAGGTTTAGGTTAGGCGTAACAGGCTTTTGGCCTGTTTAAATGGGCCTAACACTTGGCCTGATTTCTATCTAATTTATGCACTATTTAAATACAAGGATTAAATATAAAGCTAATCTATGACCAACTTGATTCACAATAAAATATCTCCAACAGGTACAGATGAGATAGACCATCCTGAGAAAGGCCGTTTTAAAGTTAACGGCCACCACCTAAAGTTTTAAAGTTTTCCATACTTCGCCGACCACCGTACCCCCCTCTCTCTCCTCAACTCCAAACAAGGTAATTTTCTTCTTCCCTCTTCTTCTTTTCTCCATTAATGGAGGGTTGAAGCTTTGAATGTCCAAATTTGCATGTGCTTGAAAAATAGGGATTTTAATTTCTTTGTTCAAAATAGAGGCTTGTATTGATGCTTTTGATGTTTTATGTTGATGATTTTGCCTCTAGTTGATGAAATCCCTACTTTTTGAGTTAATTTTGCCAATTAAGGGTAAACTTTGCCAAAGTGACCATAATTTGGGTTTTTTCTTTTTTGATGTCTTTGCTATCTATGAGGTTTAATGTGAGCTTGTGATGATGCATGATTTTTGTTCACTTCATTTAAGCATAAATGATATTCATGTAATTTCCGATTGTATGTTTGTATTTTTAACTAGTTTTTATTAGTTCTAGTTGAGGAAATTACACACTTTTGGTGTAATACTTTATTTTCATATTTATTTGTAATTTGTTTAGCTTAGGACTTTTCTGAGCTAAACAGGTCAAAGATCATCCAAGGGATCAAGATTGGACCTTAAAAGATCAAGGAAAGTGCAAGGAGGCAAGAAAGATTTCGATTTCAAAAAAATACTCATGTACCCAGTCGGGTATTGCCTATACCCGATCGGGTATTTGCTTGATTCGATTGTCCAAATCAAATCCGGGAACAAATGATCGTGGGAGCAAGATTTCATTAAAATTTGTCACATACCCGATCGGGTATGCCGACATACCCGGTCGGGTATGCCCAGAAAAGTGACTTTCTGGGAAATTTCCTAAGATACCCGGTCGGGTATCCTATATACCCGATCGGGTATCAGCCCCTGCATCTCCCAAAAGCCTATAAATACACCCCTTTTCTTCACAATAAAAAAACCAATTCACATATACTTCTTAGCTCAGTTCAGACAAGTTTTTTTTATATTTTCTTCATGTTTAGTCTCCAAATGAGGAACTAAACTCTTCCATCTTGGTTTTGCTACTTTGAAGCTTAATGAATTTGTAAGTTGTGAGTTATTCTCTTTAATTTTCTTTCTTGAATATTAATTCTTCCTTTAAATACTATTTCTATATCAATGTTGGGGAGTGTTACTACGATGACAATTAGTTAACATCTTGACATTAGTTATAGTAATAGTTATTTCTTCCTCTATGTTAATATTGGAGAGTGTTACTAAGATGACAATTAGTTAACATCTTGATATTAACTATAGTAGGATGTATACTCTTTAATATTCTTCCTTGAGTATTAATTAATTCCTATTCATATTTCATATTAATATTTTGAACATCACTTAAAGGATCAACTAGTTTTGTTTCATATATTAATTATACTAGAATCAATCGATTAATACACTTGTTATTAATTCGGTTCCTTCAACGGTAGTAAACTTTGATTGTTAATGCATGCGTCTCATGATTAATAATATAAGGGGAATTAATTATATTGATTAAACCAATAAACCGCTTGTGATGAGGTTATCAATCTCAATCGTTTTCATCTTAAGTTTATTGCTACTATCGGGCCAATATACAATGCTCGTTCTATATTAACTCGGTAGTAAGTTTTATTAATGAACGCGTCTCGTTATTAATAACTACCCTCGATGAACTGGATATACTCCTCGATTGAGTATTCGAGAGGAAGATAGTTAAAGATATAACCGGGATCGATGAACATTTCATTAAGCGGATAAAAGCAAAACCAAGTCCTCATCTCATTAAATTAAACTCATATAGGTTGTTTATCTTAGTGTTAATTAAATTCAATCAAATCAAACTTAAAACCCCCCTTGTTACTATTGATATAAGAGAAAAGTATTCCTTTCCATGTGGATACGAACCTTACTTCACTATACTACATATTAGTGTTGTATTGATTAATTATTTTGAGTGCACCTCACGACAAGTGCACGTCAAATTTGGTGCCGTTGTCGGGGAAAGACAATTATTTTTCTTTTTATTTTATCTCATAAAAATCAAAAACAAAAAAAAATATAAAAAAAAATTTACTTTTCTATTTTCTAAGCTTACGTGAGTATATGAATACCGACACATCATCCTTAGATAATCAAATTTCCGTTTTGGCTTCTCTCATAAAGGAGTGTATCTTAAGCTCAGAAACTCAAGATGCCAAGACCTGCGATATTTCCATGTCTCACATGCATATTGCGGATTTTTGCTCAAAGCTCCAAGAAGAATACCTTGCACAAATTAATTATGTACCTCACATGAGGTATGATCCATTCTCCAACTCTAACATGTCTACGGAGGACATGGTTCGGGCTCTTACTAACAGCGTGACCACCATGCAACAAAACATGGTGCAATTCCAAAATGAGATCAAGTCTAGCATTTTGAACTTGGAATCTCAAGTGAGTAGGCTTGAAGCAAGGGATTCGGGAAAACTTTCCTCTCAAATAGAATGTGATCCTAAACAGCAAACTTTTGCAATCACATTGACAAATGAGAAGGAAATGCAAGAGGAGATACCAGGAGCACCATACCCGATCGGGTGTCACGTACTACCCGGTCGGGTATAAACAAAAAATATAAAGGGTGAAGCTCGGGTAACCAAATACTCGATCGACTCAGGGGTGGAAAATTATGAAGTACCCGATCGGGCAACTCCATATACCCGGTCGGGTATGTTAACTTTTTCTGGGAATATGTTCGCACCAAAACGCCCGATCGAGTATACCCCAACTCGATCGGGTAGGACCCCGGATTTTGAAGAAACACGGGCATACCCGATCGGGTATGTCAGGGTACCCGGTCGGGTACACGGTTTTTAAACCCAAATTAGCCACCCAAAACACCCATTTCATCTTCCCCAAACCTCCAATTTCAAAGTTTCTTTCTCCCGTTACTCCCTCAAATCTCCACCAAATCTTTCCAAACCAACGCCAAAATCTTCACCACATTTCCCTCTACACCCCATATCCATCAACACCACATTCCCCCCCCCCCCCTCCCAAAAAAAACTCAAGTCCAAAAATAATGCCTTACGGCCTCCCCCAACTCCGAAATTTGGAACTCAAAATTCAAAGCATCAAGCGAAAATGGGACCAAAGAGAACAAGGGGTGAGAGTATTTCATCTAGAGCACCGGTCAGCCCGGTTATGATGGAGACGAGCACTAGGGACAGTGCTTCGAGCTAAGTGAGGGGGAGTCACTCATCGGTGCGTACTTAAGTTTGATACCTTGTAAACTAGCATTATTTTCTTCGCAAAAAAAATGAAATGCTAGTTAGGTTGAAAACCCAAAAAAATGGGCAATCTAAGCAAAAAAGGCTTACAAAAAAAATGATGAGTGAGTGGAGAGGTGGAAAAATAAAAGAGATGCTAGGATGAAAACCTGAAAAGGCTCCTAGGCAAAATGAGAGATATGAGAGATATATATTTGTTTTTAGAAGACATCATTTAATCTCTTGAAGATGAAAAGAGGAGATGAGCATAGAAGGCCATGAAACCCAAGAAGATATTATTCTTTGAGCTAAACACTCAATGTAAAACCCATCCTTGGTGGTCTTTTGCTTTTTCTGGTTGATTGTTGAACTTTTGAGGACTTGGAACTGTTAAACATTTGACTTTACTCGAGGACGAGTAAAGAAGCTAAGTGTGGGGGAGTTGATATTCATGTAATTTCCGATTGTATGTTTGTATTTTTAACTAGTTTTTATTAGTTCTAGTTGAGGAAATTACACACTTTTGGTGTAATACTTTATTTTCCTATTTATTTGTAATTTGTTTAGATTAGGACTTTTCCGAGCTAAACAGGTCAAAGATCATCCAAGGGATCAAGATTGGACCTTAAAAGATCAAGCAAAGTGCAAGGAGGCAAGAAAGATTTCGATTTGAAAAGAATACTCATGTACCCGGTTGGGTATTGCCTATACCCGATCGGGTATTTGCTTGATTCGATTGTCCAAATCAAATCCGGGAACAAATGATCGTGGGAGCAAGATTTCGTTAAGATTTGTCACATACCCGATCGGGTATCCTATATACCCGGTGGGGTATGCCCAGAAAAGTGACTTTCTGGGAAATTTCCTAAGATACCCGGTCGGGTATCCTATATACCCGGTCGGGTATCAGCCTCTGCAGCTCCCAAAAGCCTATAAATACACCCCTTTCCTTCACAATAAAAAAACCAATTCACATATACTTCTTAGCTCAGTTTAGACAAGCTCTTTCTTTATATTTTCTTCATGTTTAGTCTCCAAATGAGGAGCTAAACTCTTCCATCTTGGTTTTGCTACTTTGAAGCTTAATGAATTTGTAAGTTGTGAGTAATTCTCTTTAATTTTCTTCCTTGAATATTAATTCTTCCTTTAAATACTATTTCTATATCAATGTTGGGGAGTGTTACTAAGATGACAATTAGTTAACATCTTGACATTAGTTATAGTAATAGTTATTTCTTCCTCTATATTAATATTGGGGAGTGTTACTAAGATGACTGTTGGTCCAAAATAGGACGCTCGTAGGCTTTTAGGAAAGCTACGTACGACACTCAAGCAAGAATTAGGAAAGTACGAATATGGAAACTTAGCCAGAAATAGCATATAGAAGTCGTCTCTCTAATATGAATTACAAGCCGCCTTTTATAGGCGTATACAAATCGTAACCGCTACCGATAATAATGACTAACTAATTACAACATTAATAAAGAATTAAATACATAATTAATAGTGCATTAATTGCTTGTCCGTTACTCTTCCGGGCTGGGAGGTCGGTCAGACTGGCAGGCTTCCCGCTGGGTTGGCAGGCAGCCTCTAGGTTATGGACTTGGATCCACGGGTCCAAGTTCGGGGCTTGGGCTGATTAGGCTCCGGGCCTAGTCCTATTACTCCATCACGAGTCCCCCACTCCCTTAGTCGAGTAGTAGACTCGGCTAAGAGGGAGTAGTCCAAGTCAGTTGCTCTTCTCCGAGACTAGAAGATCCCCGCCCTTGTCCATGTTGGGGAGATGCCTCATTAAAAACCTTCATTAGGAAAAAACCCAATGGGAAAAAATCCTAATGAAGGGAAAAATAGTACATCTGACGCCCCCAAGATGAAGCAAGAGGTGAGATCCTCAGCCTTTATTGTAATGGTCGTCATCTGCGAATAGGATGGCTAGAACTGTTCTTCTCGTTGAGCTCAGACTCGTTAGGTTCGTCATTTGCTTCCTTGAAGACGGTAAGACCCTCAGTCCCCCACTTCATTCAGTTGTACCTACACATAAAAGAAACTAGTGTAGAATAGAGCATCTGGCCTGGTGTCAAACCACGGCTCAGTATGTAAGCGAGTCGGACTCACTACTTGAAAAGAGTGACATCAAGTTCCCAAGTTAGGCCTCAACCCAGTCTCCGAAAGAAAGATTGAATCCGCGAGTAAGTGAGGCGGACTCCTCACTCGAACGGATAATCCAATCCCAGAGAACTAAAGTATATCAACCTCTCCGAGAAATGTGAACGTCAATTAAGAGACAAAATTGCTCGGAAAAGCGTGGCTCTAGGCCCCTAACAAGAGTTTAACTCGCCGCCCGAGGTTAGTAGTTCGAACTCGCAAGTAAAGACTTTTGAACGGATGACTCGTCCCCCGAGGTCGGAGTGTGATGCACTAGGAAGAGGTAAGAGCACACAAGAACCCGTAAGAAGTCAAGAGTGTGAGGTATTAACATTTATATTGGAGCTTATTAATCGCCACACCCATATGACATGACCCGGTGGCGCGAGTGTGTGTGCTCGGCCATTGTACGAGTGTGTGTGCTCGTCCGGTGTACGTGAGTGATCGGATTTCATAAGTCCATTTTTCAATGTTAAAATTACACACGCTCAACAAGAGTTAAAGCAATTACACCACTTAAAATATCTTTTCAAATGATTCAATTTATGATTTTTTTGTAATATTTTTTTTTTGTATCAAAATATAGTGGATTTTTGGATACTTAGTTTTTTTGAATTGGGCTCAACACTGAATGGGTTGTGTGCCTGCGTTGGCTGATAAAGAAATAGCAGTTGGGTAGCTCCACTAACAATTTTGACCTAGCCTTGGCGGCTCTCACGTTTGGCGAGTGGGCAGTAGCATACAACTACTATAGCTTACCTCGACTGAGGCCGGAGACAACAAATCTTCATCAGGCAGCACCACGCCACCAGCGGCTGGGCGAAATCAACAAGGGGCGAGTTCGCTAGGACTCGGGCAACACCGGCGAAGGTTCCTCAGGCGGCGACAGACAGACATGGGAGTTCCATCTCCACAGGGGTGCACTTGTCCACGATATGTCACTCCTGGAGCTCTTAGGATCCATTAATGGCGGATGCTTAAGGTCAATCCTCGTCATGATTCAAGTTCTTACCATCGAGCCGCAAAGGAGACCAGGTGCGACGCCAACAGCGGTATGACAAAGATGGCGGAGCGACCTGCAGCGGACGGTGCGAGGCAGTTTCGGCTCAGACCCGAGAATGGGTGGGGAGCTGGCGAGTGGCGGAAACCGGGACGATGAGGACATCTCTGACTTAGCACCGGAAAACCCCAGTTCTAAAATTCCATCTCCGGTGACTGAGACATAGATGACATCATCGACGGTTTCTGAAATCCCAGTTTTGTTGATTTTGTTTCTTTCTTTTGGCAGATAACTTTCGGGACCTCCTGTGTGGACGCCGGTCACTGGCTTAGATCCAGATAGCCATTGCATTACCCGACTATATTTTTTCATTCTATTTCCAGATTTTGGATTACAAACCTGGAAAAAAACTGCTAGAAACCTTCGATTTTCACACATTTTTCTGAAAATTCCTACTAGAGTGATGAGAGAAACAATAGAGGCTCTCAATGAAAGCACCAATGTTGGTCCAAAATAGGACGCTCGTAGGCTTTTAGGAAAGCTACGCACGACACTCAAGCACGAATTAGGAAAGTACGAATATGGAAACTTAGCCAGAAATAGCATATAGAAGTCGTCTCTCTAATATGAATTACAAGCCGCCTTTTATAGGCGTATACAAATCGTAACCGCTACCGATAATAATGACTAACTAATTACAACATTAATAAAGAATTAAATACATAATTAATAGTGCATTAATTGCTTGTCCGTTACTCTTCCGGGCTGGGAGGTCGGTCAGACTGGCAGGCTTCCCGCTGGGTTGGCAGGCAGCCTCTAGGTTGTGGACTTGGATCCACGGGTCCAAGTTCGGGGCTTGGGCTGATTAGGCTCCGGGCCTAGTCCTATTACTCCATCAATGACAATTAGTTAACATCTTGATATTAACTATAGTAGGATTTATACTCTTTAATATTCTTCCTTGAGTATTAATTAATTCCTATTCATATTTCATATTAATAGTTTGAACATCACTTAAAGGATCAACTAGTTTTGTTTCATATATTAATTATTACTAGAATCAATCGATTAATACGCTTGTTATTAATTCGGTTCCTTCAACGGTAGTAAACTTGGATTGTTAATGCATGCGTTTCATGATTAATAATCTAAGGGGAATTAATTATATTGATTAAACCAATAAACCGCTTGTGTTGAGGTTATCAATCTCAATCGTTTTCATCTTAAGTTTATTGCTACTATCGGGCCAATATACGACGCTTGTTCTATATTAACTCGGTAGTAAGTTTTATTAATGAACGCGTCTCGTTATTAATAACTACCCTCGATGAACTGGATATACTCCTCGATTGAGTATTCGAGAGGAAGATAGTTAAAGATATAACCGGGATCGACGAACATTTCATTAAGTGGATAAAAGCAAAACCAAATCCTCATCTCATTAAATTAAACTCATATAGGTTGTTTATCTTAGTGTTAATTAAACTCAATCAAATCAAACTTAAAACCCCCCTTGTTACTATTGATATAAGAGAAAAGTATTCATTTCCCTGTAGATACGAACCTTACTTCACTATACTACGTATTAGTGTTGTATTGATTAATTATTTTGAGTGCACCTCACGACAAGTGCACGTCAATAAACCTCCAAATTTTTACCTAAACTTTGTCAAATTTTAGAATTGAGAGTTCTCCCCCCCCCCCCCCCCCCCCCCCTCCCCCAAGTTTTGATTTTATGTCTAAAGCATTCAGGGAGAACCCCATTCTAAACACTTGTGGTGATATATGATTCTTGCTTGTGACCTTGTTTACACCGTGTGTCGTTGAAAATTTGACTCTTATTCAAAGAATTTTTCTTTGATTAAAGTCCAACTTTTTGACTATTCTGGTTAAACTTGGGTTTTCATTTGGCATAATTAGATGTTGGTGGATCATTATAGCTGACGGGGCTATTCTTTTTGTATTAATGTGATTCATTCTAACATCTTGAAGCCCCATTGGAATTCTTTGGTTTTGACTGTTTCTGCAGATGGCTCGCACGAAGATCTCCATGCGCGCTACGCACACCGAAGCTGCTAGTTCTAGCCGCACCCATGGCGCACGAGACGCACAAGGCGCACGATACCAGCCCCGGTTTGACACGGATAAGGAAATGCCGACATACTTGGAGTTGATGCAGAAGAAGGTGTGTACAATGTACAACCCGGATGATCCCACACTGATTGCAGCTGATCCTGTTGGAAAAATGTGTTAAAATTGCATTAAATGGTCATTTTTGGGCAATTATTTGAGTGGGGTCCACTTCCGATTTGGGTCGGGTCAAAGTGGTTTCGGATTGTCCTTGTTAAGGGCTACAATTCGATATGTGGTACACTCAAAACGGATAACGGGTGAATGAGAAATTGATTCTCGAAGTTCACTCATTGAAATGGAAAAACTGGGAAAATGATGAGTTTCTAGTGTGTTTTATCCCACACCGAAAAACTCAAGGGATTTTCACCCCCTTATAAAGGGAAGCCTCTTTTAAGGAGTTAAGATTCCTAAAGGGAAAGGCTCTCCCGAAACGCGCAGGGGGGGGGGGGGTGCCGATCAAATCCCGAAACGGAGAAGAAAAACCTATCTCTCAAGAGATACGGTTAATTTTTGTTTTCTTCCCGAAACATTTATTTTTTCCCAGAAGTGCTCTGGACAGAAACCCTCCAAGGGGGTTCTGTTGGCTTCGGACAGAAACCCTCCAAGGGGTGTTCTGTTGGGGTCTTCTGTCGCGCACTTCTTCCGTTACAACAATTAATGCCCAACGTTCTTCTCTTTTAATGCTGCGTTAAATGGACAGTTTATGGACCATTCAATGCCCAACGGACTGGTGATTGGCCTTTGTGACCTTCCCCCTCACGTGAACAGGCAGAATTTTTGGGAATCGATTAGTAGAGGGGAAAAGACTTATAAGCCCTGGGAGGCCCCAACCACACTTCTTTACCCTCGGAAGTTCCGGGTCATTCACGCCCTGCTTGCTTCTACGGTGATCAAGAGGGCCAAGGTCGGGGCCAAAGTTTCTGCGACTGACCTGTTGTGCCTCTACTGCATGGTTCACAACAAGAAGCCCTGCATGGGCTCCATCATTGCTAGCTTGTTCCATCGTCAGTCCACAAACCACATTCAGTCCCTTTTTCTTCTAGTTTTTTTCCGCTCACTACACTCTCGTCCATGAATACGGGACTTGGGGCTAGACTTCAGCAAGAGGCTGACCGAGCAGCAGGAGGAGGAGGAGGGCAGCAAGATGAAGATGATGATGATGATGAGAACGATGAGGAGATGGAGGAAGCAGCACACGACGTCCCATTTGATGCACCCCCTTATGGCCGCGCATTTCCAGATACTTGGGCGGGGGTGCACGCGCATCAGGACGTTGTTTATCGTCAGCTTTCCAGAGAGCAGCTGACGAGCACTTTGTCATGGTGCGTCAAAATAAATTCAATACTAAACACTTATACGTAGTATAGCGTAGTAGAGTTCGTATCCACAGGGAAAGGAATAATTCTCTTTTTATGAAACTTAGTAAATAAAGGGAGGATTTGGATTGAGTGATTTAATTTAATTAAAAACTAAGATGAACGGCCTAAATGAGATTTAATTCAAAGATAAAAAGGACTTGGCATTGCTACTTTCCACTTGTTGATATATTTTAGTCGATCATTGTTATATCTATAACTTATTCCCTCTCGAATACTCAATCGGGGAGTATATCCACTTCATCGAGGGTAGTTATTAACAACAACCGTTCATTAATAACCCTTACTATTAATCAAATATAGAACAACGTCTTATACCGATTTAATAGTAGCATTTAATCTTTCTAACTCCTTGATGAAATCAATTGAGATTGATAACCTAAACACAATGGTTTCGGTTTAACCAACTAAATTAATCCCTCTTAAGTTTATTAACCACGACCGTGCATTAATAAACCGAAGTTACTTACTTGTGAAATCATCAACGATTAACCATCGGTTCGTTGATCGTTTCTAGTAATAATTAATATATGAAACAAAACTAGTTGATCCTTTAAGTAATGTTCAAAATATTAATATGAAATATGAGTAGGAATTAATTAATATTCAAGGAAGAATATTATTAAAGAAGATGAATCCTACTATAATTAATATCAAGATGTTAACTAATTGTCATCTTAGCAACACTCCCCAACATTAATATAGAGGAAGAAAATACCATTCTAACTAATGTCAAGATGTTAACTAATTGTCATCTTAGCAACACTCCCCAACATTAATATAGAGATGGTATTAAGGGAAGAACCATTAATTAATATTCAAGGAAAGAAGTTAAGAAAATAATTCACAACTTTAATAATCAACAAGCTTCAAGAGCAACACCAAGAATGGAAGTTTAGCTCCTCATTTGGAGACTAAACATAGCTAGAAAAATATAAAGAAATGTTATTCTAAACTGAGCTTAAGAGTATAGAAGAAGGGATGATTAAAAGTGAAAGACAAGTGTGCTATTTATAGGTGTTTTGAACACCCTGGGGTAGATACCCGACCGGGTAAAGTGTCATACCCGACCGGGTATCATTCAAAATCAAATATTTTCCACGTTCTGGTGATCTTCGCACGCCGTTTTGTCCCGGGTCACATCTGATCCGACCGGGTCAAGTAGTGGACCCGACCGGGTCCAGTGACTTTCTTGGCAATTTCGTCTGTTAAATGACTTAAATCATACCCGACCGGGTGGGGTTTCTACCCAGTCAGGTTTTACTCCTGGGCAGTCAAATTTCTTGTTTTCTTCTCTTCAAAGTCTTCCTTTCCAACACAAAAAATCCTAACTATACTTTACAACTTATAAAAAAAAGACTAAAATACAATTACAACTGAAATCACATAAATGTTTACAAACTAAATAAAACGTCAAACAATCAACATAAATCAAACATAAAAACATATAATTATGCACTACTAATTAGTGTGCATCAAACACCCCCACACTTAAACTTTTACTCGTCTCGAGTAAATCAAATCCGGTCCAAGGAGTCCTTAAAATGACAAGAATATCAACACACACATCCACGAGTGTTTTTAGAAACAACTAAAGTATATCCCCAAAAACATAACAGTAAAGAGGGTCTTCAACTCCATATTTCTTTATCAACCTCAACCTTTTTTTCCCGTTACCCTTAGGATCCTGCAGAAATAAAAGAAAATACTTTCTCTTGATCTCTCATTTTGCCTAGGTGCCCTTTCGGGTTTTCATCCCAGCTTCCCACATTTTTCTGTTTTAATCCTCACAACTCACTCTTATTTTTGCTTTATTTTTGCTTAAGTTGCCCTTTCGGGTTTTCAACTTAACAAGCTTTTATAATCATTTTTATTTATTTTTTCATTTTTTTTACAAGAATAAAGAGTATGAATGTGAGTATTCCATAAAACTCTCCCCCCAAGCTAATCAAAGCACTGTCCCTAGTGCTTGTGTCTGAGATGAATGTTTTTTTGGTTACTTTTTTGGGAGGTTTGGTTGGTGATTCGTGGGTGTGGAGATGAAAAGGGTGAAGAGGTGATGAATGAAATGAGTTTAATTGGTGGATGGATGTAGGAGATATGAAGCTTTTGACTTTTGGAAATGGAGGAAATTTGGGGTGTGGTTCGAATGGGAAGAAAAGAAAATGGGGGAAGAAAAGCTCCCCGCCCGCACCCTTATCGGGCTTTTGCCCGACTGCCCGACCGGGTATAGTGACTGACCCGGTCAGGCGTAAGCTGTTCACCCGAGGCAGAGAGTTTTTTTTGCTGGGTTGCCCGGCCGGGTATAGGGGTCTACCCGTTCGGGCGGTTGATTTATTCTTTGTTCTTCATCTGCCTCGCCCGGGCGGTTGGCCGGGTGCTGTGTTTTAAGAGGTAACCCGACCGGATAGGGTTTTATACCCGGCCGGGTTCAATCCCAGGTCATTTTTTTTTAAATGTGTAAAAATAAAATAAAACAAGTAAACGTACCTTGCATGGGTTGCCTCCCAAGAAGCGCCTTATTTAACGTCGCGGCACGACGCCATCATTGTGTTCAGTCATTCAAACTTGGATCATGATAGTTTATCTTTTTCACACTTTCACTCCTAGGACGTTCATAGGAGTGCTCAACTTCTCGACTCTTCAATTTGGGAATCTTTCCAGGATCAAATATCCAGATTGTCATTGATTCATGCGGTGGGAGGAAAGAGAAGAAATTATCGTTTACTATGGTCAATGAAAAGTTTTTCGATCCCTCAATTTTGAAGAGGATTTCAGAAATGTCATTGTCCTTTCCAAGTTTATGAGTTTCCCTCAAAATTTTTAGAATTGATGGGGGTACCTCAAAAGATGACAAGGATAGATATTTGACCTTGAAGCTCAGATTATCCTCTTCTTTGACCAGTTGGAGCTCTGTGTCTTTTTCTTCCTCTACTTCTTCTGGATTCTGGATCTCCTTTTGCATTTCCTCTTCATTTGTCAATGTGATTGCAAAAGTTTGCTGTTTAGGATCACATTCTAGTTGAGAAGGATGTTTTTCTGAATCCCTTGCTTCAAGCCTACTCACGACTCCAGCTATTTGACTCATTTGAGTTTCCAAGTTCGAAATGCTAGACTTGGTCTCATTTTGGAATTGCACCATGTTTTGTTGCATGGCGGTCACACTGTTAGTAAGAGCCCGAACCATGTCTTCCGTGGACATATTAGAGTTGGAGAATGGATCATACCTCATGTGAGGTATATCATCAATTTGTGCAAGGTATTCTTCTTGGAGCTTTGGGCAGAAGTCCGTAAGATGCCTGTGAGACATGCAAATGTTGCATGTCTTGGCATCTTGAGCTTTTGAGTTAAAGATAGATTCCTTTATTAGAGAAGTCAAGAAGGAAATTTGACTCTCTAAGGATGAAGTGTTGGTATCCATATACTCATAACTCATGTAAGCTCAGAAAATAGAAGAGCAAGCTTTTTTTTTTATATTTTGTTTATTTAGTTTTTTTTTTTTTTTCTTAAAATTTAATAAAAAGAAAAATTAATTGCCTTTCCCCGGCAACGGCGCCAAATTTGACGAGCACTTTGTCATGGAGCGTCAAAATAAATTCAATACTAAACACTTATACGTAGTATAGCGTAGTAGAGTTCGTATCCACAGGGAAAGGAATAATTCTCTTTTTATGAAACTTAGTAAATAAAGGGGGGATTTGGATTGAGTGATTTAATTTAATTAAAAACTAAGATGAACGACCTATATGAGATTTAATTCAAAGATAAAAAGGACTTGGCATTGTTACTTTCCACTTGTTGATATATTTTAGTCGATCATTGTTATATCTATAACTTATTCCCTCTCGAATACTCAATCGAGGAGTATATCTACTTCATCGAGGGTAGTTATTAACAACAACCGTTCATTAATAACCCTTACTATTAGTCCAATATAGAACAACGCCTTATACAATTTAATAGTAGCATTTAATCTTTCTAACTCCTTGATGAAATCAATTGAGATTGATAACCTCAACACAACGGTTTCTGTTTAACCAACAAAATTAATCCCTCTTAAGTTTATTAACCACGACCGTGCATTAATAAACCGAAGTTACTTACTTGTGAAACCATCAACGATTAACCATCGGTTCGTTGATCGTTTCTAGTAATAATTAATATATGAAACAAAACTAGTTGATCACTTGATCCTTTAAGTAATGTTCAAAATATTAATATGAAATATGAGTAAGAATTAATTAATATTCAAGGAAGAATACTATTAAAGAAGATGAATCCTACTATAATTAATATCAAGATGTTAACTAATTGTCATCTTAGCAACACTCCCCAACATTAATATAGAGGAAGAAAATATCATTCTAACTAATGTTGAGATGTTAACTAATTGTCATCTTAGCAACACTCCCCAACATTAATATAGAGATGGTATTAAGCGAAGAACCATTAATTAATATTCAAGAAAAGAAGTTAAGAAAATAATTCACAACTTTAATAATCAACAAGCTTCAAGAGCAACACCAAGAATGAGAATTTAGCTCCTCATTTGGAGACTAAATATAGCTAGAAAAATTTAAAGAAATGCTATTCTAAACTGAGCTTAAGAGTATAGAAGAAGGGATGATTAAAAGTGAAGGAAAAGTGTGCTATTTATAGGTGTTTTGAACACCCTGAGGCAGATACCCGACCGGGTAAAGTGCCATACCCGACCGGGTATCAGTCAAAATCAAATATTTGCCACGTTCTGGTGATCTTCGCACGCCGTTTTGTCCCGGGTCACATCTGACCCGACCGGGTCAAGTAGTGGACCCGACCGGGTCCAGTGACTTTCTTGGCAATTTCGTCTGTTAAATCATACCCGACCGGGTGGGGGTTTCTACCCGGTCGGGTTTTACTCCTGGGCAGTCGAATTTCTTGTTTTCTTCTCTTCAAAGTCTTCCTTTCCAACACCAAAAATCCTAACTATACTTTACAACTTATAAAAAAAGACTAAAATACAATTACAACTGAAATCACATAAATGTTTACAAACTAAATAAAACGTCAAACAATCAACATAAATCAAACATAAAAACATATAATTATGCACTACTAATTAGTGTGCATCAGCAGCATGCGCGGTTTGATCAGTTGAGATTCGAGCAATAAGACTTTTAGAGAGAGATGAGGGAGGATCAGACGATGCACTACGCACAGCTGCAGTCTCAGTACACGCAGATTAATGAGCACCTCCATTCATTGGAGTATAGCTGGCGTTCATTCTTTGATGGACACCCGCCGCCTCCCCCTCCTGAGCAGTAGAGTTTAGTTTTTTTAGATTCTGTTGGATGACTGAACACTCTCACACTTTCACATTTTTACACTTTACTCTCTATTATGCCGTGCTTTATTGTTAAATGATGTGTTGCATCTCAAACGAATGCTTGATGGATAACGTGCCGAGAATTCAAAGACTCGGTTTAGTTCCGGACCGACCCAAACTATAGAAAAAATGCAATAACTCTTTTACTCGCTGTGTAATAATTGACTTGAGTTAGATTGAGCACGCGTGACCCTTTCCTCTTTACCCCCTTGTGCATAGTGCATATTTGGTCATCGAGGGCGATCCCAAAGTTTAAGTGTGGGGGAGCGAATTGGGCATTCGGGCAGTAGTTGTTACATGTGATTTTTAGAGTTAGCATGTGCAGGTGTTAGTTGTATATTCATAGGAAATTCATGTCAAAATTTTGAAAATTTTTCTTTAAACTGTGTCTTTGTGAGCTGGCTAACGATTGACTGTGCTTTTAGGACACCCTTGAAGTGTTTAGGCTTAAATTGCTTGCAATATAATCTAATTGTTGAAAGGATGAAGGCATTAGTCACCCATTTAATTCATAATTTTTCCATCTCACCTGAAAAAGTCCTTTAGGAAAAGCCACTTTGAGCCTGACCATTTTGTTCCTTACCCAATCAATTGAGCTCCATAACCAAATGGCCTGTGTTCCTTACCCGTGAATATTTCTGACTTAGCCTTGGCATTTAGGGAACTAGGGGATTAATTTGTTATGTTTAGGGAATTTGTGTAGAGCCATTTTTGGCACTGTTCCTACGCCCCAAAGTGGGGTAAGAGCAGTCACTTTTTAGGAATTTGATACTTTCGAGGATTGCATTGTAGGCATGGATTCACATTAATAAATGAACTTTAATTGCTATTTTTCCTTGATGAGGCCGAGATTAGAATGGGGTAATGTCTAGTAAGAATCCGAAAGGTGAAAAATTAATATAGCTAGACCTCTTACCTTGCGAAAAAGAGAATGGGAGCCCGGGTCAAAAAGCGTAAGTGTTTTGCACAATAAGATGAAACCGTGGGTATCTTTCGAAAGAAATGGCGTTCTCGTGCCAACATGACAAGGAAAACTAAACTTATTTAATGAACTTGGAGGCTTTAGCAAAATTAGCTTTAGTCCTACGCGTACTTCAAGTATACGTCAAAGCACCAATGTGCCGCGACGATTTAGCTTAGTTGTACACCATGCCTGCTCTTTGCATAAGTTTAGATGATTGTTCCTAAAATTGTGTCCTTCTAAGTTCCTTGATCCTAAGAATAGCCCTGAAGTTCCTCAATGCATCGAGTCTTTGTTAAGATATTCCAATCTATCAAAAGAAAGGGACTGTCTTTTACCATTCACCATCACTTTCGCAAGTCCTTCTGATCAATAATTAGTTTATTTATGTTATGCTGTCATTACTTCGAGGATGTTGTGAGTACTTCGTCAAATAGTTTAGCTTGAGTACAAAGATGTAGTTTAGGGAAGAATTTTCTTGATTTAGATTGTCTGTTCTGTGAATATCCCTTTAACTACGTGTGCATGCTAATTGTTTTAAATTCCGTGTGGTGATTATCGTAAGTCCCATTGTTCAATTTGCTTGAGGACAAGCAAAAGCTTAAGTGTGGGGGAGTCTGATAAGTCCGTATTTGGACACGCATTTGATGCGTGTTCGGGTTGGATTTTGATGGTTTTCCTAGCTTTAAGGTGTTGCAAGTCTCAATTTTAGCTCAAGTTGCGATTATCAGGTTTTGGGTCGAGTTTCTTTGCATTTGGAGTTGAATTGAAGAAGTTAGAGTCCGACAATCAGCGCTTGAGAGGCATTCAGGAAGGATTAGAAGGCATTCGAAGAAGATTTGAGAGATTTGGAGCTCATCGGGAGATTCACAACGAAATTCTGATGAAGAACGAGTAATTGGATTGACCTCGTACATCCGGGAGCGTTTGGAACAAGAAAATGAAGAAAAAGTGAAGAATAAGGTCACACATGGTCGTGCCCGGCGTTAGGCACGCCGTGCGTGCCTATGAATGAAGCGGATGAGCTACTGGAACCCAGGCACGGTCGTGCCTGGCAGGCAGGCACGCCGTGCCTGAAGAGAAACGAGGAACAGGGTACTGGAGGCCAGGCACGGTCGTGCCTGGAAGTTAGGCACGCCGTGCCTGGACGCGTTTAAACGGGATGCTTCCGCAGGCACGGTCGTGCCTGGCGCCGTGCCTGACCCCGTTTTGTTCTAATTCAGCCCAAATTGCCTTGTTTCCTATAAATAACACCCCCATAACCCTAATACGGGGGGGAGCTTAGAGAGAGTGCCTAGCACGAAATTTAGAGAGCTTTTCAGCCTTGTTCATCAATCTTTTGGGATTCTTTGTAAGTTCCATCTTTTTAATTAATGACAATTAATTCTATTCAGCCCAATTCTGTTGAATCTTCAATTATGAATTATGAGTAGTTTAATTAGGGATTTGGGATTGATGAAGGGGTTAATCATGATGTATGGCTACATTCTTGATGGATTAATTGCATGAATGGCGTTTAATTTGTGTTTGAATAATTTAATTAATATCTCTTGTAACCTAGAACGCGCGCTAGAATTACAATTGCTCGTAGAATAAGTTAAGAGAGATCTAATTTATTCTAGCACACATTCACACACACTTAATCGCTCGCTAGGAGATTAGTAGCAATTAGGGGGCCGTAAGCTCGCTCGTTTTGGCAATAATTTAGGATCCTGTCGCATGAGAGATCAGCCCGGTCCCCTAAATTATTGTATTCTACGCCACGAGATAGGTAAGAACTTAGTAATGACTAGCTAGACTCAATTAAATTAATTTCATGTAATTAGACCTGATCTGCCAGAAATCTGGTTACCCCGAAATCAATCTATATTCTCTTTGTCGTTAATTAGAAAGAACATCTTAGCTTTAGTATTCGTTTAATTGCAAGTTAATTTTCCAATCAATCAAATCTTGCACAATTTATTTTATTTTATTTCTTTTTAATCGCTGAATTTAATTAATTCTTGATTCCCTTTTGTCCGTCTCTGTGGAGACGATACTCGTACTTACACCCTTTACTACAATCTATTTTAAGTGCGAGAAAACTCACATCATGCCGCGACGTTAAATGCGACGCTTCTTGGGAGGCAACCCATGCAAGGTACGTTTACTTGTTTTATTTTATTTTTGCACATTTAAAAAAAATGACCTGGGGATTGAACCCGGTCGGGTATGAAAACCAACCCGGTTGGGTCCATTCATAAAACACAACACCCGGCCCAATCACCCGGACGAGGCAGTTGTGGAAGAGAAAAAATCAAAACATCCGACCGGGTCTGCTACACCACCCGGTCGGGCGGTTTTGCCTCTGAACCCTCTGGAACGAAAACCCATCCGGGTAAGAGGTCAAATTTTTTTTAAATGAAGAACACCCGACCGGGTCACGTACCCCACCTGGCCGGGTCATCGGGTTTTGACAGCAAAAGGGTCGGGCAATCCTCTTTCTCCCCATACGAATCACACCTCTCAAAACCTCCATTTTCAGACCTCAAACCTTCAACCCCCCCCCCCCCCCCCCCATTTCTCCACCAAATCCATCACTTGAACACATTTTCTTCTTCTCCTCAACAACCTCTTCCATTTTCTACCCAAAAATACCACCAAAAAGAAATCTGAATTCCCTAACTTCACCTACACCAAGTCAGAATTTTTGCTCAACCAACAAAGAAAGAAATGGCACCACAAAAAGAGTTTATCTTCTATGACGATGAGCACTAGGAACAGTGCTTTGGTTAGCTTGGGGGGGAGTTTTATGGAATACTCACATTCATACTCTTTATTCTTGTTTAAAAAACATTAATAAAAGCTTGTTAAGTTGAAAATCTGAAAGGGCAACTTAAGCAAAAATAAAGCAACAAAAAGAGTGAGTTGTGAGGATTAAAATAGAAAAATGTGGGAAGTTGGGATGAAAACCCGAAAGGGCACCTAGGCAAAATGAGAGAAACGAGAGAAAGAATATCTTTGCAGGATCCTAAGGGTAACAATGAAAAAAGAGAATTTGATGGAGATTTGGAGTTGAAGACCCCTTCTTACTCTTTTTGTTTTGGGGATACTTTGTGTTATTTTCTATAAGCACTCGTGGAGGTTGGTGTTGATACTCTTGTCATTTAAAGGACTTCTCAGACAGGATTTGGTTTACTCGAGACGAGTAAAGGTTCAAGTGTGGGGGTGTTTGATATGCACTAATTAGTAGTGCATATATGTATCTTTTTATGTTTGATTTGTGTGGATTGTTTACCGTTATATTTAGTTTGTAAACATTTGTGTGATTTTAGTTGTAATTGTATTTTAACCATCATTTGTAAGTTGTAAAGTAGAAGTAGGAATTATGGTGTTGAAAAGGAGGATTTTGAAGTGAAGAAAAAGGGATTTTAACTGTCGTGGAGCAATTACCCGACCGGGTAGAAGACTTCACCCGGTCAGGTCTGATTTAACAACCAAAAGTACCTGGAATATCATTGGACCCGGTCGGGTCCCCTATTCCACCCGGTCGGGTCAGACTTGACCCGGAACACCAGAACGTGCTGAAGATCACCAAAACGTGGAAGATTATATGATTTTGACCGGACCCGGTCGGGTGAGCACTTGACCCGGTTGGGTACCCGACCAAAGGTATTGAAAAACACCTATAAATAGAACACTTTTCCTTCACTAAGAATCATCCCTTCTTCCATACTATTAAGCTCAGTTTAGAATAGCATTTCTTTCTATTTTTCTAGCTATGTTTAGTCTCCAAATGAGGAGCTAAACTTCCAATTCTTGGTGTTGCTCTTGAAGCTTGTTGATTATTAAAGTTGAGAGTTATTTTCTTAACTTCTTCCCTTGAATATTAATTATTAGTTCTTTCCTTAATACTATCTCTATATTAATGTTGGGGAGTGTTGCTAAGATGTTAATTAGTTAACATCTTGACATTAATTAGAGTAGTATTTTCTTCCTCTATATTAATGTTGGGGAGTGTTGCTAAGATGACAATTAGTTAACATCTTGATATTAATTATAGTAGGATTCATTTCCTTTAATAATATTCTTCCTTGAATATTAATTAATTCCTATTCATATTTCATATTGATATTTTGAACATTACTTAAAGGATCAATAGTTTTGTTTCATATATTAATGATTACTAAAAACGATCGACGAATCGATGGTTAATCGTTGATGGTTTCTGATAGGCACTAGTTGTTAGTGCCTAAGTATACATTTTTATTATTGTTTGTAATGTTTATTTACTAGTTTTGTGCAAGTTTATAGTTGTTAGTTTGCATTTGATTGTAATCGTATTTCTAGCATTTTATTGTTTGTTGTAAGTTGTAGTTAGTTTGGCTATAAGTTTAGGATAGGTTTGGAAGCAAAAAGGATGAAGAAACCTGAGTTTTGTGCAAAACCCGGTCGGGTATGGACTTTACCCGACCGGGTATGAAGTTACAAAGGAAACTGCTGCAAAACTAGCAAATACCCGGTCGGGTATTCCATATACCCGGTCAGGTATGAAGTGATTTCGGACCAAAGAACGTGCAGAAGACACAAAAACATGGAAAAATATTTGATTTGGTAAATACCCGGTCGGGTATGTCAAAATACCCGGCCGGGTATCCGGCATTAGGTGTTGAAAACACCTATAAATAACCCCATTTTCCTTCACTTTTCATCATCCCTTCTTCCATTCTCTCTAGCTCAGTTTAGAATAGCATTTCTTTATATTTTTCTAGCTATGTTTAGCCTCCAAATGAGGAGCTAAACTTCCATTCTTGGTTTTGCTCTTGAAGCTTGTTGATTATTAAAGTTGTGAGTTATTTTCTTAACTTCTTCTCTTGATTATTAATTTTTCCCTTAATCTCATTCTATATTAATGTTGGAGGGTTGCTAAGTGACGATTAGTTAACGTTCCGACATTAATTACTACTAGAAACGATCAACGAACCGATGGTTAATCGTTGGTGGTTTCACAAGTAAGTAACTTCGGTTTATTAATGCACGGTCGTGGTTAATAGACTTAAGAGGGATCAATTTTGTTGGTTAAACCGAAACCGTTGTGTTAAGGTTATCAATCTCAATTGATTTCATCAAGGAGTTAAAAAGATTGAATGCTACTATTATATCGGTATAAGGCGTTGTTCTATATTTGATTAATAGTAAGGGTTATTAATGAACGGTCGTTGTTAATAACTACCCTCGATGAATTGGAGATACTCCTCGATTGAGTATTCGAGAGGGGATAAGTTATAGATATAACAAGGATCGACTAAAATATATCAACAAGTGGAAAGTAGCAAAGCCAAGTCCCTTTTATTCTTGAATTAAACACATATAGGTTGTTCATCTTAGTTTTTAATTAAATTAAATCATTCAAACCAAAACCCCCCTTTTATTCATTAAGTTCATAGAAAGAGAATTATACATTTCCCTGTGGATACGAACTCTACTACACTATACTACGTATAAGTGTTTAGTATTGAATTTATTTTGACGCACCTTGACAAAAGTGCTCGTCAGTTTCACCAGTAAGTAACTTCGGTTTATTAATGCACGGTCGTGGTTGATAAACTTAAGAGGGATTAATTTTGTTGGTTAAACCGAAACCGTTGTGTTGAGGTTATCAATCTCAATTGATTTCATCAAGGAGTTAAGAGATTAAATACTACTATCAAGTCGGTATATGGCGGTGTTCTATACTTGACTAATAGTAAGGGTTATTAATGAACGGTCTTTGTTAATAACTACCCTCGATGAATTGGATATACTCCTCGATTGAGTATTCGAGAGGGAATAAGTTATAGATATAACAATGATCGACTAAAATATATCAACAAGTAGAAAGTAGCAATGCCAAGTTCTTTTATCTTTGAATTAAAACGCATATAGGTTGTTCATCTTAGTTTTTAAATTAAATCATTCAATCCCAAAACCCTCCTGTTATTTACTAGTTTCATTAAAAGATAATTATTCCTTTCTCTGTGGATACGAACTCTACTTCACCTATACTACATATTAGTGTTAGTATTGAATTTATTTTGACGCACCGTGACAAAGTGCTCGTCATTGCGATTGTGAACATGGGATCGTCCAAGATTTATTGTGCATTTGAAGGCAGGGGTTTGAAGTTGGGCTTCTAGTAGTGGAGGTAATTTGGGACCGGTCCTCGGGTTCTCAATTCTTGCTGGTTGTGCGTTTCAGGGATGCTACTTGTGCGATTCCACGGAGTAACAATTTTGAGGCTTGATTTTCCGTTGTTTGTTTTGGCAATTATGATTTTATTGGTGTCTGAGATGGAAGCTGTACCGACGGTGTTTACTCCCAGAGGAACACATGTGAGTTGGGGCCCGGTGAAAGGGGTGACTCCAAGGGTGGCAATCCGGGGTTTTTGGCGGCCGTAAATGGCAGAGATCGTCTAGAATTAAACGAATCAATAGATTTAAAAAAAAGAGGCCGTAAGCTTGCTCGTCTTGACAATAATTTATGATCCAGTCGCATGAGAGATCAGTCTGGTCTCCTAAATTATTGTACTCCCCACCGCGAGAGTGGTAAGAACTTAGTAATGATTAGCTAGGCTCAATCAAATGAATTTCATGAAATTAAGCCTAATTTGCCAGAAATCTGATTACCCTGGAATCAATCCATGTTCCCTTCGTCATTAATTAAAAAGAACTCGTTTCTTTTATTCATTCAAATGCAATTTAATTTTCCAAACCAATCAATCTCGCAATGACCCCTTGAGGGGAAGTGTTCACTATGTCACAATTTTACAACCATAATGGGAATATAAAAGATAAGGAAATGGGAGTAAATATAAGAGGGAATCAGGAGATATTACATGAGGATTTAAACGGATTTATCAAATCATATATTGTATTTTATTATCGTTCTCTCATTTTACCTTTTTTTTACTCTAGGGGACGTCCATATACATTTCTATATTTCTAAACTACCTGGGTCTCCACCATATATATACCGAGGTTTGAGGACAGTATCGTCGTCCCTGGGTCTCCACCGTTTATATACCGAGTTTTGAGGACAATACCATCGTCCTTAGGTTCTCCACCGAGTTACTTTCACTTATATGACCTACCGCTTATCATACATAGATAGGGTCTCTATCATAATCGTTTATCAAGACTAGACCAAGTCTTAGAGTTTAATCATTAGGTATCAAACTTACTATCTAAATATCATATTCCATGCAATTCCATGCACAATATACATATATAGGATGTCCGGGGTGAATACCCCCTTCGAACCGGACCCGAACCGCATTTTTGGCAAAATCGGAATCCTTGGCAGCAGCTTACCCGGCGCCGGTCATACCCTATACCTGGCGCCGGGTATGTATTAAATTCCCCAGACCGGCCAGGCAGTGGCATAACCGGCACCGGTTCGGCCTTATGGCTGGCGCCGGTTCACCGTCTGCCCAACAGCGGCGGTCCGTTGACCCCCCGTATAATCTCCGATCAGTCCGAAACTTTTATACAACATGTATTGGATCTTAAACAACCATAATATCCCATTTTAACCATCCAAAACATCACATATGTTTTTATACACATTTTATACTTTTAACATGCATAATCATGTAGTATCATTCACATAAGCCAAATTACTTTGGCTAATCACATGCTTAAGTTCCTTTAAACATTTTTATAAATACTTATAACATTTCTTTAGGTAATCTTATACCTAACCCGAGAGTTAGAAGACATTAAGCCATCCACTCACCTTGAATGAGCTTTAAGAAGTTCTACCCTTCCCGGTTGGACTCCGGCGAAGCTCCGGCGAACTTTGACGAATTCCGGCAAAAACTCCGACGACTCTTTCAACTCCGTGAAATATCTAAGAACACCTTAGACAAGTTCCTAACATGATTTTATCATCATGAAACCCATATCAACACAAATAACATCTAAAAGGTTATTTTACGGCGAACCGATCACTTTGACTTCTAAGTCCGTTCTTGGACTTAGAACTACCTTCCAACCCCTCATTCTAAATTTAGATCTTCTTTAGGGGTTTCTCATATGCTATATATGTCATATGAAATTTAAGTGAAGGAAGAAAAGTTACTAAAGAGCTTCTTATGCAACTTCTTCTTCCTTGAGCTCCTTGTTTGAGCTTGCCTTGGCTATGGAGGATACTAGTTGCAGAGCTTATTTCTCTTGCTTGGAGGTTGCTTGGTCGAAATTGAGTGAGAGAGGGGAGTAGGGATAGTCCTTTTGTCTCATTGATCAAATGTGTGTGGATGGGAGGTCCACCTCATGTCTCCTCTTGCTCAATACATCTCCTCAACCCCCTTTCACCACTCTTCCATGTTTCGCAGCTCACAAAAGTCAACATTGATAGCCTAAAAAACGTGGGATGGCCCCACTCATGTGGGAGGTCATCCAAATATATCCCGAACTGTACATTCGACCCCGAAAGTTGTATTTCTCAGACTATTTTAATTATATTTAATTTTATCGGGCCAATAAAATATATCACATGTTCCAAATCACTATAGGCCTTTAGAATGAATATATATTCTCCAACTTTAATTTATAAGTCTCCGAAATTCATTTCGAACTGTTATCCGATAAATTACCAATACCAGTAACTAGGTCTCATTTGACCAACCGGTCAACCCTATGCTTGTTCCATGGCCCAACTAGGATATACACCACCATATACATATTATCTAGACCGAGATGAATATAATATGTGGTCTCAGAATTGTCGAGTGGTCCCCGCTCTCGATATGGGCCCCACGTGCAATTCACTATTCACGCACAAGTAATAACAAAAATTTTCAACTTCGTAAATTCATTAACCGTTTCATAAGGTTCAATACATGGTTTACATAAAAGTAAATATAATTTGGGATGATGTTACACCGTCCCTCAATTATTGTTTCATACCATATTTGGTAACATTTGTGTGACTTTAATTCATCCTTACTTTATTCTCACTTTAGGAACTCATTATCAACCACATAATTTTACTTTTCTTTAAAACTAGATCACTCTCTTCCGTCCCAATATTAGGGGGACGGAGTGAGTATTAGAACTCTCCAGATTCGTTCATGTAAATTTTGCTACACCATACTCGAACATATCATACTAGACCAGACCATATTATGAGGGAATTTGTGAAAAGAAACGGTAATATATACTACTTCGTAATTTAAATGTGACTTATAAGTCCTCTAATAAAGTTCCAATATTATGTAATGGTG
Source organism: Cuscuta europaea (assembly GCA_945859875.1). Lineage (NCBI taxonomy): Eukaryota > Viridiplantae > Streptophyta > Magnoliopsida > Solanales > Convolvulaceae > Cuscuta > Cuscuta europaea. The sequence goes on along the minus strand of CAMAPE010000019.1, from coordinate 3,921,759 downwards.
CAGCCGTCTCATTTACTTTGTTTAAGTCAGATCATATGGTTTAATTCGAGCGAGAGTGAAACAAATACAACAAATAAAAAACGGTACAACATGCAGGTCTTAATTGGCTAAGACATTATTGAGTCACAAATTGTGTTCATACTCCCTCCGTTTCTAAAAGAAACTCACACTTTCCTTTTTGATATGTTTCAAAAACAAAGTCACACTTCCCTTATTTCCTTATTTGGCAAAGAAATCTCCATCTAAACAGTGTCAAACAGTGCAAAACAGTGTCAAACAGTGTCCAAACAGTGCCAAACAGTGTCTAAACAGTGTTTTCTACAGTAAAGTCAATTTATTTCCTTCATAATCGTGAAGTCAAACCGTAACTTTCTTTTGGAAACGGAGGGAGTATTATATTAGGGTATGTAGAGGGTCGAGTACATCATTATGGGATTTATGGAGAGCATTAAATCAATTGCATGCAAGCCCCGTTAAGAATGTTTTTACTTGGATTGTAATTTGCTGGTCTGGTTTGGTCTGATTTGGTCTGTTTTGATCTGGTCTGATCTGGTCTGGTCTAGTCTGGTCTGGTCTGTTTTGGTATGGTCTGGTCTGTTTTGGTATGGTCTAGTCTGGTCTGGGACGAATTACAATCCAAATAAAAACAAACCTAAACTAGTTCACATGGATTTTGCATTTTATATTATTTTAGAACACATGATTTAACACCCATACGTGAGGGGTGGAGTGTTGCCAAAAGAGCAAGCAAATGAGGAAGGGGTCTCCACTCTTTAGAACTGGCCTGGGGAGTGATTTATTGTTCAGGCATGTTCAAAGATCCTAGCTTATCCGCTCGATTGGTTGTGATCAATTAATGACCTACAAAGCTAATTTACCGACAGGGGCGGAGTCATGGCATTGGGTCGAACTGGATCGGTACAAAGATATTTTTGTAAAAAAATTTACACGTAATTTTTTACATTAAAAATATAGACATTTTGAAAATTTGAGCTGAGCTTTACAAAGATACCAGGGTTGGCCCTTCCTAGCTACGCCCCTGGCTTTTGATATGGATGCATATAATAGTAGTATATATGAATATTATCAATTCTGTATCTCAAAGATAAGTTCACTATTAATAAAATTATCAGGAATTATATAAAATTTCAATAAAAATATACTAGTAGGGGTATAGCTAGATCATACGTTCCATTACATTATAACAAAAAGTTTGAATTCAGAATGGACAACAACAAAAAAAGTCGGTTCACATAAAGTTTATGTGATGCGTAAGGTCAAAGGTCGGCACCCCTATCTACGCAAAATGCTGATCGAATTGGGTATCATCTGGATGAGCACTGACGAATTATCCTTCTTCCTAGGACTCGTTGCGTCTTTTAATATGAACGAAATTAGAAATTAATTACTGTACTTCTTTTTTATGCTTGGTTTATTTCCATTTTCAGAAAGAAGAAAAACCAATCATTATACTGTACTATAAGTCTTATGAATAGAATCTTCCTCTCCTCTTTTTATATATACTTTTATTGAGAATAATTACGCTTGGAGTATTCAATTTTCACGAAGTAGCATGTAATATATTGTGATCTCAATTTTCATCAGGTCACATGTTGAATTTTTCCATAATTGTATTTTACCAATGAATCATCATTTTTCATAGGAAAATTGGAGTAAAACATTGTCAAAAGAAAAAATAGGATTATAAGTTCAATATTCCCAAATAGGACCAGTTAATACTTTCTGTTCCTATTCTACCCTTACCATATTTTAATAAGAAAATGACATTTTTATTATAATAAAAAACACTGATTTTTTTTAAAAAAAAATATTTATAATATAATAAAATAGCATAAAGAACATAAAAAAGTGTGTAGGCCTCTGTCACCTTCTAACCTTCTAGCACCGCCACCTCTGACGGTCAAAAAATGCTATCTTGTATAAAAATGGCACAATTTCTCTGAAATGTCATGAAGATGATATTATTACTTTTTAAAAATGTTAAGTTGTTTTAGGATGTTTTTACTTGGACTATTTTTAGTCCTAGACCAGACCAGACTTAAGCAGGCCAGAACAGATTAGACTAGACTTAAAAAGACAAGACTAGACACAACAAGACTAGACTTAAACAAATCAGACCGGACCAGACTTGACTTCCGTAGTTATAAAATACACAAAGACCAGACGTTTACTAGACCAGAATAGACCAGTTCAGACCAGACCAGACTTAAACAGACGAGACCAGACCAGACCAGATCAAATCAGAATTGACTTAAACAGACCCGACCAGACCAGACTTAAACAAACCAGACCAGACCAGACTTGACTTCCGTAGTTATAAAATACACAGAGACCAGACATTTACCAAATCAGATTAGATCAATTCAGACCAAACCAGACCATACTCAAATAGATCATATTAGACCAGACTTAAATAGACCAGACCAGACCAACAAATATTGATGTAGGATGGCAATTTTCCATAGTCGCAGGAGGGGGTGTTGGAAGCTGATTGAGCCTGCACTTCATATGTTTTTATCATAAATGAAAACATGGTTTTATTAAAATATGACAAAAATAGAACAGAATGATAGAGTATTAATTACTACTCGATCATTATTTTCAGAATTTGAAACTTGTAATCTTATTCTTTCCATTTAACTTTCATTTACTCCTACTCCTATTTAGGTAAAAATCCATATTTCCTATTAATATGAACTACAAATAGGAGCAAAAACGTTTTGAAATTGCAAAATAGGAGTATCATGTTTTTTATCCCCTGAACAGGAGTAATCTGGCAAGTTTGGAAGAAAATGACAAATTTAGAATTAAAGCATAGTAATACCAAGTTTGGCAGAAATTTACTCCTATTTAGAAAATAAAAAATGTGATACTCATATTTTGGGATTTCAAAACTTTTTTACTATTTATAGAATTTTCTCTTCAAAAAGTCAGTGGAGCCTAACTATTAATGATCTTCTATTACACTTTATTAAGGAAAAGGTGAGCGAATTACATCATCCTGAAGTCCTAAACCACTCTATATATTATTCCAATCAATGCATTGAAAACATGGAATGCGCCTCTAATTTCTAGGAAGGAGTAATTACAGGTAATGAATTGAAACACTATATGCCTTTCTTTTCATTTTACTCACATTACGCCAAACCATTGCATACAAGCACATGAACGCAAAATTCTCCCATGTGGTCAATACTCATCAGTATATTGTTGTCTAAAAAGCAATATGATCACTTAATTAATTCTTCATGTTTGTCAAAGATGGTTCCCAATGGTCAAAACTTATGATAGACTTATTAATAGTTGATGCATGTAATTCTTATAGGGTGTACTTTGTAGTAGATTGCACCATTTTCCATGTACTCTTTTGTTTATAACCAGAAAATTGTTTAAAATAAGACAATGAAAGAAAAAGTTGCTCCACTGGATTCTACTTAAAACAAGACACTTTAAATTCTTTCTAGAAATGAACCTGCCCAAGTTTTATGTGTAAGTGATAATATTATTTGAAGATATATGATAAATTTTATGCCCACTTATTAATTTTTCTGCAATGCATGCAAAAATGTTTGAAAAAAAGCAAAGCATGCAAATAATATTTTCCGGATTTGGCTCATCAATGAGAAACAAGTTTATTTTGTTCAACAACATTTCCACCAAATGGATTAGTATGAATAGTTCTGTCTGATTGAAAGGGCCTAAATCTCAGGAAAACTTAATAAATTGGTAGTGATTATATGCATCAAATTGTGTATTACCATTACCACAGTAAAATGCAAATAGCAATAATGACATAATGTTTGAATCTCATATGCTCACATGCACATGCACACATGTTTACCTTGTAATCAACAACATTCTGCACCATTTTGGGTTTCATAAAACTATTCTTTGCAGACTTCAAAGCTTTAATTTCCCCTAATAATTTTCTTAAATTAATTCAAACACCATCAAGACACCAATTAAATGCAAGAATTGAAGCCATTCATTATATTCCTCAGTTCAATTCAATCTCATCATATTTCAATCTCATGTATCAAAGTCTCACAATATAATTGAGTAAAGCATTATAAGCTGAGAAAGTAATGAATTCAAGATGAAAGTACAATCAAAGAGGAATAAATTATACTCGTAACAGTAAAAATAAAATAAAAGTAACAAAACATGCAAGAAAAGAAATGAAATCTATGGTCAACAAACGCGCGCAAAATGTGTTTTTTTACCTTGATCTTAGCTAACAGCGTTGGATGAGTTTAAAAGGTAATAATTCCTAGGTAGTGAAGCAAGTGATGAGAGGAGGATTTTACTGAATTACCCATCAGGATAACCGAGCTAATGCGGCGGCGGCCGGCAAGTCAGAACGGAGGGCGGCCTCCACCGCCACTCCAATAACCCGCCTCAGTTGGCATCTGGATAGAGTTAGCGAGATTGGGCTGCACGCCGCCGTGAAACATGGACGGATCCGCTAGTAATTGCTGATGAAGTTGCGGCTGCGGCCCGCCTCCCGCCGCCGCCGGAGACCCCATTCCTCCTCCCTGCTGGTACTGCGGCTCGTCTTCGTCCAGCGGGAGCCTCTCGTAGGCGGCGTTGCTAAACGAAGCCGCCATGATCACGACGGGCCCGGCAGCAAGAAGAGCCCCGACAACGCTGCCGCCGACAACCTGCCCTTGTCCTCCCGCCAAGTATATGCTCAACCCGGTGGCAGATGGCGGCGCCGGCGGGGGCAGGAAGGACCCGGACAGGGACAAGATCTCGAACCGGCCGTGCAAGGTGATGACGGCGGCGGAGGCAGTCGAGGCCGGCTGCCGGAGGGTTACGTTCGTCACAATCCCGTTTCCGCTCAAAACGCAGACGCCGCGCTGGCGCATCCGGGCGAAGGCGGCGACGCTGTCCATGACGTCACACCCGTCGGCGATTTCCATGAGGTGGGTCCGGAGCGAGTTGGCGCTATCCCGGGTTATGATGATGGGGGGTTTGGGTTTGTTCTTGGATCCGGCCGGCCTCCCACGCGGCCTCCGGCTGATTTCCCCGGCAGCTTCAGACAACAACCCGCCGTTGTTCTTGGATTCGCCGCCACCGGCGTCATTAACATCCCCGTCGTGCTCTTCCGGATCTTTATTGCTTTGGTTACGGAACTGATAATTGAAATCCATGGTCAATTCAAGCTCTAGCTAGCCAGCTAAGCTGATATATATGATGATTTGACTGACCGGACTAGAAACATAATCTATTCCCGGCCGGCGGGATATGATATAGATGAGGTAGTTTGGGTTTGGGGCTTTTAGCTGAATTGAAGATCGGAGTTGGCTTTGGGGTTTGGTTTTCTCAGCTGTACTGTATGGGTCCTTCTTCTACTCTCCATTCAACAATTTTTACCTAATATTAAACAAACCCAAATTTGTGTTTTTGTCATCATCCCATTTGCACCGGACACAACATGCATATATTCAACTTTTATTCAATTTAACATATACTTCTTTTGTCCTCATTATTAATTGTTTGGTCCCAAAAACTTTGTCAAATTTGATTTTTTTGTCAAAATACATAAAAAATCATGAATTGTATAGCTAGGTGTTTTCAGAATGATTTTATCATAAGAATGTAATATATTATCTGTATTTTTTTACTATGGCGCTTATAGAATATAAACTTTGAATTTACATTGTATTGACCCAAAGCATTGCATCTTTGCATGGGCAAAGTTAAATAATTTTGACCCCTAAAAACCTTGATAAATCATTTAGAAGAGGAAGGATCACTATTTATTTTATACTTCGTGTATCATCATTTCAAACTTCATTCACCATTTTGTAATACAAATTTACATCCTGTAATAGGTTCTACTTTAACTAGAATACATTTTTCTTTATTCAGGTGGTATGTAGAACAATTTGCTGATTATTGCTTGACAAGAGTTAATTGCATTTGCTTTATTTAATTGACATCGTGTTTTGAGTGGTCATATTCCTACTTTTATCTCAAATGAGTTGGAGTATGATTTGATTAATAATAGAGAAAAGTATGATAAAGATACTTCTGGTTTGGTCCGCTTTAGGACATGAAGTTCATTTCTTCACAAAGTGAGGGAAATTTGCTTTCACGTTGAGGGTTTACATCTAAATGTTGTCGACGGAGTATATTGGAGTATATTGCCACATACGCTAGGAGTATCAACATTTATGCTAAGGGATCTCCGGAAGTCATTAAGGCAAATCTGGCTAAGGCCGAGCTCAAAACTGGTTCTTAGATCATCAAGATAAGCTCAAAACTATAGCTGAGACCGAGCTCAAAACTGATTCTCAGATCATCAAGATAAGTTCAAAACCGTAGATGAGGCCGAGGTATCAAGGTTGGTGGCATTTCAGACACTACAATCAATCATCGAATCTGGCCAATTCCCACGTTATGAGATCAAGATCAACAAAGATGAGCCAAGGTTTTTTCCACCTCCAACATTATCACTTGGACCCGAGCTAGGTCTACACTCACGCCGAGCTCAAGACCTCTGATTGAAATTGTGGATTTAGACATTTCGATACTAAGATCTCACAATATTCATGATGATGATGATGATGATGACGACGACGATGATAAAAATAAAAATAATAAGTATGTGCTTATTAAAGGAAATATGTGACATATTTAATAAAAATACGTCATCTACAGTAATTTCATAAAATCCAGCTAGAAACGTAACATTAATACTTACTTATTTTTATAAACAAAAAATAAAAAATCAGGTGTTTAGTGAAAAAGTTAACTAATAAGATTGATAAGCCACAAAATAGATCACCAAATTACTTGTGAAACACACAAGTCTAACCTTCGTCCCGTTGGAAGGTTCATGTAGGTAAATAAATGACACGATTTTTTAGTTAAGTGATGAAATAAAGTAATTTGGGTAAAAAAGAGAGGAAAGCGAAAATTTAGAAAAGTAAATATATAAAGTGAAAGTTATTAAAGGGAGTAAGTTGAGTAAATGTGCAATTAAAGAGAATAAATTATTTCGTAAAATGGAACATGAATTTTTAAATGACACTTCTAACTAAGGAAAGTGAAAACTTTGCAACGGAACGGAGAGAGGAATAAATACTCCGTACTACATAGTAATCGTTTCGGTCTGAGCCTGACCGACCATATGCAGCATGTGTGGAGTTTTATTTCATACTAGTAGTCACCTTCAGGGGCAAAACTAGTAGGGGGCTTGGAGGGGCTTGAGCCCCTGCAATTATTTATGTATTTATTATTTATATATTAAATAAAAAATTATTTAATAAAAATGTGTATTGTATATTAAGGATTAATAACATATATTATAAACATAAGAGATTGCAGCAGAGTGGAGATGACATTGCATGTGTGTGTGGCTTTTTTAAAAGGTTTATGGTTTGAATCCCATCTTTGTAACTTTTATAGTTTGCTCTACAAAAAAACATTTTGTGTTACAAAGGAGCCAAAAATATTTGATCCTCCATGGGGATGGGGAACGACTCCAAGCGACCATTTTTATTGAGAAGCTAATGATATTTGCATCCTCCATGGGTTCAACATCATCATCATCATCATTAATGCTTATGAAGTTTACCATTTAGCTCTCTACTACTTGGGTAGGCAGGGGCGAAACTAGTAGGGGGCTTGGAGGGGCTTGAGCCCCTGCAGTTATTTATGTATTTATTATTTATACATTAAATAAAAAAATATTTAATAAAAATGTGTATTACTCCCTCCGTCCCATTTTACTTAGCCAATCTTGACTTTTCAAATCAATGAAGTCTAACTTTGACTGATTATATGTTCATATAGAGAAAATATTAATAATATGAAAATGATATGAAAATGTTCTTTGTTAAAAATACTATCATAAAAGTATAAAATTATTAAATTTTGCATAAATATATTAGTTTAAATAATTGGTCAAAGTTTACCATCTTTGACTGGAAAAGTCAAAGATGGCTAAGTAAATTGGGACGGAGGGAGTATATATTAAGGAGTAATAACAAATACTGTAAACATAAGAGATTGCAGCAGAGTGAAGATGGCATTGCATGCGTGTGTGGCCTTTTAAAAAGGTATGTGGTTCTAATCCCATCTTTGTAACTTTTATATTTTTCTCTACAAAAATACATTTTGTGTTACAAAGGAGCCAAAAATATTTGCATCCTCCATGGGAATGGGGGACGACTCCAAGCGGCCATTCTTATTGAGAAGCTAATGAAATTTGCATCCTTCATGGGTTCAACATCATCAGCATCATCATTAATCATCATTAATGCTTATGATGTTTACCATTTAGCTCTCTAGATAGGGATCACAATTTTGTTGGCAGCTTTCTCTCCAAATCACCACATCATATTTAGTTTCTTGCTTTTGGGTTTAATAAAAAATCCCATTTGATCTTGTATGTAATCAAAATTGTGATTTCTCGGTTTACTTTTCAAGATATTATTTTCTAGAATAAAATATATACAAGTATGTGGTATATTCTAGAAGGTGGATGCCACATCTTCCGAGCAGCCTAGAATACGCAGTGTCGCAACGACACTTCCTCTTGTCGTGGCCCGCCTCGCCAAAGATTGAAATTCCGGGGTCACACCAAGCCCCTCTAAGGTCACCGAGCTGGTTCCGCCACTGGTCACCTTTTAATAATTGACTAAATTTTAGTATTGATCATTCACCTTAAATTAGTTATGAAGAATATTGTTGCTTAAATTTAAGTACTTCAAATGTATTTCCATTTTTTTTAAATGATTTGAATTGGTATAACAATAATCCACTTACATTTATTGAGTATTGATAGATATGGTTTCTTAATACCAATTATCAGCATGATATCTATTTGTGATGTCTCTAAAAATTTGAAACCTATACATTTTCAAATTGGAGAAAGAGATTTGACTTCTCTACACATTTAAAGCATTTTAGAGTTTAGTCATCACATGAATAATATTCTAAAATTCTCTTAAACTCCTCGGGAGACTACTCTAATAATACTTACTTCCTTTTGACGACTATGGTTTCAACACCAATAAATCTATAGTTGATTAAGCGGCTTGAATTGGGTAGTAGTGGTACACTTACTATGGAAGTGGTGCAACCACCGTGGCAACTCTTTAGAGGCTTCCTAAATTTAAATTTAGATATCAATATTGTTATAACATATCCTACAAATACCAAAATTTGTTTTGAGTTTTGTTCGATTCATTCAATTCGATCTAAAATATATCTATCATATGGAGTATATAAATGTCTAAAATTGCTTCTTTATCTGATGGGATCTATAATATATGACCGCGCCGATATAAGTTTTAAAAAGAAATCATTTCAAATATATAATCAAAATAAGAGTAGTAGATAAAAATGTGACCTTGGTAGCTTTAGTGATTATAATTGTATTTAAATGTTACGTCATAAAACTTACATATAGTAACTTATAGTCACATTTTTGTCGTCCATAGATTTTTTCTTAGTAATATTTTAGAAAAGAAAATTAAAAAAATCTTTTATAAATCACATCTAGATATAGTAAAATTCAATACTCAAAATTCAAGAATAAAATAGTGTTATGTTTACTGTATGAAATAGTAAATTTATGAAAAAATGGGACATAAGGGAACTTACGAAGGAAAAGTATAGTATATTGATTGGGTAAATATTTATATTTTATATTAAGAAGGAATTTTACTTCATTTATGGTAGCAATCATATAATTGTAAGTATTTACAGTAAATTTAAGTTTATGAAATAAACTATATATCCCAAGTAGTCAATGAGTAAAGTAAAATTACAATTCATCTAATGAATCATTTGCCACACTCCTAAGAATATTTAAGTTTATGAATATTTTTGTAATTCATGATGGGTGAAATCATGTTTCTTAATTTGGAAATACATTGCGAGATAAATTAATACACAGATTTATGATGTCGAATTTAAATATAGAATATTACACATTTATTAATTGGAAATAAGTGGGGAGAATCCATGTATAGTAGAAATCAATTTGGCAATAACATATTGTCTACCAAACTATGCAATTTGGCGTGTAGTAATATATAGTAGTAATTTGTTTGCATTTTTGTGAACTATGGTGTCAGCATTATATTGTGTTGTAAGAATAATTCAATTTACATTTGTGTCCTGTTTGAGGCGTTAATTTTCCCTCCAATAATTATATTAACCTTGTTACTTTATATTCGTGTGAGAAATTAAAAATTATGTACTAGCATGTCGATAGCATTTAATAAAAAAAAGTTAAATGGTGAGATTGGGAAATTGAAAACAGAAGTTATCAAACGGGCTCTCAAGAATTAGCAAGCTGAAGATGAGATGGGATTGGATGGACTGGATTGGCTTAAGAGCCGGAAGAGTTTATGTTTGAGCAAACAGCTAAATTATTATGTGATGAGAGTAGAGGGGAATGAGGAGAGGTGACGAAACTACAAAAAAATTACAGGATTAGCACGGAATTTGGCATAGAATTTGGTACGGATTTATCGATTTTTCGTGCCAAATAACTTGTGTCAAAGTGTTTTTGGCACGGATTTGGCATATCTCTATCAAAATCTCTGCTAAAATCTCTGTCAATATCATGTTTTTTTGTAACGAGGATGGTTTTGGTTTTTCATTTTCCAAGAGTCACATGCACCATTATATTTACGCCTTTCTCTCCGATCCACTCTACCTCATTATTACTGTATTTGGTTTTGTTCGGAATTGGACTGCACATGGTTGACGGCCACTTCCCCGGAACTCGCGGATCGGTTATGTCCACGAATTCTGTGAGTTTCACCCATCATCTCCTTCCCCAACTTGGGCCTCGCCCATCACCCCATGCATGCATCATATTTAATGTGCATCTTATTAATTAATAAAAGAGATTTCTATCAATATATTTCATCTGGCCTAGTAATGTCTGAAGTGATCTAGTTTGATACTGAAAACAATCAAGTAAAAATATCATTATTCTTATTTTTAACTTGATTTGACAAGTGTATGATTAATTAGAAAGAAATCATTTCACATAAATATTTTTGTAGTTCAAATAAAGAATTCTTTGCAGAGATTATATTGTTTTAGATTAAGGATGTTTTTACTTGGATTAAAATTTGTTGGTCAGATTTGGTCTAGTCTAGAAAATATCTGTGTCTCTATTTATTTTATATATTATGAAAATTAGGTTTGGTCTGCTGGTCTAGTCTATTTAAATCTTATCTGGTTTGAGAATGAAATTAAAAAGGTCCAAATAAAAACATGTTAATTCCTTTTACGCTTTTTGGGTAACAAAATATGTCCTTGGTCTAAGTATACGAACCAACATAGTAATTGTGATAGTTATTGAAATGGTTGAAATTATTGTTTTTTAAAGAAAATTATTGTTGAATAAAGATATTTTTACTTGGATGTAATTTGCTGGTCTGGTTTGAACTGGTCTGAACTGGTCTGGTCTGATTTCTGTGTATTTTTATAACTATCCAATTTTGATCTGAACTGATCTGGTCTGGTTTGGTCTGGGGGAATTACAATCCAAGTAAAAACATCTTAATATTCCGTAATAACTATTTTATATCACAGGGTACTAAATTACTGCAGAAATTGTATGAAAAAACTAAGATTATGATTTTTGTTGAGTTCAACCAAATCATGTTGAACGAGAACTTCAATCTTACTCGTACATCATGCAACTTCTGAAACTAAAAGTTAAGTTTGTACTTCATAAAAAAGGAAATGCCAAACCCATACTATGTATTGATGTGATAGTTTTATTAAATTATAGTCAGTAAATGTCAACACTGCATTCATAGTATTGTACGAGTAAAAAATGAAATCCATATTGCTATCGCTTTCAAGAAAGTCCCTTCAATTCTCTTCTTAATGAAACTATCAAATTATACACTTGTATAACATGTTAGAATGTAAACTTGATTTTGGGCTAAGTTAATAATTGATGTTTGTTGTAATGGGCAAAGCTCAAAATAATAAGGAGTGTTCTAGAGGAGAAATGTTCTAGAAAGTTTCTAGAGTGTAAGACTTCTAGAGACATTCTAGAGAATAATTAATAATAGAGTATTCTAGATAAGGAGAATTCTAGAGAATTCTCCACCATTTATTGAGGATGTAAGTAGTATAAATATGTGTAGTTGTGCTCATTTGTAATCAAGCATCAAACTAAGAAATCTTCAAGCAATAAAATACAAGTTCTCTCTTCTTCCATCCTCTCTTCTAGTTAGCTAAAAGCTTTTTCTACTTACACAATTTACTTCATAACGTCCTAAAATACTTAGCCTCTACCTCTAATATTCCAACAAATTGGTATCAGAGCCATGGCTAACGGGATGCAATCCTTTCAATTCCCTCGCCTAACCAAAGACAACTATAGTACTTGGTGCATCCGAATGAAGGCAATATTAGGTTCACAAAAGGTGTGGGATTTGGTGCTGAATGGCTACGTTGAACCGGAGGATGAAAGTACTCTTAGTGCACTCCAAAAGGACGCATTAGAGAAGGCTCGGGAGAAGGATCAAAAGGCAATGACTCTCATTCATCAATATTTGGATGACAATCAACTTGTGAAGGTTGCAAATGCAACTACTTCGAAGCAAGTTTGGGAGATTCTTCAAAATACATATCGTGGAGTCGATAAGGTAAAACGCGTTCGTCTCCAAACACTTAGAGGTGAGTTTGAGTCTCTTCAAATGAAGGAATCCGAGTCTATTTCTGATTATTTTAATAGAGTTGAGAAGGTAGTAGATGAACTAAGGAGGAATGGAGAAAATTTGGAAGATACAAGAGTGGTAGAAAAAATTCTTCGCTCTTTAACTCCAAATTTTGAGCATGTGGTAGTGGCTATTGAAGATTCACATGATATAGACTCGATGACTATAGACCAACTCAACAGATCACTAGTGGCCCATGAAGAAAAAATGTAAAAGAAGAAAGTGCAATATCCGTTGGAGCAAGCACTTTATACACAACTCTCACTCAAAAGAGGTGATGGTCAAAGAGGGCGAGCTAGGGGCCGTGGACGAGGTCGAGGCCGATGAAGAGGACATGGTGAAAATCGCCAAGAACATGAAGAAGAGAAAAAACAATACCTCAAGCCGACAAGAGGTCATGGAAGAGGCGGTTACCAAAGGTATGAGAAATCACAAGTTAAATGCTATAATTGTGACAAATTTGGTCATTACGCTTCCAATTGCAAATCTAATTATTGTGAAGTGGAGGAAAAGTTTAACCCCATCAAGGATGAAGTTGATCTTACCTTATTGATGGCACATGATCTTAAAGAAAAAGAAAGAAAGAGTATGTGGGTGTTAGATACTGGGGCTAGCAACCACATGAACGGTGACAAAACCATGTTCGCGGAAATTAAGCAAGCCAACGGAAAAGTCACATTTGGAGATGAGTCAAAGGTATCGGTTGAAGGAAGAGGTAACATCTTAATCCGTCTAAAGGATGGTAGCCACCAATTTATTTCCGATGTTTATTATGTGCCCAATCTCAAAAATAATATTTTGAGTTTGGGGCAACTTCTAGAAAAAGGTTATGACATCAATCTAAAAGATAATAATCTTTTTCTAAGAAGTGAAGGAAGATTAATAACCAAAGTGCCAATGACGAAAAATAGAATGTTTTTATTGGAGATTCAAAATGATGAAGCAAAATGCTTACATTCATGTTTAAAAGATGATTCTTGGTTATGGAACTTGAGGTTTGGGCACTTGAACTTTGGAGGCTTAAATTTATTATCAAGAACCAAAATGGTTGATGGGATGCCAATGATAAATCATCCAAATCAATTGTGTGAGGGGTGTCTTTTAGGAAAACATGCAAGAAAAGGTTTTCCAAAAGAATCAAATTTTAGAGCTAAAAGGCCCTTGGAATTAATTCATGCCGATGTTTGTGGACCCATTAAACCAAGTTCATATGGAAAGAATAATTATTTATTCTTTTCATTGATGATTATTCTAGAAAAACTTGGGTCTATTTTCTAAAAGAAAAGTCGGAAGTCTTTGGGTCATTTAAAAAATTTAAGGCCCTTGTAGAAAAGGAAGTTCGGCATGAAATACAAGCCATGAGATCCGATAGAGGAGGTGAATTTACATCAAATGAATTTAATGAATTTTGTGAAAATAATGGGATTCGCCGTCCTTTAACGGTTCCATATTCACCACAACAAAATGGCGTGGTTGAAAGGAAAAATAGCACTATTCTTGAGATGGCTAGAAGCATGCTAAAAAGCAAGAATATGCCGAAAGAATTTTGGGCCGAAGCGGTTGATTGTGCTGTGTATATTTTAAATCGTTGTCCAACTAAAAGTCTTGACAACAAGACACCTCAAGAAGCATGGCGGAAGAAGAAACCAAATGTTTCTCACCTTCGAGTTTTTGGAAGTATAGCATATGCTCATGTGCCAGATCAAAAACGCTCAAAGCTTGATGATAAAAGTGAGAAGTTTGTGTTTATTGGATACGATAAACACTCGAAGGGATATAAGCTATATAATCCAGTCACGAAGAAAATCATTGTGAGCCGAGATGTCCAATTTGATGAAGAAGCCTCTTGGGATTGGAGTGTTCAAGAAGATGAGAATTACAACTTCTTCCCGCTCTTTGAAGAAAATGAAGAACAAGAGGACCATGATGACCAAGCGGCTCAAGAACCAAACACTCCACCTCATTCACCATCCATCCAAGGAAGTTCACCAACCAACGATGAAGGCTCAAATGAAAGAACTCCCCGTTATAGAAGCTTACAAGAGATATATGAGGTAACACAAAATTTGGATGAAATAACTCTTGTTTGTCTTCTTAATGATTGTGAACCAATAGGTGTTCAAGAGGCGCTAGAAGACAAGAAGTGGAAAAATGCTATGGACGAGGAGATGAAGTCAATCATGAAGAATGATACTTGGGAGTTAGCTACGCTACCAAAGGGGCACAAGGCTATTGGCACTAAATGGGTATACAAAGCAAAGAAAAATGCCAAAGGAGAAATTGAAAGATACAAGGCAAGGTTGGTGGCGAAAGGGTACAAGCAAAGGGCCGGTATTGACTATGACGAGGTATTTGCTCCCGTTGTCCGCTTAGAAACTATAAGATTACTTATTTCAATTACGGCTCAAAATAATTGGAGATTATACCAAATGGACGTAAAATCGGCTTTCTTAAATGGTTATTTGGAAGAAGAAGTCTATTTGGAACAACCTCCAGGTTATATAATTAAAGGGCAAGAAAATAAAGTTTTAAAATTAAAGAAGGCACTTTATGGATTAAAACAAGCCCCAAGAGCTTGGAATACTAGAATAGACAAGTACTTCCAAGAAAATGGTTTTCTAAGGTGCCCTTATGAATATGCCCTTTATGTAAAAACAAATGAAGATGGGGATATTTTGATTGTGTGCTTATATGTGGATGATTTGATATTCACGGGTAACAATCCAAGTATGTTTGATGCTTTCAAGAAAGAAATGAGTCGTGAATTTGAGATGACGGATATGGGACTTATGTCATACTACCTCGGAATTGAAGTCAATCAAAGTGATAGAGGAATATCTATTTCCCAAGAAGGTTATGCAAGAAAAATTCTTAAGAAATTTAAGATGGATGGGTGCAAGCCGATTGACACACCGGTCGATTATGGGACAAAATTCTCCAAGTTTGATGAAGGGGATAAAGTTGATCCGACTGTGTTCAAAAGTTTGGTTGGGGGCTTGCGCTACTTAACATGTACGAGGCCCGATATTCTTTTTGGAGTGGGACTTATTAGCCGCTATATGGAAGCTCCAACATCTATCCATATGAAGGCCGCCAAAAGGATTCTACGCTACCTAAAAGGTACGATTAGCTTTGGATTGACTTACTCATCTTCTAAATATTATAAGTTGTTTGGTTATAGTGATAGCGATTGGGGCGGAGATATCGATGACCGTAAGAGTACAACCGGGTTTGTACTTTACATTGGGAATATGCCTTTCACATGGTCTTCAAAGAAGCAACCAATTGTGACACTTTCGACTTGTGAAGCTGAATATGTTGCCGCTACGTCATGTGTATGTCACATCATTTGGCTTCGAAGATTGTTGAAGGAAATTCACATGCCGCAAGAAGATGCAACCAAGATTTATGTTGATAACAAGTCGGCCATTGCACTTGACAAAAATCCCGTCTATCATGACCGAACCAAACATATTGATACTCGCTACCATTTTATTCGTGAATGAGTCGAGAACAAAGAGGTCCAAGTGAAGTATGTGAGGTCGCAAGATCAAGTTGCGGATATTCTTACAAAACCTCTCAAGCATGAAGACTTCAAGCGATTGAGAAGAATGCTCGGAGTTGGAAATCAAGTTTAAGGGGGGATGTTAGAATGTAAACTTGATTTTGGGCTAAGTTAATAATTGATGTTTGTTGTAATGGGCAAAGCCCAAAATAATAAGGAGTGTTCTAGAGGAGAAATGTTCTAGAAAGTTTCTAGAGTGTGAGACTTCTAGAGACATTCTAGAGAATAATTAATAATAGAGTATTCTAGATAAGGAGAATTCTAAAGAACTCTCCACCATTTATTGAGGATGTAAGTAGTATAAATATGTGTAGTTGTGCTCATTTGTAATCAAGCATCAAGCTAAGAAATCTTCAAGCAATAAAATACAAGTTCTCTCTTCTTCCATCCTCTCTTCTAGTTAGCTAAAAGCTTTTTCTACTTACACAATTTACTTCATAACGTCCTAAAATACTTAGCCTCTACCTCTAATATTCCAACATACCCGCCAGCGGCCGGCGGAGTACATCGAGATGTTAATCTAATAGTCTCTCATATTCTTATATGCTTAGTTACCTTAACCTTATTTCGCCATTGGATACACTCTTATTTCTTTTTAAAGAAAGTCATTTCCTTTGAATTAATTTATTATGATACATGATCTAAAATATGACACCGGTAGGCAGTTTTATTGGACACTTTTAACTACGATCAAACACTCTCTCATACACCCCCCCCCCCCCCCCCCCAAACGTGTCACATTTTCTTTTTGTTGATGATAGTTTTATTCAGAGGTTCTAGATAAGAATGCGAGGCTATAAAGAGGATATTAGCAAACTATGAAATGATGTCGGGACAAGCAATAAATTTAGTAAATCAAGTATTGTGTTTAGTCCAAATGTGGAGGCTTCCGTGAAGGATTATTTTTGTTGTATGAGATTGGTGTGTGAAAACAGTCCATCACTGGTCTAGCGGCCATGATCGGGAAGAACAAAATTACCATCTTGAAGTATTTGAGGGAGAGAATAATTAGTCGTATTAAGAGTTGAAATAACATATCTTTATTCCGTAGTGGGAAAGTGGTGTTATTAAAAGAAGTTATTCACACAATTCCGATCCTACTTATGCGATGAATGTGCTTCTTCTTCCTAGAGAGCTATGTGAGGAAATTGAAAGACTTATGAATGGATATTGGTGGAAAAGGGCAAAATTTGATCAAAAGGGTCTTAGATGGAGAAAGTGGGAAAGCATTTACACGCTAAGAAACACTCAACTTTGGGATTTAGGAGGATTGGAGTTCAGTATAGTCATGCCCACTAAGCAAGCCTCGACACTTACTATGGAGTCTAAGAGTCTGTAGAGTAAGGTTTTTAAATCATGGTATTTTCCGGAGTCCTCTTCCTTGGGAACAAAGGTTGGAATTAATCCTTCTTATGTATGGCAAAGCGTATTGAAAGCACAACACGTTGTAAAAAGTAATATTCATATAAGAGTGGGAGAGGCACACAAGTTTGGGCCTCTGTTAAGAGGTGTTATAAGGCTCTAGCAAGGACAACAGAAACTGGAAATGGGTATGGTTGGACTCAGATGTGGGATATTAATGTGCTGCCCAAGGTGAAATATCTTTTTTGTAAAACTGTCTACGATTCTCTTCCCACATTGGTCAACCCGTGTTGCCATGCAGTGCAGGTTCAAGCAATATGTCGAATGTGTGATGGTGATCGAAGCGGAGTCGGCTTATCATGTGTTCCGTACATCCCATAAGCAAAAAAGGTAGGGCTGCCACCCAGGACCCAATTTGTGGGGTACATAGCAAGTTTTGAAGGATGGGTGCAGTCGATTCTAGAGAATGGAGTTGATGAGAGATGGTGTATATTTGTAGTAATTATTTTAATTTTATGGAAGTGAAGCTACTTCTCATACTTAGGAGTGGACTCGGTCCCGGTCTAGTTCTGGTCCCCGACCGACCAGTCCTAATCAGTGGTGTGTGTTATGATCTCGGGTTCCATCTTAAAAGGTCAACCCGATAGGAGGAGTAACTCTGATCATATAGCACTTTATTACTTCAAAAAAAATTGATGTGGAACTTCAACACTCCTCCTCACGATCAGACACTTTGTCTAAATCGTGTCATCATTCATTTCTTCCATTGGTTCGTCGTTGTTATTTTTTTATAATCATCGACGATTTTTCATTGGAGGCTCACATCATTGTTATAGATCAATTTGACTTTGACACCATGTTAAGAATTGAGGTTCCATCTTAAAAGACCAGCCTGATAGGAGAAGTAGCTCTAATCTTAATATATCACTTTATTACTTCACAATTTTCTGATGTGAGACTTCAACAGTAAGAGAAGCCCGAGTTCGGCCTAGTTATATTCGGGTCTGGGATGGTTCCGCGTACCTTGGCAGTCTTGTCCCAGTTCTGGTCCTGGTCTGAACTCGTTCTATTCTATTTCTTTCACCAGAACGGGAACACAACAAGGACCAGAACCGCCCGATTCAGTCACCAAATAGGTCAACTAGGATTGTACCTTTCTTGGGCTAGTAGGGCCGGTCTCAGGCCCAAAGTCAGAAACTCCTGACCCAGTTCCGGATTGGGTCCACCCCTACTCATACCAAAAAGGTGTGTCTCCTTTTAAGTGAACTCATTTGGTGAGAACTCCAAGTTAAGCGTGCTTGCATGAGTGAGGACAAAGTGCATGGTAACAAGCTCATGTTGATTAGTGAGGACAGTATTACGTCTAGAGAGCATATATGGAGTAATGACCTCAGACCTTGTGGGGTCGGGGTGTTACAAAATATGGTGGTGCATGAATCTCCTAATCAGTTGGGAGGAAGCTAAGCAAATGAAATCAACGGCAAGATGGGGTCCGGTAAAAGTGAAAACACTGTGGAAACAGCCACAGTCAAGGTATATCAAAATCTATATCGATGCAGCAGTAAATGAGGCAGTAGGAGTTAGTGTGTGGGGATGCGTTGCCCTTACAGCCTTACTGAACATGGAGAGTTCATAAAGGCTTTCAATGAGACCAAGCGGGTGAATTTGTCCCCGACTGAAACCAAGGCAGTTGGCATACAAGAGGCCATTTCCAGCGCGATTCGAAAAGGATGGGAATGTGTTGAGTTTTAGTGAGATGCTTTAACAATGGTGCAAGGAATTTTGGGTGAGAGGAGTTTCTCGTAGGTTGATATCCGGTTTTTGTTGGAAACAAAGAGAAATTTCAGTCTCTCTTTTTGTAAACTGTGTGCGAATCGTGTTGCTCATTCATTGGCAAGACATGGAATTTTACTCTAACACCAATAATGTAACCTTGATGATATTCTTCATTTTCTATAGAACCGGTTGGCGAACGATATGTTTGATTAATTGGAATTGGGATTTTTTTTTTTAAAAAAAAGCTTTCAATCTAGATCCTTTTATGTATACACCTCTAAGAGGAAAGAACCACTGAACTCTGTAAATCTCGATATTTCAAAGTTCATCGGGCAAAACAAGAGAATTCATCAAAAAACTAAAGAAGCAGAACATGGATTCATCCACATCTGGAATCACTAGGACATCAAACTTCCCTTTACTGAAAATATTGAACCTTGGAATGGAGACTTTGTTGGAACATTTTATGTTGTGATTCAATTTTTAAATTTACTTTATCTGTTTTATTTATCTAGATAGATATGTCTTTTATTGAGCTTAGTCTAGCTTTTACACTTTGGCCCAATATGTTTAGGGCCCAATAATAGTGTAATGATTGCACATCGCCCAAGGTATAAATATTCCTTTTAGAGCAATGCGCATCATACACAAGCGATAGAATAGATAGTCGACATTCTTTTTCTAAGCTGAGAGCAAAGAAAATATTTTCTAGCAATAATAGCAATACTTTCCTTCTTCGATGAACTATCAATAGCAAAAATATTTTCCAACAAACAACTTTTATTTTAGTTTTTTTAAAGGAAAGCTGGCATATATATTAATTCAAACTCTCAGTGTTCAACTGAGACACAATACAACCCGGAGAATTACAATCAATATAGAAATCATTCGACACTAACCTCCCTCTGACCAACAATAACCATAAGTCCATCGGCCCCCTCACTTCTTTATAGTAGTCCACCCCAAAAAGAGCGAGACTAATCGCTGAAAATGTGAGAGCTTCGAGACTATTAGCGCCTGAATCAGCCTGATTGCCTCCAAACACAAAACTTAAAACAAACCAAAACATCAACCTACCCCCCTTATTGTTTGACATAAAAATAATAAAATAGAAATTGTAACACAGAAACGACTTAAAGTCCCATGATAGAAATAGTAAAACAATCTTCCAAACCCTAGCCGCACAGTTTCTCCATGGCGGCAGTTCAAGAGGGGGACGGATCATTATCTCTTCGCTTTCTTCCTCCATCATTTGTCTATCAATTACAAGTTGATCTCTGCCCTTTTCGGCTGGCAAAACACCCCAGGCGGCAGTCGACTTAGTCAGCTAAAGCAACCCCAACGATCCCCGAATCAGCCAGTTGAATTCCATGTTCACCCCTTTAACCGGACCCCAAACCGTCAATTTTCCATCTGGATGAAACACAGCTAGTGCCCTTCCCATCTCAGTCATCAAAAGAGCCAAAATGGCCAGACCAAGAATCGAATGGTTAAACCTCAGAACCCTGGTCGAAGCATATCCACGATCCACTTCTACCCCCTGGGCGCGATTGACATCCACACATAACTCGACCGACTTTTCTCCTGCACAGATGACCACGTTTGCGTCTCGGGACAGAAAGCCAATTGTTGCTTCCTTTAGCGACAATTCTTCGATCCAACACCTCGCCTCTCTCCTTGTCACCGACTCGGACAAATGCCCGCAAGATCCAGACGCCGCCGCACAAACCTAACCCTAGACCAAGCTAGGCACAAATCTCGCCGACTTACGTACCCTAGCAGCGGCGCACAAAAGAACACTACACCTAAGAAAGAATTAAAAAATCTCGAGTCTATCTTGTTATTCCCCCCATTCAACACACACACTACACGTCTTTTATTTTAGTTATAAATATGTAAATATTTCATTTTTAAAAGTATATAAAACTAAATATACGAAAATATGAAATGATTAGGGGCCCGTTTGGTAATGCTAAAATTGATGGAATCTACTGAAATTTATGATTTTTTTGCTGAAGTGGCTCAATTGAATTAGGATGTTTTTACTTGGATTGTTTTCAGTCCCAGTTCAGACCAGATCAAACTTAAGCAGATCAGATCAGACTTAAACTGACCAGATCAGACCAGACCAGGCTTATACAAACCAGACTAGACTAGACTTGACTTCCGAAGTTTTAAATATACAAAGACCGGACGTTTACGAGACCAGACCAGACCAGTTTAGACTAGACCTAAACAGATCAAAGCAGACCAGACCAGGCCAGACTTAAATAGACCACACCAGCAAATTACTGTCCAAGTAAAAACATCCTTAATCTGCTGAACTATCAAAAAAATACATGAAAACAACTAAAGTGGCTGGTGCTCTACATTAAATATGGTAAGAAAAGTAACTACAACCTTACTTTATTTTGATTGTATTTAATTCAGCGCGCGATATCAAAAATTACATGTTTGAAAAATAACTCAAGATATATTGCTTTTTATTATAATAATTGCTCTAAATAGGACTAAGAATGTTTTCTTGTGGATTGTTTTCAGTCCTAGACCAGACCACACCAGACCACACCAGATCAGACTTCCGTAGTTATAAAATACACAGAGACCAAACATTTAGCAGACCAGACCAAACCAGATCACTTTAGACTAGATCAGACTAGACCAGACAGATCAGACCAAACCAACAAATTTCAGTCCAAAAAAGAAAACATCCTAAAAGTTAATCAAAGTGCATCAATAGGATTATATGTTAATAATTCCCTAAACAAGACTTAATTGATTCTATTAAAAGAATAGGATCTCATCAATTAACGGTCCATGAATCTTGTTCTGTTCTTATAATGTTTTAATCTTATTTAAGGATTTTTTTTTATTATCATATCACATAGACATATATTTACAGAAATGATTTTTATATTTCAAAACGGAGTATTGTTTTAGTGAGATCGATTCACCAGAAAGAGTTCGACTGTCCAAGTAATCTCTTATTCTTATTCGATCGGGCGCTGGATTGTTCGATATAATACATACAGAAGTCAGTACATAGCATGAAATTTCTTTAGACCTAAGAAACACAGGCGACAAAACGAAAAAGAAAAAAGATACAAAGTCACGTATCTGACCTGCGAATATTATCTCTTCCTAATCCCCCTATAGCAAATTTCGCAATCATGGGAGCGGAGGTTTTGAGCCCGTTTGGTAGCACAAAAAACAGTTCATTTGAGCGATTCTATTGAAATTTATGAAGTTCTCGCTAAAGTGACTGTATTGGCTGATTCTGCTGATTTAAGAAAAAAATATTTTTAAAATATATTTTATTAATAAAACAAAGAAAAAATTATATGTAAAAATAACTAAAATGATCATCTACACTAACTTCAGCCAATACAGCCAGAAAAGTAACTTAAACCTTACTTTTTCTGCTTATTACACAAATCAGCGCGCGAAAGCAAAAATAACGCGTTTGGTGAAAAAGTTGGATGATAAGCCTGATAAGCCGAAAACAGTGTTGCCAAACGGCCTCTTAATATATTGAAAACTGACGCTTAAATGTTTGAAATAGATGATTCATATTTTTAATAATTTTTTTGCTAAAATATTATTGCATATTCAATCATAGAATCTGGTTTTCTTAAGTATATTAAACAATTATAGGTGTAAAGTGATTAAGTATTGTTTTTATACTTAAAAAAAAGATGACACCCCATCCCTGAGGGGCCCCCAACACCGACCGGACGGTACGTTCGAGGATGTAAATTGGACTATAATCACAATCTGACAGATAGAGAGAGACTCTATCCCCGTACTTGCGGAAGCACTATGCATTTTTTAGGCATAGTAATCGTGGAGAACTTTTATACTTTGTGATGGGTAACTGTGAGCTCTCTAAAGCTACATGCAAAAAATAAAGAGATAATTCTCCATATAGGAATAAATGTCATGTCATGCGCACAAATCTATATGTATATTAAATGACTTAAGTCTGTATCCCGCTCATATTTGAGGGCATTTTAGTAACTTCCTAAAATCTTATAAACGCACCTGGGCTTTCATGCCAGCGCATCTTAGATCTCTTCGTAAAATCTTATAAACGACCTCCTCTTCACCCTTCTCTACCTTTCTTTTGCTTTAGCTCATTTCCTGCTAAATCTGCACTTTTGAGCATTGTTTTCAAAATTTAAATACTTGTGCTTATCTAAAGGGCAACGAATCATGAGTTCCTTTCAATCATGCCTCTGTTAATTTGCAGGGATTTGAGATTCATCCATGAGATCCTTTCAATCAGGCGTCTGTTAATTTGCAGGGATTCGAGATCTGTCCGACACATATCAACGACTCCAATAGACTCGAAGAATCATCTTAGCCAAACTTCTCATTATTGGTTAGTATTTTCAAATCTAAATCTTTATATTTATTTGTCAGCTCTAAAAACATATATCGAGTTCCGTCTAAAACATATGTTATTCTTTTATGGGAAGGTTTTTTTCTTAACTACTTTTATGATTCTACTCAATGATTGGCAAGTAATTTAGTAATTACCTCAATAGTTTGAACTATACCCATATTGCTCATGTATGTCTTGGATTATATATAATTTTCATATTTGGAACGTGCATTAACATCCCCAGGGCACTATCTTGAGGCTTCTAAGAAGCAATCAATCTAATGCTAAAACAAAAGTATTTTTCAAGCAAGCAGAGACAAAGTACACTCAATAATAAGGGAAGAAAGAAAAAATAAAGGTGGACCTGCAAATCTGCAATATTTCTCTTCTTATAGTTGCCCAAGAAGTTCACACTTATTCTACATTGAGTTTTTAATCAAATCTTCAAAAGAAGTTTTGTCTTCTACTAATAAAAGGAAAATCGCAACAACTATGCCTTTATAGAATTTTACATAAGCCACCCAAATTAAAATAGAAATAGTCATAAGTTATTTATAATAAATTTCAAACATTTTTAGGAAGTTGCATTATTAACTCTTTACTGTAGCCTTTGATGCTTCCTTATGACTATTTAATAGTTTTTACATATTCCTTTTGTAAATTTATGACTTCTGATATTTCTTGAAAATGAGAGCTGATTAGTGAAAGTGGATTAGTGTGATTTTATTCCATTATAAAAAATACAATCTGCTCTTACAGTAGAACACTAGCATTCTTTCGTGATAAGTGTTGTCAGTAAAAAGTAAAGAGAATCGCTTTATCCATTTATATCGTAGGGATTATATATAAACTCATGTCAATTTATTGTAGTATATGGGAACTTATTACAAATACACTAATATGTTATTCTTTTTTTGGGACGGATTTTTCTAAACTACTTTTGTGGTTCTACTTAATGATTGGCAAGTAGTTTAGTAATTACCTTAATTGTTTGAACTATAACCATTTTGCTCATGTATGTCTTGGATTATATAAAGTTTTCATATTTGAAACATCAACATCCCTGAGATCATGTTCAAAGTGTAACATCTCACTAAATCCATTCATTTTATAGCTTTCTTTACAAATCATTTTGGTCTTAAACATATTGCAACTTAACATGAACAATAGAAAAGTTTGTGTCATTTGGAAATAGTTGGTAAAAAGTTTGTTTACTTTTTTCGTTTGGAGTTGTTCTATGATGCACAGTCGTTGATATTATAAGATGTACATGCCAGATGAGGACCATTTTCTGTGTTAAAGTGTCATGGCATTGCCCTCCATTTTAATCTGGTAAAATATCATATTATCAGCTCATTCATAACCACTAAATGGAAGAATGAGATGTTTCAAATATATTAAGTGACTTAAGTCATTGTCCCGCTCATTACTTGGGGGTATTTTTGTAAACTCCGCTAGGCTTTGTATTCTTCTGATAGATTCTCGCTATACTTCGAAGTTAAGTCTTCTTTACTCTTCTTTAGTTTCCTAGGTCTTCCCTGGACTTTTGATTTGAGCTCTCTCCACTTCTCTCTCTCTCTATTAAACGTGAGCCTGGGTTTCCTTTCTTCTTACAGCTGGGATTATTATAACTTCGCCTCTGCGGTTATGCTCATCATCTTATGCTCTGCGATTTTCATTTGCTTTCGGTAAGGACTCTCATATATTTGAGAGGATTTCTGACTTATTGCACATCAACGAAACCATCTTCTACTAACAATCTTGGAGAGTCCATCTCAATCAATTTTCGCATTATTGGTTAGTATTATATCTCAAGTCTAACTCTTTATATTTATATATTTCACATGCCATATTATATCTGGATTTCCCCCCTGAATTTCATGCACAACCCTAGATTTAGATGAAAGTGTAAATCGAATCTATCAATTCTCCAATTACTATAAATGCTCCCTTCAAAGCCATTTTAAAGAATGCTAATCTGCAGTTGGATGATATGACTCCAAGCCATATATGATTGAAATAGTTCTCATCAATGAGCAGGTACAACTCTCCAAGATTCATTTACTACAGTTAGATGTTATGTAGCTTTTCTCTCTGCACACTGCATATGTCCTTATTAATGAGTGTAATTTGCCTCTCTTGCATACTCTGCATAATCAGATATAATGATTATACGAGAGGAAGTGTTTGAAACGTTGATACTTTATATTGAAAACTTGATGACGACTCGAGACCAAAAGTTTGTCTTTGGACATTTTCTGTTCTAAAAACACACCATTCTGAAATCACAAAATGGGATCTAAGCCTCTAACTTCTAAGTGTTTAAAATATTTGATGTTTAATGTCTTCTTCAATTTCGAAACCCTGAACTCTCTATTATAAACCTGTTCTACTCTAAGAGCAGATTGCATTTTGCACAATGGAATAAAATTACACTAATCTATTTTTTAGTGGAAAGAAAATAAAAGTTCTCCCTTCCTTTATTCTGATCTATTTTTTCTCTATAAGATTTTAAAACTCCTTAATGGCCAAAAGATTTAAAAAGTGTAGTTATTTAGTGGTTCTTTTATTGTCCTCTTAGGTTAAAATTTTGGAAAACATAATCATATTCTATCTTAAAATATTATTAAAAACATATCCTTTCTGAACTTTAGCTTTCTATAGTGTAGTAAAAATGAAGATCTTACATTTTTAGTGATATATAAAATGGGCAACCAAATACACTGATTATTGTGAAGATGTACACTAACCAATCCCGGGAAGGAAAAGCACTTTTTTATATTTTTACTCTTTTTATGAATTATGCTATGAGTTTATTACTATTGCCATCGTCCAAAAAGTTTGTGCATTTCAATGGATATTTGTACTATTATATAATTTAATTTTACACTTTATATATATATATATGTGTGTGTGTGTGTGTGTGTGTGTGTGTGTGTGTGTGTGTGTGTGTTTTAAAATGCATATTATATACCTGGTATTTAAGATTTCATTTATTTTTAAATTTTATATATTTTGTTATATATATATTATTTTTAAGAGTTTATGTATTATTTAAATGGATATTCTAACATGTTACATAATTCTCTAAAGGACAAATTGATTGCAAAAATAACTCATTTCACTGGCAATTTTAAAATTAGTCTCACCTTTTGATAACAGGGAAACACTGCAAATATACCCTTCATATTTACCTTCATGTGTGGATATATTCTTAAAGTTTATATTTAGGAGAAAATTTAATTTTATTGACCTTAATTTTAAAAATGTTAATAGCCATTTTAAAAATTTAAAAGAAAATAATGAACATATTCAGGTTTGAAAATTAATAAATAAAAATAAAAAACCATTTTATGTTCAATGCTTCATTGTTAAGATGTATATCAAAATTTAATATTATTAAGATAAAAAGGAAGCATTGGGCACAAAATAATATTTCAAATTTTAAATTTTTTTATACATCTTTTAATACGTCGGGGAAAAAGATAAAGTGAAAAATCAGAATTTTAAGTTAAAGTTTTAAAATTTTTATTTTATATTAACAATATTAAATTGATAAAAGTATTAAAAAGAAGCATTGCACACAATGGATTTTAAAAAAGTTTTACGGAGTATTTCATTAATTTTTTACTTTTCAAATATATAATTTTATTTATTCAAATTAATAAGGTTAAATTTGATCTTAAACGTGAACTTTAGAGACATTTTTATACCTTTCAAAACATTAGGGGCATATCAGCACATGGAGCTAAAAATCAAAGATATATTTGCACCTTTCCTCATTGATAATATGATAGTATTTCGATATTCTTTCTTAGCGAAATTGATATTGTTCAATGAAACAATTAATAGGGATCAATAGGAAGTAATTACAATAACAAAACATCGATAGAGATCAATAAAGGGAAATGGAGCGAAACAATCGTCTCCGTATTATCAAAAAGTAAGAGTATTTTGAAAACATCAACCACAACGGGTTTTTAAAAATAAGCTCTTATAGAAATTCCTATTTTATTATCTACTTAAAGTGAAACATGTTATGTTATTCTATGGGTGAAATGGATGAATGATATCTTAACTATTGGTATTGTTGCATTTTAATTCCTTATCTCTTACATGAATTAAATCATTATCATAATTAATCATAAATGTTTCAATTGACAATACAATTCAAATTTCTGGCCAAGAAATTATACGTGGTAGCCGGGATTCTATGCGTAGAGTCCATTTTACCTTATGTTTGTTCATGTCATCACTATAGGGTGGAGTCTACACATGGAATTTTGATTGCCAGGTAAGACTTTTTTGCCGCAAATTTGAAAAATATTGTCAATTGAAACATTTATATATAGTTATGGTACTGATTTGAAACATTTATGTGTAGTTAAGAATTAAGGTGCCATAGCACAACAATATCCATAGTTAAGGTACCATATATACATTTGACCCATTATTCTACTTATAGAGATATTGTCCTTATTATCATTGTCGAACAAACTAGATAATTTTGAATAAATTAATCAATCAGTTTGTAATCCCGTGCAACGCACGGGTGAAAGACTAGTAGGACTTGATACCACGGTATTGTTTAATAGGATCGAAGATGACATGTTTTTCCAATTTTAACCTCCAACATAAAGAGACGTCTGTAGGCAAAAAAAACTATCGAGAACATGAGTTTTTCATTATTCCTTTATTTTGTATTTATTCCTTCATTTTGTATCCACAAACAATAAAAAAAGTTTGAGCCTCAATAACTTGGCCCTCATTTTTTCTGTCCATCACTTTGAAAGCCAAACGAAACCAATAATTTGCAAAATTCATTTTTGTGCGTTTTGAATTCCGTGTAAAGCAAGAATCCATTCCTTTATCGTTTCATGGCATAACATAATTTTATTTTCAGAATGTCATATTTTTGAAATTTTTACAACTAAGAAAATGTTTAAAGTTGTATGTTGGCAAACGAGAAAATAAAAGCGTTGCAACTGAAAAAGAGCAAAGAATACCATTCTTAATGAGATTTATATAAAAATAGAGGATAAGAATTTTTGTGATTTTGGTGTTTTCATGGCATTATAGATATTGGGCTTTCAAGGAAATACTATTGTCATCTTTACAAAGTTAGTGTCAGCCATAAAAATGGCACTATATGTACAGAAACAACATTTTTATATATGAAAAAGCATGACATTAATAGTATTGTTTTTGCCATACAGAAGGAGTTAATGCCATAAAAATGACACTGAGTGTCAAAATAATATTTTCATGTAAAAAACATGACATTATTAGCAATGTATTTGCAAAAAGTAAATTTTTCAATTTAAAGACATAAAGTTAGCAACGGTTAAGAAGATTTGGAATTCAAATCATAAACTTAATTTGTAGAATTAAAAAATTGATTGACATGAGGAGAAGAAGAAGATCAAACTTACCAACGACGAATCGTACTCCCTGCCGTCCGCCGCCCGTTGATTGCCGGAGATATTGAGAAAATTCACCACCTATACTTCAGTAATCCGTCGGAAATTGGGTGAAACTAAAATTGAGAGAATAAATTCACCACCTATACTTCAACCTCTGCTTTCTTCTTCTATTGTTTTTTTTTTTTCTTATTTGTGATTCATATTTGGTTTATTTTGAGGTTCTAAATTAAGAAATTTTATTTGATTTATGATTTTTTATCATTTAAATACAAACGTCTAGTGATGGGAAAAAAATGAAGTTGAATTTTAAAATTTCAATTTAATGAATTTGGATCTCAAAATGCTATAATGGACGAGGAGATGCAATAGAAATAAGAGGAAAAGGATTGGAAGAGGAAACGTGACAGTGGAGGAAGGGGGGTCGGGACTCGGGAGAGAGGGAAAAGTGGAGTGGACAGGCGAGAGGTGCAGATGTGATGCGGAGAGTACAATCGGTACACTATTCAAATTAGTCCTATTTAGGGAACAAATTTAAGATAACTCATATTTTGGAACTTTTGAAATGTCTTAGTCTTATTCAAGGTAATAACTTAAAAATAAACTCATTGATCCTTAACAACAATTATTTTAACGAAAGTTCCTGGAATAAGAGTAAACTTGTTTTGGGATTTCAAAGTAGAATTGCTATGTTTTTTCCAAAATAGGAGTAAAATGAAAATATCTACTTGGAGTCTTTATTGCCAACATAGGAAAAATTTCTAAAATAAGAGTAAATAGATTTTGGAGATCAAAAATAAATCTGCTATGTTTTTCTTCACAAAAATATGAGTAACATAACTGATGGATAGTCTACCCGGGGGTATATATTTGAAGGGTTATCGCGGGGAGTAACTTAGAGAGAAGTCAGAGCAAGTAAATATAGAGAGAGAGAGAGTGTGTATTCTAAATGTGGAGCGTTTTCAGCATGTGTCCTTACAAATGGGGAAATGGGGTGCTATTTATAGTAGCAATAAATGCCGGGCAGGGACACGTGTCAAGCGCTCATTGGCCGAGGGGTCGCCTCAACTGGTTGGCGCTGGCAGCCGCATGTGGCCGCATTTAATGCGGCTGTTGGATGGGACGTCTGTGCAGAGTACGGTGATCTGTACGCATGTGAGGCGGATATCTTGTCGAGTGAGATGCCTTCGGCCATAGAGCAGTAGCCGAGGGCTCTTCCACCCGATGGCTACCCCGGGTGCCGAGGGCTCACAGTGCCGAGGGCTACTGTTTTCGCCGTTTTCTCCCAGTTTCTTAGTTTGCTTGAGAAACCCGTCCTGTGAGAATTTAGAGCGTTGTGCAGACTGCTTGGTACTCCCGTGCGCAGTGCAGACTGCTTGGTACTCCGGGCGCTGTGAATTGGGCCTGTTGGGCCTTTTGGGCCTGTTGGGCCTTTGCTGGAGTAGTAGGAGTCTATGGGCCGGGGGTTCCCGGGCCATATACTCCATCAGGAGTCCCTCACTCCTTTTGCCGAAAGGTACTTGAGGGAAAAGGAGTAATTTGTGCTTGCCCTTTGATGTTGTCCCGTTGTGATCCCTGAAGTTGGTGAGGAGTTGTTGCTCTTGTGTCCCTGCCGAAGGCAGTCCCTCAATTACCCACATGTCGGGACTTGAGGGCTTGCTTTGTTGTTTGTTGGAATTTCACAGATTTTGTAATTTAATGTTTTTCCCGAAGGGGTCCTCCAGTCCCCCACTCCTTGAGGCACTTGTAAAGTGGTGGAAAGGAGTAAAGTAGTTACGTTGCCGTTGTGGGCCGAAGGCTGACGCTTTTCGTTTCATTTCGGGGGGATGCCTCGTTAAAAACCTCATTAGGAAAAACCCTTTGGGAAAAAAATCCTAATGAGGGAAAAAGAGTGCACCGAATTCCCCCAATGATGAATCGAAAATATCAAACCTTGGTACAAAGTGGGGAATGACGGGAATGCCGAAGGCTCTCTCTTCTGAGGGCTCCTGTGTTGATTAGCCGAAGGCTGGCTGTTGATGTCCTGGTGGCGCCGAAGGGGAGCCCCTCAATCCAGGGATCGAGGGCCTGCCAGATGAGGGCAGCAGTGAAGCTGTTACCGGGGGGTCCACTGTTTGTTGATGAAGTGGTGATTAAGATACCCAAGGGCCGTGGGCCATCCGTCAATGAGGCACTCCCCGGGGGCTATCCGGTTTTGCGGTGCTGAGGGGAAATCCCCGAGGGGTACCCCTGATATGCAGCCCCAGGGATCTGAAGGAGCGATCCCGAAGGCGTGTGTAATGTGCGGTGTGGGGCACAACCCGGGGGCACTTCTGGGTGAGTGCACCCGGAGGCTGTCCTTGACGAAGTGGAGTGAAGCAGAAAGCCCGGGGGCTTCCAAAATATAGCCGTTGGAAATATAGCCGTTGGAATATGTAACGATGGGATATAGCCGTTGGGGGGGGGAACACGTGGCGTGTGATGGCTGGCTGTCCGTGGGCGGCATCACCGGTTGGGCGAAGACGCGGTGAGTAATGATGGCGTCCATCCGGAGGCCCGGAACCCAGGCCCAAGCCCGGATTCCAGCGCCTATAAATACCCCAAGGCCGGGCATTCCTCTGTGTGCGAAAAACTTGTTAGCGAAGCTCTGCCAATTTTTCTAGAGAGAGAAACAGCAGCCCCCGGTTGAATCCCCTGTTCTTAAGGTCAGTTCTCCAGTTACCTTTCACCTCTTAGCTACCTGTACTGCGCCCCTAGGCTAGGAGATAGAACATTTAGAAAACACTAGTTGTACGAGCCTTCGAACTAGAGCGCGAATGTCGTCCGAGAGCGATTCTCAAGATATCTCGAGGACGCCCTCGATGGAGGACGAAGGCATCTCTGGCGTGGAGTCAAGCAGTGGTCAACCCTCGGATGGTGGTGATGCGGCCCTGGCCCGGGAGGTCCAGAAGGAACTCACTGCGGAGGTTGAAGCCGAGGGCTTCGAGCAGGAGTGCGATGATGAAGACTTAGCCCTCGCCTGGCAGACAGCGGAGGATGAGGCACAGAATGAGAGCTCGAGGGTTACGATTGCTGTTCTCCCCCCTCGGGGTTCTGGGGAGGCCAGTAGCTCGAGGCCGTTGGATCCGATACCTCTGAGGGCGGTTTCCGGTGTGAAGAAGAAGAAGGCCGCTACCAAGAAGAAGGAGAGGGCCGTCGATCAAGGAAAGCCCGTAGACATGCCCGAGGGGTATAGTTGGCTGAACACTGAGGCCCTCGAGATCAGGTCGAAGGCTGACAGGGCAGATCTGTACGTGACTCAGCTGCACGTGGGGCCCTCGGCCGAAGTGGTGGAGCCAGGTCCCGACGACGTGTTGTCCAGGGCGCCCGAGGGGTGTATCGCTATTCACGTCCTTTCGGTCTCCATGGGACTCAGGTTCCCTCTGCACCCATTCCTCCGGGAATATTTGCGGTTTGTTGGCTTGGTCCCCTGCCAACTCACGCCCAACAGCCACTCCTACATTGCGGGGTTCCTTCAGCTCTGCAAGTCCCGAGGGGTGAAGCCCAGCCTAGATTTATTCTTCCAGAGTTTTAATCTGTGCCGGGGGGGCACGAAAACGGCGAGGGGTACGCCAACCTGCAGCAGATTGCCCGCTTCAAACTATTCTCCGATGCTCCTTCTTCCAACAAAGGATGGAGGGAACGTTGGTGCTACGTGAAGTTGGATGAGAGCCCCTTCCCGAGGGAGCTACGTGACCGATTCCGAAGGCACGAAAAGATCCGGAGTGCCGCTCTTGAGAAGGACGACCTAAAGCTGGCCAAGTTCCCGGAGGGGAAAGACAAGAACGTGGCGATCAAAGACTGCACCCTCGAGGAGGATTTGTACACCCTCGGGTTCCGGAGGTACCGCTTCATAGGGGAAACCGATGAAAAGTACCCTCCCTTCAACAAGGCCTTCGGAGGGGCCGGAGGTAGGAGCCGAGGGCTTTAGAATTTTGTACTTAGTTTTTTTTTTGGATGTTATCGTCCCTTCGCTTAGACCCGTCGGACTAACCCTTTGTTTCCTCTGTGCAGGTATCCCCGTCTCCATGGTGAATGTAAAGGGCCTTGCCCGTTTGAAGAAACAGGACCCGAAGGGGTCGGGACAGGGCGTCCAGAAGCCCGCTACTGCCCTCTTTAAGAAAGCCGAGGGCGATGCCGCTGCCGGTAAGAGGAAGGCAGTGACCAAGGGGTCCCCCCCGGCTACCAAGAAGCCGAAGAAGGGGGATGTCGCCGAGAAGGAGCCCCCGGTCATTATTGCCGATGGGCACCCCGCCTCCGGGGTGCAGGTGGAGAAGCTGCCGGTTGGAACGCCGGCGGGGGCAGAGGAGTCGCTGCCTGAGATCCTCACAGTTGCTTTCCCGAGGGGTATGTCTTTGGCCAGCGGCGCCGTCGACCCGGGGGCCATCCTGAGGGGTATGACCCCTGAGACGGATAGGGCTGCCCTCGGGGCCTACAATGATGCGGCCCTCGAGGACCACATTCTCCGCTCCTCCCTCTCTGTAAGTGTTTACCTGGCTTTCTCCATCTTCTCCTTTGATTATTTTTGTGTGATTGCCTTTAATTGTTTTTGTTGTTCTGCAGGCTTGCTTAGCCCTCGGCGAACAGGCTCGGAGGCTTCAAGAATGGCGCCTCCACAGAGCGGAGCAAGACGCCAGAATGAGGGAGTGCCTCCTCAAGAACCAGGAGGCGGTGAAGCTGGGGGCCCAGCTAGAAGAGGAGCTCCGGCAGATGAGCTTGAAACTGGAGGCTGCAGAGAAAGCAAGGCTGATGCTGAGGCCGCTGCCAGGAGAGCTGCTAAAGAGGCCGAGGACTCCAAAGCGCTAGCTGTCGCCAAGGCTCAGGAGGAGGCCGTTGAGGCCTTTGTCGCCGAGGGTTGGAGAGCCGAGGGGCGCAAGATGTGGGTGTCCTCGGTCGTGGAGGCCTGCGTTGAAGAATGGGCCGAGGGCCCTGGGTGGGAATGGATGGCCCGGAAGGGCAGAGAGTACTATGAAGCCGGCGAATTCTTCACCCAGGCCCTCATCTACCGGAGGATGGCGCGGCATTTGGGCATTGAGCAAAAGGACTTCTCCCCCTAGGCGTATGGCCTTCCTCCCTTGCAGCCTGACGTCCGTGAGCCGCTCCCGGAAGGTGTTCAGAGGCCCGACCTTGAGGACACGGTGTTGAAGAATGAGGCCGAGGACGACGCTGTCGAGACCGGAGCGGAGGCATCATCGAGGCCGGCTGTAGAGGGCGCCCCAGTGAACGATGCTGTCGTAGCTGTGGAATGACTTTGTACTTAGAAATCTTTGAACATCTTTTGTAATGAACAATATTGTTCCTTCGGCTTCGGCCCGTTTGTAAATTCACACTTACTCTTGTTTTTGATGAAATGCATGCTGCCTCCGGGCTTTTCATATTCGAATACGCCTTATGTTTTGAATGTATGCCTTCTCCTTCGAATGTATGTCTAGGACTTAGAATACTATCTGATGGTAGCTAGCCCTTAGGAGCCTTCGGTAGTTGGGCACCCTCTGCTGGATATGCAACCGATGGTTCGGCAGCAATTAGGACTTAGAAAATTTTTTCTAAGTGTAGCACAGCATGAGGCCTTCGGGCGTTTGTAGTAACCCACCTCCTAGGACATAGAAAAATCTCTAAGTGTAAATTCCCCCTTGAGAGCCTTCGGGATACGGCGCCCATTCCTGATGTGTGAATGTTGGACCGAGGGCCCAATGCACAGGACTTAGAGATTTTTGCAAGTGTAGTATGCCATGTAGCCTTCGGCTACTGTGGAGCCCCACCTGTAATATTGAATAGGCCGGGGGCTAATTCTTTTAGGACTTAGAAGATTTTCTTGAGTGTTGATTCCTTGTGAACTGTAGCCCTCGATTGATAGGTAGCCTTCGGCAATTAGGTCCCTTGAGATGAGGGTGAAATATGTAGGACTTAGAAAATCTTCTAAGTGTAGAGTTTCCCTCGAGAGCCTTCGGGAGTTGGCATCCTTTCATGATGTGTGAGTAGTTGACCGGGGGGGGGGGGGGGGAATACATGTAGGACTTAGAAAATATTCTAAGTGTGGATTTTCCCTTGGGAGCCTTCGGGAGATGGCGTCCCTCCTTGATGTATGAGTAGTTGGCCGGGGGGGGGGGGGGGGGGGGGGAAACATGTAGGACTTAGAAAATCTTCTAAGTGTAAATTTCCCTTGGGAGCCTTCGGGAGATGGCATCCCTCCTTGATGTATGAGTAGTTGGCCGGGGGGGGGGGGGGGGGGAAACATGTAGGACTTAGAAAATCTTCTAAGTGTAAATTTCCCTTGGGAGCCTTCGGGAGATGGCATCCCTCCTTGATGTATGAGTAGTTGGCCGGGGGGGGGGGGGGGGGGGGGAAACATGTAGGACTTAGAAAATCTTCTAAGTGTAAATTTCCCTTGGGAGCCTTCGGGTGATGGCATCCCTCCTTGATGTATGAGTAGTTGACCGGGGAAAAACAGGTAGGACTTAGAAAATATTCTAAGTGTAAATTTCCCTCGGGTGCCTTCGGGTGATAGGTGCCCTCTGATTCCACATCACTTTGCGAGATGCCCGGGGGCTACTCATTCAGGACGGGACACCCTCGTTTTTTAAGTGTTGTTGTATTGCATGACCTTCGGCCACCATATTCCCTTGGCTGTAATATTGATTGGGCCGGGGGCTCCATCTTTAGGACTTAGAATTTTTTGTAGTGCTGCTTCCCTGTGTAGCCTTCGGGTGCCCGGGGGCTGCTCCTTCAGGACTTAGGATTTTTCTAAGCATAAATTGATGTTGAATCCTGTTGTTGTGAAGAAAGCCAATGAGGAGTGTGTGCCCTCGGCATACACTTTAAAAGTTGTAGAATTTGACCCTTGTCATGGGGAAAGGGCCCTCGGTATTCGTGCATAACAGATGCCTTCGGTGTTTTCTTTGAAGTACCGTTTAGTGGACCTTGGATAGTCCAGTCCCTTTGTATTGTTGAAGCCCTCGGTGTTTTTGTGACCGGAGGTGACCAGGTAGTGGATTTAGCCGTTTCCTGATGGTATTTCTTTGAGTAGTATCCTTCGGGAAATAGGAGTCTTCAATTGCCGGAGGTGTTCCCGTGGGGAGCCCTCGGCATGTTGTGATTTTGTTGGAGTGTACTCTTTGATTTCTCGCTGAGTCTACTCCCCTTCACCCCCCCTTTTTTTTTTTTTTGGTTGGTGGTGAAGGGAAGGCATCAAGAAACTTGGTTTCTTGGTAAGGCTGGGCCTATTAGGAGACCATCAGAATACACCAATGGCTCTCCTCCCTCGGGTTAACCTTCCGAGTGCCGAGGGGATCGAGGGACGTTTCCTGGGCACAAGATATGGTGGTCCGTAACCTGCCTCCCCTTGGGGGATGGCGCGGAAAGCGCCTCATTTTTGAAAGTCGTGCCCTCGGCGCTAGACATAGTCTGTGGCCTGCCACACCCTTGGGGTGGTGGCGCGGGGAGCGTTTCGGTTTGGAAGTCGAATCCTGGGCATTTCTCATGCCTGTCATACCCTGGGGACTTCCGTAGGAGCTTTGGCTTCAAAACCGTAGCAGAGGGAGAAGGGTGTTTCACCTGTAGCGCGCCGAGGGGTAGTGCGGTAGGCCCAGAGGATGTTGTGAAGTTCTTCCACCCAGCCACCACCCTCGGCCTCCAGCTTCTTTTTGAGGCCCTCGAGCAAGGTCCGGTTGGCGTTCTCTACCTGCCCGTTGCCTTGAGGGTAGGCAACGGAGGAGAAGGTGTGTTTGATGCCCCATGCCTCCAGAAGGGCGCAGAAGGGGGCTGCCTCAAATTGTGTTCCATTGTCGGAGATGATCTGCTGGGGGACGCCAAACCTTGTGAGGATGTTCTTGAGGACGAAGTGACGGCACTTCGCCTCTGTGATGCTGGCGAGGGGTTCAGCCTCCACCCACTTGGTAAAATAGTCGACGGCCACAATGATGTATCTGTTGTTGGAGGTACCCCTCGGCAGAGGGCCCACAAGGTCTATCCCCCATCGAGAAAATGGGACAGATGTGCTGATGGGGGCATAGTTGACCGCTGGCCTGCCGGGGGCTTTCTGGAAATGTTGACATGCGGTGCACCTTCGGGCAAGGTCAGCACAATCCCTGGCCATGGTTGGCCAGAAGTAGCCCTGGAGAATGAGCCTTCGGGACATGGAGAAGGGTCCCTGGTGAGCTGAGCAAGTGCCACTGTGCACTTCCTCCATTGCGACCTCGGCTTCATCTGGATGAAGGCACCGAAGTAGCGTGCCATTGTAAGATCGTTTGTAGAGCCTTCCATCTTCGATGGTGTAGCTGGGAGCCCTCAGCTTTGCCAGTTTAGCGCGGGCCTCATTCTCGGGTAGCTGCCCTGCGGAGATGAAGGCGGTGATATCTGAAATCCAATCCTCCTGACGTTGTTGTATGTTCATCACGGGGCTTGCATGGATGCTTGAGAGGCTGAGTTCCTCGATTTTGGCAATCTTGGAGATGTACTCGGGGGAGTCTGCCGAGAGTTTAGATAATATGTCGGCCTCGGAGTTCTGAGCCCTCGGTATTTGAGTGAGAGAGTGTGCCTCAAATACCTTAAGCAACTCCTTGGCCGCTTCCTTGTACTGTTTCATTCTTCCTTCCTTGGCCTCATATTCTTCAGAGATTTGGCCAACGACCAACTTGGAGTCGCATTTGATGTGGATCTGCCGAGCCCTCATGTTGGCAGCCAGCCGAAGGCCACATAGGAGGGCTTCATATTCGGCCTCATTGTTGGAGACTTTGAAGGAGAAGCGGATTGCATAGTAGGCCCTGAAGCCCTCGGGAGTAATGAGGACTACCCCTCTCCCGCATGCTTTGGTCGCGGATGAGCCGTCAGTGTAGAGGGTCCACCAGTCGTCCGAGGTAGCCGAGGGCTCCCCGTCCGTGGCTGTTCTTGCGGTACACTCCGTCACAAAGTCCGCTAGGGCTTGGCCCTTGATGGCAGGCCTTGGACGGATGTCAATGTTGTACTGGCTCAAGAAGATAGCCCATTTCACCATGCGGGAGGAGCTGGTGGGGCTCCTCATGAGGGCGCCGAGGGGTTGATGGGTGAGGACCTGAACCGGGTGAGCCTGAAAGTAGTGGCCCAACTTCTTGACAGTCCAAACGATGGCTAACACCGTTTTTTCCACAGGGGAGTACCTGAGCTCGGCCTCCCTTAGGGTCTTGCTAACATAGAAGATGGCATGTTGGATGCCGTCTTCCTCCCGGATGAGCATAGAGCTGATGGCCGCCGGGCTAACCCCAAGGTAGAGGTAGAGGGTCTCCCCTACCTTGGGTTTGGAGAGCACAGGAGGTGAAGATAGATATCTTTTGAGCTCGTCGAAAGCCCCCTGGCATTCAGGAGTCCATAGAAAGCCAGCCGTCTTCCTCATGATCTGGAAGAAGGGTAGAGATTTCTCCGCCGATTTAGATAGAAAGCGGTTGAGGGCTGCCAGGCGGCCCGTCAACCGTTGGACTTCCTTGACATTGCGTGGGGGCTCCATATTGATGATGGCCTGGATCTTCTCGGGGTTGGCCTCAATACCCCTCCGGCTCACCATGTAGCCTATGAATTTGCCCCCTTGGACGCCGAAGGTGCACTTCTTCGGGTTTAGCCGAAGGTTGAATTTTTGCATGATGGCGAAGATTTCCCGGAGGTCGTCAGCATGGCTGGAAGATTGTTTGCTCTTGACGATCATGTCGTCAACATAGGCCTCCATGGTGCGCCCTAGGACGGCTTGAAAGACCCGGGCCACCATCCGGGTGTAAGTGGCCCCCGAGTTCTTTAGGCCGAAGGCCATCACTAGGTAGCAGAAGATGCCCTCGGGAGTCATGAAGGCAGTTTTTTCGGCGTCTTCCTCGTGCATGAAAATTTGGTGATACCCTCGGAAGGCATCGAGGAAGGACATGATCTCACACCCTGCGGTCTCATCCACCAATTGATCAATGTTTGGTAGAGGGAATGGATCCATGGGGCATGCTTTGTTGAGATCGGTGTAGTCCACGCACATGCGGAAGGTGGGGGGCTTCTGTGCGAGGACTACATTTGCTAGCCATGAGGGGTATTTCACCTCCTTGATGTGCTTGATTGAGAGGAGCATGGCGACCTCCTTCTTCACGAATTCCCTCCTCTCGGCGGAGAGGGGTCTCCTTCGTTGTTGTACTGTTTTTACCGAAGGGTCCACCGAGAGGCAGTGGGTGATGACCCTTCGGCTGATTCCCGGCATGTCCTCCGGCCCCCATGCAAAGACAGTGGAGTAGGCGCGGAGGGCGTCGGTGATACCGGTCTTCAAATTTTCAGGGAGCTGGGCTCCAATCTTCACGACTCTCTCCGGCTGGGCCGGATCGAGCGCAAAGTCTTCTACGTCCTCGGCCGGTTCAGCCCTCGGCCTTCTTTCCTCTTGGTCGACGGCTCCGGTGATGGTGTCAACACGGAATTCCGGGTAGCCAATGCCCCCCTCTTGGCTGACCTTCTTAGTGACCTGAAGATAGCAGGCGCGGGCAATTTTTTGGTTCCCCCGGGAGTAGCCAATGCCCCCCTCGGCGGGAAACTTGAGGCAGAGATGCCTCATGGAGATGATGGCTTCGAGGTCCTCGAGGGCTGGCCGGCCGAGGATGATGTTGTGGGCGCAGTCAATGTTGACGACGACGAACTCCACCTCGAGCTGGGCTCTATGGGGCCCGTCGCCGAAGATCACCGGGAGGGTTATTACCCCCTCGGAATCAATAGTGTCGCCGGTGAAGCCGGCAAGAGGGGTCTTAATGGGCCGAAGGGCCCCCCTCTCCAGATGCAGCTGTCTGAAGGTGCTGAGGTACATTACATTGACGGAGCTGCCCGTATCAATGTAAGTGCGGTGAATAATGGTGTCGTTTATCTCCGCCCGAATCACCAAGGCATCCCTGTGAGGAGAAGAAGTAGGAGGGAGATCTGCGTTGGTGAAGGTGATGGGTTCCTCCCTCAATCGCTTTACCGGGGGCATATGAGTGACTTCCCCTACGTAAAGCGATTGAGCCCACTTCTTTCGTTGGCTGGTGGAATCGCCCCCTGTATTGCCACCGGTGATCATGAGGATGTGGCGTTTCTTCTCCTGGTAGTGGGGGTACTCCTCCTCCTCTTCTTCCAAGTTTCCGATCTCCCTCTTCTTGCCGAG
Source organism: Cuscuta europaea (assembly GCA_945859875.1). NCBI lineage: Eukaryota > Viridiplantae > Streptophyta > Magnoliopsida > Solanales > Convolvulaceae > Cuscuta > Cuscuta europaea. The sequence continues at coordinate 3,881,375 of CAMAPE010000019.1, read as the reverse complement.
GGGGATGGTGTTCGGGTTCACCCAGGCGTTTACCTTCGTGTGGTGCCCTCGGGGAGGTCCCTGATGAGAAGGTCCCTCCTGCCGAGGGCTCTGGACAAACTGGGACAGGTGCCCTGCTTGTATTAACCTCTCGATGGCCGTCTTCAGCTGATGGAAGTCATCGGTCCTGTGCCCCTGGTGCCGATGGAAGCGACAGTAGGGGAACTGAGGGTTGATAGCGTGTACCTCCGGGGGTGCGCGAGAATCGCGCTCAACGAGGCCCCTCTCCTCGGCAAAATCGAGGATGATGCTGACGGGGTGCGTCAACGGGGTCCGAGGGCGGTCCAGGAGAATGGGCTGGGCCCAGGTCTTAGGGTTGCTCCTATAACCTCCCCCGGGCTTGGCTTGGCCTTGCCGAGGGCGGTCATCAGAGGGTCCCGAAGCCTTGGGGCGATTTGGAGGAGCCCCCGGCCCTCGGTTGTGCTTGTTGTCAGCCCTCGGGGGCTGCTGGTCCGGATGCTGGTGATACTTCTCCACCTCCTCGGCCTCAGCATATCGGTCCCCCCGCTGCAAGGCCCTTATGTAGTCGCGGGGGGGTTCAATGATGAGGCTCCTTGAAAAGTTGCCGGTGCGGAGGACGGTTTGTAGGAGGGCCAGGAGGGTCCCGTCGTCAGCACCGTCGACCTTGTCGGCCTCCATCCTCCAGCGCTCCAAGAAATCCCGAAGGGTTTCATCCTTCTTCTGGCGTATTGTTAGGAGGTGGGAGAAGTGCTTCCTTGTGCGACGCCTCCCGACAAATTGTGTCAAGAACCGCTGGGCGAGTTCTTGCCATGAATCAATACAGCCCTCGGGCAGCCTGTTGAACCATTCGTATGCTGGTCCCTCTAAGGTGGAGAGGAACCAACGACACAAATATTCGTCTGACGCCCCCACCATCATCATGCTGTTCTGGTACTTGCTGTAATGTTCCTGGGGGTCCGTTTTTCCGCTGTAGGGCTGTATGTGTTGCCCTCGGTATTTTTCCGGGATCCGGGCTGCCAATACCCTTGGGGTAAATGGCGTCCGGGTCCGGAGCTGGATGACGGGTTCCCCGGAGCCCTCGGCCACCTTCTTCTGTAATTCCTCCATTTTGGCCATCATGGCCTCGTATTTGAGATCTGAATGAGGGGTGGAGGTGGTGGCGTGAGCTTTGTTGGACTCCATCTCGTCGAGCCGGCGTTGGAGGGCCGCAATAATCTCGTCCCGAGGGTCCCTCGGGAGGGTCTCCGCCCCCTGCGAACGAACCCGGGCCGAGTGGGCCTGGTTGATTTGGTGCCGAGCATCATCGGCATGAAGGGGTGCCTTGCCTTTGTCCCGAGGGGGACGCTCCTCGTCTGCCCTCGAAACAGATCCCCCGCTTTCCTGGGGCCTTTGGAGTGCTCTCCCCCCGAGGCGGTCTTGGATCCCTCGGCGGTCTGGCCCTCCTCCGAGCCGGTTGAGGGCGAAAGTACGGGGCCTCTCCCTGTTGTCATTATGGCGGTCCCGGGACTGAACTTCCTGGGAGGATGTTTCTTGGGCCACCACCCCTTCGTCGTTTCGCACCCGAAGGGTGGGATTTCCGAAGGGGTGTGGCAGAGGGGGAAGTATGATATTTTCCCCGATCTGAGGGTGAGCTGGAGCCAGGGTGCCGAAGGCACCCGGGTTCTGGGTGAGCGTCTGGATGAAGGCGGAGAGCGCCGATTGTACGTCGATGGTGAGAACCGGAGGGCTGACTTGGTCATCGCTCCGGTTTTTCTTCTTGGCCTCGATGCCGAGGCAGGCATCGGGGGCATTTTGTTGGATCTGAAGGCGTAGGTCGACAGCCGCCTGTTCCAGCCCAGCGATGACACCGCCCTCGGGAGCCCTGTGAGAGGCTTCGGGGGCGTTGACGTCGCCGAGGGGCAGGTTCTTGTCTTCTACGTTCTTTGAGTTGGCACGCGTTGTCCTCACCATTTTTATAGAGGGCTAGTGTTTTGTGTTTGGTCGAGGGGGAGGGTTTCTTACTCGATTGTTCAAGCTCTCAACGAGAGCACCAAATGATGGATAGTCTACCCGGGGGTATATATCCGAAGGGTTATCGCGGGGAGTAACTTAGAGAGAAGTCAGAGCAAGTAAATATAGAGAGAGAGAGTGTGTATTCTAAATGTGGAGCGTTTTCAGCGTGTGTCCTTACAAATGGGGAAATGGGGTGCTATTTATAGTAGCAATAAATGCCGGGCAGGGACACGTGTCAAGCGTTCATTGGCCGAGGGGTCGCCTCAACTGGTTGGTGCTGGCAGCCGCATGTGGCCGCATTTAATGCGGCTGTTGGATGGGACGTCTGTGCAGAGTACGGTGATATGTACGCATGTGAGGCGGATATCTTGTCGAGTGAGATGCCTTCGGCCATAGAGCAGTAGCCGAGGGCTCTTCCACCCGATGGCTACCCCGGGTGCCGAGGGCTCACAGTGCCGAGGGCTACTGTTTTCGCCGTTTTCTCCCAGTTTCTTAGTTTGCTTGAGAAACCCGTCCTGTGAGAATTTAGAGCCTTCGGCCAGGGGGCCGAAGGCACCCCCGTGCGTTGTGCAGACTGCTTGGTACTTCGGGCGCTGTGAATTGGGCCTTTTGGGCCTGTTGGGCCTTTGCTGGAGTAGTAGGAGTCTGTGGGCCGGGGGTTCCCGGGCCATATACTCCATCAATAACAATATTTACTGGCATCTTAGAGTCTATTGAGGTATATTATCCCAGTCTTTTACTGTTCAGAAGCTCAAGGTCTCGCCCCGATACGAAGCCCGAATGACGAGGCCCCTTTCAGCCTATCAGGCATGGTTCGGCCCTTTGGGCCCATTTTGGCCCACTTGGCCCATTAGGGTAGACTTTTCCCCCACCCCCATTTCCTATAATAGGAGGCTTTCCCTCCATGTTAAGGGTTGGTCTCTTCTTCCCCATTTCCTCCTCCTTCTCTCTAGAATAGCTAGCTAGCAACCTCCATTAAAGGAATCATCATACTTGTACATTGTAAATGGTGAGGAGAGCCTAATTAAAATTAGAGAGCTTGGACGTTAGCCTAAAAAGTTCCGTGAATTTCTCCCTTTCCGGGTTTGCACGTAAAAATAGCTTGTTCATACATATTTATATCTATATTTATTATATCTTGTTGGATTAAACCTCAACACAAAAAAAAACTATAGAGGGGCAGCAGAATTCACAGAATACACAAAGGGAAAAGAACGAACTCTTCATTTTCGACTCTACGGCTGAGGGTTGTGAGACGATTATCAATCACTGACAGGCCGAGGGCCTGTAGACTCACAACAGGCCGAGGGCCGAGAGACGATTATCATTCATCAACAGGCCGAGATCGTGTAGACCACCAGCACAGTCGGGGACCGTGAGACGATCATCACTGCCTTATGCAGTACGATCAGCACCTCAGCGCCATCGTATCCCGTTCACGGTCGGCTTGTCCATACCTTCCAGGATGGCGACCGCCGTCTTATGCAGCACGATCGGCCCCCTCAGCGACATCGTGTCTAGTTCACGGTCGAGCTCACTCATTCCTTCCAAGATGGGGATCACCATCTTATGCAGCACGATCGACCCCTCAGCACCATCGTGTCTAGTTCACAGTCGGGCTCACCCATTCCTTCCAGGATGGGGACCATCATCTTATGCAGTACGATCCCTTGCCCGGTCCAGTTGAAAGGGGCAGCACCTTACCGACAAATTATGTACAGAGGGGCAGACATCCACTCATGAAGTAAGACCACTCGAAGACAAAGATTCAAGGAAGACAAAGAAAGACATGAGCAAGAATATACTTTCTCGAGCAGATTCGCACGCTCACTACTCAAGAAATTGGGGGACTTGTGTTGAGGTATATTATCCCAGTCTGTTACTGTTCAGAAGCCCAAGGCCTTGCCCTCGTACGAAGCCAGAATGATGAGGCCCTTTCAGCCTATCAGGCATGGTTCGGCCCTTTGGACCCATTTTGGCCCACTTGGCCCATTAGGGTAGATTTTTCCGCCACCCCCATTTCCTATAAATAGGAGGCTCTCCCTCCATGTTAAGGGTTGGTCTCTTCTTCCCCATTTCCTCCTCCTTCTCTCTAGAATAGCTAGCTAGCAACCTCCATTAAGGGAAGCTTCATACTAGTACATTGTAAATGGTGACGAGAGCCTAATGAAAATGAGAGAGCTTGGACATTAGCCTAAAAAGTTCCGTAATTTTCTCCCTTTCCGGGTTTCCACTTAAAAATAACTTGTTCATACATATTTATATCTATATTTATTATATCGTGTTGGATTAAACCTCAACAGAGTCATTACTATCAAATAGTTTCAGTATTAGGAATTAAGGTGATGTTCTGTTCGTCTTATTATTATTATTATTATTAGTATTATTATTATTACTCTTGCTACTATTATTACTGTTATTATTATTTTTATTACTTTTACTATTATTACTATTATTATTATTATTATTTTATTATTATTAAATAATTAGAATTATAATAATAATAGTTATTATTATTATTAATTTATTATAATTATTATTAGAATTATTATTGGTATTAATATTATTATATACCGGTTTAGAAAGTTAAGATCATATGAGAAACATTCAGATCAGATGAAGATAACAGCTTCTTAATTGACAGTATTTACTGCCATTCATAGAAGTATTTTTTAATAATGGCAGTAACAACTCATATTTCAGGTAAAAAACGTAGAAGACATATTTTAGGGCAATTCCTCTTATTTTTGAGTCCACATTGTAGAAGCAAAAATTCAAAAGGCAAAAATATGACTTATTTCAATAAAATTCAAAAAAGTGATATACTTGGTGACTACTTCATATTGACTCATCGTCTACAGTGACTTGTCATTTTAAAATATACTATAGTAACTAGGTCACAATGATTCGTACACAGTGTGTAGTCATATTTTCGTCCAAAAACATAACTAGTTATATATTTGTTCGGGAAAATCTATTAGTAAGATAGATAAGGTACTTCCTTAGAACGTAATTAATAAGCTAACCTGTCCCTAAATTTTATACTCCATATTTGTTAGTATCAAGTTAATATCTATGTTATCAAATTAATAAGCATAAATTTGTCCTTCAAAGTTTATATTGTGTATGAAATTAGTATCTTGATGTGTTGAAGAATACTTTTGCAACTGATTTTTTTATAGAATGTGTTAAATTGCCTTAATATAAATAAGAAAACAAATAGAAATTGCTCAATATTGGAGTAAATATAAACATAATTGCATCAATAGGAGTAAAACCTAAAACTTTATTCAATAGGAGTAAACATTAATTTTCTACCCTTAATACCCCTAATCTAATTAATTCTAAAAAATGACTTGTTTGATCCTATTAAAATATAAAAAAATCTAAAATATTTTCAAGAAGTATTAAAATAATAAAAATTAAAAAACATAAAAACTTTTTAAATAAAAAAAAATAGATAAAACACATTAAAAATATAAGAATATTCTGAAGGCCTTTCCCGCAGCCTCGGCCACCCCATATCAATGCCACCTCCGATCGGCGGAGTATTTTGTTTAGAAACTGTCATTTTTCTTTGAAAATGTCATAGAGATGGCAGTTTACTCTTTGTAAATGCCAAATTTTCTCGAAAGCTACCATCATGATGACATTTTGGAAAAATGTTGGCATTTTTTTCGGTGGTCGAAGCTGGTGGTGCTGGGAGGTTGTTGAGGCGGCGGCAGATGCCTGCATATTTTTTCATTTTTTGTATTCTAATTTTTTTAGTTTGTTTATTTAATATTTTTTATTTTAATAAGTTTTTTGTTTTTATTAATTTTATTTAATACAGATTATATTTTAACTAATATATATTTTTGTGTTTTTTTATTTTTTTAAAATTTTATTATAAACTAATTAATGTTATTTCTTTTATGTTTTAATTATTAATGAAAGTTGTTTGGTCTTGGGACTTGGGTAGGGGTATATTTGTCCAAACATTAAAGTTACTCCTATTCAAAACATGGTACTCCTATTTTTGCATCTTGTCCATGTTTTACTCCTATTTGGGGAATAATGTGATATTCCAAAATCATAATTCTATATTCCAAACATTATGAGCACTATTTGGCACTATTTGGACACTGTTTGGCACTGTTTTGCACTATTTTGGTGTAGATAATTTGCCAAATAAGGAAATAAGAAGAAGTGTGAAGTTATTTTCGGGACTTCCCGAAAAAGAAAGTGGGAAGTTGTTTGAGAACCGGAGGGAGTATGAGCTCTTATTAATGTGTGGTAATGCCAAATTATTTTAATATGATTTCAAGATTACAATGCTCGTACTAAGTGAGAATTACATAAAAAGACTCTTGTCTTAAAATTTCATAGTACTGTATTATTTTTAATCTAATCTCACTTTAGAAAATTTTCAAAATATGAATCCCTAATTTCCAATAAATCACATAAATAAAAGTCAGAATAGTTATTTTTAAAACTATTGACAAATATACTCCGTATATACATAGAGAGAGGCAAATTATACCGTGCAACCGGCGCACCATGAGGATGGTGCGCCCGGTTGCAAAACGACGCAGCTTCATTCTCTCTCTCTTTTTTTTTGCTTTTGTTGTTTAAAAATGATGATAACTTTCTTATTTTTGATCCGATTTTTATAAAATTTATATCAACATTTTTTATTTTTCATGATCTTTCAAATGAGACCAATATCGCTTATGTAATGTTAAGAAATTATCGAACTATTATATTAATGAGTATTGGATTATAAGGAAAATCGAATCTGTTAGGGAGATGATAGGTTTGTGAAATAGAAGATTGAATCTGTTTGGGAGTGGATCAGTGGCCTCAGTTACATTTGATAATACATTGAGTTACATCTTTTTATGAGCGAGTTACATCTTTTTATAAGCAAGTTACATCTTTTTATAAGCAAGTTACATCTTTTTATAAGCAAGTTACATCTTTTTAAAAGCGAGTTACATATATATAAACACGAGTTACATTTGACATGCCTGAACGCGACTTACATATATTTACACGTAAAGTTACATATTTTTACACGTAAAGTTACATATTTATACACGCGAGTTACATATTTATACACACGAGTTGCATTTGACCTGTCTGAACGCGAGTTACATATTTTTTTACGTAAAGTTACATATTGTTACACGTAGAGATACATATTTATACACACGAGTTGCATTTGACCTGACTGACCGTGAGTTACATATTTTAACACGTAAAGTTACATATTTTACACGCAAATGTTAATATGTTAAAATTACATAGACAATATTGGTCTCATTTGAAAGATCATGAAAAATAAAAAATATTGATATAAATTTTATAAAAATCGGATCAAAAATAAAAAAGTTATTACCATTTTTTAAAAAAAAAAGGAAAAAAAAAAAGATAAAACCGTACCGGTATACGGTGCTCACCCTATACCGGTCGGTATAGGAACTCATAGAGAGAGGTTTTAAAAAGCTCACAACATGAGTTATATGATATTGACATATTGTACTGTAGCTACATTGAATTTGTACTTACATTAATCAAATTTCTTCCAATCTATGGCCTTTGTAACGTGAGGATGAGTTTTGAAATGTCACACTTCATACTACCTCGTCCCTTAAAACTTTGCCAAAGTTGACCGGCACGGAGAATAATAAAATAAAAACTGTGTGCTTGAGGTTGGTGCAGAGGAGAGAGAAATAACAAAAATCACAAAATAATTGATTAAAAGGGAAAGTGACAAAGTTTTTTGGGACGTCCCAAAAAGGAAAGATGTCAAAATTTTAAGGGATGGAGGGAGTATAATTATTTTTAGGGAAAACTATCAAATAGGTCCTCGAACTTTCATAAAAAAGTCAATTAAGTCCTTCTATAGGAGACTCTGTCCGGTCGTCGCGATTTGGGGCGGTTCCCGGTGAAATTTTTTGATGAATTTTTTTGAGCATCTTATTCATCAAGTCTAGTTTACGCATACCAAATTTCAGCTAAAAATTTAATCGGGAGTGCATTCAAATTAATTCGAGAACGCAAAAATGCGCAGTTATCTTCAAGAATTAATTTGAATGAGTTCCTGATTGAATTTTTAGCTGACATTTTTTATGAGTAAACTAGACTTAGTGAATAAGATGCTCAAAAAAATCATAAAAAAATTCCACCGAGAACTGCCCCAAATAGCGACGGCCGGACAGAACCTCCTATAGAAGGACTTAATTGACCTTTTTATGAAAGTTCGAGGACCTATTTGACAGTTTTCCCTTATTTTTAACTACTCCATCCGTTCCGCTAAGATTGTCCCATCTTTCCTTTTCTATCCATCCTACTAATATTCTCATACAAAATTTGGTTAAATTTGTGTAGTTTATCAATTCGCAATCTATCACATAAACTCAATTTTCTTAATAAAAGTGTCACCTTTTCATGTAGCAATGTTAGTGGGACGGAGGTAGTACTTTGTATGAATATTTGATTTTTTTTAGTATTTGTTCAAGTGCAGCATTTACCTTTTTTTACTGATTACTTTTACATAAAGAAACAATAGCAAACATAATATCATAAGTTTTTTTCAAAGAATAAACGGGACTATTTTTAAATCTAGAACAAAACGAGATTGAAAAACGGTCGATCAGCAGCCCAACATTACCGTCACCGCCTTGTCTCCCAGAGTCCCAGTGGCTAGCACTGTCGACGTCAAATGCGGCTCCTAGCCGCCTACGTCGTTGCACCTCTGGCCTTGCTTGCGCTTTCACTGTCACACACAACTTCTTTTTTCTTTATCTATTTCTTCAATCGTCTCGCCGATGAGTTATGAACTTATGGGGTGAGGTACAACGGTTAGGGATTGGGTCGGCAATGACAGTAGTGGCGGATCTTGCAACCGGATATAGGGTGTTCAAAATAATTTTACCTATTGCACAATAATATTGTTTGGTCCACCAATTGAAAAATGTAAATTTTCCAACATTAAAATCCCAAAGATAAGCTTAAGAGCAAGAAATATTACATAAAAATCAATATATGAATTATTACATCAATTCTATATATGTATTTTTACATTTTATTTTTCAAAATTTTGGGTGTTCACAAGAACACTCTTGAACAAAAGAGGTCCGCCCCTGAATGACAGTGTTGCGGGGTATAGGGAGTGGTGGTGTGTGGGGCTGTGGACATTAGGGAGAGGGGTTGGGAACTGGGGTGGCCCGAAATGGGCATCTAGGTGGTGTCACCCAGGCGCCCATCAATCTTCCCCTCCACTCCGAAACTCAACTCCGAAACACATCCTTACGTATGGTGAAGACCGTGAAGTCATATTTCTTGTTAAAGATAATACCGTGGATGACTGGATGAGCATCAGAGCATGATGATTGCAATATTGGACTTGTCGAATCTGGTGTGCTTGAGTGACATACATTTGTTGATTATGCTGAACAACGTGTTCCAGGGATGGAAATTTTATATCTTAAAATATAATTTCATTAAAGTACTTCCTTTCTATAAAAAGTTAAAGCTCAAAATCTAGATTTTTTGAATTGTGATTCGTAAATGATACTAGTTCAAATCATATTATTCACGCGTACGTACTAATTGATTTTGATATACTTTTCATATCTCAATTGGAAGATAAATTCCTTTTGTACACGACAAGTTTTACACGCCAGGTTACACGTCTGTCAAATTGTCTGTGTACAGACAATTTGATCGACTACACAGACATATTGAGCAGCGATTTACAAAGAAAACCGATTTTCACACAGACAAAAATAAAAAAAATGTTTGTATCATAGACACTTTATGAAAAATTTAGGTTTAAATGTCTGTGATACAGACAACTCTTAATATTTTGTCGGTATGAAAATCGATTGTCTGTATACAAACAATTTAACCGACGTGTAACCCGGCGTGTAACCCGACATGTACACCAAGCGGGACTTTGATTGGAATTTGATCCCAATCAAGCAATCATTCTCCCTGTAACACTGTAATACGGCAACACAGTAACGCACAAGGCTCCCTTGACGCCAATATCTTGTTCTTGTAATCTTACATATCCTATTGCCTAACAAATCACAATACGCGTACCAAACACCAACGTATTGAATATAATTATTATTTTACACATGAATTTAATCACAAAACAAGTTTCATGTAATCCGTCCCTAAACAAGGTACAAACACCACTATGGGATACAAGACTACAACCATTCATAGCTCACATTCTGGTAAGGCCGCACATATTATATGAAGCAGTAAGCCCATTGTGGATTAATATTGTGAACTTAAACGGAAGCCTTGAGTAACCAATCATTAGTCCTACTCAAAATCAGGTTTGGAAATCAATTCTCTCAACTCTTGGGCTTTTTCATTGTTGAAGCCTAGAGCAGCCAATATCTTGTGACCTGTTGAACCCTCTTGCGACCAAATTCCCAGCAATAAATGAGTAGGACTGATCTCGCCACTTCCTCCTACACATAAACCATTTGCCAAAAACTTAGCATGAGGTTCTTTGTTTTCTCTCAATAACTTGGAAATGCTTAAAATGTTTGGATGTACTTCGGGCAGCCTGTTATGCACTTAATGTAGGTTAAGAGTTCTTTTATTTGTACAAATATTTGTTGGGGACATTTTTATAAGTGCTTTTAAAAGCTCTTTTAGAGGCGCATGTTAATTTGTTAAGTGCTGGTTCCGAAAGTGTTTTTGCAATTCATGTTTTGTTTGGGAATTCCCAAAACTTATATGAAGTACTTCCTTTGGTAGACAGCTTTTATCCAAACATGGCTTTAGTTAATATGAAGCAACATCTTTCCCCAAATAGTTACTGTTGAATTATCCCTTGAAAATGTATAATAAAACGAGTATACAGGTCCATCTGAAACACGCCATCTTAAGTTCAAAACCAATTGCAGAGTAATATATACACGAGTCAGGTGTAGTTTTGGCAAAGCTAGATATAAATCGATTTAAAATGGAATATTAGATGAAAGATGGGGATAAAACTAGCATAAATGAGATGAATTCATTTGACAATACTGGACGATAAATGAATAATAAGCTAAATGCAAAAGTTTATAAAAATGAGAATAAGCTAACAAATGCCAAAACCCTAGAGGATTCAAATTTTCTAACTACACATTCCCCAATTAATCAAAGTAGGAAACAAATTGGATTATGGGGGGAAGGCAACCACTAAAACATCATTTTATTTACTTTTCCCTAAATAAGCAAATTAGCAAAGAAGAAGCTTACCAGTTTTGACCTTCTCATTCAGAGCCCAATTAAGGGCCTTTTGTGCATCTTCAGTCAAAGGAGGATGCTCAGCACTGAAATTAAAAAAATCTGATTTACCACGAACCTTGATGATTTCTTCGCGCACTTTTAAAAGAGTAATACCTATGGTCCACAAATACTTTGAAGCAAAATTTGTCCCTGAAAAAAAAAACTAGTTGTTTCTTGAACAAGACCAGAAGAATGGAAATAATAAATATAGTCTAAGGACATGTTTCCTAGAACAAGTTTAAGTCCAAGTCTGAATTCTAAAAGTCAACAAAAGGCACCGCTTAAGTGTGAGAATACTACCAGAGATGCTCTCAAAGATACGGGCTCCATGGCCCCCCACCTTTTTTTTAATTATAGTACTATACTAATCTTTTTGGCCCCCCAAATAATGTTATGCAGACCTAGGGGGAGAAAATGAGAAAATCCTGTGTGTAGGGCGTGTAGTGCTTCATGTGCAGGCTCCTACTTTTAGGCCCAACAAATTAATCCTAATTAAAAGGACAATGTAAACAAAGGCCCTAAATATTGTTTATGTTCTCCAGGTGACCTACTTTTTTTACTGAAAAGTTCAAAGCCTAAACGGCTAAGGCATGCGGCTCCTATCCAAGTTGTGGAAGGCTGGAAGCTTGGAAATTATGAAGATACGGGCCTGCAGCCTAGTACAGAGTAATACTTAAGGTTTTCTAATAAAATCTTACAACTGCCTTGTTTAAACTGTTAACATTACCATTTACCTAGCTTTTTGGTTTTTACTACAACAACAACATTTCCCCAAAGGTTTCCACCTACGGTGGGGTAAGGCAGTTCGGATGTACGCATCTTTACCCGTGTACGGTTGTGCTAAAGCACAGAGAGACTCTTTCTGACTGTTTCTGAATGTCCTATGATGAAAATCGCATCGCAATTTGTATGGACTGACTAATGCTTCATAACAAAGAATCGCAAACAGTTTATGTGACTTTTTTTGCGTAGATGAAAGATGCACAAAGCCACAAACTATTCATGCATTCTTTAAAAGTAAGGATCTTGAGGTTCTAAATCTCAGCCAAATCTTTCATTAAATACTGATCTTCAAATTCTGAGATTTGTGACATGCAAGAAAGACATTCTAAGCTATAAAGTTTTTTACTTTTAATACTATAAATGAAAATAGTGTATGAATACAGAGTGTCATTATGCTATCTACATATTTTATATTTAATGCATGTAATATATTTTGCCCCCCCACCCAAATATTAAAGTCTGGCTCCGCCCCTGATTCCCTGAATACCAAGCCTGAAAAAGGCAGTCAAATGTCAATTGACTGATTAAGGCACACTAAGCACGAAAAGGTCTAAGCCATTTGTTTGATATAGCCATATAGGTAATACAACTTTCTTCTAAAATCTTCACCCAACGGGTCAACCAGATACCCCAAGAAACTATTTTCTTTGAGAAAAGATCTCTAAAGTTTCAACTGTTTTCCTATTACACTGACGAATGAGAAGTTCTTTTATAAAATTTTGTTGGACTACAAGGAAAGAAGCACTAGTAACAGCCAGATTTCCTTACCGCAAAAGAGTTTAATTATTTTCTGCTGAAAATGCATTTAGAATGGATGTCCTATTATGGCCAATGCATGGAGTGATGGGAAAAAAGAAGTGCAATGCTGATTGCCTAATTGTGCACCAAAAAATTACCCCCCCACCACCATCACCACCACACAAAAAAATCAGCAATGACGTCAAACAATTCATATTTCCACATAAAGAAATCGTGTATCAACAGAGGAAATTGAGAAATTGATAAAAGGGTAGCTTTAAAAAAAACATTTGGATGCTTATTAGAAAGAGATATTACCCGAAATAGGACTAAAACAATTTGAAAATTCCAAAATAGGACTGCCATATTTTTTCTCAAAATAGGACTAATTACTGCCATGTTTTGGCAGTACCAGACATGAAACATGTCAATATTTTCTAAACACGGCAGTAATTAGTCCTATTTCGGGAACTTTCCCTATAAGAAATTGACTAACCCTCAATAAGAATACCCAAGATTAGGGCATCTGTCCCTGTAGTAAGATGCTTGAGCTTCCTTGCTTCCAATTCGGACATTGCGAAGGACTTTATTGCCTTTGATGACCATCTGCAATTTCATTCACCAAAATACCCAATTCAACAAACCTCATCATGTTACTTTTCAATCAAACTGCTACTGGTAAAAGAAAAAATAAATTCCTAATGAGAAAGCACTCACTTGGGAACATTCTCCATAGAAACAGCTGCATCTTCATTCCTGTATAAAACAATTATGGGGGGAAATAGGCAACACCTAGAGAATCAAACCTCAGTGTATACATTCGAGCTCAAAAGCCTCCGGAAATATGAAGATAAGAAGAAAATGTACACAGATAAGGAAAATGTGCATAGAAACTTACGCATATGGGAGGCTGGGAGAAACAGTGGCCTTCATGGGTTGCTTTGAAAGAAAGGATCTGGAATGGATAGATTGCAGTGAGATTTGGGTCGGAACACCGTTCCATGGAAAGTTGAATACATGTGATGCGATTTTGACAGACTTCCTGCGACGTAATTCGTTGACTCCAGCGGTGGCAGTCGGGATCGTCGAGACACAGTGAGCGGCCATTTCATTCGATTGTTTGCGCCCCAGACAAGAAACTGAGTCCAACTTCTGAATAGAAGCGGAACACGCAAACGACGGCGTTCGTGGATAAAATTGCCTATACACTATTAAACTCAATCCATGATTCACACAAGTATTCATTTGAAGGAAAAACTGTGATTTTGATTCTTGTATTATCAAGAAAAAGCTAATTTAATTCGCATACTTTGAAAAAAATTAATCACATTATTGAATTTTAAAAATATGTTTCATTGAGTCAATTAGCAGGTTACCATCAGGAAATGGCGTTTCCATGTGTCAACGGGTCACTCGCTCAACGGGTCACTCAATTAACAGGTTAACCAGAACTTTACAAATCAACTTCTGGTTACCCGCCACATCAACAGCTCACTCGCTCACATGGCACACACGTGGCGGTCCACGTGTGTGTACGTCATCAGGAAATGGCTTTTCCATGTGTGCACAATGTCAGCAAATTCAATACTGACTAGGTTGCCACATGTATGCCACGTCAGTGGGTGATCTGTTGACGTAGCGGGTAACCTGCTAAATGACCTAGTTGAACATTTTTTAAATTTCGGGGATTTGATTGTTTTTTTAAAGAAATTTTATCAATCTAGGACCTGAAATATAGACGGACTATCAATCCAGGACCTGAAAGATGAAATGTATCAGTATAGGACTCGAAAGATGAAAAACTATCAATCTAGGACCTAACATTTCATAGGTTTTGATTTATTTAATTTTTTATTAATTCCATTGCTAATATTTGGTGAAATTTTCTTCACAAAAGTTTATTAGTTTAATAAAACTAAATATTATTTAATTTTTTTAAAATAAAAATAATAATAAAATTTATGAAAACTTAGGTCCTGAATTGATAGTTTTCAATCATTCGGGTCCTAGATTGATAGTTTTCTATCATTCGGGTCTAGTGTTGGATTCGGTTCGGGCCACCCGGCCCGTGACCCGGCCCGGCCCGCTACTGTGCGGGCCTGGGACCGGCCCGGTCGGGCGGTCCGGGACCGGGTGTAGACCCGAACCGGAGGGGAGGGGCGGGGCGGGTACGGTTCCTGAAAAAGTTGACCCGGCCCAGCCGGGTCGGGCCCGGGGCCGGGTCCGGGTCCAACGGTCCAATTTAAAAAAAAAATTGTTGGGCCCCAAACTAGCCGTTATGGCCTTGGGGGTGGGCTGGGGACAACCCAAACGGCTATATAGCCGTTGGGTGGGGTGCAGGGGGGGTCCGGGGGGTGGGGGGGTTGGGGGGTAAAAAAACCTATAAATACTCCTAATCATAAACATTTTTTCATATCTCTTCTCCAATTCTTCCTAAATCCTATTATTAACTCTCTACTCTCTAATTCTCTTATTCTCCAATATATTATATTTATTATTTATATATCTACTTTATAGTTTATACTTAAGAAGTTAAGATGGAAAATCAAGATGCCATTATACGGTATAACTTTGATAAGCAGAAGGACCCGAAGACCGGGATGTGGTACGCAACTTGCAAATGGTGCGGGGGGAAATGTAGCATGGGGGTTTCAGGCGGATACGGGATGGCAATGAAGCATATGAAGTCATGTGACAAAGCCAAAGGATCGGGAGGTGCGGGAAGTTCCGATTGATTACAATTTTCAAAATGCTTCTCTTAAAGTTTGTTTTAATTTTCAAATGTAGTTCCTATTTCATTTCAAATAAATGCACTTGAAGTTTGTTTTTAATACTTGTATAAAACTATAAACTATAAAATATAAATTATAAAAAAAACTTTAACCGGTCCGGCCCGGCGCAAGGCCCGACCCGTGACCCGGGCGGGTGGCCCGGCCCGAACCGGACCCGTCCAACCCTCGGGCCGGTCCCGGGCCCATGTCATACAAACCGGCGGCCCGACCGGGCCTAGGCCCGGCCTGAGTCCACGCCTATTCGGGTCATATACCGATACATTTAATCTTTCAGGTACCGGATTGATAGTTCGTCTATCTTTGAGGTCCCGAATTGATAAAATTCTTTTTTTTAAGTATGAGGATCCAATTGACTTTTTCGTGATAGTATGAGGACCAAACAAATGAGACTGGTTTTTAACCTCGACACAAAAGAGACTAATTATGTGTGACCAAACAAATGTAGCCCTTTTATAATTACAAAACAAAAATCTAAAAGGGAAAAGGTACAAATATACTCATGTAGTATGCGTGTGAGAACAAATATACCTTTGTTCTATTTTTCGGAACAAATATACCCCTATTGTTTTTTTGAAATTTATTTTACCTATTTAAAGTCAATAAAGATAAATTTGCTCCTTTATAAGAACATGAGGGGTATTTTTGCACTTTTTAAAAGTTCAGGAGTATATATGCGCTTCAACATATAGTTTAGGGGTATACTCCGTATTTGTTTTGAAAAATGCAACAGGGGTATATTTGTTCTCGCACCCATACTACAAGGGTATATTTGTACTTTTTCCCAATCTAAAATCATATTCTCTCCTTTTTGAACTCTTTCGTCCTTGTAGCCCAAGTTTGTCACCACCCAAGCCATTTCCATTGTTGTTGGTCGTCAGCACCTAAGCCAATGGTATCTCCACCGCTGCCCGAACCATTGACATCTTCGTTGCCATCCAAGCCAATGCCATCTTCGCTGCCGTCCAAGTCAGTTGTTTCTTCTATTCCCGTCGTTGCTTGCCATTCCTGCACTTTTCTTCTTCTTTTATTTCTCTAGTCAACTACGTTTGGGGATGGAACAGTAAGACGACGATGACCGATGCAGTATATTGCCATATGAATCGATGCATTGCCCCGACAAGGGTTGATGCGAGGGTTGGGGCGACGCTAGGGCGGGGGATGGGGGTAAAGCAGGGGCTAGAGTGTGGTATGGGAGGGGCTGGGTGAGATAGGAGCTAGGGTGGGGCAGGGGCTGGATTAAGGCAGGGGGCTGGGTGATTCAAGGGAGGGGGCTGGGTGATGCATTGGGCTGTGGATGAACGACGACGGGGTCGTCGGTGGTGGTGGTAGCGAAGGTCGGGTAAGTGTAGGTGGTTGGGTTGGGTAACTATAACTGATCGGATCACGTAACTGTAACTGGCCAGGTTGGATAATTATAACTAGGTACGAATAACTTTAACTGTGGGATCAAGTAGCTATATTGGCCGGGTCGGGTAACTGTAGCTGGTGATGACGGGTCACGGGCGAAATTTTGGTCATTAGCATTTTTTTATCATTGTAGTGTTGCAGTAGCACTAGTGAATAATATTATATTAGTATAACTAGTAGGGCCTGTCCACAGATCGGGTGCGGGCCAGGACATGGTGTTCCAAACCTGGACCCGTTAAATTATGGGAAATAGACCTAAATACAAGCTAGGAACATAAATAGGACTTACAAGTTTTTTAAACCCTACATAGGACTAATTTTAAAGTGAAGGGTCAAAATTATCCCTACAAATATGCTGACCGCATACGCACTCTGCTCTCCCATCTCTAGCAGTCTAGCATGCGTGCTCACTCTGCTCTCCCGTCTCCAACACCACCAGTTCCTGTTTTTCCACCAATTACCTGAGACATTTGCCGACCAAATTTATCTCATTTTTGTCGGTTGCAAGTCACCGCCGATGCGTTCACTGCCGTTCTGCCGCTGGTTCTCGCCGGAGTTGTCTTTGGCGTGAGTCGTTACCCGAGTGGTCGTCGATGAGAGCCAATAGACAACCAATAGCCTTGTTGATTATGTTTTTTACAATGTCATTTTTTTAATATCATGATGATGCCATTGTGTAAATTACAATGTCGATGGATCGCAATATAAAAGGTCATCCCCTTTCCACGTCCAACAACCTGCAGCCCAAGAGACGGCCAATAGCCTTGTTGATTCAGTGATTCGCGACCTGAGAATGCAGTCAGTCTAATGTCCCGACCCGCGCACCGCAATACACCATAACATCCAATGTGCCGCACCTCTCAAAATAAACCCCTTAGCAGTCACAAGGAGATGGAGGGGAGAATAAGAAGGACCTGGTGCGCCGTTTGTCGCTGCACCTGGGTCTTCTCCGCCATGCCTCATCTCATCATCGCAACTATCTCCGGCGCCATCTGCCCGTCTCTGTGATTCTCCACGAAGCCAAGCCACATGCTCCTCTGTTTCCTTGGGAAAGAGGAAGAATGTATTGTTTGGAAGACCAATGGAGGGGACTCGATCGAGATCGATGCGGCATAGGGTCTCAACGGTATATTTCATACGAATAAACTAAAGAGGGTAAATTTGTCAAGCAACATAAAAAGAGTCCTATTTAGGTATTTAAAAAGATACATTCCTATAAGTACACTACAAAAATTTTAGTCATATTGGGGATCATTTCTCTTAAATTATACTATCTTCGTCCCGCTGGACTTTGTCAAGTGCAAAGTAGGTGAGAAATAGGAAAAGTAAAAATTGTATGGTTAAAGTTTGTGTAGAGAAGATAGAAATGAGCAGAACCACAAATCAATTACTTTAATAGAAAAGTGACAAAGTTTTTTGGGACAACAAAAAAGAGAAAGTTGGCAAGTCCAATGGAACGGAGCGAGTATGTTGTTTCATATCCGACCCATATACTAGCGGGTCTAGAACTCATGTTACGGATCCATACCCATAAGGTCTCGTATATACAGGGTCGGATACACCCGTCTTCTATGCGGTTGAAAAGAACTCAACTCAAAAAATTCTCAAATAAAAAACATAACCTCTAACTATAAAATAAAGATATATCCTAACATATTATAGAGTATTAAAATAAAATACGAGAATAAAAATGTGACTAAAGTAATTATAGATATTATTCCATAGTCACTATAATGTAAAATTTGAACATAATGGTAGTTATAAAAAGATATTAAGCCACATCTTTACTCAGTATCCTTATTTTGGTCATACAATATGTATTATTTCTACAAAATGTATGAATATACATACTTTTATGCAAACAAGAACTATTAGTAGTTCGTGGTAATAAATAGTAATGAAGTAATATAATGATGAATGTGTAGAGCCCGTTATTTTTGTATTCTCTTTAGGAATTCGACACACTTAAAGATATTTAGTATCCTGGTATCATTATATACTTATATATGATAAATACAAATATATAATAGTAAATATTGATGAAGTAATATATTGATGAATATGTAGAGCCTATTATGGTGGCATGTGGGCAGTGGTTGGCATCTGTTAATTTATAAATAGATAAATATATTAATTTATACTTATATTTATATATAACGTGTCGGGTCCAAAGGGGGTCAAAACACATATATCATACCCGATCCATTTATTATTAGACATAACGGGATCGGGTTCAGGTTCGGGTAAATGGAATTAATGTAGACTCATACTCGTTAAAAAAGGATGGATGTTGATTGGGTCTCAGTCTAGACCCGACCCATTCAGAGGCTTAAGTATAATGGTATAATAGTGTATTGGCATCTTTTAGTCTCATTTTTGGAAATTAAAAAGGTCAAATTCTCCATAACTCATTTTTGGAAATTAAAAAAGGTCAATTTATTCTCCATAACTCATTTTTAGTAATATTTTTAACATAATTGTTATTTATTTACTAAAAAAGTTGTGTGTGCAAATTTTTGTGTACATGCCTTTACAACTCGAATTGAATAACCGGAAATGGATTAAAACTAAACTGAAGTGTAATCGAACAAAATTGAATCGCACAAAAATCAAAACTGGATACAAAAAGTTGTATTGAACCTTAAAAACAAAACAAAAAATGAATTGAACCTCAATTGTTTGGTTCATCAGTTTCGGTTTCGGCCTTTTAACTAAAACCAAATCGAATAAATTGCACTAACTAATACCTCGAGTATAAAAAATTATATTTAATCGTTAAGAAATTATCCTAATATCATTGTTAGTCTTTCATTTTTTAATGTTAGAAAATTAATGTTTAGTGCTATAACTTTCTTAATTAAGATGTTAATTTGTTATATATTTATTTAGTTAAGTCTACAAATTTTATTTACACTTTCATTCTCTATAATAATACAATTAGATTGATCTATTATTTTTTGTGTATGTATTTTGTAGTTTGATGTTTCTTACAAGTAACTTCTGTTTTTTATATTCTAAAATCTTTATATTGAGAGAACAAATAAATATCCAACTCAGTTATATCTTACACACGGTATATACTAATGAATTTTCTCGAACAAGCAAAAAATTGTAAATTAAGAAATATTTACTTGTGTATGATTTTTTAAATTATACATGGGCCAAAGCTTCTTTAACTTCTTAGAGATAATAAGATAATATGTAATCTTTCTCTATATATACGTTTTATGCCAAAAAATCTGTAAAATCATGAGTGCTCATAGCTCTAAGTTCAAGATATATTTGTTTTTTCTCTTTTTTCCTCTTCTAGTTTGTTTGCATTATTTTATTTATGTTATATGTTTGACCCCCCCCCCCCCCCCCCCCCCCCCCACTTTTGTATCAAATTTTTAAACAAATGACAATATTTTTATACAAAAACTGAAAAAACCGAATAACAGAAACCCAAATGAAATAAACCGAATAGATCAAACCATTATTTCATATTTGAAATGCAAAATCGTACCAAACATAACTTTTCATTTGATTCCGTATTTGGTTTTGGATAAAAACCAAACCCGCCCCTGTACGCTTCGTACATTTTGTGTGTGTATCAGGGCAATTCTTTTGCATCACAAGTAATTTAAAAAGTCAGAAGTTGTTTATCTACACAAAATAAACAAAATGTGTACAGAAAGGATGATTGCTTATACTCAATCCTTTTATAATGGCTCGTCTATCTCCTCTTTATTCATCTTCATCTCTCTCCTCATATTTCTTAGTTCATCACCCAATCTTACCCGTCTACTTCCAGCGAAATCACAGTGAACCACCAGACAGGCTGAAATTTCGAAAAAGAGGAATACTATTGAGGTGTTTCTAGCTCCATGAAGGACAGATGAACCAGAGAGTGTAGAGAGTCTATCCCATTTGGGTTAATGTTTGCACAAGCTCTTAGAGAAGAAGAGAAAGAAGAAAGGTCTGATGAGAGAAATTATGAAGAAGCGGATGGGATGAGTTCAACACAGGATTGGTGGCGAATAAGAGTTCAAACTAAGCGGATGGGATGAGTTCAAACCTTCGTAACTTGTTTCACGAGACTTGTATATCATCTTCATCTATTAGCGGATGGGATGAGTTCAACTAAGATGATATACAAGTCTCGTGAAACAAGGAAAGGGTACGGGTCTACCTGGGGAGGCTATGGCGGTACCACGGCTTTCAGCATTGTGACCTTATAAACAAGGAGACCACTGTGAATGACAGACCGATACATCCTATTTCTTTTCACGAAATCATGAGAATGGGCTAGTCCTCGGAAGGGCCAAATTTTGAAGAAATTGATGGCAAGAGATTGATTCTTTATTCACCTTTTCATAGATAGCGTCATTAATTGCATATTACAACATGAAATGTGATCTTTTGAGAAAAAATTAGTTATCATATGGGGGCTAGGACTGATTGATACACCTTTGTAGGTGGAGCTTGAAGACGTCGAGTTGTGGATCCAAATTCTTAATCTACTCGGGAGTTTCATGAAAGAGAAAGTTGGTGCTGTCCTTAATATTTTATTGAGAGCTTTATCCACTTTAGCAGACGTACTCTTGGCTAAGCATGACTGACCTTTTTGTGAATTATGCATTTTGTCAAAACAGCTAGAAAACAAAGAATGAAACCGTGCTAAGATGGAGAGAGTTGGTTCTCGAGCTGACTTTATACACGAGAAACTCACATATATTTGCTTTGTTTGTGGTACTTTGGGGCATGTCAACTAATGGTTCCCTTTAGTGACATACTTTTTTTTTTGGATGAAATGTAAATTTATATTAACACCCAAAGAAAACTATACATCATGAGTTCTAGATCTCGTAAACCCCCCCCACCCCTACCTAGCGTAGGGGTAAGAAGAGGTTTTTATTCGATCTAAATCAAAATCAAAGGGGCCTACGTATACAATACTAAATGCCTCTAAACCTCAAAAACCAATCGATGCTGCAAGGTGCACGCACACAGAACATCAAAATACATTTATCCGAAGAAAATGCATGGCCAAGAGGAGGTTATAATGCATACTCCCCTTAGTCAAAAAAAGAAAATCATGGTGTTGCAAGATGCACACATACTCATCCCAAAGAGATGATGTCGCGGCTTCGAAGAGGAGACAACATCCACCAATTAAAAGTTGACCATGTCATGCGGGTATAAGCTATATAGGATCTTATACACCACGTGCTTGATCTTTGCAATCACATCTTCTTCCGTCTTCAAACCTCCATCAAATCGTATCTCATTCCTCGCATGCCAAATATAGTAGACCACGGCACAGAATGCTAGACGGGCAGCCTTGGCTTTCATCGTTGATCCCTTGTGCGTCTTCACGATCCACTTAATTGAGCTTAGTAATGTTGTCATTTGACGTCCCATTCCAATCCAGTCTTTGATTCCATCCCATACCCTACAAGAAAAAGGGCAAAGAAAAAATAGGTGTGGAATTGTTTCCAATCCACCCTTGCACAAGTCACATCTATTAACCAGATGTAGGTAACCGAGGCTATCCTGAGTGGGCAGCCGGTTCCTCAAGCTTAACCAAACATTAAACGAAAATTTTGGGGGGATGTAGGACTTCCAAATGAAGCTCATTGGAGTCCTAGTGGTCCCCTTTACTCGTAGAAGCTCATAGATCTTGGCCGATGCTAGTTTCCCATTGGTACTCCTAGCATTAAGGCCCATAATGGTTTCATTTAAATTATTAAAGCACCCTCGTATTTTGTCTCGTATTTGACTCAACCTCTTCATGAGTTGTGAGTCACGGCCATGTGGGACAAAATCCCACACACTTCTACCCTTAAGGTATACACCATTAACCCATCGAACCCAAAGGGTATCTTTCTTCTTGTGTACATCCCAGAGAGTGCGTGAAAGGAGGCTATCGTTCCAAGCTCGGGCATTATGAATACCTAAACCCCCTTCGTATTTTGGAATACATATGTCATCCCAAGCCACTTTCGCAAACTTTCCACCCCACAAAAACAGTCTACATATGGACACAATCCTATCCGATATGGTTTGCGGAACCGGGAAGATTTGGAGCCAAAACGATTGGACCCCTTGGATCACCGATCGAATTAGCTCAATTTTACCGGCATAGGATAGTGTTTTCGTATTCCACGCATTTAGAAAATCCTTGACCATGTCGAGTAGGGGTGCATATTGTGCAACCGATACCTTTAGCGGGGCAAGTGGTATTCCAAGGTATCTTACCGGGAATATTCCTTGCCCATAGTCGACAATGTTTAAAATGTTTTGTAACTCTAGGTCCTTCACCCCTCCCACAAAAATATTTGATTTTTCATGGTTAACCCTTAGGCCGGATGCCTCTCCAAACTCTTTGAGAGCATTGACCAATATTTCTATGGAATACGTGTCACCTCTCGAGAATAGCATAAGGTCATCGGCATATGCCAAATGGGTGATGCCCAACGTGGAGCATTGCGGGTGGTAATTAAAATTCCCCCCTTTGGTTTTCACGGTGAGTAACCGGGAGAAATATTCAAGGCACAAAACAAAAAGCAAAGGGGACATTGGATCCCCTTGTCTAATTCCACGTTTGCCTTTGAAAAATCCGTAAAGCGATCCATTTAAAGAAACCGAGAAGGAGGCAGTGGACACACACTCCATAATCCATGCAATAAATCTATCAGGGAAGCCCAAACCCCTCAAGACTTTGTCCAAGAAATCCCATGAAATCGTGTCGTAGGCCTTTCGCAAATCTACTTTAATCATACATCTCGGTGAGATTCGCTTCCTATTGTATCCTCTAACAAGTTCCTGGGCTAGGAAAATGTTATCAAACATTAGGCGGCCATCTACGAAAGCTCCTTGGGCTTGATTAACCAGTCCCGAGAGACACGGGGTTAATCGAGCCGCAATAATTTTTGTGATAATTTTATATAATACATTCGTGCATGAAATAGGTCTATAGTCCGACACTTTCGGGGAGTGATTAGTCTTAGGGATAAGTGCTATAACAGTATGATTGATCTGTTTGAGCAACTTACCTGTCCGAAAAAACTCCTTAATCGCTTGGACTATGTCATCCCCAATCAAACTCCAATTTGCCTTAAAAAAGGCCGAAGTAAACCCATCCGGCCCCGGTGCCTTGTCGTCCCCAATATCAAACAAAGCATCTTTAATTTCCTTGTTTGTTACCGGAGCAAGAAGGCTATCATGAACACTTGGTTCAATCAAGGGGCCGGTTCCTAAAACCAACGGGTCAAGGGGTAGGTTTATCTCGCTAGTACCAAATAAATTCACAAAAAAATTTACAAATTCATCTCCAACTTGATCTAAGGAAGTAGTGAGGCTACCGTCCTCCAAAACTATGGAAGAAATGGCGTTCTTTGTAGCATTCCTCTTCACGATGGCATGGAAGTATCTTGTGCCTTTGTCCGCCTCAAGTATGTGTGTGGCCTTTGCTTTTTGTTGGTAGAAGCATGATTCGGCCTCCCCCAAAAAGGTAGCTTTTTTCCTAGCAGCCACCACTTGAAATTTTAAATCCTCATCAAGAGGCGAGACTAGCAATAATTTATTCAACCTTTTGAATTCTTCCTTTGCTCTCTTAGCCTTCAATGATATATGCCCAAATTCCATTGCGTTGAGGTTCTTTAGCGGCCTTTTGAGCAGCTTTAGCTTCCTCACGATTGAAAACTGAGCCGTGCCATCAATAAATTGACTCCAATTCTGTGCTACTATGTTAGCAAAATCACAATGTTTAATCCACATATTAAAAAATTTGAAAGGTTTCGGCCTAAGAGAGGAATTATTGAGTAATGATATTACAGAAGCCGTATGATCAAACTCAACCTCCATTTCATGGAAATGGGCCTTACAACTAATACCAAGCTGCCCCCATACATCGTTGACAAGTACACGGTCAAGCTTAGCCCAAAGATTACCTTTATTCCACGTGAAAAATTCCCCGGTAGAAGGGGCATCCTCAAGGCTAGCTCGGACCATAAAATCAAATAGATGTTGCATTATATATGCCGTAGGTGGGGTAGGCCCAACCCTTTCACTTGGAGCACATATACAATTAAAGTCCCCCGTAACTATCCAAGGCTCCATAATTCGGTCACCAAGTACAGTAAGGTTATCCCATAAAGCTTTGCGCTCCAAGACGGTATATAATGCATACACAAAAGTAACTTGAAAAGTTATTTGTGTAGTTCGGCAACTGATGTGAGTTCATGTGAAGAATCCTTAGTGGTGGCTTACTAGTGACATACTTGAGACCATGGTTTGGTGAAGAATCCTTAGTGGTGGCTTCATGTGAACATGAGAAGAGAAGTGACCACTCACGCAACTGATGGCAAAGCTAGTTGCGAGTGTAGGTGGATGTTTGTGGTCATTGGTGTAGGGTGAAACAATGTTTTTTTTTTAAAATAAGAAATTAAAATAAAGTCGAAGGAACTGGACAAAGAACTGGCACAGGTTCAGTCAAAGCATGTGCAACGCACACTGTCCTTAAAACTAATTCACTACCTCCCAAGGGGTGCTAGGAGCGTTGCAGTGTCAATTTCCCAGGATACGATGACTAACGAACAACCATATTGAGCACTCAATAGTTTGCTCTGGTGAACTAGAACAAAGGGTAAACTCGGGAAGTTCTATCGGAAGTTTGGCAGAGTTTTGCTTTTGAGGAGACTATTCAACGAGTATTTTTGTGTGCTCAGTGGTTGTGTGAACTCAAATATGTGTGAATCCAAAATCTGATGCCAAACTTTTATAGAGGAGGAGAAGCCATTGTATTAATTATGCATTCAACACAACACTTATTGTGTGAAATCGCCTATTAAACACACACTTATTGTGTTGTAATGGTTTTGAACGTTTCAGGACATTAACCATGTAATTAAACCATATATTAATCACATTTTACAGTTTCTAAACGTTAGGCAGTTCTACATTTAGAACTCTAGCAGTTCGAAAGAGAGATTAGAACGACTATTAACCGACGGTAGTTCTACATTTAGTTCTACCTTTGGAAATTTTCCAATTTCTCCATCTCAATAAGTGAGCTTCAAGAATCAATTTCTCATTCACCAATTATCAATTTTGAGTGTACCACATATCGAATTGAACCCTTAGAAAGGAGAATCCAAAACCACTTTGGCCCGACCCAAATTGGAAGTGGACCCCACTTAAAATACTGCTCGAAAATAGCCATTCAATGGAATTTTTAATACAATTTTCCTACAATGGGCGGCAGCGGAAAGTAGAGTGAGCAACAGATGAAGAGAGACACAAGGATTGATGAGGTTGGAGAGGGAAATTATATGGTAGAGAGTTTAGCATTAAAAGGAAAAAAGTATGGTTATATCCAGACTGGACAAACTTAGAGATCGCATTCGATTATAGTTGATGAGTGAAACATAATTCTAGACAGAAGTATCAAAGTTAGTCAAGAATTGGCCTCCTTTTGGTGGACCTATGTCCTTGAACCCTCCTTGTCCACCCTCACTCATTCGAGCGCCATTTTTGTTCAGTTTTACACGACAATCAAGCTTAACATACCCAACCTTTTAACCTCTCCTACAAACAAAACCTTTCGGTTTCTTGTTGGCGTTTTCGTGTTCTTCATACTTGTGTTTCTTGCCTTTGCCCAATTTGTTAGGGTTAGATTTATGTCCTTAACTAGGAATGGCAAAAATACCTGCCCCGCCCCGCCCTGCCCCGAGACGTTTGGGGCGGGTCCGCCCTGCCCCGTAGTGTAAATGGGTCGTGTCAGACCTGGCCCGTAGTGTAAACAGGTCGGGTCTGGGTATTACTTCTGCCCCGCGGTTCCCCGACCAGCCCTGCCCCATCCCGCGTGTTAATTAAGTATATCAATGAACATAGTCATGGAAGACACCGAAGAGTTTTAGTTGCCGCTTAGTTTTAGTTGCCCCTTAGGCTTCGTTGCTCGAATTAAATTATTCGGCCATGGAAGACACCAAAGGTCCCGTTTCTTCAATTCAAATTAAATTGGCTATCCATAGAAGAGATCAAGGGTCATACACTCTTGCATCTATAAACCCTATTATATGTATATATAATCACCAACGGCCAGCGAGAGAGGACTTTGCCTAGTTTCAGCAGTTCCGCACAATACAGAGCAACTGAGCAACCCAACAGAGAAGAGTGCAGAGAGGGAGTCAGGCCGTCAGGGGCGTTCTACAGCACCACAACAAGCCATATCCAGGGACTTCTACGATATAGTAAGTCAACTAAGAAACCCTAGATATCAAATTTATTTATTTTCCTATTCTTCTTTATTTAAAATGAATTTGATTTTAACAAATGAGTCATCTTCACCAGTTCTTCTTCTTCTTCTTCTTGTTGTTGTTGTTACTGAAAGCAGAAAATGGTAAGAAGTTTTGCTACTAAGCATTAAAGATCACTATTCCATTTCCACATGAATAATATCACTTTATTCAACACCATTCGTATTACAAAAGCAACATTTCTAGCCTCTGGTTCATAGCTAAATTCAAGATCTTAGGATAAATCGGGTCATCTTCACCAGTTCACCTATATGTTCTTTACTGTCTTTAGTTCATGTTTAATAATCAGTCTCAACTCAATTAGTTTCTGCGAGCATCAATTGAAACAAAATATCATCCCCTCTTATTTAAGATTAATGACAATAGTAAATTAGAAATTATAATCTGAATTTGATTATAAGATCGCAGCCAAAGTAATCTAGAAATTAGACATCAATATTTCTAATAAGATTAAAAAATGGAAACTAAGATTAAGATTATGATAGCAGCCAGTTAAGATTAATATCCCCCTCTAATCCAAGATTAAAAAATGGAAACTAGCAACCATAGTTTAGGATAATGGTGGTCCTAAACTACAAATTAATAGTCTTAATCCAATCGGATTGTTGTTTGATTATATATATATATATATATATATATATATATATATAGGGAATAGATCCCATGAAAACACCCTCTAACATGAAAAATGGGAAAGAATCCCGAACGTAGATCTGGATGAATCGTACGTCTATTCGGAAATATCCTTTGTAGATACGGTGGACCACATTTGAGAGAATTATTTCCTTGAATGACCACTTTTAATGATTCGCACGCTGAAGGTCATATTAGTCAATCGATTCTCTTACCATTTTTAAAACGAATCAATTAACCGGTATTGCAAGCCGTAATACACCAATACCGAAATCACGCCTTCCAATTAGCCATTAATGTGAAGCGGCTAAAGTAGGAAAGTGCAGAGACAAGTTTGGTTATTCATCCGTATCCAAGAGTGCTGTGCAGAAAGTGGAAGCGCAGAAAGGAAGAATTTCGTGAAGAGCATGGCGCAAGTTGAAGAAGACAATGATGCGAGAGAGGAACAGACAAGCGACGGAAATCGTAAGTGCTGTATTTGTTCTCAATTAATCTTAAAATGTGAAGTTCTAGAATGAATGTTAGTAAAAATGTGATTTGTGATTGTGCATGTTTGAAAACGATGAAAAAAACCTGGTAATATGTTGGGTTTGTAATGTGAAGGAGCAGTTGCGTGTCAGTGGGTACCGGAAACGTTGAAAGCTCTTCTTCTGTAAAAATGGTGAAAAAGGCTTTAATGCATAAAGCATATATTAAGTAAAAAAGGGACAGTGTATATATGTATGTTTGAAAAATGAGTGATATGAATGTTGAATTTTATAGTCAACATGGTTGATTAGTTAATTGAATTTCATATAATAGGATTCTGTGTATGGAATTGTGGTACCAAAATCACTATTTTTGTTTGAAACACATATAATTTATTATAAGTTTGGGTGTAGAAAAGGCATTACAAAAATATAGCTGCATAATTTTTGTTTGTTTTTTAGTAGATGAAACATGTGGTTTTAGTGCACATTGAAAGCGGAGAATGTGCAGTAGGGATAAATTGACACATAAGTAGTGAAGTAATGGGTGTGAAGAATTATGAATGGATTTGAATTGATAATGGATAGAATAGGTGGAAAAAGGAAAGTGTGTATAAGTATGTGTGACAAATTAGTAGTTTGAATTGAAGTGTTTTTATATAGTGGAGATGAGTGAGTCATGTATGATTTTAAAAGCAATTTAAATTTGTATTATAATGAGCAATGTAATAGTTTAGTTGCGGATGGAAAAAATATATTTTTGATTTGAAATAGTGGAAGTATTATTGAAAATAAGTGGCATTGAGTAATACATTTTTAGGTGGTAATGAAATTGTAAAAAGTGAACTGACACGTTCAAAGTAAGAATGGTATTGGAGATTGAATTAGTGAACATTGTGAGAAATGTAAAAGTTTATTTGGGAATGGAAAAAATAAATTTTTTATTTGAAAAAGTGAAAGTATTATTGATAATATGAGGCAGTGAGTAATACAATTTGAGCTGGTAATGACGTTGTAAAAAGTGAACAGACACGTTCAATGGAAGAATGGTATTGGAGAGTGATTTAGTGCACGTAGTGTGTGTTATGTTAAAGTGTACATGTAGTTATTAGATGTGCAAAACTTTTCTATACAAGTTCTCACGTTAATATATGTATAATGTATACAGGTGTGGAGGAAGCAACAAGAGTGATTACAAAGCGGAAGAAAAATCCAGTACATGCTGCGCAAAAGAACACAAAAAGGATGAAAGTGCAGTGTGTGAATGCGAAATACAAAAGAAAAACTAGAAGTGCAACATTCATATCTTGGAGGGATACGAGTAAAAGGAATGGAGAACACAGCAGCACCGTTGCCCAAGACAAAACCAACCCGAGTTTCCATGTCTTGGAGGGATACGAGTAATGTCATTGATTATGGGGTGTTTGCAATGCGTCATATGGAGACGTATAAAGGCGAAGGACTGACGGGGTGGGATTGTGGACTTAGACATGAAGACCAGAAGCAGATATTAGGACTAAGGGTTAAATACGCAGCTGCTGTTTTACTGGAAGACATAAATGAGCTGAAGACTGAGAATTTAATCAAGGCAAAAGAGTATGCAAAGTTGAAGTCTAAGAAGTGATTTATGCGTTTTCAAAACAATTAATGTTTTTGGTTGTTTGTTGGTGTCTTAAAACATTTATTAAGTTCATTTAATTTTTGCTATTATGGAACATGTGAACTCATACTAATATGGTTCGTTAACAATTATTTGTCTGAGTTTATGTTGGAGTATAGAGACTATGTGGATTGAACTAGCTGGATGGATGTGGTTTTACTAGTAATGTATAAGTGCATAGTACTAAGATAACAGTGAATCTATGTGTTATTTAAATGAATGAATAGTACGCACACTTCTAATGCAGGAAATTACACGTTAATGTTCTGTGAATACGGAAATTCAGATTATGGTTTTGGTGGTTTATGCCATTAAATTGTATTAAAGTGGAGTTCGAAAAAGTGAACCTAAAAAAGATTAAAATGCTTTAATAAAAGCACAATACGAATTACTTAAAATCAAAAATTTTGGGTACGTGAATCAAGTTTTTAAGAGGTGAGGTCGATTTATGGTAATACTACTTATTGGATTGATTTTTGAAAATATAGGATGAACAGTTAAGAATTGTGAATACAAGGTTCGCTAAAGTGAAAAAAAGCAAATGTGAAATTATGTAATGTCTGCACACTGGTAGTTTATGATCGACAACGTTTTTAGATGAACGAATGGAATATGTGAATATAATGAAGATTGTCTAGGCTTTGGGTGAAGTATATATAAATGATGACTGATATTAAACAAGTGGAAATGCGATAATAAAAATCAATACTAGATTAAACTAATTCATGGAATATGTGTACACAAAATATGTGTACACAAAATATGTATTGGCATCTAATATGTGGTTGTATAGTGGTAAAATGATTTTTAAATATTCATTGCACATGTAAATAGACAAGAAAGCCAATACATTTGTAGACAAAAACAACAATGACATATGAAATAGATATAATGAAGTGTGCGGAAAATACATGAAACTGAATTGTGAAACTCATAATCTTTATTTGGACTGATGGTTGATACAAAAATTGAAGTAATCCTAAGAAATGCAAATTGTAAACATATGAATTTAAAACATGCAACTGAAACATTCTTAAAGAGCACTATTCTTTGGACAATTTCTACTATCATGATATGACATTTCATTGCAACTTCTACACAACCGCTTCACACGTTGGCTCTGAGCAACAGCCAACTCTTTAGCACCTTTAATTCTCTTACCCGAACCTTTGTTGTGTGCTTGAGGAGGTTGAAGAACATTCACTGAAGTGGGTGCGGAGGAGCCAAAAAAGGACTGAATTACACTAGTTTTGTTGGTTAAAGATTGTGCATCTTGCATTGTAGATGCAATAATTTCCTTGTTTTGTGTGATCAGTGATGCAAACTGTCGCAACAGAGAAGGATCATTTTCTACCATTGCAACACATGAATGAATATCAGACCACAATTGATTAACAACAAACTTCTTTTCCTCCAAGGCTGCACTTTGTTGAACCACTGCATCACCGATATCAAACAATGGTTTTATACACCCTTTCTTAAACCAACGTGTGTTTAAGAGATCAGCTGGGATGCATTCAGATTTGAAATCTTTGAGCACAACGAACATATGCCTGCAAACCAAACCTAGACGTAGAAAATATTTGCAGCTGCACGTCAAATTAGTGGCATCCGATTTATAATGAACAGTAAATCTCAAACCACGTTCATCAGAGATCAAATACTCCAAACAATCTTCGTTCTCACGTAGGCTTGTAACACGACATGAAAAACACGCGGAACAAATCTCAGACTGCACATCTGAAAAAATAGTGAGTGTGTATACTGTTGCGGCATATCGTTCGATAGCTAGTGGCGTCTTGTATGTTGGAAAGTAAGACTCACAATCAGCATTTAGTTTTGCATTAGAGTGCCGTTGTGCATCCATGGCACTCTCAAATTGCATGTAGAATTCAACCAGGCTAAAGTGAGGATTGGAAAATTCACCAAAAAGTTGTTCTCGCTCTCAGATCTGGATGTTGTACGAAGTAATCCCGCCATGTACAAATCCCTAAAATAAGAATGAATCCAATCCTTGCGGATGTCATACATGTTTGAAAACCAAACATGATTTTGCAATCCAAATTCCTCCATTATGGAGGTCCATTTTTTCTCAAACACATCAAGTTCTAGATAGTGGCTCCACACAACATAGTTTAGCTTAGACATGAATTCAGAATTCTTACTCAAAACAGGGCCGACCTTGGATGAGACTTTAGACATTATATGCCACATGCAAAAGCGATGGGCAGATGTTGTAAACACCTTGGTGAATGCAATTTTCATGGATGGGTCTTGATCCGTGATGACACAAATTGGTTCACGACCCATTGCATCAAGAAATTGTCTAAAAATCCACACATATGATTCCACGTCCTCCTTTAACAATAGCCCAGCTGCGAAAGTGACACATTTCTTGTGATTGTCAACACCTGTGAATGGAGCAAAAACCATATTGTACCTACATGAATATGATACAATTCATTAAAACCAGCTCATTTATATAAAACTATAACATGTATACAGAAATTTAAAAAATAAAAATGGTTTTAAAATATTTAATTGTGTACAGGAGCATGTTTGTGTAATTAAAAGAGACTGTTTTCCGATTCAGTTTACTAGTGGATCATAGGTGGGAAAAAAGTGCAGTCATGTTTGTAAACAGTGCATTAAGGGAATGACATCGTGGATCTACAAAAAATAATATGATAACAACATGCGATTAAAAAATATGTTACCTGTTTGTGCCATATGTTGCATCAAACGAAACAACATCACCAAACATGGTATAGTTAACCCTAGCAGTCGGGTCGCACCAGAAAAGCCTAGTCAATTGGTCATTTTCATCTACGTCATAATTAAAAAAAAAAGGCGGAACAAACTTCTTTTTTTCTAAACAACTTCTCAATTAGCATCTGTGCATCCACACCAGCAATGTATGCCTTCAAATCCCTTTTAAAGTTTTTAAAGTCAACGGACGTTGCACCGATATTAGAATATCCACCAACGGATTCCTTATATAATCTATAACATTTCATGGTGCCAATATTAGCCTTTGTACAGCTCACAATGAACTTTTGGTGGCCAATATCCAAACTCCTATTCACCTTCAAAAATGGTTTCGCTAAATTAGATGTCATAGGATGATTATGACGCTCTTCAAAGCCAAACACTGAGTATCCACGCAGGCCACAAAATTTGAAAGCAATGCGCGCTTTACATCCAACTCTATTGGATAACCGGCATCTCTTTTTTGGATTGGGATCCTCAGGTTGGTTGCTTTGTTCTGCCACCGGGTAATTTATAGGTGTTTGACTATTTCCATTTTGAGGTGTTTGGCTATTTACATTCTCTTTGAACCCCGCTCTACTACAAACGACATACTTCAACTTTAATGTACCATCCCTAGCTTTTGAAGAAGTACCGAGGCGAATACCAAAACCAGTAATTGCAGCATACTCCTTATAATATGCAATACCCTCCTTCAAACTTTTAAAAATCTGACCAATATACGGCTTCACATCATCATTACAATTGGGAATCCAATATTTGGTCTTACCGGGTGATATTTGCAACTTAGAACAAATATCGGGTGATGTAGGTGAAATTGGAGTGTCATTATTGGAGAAACTAGCAGAAGAAGAGTGAACATAGGAGTCTGCATGTATAGAATATTTGGGATTATCATTAAAAAAATTAAAGAAAACACAATCATGAGAACATTTTTTAATCACAAAATGCGGGAGTGACTTATGGTGACATTTAAGTGCAGATAAATAAGAGCAATGGTGCATTAAAAAATTTAAATGGTGGATACAAAACACCAGAAAAGACAATGTACAGGGCCAAAAAAAGAAGGAACATAGTCCGGATTAAGAAAGTTGAAAACGATAGACCATACGACGTTGCATGAGTGAAAATATGAACTGGTTATATTCATCCCAAGCAACACAAAACTTGTTCTTACATAATTTTGGGACATTTAGATAAAACGTAAAAAAAGATTAACAAATCAAATATCAACTTCAAATGATATAAAAGTAGTGCACTAAAATAACATACATACCGTTCTCCATTAAAGGATACCCAATAACAGTTTGAATAACATAGGATACAAAGGAGAGATGATATGATCTTTATTAGGATTAGGTAGAAGTCTTGAACAGCCACGTAATTTGGTACGTAATGCATTCAAAACAAAACAAATATTAGTT
The DNA here is from genome assembly GCA_945859875.1 of Cuscuta europaea. NCBI lineage: Eukaryota > Viridiplantae > Streptophyta > Magnoliopsida > Solanales > Convolvulaceae > Cuscuta > Cuscuta europaea. Next base: position 3,847,124 of record CAMAPE010000019.1, on the reverse strand, counting down.
ACATATAAAACGAATTAAAAATAAAATAAAAAGAATCGTACGTAATAATACCTGGGTTGAGCTTGGGCGATCGTACGTAATAATGATAAGAGCAGAAGAAGATACAAGCCTGCGGCAGAAATGGAAATGAATAAGCCGATGGAAGATGATGAATGTAATACGGAAAGTTATTAATCAAGAAAAAAACGGCAAGTTATTAATCAAGGAGCAAAATAAATTCACTTACCATTATGGAGCTTTGGTAAAACGGAAGGAAATAATTTGGAAGGACAATAATACCCCATGTGCAATGCTTCAAATCAAGGCCATCCTTTTACCTACGTAAGAAATTAAATGGATGAGATGACTTCTCATTTTTCATGATAAGAGGTGTTTTTATATGATCCTAAATCTATATATATATATATGTGTGTGTGTGTATGTATGTATATATATATATATATATATATATATATATATATATATATATATACACACACACATACACGTATGTAACAATTCCTTTTTAGAACATTAACATGATTTAAATTTCTCTTATTTTGTAGACTTCTAATCAATGGAGGTTGAAGCAAACCCATTACCCACCACTCCAAGCACTTATGTGTCACAAGTTGAGCTACCAAATTCATCGCCTAACCTGGTAGTTGATGGAAGTGGTGTACCCGTTGTTGACATGCCATTAGAGGTGAATATTGATGGTGAAGGTTTGGTAGCATAAGTTGGAACTGAAGAAGAAACTGGAACTGAAGTGGCAAAAGTAAAATAAAAAATCTGGCAACACTATTTGAGAGAGACAATTGATGATAAGCTCAAAGCAAGGTGCAAGTACTGCAAATCACTTTTATTGGGTGATCCAAAGAAAGGTACCAGTCATTTGCACAAGCACTACCAAAGATGCAACAAAAGAAAGACGACGGATGTAAGACAACAACTTTTGCAAGCCAGCTCCAAGAATAAGTTTGAACTCTCTCCATTCAAATTTGATCAAGAACTCTCTCATTTGGAGCTTGCTAGGATGATTATAATGCATGGCTATCCTCTAAAGATGGTTGAACATACTCGCTTCAGGAATTTTGTGAGCAGTTTAAACCCTTGCTTTAAAAAGGTCACTAGGAATACAATTAAGAAGGACTGCGTCAATATATATGAGATAGAAAAGAAAGCCATGATGGGCATCCTTGAAAAGAATGTTGGGAGAGTAGTTGTAACAACAAATATGTGGACATCAGATTTTCAGCAAAAAGGCTTTATGGTTGTTACCGCACACTATATTGACAACAGTTGGAGGTTGCAAAGCCGAGTGATCAGCTTATTATCCTTTTTTTATATGATTACTTTTTTTTCATTTAATACTCTTTTTAATCATCTGAAATTCATTAAAAACTATTCTTTTCATTTTGTATGCTGCAGAATTCTTGTTATATTCTTTTCTTACTCTATACCTTTGGATCATAAGTCCATGAATTCTGTTTAGTATGGAGTACTTACTGCTTATTAGCTTTAATTTAAGAAAATGATTTTTTGAGTTAGATTATGTTTGATTGGTATAATTTTCATTCTCATTTGAATGTTAGAAAGAAATAAAGATCTGGGTTTTAATTGTTACAAACAGTGCTGCCATCAATTGAAATAATCTCAATTGCAGCACTATATACAACATTTGAGTTAGATTCAGTTCTGATCGGGTATTGCAACACTGTATTTTGATCTTAAATAGTGCTGCCTATTTAATTAGCAAGATTTGAGGATGATATCATCCTATTTGAGAATGAATAAGAACGAAAATTATACCAATCAAACAAGGAAAAGTTGGCAGCACTATTTAAGAAGTAAAACCAAAAATCTGGCAGCACTATTTAAGATCTCTAAATGATAAATACAAGGGAAAATCGCACACTTAGTCCCTGAAATAGTCACCATATTGAAATGTCAGACCCGTATTCCCGAGTTTGTAAATGTCACCCCTCAATTGTCCAATTTGCTGTAAATGTGGTCCTTTGAGGGTGAAATGTACACTATGGGCGAGGAGTACATTTCACCCCTCAAAGGACCACATTTACAAAAATTTGGACAATTGAGGGGTGACAAATTTGGACCACATTACAACCTCCGAAATACGGGTCTGACATTTCAATATGGCGACTATTTCAGGGACGAAATGTGCGATTTTCCCTAAATACAATTATTATTTAAATAATCTCAACATATATATTATGAATTTACTTTCAGGTTTATGTATGTGCCAAGTCCACATACCGCTGAAGTACTTTCTGAAGCTCTTTACACTTGCTTAGTGGACTGGAACATAGACAACAAATTATCCACTATCACCGTGGATAATTGTTCTACCAATGATGCTATGCTTGACTTGATAAAGGGAAAGCTTTCTTCAGATTCTCTACTGCTTGGTGGAAACCTACTCCATATGCGTTGTTGTGCACACATACTGAACCTGGTCGTGAAAGATCGGTTGGATACCATTGATCGAGCAATTGAGAAAGTCAGAGACAATGTCTCTTATTGGAAGGGGACACCAAAGAGATGACAATGGGCCGAGGCAGGGCGGGTAGTTCAAAACCCAGACCCGCCCCGTGTCTCCAACCAGTAGACCTGACCTGCCCCACGACCCGCTACGGGTCAAGACATGGCGCCCCGCAGGTTGCAACTCATGGAGTGAAAAAAATCATTTTTGAAATTTTCACCACAAAAGATGGTACAAGCCATGTTTAAGGAGGTGCCTAAGTTGGAGGATGACTCCCCGTGGTGAGAAGTTTGGCACACCCTTTTTCACCCGGTAAGACTACCTTTTTTTTAAAACCCGGAAGGCAAACCACCAAAATAGTTGGGGTAAATGCCGGGGAACTTTTACCAGATTTTATTAATAAAGCAAAGGGTACAGATGGAAAGGGGGGCTAGACCAAAACCTTTCCAAGGAAGGCATACCTTCCTAAAAGCATGTAGAGAGAAAAAAAAAATATTGGGGGGACCAAACCTTACCCAATAAAATACAAAACTTACATGAACCTAAAAAAATCATACCCAATTTATCTGCAATCAACGAGTGCCTCACCTGACCTGGTAATTGGCTCATGCTGTAAAAAATGTCAAAATCATCATGGTCAAAACTATCTGGCCAATTTTTCTCCCTTAAGATATGTCTGATTTTGAGTCGTTTGTAAACCATCCATCTTCTAAGGTCTTCAACGATTCCTCTCCACCGACCCGGTAAGACTACCTATATGAAAAGAAGAAAGAAGATAGACCACACAGGGAAGAAGAGCCGAAGTCATTTTCGAGGTCACGTGGGGCATAGTAATAAAGAGTTTTTTAAGTGTTATAGCTTTTTTCTTTCTACCCCGACTTTTTTAAAAAATAATATCAAAATTCATATTTTTATGATTTTTCATATGACACTATGGATAAATTTTATGATCTGATTTGTTTGTAAGTAGATTCAAATGCTAAAATTAAGATCTTATTGTTAAAATACATTTAAAAAAGTAGGCCTGAATTCTTAATAAGTTGGGTTATATGAGAATATACTCCATCATTAATTATCGGATTTATATGTTTTTGTTTTTTAATGAATATACTTGTAGGAAATCAATGTTATGTACTTCCAGAAATGGTATATTTATAGGGATTGATTAATAATTGTGCGGCGAAGAAAATCATTGAGATTACCATTTGACTTCCGTGCTTATTGGAATTTTGAAAAAAACAAAAATGTTATACGTATACAAATAAAGTGAGTACACCTCTGATACATTATGTAAAACCTCCCAATTTTACCCACCCTCGGCTCCTTCACATGCCAGCCCTTCTATCCCTTCCAAATCTCTCACCCCTCTCCCGACAGCTTCCCTACTAAGTTTGAATTTTGAACCATCCCCAAAAGCCCAATGTCTATGACCTTCCTGGCTTCTGCGAGATCTGCTTGTCTCACCCCCAAACCCATTCGTCATTCCAAAAACTCGTTCACTGCAGTCACCAACCCTTCAACAATTTTTGCGAGTTTGCCGCCACCCCTCACGAACAAATGTATCTGACATCTATTCACTCAGTTCGTTTCAATCCCCACGAACTCATTCGTCCGTGATAGTGATTGCATTGATTTTTGTGTGTTTATATTTTTACTTTTAATTAGTTTTTACGGTGTGTTGTTGTGGTAATTGCACATTTACGATGCAATCACTTTATTTTTCTAGTTTGTTGTAATTTAGTAAATTTAGAATCATCTTGAGCAAGAATCAATCAAGGATCAACAAAGAATCATGGAAGGGATCCTACAAAATCAAAGGAAGGTGCAAGGGAGCAAGAAATCATGCTAAAAATGTGATTTGGTGACTTAACCGGTGAGGTATTATCTTACCCGGTCGGGTATGAAGAGAAAACGGAACCTGCGTACAAATTGGGCACATACCTGGTCGGGTATGGTACTTTACCCGGTCGGGTAAGAAGTGACCCGGACAAAAAGACAAGCTGAAAACACAAAATCATGGGCAAATATTTGATTTTGACCGATACCCGGTCAGGTATGTACCAATACCCGGTCGGGTATTCGACCAAAGGTGTTGAAAACACCTATAAATAGCACACTTTTTCTTCACTTTTAATCATTCCTTCTTCCATATACTTAAGCTCAGTTTAGAATAACATTTGTTTATATTTTTCTACAATGTTTAGTCTCCAAATAAGGAACTAAACTTCCATTTCTTGGTTTTGCTATCGAAGCTTGTTGATTATTAAAGTTGTGAGTTATTTTCTTAACTTCTCTCCTTGAATATTTAATTATTTCCTTAATCTATTTCTATATTAATGTTGGGGAGTGTTGCTAAGATGACAATTAGTCAACATCTCAATATTAATTATTACTAGAAACGATCAACGAACTGATGGTTAATCGTTGATGGTTTCGCAAGTAAGTAACTTTGGTTTATTAATGCACGGTCGTGGTTAATAAACTTAAGAGGGATTAGTTTTGTTGGTTAAACCGAAATCATTGTGTTGAGGTTATCAATCTCAATTGATTTCATCAAGGAGTTAGAAAGATTAAATGCTACTATTAAATCAGTATAAGGCGTTGTTCTATATTAGATTAATAGTAAGGGTTATTAATGAACGGTCATTGTTAATAACTACCCTCGATGAATTGGATATACTCCTCGATTGAGTATTCGAGAGGGGATAAGTTATAGATATAACAAGGATCGACTAAATATATCAACAAGTGGAAAGTAGCAAAGCCAAGTTCTTTTTATCTTTGAATTAAATCACATATAAGTTGTTCATCTTAATGTCAAATTAAATTAAATAATTCAAACCCAAAACCCCCCTTTAATTACTAGTTTCATTTAAAAGAAAATTATTTCTTTCCATGTGGATACGAATTCTACTTCACTATAACTACGTATAAGTGTTAGTATTGAATTTATTTTGACGCACTACGACAAAGTGCTCGTCAAATTTGGCGCCGTTGCCGGGGAAAGGCAATTATTTTTCTTTTTATTTTATTTAATTAAAATAAAAACTATATAAAAAAAATATAAAAAAAAATCTTACTTTTCTATTTTCTGAGCTTACATGAGTATATGGATACCAACATATCATCCCTAGAGAGTCAAGTTTCTGTCTTGGCTTCTCTAATAAAAGGAGTTTATCTTATGCTCAAAAGTTCAAGATGCTAAGACCTACAATATTTGCATGTCTCCCAGGCATCTTACGGATTTTTGCCCAAAGCTCCAAGAAGAATATCTTGAACAAATTGATGTTGGTTTCCAAAGGAAAATACCTCACATGAGGTATGGTCCATTCTCCAACATGTCTACGGAGGACATGGTTAGGACTCTTACTAACAACATGACCACCATGCAAAACAACATGGTGAAATTCCAAAATGAGACCAAGTCTAGCATTTTAAACTTGGAAACTCAAGTGAGTCAAATGGCCGCGGCGGTGAGTAGGCTTGAAACAAGGGATTCGGGAAAACCTCCCTTTCAAATAGAACATGATTTTGAACATCAAGCTTTTGCAATAACATTGACGAATGGGAAGAAATTGCAAAAGGAGACCCAAAATCAAGAAGAAGAACAAAAAGACACGAAGCTCCAGCTGGTAGAAGAAGAGGATGAGTCAAGCCCCAAAGTCAAATTGTTATCTTTTTCATCCTATGAGGCATCCTCACTGTCTCTCGAAGCTTTGAGGGAAACTCGAAAGATCGAAAAGAGCAATGAAATCTGTGAAATCCCCAGCAAAGGTGAGTATCAATTCAACTTCTCTTCGTTCACAAATATGCAGAGAATAACGGTGGAGTTAAGGAAACATTTCACACCCCCTCTTATGCCACCTGGATCAAAACGCCTTCCATTGAGCATGTTAAATGAGAATTTTTTCCCTCACTCTCACAACATGAAGCAATAGAAATTCGGATATTTGATCCCGGAAAGATTATCAAATTGGAGGATCGACAAGTTGAGCCTTTCTATAAGAGTCACCAAGGTGAAGATGTGAAAAAGATGAATCATCACGACCCAAATTTTAAGGATTGAACTTGAGAAGATGGCGTCGTGCCACGACGTTAAATAAGGCGCTTCTTGGGAGCAACCAGAGCAAGGTACATGATTGTTTAATTTTTTTTGTTTGCCTAACAGCCTCCTCTTCACCTCTTTTCACCTTTAATCTTCCAAAACACCATACAACTCCTGCCTAATCACCTCAAACCACATAACCATAGCATTTCTTTCTTTCTTCAAAAATCTCCCAAATCATCCACCAAACACCCAAAAAAATCATAATCTTGCTCCCATCACTTTCCTCTTGCTCCACATCACTTTTGGAAACTCTCACTCCCCCTCTCCAAAATCCACAACTATCTTTAAAAAAAATGAAGAAAAAAAACTTCAAGCAATGACAAAGACGAGCACTAGGGACAATGCTCGGTTTAGTAAGGGGGGAGAAGACTCTTCATTTTACATATGGTATTTCTTCTACATTGTTTTTTTTAAAAAAATATTATACAAAAAAATAAAAAAATAAAAAGAAAGAAAATAAAAATAATAAAAAGAAGAAATGCTAGTTAGGTTGAAAACCCGAACGGGCAACCTAAAAAACAATAGCAAAAAAAAATTGAGTGAGTCGAAAAAAAAACTAGGATGAAAACCTGAAAAGGCTCCTAGGCAAAAGGAAAGAAATGAGAGAAGGAATTATATATACAGGAGTTGATTTTCACCATAGCAAACAGTTGGAGGGAGAAGCAATAATGTTAGTCCCTGTTTTCTATAACAGCAATATAATATGGCATACAGATGAAAGATTATCAACAAAGATGAACACAGAAAGATCAAGTGTAAACCTTCTCTGATATACCGTGAACAGTTCGTACAAGAATGATAAGCGCTAAGGCTATTTTGAGCAGATACGAAAGTTAACCGCAAACCTGAGTCCTCCGCCCTCTTTTATAGGCGAGGCTCAGGTATGCGTAAAAAGGCTTCTCGCCTAAGTATGGGCCTAACACTTGGCCCATATTGAATACTATTCTAACAGATATATTTAATCAGTGCAGAACATAAATAGTAAACATCTAAATTATTACAGACAAGACAGACAAACTTGATTCACAATAAAATGGTCTTCAACAATCTCCCCTTTGTGATCAAGTGCCGTCTTGCATTTATTTTTGAGATCTGAAGTAATGCTTTCTGAAATTTAGCGCATGCTCATACTGTCTCAGCATTCTTCTCTTTTCAAGTTGCTCGTTGATGGGCTTTAGGATGGTCCACACCTTCTCATATACTATGAGCTCTTCCTCGCTGGCGTCCGCAAGTCTTGGATCTATATTGTCCTTGATCTCCTGCAGCTTCGTCTGGATGATCTTTAGAGTCCCATCATAATACTTGTGAATGTCTTCTACCCACATGAGTCTTTTCTGTTCCTCGTGATTGAGATATATGATAGAGACTGGGTCCTTGAAGATATGATATGGTCTGTACTTTTTGAGCTCTGGACCGTACAGAGTTGGCTTTACCAGATTTGCTTTTCTGACATTGTTTTCCAGGGCCATCTGTAGATCATGGGTAGCATAGAATCTGATCTGTCTCAGCATAAATCGTTTGATCGCCTCATAACCTTCTTCGTGTGTCCTGTTTCGACTCAGTGAGAGATACCTACTTACCATGAACATTTGGTAGATATCCTCCATCTTCATCATTATAAAATCATTTTCCTGGCAGATGAATATGCTGGAGTCTGTTCGTCGAACTTTGAAGCTGTAGAACGGGATGGTGTGATGATCTTCTCTGTGTATATCAAGGATAGCGTCAATAGGGTGGATGCTGGACTTCATGTCTCTTTCCAGTGTTTATCGTTGTTTTCCAGATGATCTGTGCATCAACATGTGAAGATGTCCGCCAGCCAGTTTGCCCTTAAGGTGAGTCAGGCCACGGATCTTCAGTTCATCGAGCTGTTTGAGCTTGTCTGCGGTTCTCCAAATTCCCTTTCTGATTTCCTCTTGGAAGGGGGCATTTATTCTGATGTTTTCCCAGAGCTTTTCTTTTGGGGGCAACTTGCCCGCCGTTTGTCTGATGACGGATTCTAGCTCCCTGGGTATATTTTTGTAGTCCTCCCCTTCTTTGAGTTCCTCTTCATCAAGGCGTATGATATCTTCTGCGCATTTGGCCAGCAACTCTCTCAGCCACCAATTTCGCTGCATATCCTCTGTTTCGGCTTCGCATCTAAGATCATCCCACTCTGTCCACTTTCTCGGCCAAACGTCGTCTACCACAGCATCCTCGAGTGCATCATGAATGTCTTTGCCTTGGGGAATGTATGGGACTCTCAGCTGCGGTGATCTTTCTCGTGAAGCACAGCCGGGTTCACTAGGATTGCCCGTTGTCATCAGCTTAGAACTGAGTTCTGGCTGATGGCCTGACTTGACAGATGAATCAGAGATAGCATCGTCAGGACTTCCATCCCCTCCTCGGTCGGTATCCTTTGGAGACACGCCTCGGGATGTTGTCATCGATTTTGAACTGTGTTCTGATCGATGGCCTGAGCTTTGTGATGTACCAGAGGTAACCACTACAGGACTTCCATCCCCTCCTCGGACAGTATCTCTAGGAGATAAGCTCAGTAGGTGTAGTTGCTCAGTAGGCACTTTATTCCGGTCATGTGGGTTGAGCATCCAGAATCCAAGTGCCACACATGACCGTCCTGCAAAGCAATTAAACAGGTTTAGGTACCCATCTATTTCTATATTAATTTTGGAGAGTGTTGCTAAGATGACAATTAGTCAACATCTGAATATTAATTATTACTAGAAACAATCAACGAACCGATGGTTAATCGTTGATGGTTTCGCAAGTAAGTAACTTTGGTTTATTAATGCACGATCGTGATTAATAAACTTAAGAGGGATTAGTTTTGTTGGTTAAACCGAAACCGTTGTGTTGAAGTTATCAATCTCAATTGATTTCATCAAGGAGTTAGAAAGATTAAAGGCTACTATTAAATCGGTATAAGGCGTTGTTCTATATTAGATTAATAGTAAGAGTTATTAATGAACGGTCGTTGTTAATAACTACCCTCGATGAATTGGATATACTCCTCAATTGAGTATTCGAGAGGGAATAAGTTATAGATATAACAAGGATCGACTAAATATATCAACAAGTGGAAAGTAACAAAGCCAAGTTCTTTTTGTCTTTGAATTAAATCACATATAAGTTGTTCATCTTAGTGTTAAATTAAATTAAATCATTCAAACCCAAAACCCCCCTTTAATTACTAGTTTCATTTAAAAGAGAATTATTCCTTTCCCTGTGGATACGAACTCTACTTCACTATACTACATATAAGTGTTAGTATTGAATTTATTTTGACACACTACGACAAAGTGCTCGTCAGATAGCCCTGTTATTTAAAGCATCAAGAGTTGAGAAATGTTGGATAATCCCGCGTTTTTTTTGTATTAATGTTAATTAATTAATTAATTAATTACGAAAATAGGGTTGGGTTAAAAGTATTTACCAATATACTGTTGCCGTAACCATGGTCGGGGTAAGTCGCCCAATGGTTGGGCGACTTTCCTTTAAGTAAAAACGGTTGGCCAGCCAACGATATAGAAAGACGCAAACCCAATCCCCCAAACCCCCCAGCCGCAGCGACGAAGAGGAATGACGACCGAGCTTCCGCGAAGCTCCATCTCCGGCGACCCCACTCCGGCAAACCTCCATCTTCATCTTCTACACTCTTTCTTCTTTCTTGTAGGTAAATAAAACTCCATTTCATCTCATTTTGAACTTAGGGTTTTGAATGTTAAAATTTTCAAATTTTTAGATTGTGAATTGATTGTGAATTGAGTTGTTGTGAAATGTGGATATGTATGAAATGTTGAAATTTGTTTTTAAATTGATTGTTGAAATTTTAAAGTGTATTTTGACATTTGGGCATTGACGTGCACTTGTCGTGAGGTGCACTCAAAATAATTAATCAATACAACACTAATACGTAGTATAGTGAAGTAAGGTTCGTATCGACAGGGAAAGGAATACTTTTCTCTTATATAAATAATAACAAGGGGGTTTTAAGTTTGATTTGATTGAATTTAATTAACACTAAGATAAACGACTTATATGAGTTTAATTTATAGAGATGAGGACTTGGTTTTGCTTTTATCCACTTAACGAAATGTTCGTCGATCCCGGTTATATCTTTAACTATCTTCCTCTCGAATACTCAATCGAGGAGTATATCCAGTTCATCGAGGGTAGTTATTAATAACGAGACGCGTTCATTAATAAAACTTACTACCGAGTTAATATAGAACACGCGCCATATATTCACACGATAGTAGCAATAAACTTGAGATGAAAACGATTGAGATTGATAACCTCAACACAAGCGGTTTATTGGTTTAATCAATATAATTAATTCCCCTTAGATTATTAATCATGAGACGCATGCATTAACAATCCAAGTTTACTACCGTTGAAGGAACCGAATTAAGAACAAGCGTATTAATCGATTGATTCTAGTAATAATTAATATATGAAACAAAACTAGTTGATCCTTTAAGTAATGTTCAAAATATTAATATGAAATATGAATAGGAATTAATTAATACTCAAGGAAGAATATTAAAGAGTATGAATCCTACTATAGTTAATATCAAGATGTTAACTAACTATCATCTTAGTAACACTCCCCAATATTAACATAGAGGAAGAAATAACTATTACTATAACTAATGTCAAGATGTTAACTAATTGTCATCTTAGTAACACTCCTCAACATTGATATAGAAATAGTATTTAAAGGAAGAATTAATATTCAAGGAAGAAAATTAAAGAGAATATCTCACAACTTACAAATTCATTAAGCTTCAAAGTAGCAAAACCAAGATGGAAGAGTTTAGCTCCTCATTTGAAGACTAAACATGATGAAAATATAAAGAAAGAACTATTCTAGACTGAGCTTAGAAGTATAAAGGAATTGGTGATCTTTGTGGGAAGGAAAGGAGGGTATTTATAGGCTTTTTAGGCTTGCAGGGTCTTGTACCCGATCGGGCTGTAAGGGCACTCGATCAGGTACTTGGTTGCTTCGTGGAAGTATAAAAAAATGGGTTATACCCGATCGGGTATGTCAGCCACCCGATCGGGTATGAACACTCGATCGTGCCAAAATCTCCCTTGCATGTTGCCTTGTCCCGGATTCGATCCGATTTGATTTTTCAACAAGGTACCCGATCGGGTATAGGTCATACCCGACCGGGTACAACACCAAAAATCAGAATCTTGAGATTTTTGCACCTTCCTTCCATTTGTGATGTTCACCAATGGTCCCTAGAGTGATCTTGGACCTGTTTGAGCTCAGTATAAACCTAATCTAAACAAATCACAAACATTTTTACAACTTAAACTATTACACCAAAAGTGTGTAATTTCCAAAGTAATAATCAATCAAAACTAATTAAAAACACAGAAATAAATATGTAATTTACATGAATGTCAACTCCCCCACACTTAGTTTCTTTACTCGACCTCGAGTAAAACCAAATGTTTATACAATGTTCATCAAAAGATCATAAGTTCAAAGATAGTAAGAAATAAGAAACTAAGACCACCAAGTATTGTAAATGAGTTTACAGAACAACATTTCCTTGGGTTTAAGGGTCTTCTATGCTCCTTACTTCTTCTTTTCCTCTTCTCCTTTTCTTCTTCTTCTTTTCTTCAATAGATGATGTCCTGCAAAAACATATTTCTCTCATATCTCTCGTTTTGCCTAGGAGCCTTTTCAGGTTTTCATCCTAGCGTCTCTTTTTGTTTTTCCTTCCTTTCCGACTCACTCATTTTTTAAGCCCTTGTTGCTTAGATTGCCCGTTTTTGGGTTTTCAACCTAACTAGCATTTATTTCCTTTTTTTGGTGTGTGTGTGTGTACAAAGAGTACAAGAAAATAATGCTTATTATGAGGTAAAACAAAAGGGATTTTAACATACCAAAAAATGAGTCTTCCTCCCCCACACTTGGATCAAGGCACTATCCTTAGTGCCCGCCTTCACCGCCATAAAAACTTCCTCCAAAGCCTGCACCGGTGCCGCCCTCATTGCCCCCTTCACCCATGGTAGTGTCGTCTCCCATCCCGTCATCATAGCCCCCACCACCGTAGCTCGAACCTCCAAAGTTACCCCATTGAGAGGGGTCATATCAAGACGGTGGTGGAGGAGGAGTGGCCATAGAAGAGAAATTCCCGTGATGGGCCATATATGAGTACATAGGACCATAAGTCCTACGATAGTCCTCTTCATAGCGGTGGAGGTCGGCTTGCCGTAGCTCTTCCATTCTTTGGAAGCCCGCCCGTTGCTCCTCTCAGACTTGTGCAAGTTGTTCACCCATGTTTGTGTAGTTGAGGTTCATTGTGTTGAACCCGGCAAGTAGTGCTTGTTGGCCCTCCAAGAGTTGTTGGAAACAGTCGGTTGGAGGAGGGTTGTAAGGAGGATTGGGGATGTGTTGTGGTGGTGGGTTTTGAGGGTGGTCGGGAATATCATGTTGTGCATTTCCTTGGGCTTCTTGATGCTCAATTTGTTCGGGTTGTTCGGCTTGGGCTTGAAAATGTGGTGGTATGGCATTAGGAAGTAGGTAATGCGTGATTTCAAAACTTGCCCTTTTATACCTAAGTTTAGGTATTTGTTTGGAGGGGATAGGGAAGTAGATGGTTGGTTTGGGTAGGATATGCCACTTGTAGTGGTTTCTCCCGTTGTAGTCTTTGTGGGCGAAGGAGATGCACCTTGCGTTTCCAAGCCAAGTCAAATTCATCAAACAATGATCAGCTATTGGTTCATTATCCACATAGCCGAATTTGGAGGCTAAATGCATAATGACCCCCCCCCCCCTCCTGACAACAATATTACCCATTTTGTTGCAAGTTTTCTCCAAATGATCCCACATTAGGTTGCAAAGGTTGAATGGCACGGGTATTTGAAAGAGGGCTAGGGTGAGGATGGCTACGTCCCCCATCTGAGTGTGGTGGTTGTTAGGGCGGCCGAGCAAACAATTGGCCAAAAACTTTAGGAAAAGTCGAAGAATAGGATGTTTAACGTGACTAATGGAAAGTTTAGACACGCTCACATTCAATTCTCCGGTCATTTTAGCCCATAAAGTGTGGCCATCTATTGTATTTTCCGGTATTCCCCTCTCATGGGCCACGGGGATGCCAAAATGTTGGGCAAACTCACGTCTCGTTATTGTGTATTCATTGTTGAATAAACGAAATGTGAGTGTGTCGTTATTGAACTCCTCCCCTTCCTCACGTTCAACAAACTTAGCCGAGCTCAAGAATTTATAAATCATCCTCTCATTACAATTATACTTCATATCAAAAATCAAGTTCATATCCAACTCATGAAATAAATTGCGCATTTTTTTCAACAGGCCTAAAGCAGTGAGAGCATCATGACATAGAAATTTGGAGGGGATTACTTGCATTTTGATTTGAGCCAAGAACCGTTGCCTTTGATTCCCCGGGCCGAACCGGACATCCTCAAATCCGGGAATTGGTCCCCTTTCAGTTGAACTCTCAGCCCTGTCTCTTTTGGGTGCCATTGGTGTGCTTGTTGAAGCCTTATTTTCGGAGAAGGGGTGAGATGGGTAGGGTTTCGGTTTTTGTGGTATATGGTGAGAGAGATGGTTTTGTGGGTATGAGGTTGTAGAGGAGAGTGAGGGGAAGATTTTGGTTGTTGTATGAGGTGATTTGGGTGAGAGATGAGGGAGTAATTGAAGAAAGAAGGTTCGAAAATGGTGGGTTTGGGAGAGGGGTTTCGAATTTGGGAAGTTGGAGAAGATGAAGTGTCCGATTTTGGGGTCTGATTTGGTTTAAAAGTTGGTGTACCCGATCGGGTGGCCCGACATACCTGATCGGGTATGCGTGTATTTCTTTAAAATCCGGGCTCCTACCCGATCGAGTTGGGGTATACTCGATCAGGCGAATTGGTGCTAACTAATTCCCCGTTAAAAATTTAATTTACCCGACCGGGTGTATGGGTGTACCCGATCGGGTACTTTGCTACGAACTAAATTAGCCTTTTTCAAAATACACCCGACCGGGTACATGTGTACACCCGATCGGGTATGTGCTTGTTTTATTAAATTCAGCCCAGGAGTTGATACCCGATCAAATAGGCCGGGTACTCGATCAGGTAAGTTGTTACGAGATTTTTTTTTGAATTTTTTGAACAATACCCGACCGGGTGGGTAGTGGTACCCGATCGGGTATGTCATTATTTTCAACCCCTGAGTCGATCGAGTATGGGTTACCCGATCCAGGCGTATTCGATTTTTTTGCCTATACCCAACCGGGTAGAGAGTGTTGCCCGATCGGGTATCATGCCCTGGATGTTTTTTATAGCTTTTTTTGATAGCTTTTTTAAAAAAAAATGTAAGAACACACAAAAATGAATGAAAATAACAAAATATAAACTTGGGTTGCCTCCCAAGAAGCGCCTTATTTAACGTCGCGGCACGACGTTATTCACTTTTTTTTTTGTTTTATGTGGGATCATGAGCATCCCTTGTGTCATTTTTCAAGGCCCTATTTGGCCATTTTTCATTTTTATTTCTCGGCCTTTTCCAGTAAGGCCGAACTTTCGTTCTTGTCAACATCTCAACCAATGATGACTTTCTATGTTCAATTCTCTCCTCTTCTCGAAAAATTGGGATTTTATAAGATTTCTCCAAAAATATCGGTTCCTGTGGTTCAAAAATATTTAAAGAGCACAGAGAGTGATCTTTAATTTGGTCTTTTATAGAGTCAAAGATATTGAACTCTACTTTTTGATCATTGAATTCAAAGGTTAATGAACCACTAGACACGTCAATTTTAGTTTTTGAGGTCTTTAAGAAGGGTCTACCCAACAGGATAGGTGTTATTTGATCATCATTTCCCATTTCGAGGACATAGAAGTCGACAGGGAAAACCATATTTTCCACTTCTACTAGCACATCTTCTATCACACCTTTCGGGTAAGTGCTAGAATGATCCGCTAGTTGAATTACTACACCGGTTTGATGTAGTGGCCAAGTTGTAGGGATTTATAAACGGAATAAGGAATGACATTTATTGATGCCCCTAAATCCAACAAGGCCCTAGGAAATGTGGTGCCCCCTATCGTGCAAGGAATAGTGAACATGCCTGGGTCACTACATTTTTCGGAGAGTTTATTTTGGAAAATAGCTGAGACATGTTCACTAACCTTAACCTCTTGTTTCTCTTTCAATTTATTTTTCCTTTTTGTTTTGCATAATTCTTTTAAAAATTTAGCAAAACGAGGAACACTTTTCATTGAGTTAAGGAGCGAAATGTTTACCTCACACTTGGCGAAAGTCTCATAGATGTCAGAATCTTTCTCCGGCTTCTTTGTCTCTCTCAGTGCCTCAGGAAACGGGGCTACTGGTTCATATGATGAAAGTGGAGGGAGCTTGGCTGTTGTGACCTCCTCCTCCGGTTGAACTTCTTCTTCAGGGTCCACCTCCTTAATTTCTTGATTTACCTCCTTCCATGTTGCCTCACTTCTCAACATGATGGCATTCACATGTTATCTCGGGTTTTGCTCCGTTTGAGATGGGAGTTTACCCGAGTCCTTCTTTTCAAGTCGGTTCACGGCATTTGCAATTTGACTAACTTAAGTTTCCAAATTGTTAATGTTTGACCTTGTCTCATGTTGAAATTGTATCATGGTTTGTTGAAATTGTCCCATGTTTTGTTGCATGGTAACCATGTTTGAGGTCAAAGTCCGGATCATATCATTAGTTGACATACTAGATTGAGAAGATGAGTTGGATTGTTGAGGGTTTCCATACCTCAAGTTAGGATGATCCCGCAATCCAGGGTTGTAAGAATTTGAGAATGGGTCATACCTCTTCTGTTGATGGCCTTGGAAACCCAAGGCGTTGACTTGTTCTTCTTGGAGGGATGAGCACGAATCAGTGGGATGCCCGGTTGCTGTGCAAATGCCACAAGCTTTGACCTCCTGAGTCTTTGGTTTCAGAAGAAGTTCTTTGACCAGAGAAGTCAAACCGGCAACTTGGCTTTCCAACGAGGTCTTGGATTCTGCTGCGGCAACCCTTCGAGTTGAGGGTCGCCCACTGTAATGTCTGGAGTTCTCGGCCAACTCCGAGATGAGATTCCTTGCTTGAGAAGGGGTTTTGTTAACAATTCCCCCTCCACATGCCGCATTCACCATGCGCCTATCTCTATCCGCAAGACCATCATAAAAATAAAGGATGAGGTCTTGCTCGGTGTACCCATGATATGGGCAACTAGCACACAGCTTTTTGAAACGCTCCCAATATTCATACAATGTTTCATCTTCTTTTTTCTCAATGTTGCTTATTTGTTTTTTTAAAGAAGATGAGATGGAGGCGGGATAGTACCTATCCAAGAAGCATTTTTTCATTGCCGCCCATGTGTCTATACTTCTCGAAGGAAGATAGAATAGCCAATCCTTTGCAGTGTCTTTGAGAGAGAATGGAAAAGCCCTCAATTTGATTTGTTCATCCGAGACACCACTGGGGCACATGCTTGTGCACACAATATGGAACTCCGAAAGGTGTTTGTTCGGATCTTCTCCTCTTAGGCCATGAAAGGATGGAAGTAGATGTATGAGCCCAGATTTTAGCTCAAATGTATTACCTTCATCGAGTGTAGGGAAGGTAATATATAATGGTTGTTGATTGAGATCTGGAGCAGTGAGCTCCCGTAGTGTTCTTGTCTCAAGAGCCATGGTTATTGACTCTTCGGTCTCGCTAGAATGAGAACTAGCGCTGGATGAATCTCTGATAGATGATTCTTCCGAGTCGGTATTAGAAAATTTACTTCTCAACCGCTCGAAAGTTTGTTCTATTTCTGGGTTTGTTTGATAGGTGATCTCGTTTATAGAACGGTGTTTAACCATATACTTCACCAAGCTCAGAAATAGAGAAAGTAAGAACTTTATATTTTTTTTTATTTTCTTGAAATACAATAAAAGAAAAAATAATTGCCTTTCCCCGGCAACGGCGCCAAATTTGACGTGCACTTGTCGTGAGGTGCACTCAAAATAATTAATCACTACAACACTAATACGTAGTATAGTGAAGTAAGATTCATATCCACAGGGAAAGTAATACTTTTCTCTTATATAAATAGTAACAAGGGGGGTTTTAAGTTTGATTTGATTGAATTTAATTAACACTAAGATAAACGACTTATATGAGTTTAATTTATAGAGATGAGGACTTGGTTTTGCTTTTATCCACTTAACAAAATGTTCGTCGATCCCGGTTATATCTTTAACGATCTTCCTCTCGAATACTCAATCGAGGAGTATATCCAGTTCATCGAGGGTAGTTATTAATAACGAGACACGTTCATTAATAAAACTTACTACCGAGTTAATATAGAACACACGCCATATATTCACACGACAGTAGCAATAAACTTGAGATGAAAACGATTGAGATTGATAACCTCAACACAAGCGGTTTATTGGTTTAATCAATATAATTAATTCCCCTTAGATTATTAATAATGAGACGCATGCATTAACAATCCAAGTTTACTACCGTTGAAGGAACCGAATTAAGAACAAGCGTATTAATCGATTGATTCTAGTAATAATTAATATATGAAACAAAACTAGTTGATCCTTTAAGTAATGTTCAAAATATTAATATGAAATATGAATATGAATTAATTAATACTCAAGGAAGAATATTAAAGAGTATGAATCCTACTATAGTTAATATCAAGATGTTAACTAATTGTCATCTTAGTAACACTCCCCAATATTAACATAGAGGAAGAAATAACTATTACTATAACTAATGTCAAGATGTTAACTAATTGTCATCTTAGTAACACTCCCCAACATTGATATAGAAATAGTATTTAAAGGAAGAATTAATATTCAAGGAAGAAAATTAAAGAGAATAACTCACAACTTACAAATTCATTAAGCTTCAAAGTAGCAAAACCAAGATGGAAGAGTTTAGCTCCTCATTTGGAGACTAAACATGATGAAAATATAAAGAAAGAACTATTCTAGACTGAGCTTAGAAGTATAAAGGAATTGGTGATCTTTGTGGGAAGGAAAGGGGGGTATTTATAGGCTTTTTAGGCTTGCAGTGTCTTGTACCCGATCGGGCTGTAAGGGCACTCGATCGGGTACCTGGTTGCTTCGCGGAAGTATAAAAAACTGGGTTATACCCGATCGGGTATGTCGGCCACCCGATCGGGTATGAACACTCGATCGTGCCAAAATCTCCCTTGCATGTTGCCTTGTCCCGGATTCGATCCGATTTGATTTTTCAACAAGGTACCCGATCGGGTATAGGTCATACCCGACCGGGTACAACACCAAAAATCAGAATCTTGAGATTTTTGCACCTTCCTTCCATTTGTGATGTTCACCAATGGTCCCTAGAGTGATCTTGGACCTGTTTGAGCTCAGTATAAACCTAATCTAAACAAATTACAAACATTTTTACAACTTAAACTATTACACCAAATGTGTGTAATTTCCAAAGTAATAATCAATCAAAACTAATTAAAAACACAGAAATAAATATGTAATTTACACGAATGTCAGGCATTTAGGTAGATTTGAATGTAGCTAAATTTGGGTCTTAAAATGTAGACTTGAATGTAGATATCAAAATTTGGGTATTTTCATAGTGAAATGTGAGTTCTTTGTGAATTATGACTTTTGGATATATTAGAATTTTGGTAGTTTTTTCTGTTGAAAATATGAAGACAAACTCGATATCTTCTAGAATGGTTCTTTTAGGCATATACACGTGGCTTTTCTTTTCTGCTTAATTATTAAAACCCTCCATCCTCTTGTTTAAGGCAGTCCTAAGACGTCGGTGAAGGAAATAAAGAAAGGGGAGTAAGACGTCGATGAGTTCTTCGAGTACTGAGTCCTGGTCGATGGATGCAAGAAGGTGAATTAAGAGGTGTGACTGTGGACTCCAAGCACCGGTGTGGACTGCAACAATAGACAAAAACAGGGTGTGAGTGGTCAAAAGTGCAATTTCTTTGAATGGGTTGAGGATGAAGAATGTGGTACTTGCCTGAGACGGATAGTGACCTTGCTCCAGAAGGTTACCAGTGTTGAAGAGAATTTCCGGATGAAAGAATTAGAGATGCAAGCTGAAATCAAGAGTTGTGTTCGTGGGATTGGTCTTTTGAAACTCCACAATATGGAAGAGGAACTTAAGATGTCAAAGAAAGGCAATGGGACTTTCTCCTGGAATGTAGTGTGGTTCGGGTTGTTTGTTATCATCTTGCTGGGAAGTAGGATATATTAGCAGATGTTTAAGTGTTGTGTGGTTGTATGTGGGTAGTGATTTGGTTGTTGACGAGCACTTTGTCACGGTGCGTCAAAATAATTTTCAATACTAAACACTTATACGTAGTATAGCGTAGTAGAGTTCGTATCCACAGGGAAAGGAATAATTCTCTTTCTATGAACTTAATGAATAAAAAGGGGGGTTTTGGTTTGAGTGATTTAATTTAATTAAAAACTAAGATGAACAACCTATATGTGTTTAATTCAAGAATAAAAGGGACTTGGCTTTGCTACTTTCCACTTGTTGATATATTTTAGTCGATCCTTGTTATATCTATAACTTATCCTCTCTCGAATACTCAATCGAGGAGTATCTCCAATTCATCGAGGGTAGTTATTAACAACGACCGTTCATTAATAACCCTTACTATTAATCAAATATAGAACAACGCCTTATACCGATATAATAGTAGCATTCAATCTTTTTAACTCCTTGATGAAATCAATTGAGATTGATAACCTTAACACAACGGTTTCGGTTTAACCAACAAAATTGATCCCTCTTAAGTCTATTAACCACGACCGTGCATTAATAAACCAAAGTTACTTACTTGTGAAACAACCAACGATTAACCATCGGTTCGTTGATCGTTTCTAGTAGTAATTAATGTCGGAACGTTAACTAATCGTCACTTAGCAACCCTCCAACATTAATATAGAATGAGATTAAGGGAAGAATTAATAATCAAGAGAAGAAGTTAAGAAAATAACTCACAACTTTAATAATCAACAAGCTTCAAGAGCAAAACCAAGAATGGAAGTTTAGCTCCTCATTTGGAGGCTAAACATAGCTAGAAAAATATAAAGAAATGCTATTCTAAACTGAGCTAAAGAGTATGGAACAAGGGATGATCTTTTGTGAAGAAAAAGTGTACTATTTATAGGTGTTTTTCAACACCTTTGGCCGGGTACCCGACCGGGTCAAGTACTCACCCGACCGGGTCCATGTCAAAATCAAATATCCTCCACGTTCTGGCGATCTTCAGCATGTTAAAGTGTCCGGGTCAAGTCAGACCCGACCGGGTGGGGTAGGGGACCCGACCGGGTGAGTGCAAAAATTGGATATTCTTCACGTTCGGGTGATCTTTGCACACCGTGTTGTCCCCGGTCACTTCTCACCCGACCGGGTGAGGTAGTGGGCCCGACCGGGCCATGCACTTTCTTTGCATTTCCGTTTTTCACTTCTTACCCGACCGGGTCAAGTGTTATACCCGGTCGGGTATTTGCTCCTGGGCAGCCAAATCTTCTTTTTCTTCACTTCAAAGTCTTCCTTTCCAACACCACAAATCCTAACTAAACTTTACAACTTACAAATAAAGACTAAAATACAATTACAACTGAAATCACATAAATGTTTACAAACTAAATAAAACGTCAAACAATTAACATAAATCAAACATAAAAATATACATTTATGCACTACTAATTAGTGCATATCAAATACCCCCACACTTAAACCTTTTCTCGTCTCGAGTAAATCAAATCCTATCCAAGAAGTCCTTAAAATGACAAGAATATCAACACACACATCCACGAGTATTTTTAGAAACACATAAAGTAAATCCCCAAAAATATAATAGTAAAGAGGGTCTTCAACTCCATATTTCTTTATCAACCTCAACCTTTTTTTTCCGTTACCCTTAGGATCCTGCAGAAATAAAAGAAAATACTTTCTCTCGTTCTCTCATTTTGCCTAGGTGCCCTTTCGGGTTTTCATCCTAGCTTCCCACATTTTTCTGTTTTAATCATCACAACTCACTCTTATTTTTGCTTTATTTTTGCTTAAGTTGCCCTTTCAGGTTTTCAACTTAACAAGCTTTTATAATTTTTTTTTACAAGAATAAAGAGTATGAATGTGAGTATTCCATAAAACTCTCCCCCCAAGCTAATCAAAGCATTGTCCCTAGTGCTTGTGTCTAAGATGAATGTTTTTTTTTTTGGATACGTTTTGGGAGGTTTTTTTTTTGGTGATTCGTGGGAGTAGAGATGAAAAGGGTGAAGAGGTGATGAATGAAATGGGTTTAATTGGTGGATGGATGTAGAAGATATGAAGCTTTTGACTTTTGAAAATGGAGGGAATTTGGGGTGTGGTTCGAAAGGGAAGACAAAGGGGGTGATTTTTTTTTTTTTTTTGAGAAATGGCCTGGTTTCCAAAAAATCGAGATACCCGGCCGGGTGGGGTAGTGTACCCGGTCGGGCGTAAAATGTTCACCCGAGGCAGAAAGCTTTTGCTGGGTTGCCCGGCCGGGTATGGAAGTCTACCCGGTCGGGCGAAAAATTTATTCTTGTTTTGCTCATGCCTCGCCCGGGTGATTGCCCGGGTGTTTTGTTTTTAGAAGTAACCCGACCGGGTTAGGGTTTATACCCGGCCGGGTCCAATCCCAGTCCATTTTTTTTTTGAAATGTGTAAAAATAAACTAAAACAAGTAAACGTACCTTGCTTGGGTTGCCTCCCAAGAAGCGCCTTAGTTAACGTCGCGGCACGACGCCATCATTGTGTTCAGTCGTTCAAACTGGGATCATGATAGTTTATCTTTGCCACATTTTCATTCCTAGGACTTCCATAGGAATGCTTGATTTTCTGACCCTTCACTTTGAAAATCTTTCCAGGATCAAATATCCATATTTTCATTGATTCATGTGGTGAGAGTGAGGGAAAGAAATTATCATTTAGCATGGTCAATGGAAAGTGTTTTGATCTTAGTGGCATGAGAGGGGGTGTCAAATGTTTACTTAACTCCAAATGATATTCTCTCGGTTTATTTGCAACCGCGATAAGTGCATTTGAATTATCCTCACATTTGCTGAGGATTTCATCTTCGTCCTTCTCTACCCTTTCTGTTTCCCTTAGAGCCTCAGGAAATGGTGGCATGTTCTCAGGAATGGCCGATGATGGAGTTGAGTTTTGAAGTTTCTCCTCCTCTGGTTGAGCTCCCTCCGTAAGCTCCTCTTCTTCTTCCTCCTCGCCAATGTGGTTCACAATGTTTGGCACTTGTTTCAATTGATTCTCCAAGTTCAGTTCTTTGAGCACTGTTTCTTGCGGGTATTGCGACATATCTTGTTGCAGTTGTGTCACATTGATAGTGAGAGCTCGGATCATGTCTTTAGTGGACATGCTGGAATAATAACTTGAGTATGGATTATATGTGTTGGAGAATGAATCATACCTCTCTTGGAAAACAACATCATCACTCTGTTCAAAGTATTCTTCTTGCAGCTTGGGGCAAAAATCCGTAAGATGCCTTTGTGACATGCAACTGTTGCAGGCCTTGGTATCTTGAACGTTTGAGCATAAGAGAAACTCCTTTACTAAAAATGTTAAGCTAGAAATTTGACTCTCTAGCGATGATGTGTTGGTATCCATTTACTCATATAAGCTCAGAAAATAGAAGAGCAAGAGATTTTTTTTTAATTTTTTTTATGTTTTTTTTTGTTTTCATTTTTATGAGATAAAATAAAAAGAAAAATAATTGCCTTTCCCCGGCAACGACGCCAAATTTGACGAGCACTTTGTCACGGTGCGTCAAAATAATTTTCAATACCAAACACTTATATGTAGTATAGCGTAGTAGAGTTCGTATCCACAGGGAAATGAATAATTCTCTTTCTATGAACTTAATGAATAAAAAGGGGGGTTTTGGTTTGAGTGATTTAATTTAATTAAAAACTAAGATGAACAACCTATATGTGTTTAATTCAAGAATAAAAGGGACTTGGCTTTGCTACTTTCCACTTGTTGATATATTTTAGTCGATCCTTGTTATATCTATAACTTATCCCCTCTCGAATACTCAATCGAGGAGTATCTCCAATTCATCGAGGGTAGTTATTAACAACGACCGTTCATTAATAACCCTTACTATTAATCGAATATAGAACAACGCCTTATACCGATATAATAGTAGCATTCAATCTTTTTAACTCCTTGATGAAATCAATTGAGATTGATAACCTTAACACAACGGTTTCGGTTTAACCAACAAAATTGATCCCTCTTAAGTCTATTAACCACGACCGTGCATTAATAAACCGAAGTTACTTACTTGTGAAACCACCAACGATTAACCATCGGTTCGTTGATCGTTTCTAGTAGTAATTAATGTCGGAACGTTAACTAATCGTCACTTAGCAACCCTCCAACATTAATATAGAATGAGATTAAGGGAAGAATTAATAATCAAGAGAAGAAGTTAAGAAAATAACTCACAACTTTAATAATCAACAAGCTTCAAGAGCAAAATCAAGAATGGAAGTTTAGCTCCTCATTTGGAGTCTAAACATAGCTAGAAAAATATAAAGAAATGCTATTCTAAACTGAGCTAAAGAGTATGGAAGAAGGGATGATTTTTTGTGAAGAAAAAGTGTGCTATTTATAGGTGTTTTTCAACACCTTTGGCCGGGTACCCGACCGGGTCCATGTCAAAATCAAATATCCTCCACGTTCTGGCGATCTTCAGCATGTTAAAGTGTCCGGGTCAAGTCAGACCCGACCGGGTGGGGTAGGGGACCCGACCGGGTGAGTGCAAAAATTGGATATTCTTCACGTTCGGGTGATCTTTGCACACCGGGTTGTCCCCGGTCACTTCTCACCCGACCGGGTGAGGTAGTGGGCCCGACCGGGCCATGCACTTTCTTTGCATTTCCGTTTTTCACTTCTTACCCGACCGGGTCAAGTGTTATATCCGGTCGGGTATTTGCTCCTGGGCAGCCAAATCTTCTTTTTCTTCACTTCAAAGTCTTCCTTTCCAACACCACAAATCCTAACTAAACTTTACAACTTACAAATAAAGACTAAAATACAATTACAACTGAAATCACATAAATGTTTACAAACTAAATAAAACGTCAAACAATTAACATAAATCAAACATAAAAATATACATTTATGCACTACTAATTAGTGCATATCAGTTGTTGAATTTGGTTGTATTGTTGTAATGAAGATTATGCATTTGGTTTTCAAGCTTATGGTCTTTTTTGTTCATGATCATGTTGATGGGAATCATATGTGTATAACGTAGTTTGTGTTCGATTAAAAAATTAATAGTAAAAATTAATAAAAAATTAATTAGGAAAAAAGAATTAGTATAATAGTAAAAATTAACTAATACGAATTAAGAATTGTTTGTTTGTAGCCATGGAGATGACAGCGGATCCTGGGCCGAGTGATCGTTCTGTCCTGACATTGCAGGCCTCGCTCAGGAGTGAGGATGTTTGGCTTGACCTCGATGTTCAGGTGGATAGGTGCCGCGAGCACCTGCGGGGTTTGTCGCATATGCACGTGGACGACAGAGTACTTGCATATGTTCGTGCTGCGGGTTTTTATGGTCTGCACAGATTGGTGGCTACTGTCCCTCTCGATAGAACGCTACTCACCGCTCTTTGATGGGCACTAGTTGTTAGTGCCTAAGTATACATTTTTATTATTGTTTGTAATGTTTATTTACTAGTTTTGTGTAAGTTTATAGTTGCTAGTTTGCATTTGATCGTAATCGTATTTTTAGCATTTTATTGTTTGTTGTAAGTTGTAGTTAGTTGAGCTATAAGTTTAGGATAGGTTTGGAAGCAAAAAGGATGAAGAAACCTGAGTTTTGTGCAAAACCCGGTCGGGTATGGACTTTACCCGGCCGGGTATGAAGTGACAAAGGAAATTGCTACAAAATTAGCAAATACCCGGTCGGGTATTCCATATACCCGATCGGGTATTCTGTGATTTCGGACCAAAGAACGTGCAGAAGACACAAAAACATGGGAAAATATTTGATTTGGTAAATACCCGGTCGGGTATGTCAAAATACCCGGCCGGGTATCCGGCATTAGGTGTTGAAAACACCTATAAATAGCCCCATTTTCCTTCACATTTCATCATCCCTTCTTCCATACTCTTTAGCTCAGTTTAGAATAGCATTTCTTTATATTTTTCTAGCTATGTTTAGTCTCCAAATGAGGAGCTAAACTTCCATTCTTGGTGTTGCTCTTGAAGGTTGTTGATTATTAAAGTTGTGAGTTATTTTCTTAACTTCTTTCCTTGAATATTAATTAATAGTTCTTTCTTTAATATCATCTCTATATTAATGTTGGGGAGTGTTGCTAAGATGACAATTAGTTAACATCTCGACATTAGTTAGAATGGTATTTTCTTCCTCTATATTAATATTGAGGAGTGTTGCTAAGATGACAATTAGTTAACATCTTGATATTAATTATAGTAGGATTCATCTTCATTAATAATATTCTTCCTTGAATATTAATTAATCCCTACTCTTATTTCATATTAATATTTTGAACATTACTTAAAGGATCAACTAGTTTTGTTTCATATATTAATTATTACTAGAAACGATCAACGAACCGATGGTTAATCGTTGATGGTTTCACAAGTAAGTAGCTTCAGTTTATTAATGCACGGTCGTGGTTAATAAACTTAAGAGGGATTAATTTTGTTGGTTAAACTGAAACCGCTTGTGTTGAGGTTATCAATCTCAATTGATTTCATCAAGGAGTTAGAAAGATTAAATGCTACTATTAAATCGGTATACGGCGTTGTTCTATATTTGATTAATAGTAAGGGTTATTAATGAACGGTCGTTGTTAATAACTACCCTCGATGAAGTGGATATACTCCCCGATTGAGTATTCGAGAGGGAATAAGTTATAGATATAACAATGATCGACTAAAATATATCAACAAGTGGAAAGTAGCAATGCCAAGTCCTTTTTATCTTTGAATTAAACACATATAGGTTGTTCATCTTAGTTCTTAATTAAATCAAATCACTCAATCTAAATCCCCCCTTTTTATTCACTAAGTATCATAAAAAGAGAATTATTCCTTTCCCTGTGGATACGAACTCTACTACGCTATACTACGTATAAGTGTTTAGTATTGAATTTATTTTGACGCACCGTGACAAAGTGCTCGTCAAATTTGGCGCCGTTGCCGGGGAAAGGCAATTAATTTTTCTTTTTATTTTATTTCAAAGAAAAATAAAAAAAAAATTATACATAAAGATTTCTATTTTGGCTGAGCTTTGTTTGAGTATATGGTTAAACACCGATCTATAAACCAAATCACCTACCAAACAAAGCCCGAAACAGAACAAGCCTTCGAGAGGTTCAGGAATCTATTTCCGAATACTTCTTCGGAGGAATCATCAAGTGCTAGTTCTCATTCTAGCGAATCCGAAGAGTCCTTCCACATGGCTCTTGAAACAAGAACGTTGAGGGAGCTCACGGCTCCGAATCTAAATCAACAACCCTTATGTATCACTTTTCCCACTCTTGATACAGGGGTCACATTCGAGCTAAAATCTGGGCTCATTCATCTACTTCCCTCTTTCCATGGCCTACGAGGGGAAGATCCAAATAAGCACTTGTCAGAGTTCCATATTGTGTGCACAAGCATGTGCCCCAATGGCGTGTCCGAGGAACAAATCAAGCTGAGAGCCTTCCCATTCTCTCTCAAAGACACCGCCAAAGATTGGTTATTCTATCTTCCCTCGGGGAGCATCAATACATGGGCTCAAATGAAAAAGAGCTTCCTTGACAGGTACTATCCCGCATCTATCTCTTCAAGTCTCAAGAAGCAAATCAGCAACATTGAGCAAGCGGATAATGAGACCTTATATGAATATTGGGAGCGCTTTAAAAAATTATGTGCTAGTTGCCCATATCATGGGTATTCAGAACAAGATCTCATCCTCTACTTCTATGATGGACTTGTTGATCAAGATAGACGCATGGTGAATGCGGCATGCGGAGGGGGTATTGTTAACAAAACCCCTTCTCAAGCAAGAGACCTCATTTCGGAGTTGGCCGAAAACTCGAGACATTACAACGGAAGGTCATCATCGAAACGAGTCATGGCAGCGGAATCCAACAACTCGTTGGAGAGTCAAGTAGCCGGCTTGACTTCTTTGGTTAAAGATTTCCTTTTAAATCCAAAAACCCAAGAAGTCAAGGTCTGCGGCATCTGTTCAACGCAAGGGCATCCCACAGATTCTTGCCCAACGCTACAAGAAGAGAACTCCGAGCAAGTCAATGCTTTGGGGTTCCAAGGTCAAAGGAGGTACGATCCTCAAGGCAATACTTACAACCCGAGATGGAGGGATCATCCGAATTTAAGGTACAGAAATTCTCAAACAAATCCTCCTCCTCAACAATACAAACCACAAGGCCAAACATCGAACTCGAGTATGTCCACCGAAGACATGATTCGAGCGTTGGCCGTCAATATGGGAACAATGCAGCAAAGCATGGGGCAATTCCAACAAACCATGATGCAATTCCAACATGAAACCAAGTCGAGCATTCAAAATTTGGAAACTCAAGTTAGCCAAATTTCAAATGCCGTATGTCGACTTGAAGCAAAAGATTCGGGTAGGCTCCCCTCCCAAACTGAGCAAAACCCAAGACAACATGTCAATGCAATCATGTTGAGGAACGGTAAAGAATTGCAACCATGGGAAGTTGAGGAGGAGAAGCAAGAGGTTGATCTTGAAGAAGGCTTTCAACAAGAAGAGGAGAAGCCAACGAAGACTAAATTCCCTCCACTATCATCATACGAACCACTCCCTCCATTCCCTGAGGCATTGAAAGACACGAGGAAGCTGAAGAATGATCGGGACATCTACGAAACATTCGTCAATTCTGAGGTAAACATCCCACTCTTCAAACTGATCAAAAGTGTTCCCCGTTATGCAAAGTTCTTAAAGGAACTATGCACAATGAAAAAGAAAAATAAACTGGAAGGGAAACAAAAAGTTGAAGTGAGTGAACGTGTCTCGGCCATTTTTAAAAAGAAACTCCCTGAGAAATGTAGCGATCCAGGCATGTTCACTATTCCTTGCAAAATAGAGGATACCTTATTTTCTAAGGCCTTGTTGGATTTAGGAGCATCAATAAATGTCATTCCTTATTCCTTATATAAATCCTTACAACTCGGCCCACTACATCAAACTGGTGTAGTGATTCAACTAGCGGATCGGTCTAATACTTACCCGAAGGGTGTAGTAGAAGATGTGCTAGTAGAAGTAGAAAATTTGATTTTCCCTGTTGATTTTTATGTTCTGGAAATGGGAGATGATAACCAAACCACGCCCATTCTTTTGGGAAGACCCTTCTTAAAAACCGCTAAAACAAAAATTGATGTGTCTAGTGGTTCGATAACAATAGAATTTGATGATCAAAAAGTAGAATTCAACATCTTTGATTCTACCGAAAGACAGATTAAAGATCAATCTCTTTGTTCTTTAAATGTTTTTGAACCACCGCCAACACTAAATATTTTTGTTACAGAGGAAACAAAAAAATTCTCAATTTTTAATAAAATAAGAATTGAGCCAAAAAAATCTATTTTGAAAAAAGAAGAATTTGAAAAGTCACCTCAGTGCGAGTTAAAACCACCGACACTTGAGGTGTTGACAAAGAAGAAAATTCGGCCTTACTGGAAAAGGTCG
The DNA here is from genome assembly GCA_945859875.1 of Cuscuta europaea. Taxonomy (NCBI): domain Eukaryota; kingdom Viridiplantae; phylum Streptophyta; class Magnoliopsida; order Solanales; family Convolvulaceae; genus Cuscuta; species Cuscuta europaea. The sequence goes on along the minus strand of CAMAPE010000019.1, from coordinate 3,817,789 downwards.
AAGAAAAAAGCTGAAATATGGCCAAACATGGCCTTTGAAAATGAAACGAGGGATGCTCACGATCCCACTTAAAACAGAAAATAAAACAAAAATAACGTCGTGCCGCGACATTAAATCAAGCGCTTCTTGGGAGGCAACCCAAATTTTTATTTTAATTATTCCCATTTTCAGTTGTGTGTTAAATTAAGAATTTGTGTTTTTTTTTATTATTTTCAAAAAAAAATTGAGTAAAACCCGCCCGGGTATATCCCACACCCGGTCGGGTAACAGCACAAAAGGATTATACCCGGGCAACACAGCCACCGGGTAAAAAAAAAAGCTGAAAAAAATCAAAAAATAGCCTAATACCCGACCGGGTATTACAAAAACCCGGCCGGGTTTTTGGCCAAAACAGCCTAAAAACGTTCTGCCAAGTGAAAAACAACATACCCATTCGGGTATTACTAAAACCCGGCCGGGTAATCGAGATTTCAGTCCGTTTTGGTCCTAAATCAGCCCACAAAACACCCATTTGCTTCCCTAATGTCCCAAACTCAAGCCCTCAACCTCCATTGACAATCATCCAAGCTTCAAACCACTCCAATCTCAACCAAAACATCCAAATTAACTCCACATTCTTCTTATCCACACCATCCTCTCCGATCCCAAAACCTCAAAAAAAATGCCATTTCTTTTTCCCCTCACCCTACATTCCAAACCCACACACACAAAACCCATTAAATCCCCCAAATACCCTACAAAACGAATTCCCTAACCCCCCAAGCTCAAGTTTGGAATTCACAAAAAAATAAAAACGAGAAAAAAAAAGCACCAAAAAGAACACATGACTTCGACCACCAAGGGTACTTCTCCAACATGCCCAACCTAGTACAACACCTGACGTGGTATTATCCCTCATGTTAGGGCAATTTAGAGGTTCTAGCTCCGGTGAACATGGTCTTGGTGGCGATGGCGGTTATGGAGGGTACATCGACAATCATGGTTCCAAACACTAGGGACAGTGTTTCGAAAAAAAGTGTAGGGGAGGCACTCATTTGGTATGTACTCATTTTTTTTAACCTTGTAACTTGCATTATTTTTCATCAACAAAAAAAAAGTGCAAAAAAAAAAACAATAAAAGAAATAAAAGAATGCTAGTTAGGTTGAAAACCCAGAAAAAATGGGCAATCTAAGCAAAAGTGGCTAAAATGAGTGAGTTGTGATAAATGAAAAAAATAAAAAGAGAGGCTAGGATGAAAACCTGAAAAGGCTCCTAGGCAAAATGAGAGAATGAGAGAAAAATATCTATTTATGCAGAAGATAATCAAAAAAGAAGAAGAAAATGTTGGATGGTTGTTCTGCTACTTTTGTGGTTTTGAAAACTTCATGGGCAGGTTTTAATTTACTCGAGACGAGTAAAGGTTCAAGTGTGGGGGTGTTTGATGGGCACTAGTTGTTAGTGCCTAAGTATACATTTTTATTATTGTTTGTAATGTTTATTTACTAGTTTTGTGTAAGTTTATAGTTGCTAGTTTGCATTTGATCGTAATCGTATTTTTAGCATTTTATTGTTTGTTGTAAGTTGTAGTTAGTTGAGCTATAAGTTTAGGATAGGTTTGGAAGCAAAAAGGATGAAGAAACCTGAGTTTTGTGCAAAACCCGGTCGGGTATGGACTTTACCCGGCCGGGTATGAAGTGACAAAGGAAATTGCTACAAAATTAGCAAATACCCGGTCGGGTATTCCATATACCCGATCGGGTATTCTGTGATTTCGGACCAAAGAACGTGCAGAAGACACAAAAACATGGGAAAATATTTGATTTGGTAAATACCCGGTCGGGTATGTCAAAATACCCGGCCGGGTATCCGGCATTAGGTGTTGAAAACACCTATAAATAGCCCCATTTTCCTTCACATTTCATCATCCCTTCTTCCATACTCTTTAGCTCAGTTTAGAATAGCATTTCTTTATATTTTTCTAGCTATGTTTAGTCTCCAAATGAGGAGCTAAACTTCCATTCTTGGTGTTGCTCTTGAAGGTTGTTGATTATTAAAGTTGTGAGTTATTTTCTTAACTTCTTTCCTTGAATATTAATTAATAGTTCTTTCCTTAATATCATCTCTATATTAATGTTGGGGAGTGTTGCTAAGATGACAATTAGTTAACATCTCGACATTAGTTAGAATGGTATTTTCTTCCTCTATATTAATATTGAGGAGTGTTGCTAAGATGACAATTAGTTAACATCTTGATATTAATTATAGTAGGATTCATCTTCATTAATAATATTCTTCCTTGAATATTAATTAATCCCTACTCTTATTTCATATTAATATTTTGAACATTACTTAAAGGATCAACTAGTTTTGTTTCATATATTAATTATTACTAGAAACGATCAACGAACCGATGGTTAATCGTTGATGGTTTCACAAGTAAGTAGCTTCAGTTTATTAATGCACGGTCGTGGTTAATAAACTTAAGAGGGATTAATTTTGTTGGTTAAACTGAAACCGCTTGTGTTGAGGTTATCAATCTCAATTGATTTCATCAAGGAGTTAGAAAGATTAAATGCTACTATTAAATCGGTATACGGCGTTGTTCTATATTTGATTAATAGTAAGGGTTATTAATGAACGGTCGTTGTTAATAACTACCCTCGATGAAGTGGATATACTCCCCGATTGAGTATTCGAGAGGGAATAAGTTATAGATATAACAATGATCGACTAAAATATATCAACAAGTGGAAAGTAGCAATGCCAAGTCCTTTTTATCTTTGAATTAAACACATATAGGTTGTTCATCTTAGTTCTTAATTAAATCAAATCACTCAATCTAAATCCCCCCTTTTTATTCACTAAGTATCATAAAAAGAGAATTATTCCTTTCCCTGTGGATACGAACTCTACTACGCTATACTACGTATAAGTGTTTAGTATTGAATTTATTTTGACGCACCGTGACAAAGTGCTCGTCACTCTTCTTGAGCGTTGGAGGCAGGAGACACACACATTTCACCTCCCTGTTGGTGAGGTGACAGTGACCTTGGGAGATGTTGATGTACTTACTGGGTTACAGGTTGATGGGAGAGCTGTTACAGGCACTGCTTGTTGACAGTGGGTAGATGAGTGTGAGCGGTTGTTAGGTGTCTCCTTCGTTCAGACTCCCTACTCATCATTATCAACCTAGCTCCTTGGCTTTGCATCTTACGGTGAGTATATTACTAATTAGTAAATTAAGTCATTTTATTTAGTTAATACTTGTATGTATTTCAATGTAATTGTAATTGTGTTTCATAATTCAGACACAAGCTTTGCAGGGTATACATCAGCGGGCTACTGCCACAATGAGTGAGACTCATGATGTGGACATGTATGGACAGACTCTGACATGCATTGCCTCCTTGTGTTCTGATGTGTTGGGGCGAGTTGACTACGGCCATCTTATACACATGCCCCCATCACAGGAGATGCCATCAACGTCTAGTGCAACGGCGGCTTCATCATCCCAGACGCAACATGAGAGAGTGGTTCTTCAACCACGACCACGGCGTAGGCGTAGACATCAGCAACAACATCTCCATGACCACGATGATCAAGATGACCATGAAAACTTGTAGTTTGCCTTTTTGTATTGGAGTTTTTCTTGCACATTAGATGTTGTAGAATAGTTTACAACATTTTACGTATTTTCTCTTCTAAACTTTTGTATGTTGTCTTCATGTGTTCGAGTATGAATGGTTACTTGTATGTTGTTGAGAGTAGGTGTTATGTATGTGTTTGTGAACAGGTGTGTTGTATGTTTTATAATGTGTTGTATCTGGCTCGTAACACTTAAACAGGAGAAGGGAGACCTTATTTATAGCAAACAGATGAGTTTGGGTTGAACTGGGGCAAAAAAATGCTGAAATTCTGTTTTCGAAATTAGGCACGATCGTGCCCCTTGCAGGCACGATCGTGCGTGGCTGGCAATAGCTGTTGGGCAGCGTTCATATGGAAGGGAAAGTCTCCCAACGGTTGGGCGACTTATAAGTCGCCAAACCGTTTGGCGACTTATAAGTCGCCCAACCGTTGGTTGACTTTTCCTGACCATGGTTAAATCCAGTAATAGATCGGTAAATACTTTTTTCCAGCATTATTTTCGTAATTAATTAATTAATTAACATTAATTCGAAAAAAACTCGATAATCCCAAATCAACAGTCAATTAACTAATGTGAAATAATATGGAGAAATGGAGTAGAAGAAGAATAATTCATCAACAATCAATGCCGTATATTCATAATGATATAACAATATAGCATGATACACGTATGAATTGTTGAGAGAGAAAACTAGAGGTGGTCTATGAGAATAATAGGTGCGGAATAAATTGTGTAGAGGCTTAGGCTGTTCGAACCATCTCTGCTTGTATTTATAGGAGAGAAGTTGAGCACTCTATTACAATTAGGAATATGGGGCGCGCATGGGCTTAATGAATAAAAGCCTGTTTCTCTCAACAATTAAAAGGCCACTAATACTAAGACTAATTAATCAAAGATAATTACAATGAATTTGAACACAATAAATAAGGTTCTAACAATCTCCCCTTTTGTGTTCAAATCACGATGTAGAGCAGATTATCTTTGGGTCTTGTATAGCGATTTTCTGTAGCCAAGTATGACTTCATAATGTCTGATTGTTTTTCTAAAATCAAGTCAAATACTAATGGCTTCTGCAAAATCTCCAATAAGAGCTATCTGAACTGGGTCTTCTGAATTCTCAGAATTCTTGAGCTTTACTGCACATTCTTCCAAAAGGTCTTCAATGATGTCATGTGTAGGGTTCCATCACAATATAATACTTATGAACTTCTTCCATCAGCATGATACACTTCACGCCTTTGTAATCTCTGTAGATTATCCCAGTTTCAGGATAGGTGGTGATTTCGCCTTCCTGAAAATTTTCTATCCTGGGAGCAGTATTTCTCATAGCACTAAGCTTGACTTTGCTTAGGTTGCTTTCAATTTCCATATGCAGATCAAACAATGAATAATACTTGATTTGTCGCATCATGAATCTCTTGATGGCATTGAGACCTAGAATTATATCTTCTTTGGGAAAGTCTTTCAATCTCACATTTATGTATTCAAAGAGCAGCTGGATCAAGTCTTTTCGAACAACATAAGGAAAATCAGTTTCAGAGACTCTTTGAATCACCCTGTTCTACCTTTCAAATTCCATAACTGGATATTTTGTTAATCCACATTTACGTATTTCTACTGAGTTGATCCGAATGATCAGTGAATCAGAATGCTTCTTCAGTCTTTCACGATGTTCATAAGGGTGATTCTGATCAGCAGACATGTTTCTCAGCATGTAAATGTGTCCTGAAGCAATAGTGCCTTCAAGATGTTCTAAACCTTGGACTTCTAATTCGTCTATCTTCTTGATGTTTTTCTCACTTCTCCAAATCCTTGGTCACATATCTTCTTGATAAGGAACAAGAATCGTGACATTTTCCCAGGGTGTCTCAAACTTGTCTTCTATTTTGGATTCCTTGGGACGTCTTCGGATAAGATCTTTAACTTGATGTAGATGAGGAAGTGGATCATCATAAAATTCTCCTTGGACTATTTCTTCTGGATTAAGATCCATTAGCTCTTCAGTAGCTTCCTTATTTAGTTCTCTGATGTAGTTTAGCTTTATCAACGCTTCTTCATTGCTCAGTCCTTGTAGACTATCTTTTTCATCTCGTTCAGCCCAATCAACTAACAACATATCAGCTTTTGATGGCGCTTTGTATTTACCATTTGATGTTTGTGGCGCTTGTTCCTTTCTTTTTTATGATCGTCTTTTAGATGATGATGGCTTTGACAATGTAGGAACTGTAGGAGATGAAGATACTTGTGGAAATGCAAAAGTTGGAATATAGAAATGGGTAAATTCACATCGGGGTCACAAAGCCTTTTCGTTTTCATCATACTAGATACGAGCTCTTTCTGATGGTCTGAAGACAATGGATATTCATATCTTGCATTGTCAGGACTTTATTCGAATCCTGGGTCAACATGTTAGGAAATTGATGTAACGTACCTCGAAATACGGCAGCGGAAGTTTAAAATTTTCCCAAACAGATCTTCCCTGATTATGACAAAATAACGAATATGATAATAATAACAGATCTGAGTTAGAACTTACAGATCTTCCAGCCTAGCGATGATAATCCTTGACCTTTGGTATCCACGTGATTTCTCCTTTCTGAAAGAACGGTTAGATCTCCCTAAGAGAAAGGCTAGGAAATCTCTTCGCAGGGAAATAGACTGGTAATACTGAATCTGAAAACTGGTCTTTTAATTATGAAGGAGGATGGTGTATTTATACTAGTTCTAAACTAGTTTCCCAATCACAATGAAAGTGTTCTTCATTAATGAGTTCTAATCCTAACAGGACCAATACTCCTTATTAATGATTCAATTAATTAAACAAAACAAAAATAACCAACAATAAGAGTAAAGTGGGCTTGGACGCCACTTTTACTCATGATCATTATTTATTTTTATTTTCTCTTTTCTTTTAATCCTAAATTATAAAGAAAAGTACCAACTTTATTTAATTAAAAATACATCTTAATTAAGTACAATAAATCCAATTTATTCCACTTAATTAATTCTATCAAATAGAACTCTCCTTCAACTTCATGAATTAAATATGTTTAATTTAATTAATATTTAATCCATTTTCAGTATTACTAATTAAATATTATTTAATCCAATTAATAATATTTAATTCCTTCTAACAATTCAATCGGAAGGTATAATCACTTGTTGTGTGACCCATAGGGCCTTATATATTAAGCACTAATCGAATTAAGGTCTTAGTAGAATCCCTAGACGATTTACCAGACAATCTTAATATATAAGGACGTTTGCGAGGACTATTCAAACTCCCTGTAATATAGAGCTCTTAGTGATACGGTCCTTTCATTCAGCGAACATTCAACTAAGTCTAGAACTTGATATTGTGTCTATTCCAATAACTTAGTCTCTATCTCTCAATCTTTCTAGATGATCCATAATGATCATATTCGATATCCAAAACGAATATATCTTTGCATTGGCCAATGACTTTATGATCCATCTAGATATGAGAAGTAGAATGTTCTCTCTTAATCTATTACGAGGAATGAATCCTTTCTTGGCTCAACCACTACTCCATGTGCTTCGTGATGCACCCAACGCATGCCGTATCTACCCCGACTGGAGTGCAAGCATTGGTCATGGTCAAAGTACATCACTCCGCACATGTAGTACGTATTGACCTCAAGTCGGAGGACTATTACACTACTCTATACGCCGATAATTCCATAGACACATGAATAGAACTTATCAAATGGTTTCTCGGTGGGTATGCCAATATTCTCTAAAATATTTATGTGACCATCATGAATTACAGGAACTCATAGTTGTGAGATCAACTATACTTTCTAAAAGTATGATGCAGTCCACATACCAATCTTATCGCATATCATCAATATCCCTTTCTTGATGATCATTGATTGGGGCTATTTTAGGACTTTATGTTATATCATATAAGCTCCCACTTACTTATTGACAACATAAGTCCAAGGGAACACAATTATGAATAAGATATTGACAATCGAAATACTTAATCATCAATGTGTAATACCGTATATATCAAATATATAAAACTGAATGTGATCAAGTACATATATCTCTAAAAGGTGATTGTCGCTAGGACATATATACCAACAATCTCCCACTTGGCCTAGTGCCAATCACCGATGCGTCTAACATCTAGTCTCTTAAAAGTCTAGTATGTTTCTCGCATCTCAAAGGTTTGGTGAATGGGTGAGCCAAATTGTCCTCTACGGGAAGGCATTCTATTGCAACTTCTCATCTTGCTATTTGTTATCAAAACACGATAGCATACTGGTATTTTCTAGTTCCTTATTTTGCATCTTGGTTCCTTGGCTTGTGCAAATGCACCGGTACAGTCACAATAACAATTATTGGATAACTGTCGCTAGGAACTACCCCTATTTCTTTAAGGAACTAACGTATCTAAACGCTTACCTATGTTGCATCAAATGCAACAATTTACTAGGCTCTAATTGTCGAATTTACAATAGTTTCTTACTTGCAACTCCTGCAGCATTACTATCACATTGAGACTAAAAACATATACTGACTATGACTTGTAGTCTTTCTTATCATACATGAAACTAGTGCTAGAATAGTTAAATTCTACTAGTTCTTTCTGTCTACCATAGACAAAAGATATTCATGAAGATTTTGGGTGACCATTCTTTCACTGACTTCAATGAGGGTATATCATTCTCTATGATCAACATATATGAATAAAAAGACCACGCTATCCTTGTTGCGCACTCTAAACACGCAAGCACCCTCATTTCATTTGATGAAGTCAAACGATTTGACTATTTCATCAAAATTAATATTTCAACTCCTAGAGGCTTGTTTTAGCCCATAAATAGATTTCTCTAATTAACATAGTGATTTAGAATTTGACTTGGATAAAAAAAAAACTTCAGGTTGTACCATGTACACCTCCTCCTCGAGGTTTCCATTAAGGAAAGGGGTTTTGACATCCATTTGTCAAATCTTATAATCATATTATGCAGCTATAACAAGCAAAATCAAAATGGACTTGAGTTTTGCAACTGGTGAATAGGTATCACTATAGTCAATTCCTTTTCTTTGACTTTAGCCACTAGCCTAGCTTTGTATGTTCTCACCTTGCCTTCAGCATTAATTTTCTCCTTAAAAATCATTTTGCATCCAATGGGTCTAACCCAACAGGCAAGTCAACCAAGTTCCATACTTGATTGATACACATCGAGTCCATTTTAGATTTTATGGCTTCTCGCCACCTCCATGAATCAACATCTAATATTGCTTCTCAGGTTCATCCGTATCAGGAATCTTAACATCATCATGATCCTCCATGAGGAAGCCTAACCTAGTTAGTTCATGATGAATCCTAGTCGACCCGCAGAGTTGAATGTTTTGCGTTTTGTTCATGCTGTTCATTCTGATCGTGAAGAGGTTCTCTTTTATTGGACTATCCAATGCTTAGAGAGTTTTCTTGTGCTACGCTTTTAAGTGTTTCCAGAGAAAGCGAAGTGGGTGCAGAAGGAATGACAACCATGTCATCTTATCTTTAATAAGAATCACTTGCTGGTGCGAGGTGATTCCTATATTACTCCCACTAGCTGAAGGATATCCTCATAGAGACATTCTTCAAGTCAATTCTCCCACTGAATCCTTCGTCAGACCATCTAACAAATCTTCATTCTCTATGTTACTTAAGCTTTCAATTTGATTAGTGCACATTTCTTTACATATGTAGGGCAACCCATATTTAATATGTGAAGAAAATGTCTTTTATTATACTATAACTCATATAGTACATTTGCACTAATCAAACTATTCAGAATGTATATTGAGATTTATAGCGTGTACCCTCAAAAGAATGTTTGGAAGAGAAAATGAATTCATCATAGATCTAGCTATGTCTAACAAGGCCCTATTTCTCCTTGCAGAACGTCACACTTCTGAGGTGTTCTGGAGGAGTTCATTATGATCGAATTCTTCGATCTTTTAAATAAATCAGAAACTTTACTTAAGTACTCTTTGGCTTGCTATCCTTTTTCCTGGAAAAGGTTTATTAGTCAATTTACTTGAAAGACAAGATTCACAAGTTCCATATGACTCAAAGTCAAAAGGTGTTAAATAATCTAATTTATTTAGCGTTGCTATTCTTGTTTCATTAATTTGACCAAGTTTGCAATGTCATAGATAGGTAGTAATTTTTCTGATTACTTAATCGAGATCCTTTTATTTTATTCATTTAATATCTAATATGTCGATTGATAATTAACCATTCATAAGAAAAGCATTTCCACAACAACACCATTTTATGAAAATAACAATTATTATTAGCAAAATGGAAATAGAAATCTTTTAATGTCTAACATATGAATGGAAATAATCTTCTTGGTAATAGAAGGAATAAAATAACAATTATTTAATTCTAATCTAAAACCACCGGGGAAATCTAAACTATAAGATCCTATCACGTTCAGCAGCAACTTTTGCTCCAGCCTTCACGCGTAGGTCAATTTTACCCAGTCCAACTGCTACACTGCTTCTCAGGCTTCTGCACATTTTTACAAATGTGTAAGCCATAAGTTGTATCTAATACTTTAACAATGAGAGTTAGTTATAGACATATTTATTTAATGATAAAAATACCTGAGCTTGAAGCACCCGGTGCTTTGGCTAGATTAGCCTTATACAGCTCACAATCTCTCTTCCAATGCCCCTTCTCTTTGCAGTAGAGGCAAACATCCTTTGCAACCTTTGGCTTCATATGACCTCCACCTTTAGGCTTCAGAGCTGTAGGAGTAGGTCCAACCTTACCTTTCTTCTTTTGCTTATTCTTGTTCTTAGAACGAGATTTAGCATTAGAGCTTACCATAAGAACAGTCTTTCCTTTAGAGGTTGAGGCTTCATAAGACTTGAGCATGTTATGGAGTTCAGGCATGGTCGCTTTCGTTTTGTTCAAATTATAATTCACAATGAAGTTAGTAAATGAACTCGGAAGCGAATATAGGATGATAGCAGCTGAGACACGATCCTCAAACTTAACTCCGGTGGTAACAACTCTTTCAATTAAGCCAATCATTTTGAGGACGTGCTCAGACACGTTGCCACCCTCTTGAAGCCTACACTTGAAAATGTCTGTCAGAAGTTCATACTCTAGAGTCTGACTTTCTGAATCAAACAGACTTTTCAAGTGTTCAAGCATCTCGAAGGCGCTCATCCTATCGTGTTGCCTTTGCAACTCCATAGACATTGCAGCCAACATAACACATTGCACAGTTTTAGCATCAGTGACGTGTTTCTCTCGAGCAGTCAGGTCAAACGTGACAAACTCAGGAGAGTTGGCATCAGGAATCTTGGGTATCGGTGTGTCTAACACATACTCAATATTTTCTTGTCTAAGAACTAAACGCACATTTCTTTCCCAGTCAAGAAAGTTTGGTCCAGTAAGCTTGCATGTATCCAGGATACTTCTCAATGATAAATTCGACATACCTAAAAGCCTAAAGAAGTTCAAATAGAACGAAATTAAAATCATATATTAATTCCTATGATCACTTCTAGTTAACTAAATAATATGGACTTTTAATTATTTAGCTCCCACTATTTTTACATGCTCTTTGACCCCAATAAAAAGAATATGGATTGTTTTCACAATCATAGTGGCCAAGATCCACATTCATACTATTACAGTCCCAGCTTGGGCTGATCACTGCAATAATATAATGGGTAGGTCCCTAGACCAATTGCGTCCAAGCAATTCTTGGTTGATCAATTTTTAATTGATCGACATCCCTAAATTAACACTGACGCTTGGGCGACTCGAGCTAATTTAGGTAAGTCAAAACCATCACACGATCACAAACAATTGTACCTATAAATTAGTTCTATATTTTGTCGAATGGAATAAACACTTGGGTGAAATATTCTTCAACGAAAAAATATTTCTACTAATTTAATTATGATGGGTGATGTCATTATCCCAGATAAAACTTAAATTTTAATTTATGGGGAACGTTTAGCGGGATATTAAATAAACTTAATCAAGATGCTTAAAACATACTATCAAATAATATGTTGATGAGATTTAACTCAGACAGATAATTTAAAGCATGCAATCCGAATCTAATTCAAACTTGTAATAGTCAAACATTAAAGTAAAAGCATGCCAATAATAATACAATTAACGATTAAAAGTAATCCATCTAAATCACAAAGATAATTAACAATAGTTAAAACAAGATTAATTTTAATACGTAATTATAATTATTCACTTGGTCTATTTCTCAAAAATAGGGGAAACGTATAGCAGGATTCACGGATGCAGCCACGCGACCGCACATGTCCTCAAAATAGGGGAAACGTATAGCAGGATTCACGGATGCAGCCACGCGACCGCACAAGATCCTCCTAATCCGTCGGATGAAATTCAGCTACTTGCGAATCTGAGTTGTTCTCTCTCTCTCTTCTTTGATGGAAGAGGCGTTCACAGATGCAACGGAAAATCAAATTCGTCGTGGAACTCGCCGGAAGCAGCTCCTCCGAAGGCAGTTATCGCCGTTGAAATCATCCGCCATCGTCAATCGTTCAATTCAATTAACAAAGAACGAGAAATAAAACCAGGGCAGATTGAAACGTATCCAATCTTAGTTCTTCCACATATTAATTTCTCAAAAAAAACTTTGCAACACAGTAAAGGGAGAACTATGACCTGCCTTTTACGACTATTCTCATTAATTTCAATTTTAACATTGATTTTATTCTTAAAATAAAACCATCTAATTTTTAATGGAAGAAATTCCAAAACAAAAAACAAAAAATTCTTCCACTCGGTAATTAACTGCGGCCAGGCTACGTAGTTGAGAAACTTGACAACATTAATCTCGATCAAAATCAGATTTTCAAGTTTGTTTCGAAAACAACAATTACGAAATTTCTAAAATTAAAACTAGGGCCATTGCATATTCTGAAAATCGTATACACAATACCCACGAAAATATCAATAAAAATTCGTATAATGTCATTAGAATCAGTTTGGCTCTGATACCACTGTTAGGAAATTGATGTAACGTACCTCGAAATACGGCAGCGGAAGTTTAAAATTTTCCCAAACAGATCTTCCCTGATTATGACAAAATAACGAATATGATAATAATAACAGATCTGAGTTAGAACTTACAGATCTTCCAGCCTAGCGATGATAATCCTTGACCTTTGGTATCCACGTGATTTCTCCTTTCTGAAAGAACGGTTAGATCTCCCTAAGAGAAAGGCTAGGAAATCTCTTCGCAGGGAAATAGACTGGTAATACTGAATCTGAAAACTGGTCTTTTAATTATGAAGGAGGATGGTGTATTTATACTAGTTCTAAACTAGTTTCCCAATCACAATGAAAGTGTTCTTCATTAATGAGTTCTAATCCTAACAGGACCAATACTCCTTATTAATGATTCAATTAATTAAACAAAACAAAAATAACCAACAATAAGAGTAAAGTGGGCTTGGACGCCACTTTTACTCATGATCATTATTTATTTTTATTTTCTCTTTTCTTTTAATCCTAAATTATAAAGAAAAGTACCAACTTTATTTAATTAAAAATACATCTTAATTAAGTACAATAAATCCAATTTATTCCACTTAATTAATTCTATCAAATAGAACTCTCCTTCAACTTCATGAATTAAATATGTTTAATTTAATTAATATTTAATCCATTTTCAGTATTACTAATTAAATATTATTTAATCCAATTAATAATATTTAATTCCTTCTAACAATTCAATCGGAAGGTATAATCACTTGTTGTGTGACCCATAGGGCCTTATATATTAAGCACTAATCGAATTAAGGTCTTAGTAGAATCCCTAGACGATTTACCAGACAATCTTAATATATAAGGACGTTTGCGAGGACTATTCAAACTCCCTGTAATATAGAGCTCTTAGTGATACGGTCCTTTCATTCAGCGAACATTCAACTAAGTCTAGAACTTGATATTGTGTCTATTCCAATAACTTAGTCTCTATCTCTCAATCTTTCTAGATGATCCATAATGATCATATTCGATATCCAAAACGAATATATCTTTGCATTGGCCAATGACTTTATGATCCATCTAGATATGAGAAGTAGAATGTTCTCTCTTAATCTATTACGAGGAATGAATCCTTTCTTGGCTCAACCACTACTCCATGTGCTTCGTGATGCACCCAACGCATGCCGTATCTACCCCGACTGGAGTGCAAGCATTGGTCATGGTCAAAGTACATCACTCCGCACATGTAGTACGTATTGACCTCAAGTCGGAGGACTATTACACTACTCTATACGCCGATAATTCCATAGACACATGAATAGAACTTATCAAATGGTTTCTCGGTGGGTATGCCAATATTCTCTAAAATATTTATGTGACCATCATGAATTACAGGAACTCATAGTTGTGAGATCAACTATACTTTCTAAAAGTATGATGCAGTCCACATACCAATCTTATCGCATATCATCAATATCCCTTTCTTGATGATCATTGATTGGGGCTATTTTAGGACTTTATGTTATATCATATAAGCTCCCACTTACTTATTGACAACATAAGTCCAAGGGAACACAATTATGAATAAGATATTGACAATCGAAATACTTAATCATCAATGTGTAATACCGTATATATCAAATATATAAAACTGAATGTGATCAAGTACATATATCTCTAAAAGGTGATTGTCGCTAGGACATATATACCAACACAACATCCATAGTAGATGAGCCTATGGAAGTCTTCGTGAGGACACACAGTCTTGGCACAGTATGTGAAGGTAAGGATGGGTTTGGTGAAGGAAATGAGAATAGTTTGTAAACGGTTAAGGCTAGGGATTGATGTTGGGAATCAGATGATGACGAATGTGAAGGTTGGTGAGAAGATGATGGTTCATAGCTAGAAGATGGATATGGAACTATAGCTAAGGATGCTTGCTCACAAGTACACGACCTTTTCTCCCCCTTATGATGATCTGAATCATTAGTGTCATCATGCTTACACTTATTAGGTGTTCTTGATCACGGAAAGTGGCTTGGATATACGGTGGTGAGAGGGATAAGATATTGCGGACTTGGATAAGATGGGGTGGTAGGTTGGGTTCTATTAAGAGGCGGTCGGGAAAATATTAGAAAACGTCGATGATGTTTAGGTTGACGGGGCTGGTTTGAGAAGTTGAAGGTGTGAATTGGGTGGTAATGAGTATGGTATGTAGGGTTGATGGTAGGGTTGCTACACTGTAGGTTCAACAGCTGAAAAAGGTGACAACAGGGAGGGAGACAAAGTTAGAGAAGTTTACGTTAGAGAGGTAAAAGATGATAAGAATTGAGTGAATTTTATATGGTGTGACAAAAGTGTAAACATTTTGTATATACCTAGCATTTTTGTTCGAAAAAACTGTTGGGCGTGTTTCAAAAAACAAAGAAATATTAATGAATAAAAATTAATTAATAAAAAAATAGCCCAAGAAAAAAATAGAAAATAGATGGAACAGAGTTTAGGTAGAGCTCGTGCTACGCACGATGTCCTTAAAACGTATTCGTCGCCTCCCACGGTGTTAGGAGCGTTGCAACGACCGTTTCCCAGGATATGGTGGCTAACGAACTAACGTTTGAGCACACAAACGAGAGTTCCGGCGAACGGGAACAATGTAGAACACTCAGGAATTTTTTTGAAGTAGCTGGAAGTGTATTAGAGCTCAAAACACGTGCAGATAGTGTATGATTGCATGTGTTGTTGCAAAGCACCTACCAGCTATTTATAGGAGGATTTGTTGTGTGTTAAATGTAGTATTAATGGACCTGAACGTTGGAAATCAATGACCAGTCCGTTGGTCATTGAATCGTCCATAAAATGTCCATTTAATGCAACATTAAAAGACAAGAACGTTGTGCATTTAATGGTTGTAATGCTTTGGAGCAGTTCTGGTGCGCGACCAGAATACCCCATCAGAGTTGGAGCAACTCTGATGCTACCAGAATACCCCCATCAGAGTTGGAGCAACTCTGATGCGAAGCCAGCAGAGGACCCCCACCAGAGTTGGAGCACCTCTGGTACGAAGCCACCAGAGTTCGAGCAGTTCTGTCCGAGCACCTCTGGTCCTGGGAAAAATAAAACGTTACGGGAAGAAACAAAAATTAAACTGTATCTTTGAATGATAGATTTTCGGACGACATCCGTGTCCGCAGGTCGCCCGAGCACACGAGTCGCGGTTTTTCTTATCCATTTTCGGGATTTGATCGGCACCCCCCTGCGTGCGAGAGAGAGTCTTTACCTTTAGGAATTTAACTTCTTAAAAGAGGCTTCCCTTTATAAGGGGGTGAAACACACTAGAAACCCATTATTTTCCCAGTTTTTCCATTTCAACGAGTGAACTTCGAGAATCAATTTCTCATTCACCCGTTATCCGTTTTGAGCGTACCGTATATCGAATTGTAGCCCTTAACAAGGACAATCCAAAACCACTTTGACCCGACCCAAATCAGAAGTGGACCTCACTCAAATAATTGCCCCAAAATGACGATTTAATGCAATTTTTAACACATTTTTCAACAAAAACAATATTGTATACATGGTTAAACTTCAATGTTTATTATTGAATGTACATTTTCTGAGACTCTAAATTCTACAATATCAAATTGTGTTACACTTTTGTGTGAAAAACATGCCTTCATATTATACTTTCATATTATATACGGATCATGGGGTTGTTTGGAAAACAACGGATCAGCTAATATTTAGCTTGTTTGATTAACAACAGCTGATTGACTAGGTTAAAATGCTAAAAATGTTGTTTAGTAAATGGCTTGTCTGTTCAACCGATCCGTATGAACAAGCTGAAAAACAAAAAGCACGCAAACTAGCGTTTCGGTGTTAAAGATTAAAAGGGAAAAAGATCAAATAGGTCTTTGATTTTACATAAAAAGGTCAAATAAGGTTTTATATAGGAGTCTCTGTCCGGCCGTCGCCATTTGAGGTGGTTTCCGGTGGAATGTTTTGATGGATTTTTTTCAGCATTTTATTCATTAAGTCTAGTTACTCATACCAAATTTCAACTAAAACTGCAATCGTGAAGGCATGCAAATTAATTCTTGAAGATAACTGCGCAGTTATCTTCAAGAATTAATTTGAATGCCTTCTCGATTGAATTGTTAACTGAAATTTGGTATGACTGAACTAGACTTAATTAATAGGATGGTGAAAAAAGTTTATCAAAAACTTATACATGGAGCGCCTCAAATGATGACGGCCGGACAGAACCTCCTATATAAGATCTTATTTGACCTTTTTATGTAAGTTTGAGGACCTATCTGACTCTTTTCCCAAGATTAAAATTTTACCATTTATGCCCCATATCCCAACTCCTTCAAGCCTTCTCCGTAGTTCTTTCTTCTCTTCACGCTTCTAGTGAAAGGTATCAGGTATGTTCTTTTTCTTAATTTTTCCTCTTAAGGTTTTTTCTATTTGTTGGATTCTTTAAATTATTTTTCTTCAATACAATCGTTTGAGACACATGATTAATTATTCTTGATGCTATTAATATTTTTTTCAATATAATGTCATCATATTTCTTTTGAAAGGATGAGTTTGTTTCGTTTTTTTTTTATTTTAAATAACTATTTATTCTTTTTACACTTCAAAAAAATATTGTTTTTATAAAATATTAATTATAGATTTAACATTATCACCATTGGCATTACTCAAATACGTAGTATTAACTTTGTATATTAATGTTTTTATACATTTTTACAGCGAAACAGTTGTTTCTTGACCGAAGAGGCTGAAGTACGAGCAAGCTTGAATGTTTATTAAAAATTTATGGACTCAATTTGATTGACTTGAAGTACGAGGAACCTAATTGACGTTTTTGTAATTATAAGAGAGCCAATTTGACAACATTTCTTAGGGAAAAACGTTATTTATTATTGTGCGTTGAGTGTCTCATTAAGATAGAGGCCACCAATATATATGGATAACATCTATGTTCAAAAACCCGACACGCCTGGCCGGGTTGACCCGATCCGACCGGATCGACCCGTAACCCGGCGACCCGGTGAACGGGTTAATGGTAAAATATCGGAAAAACCGGAATGGTAAAAAATCGGAAAAATCTGACGGACCCCGCAAAATCCGGACCCGAAACCCCGATAAACTCGAAAAAAACCCGGTTTTCATTGTTTTTCCGTTTTTCTTTAAATTTTATAGCATTTTGGACCAATAAAATTGCAATTATAATACCCTAAAAAGAAAAAAATATGCAATATATTTATATACTACTTATTTTTTTAAGACTAAAAATCATTTCAAATTATAGAGTATAATTAATGTCTAATAAAAATAACAAATATGAAGTATCATTATATATTTTAATAAGATCAAAATGGTATTTAAAAAAATTATGAGACGTTTTTAACTTTTAAGTGCTTTGTAAGTATTATTTTTAATTGATTATGAAATAACTACCACTTATTTTAATTTTGTATTCAATTATATGCTTATTATTATTAAATGGTTGACCAGTTTTATAGCATTGACCGGATTGATCTGACCGGTTCCGGGTTGATCTGTGACCCCATCTCGCGGCCGAGTCGCTCCCCCGTCCGGTTTCTTATTTCTTTTTTGGAAGAAATAGGCTTAAATAGATAACACATCATTCAGATAGTGGGTAATCCGATAAAAAGAATCCTGACTACTGCCGTTCCCGGAATCAGACTCAGTGTTAATCACCTCAAATGAAGCGATATAACTCGCTCATCCATTAATAGGCACAAATAAGCCAAAGACGGTTACCCCAATCCTTTCATCCCCATATCCAAATCCACCATCTTACATAATGGAGCAACAACAACAAAACAAAACACATAGCAAACGAAATTGTCAAAAAAGAAAAAAATAAAGCTGATAAATTCAAGCTATTGTCCGAGCTTGCCGAACTGCACTATTACCCAAAGCTTCTGCATTGGTTCTTGTATCAACTTAGGCAGACTCACTAGTCGAAGTCCGCCCCTCCCCATTTTTTGTCCCATCAAGAGCCATGCCATCCTCCCCATTCTTAACTTCTCCCTGTGCATCTCACATCCTTCTTCTCTTTTGTTCCCCCGCAGTATATTCTTTTGCCTCAACTCCCACTCCTTTCGTTATGCTCTGCTCGGAATCTGCAATAGACTCTTTCTTTTCACCCCTCATCCTGTCATCAGACTTGTTATCCTCCACATACCTGTGGTCTCCGCCAGAGCTCGATGAACCCTCCAGTAGCCATTGGCTTCCTCCTGTAGGACTCGTCTTTCCCCCGTTATCTGCTTTAAGCTGGACCCCAAAATGTTTTTCTAGAACAAGATCTTCTTCATAATTTAAATGGCAGAATTTATCTGAATGCCCAATTAAACCGCAAATGAAACAGAAGTTGGGCAACTTTTCATATTTGAAGTCCACCCAATAGCTCTTTCTTTCCTTCTTCAGATTAGTTCTTCTTTTCAGAGGTTTATCCACATTCATGCACACCCTGATTCTCATATAAGCCTCCCACTTCTCACTATTTATCATCATATTTTAAAAAAAAATCAATAAAATTCCCAACCCTCCTGACAGTACCTAAATTCACTAGGCTATATGGAACATTTTGAATTTGAACCCAAAAATCAGCCCCATTTACCATAATTTTATGAGGGATGTCATCAAGCTTAGCTTCTTTCAACAATAACAAATTACGTTCAAATTGTCATGGGCCTCCCTCAAGCACATGATGGTAGAAAGTAAAAAGATACCTTCTTTCACCAACTTCTTTGTCCGTAAGTCCTTTTCCCGGCCTCCAAAGAGAAGCCATGAGCTTTTTGATAGCTGGAAATCTGACCTTGCGATCTGTCAATAGTACTCCTACTATCGGAAATCCCTGTCTGCTCTCCTCAACCGATGTCCCCTCCACATCGATTCCGTCAAGATCCAGTTCTTCTTATTCTGCCCCAATCCCTACCTTCTTATATTTATCCACAACACTTTCCATTCACGCCTCCGCCTTGTCTTCTTTTCGGACTATCTCCGGTCGGCCCACCGCAATCGATCTCGGTCGTGATTGCTCGACAGCGAGAAGAAATCGTGCTCCGCCAAGACCTGGCCTCAACAACAAGAAAAACAAAATACCAAAACCGAAGCTTCAAAGAACTAAAAAAAACAACACCGCTCTCCTCTCGGCTGACCAGCGACAGCTGAAGCAGCCTTGGCAAAACCGGCGGCGGACAAAAGCCTAGGCGTTACCAAAAGGTAACCCTAGAGAGAGAGAGAAATAGAATCCCTCGTCCTGTTTCTTAAACATTGGATGAAATATAGGGAAAGTTACCGAAATAGGACTAAAACGGTTTCAAAATAGGAATGTCATATTTTTTATTCCCCATAAAAGATTAATTACTGCCACGTTTAGAAAATACTGACATATTTGAAGTCTGGTACTGCTAAACCATGTCAGTTATTAGTCCTATTTTGGGAATAAAAATATGACAGTCCTATTTTGGAATTTTCAAATTGTTTTAGTCCTATTTCGGGTAATATCTCTAAAATACGTGGCATAACGATAATAGGTAAGATGTAATTAAGGTAATAAATTGAAAAATAAAATCAGGGTTTTTATAACGGTAAGACAATTAACTGATTAAGCTGCAGGTCACGTCGAGTAGCTGTCCGGGCAGGCACGAGTCACGGCACCCGTCACGTGACATGTGCAAAACCACACTTTTTCCAGGCAAATACTAAACAAATAAATACTCCGAAATTTTAAAATACTGAGTATTCATTTCTCAATCAAATTTTGTACGCCGTAACATATACACTCTGTATATACGGAGTAACAATAAATTCCAATTTGAAAAAATAAACAAAATACGGAATATATATATACACACATATATATGGTCGCTGAGAGAGAACGGGAAAAGTCACAAAAGCGTTCTTTCCTGTCTGTAGAGAGAGAAACCCTCCAAAATTTGCACACTGTTCATTCCTCTGCCTCAAAGCTCATTTCTGCTTCTCTACCCTACCGGAAAGGCCGAATCTCCGGGAAACTCAAAGCTCCGAGTGTTAGGTTTGGCTCGCCGAGTAGACCAGATTCCGACGATTCTCTGCTCAATACGTTGAGAATCTCGCCTTTTTCGTCTTTTCTATACTCGCCGGAGTTTCTGTGTGTGGAATTTACAGAGGAAAATATGGAGTGGCCTACGTACTTGGATGAGTATGAAAAGCTCGTTATTCGCATGAACACCCCCAGGTAAAATTTCGCCAACGATTTGTTATCTTCCTATTGTTTCACTCAAATTTAGTGAAATTTGAGATTTCAATTAAGCAAATTTGAAATTTTGAGTATTACTCCGTAGTCCGTATAAAAGATGTTGTTAAAATCGAAGAAGATTTTGAACAGTGGCCTAAGGATTCTAGCGTAGTATTCAAGGTTGTTCAGTTGTTTGACCATCGTTCACATGTCGCTTCAATTCTGATTATGTTTCAGTAGTTTTCTGGTGATCAGTCTTTGTCAATTCACCTCATTAGCCATTTCAAAATTTACCCTTCCACACCACGGTAATTTTTTTTACCATTGCATTTACAGGGTCATAATCGATAATGCAGGTTGCCCCCGCGCCACTCGTGTAATGGTAAGCTCTAGTCTTCGTTGTTATTTGTTGAATTTGATTAAACAATAAAAAAGGAAGATTATTTATGCATTTTATGGAAATTTATAGGTTGATAGCGCGAGAAAGCACGGGATACTTCTGGAAGCGGTCCAAGTCCTCACGGATCTGAATCTGTCAATCAAGAAGGCATACGTATCCTCCGACGGTCGGTGGTTCATGGATGGTGAGCGCCTTTCACGGAGACGCTTTTTTTCTGTATTGTGCCACTTTTCCTGGAATACTCCCTACTTGTGAATTCATTTTTTAATTCCGTATTAACATAAATAGTACTAGTAATTAAATGCTTGGCTCCTCCTTTTCTTAGTTAGGCAGTAATAATTATTATTACAGTATGTCTTTCTTTATTCTTTCCTTAATTGTGACGTTTTAACTTTTTATTCATTTATTATTATCTATGGACAGTGTTTCATGTTACCGATTTGGATGGGAACAAGTTAACCGACGAGAATGTCATTAAGTACATTGAACAGGTAATTTAGTGAAGGCTTTATTATTTCTAATATAGTAAACTCTTCCGTTTTGAAATTGAATCATTCGTGGCCAAAGTTGCAATTTCCATATAATATTACTCCATATTTTTGGTTGCCGAAATTAGTACTTTCAGTTTACATTTTTATAATGTTTTCCAAATAGTCCTTATTTGGATTTCTGGCTATTCGACACTTGTTTGGGCTAAAATCTAAAATGGCAATTATCAGTTAAATACACTTACTAAACCGGCAATAACAAACTTTGTTTTGTTTTCATTTCTTGACTACTAATTTGGTTGTGTTATTACACTTTGTGGCAGTCACTGGAGACAGCCCATCATCCGAGCTCGAAATGTTTTGATGGTTTAACTGCATTAGAGTTAACAGGGACTGACCGTATCGGTTTGTTATCTGAGGTTTTTGCCGTGCTCTCTGATTTAGAGTGCAATGTGGTGGAATCCAAGGTGTGGACACACAACGGCAGGATCGCATCTTTGATCTACCTCAAGGATTGTGATTCTGGGTCTACGATTGAGGATTCACAAAAGATAGACAGGATCGAGGCACGTCTAAGAAACGTTTTAATGGGAGATAACGACATTAGGAGTGCCAAGACGTCTGTTTCCATGGCGGGTACACACACAGAGAGAAGACTTCACCAGATGATGTTTGCTGATCGGGATTATGAGAGGAAGCCAGTGGTCCCATTAGTGTCTGTTTTGAATTGCCTCGAGAAGGGTTATTCCGTTGTGAATGTTCAGTGTAAGGATCGGACCAAGCTTCTGTTTGATGTCGTTTGCACACTCACGGATATGGAATATGTCGTGTTTCATGCCACAGGGAACACAACCAGAGACAGGGCGCACCTGGTACGTTCCTTTTCCCATTGAACCAATTGCCTCTCTTGTTGTGAGAAACACAGAAGAATTGCTAATAGGATCCTTTGTTAATTTGTTTCGTTCAGGAGTTCTTCATTAGACACACTGATGGGACCCCAATCAGTTCAGATGCTGAAAAACAGCGCGTGATCCTTTGCTTACAGGCGGCCATTGAACGAAGAGCATCTGAGGTATGTTTCTTTTAATTCAACTTAATCACCCTGGTTACTCACCCATGCTACTTCCTATACATCAAGGAAGAGGTACTGAGGTAGTTGTTTTTGGCTGATAATAATGTGTTCACGGAAGTGGTAGTCGTTTTTGGCTGATAATAATGTGTTCACGGATGCGCAAAACATGTTTTGGCACCAAAATGCTTTTCAGGTGCTGATCAGTAATCATCCCATACCTTCTATAGGTAGAAATTCGGTGTGAGACAACTAACATTTAATTTTAGTAAAAACCCTAAACGTTGTTAAATGTTTCAAACCTATCCTGTATTGTTGAATCTTAAATTATGGAGTATGCAACAAAAATCAAATCACAAATAATATAAGTTCCGATACCTTATTAAGCTAGGTTAATGTCACCTCAAAAAGACAATCAAGAGGTGATGTAGGTTACTTAATAGAGTATATTACTCTCAGGTTTATCTAAGGAATTAATAGAGTAGAACCCATTATGATCAATTCTGTCTTAACAAGTCCAAGTAAGCAAACATTTTCAAGTTCAAATGACCTGCTTCAGCAAGCTGCATCTTGTGAGACTAGTGCTAGCATCTCCAGCCCACTTAACTTTTCAATTTTCTAGTTTGAGTCTAATAATAAACTTTGTAGTAATTATTTCTGTCTCATATGCACAAACATGATACCAAAGTTTTTACTTTCCCGTTCAACCTGCTGAAGCTCAAAGTTTAAATGTATGGAACAGGGTACAAGGCTTGAGCTATGTACGGATGACAGACAAGGGCTGTTGGCAGAGGTAATGAGAACCTTCAGGGAAAATGGGCTAAACGTGACAAGAGCCGAGATATCCACAGCCGGAGGCACCGCATTGAACGTGTTCTACGTAACCGATGCCAGTGGCAATGAAGCTGACCCGAAGGTAATCGATGCCGTTCGCCAAAAGATTGGGTTTGGAGTGTTGAAAGTGACAGAGGTGTGTGATGATGAAGAGACAGAGGAGAGTGAGGAAGGCGGATCGGTTGGTGTGGGTGGGACCATGTTGCTCTCCCTAGGGAGCATCGTAAAGAGGAATCTCTACAACTTGGGATTGATCAAATCTTGTTCTTGAATCTTTTTTGATTGATCCAAATCAAATCTTGGCTTGGCCGGTGTATAGATGGGCAAGAGTAGGAAGAAAGTAGAGATGGGTTCGGTGATTGCAGTGGGGTGTTGTTATCACAGTGGATGGAACATGGAGACATGTGGTTGTGGGGCCCGCCTCCCATGCCAGTTCAGAAGTTTGAAATTTCGGTGAAGGTGTGAACATAGAATTAGCAAAGGAAAAGAAAAGAGTAGCTTGGTAGGATCAATCGGTAAGACGTGGGTTCATATTTCATATGTCTGGAGATAGATACGCTCCGTACTAGGTCTAGGGGACAGCCTGGCGGCGGTGATAGAGGAAGAATATTGATTTGTACATACCCACTTTATCTTAATTGAATTGTTTGACTTCTCTTCTTTTACATTTAAAAAAAGACTACTCCCTTCTGTCCCAATTTGATAGTTTCATTTTTTTTGCAGAAGTTTTGGTAAAGTGTTTGAAAAGATAAAAGTTATGGTTGAGATTTGAATATAATAAAGTAAAATGATATGAATCACATTTCTCTTTCCAAAAAAGGAAACTGAACCATCATGTTGAGATATCCCAAAAAGGAAATACATGACCATCATTTTGGGACGGGGGAGTATGTTATTTTCATTAACATATCACCTTCATCCCTTAAAACTTTGTCAAAGTTTATCGTCACAGAGAATTTCATCATCCAAGTCTTAGTCCCAAAAGATATTAGGGTCGGCTAACAAAGTTTGTGAAGAGAATAATAAAGTAAAAACTGTGTGGTTGAAGTTTGTGAAGAGAAGAGAGAAATAACAAAGTTAAAGTGTCAAAATTTTTTGGGGCGTCTCAAAAAGGAAAGATGGCAAAGTTTTATGGGATGAAGGGAGTATGTAGTAATCTTTTCTAAATTTCGACTTGAATCGATGTTAAAAAGTGAGAATATAGTGAAAATATATGGTTATTATTGAATTAAAATAATGCTTCCATCGTCCCTAAAAGGATTGTCAAGTTTGACTTGCACATAAAATAATAAAGTAAAAACTGTGTGGTAGAGATTTGTGCAGAAGAGAGAAATAATCGGAGCCACAAATTGATTGATTAAAAAGGAAAGTGTCAAAATTTTTTAGACAACCAAAACAGGAAATTTGACAAAGTTATAAAGGATGGAGGGAGTAATTAAATACTTCCTCCGTTCCTAAATAAACTTCCAACTTTCCTTTTTCATCCGTTCCAATTAAATTTTCACTTTCTTTTTTTGGTAAAGAATTTGTGGTTCACAACATTTCTTACACATTTCTCTCCTCTGCACAACTCTCCACCACAAAATACCCACTTTTCTTAAATTATGTGCCAAAGTGGGTTGGAAGATAAAATAGGAACGAAGGTAGTAGTAGTCATACAAAACATTTCAAAAAGATAAATGAGACGAAATCTATGTAATGTCCCAAAAGGTCAATGAGAAATAATTTTAAGGGACAACAGGAGTAGTATATTGTGCCTTTTGGGCTTTCCCGATCAATTGACATAGTACTCTCTTCGTCTAGCAATTTTTTCCCCGATTTGACTTGAATTAGAGTTTTTTATATCATCTTGACTCAGAGTTTAAAAAAGCGAAAATAAAGTGGAAATGTATGATTGTGATTAAATAAAAAAGATAAATAAATAGTAGCTATACAAAACTTTTCAAAAAGGTAAGTACAAAGAATTTCAAAAGACAAAGGGAGTAGTGTATTGAGCTTGTTGGACTTTTTTGATCAATTGAACGATTATATATTTCTAGACAAAAGTAATTGCAAATGAAAATGACATAAACATTTTTTATTAAAAATATTATCATAAAAATATCAAATTATATGGTTTGAAAATATATATAGTTCTGTCTTTATCTATGCTACCAACTTTATATTGAATGTTGAATAAGAAAAGTAAAAAATGTGTCATTTAGGTTTGTAGAGAAGCAAAAAATGAAGACTCACAAATTCATTGCTTTAAATGAAACGTGACAAATTTTTTGTAACAAACAATAAAACAAATTGATTAAGTTCACATCTCCAACTCCATCATAGTCTGGTCTCCTTCCAACTCGGTTATAACATAGCAGCCGCACCTATGATAACCGCGGAAGAGAGAAACGACTAGATCCTAGACAGACCAAAATAACCTGTGATTAAAAATTCTTACAAAAGTTGATAGTTTTAAATTTTAATGGCATTTAAATTTTTGTTTAGGTTTACAAAAGAAAGGAAACAAAAACAAGGATGCCACCCCATTTCCCGAGGTCCCTTGAATCGGCATGACAATTATCTCAAATGAGTAAGTTGAGTTTTAAACACGCTCTGAAGACAAAAAGTAAAGTTTTATCTTAAATTATTACTTGTGATTGAACTCATGGTCTCTCCCTTATGACACCCACTTCTACACCCCAGTAAGAAAGCAGAAACAAATCGCTATTGAGGGGTGTTCATGTGGTTTGTTGTTTTGCTTATGAGTGACTAATAAGCAAAGAATATTCCTTCAGGATTAATTATATCCTTCAGCCGCATAATTGGCCTCTAAGAATATGTTGCTATCACCACAGTTAAGAAAAAAGTGAAAGTGAGACACGGGAACCAGCTTCTTCTTGAGGTTTAAAATGATTAAATAGAGGAAGAAATAGTTAAATTACTACGATCACAAATCATCTAAATGCATTTTTACAAATTTAATTAAGGCTAAAGGGTCAAATAGGTACATGAAGTAACATAAAGTGTTCAATTAACACCTTAAATAAGAGGTTCTGCTCGACCGTTGCCAATTGGGGTGGTTCCCGGTAAAAACTTTTGATGAATTTTTTTTATCATCTTCTTCATTAAGTCTAGTTTACCCACATCAAATTTCAGCTAAAAACTAAATCGGGAAGGCAGTCAAATGATTTTCTGAAATCTATTGCGTTGTTTAACTGCGCAGTTATCTTCAAAAAATCATTTGACTGCCTTCCCGGTTGAGTTTGTAGCTGAAATTTGGTATGAGTAAACTAGACTTAATGAAGAAGATGCTCAAAACAATTCATCAAAAAATTCCATCGGGAACTTCCCCAATTGGCGACGGCCGGGCAGAACCTCCTATATGAGGGGTTAATTGAACACTTTAAGTTAGTTCATGTACCTATTTGACCTTTTAGCCTTTAATTAAAACTCATTCAAAAAGTTTCTCAAAGTATCAATCACAGACCTCTAAATTCAATCCATATCAACACGCCTAGAAGCATATACTATAGAGAAGAAGATCATGGAGAGGTAGAACGAGGTAACGACCCTCTTTCCACAAACCGTCTGCCGAAAAAACAAACCATAAACAAAAGTTAGGGGAAGACGTCCGTTTGTGCTTAGATTAGCATAAATGAAAAGGTTATATCATGTTTTATTTACAGGAGGTCATATCATGCTCTAAAAAATGTAAAGAATTATACTACGTATATGAAACGTCATTTTTCTACATCATGTGAATTGTTTATCATTATGATTAATTATGAAAAGAATGGTGATGGATAGTGTACCCGGGATAGCTTATCCGAGAGGTTATTACGGGGAATAACAAGAGAAAAGTCAGAGCAAGTAAGTATAGAGAGAGAAAGTATATTTAGAAAGTATGCAGCGTTTTCAGCGTGTTATGACTTGGTTACAAATAGGGAAATGAGGTGCTATTTATAGTAGCAATAAATGTCAGACAGGGACACGTGTCAAGCGTCTATTGGCCGAGAGGTCATCTCAACTGCTTGGCCCTGACAACCGCATGTGGCCGCATTTAATGCGGCTGTTGGATGGGACGTTGTACAGGGTACGGTGATCCATACGCATGTGGAGCGGATATTATGTCGGAAGTGGCGCCCTCGGCAGTAGATGACTAGCCGAGGGCTCTGAGTACCGGGGACCCCCTTAGTGCCGAGGGCTCCCACTGCCGAGGGCTACTGATTTTCTCCGTTTTTCCCAGTAACTTTGTTTTCCTGTCTTGGCCCTCTTGTGAGAGTTAGAGCCTTCGGTCAGGGGGCGAAGGCACCCCTGGTGCGCATTGTGGGCTGCTTGGTACTCTGGGCGCTGTGATTTGAGCCTGTTGTGCTTTCTGGGCCCGTTGGGCCTTTATTGGAGTAGTAGGAGTCTGTGGGCCGGGGGTTCCCGGGCCATATACTCCATCAGGAGTTCCTCACTCCTTTTGCCGAAAGGTACTTGAGGAAAAAAGGAGTAATTGTGTTTGTCCTCTGTCGTTGTTTCGTTTGTAGTTTGTAGAGTTGTGGGTAGTTTGCTGTTTGTTTATTCTGCCGAGGGCAGTCCCTCAGTTACCCACATGTTGGGACTTGAGGGGTCATGTTTGTGATTTTTGTGATTTTTCCCGAGGGGGTCCTCCAGTCCCCCACTCCTTGAGGCACTTGCAAAGTGGTGAAAAGGAGTAGAGTAGTTGCGTTGCTGTATTGGGCCGAAGGCTGACACTTTTCGTTTCATTTTGGGGGGATGCCTCGTTAAAAACCTCATTAGGAAAAACCCTGTGGGAAAAAATCCTAATGAGGGAAAAAGAGTGCACCGAATTCCCCCAACGATGAATCGAAAATGTGAAACCTTGGTTCGAAATGGAGAATAATGATGATGCCGAAGGCTTTCCTTGTTCTGAGGGCTCATGTAATGATTAGCCGGAGGCTTGCTTTTGATACCCTGGGAGGTGCCGAAGGGGAGTCCCTCAATCTGGGGATCGAGGGCGTAATGAATGAGGGTAGTAGTTGAATTGTTACCGGGGTGTCCCCTGTTTGTTGATTAGTTGGTGATGAGGATATCCGAGGGCCCCCATTACCTGTGTGCCGTAGGCTATCAGTCAATGAGGCATACTCCCCGGGGGCTACCCGGCCCTCAAAGTGCTGAGGGGGGATCCCCGAGGGGTGGCCTGATATGAAGCCTTGGGCTTCTGAAGGAGTGATCCCGAAGGCATCTGTTATGTAGTGTGTGGGGCACAAACCGGGAGTGTCTCCGGGTAAGTGTACCCGGGGGCTCTTCTTGATGAAGTAGAGTGAAGTAAAAAGCCCGGGGGCTCCCAGAATATAGTCATTGGAAATATAGCCGTTGGAATATGTAACGTCAGGATATAGCTGTTGGGGGGGGGGGGGGGTTGCCACGTGGTGCGTGCTCGTTGGCTGCCCGTGGGCGGGCGTCACCGATTGGGTGAAACCACGGTTGGTAATGATGGCAGTCCAACCGGAGTCCCGGTTTCCAGGCCCAAGCCCGGATCCCAGCGCCTATAAATACCCCATGGCCAGCTTCACTTCCCCTTGTGCGAAATCATTGTAGCGAAGCTCTGCCAAAATTTCTAGAGAGAGAAACAGCCGCCTTCGATCAATCCCTGCCTTAAGGTCAGTTCCCCATCTGTATTCTCCCTCCTTAGCTAGCTGTAGCGGCCTTAGTTCTAGGAGTTGTAACTTAGAGAACTCTAGTGTTTCCGAGCCCTCGAACTAGTGCAAAGATGTCTTCCCAAAGTGATTCCCAGGACATCTCGGGGGCGACCTCAATGGAGGATGAAGTCATTTCGGACGTGGAGTCCACAAGCGAACAGCCCTCAGCAGGACAAGACGCTGTCGTCGCAATGGAGTTGCAGAAATCCCTCGTTACTGAGGCGGAAGCCGAGGGCTTCGAACAAGAGTATGAAGACGAAGAGCTGGCCCTCGCCTGGCAAGTAGCTGAGGAAGAGACGCAGAAAGAGGGCGCGAGGGTCACTGTTGCTGTTCTCCCCCCTCGGGGCACTGGCGAGGCCAGCACCTCTCGGCCGCTGAACGTGGTTCCCATCCAGGTGGCCCCCAGAAAGAAGAAGGCGAAGGTTGCTGCCCCCAAGAAGAAGGGCAGCGTTGCAGACCAAGGGAAGCCCCTCGATATGCCCGAGGGGTATTCCTACCTGAATACCGCCGCCTTAGAGATTAGGTCGAAAGCTGATGCGGCGGATCTGTATGTCACTCAATTACACGTGGGCCCCTCGGCCATCGTGGTGGCACCGGGTCCCGATGACGTCCTCTCCCGGGCTCCCGAGGGCTGCATTGCGGTGCACATCCTCTTCGTGTCGATGGGGCTCCGGTCCCCCCTACACCCCTTCCTCCGGGAGTACCTCCGGTTCGTGGGTTTGGTCCCCTGCCAACTGACCCCGAACAGCCATTCCTACATCACAGGTTTCCTCCAGCTCTGCAAATCCCGGGGGGTAACACCTAGCCTGGATCTCTTCTTCCAAAGCTTCAACCTGTGCCGGGGGGGGGGGGGGGGGGGGATGCAAACGCCGAGGGCTTCGCAAACCTGCAGCAGGTGGCATTGTTCAAGCTTTTTACTGAGGCGCCCTCCTCGAACAAAGGGTGGAAAGACCGGTGGTGTTACATGAAGTTGTCCGAGAGCCCCTTTCCGAGGGAATTGCGTGACCGGTTTAGGAGGCATGAGAAGAGGAGGAGCGCCGCCCTCGAGAAAGATGGCAGGGTCCTGGCAAAGATCCCGGAGGGCCGTGACAAAAACATAACCATCAAGGAATGCACCCAAGAGGAGGATCTCTACACCCTCGGGTTCCGGCGGTATCGCTTCCTGGGGGAAACAGATGAGAAGTTCCCGGCATTTGAGGGAGCCTCCGGAGGTAGTGGCTGAGGGCACCCTCATTTTCGTACCTTAGCACATAGTTTGTTTGTTGTTTGTTCCTTTTTTGTGCCATCGGTTAGTGACCCCTCGGTTTTAACCCCGTATTGTTTTGCAGGTATCCCAGTCAACATGATGAACGTCAGGGGCTCGCTGATTTAAAGAAGAAAAAGTCCTCCAAGGCCCCGAAGGGAACGGATGTTGGCGTCCCAAAACCCGCCGGTGACTTCTTCAAGAAGCCGGAGGGGCCGTCGGCGGCCCCAAACACTGACGCTGCTGCTGCTGCCAAGAGAAAAGGCGCGGGCAAGGCTCCCGAGGGCAAAAGGCCGAAGACGGGAGATGCCGGGAGGAAAGGTCCCCCCGTGGTTATTGTTGACGATTGTCCCGCCTCCGGGGCGCATGATGAGGAGATGACGGTGGCGGAGGTGCCGGGGGGTGTCCGGGAGCCATCTTCTGAGGTCCTGACGGTTTCCCTCCCGGTAAGAACGGCCGTGACGAATTGCACGGCTGACCCGAGGGTGCTTCTGAGGGGTATGACCCCTGAGATTGACAGAGCAGCCCTCGGGGCTGATGACGACCAAGCCCTTGAGGACACGATCCTCCGGTCTTCCCTCACGGTAAGTTTTTGACAGTTTACCGTTTTTACTATGTGCTAGGAAATAATGTACGGCCTTCCTAACTTCTGTATTTTTTGTAGACCTGCATTGCCCTCGGAGAGCAGGCCCGGAGGCTAGAGGAGTGGCGTCTTCGCAAGGCCGAGTAGGATGCCAAGATGCGGGAGCTCATCCGCCAGAATTCTGATGCCATCCGGCAGATGGCTATGCTGGAGGAGAGCCTTCGGCAGATGACCCAGCGGGTGGAGGCCGCAGACCGGGGCAAGACCGAGGCTGAAAGGTCCGCAACTGAGGCCCTTGAGAGAGCTGCTAGGGAGGCCGAGGCCGCCAATGCGGAGGCCGTCGAGAAAGCCCGAGGGGACACCATCTCTGGTTTCTTGGCAGGGGAGTGGCGAGCAGAGGAGCACAAGCAGTGGCTGTCCTCGGTCGTCGAGTCCTCGGTCGACAAGTGGTGCGATGGGCCCGGTGTGGAGTGGGTTTCCCGAAAGGGTAAACAGTACTATGATGGGGGCGAGTTTTTCACTCAAGCCCTTATCTACCGGAGGATGGCCCGCCACCTGAAGATTGAGCAAAAGGATTTCGACCCGGCAGCATACGGACTTCCCCCCTGCAGCCAGATGTCCGTGTTCCTCTCCCCTCCGATGTCGAGAGGCCAGACTTGGAGGACACCGAGCTGATGAAGGAGGCCGAGGGTGACGAACCTGAGGCCGGTACAGAGGTTACTTCAAAGCCTTCGGAGGAGATGGCCCCCGAGGATGTTAATTTGTAATTTCTTAATTCAACATGTTTTGAACAATCCCGCTGTAATGAATGCTTGTATTCCCTTGGCCTCCGGCCCTCTGTAATGTACATTTGAATTTCTTTCCTTTGATGAATGAGTACACGCCTTCAGGCTTTTGGTGTATAATGTGTTTCCATTGACCGTTTTTCTTTGAGTGTATGCTCCCGTTTTTTTTGAATGTATGCCTTCGCCCTTCTGAATGTATGTTTAGGACTTAGAATATATTCTTCCAAATGTAGTGCTTCTCGTAGCCCTCGGCCACTAAGTATATTGAGTCAGTTGAACCTTTCACCGAGGGCACAATGTTCAGGACTTAGAAATATTTCTAAGTGTTTGTTCATCTGTTGGCCCCCGACCGGTTCCTCCCCTCTGGTTCCATGTAGCCTTCGTGAGATAGCCGGAGGTGAGGTGCTCAGGACTTATAAAAATTTTCTAAGTGTTTGAATACAGTTTTAGCCTTCGGTAGGTGGGTACCCTTCGCTGGATGTATGACCGAGGGCCCAACAATGGTTAGGACTTAGAAAATATTTCTAAGTGTAGTCTCACCAAGCCTTCGATCGTGTGACCCCTCGGGCTGCAGGGAGATTCGAGACTTAGAAACTTGTCACCGAGGGTAAGAACCTTTGGGACTTAGAAATTTTTCTAAGTGTAGCATGTATGAAGTAGGAGCCCTCGGGCAGCATGGAGATTTGACCGAGGGTCAAAGTATGTAGGACTTAGAAACTTTTTCTAAGTATAGCTTCACCAAGTCTTCAACCGTATGGCCCCTCGGGCAGCATGGAGATTTGACAGAGGGTCAAAATATGTAGGACTTAGAAAATTTTTCTAAGTATAGCTTCACCAAGTCTTGAACCGTATGGCCCCTCGGGCAGCATGGAGATTTGACCGAGGGCCAAAATATGTAGGACTTAGGAAATTTTCCTAAGAGTAGCTTCACTAAATCTTCAACCGCATGGCCCCTCGGGCAGCATGGAGATTTGACCGAGGGATAAAATATGTAGGACTTAGGAAATTTTCCTAAGTGTAGTATGTGTGAAGTAGGAGCCCTCGGGTGACTGTGAGGGCCTTGTCTGGCGGCTCCACAAGGGGCAAAGCATTTAGGACTTAGATTTTTTTTAAGTATTTCCTGCTGCTGGCCTTCGGGGGGGGGGGGGGGGGGGGACCCTTCGGTTGTAGGCGTTGTAGGTTTAGGATAGTTCTCTTTGCCTTGTGATGTTGGCTTGTGGCAATAAAAGCCTTCGGTTGTTTGTTATATCCCCTTGGCTTGTAGTGAGGTGCCGGAGGTGATTCCTTATTTGATTTGGCCACCATTTGATAGTTTTGTTATGTACTACCCTTCGGGGATGCTTTGAGTTGCTGTTGGCTGAGCCTGTCTCGTTTTGTAGTATTTGAGCCTTCGGTTTTAGGTATGGCCGGAGGCAATCCTTGAGTGGACTTAGCCATTTGTTGATGATGTCTGTTGTGAATGGTATCCTTCGTTCCTGTGAGCTTTCAGGTACCGAAGGTGTTCCCGTGGGGAGCCCTCGGTATGTTGGAGTGATGTACTCATTGATTTCTCGCCGAGTCTACCCCCCTTCACCACCACCCCATTTTTTTTGAGTAGTGAAGGGAAGGCTTCAAGAAACTTGGTTTCTTGGTAAGGCTTGGCCTATCGGGAGGTAACAGAATACACCATTAGCTCCCCCCTCGGGTTAACCTTCCGAGTTCCGAGGGGATCGAGGGTCGTTTCCTGGGCACAAGATATGGTGGTCTGGAGCCTGCTTCCCCTTGGGGGATGGCGCGGAAAGTGCCTCAGTTTTGAAAGTCGTCCCCTCGGCGCTAGACATAGTCCGTGGCCTGCCACACCCTTGGGGTGGTGGCACGGGGAGCGTTTCGGTTTGGAAGTCGAATCCTGGGCATTTCTCGTGCCTGTCATACCCTTGGGGTGATGACGCGGAAAGCGTTCCGTTTTGAAAGTCGAATCATGGGCATTTCTCATGCCTGTCATACCCTTGGGGTGATGACGCGGAAAGCGTTTCAGGGAAGGGTTTTCATTTGCACACTGGTTGCAAATGGCCGGGTGCACTACGTGCTGCCGGCACCGAGAGGTGGCGCCTTCGGTATAGGCGTCCTCGAGGGGTACGGCTTAGGAAACAACACTCGGTGTTTATTCCGTTGTACGGCCCCCGACACTTGGTACCGAGGGGTCTTCTGTAAAAATAGTTGGTGTTTTTCCTTCACTTGTCGTAGGGGACTGTGGTGTCTACCCTCGGTACTTGGTACCGAGGGGTCTTCTGTGGAAACACTTGGTGTTTCTCCCCGATTGTTGAAGGGGATTGTGTTATCTACCCTCGGTACTTGGTACCGAAGGGTCTTCTGTGGAAACACTTGGTGTTTCTCCCCGATTGTTGAAAGCCGCTAGTGGCGTGTCCCCCCCGGCACCAGGTGCCGAGGGGTTTCCTTGTGGGGACAAGTGGCGCTTTGTCGCAGGTGGTAGTATTGTCTACCCTCGGCACTTGGTGCCGGGGGTTCTTCTATTGTGGTGAGGCCTTGGGCCTGAGGGTGATATGAGGGCTTGGTCCCTGTGGTAATCTTGTTCCGTGTTCTCGGTGTCTTCAAAATGCCTTCATTCTTCAGAATTCTTAGGCCTTGGGCCGTAAAATAATACATTCACTAGTTATGAGGGCTTGGCCGCTCTAATGTTATTGATAAAATTTAACTAAGTGATGTACATTCCAGTGCCTAGGGACTTCAGTCCCGTTAGGGCGTTTTAATTTGTAAGTTCCTGGTTTGATGATGGCTGCCACGATGTAGGGGCCTTCGAACTTCGGTGCCATCTTTCCGCCCTCGGTTGGTTGGCTAGCTTCCCTTCTTCGGAGAACATAGTCCCCCACTTGGAACTCCCGGGAGCGAACCTTTGCGTCAATGTAACTCTTCACCTGCCTTCGGTAGTTTTCTGCGCGTATGAAGGCTTGCTCTCGGCGTTCTGAAATAAGGTGGAGATCGAGGGCCATATTGGTGTCGTTGGCCTCCGGATCATACTGTGTGACCCTTCGGGTTGGGAGAGTTACCTCAGTGGGGGCTTTGGCTTCAAATCCGTAGCAAAGGGAGAAGGGTGTCTCGCCAGTTGCCCGCCGAGGGGTGGTACGGTAGGCCCACAAGATGTTGTGGAGCTCTTCCACCCAACCACCCCCTTCGGCCTCCAGCTTCTTCTTTAGGCCCTCAAGCAGGGTCCTGTTGGCGTTCTCCACCTGACCGTTGCCCTGAGGGTAGGCAACGGATGAGAATGTGTGTTTGATGCCCCATGCCTCTAGGAGGGCACAGAAGGGGGCTGCCTCAAACTGAGTCCCATTGTCGGAGATGATTTGCTGAGGGACGCCAAACCTGGTGAGGATGTTTTTGAGAACAAAATGACAGCACCTGGCCTCAGTGATGCTGGCGAGGGGCTCAGCTTCCACCCATTTGGTGAAGTAATCGATGGCGACGATGATGTATCTATTGTTGGAGGTACCCCTCGGCAGAGGGCCCACAAGGTCTATGCCCCATCGAGCAAAGGGTATGGATGTGCTGATGGGGGCATAGTTGACCGCTGGCTTGCCGGGGGCTTTCTGGAAGTGTTGGCATGCGGGACACCTCCGGGCAAGATCTGCACAATCCCGGGCCATCGTAGGCCAGAAGTAGCCCTAGATTGTCAGCCTTTGGGACATGGAGAAGGGTCCCTGGTGAGCTGAGCAAGTCCCACTGTGCACTTCCTCCATTGCTACTTCAGCTTCATCTTGATGAAGGCACCGAAGTAATGTCCCGTTGTAGGATCTTTTGTAAAGCCTTCCGTCCTCGATAACGTAGCTGGGAGCCCTCAGTTTTGTCAGTTTGGCACGGGCCTCCTCCTCGGGCAGTTGCCCTGTGGTGATGAAGGCAACAATGTCTGAGATCCAGTCCTCCTGTCTTTGTTGTATGTTCATGACGGGGCTAGTATGTATGCTGGAGAGGCTGAGTTCTTCCACTTTGGCAATCTTCGAGATATGCTCAGGGGATTCTGCCGAGAGCTTTGATAAAATGTCGGCCTCGGAGTTTTGAACCCTCGGTATTTTAGTAAGAGAGTGTGCCTCAAATACCTTAAGCAACTCCTAAGCCGCCTCCTTGTATTGCTTCATTCTCCCTTCCTTGGCTTCGTACTCTCCGGAGATTTGGCCGACGACTAACTTGGAGTCGCACTTGACGTGGATTTGCCGGGCCTTCATGTTAGTTGCCAGCCGAAGGCCACAGAGGAGGGCTTCGTATTCGGCTTCATTGTTGGAGACTTTGAAGGAGAAACGGACTGCATAACAGGCCCGGAAGCCCTCGGGTGAGATGAGAACCACCCCTCCTCCACATGCCTTGATGGCGGAGGAGCCATCGGTGTAGAGGGTCCACCAATCATCCGAAGGGGCCGAGGGCTCCTCGTCCGTGGCTGCCCTTGCCGTACACTCCGTCACGAAGTCCGCTAGGGCTTGGCCCTTGATGGCGGGCCTAGGACGGATGTCGATGTTGTATTGGCTCAAGAAGACAGCCCATTTTACCATTAGGGAGGAGCTAGTGGGGCTCCTCATCAAGGCGTCGAGGGGTTGGTGAGTGAGGACCTGGACCGGGTAAGCCTGGAAGTAATGGCCCAACTTCTTGACGGTCCACACGATAGCCAACAACGTTTTTTCCACGGGGGAGTACCGGAGTTCCGCCTCCCTGAGGGTCTTGCTAACATAGAAGATGGCATGCTGGATGCCATCTTCTTCCCGGATGAGTACTGAGCTGATGGCAGCCACGCTAACACCCAAGTAGAGGTACAGGATCTCCCCTACCTTGGGTTTAGAGAGCACAGGGGGTGAAGATAAGTACCATTTCAACTCCTCGAATGCCCCCTGACATTCTGAAGTCCACTGGAAACCGGCGGCTTTCCTCATGATCTGGAAGAAGGGTAAGGACTTCTCCGCCGATTTTGATAAGAAGCGATTGAGGGCTGCCAGGCGGCCCGTCAATCGTTGGACCTCCTTTACATTCCGTGGGGGCTCCATGTTGATGATGGCCTGGATTTTCTCGGGGTTGGCCTCGATACCCCTTCGGCTCACCATGTAGCCCAAGAATTTGCCCCCCTGGACGCCGAAGGTGCACTTCTTTGGGTTCAGCCGAAGGCTGAACTTCTGCACGATGGCGAAGATCTCCCTCAAGTCATCAGCATGGCTTGCTGATTGCTTGCTTTTGACGATCATATCGTCAACATATGCCTCCATGGTGCGCCCTAGGACAACTTGGAATACCCTGGCCACCATCCGAGTGTAGGTTGCGCCTGAGTTCTTTAGGCCGAAGGCCATGACAAGGTAGCAGAAGATGCCCTCGGGAGTCATGAAGGCTGTTTTTTCAGCGTCTTCCTCATGCATGTATATTTGATGATATCCGCGGAATGCGTCGAGGAATGACATGATTTCACACCCTGCGGTTTCATCTACAAGTTGATCAATATTTGGCAAAGGAAAGGGGTCCATGGGACACACCTTGTTGAGGTCCGTGTAGTCCATGCACATGCGGAATGAGGGTGGTTTCTGTGCGAGGTCCATGTTTGCCAGCCATGAGGGGTATTTTACCTCTTTGATGTGCCTGATAGAGAGGAGCATGGCGACCTCCTTCTTCACAAATTCTCTCCTCTCGGCCGAGAGGGGTCTCCTCCGTTGCTGTACTGGTTTGGCCGAAGGGTCCACCGAGAGGCGGTGGGTGATGACCCTTCGGCTGATCCCCGGCATGTCCTCCGGCCCCCATGCAAAAACAATGGAGTAGGCGCGGAGGGCGCTGATGATGCCGGTCTTCAAATCTTCGGGGAGCTTGGCTCCAATCTTCACGACTCTCTCCGGCTTGGCCGGATCGAGCGCGAAGTCTTCTACCTCCTCGGCTGGTTCAGCCCTCGGCCTCCTTTCTTCCGCTTCCAGAGTTCCGGTGATGGTGTCAACGCGGAACTCCGTCTTGCTAACCTTCTTTGTAACTTGAAGGTAGCAAGCGCGGGCAAGATTTTGGTTTCCCCTTGAGTAACCAATTCCCCCTTCGGCTGGGAACTTGAGGCAGAGGTGCCTCATGGAGATGACGGCATCGAGATCCTTGAGGGCTGACCGGCCGAGGATGATGTTGTGGGCGCAGTCGATGTTGACGATGACGAACTCCACTTCGAGCTTGGCTCTATGGAGGCCGTCGCCGAAGATGACCGGGAGGGTTATGACCCCCTCGGAATCAATGGTGTCGTCGGTGAAACCGGCAAGAGGGGTCTTGATGGGCCGAAGGGAACCCCTCTCCAGATGCAGCTCTCTGAAGGTGCTGAGGTACATTACATTGACGGAGCTGCCTGTGTCAATGTAAGTTCTGTGAATAATGGTGTCGTTGATCTCTGTGCGGATGACGAGGGCATCCCTGTGTGGGGAGGATACTGGGGGGAGATCAGCGTTAGTGAAGACAATGGGTTCCTCCCTCAGCCGCTTTACTGGGGGCATATGAGTGACTTCCCCCACGTAAAGTGATTGAGCCCACTTCTTTCGTTGACTTGTAGAGTCACCCCCGGTATTTCCCCCCGTAATCATTAGGATGTGGCGTTTCTTTTCTTGGTACCGAGGGTACTCCTCCTCCTCTTCCTCCAGATTTCCAATCTCCCTCTTCTTGCCGAGGGGGATGGTGTTGGGGTTGACCCATGCATTCGCTCTCGCAGTTTGCCCTCGGGGTGGCCCCTGATGAGGGGGGCCTATTGCCGAGGGCCCTGGACAAACTGGGACAGATGGCCCGCTTGTATTAATCTCTCGATGGCTGTCTTTAGCTGATGGCAATCATCGGTCCTGTGCCCCTGGTGGAAACGACAGTAGGGGTAGTTTGGATTGATGACAAATACTTCCGAGGGCGCACGTGAATCTCGCTCCACGAGGCCCCTTTCTTCAGCAAAATCAAGAATAACGCTGACAGGATGCGTCAATGGTGTCTGAGGGTGCTCCAGGAGGACAGGCTGTGCCCAAGCCCTCGGGTTCCCCTTGTAGCCTCCCCCGGGCTTGGCTTGGCCATGCCGGGGGCGATCACCGGAGGGGGCAGAATCCCTGAGATGATTGCGGGGAGCCCCCGGCCCCCGGTTACCTTTGTCTTCTGGCCGAGGGTGTTGCTGATCTGGGACATGGTGGCATTTCTCTACCTCCTCGGCCTCGGCGTATCGGTCCCCCCGCTGCAGGGCCCTTATATAATCGCGGGGGGGGGGGGGGGGTTCGATGATGAGGCTCTTTGAGAAGTTTCCGGGGCGGAGTACTGTTTGGAGGAGGGCCAGGAGGGTCCCGTCGTCAGCGCCATCAACTTTATCAGCCTCCGTCCTCCAGCGCTCCAGGAAGTCCCGAAGGGTCTCCTCCTTCTTCTGCCTCACTGTTAGTAAGTGGGAGAAGTGTTTTCTTGTGCGGCGCCTCCCCGCAAATTGCGTCAAGAATCGCTGGGCGAGTTCTTTCCATGAGTCAATGCAGCCCTCGGGCAATCGATTGAACCATTCGTAAGGTGGCCCCTCTAGGGTGGAGAGGAACCAGCGGCACAAATATTCATCTGATGCCCCCACCATCATCATGCTGTTTTGATACCTGCTGTAGTGCTCTTGGGGATCAGTCTTTCCGTCATAGGGCTTGATGAGCTGCCGTCGGTATTTTTCCGGGATCCGGGCCGCCAATATCCTTGGGGTAAATGGCGTCCGGGTCCGGGGATGTATGGTGGGTTCCCCGGAGCCCTCGGCTATCTTCTTCTGCATTTCTTCCATCTTGGCCATCATTGCCTCATACTTGAGGTCTATATGAGGGGCATAAGTGGTGGCGTGGGCTTTGGTGGCCTCCATCTCGTCGAGCCGGCGCTGGAAGGCCGCAATGATTTCGTCCTGGGGGTCCTTCGGGAGGGCCTCCACCCCCTGCGAATGGACCCGGGCCGAGTGGGCCTGGTTGATTTGGTGGCGTGCATCATTGGCATGGAGGGGTGCCTTGCCTTTGTCCTGAGGGGGACGCCTTTCATTGGCCCTGGAAATGGACCCTCCACTTTCCTGAGGCCTTTGGAACGCCTTCCCCCCGAGGCGGTCTTGGACCCCTCGGCGGTCTTGCGCCCCTCCGAGCCTCTCGAGGGCGGAGGTCCGAAGCTGTTCCTTGTTCACGTTGTGGCGGTCCCAGGACTAGACATCCTGGGAGGCCGTATCTTGGGCCACGACCCCTTCGGAGTTCCCCATCCGGAGGACCGGGTTGCCGAGGGGTCATGGGTGAGGGGGAGGCATAATATTCTCCCCCATCTGAGGTTGGAGGGGAACCAAGGTGCCGAAGGCACCCGGGTTCTGGGTGAGCGTCTGGATGAAGGCGGAGAGCGCCGTTTGTACGTCTATGGTGATGACCAGAGGGCTAATTTGATTTTCGCTCCGGTCCTTCTTCTTGGCCTCGATGCCGAGGCGGGCATCGGGGGCATTTTGCTGAATCTGCTGGCGTAGGTCGAAAGCCATCTGGTCCAACCCGGCGATGACGCCGCCCCCGGGAGCCCTGTTGGAGGCTTCGGGGACGTCGACCTCGCCGAGGGCCAGGTTCCTGTCCTCTACATTCTTGGAGTTGGCACGAGTTGTTCTCACCATTTTAGATGGGTGTTCTTGTGTTTGGTCGAGGGGGAGGGTTTCTTACTTGATTGTTCGACCTCTCAACGAGAGCACCAAATGATGGATAGTGTACCCGGGGGTAGCTTATCCGAGGGGTTATTACGGGGAATAACAAGAGAGAAGTCAGAGCAAGTAAGTATAGAGAGAGAAAGTATATTTAGAAAGTATGCAGCGTTTTCAGCGTGTTATGACTTGGTTACAAATGGGGAAATGGGGTGCTATTTATAGTAGCAATAAATGCCAGACAGGGACACGTGTCGAGCGTCTATTGGCCGAGAGGTCATCTCAACTGGTTGGCGCTGGCAACCGCATGTGGCCGCATTTAATGCGGCTGTTGGATGGGACGTTGTACAGGGTACGGTGATCCATATGCATGTGGAGCGGATATTATGTCGGAAGTGGCGCCCTCGGCAATAGATGACTAGCCGAGGGCTCTGAGTACCGGGGACCCCCTTAGTGCCGAGGGCTCCCACTGCCGAGGGCTACTGATTTTCGCCGTTTTTCCCAGTAACTTTGTTTTCCTGTCTTGGCCCTCTTGTGAGAGTTAGAGCCTTCGGCCAGGGGGGCGAAGGCACCTCTGGTGCGCATTGTGGGCTGCTTGGTACTCTGGGCGCTGTGATTTGGGCCTGTTGTGCTTTCTGGGCCCGTTGGGCCTTTATTGGAGTAGTAGGAGTCTGTGGGCCGGGGGTTCCCGGGCCATATACTCCATCAAATGGATTGGGTTTCTAGTTTCTTAAAAATCGGATGTGTCACTCTTCGCATCTCCAAAAGGTTGAATCCTCAACCCAAAAATCACACACATCTCAACTTGAAAAGGCATATGAGAAGATGTAAATCATGGTAACTCATTTAGACCAATGGTGGTAGGTGTCATACCGTGCGCACCAGAAGTCTAACCCAGTACACATGAGCTGTAACCTCCACACGACCGCAGTGAGGTTCGATTGTTGGTCATTAGTCTATTTTCTCACAACTCAATGAACTGAGCTACATGTGCGATTGCTTAAAGTGATATTCGTGTGTCTATGGAACTAGTATTACTACATGGGTAGAGGAGATTTACTACATGGGTTGGGTTCAGAGCGGAACACATTATTTCACATCTGATCCTGTTAGGATGTATTACTTGGATTGGAAGTTTTTGGTCTGGTCTGGTCTGGTAAATGTCTGATTTCTGTTTATTTTATAACTGTCCGGGTCTGATATGCTCTGATCCGATCTGAATAAACTATGTGATAATTTATATAGAGTACTATAGTTTTTTTCGGGACAAAGTATATACCATTGTTTATTGCATATACTACTTTTTTAACATTGACAAGATACATTTTCAGATTGTTTTGGGCAAAACTTTCTAACCTATTATATTATCTGTTCTGTTAAGAGCAACATCCTTAAATAGGGATGAGATTCGAACTTGCGACCTCCATTTTGGAAGTGTCACAGTGATGCCATCAAACCATAATGTACATTTTCAGAATTTTTTTCAAACAATATTGTTACTCAAAATATGAACAACGAAACCTGTATAATGCTATACAACATGTTAAGATATCTCGCATGTTGAATTGTCATAAAATAACAAAAACATAGTATAATGACATTAGATTACTCCTTCTATGAGAATAGATTTGTAGGTCTTAACATATACGTTGTATTTTATCAGAATTAAGTCCGGTTATAATTTAAATGTCATGTAGCACATACCCATTAGTAAATGTAGTTTGTTAAAGGATTGTTTGGCCCATTTGTACACCTGATATTGTCCAATTATGGCTTGATGGGTATTTAACATTCATGATTAAATATAGCTTGTTAATTGTCTTTTTTGGCCCACATCTACACCTGATATCATCCATCCCAGACACAGAGACATGTTGAAATATGTTTCCTACACTGAATTTTTATGAAATTTAGAACATTGTATGATGATCTTGTGTTACTCAACCTATTAGGTTGACATCTGAAATGAATTTCCAAGACTTAACACTGCAAAACAATATTTAAAAAATATATTTTTGCAATTATCCACGTTTCAATCATATAATATTAGTTATTATGATTAAGAATTTGATTCAAACGAGAACACTATCAAAGGATAGACATGAGAATGAATTTGAAGTGTCAGGTTTGGGAATTGTGCATTAAGTGAAATAGAAATATGCACCAACACTAACAAAAAATGCAGTGACATTTTTGCAAACAAAATCAAAATTTTCTAAACATTTGAATTGTACATTATTTTAGTCATAAATGTGTATCCTCATTAACCATAATTTACATGATTTCAGATCGTTCTCATTTGTCACAAGAACGATTGTTCTCACATAATCGAACTCTACATTATAACAAGAGATAATTTTGGACAAATGCAGGGCCGTCTAATGAATTTGGAGGCCCCGATTCTAAATGTAAAATCGAGGCTCACATTTAGGGCTGAGCAAAACCCAACCCAACCCGAATACCCGACCGGATATTTCGGATATTACCCGACCGGGTAGGGTCAACCGACCCGAACAGCAAACCCGAAAACCCACCTGCATTATCCATATTATTAGTGGACCGAGTAGGATTAGGATTTAACCCATCCGACCCGTCCGAAAACCCAAAAGACCCAGCCCACTATACAGCCCATAAATATTTATATATATATATACTCTCCTAATAAACCCTAACCCACTTCCGCCTACTTCTCTATCTCTCTACCTTGAATCTCTGATAACTCTCTTCGCTGACCAGTTCATATCTCCGGTCTCCGGACTTCGGCTGTGAGACGATGAGTCTCAGAGTCTCAGTCTGTTACTCAGGCCACAATCTTCTCTCTTTACTCTCACCTTCTGTTTGTCACTCCCTCTCACACAGTCACATGCTTCTTGGTTTGAAGTTGAAACCCTAGAGTCATCGAACGTTGAACTGTGGAAGGACTGGTCCTTTTCCGGTAAAACTAAGGTCATTGCTCAGTCTCAGTCTCCCACTCTCTCATATCAGTCACACACTCACACTCGAGCGTGAGGTATAACTTATATTCTCTACTTCATGAAGAGTGTGTAAATTGTGGTTGTGACTTGTGAGTTGTTGTTTACTGTGTGACTCCGAGAAGTCTTGGATGTCGAACTGTGGAAGTTAAAATGATGTATGTATGATAAGTTATGTTAGTGTTTGTGCTACATGAATATTGAGGAGTGAGGACTGAATTGTGGGCATGTCTGTCCGAATCTGTATGTCTGATTGTCTGTATTTATGTATGAATAATGGATGTCTTTGCCTGATAGTGGAAGCTGTGTAAGGTTGTGTGTATATATGTTGCCTATTACATGTTGGTTATTGTTGTTGTAGAACTTACCTGATTGACTCAAACACTCAAGCTGAGTAGTTAGAGTTAACTGGTTCTTCTGAGTTTGTAGAGAATAGTTAAGCCTACTGCTTATATTATTCTTTAAATCACCTTGGTGATTATTCCAGACTTGATTTATATGTATGCCTAACTGCCTTGATTGAGATAGTGGGAATGATTTCATATGTTGAGAACTCTGTATACAAAAGAGTGATTGTGGCCCCTAAGAAGAATGAATGATTGATGA
This sequence comes from Cuscuta europaea, assembly GCA_945859875.1. NCBI lineage: Eukaryota > Viridiplantae > Streptophyta > Magnoliopsida > Solanales > Convolvulaceae > Cuscuta > Cuscuta europaea. Next base: position 3,773,609 of record CAMAPE010000019.1, on the reverse strand, counting down.
TGAAAGAATGATTGCTTGTTCTTTCTGAATTCTGATAGTGGAAGCTATGTAAGGTTGTGTGTATATATGTTGCCTATTACATGTTGGTTATTGTTGTTGTAGAAGTTACCTGATTGACTCAAACACTCAAGCTGAGTAGTTAGAGTTAACCGGTTCTTCTAAGTCTGAATTCTGATAATAGAAGCTATGCAAAAGTCCCTAAGTTTCAGGTAATGGTTTATAGATGGAATCTCAAGACATATCTGTATCTGGTGCTCAACCTCCTCCAGCCCAACAACCTGCAGTGGAAGCTCAGAATGTAGAGCAGAACACTCAGCAGATTGCTTCAACTACTGGTTGTGGACAAAAGAGGAAACAAGTTGAACCTAGATCCAAGATATGGGAACACTTTCATAAAATGTATGATAGCAAGGGAGTCTCTGTGAAGGGGAGATGTATATATTGTGCTAAGGTGTACTGTTGTGAGTCCACAAGGCATGAAACTTCTTCTCTGAGAAACCACATGCTTAGTTGCCTAAAAAATACCCACTCTAAAGAAACAAGACAAACCCTATTAACCTTCCAAGCAGTTGTCAGTACTCAAAACACCTCTACAAAAACTACTGGGGTTATAGGGACCTGGGTGTTTGACCAAACTCTAATCAGGAGAGCTCTTGCTGAAATGATACTAATTGATGAGCTTTCTTTTAGGTTTATTGAGAGACAGGGGTTTAGAAAGTTTGTCTCTGTAGCATGTCCAAGGTTTGTTGTACCTTCTAGGTGGACTATTGCTAGGGACATTTACCAAATATATCTAGATGAGAAGCTGAGCCTTAGAAGGTTGTTTAAAGAGACCACCCAAAGGGTGAGTATAACAACTGACACATGGACCTCTGTTCAGAGGATCAACTACAAGTGTATTAATGCTCATTTCATAGATAATCAGTGGAAGCTACAGAAGAAGGTGATTTCTTTTGTGCTAGTGACTTTCCACAAAAGGGAGAACATTGCCAAGGCCCTAGAAACTTGCTTATTAGAGTGGGGATTGAAAAATATATTCTCTGTGACTATTGATAATGCAAGCAGTAATGATACTGCAATATGATTTTTAAAGAAAAAGCTTTTGTCATGGGGTGGTTCTCCTGTTAGAGTCAAGTACCTACACATGATATGTATTGCTCACATCTTGAATCTGGCAGTCCAAGATGGGTTGAAAGATTGTTGGGCCGCGGGTATGCGGTGCCAGCAATCTTCCAGCCTGCCGGTGCAATCGATCCGCGTGGCGCTTCGCTTGTGCTATAAAGGGGGAGGAGCGTGCTACACTATCAGTGATTGCTTTTAGTGTAGCGATAAGCGGAACGATCCACAAAGATGCTGATACATTTGTAGTGAGGGTTAGGGAAGCAGTGAAGTATGTTAGGAATTCTCCTTCTAGGCTAAAAAAATTCAAGGATATATCTGATTTGATAGGAGCAGAGTCCAAATGTGGCATGCACCTAGATGTCCCAACTAGGTGGAACTCCACCTATCTGATGTTGAAGTCAGCATTATCCAATGAAAGAGTTTTTGAAGAATATGAGGAGAATGAGAGTTGTTATGGGTCTGATTTAGGTGCAGAAGTGCCTGATATTTCTGATTGGCTGAATTGTGAATCCTTAGTGTCAGTTCTTGAAAGTTTTTATGAAATGACCTTCAGGATTTCTGGATCTTTGTATGTTACTTCCAATACTTTCTTCTTTGAAATTTGTGATTTGTTTCTGGTGCTTCAAGACATGATGAAGTCTCCCAAGGCTTCCACAAGTAATATGGGCTCTACTATGAAATCTGAACTGGATAAATATTGGGGAGACCCAAAGAAAATGAATTATCTAATTTTTTTTTGCAAATGTGCTTGACCCAAGGGACAAGCTTGAATACATACCTTTTCAACTGAATGCTCTTTGTACTCAACCAAAGGGTGTGAAGTTCTTTGAAAAAATCAAGCTTGCTTTGCATGGGTTTTTTTAATGATTATGTGTCTAACTACTCTGATTCTGGTACCAGAAGCATTATTTCAAGCTCAACTGCCTCTCATACACAATTAGAGCCTGTGTCTGCTAGACCTGTCTCCAAATTGAAAGCCCAGCTTAAAAAACAGAAGTTTGAGGCTGGGCAGTTGGGTTTGAAACAAAGTGAGCTGGAAATGTACTTGAGTGAGGCCATAATTGAAGAGGATACATATTTTGACATTTTAAGGTGGTGGAAGTTAAACAGTGAGAGGTTTCCTATCCTCTCAAAAATGGCTAGAGATATTCTAGTTGTTCCAATCTCTACTATTGCTTCTCAGTCCACTTTTAGTTCCAGTGGCAGAGTGTTGGACTATTTCATAAGTTCATCAAGTCCAAAAATTGTGGAAGCTTTAATATCTACTCAAGATTGGCTAAGAAATCAAAACCTCCCTATCTCTGTTGAAGAGAATATAGATGAAGTGCAAAGGCTGGAAACAGGTCAATTTATTTATTTTTTTATTTTTGTTTTACATATAATGTACTTCATATGTTTTCTTTTACATTAAACAGGCTGATTTGTTCTTTTTTTGCAGAATTAATTGATGGTAAAGTCACTGGTGGTCCTGATGGCCATGTTGATGGATCTTCTTAGGATCCTATTGCAGTAAAAATTCTTCTTTCATAACTTATTTATATATGAACATTAAATATGACTAACTTGTTTGGCAGTTTTGATTGTTAATTGGGCATGGATGATGGAAGCAGTAAATCTAGTAATGAATGGAAACACAAGCTGATTGCCCATTTGCCCCTTGTGAACTTATAATGAATGGTAACATAAGCTTATTCTCCTTTAATCATTTCAATCATTTATTGGGTAATAGGCTAATGGCTATGATGAAGCTTCCACAATAAATTGATTTTTGATGGGTTGGTGTTGTGTTTTAAGTGGTGGCTAGGTAACTATAGTTGCGGCCATTTACTTCAAATGTTTATGCCCCCATTCAAAATTTGAATTCGAAAATAAGCTATCTGAGCCTATGCCACTTGTTAATTGTGTAATGGTAATACACACTTATTCTCCCTTTATCATTTCAATCATTTACTTGGCTATGATGAAGCTTCCACAACAGACTGATTTGTCATGGGTTGATGTTCTGTTAAGTTATGACTAGGTAACAATAATTACAATAGTTGCCGTCATTTACTTGATATAATATGCCCCCATACAAAATATAATCTGAAAATCAGTTATCTGAGCCAATTTTTATGCATGACTGTGTGATGAATACATTCTTTACAGTATTATTTGTTTAGATGCTTGATATGTACTTAATTACATTTTTGTATTTTTTATAGGTTCCAGTTTAAAGGCAGTATAAAGGAGTTGAACGGGCGCTTACGGAGTGTTTTTGTCAATTTGTGTTAAACCAAGCATTCCAGCCCAGCTGGTTGTGAGGTTACCGTGTCTAGTGGGAGGTTTCGAGTTCGAATCCCGCTAGGCACACATGGGTTTGAAGCTCAATGGAGTGAGCTTAAAACCTGATTACTCCAGGCTCCCCCAGTCCCCCTCCCCCAGACACCCTGGAGTAAAAAAAATGAAGATTTTTTTTAAAAAAAGTCAATTTGTGTTATGATTATTTTGTTATGTTTTGAAAACTTTTAAGTTTTACTTGGTTAGCCAGTTGATGAATTTGTAGGTTCATTAACTGTCTTTCTTTATGAACTGGGGTATGCCTCTTATATTGTGTAATTTTTGTCACTTTTGTTATGTGTTAAACACTTATCACTCAAACTCTTATTGTGTATTTGTGTATTCCCCAGTGTATTAACACTTAAACACTTAACACTTATGTCCCTTATGGTCTAAGGTCTTATGTAAGTTATATATTGTGTACATTTTGTTCATTGTGTTATAACTTTTCATCCAATGTCAAAATAACTAAATTGTTTGGTAGATTAGTACTCCCTCCGTCCTGTTGGAAGGTTTCCCATAGCAAAACGACACGGTTATTTAGACAATAATTAAATAAAGTACTTCGAGTATATTTTGAGAAATAATTTTAATATGTATATATTATAATGTAGTTAGTATTGATAACTGTAATGTTATAAATGTATTATTTTTAATATTTAATATTTAATTTGTCACTTAAGATTGTTACTTGTTTCCTAAAATGGAAATGAGAACCTTCTAACGGGACGTCCAAAAAAGGAAAGTGGGAACCTTCTAGCGGGACGGAGGGAGTAGTTTATTACAAAAGTTTGGATATCCGAAATATCCGAAATCCGACCCATACCCAATCGAATCCGAAAATGAAAATATCCGAAATATTTTTACCATTTCCTTTAAGGGTTGGGTTGTAAAATATTACCCCGATACTCGAACGGGTTCACAGTTTATGAACCCGACCCACCCGAATCCGACCCGTGCTCTCCCTTACTCACATCAATATGAAAAGTTAAAAAAATCTCAATCTAAATACATATACTGAAATCAATTAAATACTCGTTAAAACAGAACTAAAAGAGTGAAAGAGTCAACAAAAAATGATGGATATATATTTTTCTTCCTTACTAACTGTATTTTACTGATTAGTATTAATATACAATATTACTATATAATACTAATACTCTCTCTGTCCCTTAAAACTTTGTCAAAGTTGACTGGCTCAAGAATTAATAAAGTAAAAATTGTGTGGTTGCGATTTGTGCAGAGGAGAGAGAATTAACTGGAACCACAAATTCCTTACTTAAAAGGGAAAGTGGCAAAGTTAGTGGCATATTCAAAAATGGAAAGTTGTCAAATTTTAAGGGACGCAGAAATTAAATTTTTAAAAATTTGAGTCTCCGTAAATCTGGAGCCCGATTCAGAATAACCTATTGAACCTCTTAAAAAACTGTATGGACAAATGGAGTACACGGTGTTAGTTTTTCTCTCGTTACGACTTACGCCCGCTTACATCTTGACAACTACTCCATATATTTTGTACAGGTTAGGTTCACGTGTCACTAAATGTTTAATATAACATTTACTCCTCCGGTCCTTATTAAACTTTACACTTTGAATTCGCACATATTAAGGAAATAAATTTGATATTATTGTAGAGTACATTGTTTGACATTATTTGACACTGTTTTGCACTGTTTGATGTAGATTTATTTGCCAAGAAAGACAAATAAGGAAGTGTAAAGTTTTATGTGAGGAAGTATAATTTTGTGTAGGCCATGGATGGAAAGGCAGTTTCTCTGATCTTAATAGGAGAAACATTTATGTGATTTATTGTCGGTCATAAAATAATCCCAACCAACGACTTGAAGAAGATGTTGTGATGGTGGGCAAGCCCGCATAGCCATTCCTTTTGCTTCCCAGCGTTGTGCCGTTGTTTTCAATTGTTTTACAATCCAAGCTTTAGACCGTTGACTCCAAACTGGATTTTCTTGATAACAACGTTAATGTTCCTGATTAGTACATATCTAATAGTAAGTCAAATTTACATTAATCTTCGATATAACTTAGTATAATGGCCGTCCAATAAATTTTTGAGTCCATGATCTAATCATTAAATTAAGACCCCACATAATAAATAAATTTAAAATTTAAAATTACATAATATATTACAGTAGCTACTAAACTAAAAATGGAGTACATATTAAGATTAGGGGTGCAAACGTTTCAGCCATTAGTGAACCGCTTGATCAATACTCGAATTGAATTCGGTCAAACTCGAATTTGAGCCTCACGTTGACACGTTAAGCAATTGATCGGAGATGATCAAGCTCAAATTCTTTCAACTCCTAGTTCACCAACCGTCTCAAAAGCCATTTCATACATATATACATACATATATGTGCATATACACAAACATGTTCTGGGTCAATTTTTCTAGTGATGCTTTTACAGGTATACACTAGAGTAAAGCCCAGGGCATGCCCCGGCAGCACGTCAATTTGATATAAGTTAAAATGAAAAATATTACTCCGTAATAGATATTGCGCATTATTTATAGGATCCAAAGTTGAATATTCTAGGCTTTTATTATGAACTAACCACAACCAATTATAAATTGGTATTTGTAAAATGATTATTAAATTAACCATCATCATATTTTCCGAATGATATATTTACGCTTTAGTCCATAGCAAAGCTTTAATTTGCACGACCACTGCATTATTCTTTTGTTTGATCGAAATTAAAAAAGATAAATTAATTTTGTTGTCCCTTGTGCGGCCCGATACGGCCTAATGCGAACATATGATGCACCATTGTGGCCACATTGCGGTTTTCCCCTGTGAATCGAAATCTCTCCGTCATTGCGGCTCGATGTAGTTGCGCTGTAGATCACAACCACAATATTGTGGCCGCAACATGTGTTGTGTTCCACAATTTAGAACTACGGTCTATATTTGTTTTCCACAAGGTTTTGTTACCCGCTCTGTCCTATTTTGTAACCCAAAATTATCAACTAAAACGTTTATTATACAAATTTAAAATGTTTATGAGAAATGTCAATTTAGACACAATATTAGTTTTTTATATGTAGTGCATAGTTTTTAATATTTAAAGATATTTAGTTACACAATATTTAATACCACGTATTTAAAGACCCTTATCTAACGAAGTGATAAAATTACTTTTTACTATTTAGTTATGTATCATAATTGTGTGTGTATATAAGTATACTTTATCGAGTATTAAAGTGTAATGTGATTCATCCAGTTACGTGTGCTTATTTTTTTTGACAAAAGTTATGTATGCTTAACTTTTATAATTAGAAACATACATTCGTAAAAACCCAAATCAATAATCAAAACGAAAAGTGATTAAAGACTCCACTGCACCGTCCACAGTTTGTATGGAGTATGCTTAAGTTTGTATATTTTATCTGTTTTCTTTTAATGGTGTGAATGGACAGAAAAGTTTGTATGTTTGCGATCCGCTATATATTTTCATCTCTAAAAAAATTCTACGTTTTCCCTCTTTTTTCTCCTACTTTTTCTCTCCCGCGTTTTTTAAATTAATGTTATAATAATTAAATGTTTTAAATAAATTATGTTAACCAATAAGAAAGAGACACGTTAGCGGTTCATAATCGAGTTTTACTATATAAAACAATAGATTACTCAGACCAATATGATAGTGAGGGTGAATTTGTCGAGCAGAATGTTTCTCACTTGGAAGATGATTTTCTCGAACATGCTTTTGAGGACGAAAAGAGGGCTTCTATTTCATCAATAGTGGATTTATGGAACTCCGATACAAATCAGGATATCTGTAACTAATAAAACGGAAACAAGTGGAGAGGAATTTTCTATATTGATTTGTTTGATCGCATGGATCCATCCATATATGTACACTAAATATTTGTACATAAAATAATATAATACAGCTAATAATATGGTAACATAATACGGCTACAAATATGGCTAACACCCCCAAGATGGAGCATTGGGGTCACAAATACCCATCTTGCCAAGCAAATAGGAAAACTGATGTGCGCCAAGAGCTTTCGTGAGCAAGTCGGCAGGTTGTTCTGTAGTGGGTGTGTAGAATGGGGCAATCGTGCCGGCCTGAATATGATCTTGTATGAAATGACAATCAAGCTCAATATGTTTCGTACGCTCGTGATAAACAGGATTTGAAGCAATATGCAATGCGGCTTGATTGTCGCAGTAGAGACGAACGAGACCAGATTGGTTTACCCCCAATGAGCGAAGCAAATTTCGCAGCCAAATAAGTTCACAAGTCAAGGACGCCATGGAACGATATTCAGCCTCCGCAGAAGAACGCGAGACAGTAGCCTGTTTTTTGGTACGCCATGACACATGAGAAAATCCCAGAGATACAAAGTAGCCGGTGATGGAGCGACGAGTAATCGGGCAACTAGCCCAGTCAGCATCACAAAAACCTGTGAGAGAAAGAGAGGAATCCGAGCGCAGCAAAATACCCTGGCCAGGCCGTCCTTTAAGATATTTTAGCACCCGAAGTATTGCCTCCCAATGAGCCAACCGCGGGCTCTGCATAAATTGTGAGAGAATATGGATCGAGTAGCAAATGTCAGGCCTGGTCAAAGTCAAATAAATAAGCTTCCCAACCAGCCTCCGATATCGCTCTGGATCAGAAAAATATGGACTAGAATCGGACTGTAGGCAATGGTTTTGCACCAAAGGAAAAGCAACCGGCTTGCATCCAGATAATCCTGTCTCAGCTAAAATATCAAGTACATATTTGCGTTGACAAAGAAAAATCCCCGTAGTATTTCGCGCAACCTCAATGCCAAGAAAATATTTCATGACACCTAAATCCTTGACAGGAAATATGGTGGCAAGATACAATTTAAATCGATGAATCATAGATCTGTCATTACCAGTGATCAACAAGTCATCCACATATATAAGCACACAAATGATTTTATTATCCTTGCGCATGGTAAACAAGGAGTAGTCGGCGTGGGATTGTGTGAACCCATAATCGCGCAAACACGATGTCAGTTTTGAAAACCAACATCTTGGCGCCTGTCGCAGTCCATAAAGAGATCGAAGTAATCGACATACCTTTCCAGGAGAAGGTGTGGAATAGCCTGGTGGGAGATGGATGTACACCTCCTCTTGTAGATCCCCGTGTAGAAAGGCATTCTCTACATCCATTTGATGTAGCTCCCAATGGAAAGAAGCCACAACCGCTAAAATGGTACACACCGTGATCATTTTTGCAACAGGAGCAAAAGTCTCACTATAGTCAATCCCATGCACCTGTCGATTCCCACAAACAACGAGGCGTGCTTTATATCTCTCCACCGACCCGTCACTTCTGTGTTTGATCTTGAATACTCATTTGCAATAAATAGCTTTCTTCCCCGGTGGTATGTCTTGAATCTGGCACGTGCCCGTGCGCTCAAGTGCCCGAATTTCGGTATTCATAGCATCCCGCCAATATGGGTCCCGAACAGCTTCGCCAAAATTAGTGAGTTCCTTTGTCATGGAAATAGCTGCAAGAAAAGCTCGTCGCGGAACCAAAAAAGGATCATATTTTATACTCCCTCCGTCCCTAATAACTTTGCCAAGTTTGACCGGCACGAAGATTAATAAAGTAAAAACTATGTGGTTGAGGTTTGTGCAGAAGAGAGAGAATTGACTGAAATCACAAATTCTTTACTTAAAAGGGAAAGTGGCAAAGTTAATGGGACATCCAAAAAAGGAAAGTTGGCAAAGTTATAAGGGACGGAGGGAGTATAATGAGATAGTGAATAAGGGTTACCTGAGTCGGCCGGTGAGGTAGAGATAATGTCGGGGGGAGAGTTTATTTTAACCGTGTTTAATTGCACATCATAATCGTGATGCCACGCAGGTGGCTTACGCGGACGCACTCCTTTTCTTGGTGGATTGGGATTCGTCAAGGGCAGAGTGGTCTCCATGTGCTCCCTATCTGTAGCTGTCACTGTGTCAGCTAAGGAATGAGGTGTTGTTCCCTCCGGTTGAGTGGATGTTGGGGTCTCGGTTTGGCATGCATCCTTCTCCGCACACGTGCCCTGCAACATTACCCGCGTCCGTAGCTGTTGGAGTAGTCAAAACGGGTTCTCCATGTTGAAAAGGAAATTCGTATCATATCCCCAAAACCCAAAACCCTACCCGCAAACCCCAAGTCTGAATTTCGAGCTCCAAAAAGAGGACTCGATGCCGCCAAAGAGGGATACGGCTGAAAGTTCAAATGCCAGGGGACTAATTCCCAGCTACGAGGATGTGCGGTTCGGCACAGAAAAGCAAAGGGAGCGATTTTTGGCTCAATTAAAAGGTAAATGGTTCCCTCTAGATTTTTATGTCATGAAACTCATAATGCTCTAGGCTTGTTGAAGAAAATGAGGAAGTTGTTCAATGAATTGCATATGAATTTGATTTTTAATAGGCAATACAATTGTAATGAAAGAGTCATTTATGAGTTTATGAGTTCGGCCAAGTTTGTGGAACAAGAGGATGACGGGGAGTTTGATCATGACACACTCACGTTTCGTTTGATCAACAACGAATATTCAATAACGAGACGTGAGTTTGCCGAACATTTCAGCATCCCCATGACCCATGAGAGGGGGATACCAGAGAATACAATTGATGGCCATACTTTGTGGGCTAAAATGACCGAAGAATTGAATGTGAGCGCGTCTAAACTGTCCATTAGTCTCGTTCAACATCCTATTCTCCGGATTTTTCTAAAATTTTTGGTCAATTCTTTGCTCGATCACCCCAACAATCACCACACTTGGATGGGGGACGTGGCCATATTCACCCTAGTTCTCTTTCAAAGGCCCGTGGAATTCAATCTTTGAAACTTGATGTGGGAGCATTTGGAGAATGCTTGCAAGAAGACGGGGAATATTGTTGTAGGGGGGTCATTATGCATTTGGCCTCCAAATTCGGCTATGTAGATAATGAACCAATAACCGATCATTGTTTGATGCATTTGGCATGGTTTGGAAACACGGGGTGCATCTCTTTTTCTACAAAGACCACAACGGGAGAAACCACTACAAGTGGCATATCCTCCCCAAACCCATCTGCCACTTCCCCATTCCCTCAAAAGAAATACCTAAACTTAGCTATAAAATGGCAAGCTTTGAAATCACACATTATTTGCTTCCTAATGCCATTCCACCACACCTCCAAGCCCAATCGGATCAACCCTACCAACCCGAGCACCAAGAAGCCCAAGAAGATGCCCACAATGACATCCCCGAGCCCCCTCACAACCCTCCACCAACAGACTACTTTCAACAACTATTGGAGGGTCAACAAGCACTACTAGCCAGGTTCAACACAATCAAGATATGGGTGAGCAACTTACACAAGTTAAGGAGGAACAACGGCCGGGATACCAAAGGATGGAGGAGCTACGGCAAGCCGACCTTCATCGGTATGAAGAGTATTAGTGTAGGACTTATGGTCATATGTACTCATATATTGCCCATCACGGGAATTTCACTTCTATGGTCACTCCTCCTCCACCACCGTCTTGGTATGACCCCACCCAATGGGGTAACTTTGGTGGCTCAAGCTCCGGTGGTGGGGGGCTATGATGGCGGGTTGGGAGGCGACACTACTATGGGTGAAGGAGGCGGCGATGGAGGCACCGGCGGAGGCTTGGAGGCGGTTATAATGGAGGTGAAGGCGGGCATTAGGGACAATGCCTTGGACTAAGAAGGGGGGAGACTCATCACTTGGTACATTAATTTCCCTTTTGTTTTTAACTTGTACTAAGCATTATTTTCTTGTACTTTTTGTACACACAAAAAAAACTGAAAAAAGAAAAGAAAAGAATGCTAGTTAGGTTGAAAACCCCAAAAACGGGCAATCTAAGCAAAAAGGGCTTATAAAAAAATGAGTGAGTGGTACGGGAAGAAAAAAATAAAAGAGATGCTAGGATGAAAAGCTGAAAAGGCTCCTAGGCAAAATGAGAGATATGAGAGAAATATGTGTTTTTGCAGGACATCATCTCTTGGAGAAAGAGGAAGAGAAGAAGAAGAAAAAGGAGAAGAAACAAAGAGCATAGAAGATAAAAAAATCCAAGAAATGTTGTTTTGTAATTTCATTTGCAAACCTTGGTGATCCTGTGTTCTTTCTTTTTATTCTTGAACTTATGAGGAATTTGTTGAAACTTATGCAAACATTTGGCTTTACTCGAGGACGAGTAAAGAAACTAAGTGTGGGGAAGTTGACATTCATGTAATTTCCATGTTTATGTTTGTGTTTTTAATTAGTTTTGATTGATTATTGCTTTGGAAATTACACACTTTTGGTGTAATAGTTTAGTTTGTAAAATACTTGTAATTTGTTTAGATTATGTTTATTCTGACCTCAAACAGGTCCATGATCACTCAAAGGACCGTTACGTTGGTGAACCCCAAAAGTGGAAGGAATGTGCAAAATCACAAGAGAAAATAGAAGATCTTGATTTTTGGTTTATACCTGGTCGGGTATGACCTAAACCTGATCGGGTACCTTACTGAAATTTCAAATCGGATTAGTTACGGGACAAGGCAACGTGCAGAAGGATTTTTAACCATGTTCGAATGTTATACCCGATCGGGTAACCAACGTACCCGGTCGGGTATGTCCCACTTTTGCAGCTTCCGGGAAGCCTCTGAAGGTACCCGATCGGATACCCTGTATGCCCGATTGGGTACACATCCCTCCATGCTCCAAACACCTATAAATACACCCCTTTTCCTTCACAATAAAATCACCAATTCACATATACTTCTAAGCTCAGTCTAGATAAGTTCTTTCTTTATATTTTCATCATGTTTAGTCTCCAAATGAGGAGCTAAGCTCTTTCATCTTGGTTTTGCTACTTTGAAGCTTAATGGATTGTAATTTGTGAGTTATCTTTCTTTAATCTTCTTCCTTGAATATTAATTAATTCATATTCAAATTTTATATTAATATTTTGAGCATTACTTAAAGGATCAACTATGTTTGTTTCATGTATTAATTATTACTAGAATCAATCGATTAATACGCTTGTTATTAATTCGGTTCTTTCAACGGTAGTAAACTTGGATTATTAGAATAATAATGATATTGTAAGGAGGAGAGAGGAGAGAGCTCATGGGCGACAACCCAAACCCTAGGGCGGTGACGCCGACGCCGGCTCAGCCACCACCAGCTATAGGGAACGTTTGGAATGGAAGCAATGGCAGCAAGCGATCCTTCATATCAGTCCTACTCAATAAACAAGACGCCACCCTTGTAGCATCACATTCTCGATATAAAGGTATGCCAGAGGTTTCTTTTTCGGAGGAAGATGTTTCAATTCTTGCTGATAAGCATAAGAGGTCGTTGGTTGGGTACTTTTATAAGGGGCGGCCGCCTATGAACACATTACACAAGAGTTTTGAAATCATTGGGTTCAAAGGGAGTTTTCAGTTAGGTTTGTTGGAGAAAAAACATGTTTTGATTAGGTTTGATCTTGAAGAAGATTATATCCGATGTTGGAATCGCGAAACATGGGATATTCATGGTAATGTCATGAGGGTTACGAAGTGGTCCCCGGATTTTCGCCTGAATGTTGAGTCACCTATTGTACCGGTTTGGTTGACGTTAGAGGGCTTGCCAATTCATCTTCACGATAAACGAGCTATGTTTGAAATAGCTAGGTTAATTGGAAAGCCCCTTAAACTTGATATTGCTACTACTACGTTGGCAAGACCTTCCTTGGCTAGAGTTTGCGTGGAATTGGATTTAACTGAAGAAATGCCAAACAAGGTTTGGATTCAATCTGGGAAATCTGGTTTCTCCCAATCAATTGTTTATGAAAATAGACCTACGTACTGTCTTTCCTGTCTACACTTGGGACATGAGGCAGGTTTATGTCCCAAAAGGGTGATGGAGGGAGTTATTAAAGCTAATGCAGTTACTTCTCAAACTAAGGGCCCAGTTTGGGTCTCAAAAAATGCAGGAAAAGAAGTTATTCCAGAAAAGATTAATAAAGGCCATAGTACAACGGGGATCCTTGAATCTCAAAGTACAATGGGGGGTACGATTGTAGATAAGGGCAAATCGATTGTGGTCTTTCAGTCCCAAGCCCCTTCTCAGCAGTTTCCATCCGCTTCAAAAGGTCAGGAAATCACTCCAGAATCAGAATCTGACATATAGGAGGTCTTTCATGAGCATCCACCTGCAACAAACAACAGTATACACAGTTTAGCTATAACAAACATAAGTACACCAAGTGATAACAATTGCTCAGTCAATAATGATTTAACTGGGCTTACCACATCCAGGCCTTGTGGGGTTATTATAGATGACTGTTTATTACTCAATCAGGACAAAGAATCTGAATTTGATCTAGAACTTGCATCCAAAGAATATAGGTCAGATTCAGAAGTTCCTCACAGAAAAGAGAGCAAAGATGAGTGGTTAGTGGCTTTACCTGATCTTTCCATAAAGGTTAGAAATCTGATTAATTCTAGTACGAGGAAGGAAGAGTCTGATTTGCTGTCAGAATTAGCCAAGGTTAAAGCCAAATCAAAGGAAGGAAATGAAGAAGAGGGGGAATTTATTAAGGTGGGAAGAAGAAGAAGGAAGAAGAATGATACAAAGCCAACATCAAAGGGAGTGGTTACCAGAAGTGCTGCAAGGAGGCAATCACAGACTATTCCTCCTCTTTCTCAATGAATGATCTAATTTGGAATGTGAGAGGTCTGGCTGCCTCCGGGCCAAGACTGTCTCATTTAATTCAAAAATGGAGGATACATTTTCTGGTTGCTATTGAGCCTGATGGAGTATATGGCCCGGGAACACCCGGCCCACAAACTCCTACTACTCCTTTAGAGGCCCAACAGGCCCAGAAGGTCCAACAGGCCCAAATCACAGCGCCCAGAGTACCAAGCAGCCCACACTACGCGCCAGGGGTGCCTTCGGCCCCCTGGCCGAAGGCTCTAAACTCTCGCAGAACGGGTTTCCCAAGCAAATTAAGAAACTGGGAGAAAACGGCGAAAACAGTAGCCCTCGGCACTGTGAGCCCTCGGCACCAGGGTGCCATCGGTTGGAGGAGCCCTCGGCTACTGCTCTATGGCCGAAGGCATCTCACTCGACAAGATATCCGCCTCACATGCGTACAGATCACCGTACCCTGCACAGACGTCCCATCCAACAGCCGCATTAAATGCGGCCACATGCGGCTGCCAGCGCCAACCAGTTGAGGTGACCCCTCGGCCAATGAGCGCCTGACACGTGTCCCTGCCCGGCATTTATTGCTACTATAAATAGCACCCCATTTCCCCATTTGTAACCACGCTGAAAACGGCATTCATACTGAATACACTCTCTCTCTACTTTTACTTACTTGCTCTGACTTCTCTCTAAGTTATTCCCCGTAATAACCCTTCGGATATATACCCCCGGGTAGACTATCCATCATTTGGTGCTCTGACTTCTCTCTAAGTTATTCCTCTGTTTATGAGATTTTACCTGGTATTCTCAGTGTGTTCATTTTAAGTTTGTTAGTGCAAATATTACTGGTTGGATAACAGCTATTTATGCTAAACACACCCATATGGAGAGGAGAGTTCTTTGGGGCCAGTTAAATCAGTTTGCTAATCATATTCAGGGGCCATGGTTAGTTGGTGGAGATTTTAATACCATTATGACTAATGCTGAACATAAAGGTGAATCTATTCCCAATTTGACAGGTATGCTAGAATTCAAGGAAAGTGTTTCCCGGTGTAATCTGATTGACATCCCTTATTCTGTATGCCAATATACTTGGACAGGTGTTAGGAGTAGAGGAAGACTATGAAGGAGGTTGGATAGATGCCTTTTTAATGAATATTTTTTGGATTCTTATGACCAAATTAAGGTGACTAACCTTAATCAAGCTCCCTCTGATCACTGTCCTATGCTAATTCAGTGTAATAATCATTATCAGTGTGGCCCTAAATCTTTTAGATTCCAGAATATGTGGTTATCTCATAGCACTTTTCTAGATACTGTTTCTCAAAATTGGAAGAAAAATGACACTGGAGGAGGCATGTTTGGACTGGTTGTTAAGCTTCAAAGGCTCAAAAAAGATTTAAGGAAGTGGAATCGGGAGGTTTTTGGAAATATTTTTGATGAAATCAATTTCTGTGAGGAGGAGGTTGCAAAAGCTGAATTAGAGTTCTTAAACTCTCCAACTGACTCTAACAGAGAAAATTGGAGTCTTAAAAAAATCCTTCTTTTGAACAAATACAAACTGGAAAGGAAGTTCTGGAAACAGAAAGCCAATATCAGATGGTTACAAGATGGTGACTGTAATTCCAAATATTTTCATTCTTTTGTGAAGATTAGAAGAAGAAAACAAATGATCAATTCGATTCAAGATGCTGAGGGAAGGGAATTATCAACATTACCTGACATTAGCTCTGCACCTGTGGAATTCTATTCAAACCTTTATGCAGTGGAACCTGTAGTTTCAAACAATGAGATTTTGAATAATATTCCAGAACTCATCGGTCAAGCGGATAATGATCATCTGACTGCTATACCTACAGAAGATGAAGTTAGGAAGGCTATTTGGGAATTAAATCAAAATGGGGCTCCAGGTCCTGATGGATTCAATGGTAAATTCTTCAAAAAATGTTGGCAGATTGTTGGGGTGAATGTGGTGAAGGCAGTTCAAGAATTTTTCATTGGTGTTCCTCCTCCTAAAGGTCTTTCTAGCTCTCTGCTTGTCCTAATTCCAAAAAGTGATTTGCCCATTTCATTCTCAAATTTTAGGCCTATCTGTCTTTCCAATTTTACTAATAAAATTTGTACTAAGGTGCTGGCTTCCAGATTAGTAAAACTGCTGCCTAAAATTATTTCTGAGGAACAAGCAGGCTTTGTTCAAGGTAGGGACATATCTGACTAGATTCTTATTGCCCAAGAAATGGTGCATGCTATTGACAAGAAGATTAGGGGGTCTAATGTGATAATCAAGTTGGACATGGCCAAGGCTTTTGATAAATTGTCTTGGGACTATCTATTTGGGGTCTTGGGCAGATTTGGGTTTTCCAATAAATTCATTTCTCTTATTAGGAACAACCTTCAATCTACCTATCTCTCTATATTGATTAATGGAAGTCCCCAAGGGTTTTTTCAACCCAAGAGGGGGTGAAACAAGGGGACCCTATATCCCCTTTTCTTTTTATAATTGCATCTGAAGGTTTCTCAAGAAGTCTAAAGGCAAGAATGGAGCAGGGGCTTATTAAACTATATTTGATGGGGACTCAAGGTTACCCTATCAGTCACCTAGGGTTTGCTGATGACTTATTGATTTTTATCAATGGTGATGCAAGGTCTTTGGCTAATTTTAAACAATTCATCAATGATTATCAGTCTGCTTTAGGACAAACGGTTAATTTGGAGAAGAGTAGCTTTATTACTGGGAAAAATGCTACTTACAGAGCTTCTGTGATGCAAGACATTCTGGGAATGAGGAAGTCCAATCTGCCCATGAAGTATTTGGGTGCAAACCTGCATAAAGGGAGGAATAGGTATCAGTATTGTACTCATATTATTCAACACTTTGATTCTAAGCTATCCTCTTGGAAGCAGAAGAACCTTTCACAAGGTGGGAGGCTAGTTTTGATCAAATATGTTTTGAATACTATACCTAATCATATTCTGGCCACAGATAAGCTTCCTAAGAAAGTTATCTCTACTCTGGAGAAAAAAATGGCATCTTTTCTTTGGGGTTCTACTGTTGATTGTAGAAAACTTCACTGGGCTAGATGGTCAAAAATTTGCTTTCCAACTGAAGAAGGAGGTTTGGGGGTGAGAGCTCTTTATGATGTTGAAAAGGCCTTTAGTTTAAAGTTATGGTGGAAATGGAAAAATCATGACTCTCTTTGGACTGAATTCATTAAAGCTAAATATCCTAGAGTGGATATGACACTTAAAGTAACAGACTCTTCTGTTTGGAGAGGATTGTGTGATATTCATGATATTGCTACTGACCTTGTATCCATCAATGAGGCTGGTATTCTGCAATGGGATCCTGGTATACATAGCATATTTACTTTGGCATCTGCATATAATGAAGTTAGAGAGAGCAGATCAGTCACTTTCACTAATCAACATATATGGAATAAACATCAACAAATGCAGATCAAGATTTTTATGTGGAGGCTCATGAACTCTTATTTGCCTATTCAGGACATTCTTCAAAAATTTCAGATTGTCCTTCAACCCTCTAAGTGTCCTTTCTGTGGGAATTGCAGTGAAACCACCAACCATATTTTCTTTGGTTGTTCTTATGCACAAAAAATATGGAAGCATTTCATAAGTATTTTTGGTATCCCTATGTCTAATTCTCCTTCTATTAGACAGATTCTGATTCATTGGTGGTTAGAGGCTGGTTCTAAAACTATGGCTGACATTTTTAAACACAATCTACCTGACATCATTAGTTGGTATTTGTGGAAGACTTATGCAGCTTATAAATGGGGTGAAAGTACTGTTCCTAATTCAGTTAGGCTCATTTCTCAGATTAAGACATACACACAACAATGGGCATACAAACTAGCCAATCTCAAAAGAAGGAAGGTGGACAGTTTCTTAATCCAAGAAGGTTTAATCTCAGCCAGATTCAAATTCAGAAGTACAAGACCTCAAATAATCAAATGGAAAAGATCAAATAAGAACTACAAATTGAATGTATATGTGTCGTATTTACCTGATTGTGCAACAGGTGGAGCCATTCTGAGGAACAAATCAGGTGAGTTCATCTGGGCGGTGAGCTTTCAACTGAGACTGTCGTCGAGTGAGGAGGCGGAGGTGGAGGCTTTGATGTTTGCTACAGAAATGGCGATGGAGGAGGGCTACGTTGATGTCTTTGTGGAGATGGATGCTTCTCTCTCACTGGCGATTCTATATGCCGATTCAGGAAACCCTACGGGGGTTCGAAATTTCAGGAGGAAAGCAACAGACAGAGGGTATACGTTTGGACATGTCCTTAGACAAGGTAATGGGCCGGCCCATTTACTCGCAGGTCAGATTTTGGATTCGGTCCAACTTGTTCGGTTTGATAGTTTAGGCCATCTTCCGTTTAATGTGAAAAATAGCTATTATGCAGATCTCTTTGGCCTTCCTAATTTGCGAGATTAATTTTTTGCTTTTCGTTTCTTTAATTTTCTTTTCTTGGGATGTTTTGGTTCGGTCCCCCTCTCTTGTACTCGCTGATTATTAATAAAATCCTGGCAAGCGTTCCTCCGGCGTTTGCCCCACCGATTTTGGTGGTTTACCTTCCGGAGTAAAAAAAAATTAAACTTGGATTATTAATGCACGCGTCTCATGGTTAATAATCTAAGGGAAATTAATTATATTGATTAAACCAATAAACCGCTTGAGTTGAGGTTATCAATCTCAATCGTTTTCATCTTAAGTTTATTGCCACTATCGGGTTTATATATGTCACGTGTTCTATATTAACTCGGGAGTAAGTTTTATTAATGAACGTGTCTCGTTGATTAATAACTACTCTCGATCATGAAATGGAGATACTCCTCGATTGAGTATTCGAGAGGAAGATAGTTAAAGATATAATCGGGATCGACGAACATTTCATTAAGTGGATAAAAGCAAAATCAAGTTCTCATCTCTATTAATTAAACTCATTTAATTCGTTCATCTTAATATTCATTAAATTAAATCAAATCAAACTTAAAACCCCCTTGTTACTAGTTACAT
Organism: Cuscuta europaea; assembly: GCA_945859875.1. Taxonomy (NCBI): domain Eukaryota; kingdom Viridiplantae; phylum Streptophyta; class Magnoliopsida; order Solanales; family Convolvulaceae; genus Cuscuta; species Cuscuta europaea. The sequence continues at coordinate 3,754,440 of CAMAPE010000019.1, read as the reverse complement.
AAAAGATAAATATTCTTTTCCCTGTGGATACGAACCTTACTTCATTATACTACATATAATTGTTGTATTGATATTTATTTTGAGTGTACACCACGAGGTCCACGACAAGTGCACGTGAATATACTAAGTAATAAAACTGCAATACAAATAGAAAAGATAAAATATGCCTTCTTGACAGAATTAATTACCAAGTTATTACTCTTTACTAGTATAATACCCGTGCGCTGCACGGGATAATACTTTCTTGTATGTTTATATTTTTCAAAATGTCAAATTGATGTTATAATAAACAGTTTAAATTTGTAACAAAACAGGAAAAATGTAACCAGGCAAAAAAACAATACAAATATCGTAAGTCTACATCCTCATATATATACAACATTTCTTTGTTCCAAAAGGTGGAATCTCCCACCCCAGGAGCCCCTCCATCCCGACCCGACATGAATATATACAACATTTTTTTATGTTTGTATGTGAACCATCATTACATGGCATACAAATTCGAAACTCCAGACAATTACAACAATTATAATGATTTTTAATGGGAGTAAGACCAAAATGGACACTAAGGTTGTTTACAAAACTCAAAAAGGACACTAACCTTTTAAATAGAGCAAATAAACCCATAACTCAACTTTTAGGGTCATTTGTGGCCACCCACTTAACGTATTACTCCGTTAGTTTTAGGGGTGGGATTTTGGAACCGGGAACCGTTAAATCGGTTGGAACCGAACCGTTATAACCCGGTTCGGTTCGGTTCCTACAAATGAGATATTAGTTGTTAACGGTTCGGTTCCTAGTTGTTGTTAACGGTTCGGTTCCCGGTTCCTATAAAAAATATATGCACGGAACCGTTAAGGAACCGATATTAAAAATATAAATATAAAAATAAAAATAATAGTAGTAGTATTAGTAGTAATACTAATATAACAAAAATAAACACAACAACAATAATAAATCAATAAATGATATTTAGCCAATAATTTTAATTTAGTTTAATCTATAAAAACAAAAATAAAAAATATTTGCACATGAGGTTGAATACATTAAGCTCATTTTTACAAATCAAGTTTTGTTCCATCAATAGGATGTACATGCAAACTCAATGTATTTCTAGGTTTTGAGAGGCATAAAGTGTACGTCCTATCTTGCCACTATAATGATGAGCAACCTTCATTTCAACGACATAACAAACGATTTTTATATTTTATGTATTAAATGAAAATTAAAATCTTCTTTTTATTCTATTAAGTGTTCACTTAAGTCCGAGCTTTGATGTTTGGAGTGATTAGAACTCTAAATAAATGTTTATGACTTGTTTTGACATTTTGGCATTTTCATGTGATAGAAGCTAAACTATTGTTAATTCTTACACACAAAAAAATATTCTAGGAACCGATAAAAGCAAGAACCGAACCGTTTAGTATTGGTTCGGTTCCATATTGGTTCTCTTATCACGTCACAACGTCAAATCTGCCATTTTTCCAGTTGGAATTTCGGAAATGGGAGGATATTGAAACTATTCCCTTTTTGGTTGTTAATTTGCTTCTTGGTACAATGGGTGGTGTTGAATCTTTTGAGGAGGATGGTGATAATAACCCACCCATTGTGATGTTGAACTCTAGAGCAGCAATTGTGGCAGGTGAGCTCATTGTTTGGCTGTCTCCTGGGGACCGTAGTACAGACCCAGGGGTTACCGCCTCCCAACAAGAATTTTTTTTAATTTTTATATATATATGAAAAATAATTATCTCCCTCCGAAAAAATATTTTGAACCTTCAAAAAATATTTTCGCCTCCAAGATGACTTTCCCGGGTCCGCCCCTGCTCCTGTAGGGGATATTGCAGGTCTCATCTCCCATAACCCGGATGGTAAGAGGGCTGCTTGCAAGTCTCATGTCTCCCATAAAAATGGGGTTCTTGGACGACCCCCAACAACAGGGTTTTTCTGATTCCCCGATATTGTTTGATCATCCCAAGTACTCTTGATGGAGTGAAGACTGAAGCAGTTTCATTTACACGCAAGTACTATTGTACAACTTACACAACATAAATGCAGGATTTTTTCATCTTATTGAAATATTAATCAATAAAACCTCCAAGCTACTAATTCATGTTAGAGAATAAGAGTACCTAAATTTAGTCTAGATGAATAATACCTAGTTCAATCGCATGCTTTAATTTTGTTTTTATTTGCGTTGGTGGTTGGCTTGTGGGGGGATGAGGGCTAGTGGGGTGGGGTGGGGTGGATTTAATTTAAAAAAATTGGAGGTAGTTAAATTGGATTTAAATTTAATACTAAACAAGTCCACACCTGTAGTATATAAAATGAAAACTTAATAATAGAGAAATATAGAAAACAATTAATATAGAAAACAAAATAAAATTAACACATAAATGATGTGTAATAAAATAACCAAGGATTTATGCATTTAATTAAAAAAATGTGCTAAGGGGATATATTGATGGTGCTGGGTTGCAGAGAAAAACTGAATTGATTGAGTGAATACGTATAAACGGGAGGGAAATTAGATTTATTGGTGCTACTACATAAAATATGTAGTATAAGCAATGTTCTAAAAGGTGTAAGGTGTGCCGAGGCGGCACGTCCAAGTCTTAAGCTTTTGGAGCTTAGGCGGGCTTAGGCGGGGATTACGCGTGGAAAGGAGTTCGTAGTTTTTACTCTTTATTTTATTTTTCAAGAGGTATCAGTAATTATATAAATGTGATGTGTCATAATATCATACAAAAATATCATTGATGGAGTATATAGATCTAGACCCCAGGACCCACATACTCAGAAGAATAAGAAGCACAACTGTCACTCATGAACATGATCCAGAAGCCAGGAGAATCGGGTGTCCACGTCGGCCGGGTCTCCGTCGGCCGTGGCTCCGTCGGCCAGACCCTCGTCGGCCACAGAGAGCTCCCAAAGCCGAATTTCATACTTAGTTATTTCTACACTCTTTGTACTCAGTCCAATAGTGGCTCAATTGTAAATGGGCCTCCCTGTGTGAATTAATGGAAAAGGTACTCGAATAGGAGTCCTGACAGATATATTTATATAGAAGAGTTTGAAACATACAAGGAAACAAGTATCCTAATAATATTCCATTACACCCCCTCAAAGGCTCAAACCGTGTGGGAGATACAACGCGCAGGTTGTCTTTTAAAAAATGAAATTGCTTAGGAGAAAGACTTTTAGTAAAAATATCAGCTAACTGTAACTATGTAGGGATGTACTTCACAACTAAGTCTCCATGAGCCACACGCTCTCTGATAAAATGATAATCGATCTAGATGTGCTTGCTACGGGCATGCTGAACTGGATTTGTAGTCAAATAAGAAGTAGATATGTTGTCACAAAATAACTTAACTAGAACTGTTACTGGGAAACCAAGATCAAACAGGACGGAACGAATATGTAAAGTTTCCTGAATCGTATACGCAACAACTCGATATTCTGCTTCTGTAGAGGACTTGGAAACGGTAGGCTGCTTTTTGGACTTCCACGGCACAAGGTTAGGTCCCAAAAACACTGCAAAACCAGTCGTGGAACGAGATGTATCTGGACAGTCTGCCCAATCCGCATCTGAATAGGCAATAATGTAGGTAGCTTGAGTAGTTGGTTGAAGCCATAATCCATGATTAAGTGTGCCCTGCAAATACCTAAAAATACGCTTGACTACAAACAAATGAGTAGTACGAGGGACATGCATAAACTGAGACACTAAATGCACATCATAGGTAATATCAGGTCGTGTCAAAGTTAAATATTGTAACGCACCAACCATACTTCTATACTCAGTGGCATCTGCAAGAAGTTCCCCATCAGTAAGAGACAGAGAAGTGCGAGTAGCAAGTGGGGTACGAACAGACTTAACAATGTGGAGATGGAAACGAGAGAGATGATCAGAAACATATTTATGCTGGGATAGAAATAAACCTTTAGTGTTACGCACAGCCTGGACTCTTAAAAAATAGTGAAGATCTCCGAGATCTTTCATAGCAAAATATTTAGCAACAAGCTGAATGAAGGAATTAATAACAGCGGAAGAATTGCCAGTAATAGTTATGTCATCTACATATAATAATAAATAAATGACATTATTATTCTGGTGATAAATGAATAAGGAATTATCAGACTTGTTGCACGTAAAGTGATGAGACAATAGAAAGCTGCTAAAACGATGAAACCATGCACGCGGGGCTTGCTTAAGACCATAAATGGCTTTTCGCGATTTACATAAATGGTTAGGAAACAAAGGGTGTATAAAACCCCGCGGCTGACGCATATAAACTTCCTCTATGAGGTAACCATGCAAAAATGCATTTATGACATCCAATTGACGAATGACCCACCCAAAAGAAACAGCTAAAGTAAGTACAATACGAACTGTGGTGGGTTTAATGACTGGACTAAATGTTTCACAAAAATCCACACCTGCCTGTTGATTAAAATCTTGAGCAACCAAACGTGTTTTATGGCGCTCAATGGAACTATCTGAATTGTATTTAGTTTTATAAATCCACTTAGAGCTCACAACATTTTTAGTATTATCAAAAGGGACTAAATCCCAAGTATTATTAAAAATAAGAGCATTAAATTCCTCAGCCATTGCCGCACGCCATTTTAACTGTTTATTAGCCTCTGAAAAACATGTAGGATCAGCTGATAAAACAACAGTGTTCAAATTAAAAATGGTTTTTGGTTTAAAAATTCCCGATTTCACCCTCGTCTGCATGGGATGAATATTTGTGACGGTGTCAGAAATAGTGGAAGGGGAGGGTATGCTGTCGTGGATGTAGCTGACGAGGGATCAAGGACAGCTGAAATAACGGGGGAGTTATTCAGGGACACGGCAGAGGGAATGGGTGGGGAATTTTGTGGAATGTTTGGTGCGGTGGGTGAGGGTAACGAAGAAGTGGAGTGTTCGGCTGGAGGTGACTGGGGTACGGCTGGGCTGGTGGGATCCGGGACCGTAGGGACAACTGGGAGGATAGTTTCGGTTATGGTTGGGGCAGCATGGTCGAGAGGAGCGGTGGAGGTAGTGGTAGGGAGAGTGAAGTCATTAATTTAGAGGAGGAGAAGAAGGAGTAATGGTGGTCGGAGAAGAAGACAATGTGGTGTACGGAAAAATATTTTCATGAAAACGAACGTGTCTAGTAATAAAAACTTTGCCAGACTTGGGCTCAAAACAACGATATCCTTTAAAACCAGACGCATAGACAATAAAAACACATTGAACAGAGCGGGCAGAAAGTTTGTTGGAAGGAGATGCAGAAAAATTGGGATAACAAGCACACCCAAACACACATAATAAGTTATAATCAGGAGGTTTTTGAAAAAGAATATCATATGGGGAAACACCATTAAGATTAGGAGTAGGAAGTCTATTAATAATATATGCAGCTGTAAAAATGGCATCAACCCAAAAAGTGCTAGGAATAGAGGTTGTGATGAGCATAGTCCTAGCAAATTCTAAAAGATGACGATGTTTGCGTTCAGCAACACCATTTTGTTGTGGAGTATTTGGGCAGGTTTTTTGAAAAAGAATGCCATTGTCAGCAAAAAATTGGTGCATATGAGAATTAACAAACTCACCCCCTCCATCACTTTGAAAAATTTTAATTTTAGAGTTAAACAAATTTTCAACTAAAGCTTTAAAAATTTTAAACTCATGAAAAACTTCATTTTTAGTGCGCAAAGGATATACTTCAGAATGATCATCAATAAAACAAACATAGTATTTGAAACCTAAATTAGATAAAACAGGGGATTGCCATACATCAGAATGAATTAATTGTAACGGAACAGAAGAATTATGGCTAGCATCTGAAAAGGGTAACCGTTGAGATTTACCCAAACGACAAGAAACACAATCATGTTCAAAAGTAGACGAACTAGAAATAAGATTTCTTCGACGCAATACGTGCAAAATAGTTTCACCACAATGTCCTAATCTATGATGCCACACAAGGAGACGTGATGGTGGCTAAAGCTACAGGTGCTGGTGAAGAGAGGCTGATAGGGTAGAGGTGGCCATTATGATGCGCCTGAAGAAGAACTGCCCCCGAAATTTTGTCCTTAACAAAAAAATAGTTTTTGTCAAAAACAACACAATTGTTATCAACACACATTTTTTGTATTGAAATTCAAGTAAATTTAATTCTAGGCACATGAAAAACAGATTTTAACGACAGCGGGAGACTGAGAGTATTTAATGTAATATCTCCAATATTAGCAATGGGAAGAGAAGTACCATTTTCAACAATAACAGTCATGGAGCCAGAGTAAGGGAATTTATTGGACAAAATACCTTCAGAAGATGTCATATGAGCAGAAGCTCCCGAGTCAGGATACCATAAAGCCTCATTGGATTCCCCACTCGGAGTAATCAAAGCAGGTGCAGATGTCTAAGAAAAACGAGACGGACAATGCAACGCAGAATGACCTGCAGAAAAACAAATTTGACATACAACTGGGTAAGGAACAGACCCAAGAATACCCTCAGCTGATGGAAAACCTGCATAATGACAATTAGTACCATAAATAGAATGAGCATTAATATTTAAATTGCACAAAACAGATTTACCAGCTGCATCATTAGGAGATCTCGGAGCATGCATACCACCCCCTGCAGGTCTCGGCTCTAGCTGATGGAAGGGTGCCGGAGCTGCCGGTGGCGCATACAGTGGCTGCTGGTGGTGACGTCCTCCTCTGTCGCGTCCCCCGCGGCCTCGGCCGCCTCTGCCGCGACCGCCATGGCCTCGGTATGCATTGGACTGACTCGGCTGCCCAGCCCCTACTTGGGCACCGAATGCCTGCTGAGGAAAATAAGTATCGTGGCATTGGTGATGCAATAAATTCTGCTCGGCTTCCATGAGGCGTGGGTGGAGAATGGCAGGGTGGAGAAAGCTTTCAGGGAACAAAGATATGGTGCTCGTAACAAACTGATACTCAGGTCCTAACCCACGGAGCGTTCTTTGTAGTAATTCTTTATCAGTCACAGGCGAATTAATTGCAGCTAAAGCATCAGCCAGATTTTTAAGTTCACGTAAATATTGCTCCATGGACTGATTTGGTTTCTTTTGAGTATTAGACAATAAACGTTTAAGTTCCATAGCTCTAGGTAAACTAGCAGACATAAACCTGGATTATAAGCGCTCCCATATACCCAGTGAATGTTTAATATCATGCACATCAGTTAATACGTCACGAGATAAAGTAGCAAACAACCAAGAACGAATTGTTTGATCTACTCGAAGCCAATGATAATAATCAGTATTAACGACCTGCTGATTATTAAAATTCAGAGTGTATAAGGGAGGTACCTGGATAGAGCCGTCTAACATACCAAAAAGACATTGGGATACCAGGAACGATTCAAATTGAGTGCGTCATGTGAGATAGTCTTCAATTGCTTTGAGTTTGATGGTCACAATCTGACCAACATTAGCAATCCCATGAGACACAGCTTGAGCCATAGCTGCCATAGGAGAACCAAAAAGAGGAGTATCATGTTGTGGCCGAATGACTCCCGGGAAGCCAGCAAACGATGGACCACAGAATGGAGAAGCTGGTGTCGGTGCAGTCCTTGGTGCTGGAACAGAAGATGAAATCCACGGAGAACCAACGAACGTGGGTCCCGAGAATTGAGTAGCCGGTGGTGCAGAGAAAGAGGGCGGCGGGTCCAGAGAGAGCTGCTGAACAGGGGATGGAGCCGGCCATGAGAACACCAGTGGTAGATTCTGGAAAAGCGAGTAATTCAGCGGAGTGATTCTGGTCGGCGAAGTAGAGACAGAGGCAGTGACTGCCGTTGAAATCTACGCACCAGGATAGAGGGGCTGTGAAGGGGAGGAGACATGCGCACCATACACTTGGGGCTGCGAACCAAAGGAGAGAGGTGCGCCACTTGAACCTGTTGCGATGGAAGCGCCAGATACCGCCGAGATTGAAGAATCCATTGAGAGGGAAGAAGAAGCTGCGGCTGTGTTCATGGCGTGAGGGAAGAGAACGGCGATTACAGTGAATCCCAAGGGAGGATCGAGAGAAAAAAAATAGGGTTTTCTCTGTGCTCTGATACCATGTGAGAATTAATGGAAAAGGTACTCCAATAGGAGTCCTGACAGATATTTTTATATAGAAGAGTTTGAGACATACAAGGAAACAAGTATTCTAATAATATTCTATTACTCCCAAGCCCAAGACTTAGGGACCCAACCCGCATTTTCCTTATAAATACCCCTCTTGGGGGTAGTTGTAGGGGGTTCACAAATCATTAATAGCAACTATTTATTCCACTTCTCTCTCTAGCTCTCACTTCTCTCTATAATATATATATATATATATAAATATATATATATATATACTCTATCAATCATATTTTGAATTTCCCTACAAAGTAATTATTTAAAGTTTATAAATAATAGATATAGTGAAACACTCATATAAGCTACAAAGGCTGAAAAATTAGTTGAATAATAAAAATATTTGTAGTAAGAGATTTAACAGTATTTAAAAGAATTATAATAAGTGTTTTTTTCAAAAATATTACTCAAATAAAATTTATTTACAAAAATATGACTACATGTTATTAGATTATTATGTAATGTCACTTAAATGTAAAAATTGAATATAAGTTACTATGACTAATGTTACTACACTTAAAAGTTCACATTCCGTTAAACCATTTTATTTTGGTTATTAATATGTAAACATTTCTAATAATAATAATATAATAATACTAATGTTGATGATGAAAAGACGAGATTGTAATTTGTATGATTTGAGCAAGCTTGTTTAGCAATTGTGATTGCAGCCTCCTATATTCCTATTGTTCCAACATTGCTATAAATAAGAGCTCTTCTTCTATGTGTGGATAGGCGGTAGGTGGGCCGACCTTTGTACGCCTGCCTTAGGGCTTGTTAGTCAAATCTCTGGGCTGACCTTTGTGGGCCGCCTTTCTTCACGCGTTTAGGTGATGCGGGCAATTGGATGGCGCCTTGACCTTAGGCCCGCTTAGGCGGCGCCTTTTTAAGCTTTTTAGAACACTGAGTATAAGGAGTAATATAGATATATAGATGCATTCACAATATTATTCTATTTATTTATATACAAGAAAAGAAATACCTCATTAAATGACAATTATATCCTCAATGAAGCTTATGTGTCCTTCTCTCCAAAATTCTCTCATTTACTCTATAAAGTCCACGTGGCCAACTAAAGGAGTTATACGGAATACCAATAGTGTAATAATGACTAATGAACCAAGGTGGGGATTTTTCTATTTTGAACAAAAAATGTGGCAATAATTAATTAATGGGGCCCATTGTATAAAAAAATTCCATTTTCTTTAAAGTGTTATCGCTTTTTCAGCTTTTCTTTGATTTTTATAAAACATATACCAAAATTCATAATTTTTACGATCTTTCATATGATATCAATAATGCATATATAAAATTTGAAAGGAATAATTGTATTTAGATTTTGATGATGCTAGGCTTATTAGGATATTAGAGTATCTCCATTAGAAAATATGTATTAGAATTTTTCCAAGTGTAAGCACACTTGGCTAACTCTCCAGGTTTCACTGCATTCATAAAATTCTGCCATGTGGCAGTTTAAAGTTCTTTTCTTTTTTCTTTCTTTCTAATACACGAAAAGTCGGAAATACATAATAACAAAGCAATAAATTGTGGATAGATATGCATGGTGGGTCCCATAATATAAAAAACCTCTTTTTCTTTAAATGTAGTCAAGTTCTATCTGGGACGGAGGGAGTATCAAAATTCATAATTGTTTACGATCTTTCATAGGGAAAAGGGTCAAATAGGCCCTCGAACTTACATAAAAGGTCAAATAAGCCCTTATATAGGAGGCTCTGTCCGGTCGTCGCCATTTGGGGCAGTTCCCGTTGGATTTTTTGATGAAAGTTTTTGAGCATCTTATTCATCAAGTCTAGTTTACACATACCAAATTTCAGGTAACAATTCAATCGTAAATGCATTCAAATGAATTCTTGAAGATAACTGCGCTTTTAACTGCGTAGTTATCTTCAAGAATTCATTTGAATGCCTTCCCGATTGAAGTCTTAGCTGGAATTTGGTATGAGTAAACTAGACTTAATGAATAAGATGCTCAAAACATTTCATCAAAAAATTCCACCGGGAACTGCCCCAAATGATGACGGCCGGACAGAGCCTCCTATATAAGGGCTTATTTGACCTTTTTATGTAAGTTCGAGGGTCTATCCGACCCTTTTCCCTCTTTCATATGACACCAATATTGTACACATAAAAAAGATCATAAGATATATTAAACAACTTTTCTATTATCTAACCACTAAACAAATTATTTCATATTATATGACCAAAATAAGTATCATGGTCATATATTTAAGCTATTTTTCTTTAAGGTGTTATAAATTTTTCATTATTGATCCAATGTTTACCAAGAAAATAAAAAAAAAAAATTATAAGTATTATGATATCTCATATGACACAAATTTATAATAAAACTTTTCCACTTCCAAATTTATATGGCATGGCCACTTCGATGATGAACCCGATTTTGGCGATATCAGCTTCATCAACCAATTTTTTGTCAAACACATGATTTTCTAATCTAATTTATTTAATTTAAGTGATTTTTAATTATATGTTATTGATGTTTCACCAAAGAAACATCAACAACATTTTACATATATACTACCACATTTCTTCCATAAATGTAGCACTTTGAATTTAACAATATTCACATTCTTTACTTTAACTGATTAACGTAACATAAATTCATTTTTTGACAACCGTGAGAATAGTAACGTTGCAATTAAAAAAGAATAGAGGGAGTATATATCTTACGTCATCCGAGTTTGAGCCTTATGAGTCTTAAAATATAATTATTCGATTAATATAACATTCTATTTCATCAACTATTCTGTAGAGAACATACTTCTTTCATGCACATTTAGTTTTCTATTACGGAGTATATTATAGAATATATTATATATCACTTCATCCGTTCATTTAAAATTTGCCAACTTTTAAATTTAAGGTTCAACCTATTTTGCTCTGCTCCGTCCAACTATCAATTACACTTTTTAAAACCCCTTTTCATTAAAGTGTTATCACATTTTCATTATTGATCCAATTTTTACAAAAAATATATCCAAAATTATAATGTTTTTACGATATTTCATATTACAATAATATTGTATATGTAAAATATTTAAAATATATATATGAAGGTTTATCGAAAAGCCAAAGTTATTATAACAATTGAGATTAAGACATCATTATAAGATAAGCGGACTAATAATTGAGCGGGATAATTTTCTCTCATATGTAGTGTGTTTAGGTATAACAAGATAAAATGGACTAATAATTGAGTGAGAGAATTTTCTCTTTCACACTACGTATTTTCTCTCTCATACATACTGCTTTTAATTAGATATAGGCCGACTAAAACAATTGAGCGGGAAAAATTTCGCTCTCATAAGTAGTGCTTTTAGGTATAATAAAAAAGATTAGGTATGAGAAGTATAGGTATAAAATAAGTCGGATTAAACAATTGAGCAGGAGAATTCTCTCTCTCTCATACGTAGAGGTTTTAGGTGTATAACAAGATAGGTCGGCTTAAACTTGAGCACGAGAATGTTCTCTCTCATACATTGTGTTTTTAGGCATATGATAAGCCTGCTAAAATTTATTCTGGAGAATTTTTCCTATCATATGTAGTGCTTTTATATATAAAAAGATAAGTCCGCTAAAACTTTACCAGAAGAATTTTGCCTCTCATACGTAGTGCTTTTAGGTAAAAAAAGATAAGAAGCTAACAAATCAGGGGGGAAATTTTCTCTGTCATACGTATTACTTTTAGGTGTATATATATATAAGAGGGAAAAGGGTCAGATAGGGCCTCGAACTTACATAAAAAAGTCAAATGAGGCCTTATAAATGAAGCTCTGTCCGGCCGTCACTATTTTGGGCGGTTTCCGGTAAAAAAAATTGATGAAATTTTTTGAGCATATTATTCATTAAGTCTAGTTAACCCATACCAAATTTCAGCTAAAACTTAAATCGGGAAGGCATTCAAATTAATTCTTGAAGGTAACTGCGCTTTTAACTGTGCAGTTATCTTCAAGAATTAATTTGAATGCCTTTCTGATTGAATTTTAAGCTGAAAATTGGTGTGAGTGAACTAGACTTAATGAATAATATGCTAAAAACAATTCATCAAAAATTCCACCGGAAACCTCCCCAAATGACGACGTCCGGACAGAGCTTCATTTATAAGGCCTCATTTGACCTTTTTACGTAAGTTCGAGGCCCTATCTGACCTTTTTTCCTTTCCTATATAAGAAGATTAGCCAGCTAAAACTTGAGCGGAAAAATTTTCTCTTTCCTACATGGTGCTTTTAGTTATAAGATCAGCAGACTAATAATTGAGCGGAAGAATTCTCTAGCATATGCATATGTAGTGCTTTTAGGTATAAAAAGGTTAACGTGCAAATAATTGAGCGGGATAATTCTCTCTCTTATACGTAATGATTTTAGATATAAGAAGATAAGATAAGATGTGCAAACAAATAATTGAGCGGGATAATTCTCTCTCATTTGTAATGCTTTAGGTATAAGATAAGCAGACTAATAATTGATCGAGAGAATTTCATCTCATATTTTTTCTCTCATGACCTTTTAAACTTATGAGAAGACATTTTTCTATAATTATCACCAATGTTATGACAATCAATAAACATCAAGCTCTATCATTGCAAAATGATAAAATATTTCTACGTAGACGTATTTTAGTCATGTAAAATTTATATATGTGGCGTTATAGAGAGACTTTAGAAAACATGGATTAATGGTTTTAATACTACTTACATTATAAGAAAAGAAAATTAGAAGCCATTACTACTCCAAGTTCTCTTTAAGGTAGTTTTTCAAAACTCTAACAATTAAGTTCAATATTTTACTCTGTTACCAACAACACTAATTATTATTACGTAGTAAATTTTAATGGATGATGCTGATTGTTTTATATTTTAATTTTCTTTTACTTTGAATATTTGTTGTATGGATTTACGCTTTTTTATATTCACTTATCATACTCCATTTTTGAAATGATGTAAATTATAAGAAAAAAATCTATTTTTATATTCTCCACAAAAAATCTATTTTTATATTTAATTATATCGTGAATAAAACTATATGTAGATCAACCGTTTTTTCCCGTGCGTATGCACGGGTACTGTGCTATTTAGTTACAAAAACTAACGCATATGTGGGTGTTATGAAAAAATCTTTATAAAAGTGAAATGATAAATGTTGAGTTTAATCCAACATAAAATTGTAATATAAATATGAATATGTATGAAATGCTCTGTTTTTACGCGGAAATCTGAAATGGGAAAAACCACATAACTTTTTAGGCTAATATCCAAGCTCTCTCTTACTTATTAATACTCTCATCACCATTTACTTAGTACAAATATCAAACCGCATTAATGGAGGTTGTAAGTTTATCTAGTCTAGAGATAGAAGAGAAATGGGGGGAGAAAAAACCAAGAAGCCCCCCAAACATGGATGCTTCCCCTCTATTTATAGGAAAGGGGGGAGGGGTTGCGAATGGGCCAAAGGGCCAAAGCGGGCCAAAAAATGCCTACATTGGCCGAAGAGCTGAAATGAGCCTAATGGGCCTAAACGGAGCCTAACTGATAAGACTCTGTACCTGGGTAAGGTCTTGGATCCTGGACAGTAGTGGGTCGGAATAATATACCTCAACAATAAACAATTTAAATTTAAAGCAAATATCAATAACAAATACAATGAGATGCTCATATGCCATTATGCCAAGTGATTCCAATACCCCACCAGGCCACCAGTTTATACAAAAATTTGATATCACTGCGGTACTTTCATGCAATCAAACACATTCAATTTGAAAGTTACAAAAAAAATTGGAACAATCAAAATGGATCATTTAAGCCAACCTCTAAATGAAGGGAAATTATCACTCAACCCCCTTGAGGTTTCATACTTTATCATTTAGACCCATGAACTATTAAAAATATAACCCTACTCCCTCCCTATCCTTTAATGAGAGTTTAATAAATCATAATCATATTTAGCAAAATTATAGATTGAATCATACGTAGTATAAATTTACTCATTTGAAGATTTGATACGGTAACACATAACTTTATCCGCATTACACATTTTTCACCAAAAATTACACTTTGTGACGAAAAATTTGATGGCGTCTTTTCAAATACTATGTATGTTTCTTTGCCAGAATGTGTGCTTTCCTATGAAACAGTCCTTGAATAGACATATACTCCTTTCGGTTCTGAAAGATCTTTACACTTTCCATTTTTGACAGTACCAGAAAGATCTTTACACTTCTTATTTGCCTTACAAATCTACACCAAACAGTGCCAAACAGTGTCAAACAGTGTCAAACAGTGCCAAACAGTGTCAAACTTCTTAATATTTGTGAAGTCAAAGTGTAAAGATTTTTCAGAACCGGAGGGAGTATATTAGTAATTGATGAAACTGTTAGCAACACAAGAGAGGGGGGGTGAATTGTGTGTGTGTGGAACCGTGGCAGTTTCTCGCACAGTTCTAGTGTGGGCTTCATGGAATTGCGAAATAGTAAAGTGCACAAGGATTTAACGAGGAAAAACCCCTTGGCTCAAAGGGATTAAAAAACATCGACCTCCCTCGGAGGAATTTTAAACAACTTCACTAAAAAGCCTTTTGTAGTTACAAGGTAAATTCTCCTAATCTACCCTTGAGCCACCCCAACTCTATCCTCTCTAGGAAGAGTTATGCATCTCTACCTTGCGGATAGAGAGCCTCTCAGCTTTACAACAAAGCTCTCATACACACGAACCCAACCCGAGGAGGCTACACTTTAGCTTTTCCTCAAAATCTAGTTACAAGATAAAGAAGGGAAAAGAAACCATATCTAGAACTTCGTGAGCAGGTCCGGGTGCCTTGGTCTTGATAATTCTTTATAAGTATTTCTCTCTGTAATTGCTCGGTCAAGCACACCCTCTTGCTCTTGATCTTTCGAATATATATAGGCTAGAAGATGTCCGTTGATCCTCCTTTCTTTAGAAGCTTGGTAGACTTGCCTTGATATTATTTGAATTACTTTCCTTCGAGTAGCTTCTTCCTTATTCATTCAAGCATGAGTAAATCGACTCATGATTTATGAACCATCATATAAGGAAATATAGATTTACTTATCATGTAAATATGCAATGGACATTAAGTAGCAATAAAATATTCATGCAACCAATTTAGATCGAGCTACAATAATATCTCATTAGAAAAGCTACGGTCAACTTTTAATTAATAATGGCAATCAAATTAAGATGACAAGATAGCATAATATTATATAGAAGGAAGTAGTATATTGGCTTGTCAAATATAAGCATGCAACGCACATTATGTAGCCATAAAATATTTATGCAATCAATAATGATTAGTAAGATATTCATGTAGGCAAGACAAGATACTTTCCAAAAATATTGATTTAATATTTTAACTAATAATGACTTTTCAACATTAAGTGATACGGAAATATGTACTTAGTGGATCCAAATATGCTACAGTCAATTGTTGCAGGATATAAGCAATGATTCTTTCCATAACCTATAAAGCTATATATACCAACTCATTAAAGTGAGTGCTTAGTCATGCATGGAAAGATATATCAATCTAGGCACGTACATAAGGTATTATCATGCAAGCACATATCAATTAATTTATTGATTATGCACAACAATCATTCACATAGAACAGAAATAAGTATAGTTCTAATTTCCGTTCCTGATAGAACTGAGAACAGTTCTGTCCGCCGTTCTACCTGCATGGTTAGATATCAGTAGAACCAATGTGCACTTATATCATAGGATAGTTTCATCTTTTGTTCCTGCATGGTTAGTCATCAACAGTTCCTTCTTTCGTTCCTGCATGGTTAGTCATCAACAAAACTAAATATTCAACAAATTCCCCCTTTTTGTTGATGACAAACCATAGGTGCCTTGAAGTACATTACCTGCAATATTAGCATAAATGTAGCAATAGCATAACAGAGTCATTGTAGCAGTTTAATCCAAAAGTTGAGGCACCTTATTATTTCCCTCTTTTGGCATCAACCAAAAGGAAACATGAAATAGCTTACCTTTGTAAGACAACATTCAATGAATAAAAAAACGAGTATAATCAATCATTGCTTCCCCCTGAATTATACAGAAAGTGTGTCATTAAATTTAAGAACTACTTTATCTATGTGCTGATTTAAGGCATGCTTTGAAAAATATTTTGAAAAGAGACACAAATAAGACAAATAATTTAAGCATTAATTAGACCAAGTTCAAGTCTAATTAATTCAAACCTTTCCCTCCCAAGAGGCTTTGTAAAAATGTCAGCAATTTGTTTCTCGGTGCTGCAATACTCCATCCTGATTAGCCCCTTTTCCACGCAATCTCTCAAAAAGTGATGACGGATATGAATATGTTTTGCCCGGGAATGCATGACCGGATCCTTTGATATGCTAATTGCACTTGTGTTATCGCATAGGATGGGCGTGCACTTTAAATCAACCCTGTAATCGCTTACTTGTTGCATGATCCACAATGATTGAGAGCAACAAGATGCGGCTGCTACGTACTCAGCTTCGGCCGTTGAAAGAGCAACTGAATTTTGTTTCTTATAGCTCCATGAAACTAGACAGGGACCTAGGAAGTGAGCCGTTCCAAACGTGCTTTTTCTATTTAATAAGTCACCTGCAAAATCAGAGTCTGAATATGCAATAAGGTTAAAATCTTCATTACGTGGATACCATAAGCATAGATTTGAAGTTCCTTTGAGATATTTGAGGATCCTTTTAGCCGCTTTGAGATGTGACTCCTTAGGATTTGCCTGGAACCGAGCACATAGACCTAAACTGAAAACTATGTCGGGTCTACTGGCAGTTAGGTATAGTAGAGACCCAATCATGCCTCTATACTTCTTTTGGTCCACGTTTATTCCCTGTTCGTCTGCATCCAATCATTCATTTGTTCCCATAGGTGTCGTCATTGTTTTGCCTTCACTTGCTTCATACTTCTTGAGAAGTTCCTTAAGGTACTTTTGTTGAGATATTTGGGTTCCTTTGCTTGTTTGTTTGATTTGTAGACCAAGGAAAAAATTTAGTTCTCCCATCATGCTCATTTCGAACTCGGAACTCATAAGAGAAGAAAATTCATCACAAAGAGAATCATTAGTAGCACCAAATATAATATCATCAACATAAATTTGAACGACCAAAAGGGCTTGATTTTTTATTTTTAGAAAAAGAGTTTTGTTTAATTTTCCTCTTTCAAAATAGTTTTCCAAAAGAAATTTAGATAGTCGTTCATACCAAGCACGAGCTGCTTGTTTGAGACCATAAAGTGCTTTGTCTAATTTAAAAACGTGATTAGGAAAATCTGGATTTTCAAACCCCGGTGGTTGTTCAACGTATCTCTTCCTTAAGATAACCATTCGAGAAGGCCGTTTTCACATCCATTTGATGGAGTGTGAATCCCATGTGAGCCGCAAATGCTATGAGCATTCGTATTGCCTCTAATCTTGCCATTGGTGCAAATGTTTCTGTTGAGTTTAATTCGCCGCAGCCCGGAAGTTCAACACCCCTTCCGGGAGGGTTTCATGGTTATGGGGTGATAATAAAATATAAACAATGATTTTTACGTGGAAACCCGGAAAGGGAGAAAACCACGGGACTGTTTAGGCTAATGTTCAAGCCCTCTCCTCTTATTAATACTCTCCTCCCCATTACATAATACAATATTGAAGCTCCATTAATGGAGTATAAAGCTAGCTAGGGAGAAAGGGGAAGAAAGAGGGAGGAAAGGGAATCCCTCCTAAGGAGGGAACTCCTCCTATTTATAGATAAAGGGGGGAGGGGGGCTCTCCACCCTAATGGGCCGGATGGGCGGAAAAGGGCCTCTTGGGCCTAGGTGGGCCGAAAGGGCAGAAATGGGCCCGAAGGCCGAAACAGGCCTGATAGGCTAAAATGGGCCTTACTGATTGGGCTCCGTACTACGTAAAGTCTTGGGCTCCTGAACAGTAACAGACTGGGATGATATATCCCAACACAAGTCCCCCAGTTTCTTGAGTAGTGAGCATGCGAATCTGCTCGAGAAAATATACTCTTGCCTGCGTTCTTCCTCTGTCTTGCTGGAAACTGTGTCTTCGAATAATCATAATATATGAGTGGGTGTCTGCCCCTCTGAATATACCCTGTCGGTAAGGCGCTCCCCTTCCGATGGGGTCGGGCAAGGGATGCTCTTCCCCGGACACTCTCCCCCTGAATGTATCAGGTGGGATTAGAGGACTCTGACTCGAGCTTCCCAATGGAGAAACGTAGAGGTCCCTGCACAATATAAGCTGATGACACGGAACTGGCTCAATATGATGTACATGTATGTATGGATGTATGAGAGATGATGCATGAATGTATGAATGCATGTGATGTATGAGTGCCATGTATGAGAGAGGGCATGTAAGATGTGATACAAGGCGGTGAATATCATCGGTAAACCGGGCACGACGACGCTGAGGGGCCGAGCATGCTGCATAAGACGTTCGTTGCCACGGTATGGTCTTATTTTGCCGAGATATGGTCTTACTTTTCCATGGTGTGGTCTTCCGTCGAACAAGAACCGGACACGATCGCGCTGAGGAGCCGATCGTGCTGCATAAGACGGTGGTCACCATCCTGGATGGAATGGGTGAGCCGGCCGTGGACGAGACACGATGGCGCTGAGGAGCCGATCGTGCTGCATAAGACGGTGGTCCCCATCCTGGAAGGAATGGGTGAGCCAACTGTGACTAGACACGATGGCGCTGAGGGGCCGATCGTGCTGCATAAGACGGTGGACCCCATCCTGGAAGGAATGGGTGAGCCAACCGGGAACTAGACACGATGGCA
This sequence comes from Cuscuta europaea, assembly GCA_945859875.1. Classification (NCBI taxonomy): domain Eukaryota; kingdom Viridiplantae; phylum Streptophyta; class Magnoliopsida; order Solanales; family Convolvulaceae; genus Cuscuta; species Cuscuta europaea. The sequence continues at coordinate 3,735,450 of CAMAPE010000019.1, read as the reverse complement.
CTGAGGGGCCGATCGTGCTGCATAAGACGGTCGTTGCCACGGTGTGGTCTTACGTCGAATGTGAACTAGACACGATGGCGCTCAGGGGCCGATCGTGCTGCGTAAGACGTTCGTCGCCATCCTGGAAGGGATGTACGAGCCGCACATGGACACGATCCGCACTGTAGGGCTGATCGTGCTGCGTAAGATGTCCGTCGCCATCCTGGAAGGGATGTACGAGCCGCACATGGACACGATCGGCACTGTAGGGCCGATCGTGTTGCGTAAGACGTTCGTCGCCATCGTGGAAGGGATGTACGAGCCGCACATGGACACAATCGGCACTGCAGGGCCGATTGTGCTGCGTAAGACGTCCGTCGCCATCCTGGAAGAGATGTACGAGCCGCACATGATCCGAACACGATCGGCACTGCAAGGCCGATCGTGCTGCGTAAGGCGTCCGTCGCCATCCTGGAAGGGATGTACGAGCCGCACGTGATCTGGACACAATGGCGGTGAGGGGCCGATCATGCTGCATAAAACGGTGGTCGCCATCCTGGAAGGAATGGACGAGATGACCGTGAACTGGATACGATGGCGGTGAGGGGCCGATCGCATTGCATAAGACGGTGGTCCCCATCTGCTTGTCGTAACCGCCCATTCTCTCTCTCTTTGGGACTTCAAGGGTGGGGATGCTCATCTCTAGGCCCTCGGCCTCTAGAGTGGAAATGCTCGTCTCCAGGCCCTCGGCCTCTGGAGTGGAAATGCTCGTCTCCAGGTCCTTGGGTCCTCTGGAATGGAAATGCTCGTCTCCAGGCCCTCGGGTCCTCTGGAATGGAAATGCTCGTCTCAAGGCCCTTGGATCCTCTGGATCAACCTTAAGGGTGAAGATGTTCCACAACCCATATCTACTATTATCTTTTTTTTATAATAATTTTTTTTTGAGGGGTCTTTGAATATGACGATGGCACCGTACTAAGGGGTCGGTGGCCATGAATGATGTCGGCGTTGGGAGCCGATCTGAAAGAATAAATCAACGGTCCTCATCCACGAGGAGCGGGGACAAGGTCGGTCTTCTAATATGATGATGGCACCGTACCAGGGGGTCGGTGGCCATGAATGATGTCGGCGCTGGGAGTCGATCTGAAAGAATAAATCATGGTCTTTATCCGCGAGGAGCAGGGACAAGGCCGGTCTTCAAATATAATGATGGCACCATACCAGGGGGTCGGTGGCCATGAATGATGTCGGCGCTGGGAGCCGATCTGATATAATCAACGGTCCTCATCCGCGAGGAGCGGGGATGAGGCCGGTCTTCAAATATGATATTGGCACCGTACCAGGGGGTCGGTGGCCCTGAAATGATGTCGGCGCTGGGAGCCGATCTGAAATAATCAACGGTCCTCATCCGCGAGGAGCGGGGACAAGGCCGGTCTTCAAATATGATAATGGCACCGTACCAGGGGGTCGGTGGCCATGAATGATGTCAGCGCTGGGAGCCGATCTGAAAGAATAAATCAACGGTCCTCATCCGCGAGGAGAGGGGACAAGGTCGGTCTTCTAATATGATGATGGCACCATACCAGGGGGTCGGTGGCCCTGAAATGATGTCGGCGTTGGGAGCCGATCTGAAATAATCAACGGTCCTCATCCGCGAGGAGCGGGGACAAGGCCGGTCTTCAAATATGATAGTGGCACCGTACCAGGGGGTCGGTGGCCCTGAAATGATGTCGGCGCTGGGAGCCGATCTGAAATAATCAACGGTCCTCATCCGCGAGGAGCGGGGACAAGGCCGGTCTTCAAATATGATAATGGCACCGTACCAGGGGGTCGGTGGCCATGAAATGATGTCGGCGCTGGGGGCCGATTTCTTAGCTGGATGGACTCTTTGTTCCTTCATCCGTTCGCTTACCTGCCCATTTGGCCCGGTCCTTTGGATCCTGAGCTGGGCTCGGCCGTGATTGTGATGAAGAACGGGTTTATCCCCTTTGGGGATTCCCCCAGTGCCCCTCTGATTTTTTTTTGAGGGGTCTGAATATGGTGATGTATGCCGAGTCGAGAGGCCGTTCGTGATATACGTGTGTCTGTCATGAGGGGCCGATCAAGTGTTTCCAGGCAACGGCTCTCGTCCGCGCGGCGCAGGGATGATACCGGTCTCCAAGGTGTAAACACGCCGTTCCGTGAGGTCGGTCGTGATGTAAGGATGGTCTCACGGCCCTCGGCCGCGATGGTCTCCTCTGGGACATCGGCTCCTGGTTTGGAGATGTTCGTCTCACGGTTATTGCCCGCGACGGTCTCCTCCTGGCCCTCGGCCTCTTGGGGAAGTACGAACGTCTCGCGGCCCCTTTCTTTAGCCAGTTTGGAACGTCTTTTGAACTCATGCCGAGCGTCATTTATTCTTCTTCTCGGGCGCATTGAGCGACCTTGACTGCATAATTAACATGGTAACGGGCCGCTCGGCCCGACAATATATATTCACATATAGCCATTTGTGTGGCTTTATTCTTTTTCCAACGCTCGCGGTTGCCGGCCTATGGGTTATTGTGACCCTCGGCCCGACTCGTCGTGCGGGATTACGGCCGTCCGGGGCGGGGCCACTTAGTGGCTTGCCGAACGTCGCATAGAAAAATTACTGCTCCGTGAGTTTTGAAAACTCAGACCCACGTTGCCGCTCTGCCCTCGAAAAAATGAGGTTGAGCATCTTTGGGGCCCTCGGGCCCCATTGACCGCGTTTGGCAACAGTCACTTCGCGCCTGGTGGCGCAGATGGTACTAGGATACGATCGTCACTCGAGCCATTGGCGCCGTGCGGACTAATGCGTAACCCCCAAATTAAAACGCGTCATCGGGGCAAGGCCCTCTGGAAACGCTCGGATCGCTAATTAAGCCGATCGAGAGTGGGCTAACGAGCCCACAAAAAATTAAGTATTTAATGAAACATTGGCTTGACTGGTCATCACTAGAGCTTTGCTCCGCCTTATTTAATTCGGGATATTTTTTATCCCTAATAATTAATGGTGATGTAACATAACAGCAACAATATCATTGCAATCTAATTTAAACACAAGTCTAGGAATAGGTACTTAGCTTGATGTGTCTTTGATTCACCATATGAGCTTGAGGTCGCTGACCCCTTTTTTTAATTTGGCCCACCAACCTCCTGATGCAGCCTATATCCATATCACCTCTTTCTTTGGTCATTCATAGCTGGGTAGCGTTGGAAACCATGAGCGGCAACTTCAGGCCGTGCGTCTCACTATTGGATCCGTGCGTGGCAAGCGGTGAGAAGCCGGGGATCGAGCACCCTTCCGGTTCGAGCAGTCAGGGTGTTTGTTTCCGCTGGAATCGGCCGCCGAACGCCTGAAACTTCTTGGGCGTCCTTCAAATCCGAGCCGCCAGTTCCGTGTCGTCAGGTCTGAAGAGGACCGCGGCTGTGTGGTGAGACGGTCGTTGTTTTGAGAACCGGACGTCCAGCTTGTTAAGCGTCTGAGTCGTCTGGGGGCAGAGCTGCATTGTGGGATGGCCGCCGTCGAGTTTCCAGGGGGCTCCGAAGCTATCTGGATTTCAGGGCCGAGTGGGTAGCAGTCCTGGACGCTGGGAGCTGCAAGGATCCCCGGCGTACTTCCCGGCAAGGTGTGGGGGGCTGGTCCTCTAAGCCAACCTCCTTGGTTTATGGATGGCCCATTGATTTTGACTTGGTCAGATTTGTTCAAACACATTGGCTTTTCACTAATTGGCCTTACTCCTGCGGACGTTCGTGGGATTTTGTTTCAGACGAGCGGCGAGTGAATTGGTGAATCCTTCCTCTCCCTTCCTCCCAAATTCCACTGACTCATCTTCAACTCCTTCAGTTACGAGAGAAAAAACCCCCTGCCCTGAACCTCTTGCAAACTTATCCACGTCGAAGTCCGCCCGGTACCAACCGTAGGCCCAGCGGTAAGCAAATATCTGCTCGGTAATCGGCCAATGGTGTTCCGGGATTGGAGGTAGCCCCCGCGTTGTGGGACCTCGGGCCGTCCGTTTCCCACGTAAATAAGACACGTGGTGGGGTGAGGACGAACTGTCCGGAATTGGCTGTTGGATATTTAAACTTGTTTATTGACTTAGTCAGTTAGTATTATTATGTTCATATGTTTGTAGTTTTGTAAGTTTTTCTTCAAAACTTGTAAGTTTTGTTAGTAACTGACTCCATTCCCTTGTATAAAATCAAGGCTTGGCGGAAGGAACTCATCAAGATGATTTTTCCTCCTCTTATCAATATATCTACATTATATCCTGCACCTTCATTTGTTAGTTATGATGTAAGATGTTCTGCATATAGGCCTGTACTTGAGATTACAGCATGCTTATGTTAGTATAGATGCAACATATGGTATCAGAGCCACGGTAAAACAGATCACATCAGTATGAGTACATCATCAACAAGTGAAGACAATGGCATCTTCAATCAAAACCAAGATGAGGATGAAAGACACCAAAGTAAAGAAGGGTCAATCACACTGAAGTATCCCATGTTAACAAGGAGTAACTATGCTGCTTGGGCAATTAAAATGGAAGTATATATGATGGCCCAAGGAGTATGGGAGGCAGTGGAATCCGAAGAGCCAGTAACTAGAAGAAAAGACAAGATGGCCTTGGCAACCATCTACCAAGGCATTGGAGAAGACACCTTGCTTCAACTGGGAGCAAAAAGAACTGCAAAAGAAGCATGGAACATGCTCAAAACAATACATATGGGTGCAGAGAGAGTGAAAGAAGTACGCACTCAGTCTCTTCTAAGAGAATTTGAAGGACTGCAAATGACTGATTCAGAAAACATTGATGACTTCTCAGGCAAGTTACAGATCATTGTGAGCAAACTCAGAAATTTGGGGAATGAAGTTGAAGAAGAGAAAGTGGTAAAGAAACTGCTAAGAAGTGCTTCACCAAAGTTCCTGCAGATTGCCTCAACAATTGAGGAATTTTGTGACTTAAAAGTAAAGACCTCGGAAGAAATAATAGGTTCTTTCAAGGCTCATGAGGAAAGGATGCAAGGTCAAAGTAGCAGTAATGAAGAAACAGTTCTGCTCACCCGGGCAGAATGGAAGGCAAGAGAAGAAGCAAAACCACACTCCCACCACTCTAGAGGAAGGGGAAGGGGGCGTGGTAGAGGCAGAATGAATGGAAGGAATGAGGAGAATCAACAACAACCCAAAAGGAAATTTGACAAATCCAAAATTAAGTGCTACAACTGTGAAAAAATGGGTCACTTTGCCTCTGAATGTCCACAAGAGGAGAAGGAGGAAGAGACAAATTTAATTGAGAAAGAAGAAGTGGAAGAACCCTCACTGTTGATGATTGAAACCTGTGAACTCACAAAACCATGTGGATCACAAGATCAAGATCTAAACTGTCCTGAAGAGAAAGTGGAGGCTTTGGCATCATGGTGGTACTTGGATACAGGTGCTAGCAATCACATGACAGGAGAAAAACATCACTTTGCTGATTTGGATACCTCAGTTCAAGGAAGAGTAAGGTTTGGTGATGACTCTATGGTAAACATCAAGGGGCTGGGATCTGTGTTACTTCAATGCAAAACAGGTGAACATATGATATTACCTAATGTTTACTACATTCCAAAGCTGAAAAACAACATCATAAGTCTGGGACAACTAGATGAATCAGGAGGGGAAGTAATGCTTAGGAATGGAATCTTAAGGGTGTATGATAGAGATCACAAGCTCATTTTCAAAGTTGATAGAAAACAAAGTAAGCTGTTCATGGTACATTTGAAGATAGCACAAAGAACATGCTTGTTAACCAAATTATCAAGTGTTGATTGGCTATGGCATGCTAGATATGGACATCTCAGTTTTCAAGCACTAAGTACCATGGCAACCAAGAAAATGGTGGAGGGAATGCCTAAGATCAACCAAGTCAACCAAATCTGTGATGGATGTATGATAGGGAAACAACACAGAACCCCTTTTCCACAGAAGACAACATTTAGAGCACAAATGAAACTCGAATTGGTCCATGGTGATCTGTGTGGTCCTATCAAACCAACAACTTCAGGAGGTAAGAACTATTTCCTACTCTTAGTAGATGATTTGTCTAGATTCATGTGGGTTTCATTATTGAAATACAAAGGAGAAACATTTGAGAAGTTCAAAGAACTTAAACTCAAAATGGAAACAGATGCAGCATTGAAACTGAAATGTTTCAGGACTGACAGAGGGGGAGAGTTTATATCCCATGAGTTTGTTTTATTTTGCACTAAGGAGAGGATTAAGAGGCACCTGACTGCACCCTATTCACCACAGCAGAATGGGGTGGTAGAGAGAAGAAATCAAACCATCATGGAGATGGTAAGAAGCATGATGAAAAGCAGATCAGTTCCAGGAAAGTACTGGGGGGAGGCAGTTCATACAGCAGTATACATACTCAATAGATCCATGACAAGAAGCTTAGATGGCAACACACCATATCAGGCCTGGTATGATAAGACCCCAAATGTGAAGCATTTAAGAGTATTTGGATGTCTAGCACACATCAAAGTGGTAACTCCTCATCTCGGTAAACTAGAAGACAGAAGCATCAGAGGAATACTACTTGGTTATGAGGAAGGATCAAAAGCTTATAGATTGGTGAATCCTACACATAATAAAGTAATTATAAGTAGGGATGTAAGATTTGAGGAAGACAAAGGCTGGACATGGAATGACAAGTCAGAAGAGGAGTTGGAACCTATGCAGAGTATCTATACTGCTGATGTGAATAATGATGGTACAAAGAGCAGACCTGAAAGTGATTCCTCAGAGTTATCAGAAGGAGTGGGTGAATGTAATGACTCTATCTTCCAAAATACAGGCATGGATAATCACATGTCAGAAACTAGCTCAAGCACAAGTGAAGAACCTATACATTACAGGTCACTTCAAGAAATCTATGATGCAACAAGAGAAATTACTGAGGAGGTAAGTCTGTGTTTTCTGTCAGTTGAAGAACCAGAGACTTATAATGAAGCTGCAAACAAAATAGAATGGAGGCAAGCTATGATACAAGAACTTGATTCTATCCACAAGAACAATACTTGGGAATTGGCAGATCTTCCCAAGACTCACAAAGCCATTGGTCTGAAATGGATTTTCAAAGTAAAGAGGGATCCTGAGGGGAACATAATCAAGTACAAAGCAAGACTTGTGGCAAAAGGTTACATTCAGAGATTTGGCATAGATTATCTTGAGGTTTTTGCTCCAGTTACCAGGATGGAGACTGTCAGAACTCTAATTGCATTGGTAGCACAAAAGAAATGGCAAATGCATCATATGGATGTAAAAACTGATTTTTTGAATGGAGAATTGAAGGAGGAGGTATATGTTCAACAACCAGAGGGCTATGTCAATGAAAGATTTCCAAACAAGGTGTTTAAGTTACACAAAGCATTATATGGACTGAAACAAGCTCCTAGAGCTTGGAATGAGAAGCTGGATTGGTGTCTGAAAGCTCTGGGCTTCAAGAAGTGTTTATTTGAACATGCAGTATATCTGAAAAACACAGGTATGGATGTTTTGATAATAGGTGTATATGTTGATGACTTATTCCTTACAAGTTCTAGTCCAAAGCTCATACATGATTTCAAAACTGAAATGAAGAAAAGGTTTGAGATGAGTGATTTGGGACTACTCAGTTACTATCTTGGGTTGGAGGTCAAGCAAAATGATGATGCCATAAGCTTGAGTCAGTCAAGCTATGCAAAAAGAATCCTGAACTTGATGGGAATGGGTGACTGCAACCCCTGCAATATACCTATGGAACCTAGAACAAAGCTGAGCAAGCTGGATGAAGGGAAAAAGGTGGATCCTACATTGTACAGGAGTGTTGTAGGAAGTCTGAGATACTTGGTCAATACTAGACCAGATCTAGCTTACTCTGTAGGTATTGTTAGCAGATTTATGGAGACACCAACCACAACCCACATGAGTGCAGTAAAACAGATTTTAAGATATGTAAAAGGGACTTGTGAAATGGGGTGTGTGTATAAATATGGAGGTGAAAGTGATGAGCTGACTGGGTATTGTGACAGTGACTTAGCTGGGGATGTGGATGACAGGAAAAGCACTACAGGGATTATATTTTTTCTTGGAAGAAGCCCCATAACTTGGGTATCCCAGAAACAAAGAATAGTGGCACTTTCTTCTTGTGAGGCTGAATACATTGCAGCTACAGGAGGGGCATGTCAAGGCATTTGGCTCATGAAGCTATTGGATAACCTAAAGGGAAAAACCTGCACAAAACCTATGTTGAAGATAGACAACAAATCTGCAATAGCATTGGCTAGGAATCCAGTACACCATGAGAGAAGCAAGCATATAGACACTCGTTTTCATTTCATTAGAGAATGTCTTGAAAAAGGAGTGATAAATGTTGAACACACAAGAACAGACATGCAGTTGGCTGACATTTTAACCAAACCACTTGGAAGACAGAGATTTGTGGAGCTCAGAAGTAAGATTGGAATGCAGGATACAAGAAAGAGGAAACAAGTTTAAGGGTGTGTATGTTGGATATTTAAACTTGTTTATTGACTTAGTCAGTTAGTATTATTATGTTCATATGTTTGTAGTTTTGTAAGTTTTTCTTCTAAACGTGTGTACCTACGTGTGTAACTGTCACAGGAGGTTTTTTAGCCCACTTGTTAGTAACCGACTCCATTCCCTTGTATAAAATCAAGGCTTGGCGGAAGGAACTCATCAAGATGGTTTTTCCTCCTCTTATCAATATATCTACATTATATCCTGCACCTTCATTTGTTAGTTATGATGTAAGATGTTCTGCATATAGGCCTGTACTTGAGATTAGAGCATGCTTATGTTAGTATAGATGCAACATTGGCAGCCTAGCCAGTGCTATGAGGCCGAGCGGCCAGAGCTGAGTGGCATCCGCAATGAAAGCCCGGAGCGGGGTCCACGGGTGGAATGACGAGCTGGTATTCCGATAAAGAGGGAAAGCTGCGATGTAAGTGATGCAGGGCTGCGATGTGACTGAATGGGGTGCTGGCAGGCCGGTCTGCCTTCTCGTTGGACGTACCTCCGCGACGTCAAAAACTGTCACAGCATGATCCCTCCGTTTGGGAAGAAAGGTAACGTTCATAAGAAAAAACGCTCCAAACCAGCTAGCTTGGTTCATGGGCGGCCTTCGCTTGCCACCCGACCGTCGTCCGGCGATTGCACTGGACGAACGTCGTTTCAATAGTGTCAAGGTGCAGTGCCAAAGGCCGGGTGGTGTTGAGAATCGAGCGGCTTGTTTGAGAGCCAAACGGCCGGCCTACAAGGTTTTTGAGGTTGGTCCACCTAAACGGCGATGTGCGTCGGGCGTCGTGTTGCGCCGGCCATGCAGCTGGGGGTGGGCCCAGTGGCTTCTCGTTCTGATTGGGAGAATGCCTTCCGGGCGGCCGATGCCGGTACATGCTGAGTGGTTTGTCGGTCATGCGTCCAGGTCCGGAGTTCCCTGTTCGGCCAGTTAAGCTGCCCTTCTGTGAATTTTCCTTCATCTTTTCTTTTGTATAGGGATTGATGTTTCAGTTGGGTTGTTAGGCTGCTGCTCCCCCATCAACTGCATATGTCCTCTTTTGGGGACGTTCGGGATAACTTCTCATCGAGATTGTGGAGTTTCTTTTTACTAAAGCAGAGTACGCAGTTGAGGGGAGGAAGCGGGGCTTTATCTTTTCTGACCGGACAGGCCTGCTCATTCCCACCCGGTAGATAACTTGCTGCTGGAGAATTCAAAAACGCTCCCTGCCAAATAAGATTCGGGCCTAGTCGTGCGGTGCCAGGCGCTAACAGTTGAGTACCGCTCGGGCCAAAAAACTTTGTAATATACTTCCTCCGTTCCATAAAAGTTGCAACATTGGAATTCCTGCACTATTCACACACCTTACTTTGACTACGATTTTCTAATAATATATATAATAAAAATATTATGTATAAAATATTAATAAATTTGTATTAATGTAAATTTCCAATATATTAACTTTTTTTAATTTTTACTAATACGTAAATAAATATAATTACAGTCAAAGTTGCGCGTTGGCAAACGTGAAAGTCAAACTGTTGCAACTTTTATGGAACGGAGGATAGTACTTACGATCTAGTAGGTCAACACGTGGTCCCACCTATCAATTCAACCACCAGCCTGTCAGGTTACAGCCAGAGTGAAAAGACAGAGGCATGGATCTATGGTTGCTAGTTGCACCACTTATCTTAAGACACGTCCCAAGGTGACTCGCATCCAGGAGGTATTCCAGGTTCTTTCATTGGGAAAAATCGTCCGGTAGTGAGATTGAAGAAAATCAGTTCGTCTTTGCTTCTAAAAAATTGTAAGATCCAGAACACATGAATCTTTTCGAACGTATCCCACAGACGGCGCCGGTGTTGAGTTTAATTCGCTGCAGTCCGGAAGTTCAACACCCCTTCCGGGAGGGTTTCATGGTTATGGGGTGATAATAAAATATAAACAATGATTTTTACGTGGAAACCCGGAAAGGGAGAAAACCACGGGACTGTTTAGGCTAATGTCCAAGCTCTCTCCTCTTATTAATACTCTCCTCCCCATTACATAATACAATATTGAAGCTCCATTAATGGAGTATAAAGCTACCTAGGGAGAAGGGGGAAGAAAGAGGGAGGAAAAGGAATCCCTCCTAAGGAGGGATCTCCTCCTACTTATAGATAAAGGGGGGAGGGGGGCTCTCCACCCTAATGGGCCGGATGGGCGGAAAAGGGCCTCTTGGGCCTAGGTGGGCCAATAGGGCAGAAATGGGCCCGAAGGCCGAAACAAGCCTGATAGGCTAAAATGGGTTTTACTGATTGGGCTCCGTACTACGTAAAGTCTTGGGCTCCTGAACAGTAACAGGCTGGGATGATATATCCCAACAGTTTCGTTGAAATCTATCCATTCTTGCTGGTTGTAGCCTTTTACAACAAGCCTCGCCTTGTTCCTTGTGATTTGTCCATGTTCATCAAGCTTGTTCTTAAATACCCATTTGAGACCTATCACAGTTTTGTTCTTAGGTCTTGGTTCTAGATGCCACACCTTGTTCCTCTCAAACTGGTTTAGTTCTTCCTGCATAGCTAGAACCCAGTCAGCATCGGAGAGAGCCACTTCATGGTTCTCCGGTTCTATAAGAGATAAATGAGCAAAGAAAGCACAATAATTTCTAAGTTTGGATCTAGTTGTTACTCCCTGATTTAGATCTGTTAGGAGGTTATCCAGGGGGTGTGATCGATGATGCTTCCACCCTCTTGGAGCATTTGGTTGATCCACCAATTCATGTAGAGTATCTGAAACTGGTTCTTCTGGTTCTGCAGGCTGACTGGCTGAAGTCTGTCCAGTTTCTTCTTCAATTCCAGACTCGTTATTCTCATTGGTTAGTGGTGGTTCTCCAGTTTGGTTGGTGTCATGGTCAGTTCCACTTTCCCTTTGAGTTTGTATCTCCTTACGTGTCATTCCTATTTCTTCATCATCGGTTTGGCTTGGTCTTGAGGCAAGTGCTTCATCAAAGATTACATGGATACTTTCTTCCACACATTGTGTGCGTTTGTTTAGAACTTTGTAAGCTTTGCTATGAGTTGAGTATCCGAGGAAGACTGCTTCATCACTTCTTGCATCGAACTTGCCAATGTTGTCTTTCCCATTATTATGAACAAAACATTTGCATCCAAATGTTCTTAGATGATTAATGTTGGGCTTTCTCCTTTTGAGTAGTTCGTAGGGTGTCTTCCCTAGGAGTGGACATATCATAGCACGGTTAATTATATAGCATGTCGTGTTTAGTGCTTCTGTCCAAAAGTTTCTCGCTAGACCACTGGAAATCAGCATTGTTCTAGTCATGTCCTCCAGAGTTCTATTCTTCTGTTCTACTACCCCATTTTATTGAGGAGTTCTAGGGGCAGAGAAGTTGTGGTCTATGCCTCGTTCCTTGCAGAATGCATCAAATAGTGAGTTGTCAAACTCAGTTCCATGATCCGATCGGATCTTGATTAATTGTAGCCCTGTTTGATGTTCAACTTTCCTTACAAAAAAAACAAACTCATTAAAAGTATCTTTCTTGCTTGCAAGAAAGATAGTTCAAGTATATCTTGAAAAGTCATCAACAATAACTAAAACATATTCTTTATTTTCTCGGCTGCGGACTGACATTGGACCACACAAATTCATGTGAATTAGTTCTATGGGCTTGTTTGTGCTCACCAAATTCTTTGTTTTAAAAGATGATCGCGATTGTTTTCCGGTGGCACAAGCGGAGCAAATATGATCAAGTGAATATTTTATATTAGGTAGCCCTATTACCAAATCATTATTTTTGAGTTTATTTATTAATTAAAAACTAGCGTGTCCAACCCTTTTATGCCATAGCAGGGGATCATTGTCAATAACGCTCAGGCAAGTTATAAAGATCAACCTTATAAGTATTTTTTAGTCTCTTGCCCTCTAGTATAACTTGTTGTGATTTGTTATTAACAATCCGACATACATTATGATCAAAAACTACACTGTTACCTCGGTCACAAAATTGAGAAATACTTAGCAAATTAAACTTTACACCCTTGACTAGAAAGACATTGTCAATTGCATGGTTAGGTGAATTTCCAACTTTTCCCAGGGCAATTATTTCTCCTTCACCGTTGTCTCCAAATGTCACCCTTCCACCGCTAAATGGCCGCAGTGAGAGGAATAATGATTTATCTCCCGTCATGTGCTTGGAACAACCACTGGTTCCATGCATGACTAAGCACTCACTTTAATGAGTTGGTCTATATAGCTTTATAGGTTATGGAAAGATATTTAAATTGTGCCACATATATTAAGTGAGTGCTTAGTCATGCATGATCAATCTAGGCAAGTAGATAAGGTATTATCATGCAAGCACATATCAATTAATTTATTCATTATGCACGACAATCATTCACATAGAATAGAAATAAGTATAGTTCTAATTTCCGTTCCGGATAGAACTGAGAGCAGTTCTGTCCGCCGTTCTACCTGCATGGTTAGATATCAGTAGAACCAATGTGCACTTATATCATAGGATAGTTTCATCTTTTGTTCTTGCATGGTTAGTCATCAACAGTTCATTCTTTCGTTCCTGCATAGTTAGTCATCAACAAAACTAAATATTCAACAGTAATAGATATAGAACTACATCTATAAGAGAGTAAATTTATAGGATTAATAGCAAACACGATAAAAAAATACGAGCATAAAACAGTAAATCTCTATTATTTTTAAAAGTTCAAAAATATTCATGAGAATGTAGAAATATTGATGGAATATACATCTCACGTTAGATTTTTTTTCGACGTGAAAAAGATTATTTGCTTCACCAGTTTTCTTAAAAGTATCCACTAATATATTTTAGATATAATAAAAATATTTTTAAAGTTTAGATGAACTAACGTTATTTCGAATTACAGTGCAGCTAAACTTTTGAAATATTATTTATACCTAAAACAGATGTTGGTGAATGATCTTTAGGAAAAGGTCGATATTTTCCAAGTAAGTATTTAACTTCCCATAAACATCATTCACCAAATTCTGTTTCAGGTATAAAATAACATCCCAAAAGTTTAGCTAAACTGTAATTATAAATAATGTTCATTTAAATTTTTAAAATTGTTAATACAGGATTAGATATGCGGATAAATTTTTAAATGTTTTAGATAGACTACGTACGCTAATTTTTTGACCACAAAGTGTACTTTCTTGTGGAAAGATTCTTAATGCGGATAAATTTATTTGTTATTAGATATGCAAGTGAGTAAATTTACATAATTAAATCTATAATTTTGCTAAAAATGATTACAAGTTATTTAAACGCTCATTAAAGCATAAGAAGAGGGTAAAAGTATATTTTTGATAGTACAAAGGGTTCAGGTGATAATACGTGAAATCTCAAGGAAGATAGGTGATATATTCCCTTAAATGAAACAGCTTGTTCTCTTTAAATGCATCATTTAAGAAGCTAAAGATGACCGTCAACTAAGAGAAGCCAAAAGGTCTCCGTTCAAAAGGTTGAATTTCCAACTCCAAGGGCCTCCCACCCGATCCGACAGGATAATGGGAAGTTTAATCACGGTAACTCAATCAACAAAGTGGCAATAGGCTTTTATCCATGCGCGTCAGAGGACAAGCTTTATTTCAGGTTCTGAAAACCTCCTTTTGACCGCTGCGGGATTCGAAACTTGGTCTACGTCCAATTTTTCCCATCGTTCGACCATCTGAGTTACCCGTGCGGGTAAAGCCAAAAGGTCTCCTATAGCCTTAGATGTGTGCGTTTTAAAACATGAATTTGGAAAGCCACATATCCTTAATGGCAGTAGCAAAATTGCCTTATTTATTATATCTAGTTCTTGAATAATGTAATACCACACTCATTAATTCCATTGTCTGCTCACACCGTGAGTCACACTCACAACAGTAGTGACCAGCAAACTTTGTTGTTTCTTGCAATACTATTTCAAATGCTACCGTGTTCCCGTCCAAATTCTCTCCCTACAATTTGTTATTAATTTCGTCCTGAAAAGGTTTTTCATATTGATTTTTCATGGTCAATGATGATAAACTTTTGATAATGATTTTAATTATTATATTTACATATAATTGATATATTTTATACTTTTATGAAAATATTTTGAATAAGGAACATTTTGATTTAATTTTCTTATTCAAAAAAATTTCGTATTAAAAAATATAATTGGTCAAAGTTGATTGTCATTGACCAAGAAAAGTTAATTTGACGAATCTTTTCAGGGAGCGGTTCCAGTAAGAACGGACTCCCATGAGAGAAATGAGATTGAATCTGATCCGTTGGATTGTATTATGTGGAACTTAATTGTGTATTTGGTGACAATGAAATGTGCATTAGATGATATTAAATGCGCAGAATAAAAATTTAAACTCAAGTGTGCATTAGGTTAAACCGAAATGTGCGGAATAAAAGGTATAAAAATAACATAACATCGTACCCTTTATTCTGCACATTCCAATTTCACTTAGTGCACATTTCAATTTCACTTAATGCACAATTCAACTTCACATAGTGACACTGTATAGTACCATTTGTGTCGCACATTTCAATTTTACCTAATGCACATTACAGTTTCATCTAATGCACATTGAATTTCATTTAAAGCAAATATAACGGTCTAGATTCATTCTCATTTCTTATATATATAGAAATATTCTTGTTTGGAATTCCAGACAGAAACCGCCGTCTGGACGGCGGCTTTTGGCGGTCTTTCAGGTGGAATTTTTTCATGAAATTTTTATGACATGTTCTACATCAAGTCTAGTTTATTCACAAAACAATTCAGCTAAAAACTCAATCGGGAAGGTCGTCAAATGATTTTTGGATGTTAAAACGTTATTTCCGGCGCGATTATCTTCCAAAAATCATTTGACGACCTTTCTGGTTGAGTTTTAGCTAAATTTTTGTGTGGATAAATTAGACTTGATGTAGAACATGTCATGAAAAGTTCATCAAAAAATTCCACCGAGAAGAACCCAAAAAACCATCGGCCGGACCGCGATTCTGATCAGAAAGGCCTAACCGGAAGATTATCACTATGTGTGTGTATAAATATCATTAAAATTCGATCATACGGTTTCCACTATAGTTTCGTTCCCTGATTGTAGATCTCTAAATGTAACAATGTAGACATGTTAAACTATGTAACAAATTATATAAAAACACAAAACTCTCATTGAGAAAAAGAAACTGATTGCAATTGTCATGAGCCATGAGCAAAGTCACCAAACAATAAAATAAAGGCCTTTTAATTTCAATATTACTAAAATTTAAAATTAATGAAAAAGACAGAAATGTTACATGTTTTAAATTTTTCCAAAAAACTGATTAAAAGTCATTTACTCTGTATTTATTTATTTAATCATGCATTTATTATTTAATATTCTTTTTATTTTTAGTAGTCCATATTTTGCAGCCACCAGACCTCCGTAGCCGTCGACCCCAGCACCGCCACCACCACCACCGTCATCGCCGCCGCCGTCATCGCCGCCGTCAGTCACTATCTCAGTGACTCCGGTCAAAGTGACTCCACCGCCACAGTGACTCCGGCCACAGTGAAATCTTCGCCCCAAATTCTTGCCACAGTGACACGAATACATTGACATCCACCACTACCTCCGACCAATGACCGCCGTCTGTCACAGTGACGCCGCCACTGTGACACCGAATTTTTCAATGACGCCGCCCACCTGAAGATACTCCAGCCGCCGCCGCCTTCATCAGTGTAACTGCCAGGAAGATTTTTGGCGCCCCACCGCTAACAACAACGTTATGGCCTGCCACCGCCATCCCATCCCCAGCCACCGCCGCTGCCCCATCCACCATCGCCGCCCCTGTCCCATCCACAACCACCACCCCTGCCCCATCCTTGCCCCCAGCCACCCCCAAACTAGTCTTTCTTCGTCTCCGACGCATTCCAACCCCCTCCAGACGCCCCACAACTGCATAACACCATCCCAATCGTTTTCCATGGCATCTATTCGCAGTTGAAGCAATAGATCTTATGTCGGACCTTCTGGATCTAGATCGCGAGAGACAGGGGAGACGGGAGGAAGCAAATATGAAATCGCCCCTCCCCTGCACAGAGAACAACAACAGAAAAGAAAGCATCAGCGAAAAAAAAAGATGAAGCTAGTCGATTGGCACCGTCGGCGCCGGTCATCACCGCCGCTTCTCGTTGGTGTCAAAGTGATGGTCAACTTCGTCTTCGCTGGAGGTCGTCGTCATCTACGTTAGAGGTCATCGTCGTCTTCGCTGGAGACCACCGTCGACATGTGTGCCGGTTGTTGCCTCTTGGTGGATGAAGAAGGAGATAAGATGTGGAGGAAGGAGAGGCGCACGTTGGAGTGAAGAGTGTGAGAGAATGGAACAGGTTACCCCATACGGAGTCCTGACAGATCTATTTATAATAACAATTAATGTTTGAAAATACATAAATGACCCTAGTCTATTACACCCCCTCAAACTGTGCGGGAGATACAACGTGCAGGTTGTAATTTAAAAAATAAAAACGCTGACTAGGGAGGCTTTTTGTAAAAATATCAACTAACTGAAGATGAGTAGGTACATACCGAACCTCAAGATCACCATGGGCAACTATCTCTCTGACAAAGTGGTAGTCAATTCGAATGTGCTTGCTTCGAGCATGTTGCACCAGATTAGCAGTCAAGTAAGAGGCAGAAATATTATCACAAAGAAGATGTACTGGGACTGTGACAGGGAACCCGAGCTCAAACAGAACCGACCGAATATGTAGCGTGTCCTTAACAAAGTATGCAATAGCTCTGTATTCAGCCTCTGTGGAAGATTTGGACACTGTGGGTTGCTTCTTGGACTTCCAAGAAATCAAATTGGGACCCAAGAAGACAGCAAAGCCAGTGGTGGACCTAGAGGTATCTGGACATCCTGCCCAATCGGCATCAGAATATGCAAGAACACACGTCGGAGTAGCTGATTGTTGAAGCCAGAGATCATGATATTGAGTACCCTGTAAATATCTGAAAATACGTTTGACTGCAAAAAGATGAGTAATACGGGGTGCATGCATAAACTGAGACACTAAATGTACCGCAAAAATAATATCAGGCCGTGTCAAAGTTAGATATTGTAATGCACCTACCATGTTGCGATACTGAGTAGAGTCTGCCAGTAACTCACCATCAGTGAGGGTTAAAGAAGTGAGAGAGGCAAGGGGAGTGCGAACAGGCTTGACTGTATGGAGATGGAAACGGGCAAGCAGATCAGTAACATATTTTTGTTGAGAGAGAAAAAGACTTCGAGATGCACGAGAGGCTTCAATGCCCAGAAAGTAATGTAAATGACCCAGATCTTTCATGGAAAAATGATGAGAAATGAGAGAGATAAAATGATTAACAATAGTTTCAGAATTTCCAGTAATGATAATATCATCTACATATAACAATAAATAAATGATAGAATTATTATGGCGATAAATGAATAAGGAGTGATCAGACTTACTGCTAGAAAAAATTATGCTGAAGTAAAAAACTACTGAATTTATGAAACCAGGCTCGTGGTGCGTGTTTAAGACCATAGATGGCCTTGCGCAAGCGACACATGTGATTAGGAAACTGAGGGTGAATAAAACCACGAGGCTGACGCATATAAACTTTTTCAGTAAGGTGGCCATGTAAAAAGGCATTTTTGACATCAAGTTGGCGTACCACCCAACCAAAGGAAACAGCTAAAGTGAGCACAATACACACAGTGGTAGGTTTAATAACTGGTCTAAAGGTTTCAGAAAAATCTACACCGGCCTGCTGATTAAAACCCTGAGCTACTAATCGAGCTTTATGTCGCTCCACTGTGTCATCAGAATGATATTTTGTTTTATAAATCCACTTACATCCAACTATATTCTTAGAATTGTCAAAAGGAACAAGATCCCAAGTACGGTTGGTAATTAGTGCATTAAACCCTTCAGCCACATCTTCCACAGCAACCACCGACGTTTCCGCTCCGGCCAGCGCAGGTACGAGCGCCCCAGTATTCACCTCCGCGTCTGGCTTCTCTTCTCCGACCAGACTGCAACCCTCCGTCGTTCTTCCAAGAACCACCGCCTTCTCGGCGTCGTCCTTTGCTTCACCGAAGAGAGGCTTGATGCAGAGCCACAGACTGTTTCCGACTTTGCCCTCTGCTTTTCCATGGTCAGCGCCCCTCCCTGTGCCGCAGCTTTCCTTGGACCCGCCACCGCTATTCTCTGCACCGCTGGCAGTACAGTTCGCAGGTCCGACATTTGTTGGCTCTCCGGGTGTGTCATCCACTGTTCCAGCCACTCGACCTACACCGCTATCCAGTTCAGACTCTCCAATGGCAGATTTGGCTCTTACTCTTTCTCACGTGGCAACAAACGTTACTAACATAGTAACTACCAAATTGCAAGCGGTTGAAGATTACAGTACATGGCGCACTCAGTTCGAGTCCTTTCTTGTCTCTCAGGGCCTTCTGGGAATGGTGGATGGCTCAATTCAGGTACCTTCTATTCATTTCATAGACCTATACAATCGTCAAATTCTCAATCCCGAGTATTCTTTCTGGCTATGTATAGATCAAACTATACGTTCTTGGTTATTTGCCACATTATCTCGTGATGTTCTTATTGATGTACGTGATTTAAAACACTCGGTTGAAATTTGGGCACTGATAGAGTATATCTCCTAGATTCTAGAGAGAAGTGAGAGCTAGAGAGAGAAGTGCAATAATATGCTTCAATAGAATGAATTTGTAACCCCTATAACTACTCCCAAGGGGAGTATTTATAGAGAAAATTAGGGTTGGGCTCCCAAGCCTTGGGCTTGGGAGGCCCATTTACAACTGGACCGCTACTGGGCCGAATACAAAGCCTCTAATGGGCTGTACAAATGAGTAAGTATAGGATCCGATTCTGGGAGGTCTTCGTGGCCGACGAGGGCGTGGCCGACGAGGGCACGGCCGACGAGGGCACCCGGGTTCCTTGGACTCAGGACCATGATCCGAGTTGGCTTCTTCTCGGCCGACGGGGGCGTCTTGGCCGACGAGGGCGCCACTCTGTTGTCTTGTGCTTTCTGTTCTTCCGAGTATGTGGGTCCTGGGGCTCAGACCCATATACTCCATCAGGAGTCCCCCACTCTCTAAGCTGAGATGTAGACGAAGTGAAGGAGAGTAGATTTTTGTGCTTTGTTGCTTTTGGCCGACGCGGGCATCTCCAGGCCGTTAGCCGTTGCGGCGTTGGCGTTGTTTCCTCTTTGGTGATCCTGTTCTGTGCTTTGGCCGTTACCTGTTCCTCGCTGTGGGCGGGGAGGCCGTTGTTTCCTTAATTTGTTTTAGGACGATGAGTGTCCTTCTTTCAATGGTGGCCGTTGAAGGCGCGCTTTCCCTTTCCTGGCCGTTGGTGGTTGAAGTTTATGTTTGGGCCGGTGAAGCCGTTGAGGTTGTTCCTTGCTTTGAGGACGATGGCCTCATTTCCTTTGTGTGGCCGTTGCTGGTTGGCCTTCGTGTTTTTTGGCCGAAGAGCCCCTCGTGATTAAGTGATGGCGAAGGACGATGAGCGTCCTTGCCTTTGGTGGCCCGTTGGCCGTTGCAGATGACGTTGTGTACCTTCGGTCAACGAGGTGCAGTGTGATGCGTGGCCGATGTGGCCATGCTCCGTGGTTACCTTGTTTGCACTCTCTTTTGTTTTGTTGAGGCCGGTGTAGTCCCCCAGTCCCCCACTGCTTCAGGCCGAGGAGTGTGAGGGGTGAAGGAGTTGATTGAATCCCTGGCCGGAGCGGCCTCCCCGTAGTCCCCCTGAATCCAACTCTCATGGCGATTTTCTGGCCAAGGTAACCCTGTGGGAGAACCCTTGTGCGCAGATCGCTTGTAGAGAGTTATCATCAAAGATCATGACGAGGAGCCGATGGCCTGTGGGCTCTTGGGTCCTGTGATCTTGTGGCCGTTACGTTCCTGGCCGTTGCCGTCTCCTTTTTGTCTGGCAGTTGTGATCTTGGCGAGCAAGTGGGACGTTGTGGGCGCTTGCTGGTACTTGTAAAGCCGGCAAGTGTGTAGGCCGTTGGAGTCTGGTTTGCCAGTGGGCTGATGATGTGGGTTGGGCCTGGCCCGTTGGTGACGTGGTGGCCTCCCGTTGGTGGCCGTTGATGTGGCCATTGGGAGAGTGCCACGTGTAGTGACCGTTGGGTGGAGGGGTCTATAAATACCCCTTCCCCTCCGACGAGGAATCACATTTGCATTCTGAATTGTCGAAGTGCTGCCCATTTTTTTAGAGAGATAAACTCTCAAGCTTGTTCTTCGTGTTCGTCGTTGTTCAAGGTTAGTGTTCATCACGATCTTCCTCACTTTTCATATTTTGCTTCCTAGACTAATGATCTAGTGTTAGGTGTTTGAACACCCTTAGATCTTAAGTTAAATCTCCTTAGGCCCGTAGTAGTAGTTATGAAGAGTTTGAACGACGACTACTACCCCTACGACGACCAGCCCTCCACGAGGTCGCTTGACTACGAGGTGCTCGAGGAGTTCGAGGAGGAGATAGAGCATTTAAGTCCCTACAAATCCGAAGAGCCGGTGGACGAGGAAGGCGAGGATGAGGAGTCTGCCTCCTCTTCAAAAGGTGAGGACGTAGGTGCGTCCCGAGTGGTGGACGGGGCGTCCACTTCTGCTGTCATTCCCTGTCCAAGGCCGGTGTCTGCCGTGAAGGGAGCAGTTAAGCCGAAGAGGGTGAGGAGGCCGAAGAATGGGTCGGGCATCTCCTACCTGGATCTCACCAATATTTTCTTGATCAAGCCGGAGAGCAATGCGGCCGACTATCTTGTTGCCCAGATGTACGTGGGGCCGTTCGGGCGGGTTAGGGCACCCAGACCGACGGACCATGTTCTTCTGCCACCACCAGGATACTTTGGAGTATACCCAATGAGCTTTGCTAAGGGGTTGAGATTCCCCCTTCACCCTTTCATTACTGAGTACCTGGACATGGTCGGGCTTCCTCCGGCCTTGCTGACGCCGAACAGCTACTCCTTGATGGTAGGGTTCTTGCTCCGGTGTGAGGAGTTGGGCTACAAGCCGACAACGGCACTATTCATGAATCTGTACCAGATCGGCCGAGGAAGCCACAAGAACTGTGCGGCCTATGCTACTCTTCAACAGCTGCCGAGGAAGAGGAGCTTCACGGATTTGCCTACGTCCATTCATGGGTGGAAGAGCAAGTTCGTGTTTGTGTCCGTTGGTGAGAGTGGCACCGAGTTCCCCTCCCTCGGCCATACCGGGAGGTTCAATCTTCATGACCCGCCGAAGAGCTCTATTTTGGACGCTCAGGTGGAGGCTTTCCTGGAAGGGGGGCCGAGGAGCGTGAAAGATTACGTCACTGAATACAAGATGACGGCCCTCGGCTTCTTCAGATATCACTTGTATGGAGATAAGGAGGATGACCTCCAACTCTGGCCGAGGATGACCACCACCTTTGAGGAGGCCGATGGCCCGGATTTGGGCATTCCTGCTGAGGCCGATGGTAATTTTTCTTCGGCTTTCTGTCTTTACGTTTTGTCCTTTACCTTACTAATCTGTTTATTTTTCCTTTGTAGACTTTGTCATGGACCGGCGTTCCATAATGGCCGTTGCTAAGGCCAAGGCGGCCGAAGAGCTGGCTGCTAAGGCGGCCGAGGTGGCCCGACGTGCCGCTGCTGGTGGGAGCGGGGCTACTGCTGACGCGGCCCCAAAGCCTGCCCCGTCCAAGAAAAAGAGACCGGCCACTGACGGCCAGAAAAAGTTGACCGAGGCCGGCGTGAGCGTCTCTAAGAAGACGAAGAGGGCTCCTTCCCCTTCTCCGGCTAGTGAGGCCGGTACGCTTACTGTCCCCAGCGTGGGCGATGGTGGTCCCGTTGTGGACCTTACTGTTGCTGATGATGCCGCCCCAGCGCTTCCTCTCGTCCAGGAACCACGGACGCAGAGGGCCGGCAAGGAGATTGCCGGTGCCACCTATCAGAAAGTGATAGAGTACCCCGTCGGCGGGGGCGTGTTTAATGAGCTCGTCCCCGGCCACGTCGTCCTGGCCAAGGCCATGCCGGCCAAAGATCGGGCTCATTTGAAGAAGCTCGAGGACCCGAAGATTTATGAGGGCGGCATGGATCTCCTCGTCCAAGTAAGTGATTGTCCTTATATTCTTGTCTCTCTTCGTCTATGTAGAGTTTTTGCCTGACCTTTGTTTTTCTTCTGCAGAGTGCCTTCATGCTTATGGAAAGCCATAAGAGGCAGTACTGGGAGATAGCCCATCTGCAAGCGCTGGAGCAGAAGGCTGCCTCGGCCGACGAGGCGGTAGCTTGCCTTGACCGTCTCCGGGAGGATGCCAAGGCGCTGCAGGCCAAAGCTGATGAAGCCGTCGCGGCCAGGGACGATGCCCTGGTCAAACTCAAAGAGAGCAAAAGGGAGCTCGCGGAGTCCCACAGGGCGCTTGAGGCCGAGAAGCGCAGGAGCGAGGAGGCCGCCAAGGCGAAGGCTGAGGCCGAGGCCGCCGTCGTGAAGGCTGCCGATGACGCCGTTGAGAAGTTCTTGGCCGAGGGGTGGAAGGCCGATGAGAGGCTCCCCTGGTGCTACGAAGTGGTGGCCGCCAGGCTGGAGAATTGGGGGATGAACTCCCCTGCCGGCCGGGAGTATTTCAGCCGGGAGATGTCTGTTTACTACAACCTGGGCCAGGAGCGGATGCAAAGGCTCCTGTGTCGGCGGCTATCCCGGGCGTTGAAGGCCATGAATTACACGTCTGGATGGGCTAGACGGAACCTGAAGCTACCAAAGCTGATGAAGGATCCGGAAGAGCAGGCCAAGCTTCCGCTGTCGGAGCGGGAGTCCCCCATAGAAAGCTCCGGCCTCGGCGAGCCAGACTATACTGAGTTCGACTTCCTTGATGATGCTACCAGTGCTGCACCTGCTGCCGGCCAAGAAGTTGAGGACGAAGAGGGAGCTGATGAGGCCGATGAGGCGGCCGCAGATGGAGGTGCCCCCGAAGCTTGATTGGCTACTTTTTGTAATTAGCTTTTCAATTTTTTGCCAAGTGATGTAACGGCCGTAGTGCCCCTCAATTGTAATGAAATTTATCAATTGAAGAATTTTTTGCTGTCCTTTTCGGCCTTGAATCCTTTGTGTGCTTGTTTGCTTTGTCATTTCAATTCTGTAAATTGTCTAAGTATCGAGTCATAACTTGGGTCACCCGCGAGTGTCCGCTACGTCCGTGAGGTTGGCCTTCCCGTCCAGTAGTCTGGTCGGCCTATGCCTCTTTGCTTTACTGTCATAACACTTAGGATTTCGTATCAAAAATTTCCCAAGTGTTTTTGGTTCCATGTAGCTACTGTCTTTACGGCCTAGTGGCTTGATCGGCTTGGACGTAGTTTCATAATACTTAGGAATTTCTTCAAAAAAAATTCTAAGTGTTTTGGGATCCACTTAGGTGCTTTCCTTTCGGCCTGGTGGCCTTGTCGGCTTGACCGGTGTTCCTTTGCCATCATAACACTTAGGATTTTTTCAAAAAATTTCCTAAGTGTTTTGGATTCCTTTTAGGTGCTTCCCTTTTTAGCCTTGATCGTAGTGTCCGTTCCGTCCAAGCGTTGGCGTCCTTATCGTCCTGGCCTTGGATACATCTGGCCATGGCCGTTGTCGGCTTGTATCCCTGTGTTCTGGCCGATAAGGGCACCTTCACCATAGTCTCGTGGACTTTGAATTTTTCACAAGTACACATGTGAAGGTGTAGGTAGCTAACGGCTTTGTAGTATACTGGTACCCGCTTCGGCTAGAATTCCTCCATTTGAGTACTTAGATAATTTCCTAAGTATAAATGTTAGGCATTTACTTCTTCGCGGTGCTACTGCCGGCCAAGGTCTGGCTTGTGGCCGATGAGGGTGCTGGATAAGGAATAGCTTGTCCAAGGAGATGGTCCTGTATTCGTCGGCTAGCTACGGTTCCAGTGCCTGCGTCGGCCATCCGAGGTGTTGTGGCAATTAGAGGTTTCTTGATTACTTGATAAGTGCCCGCTTCGTCCTGGTCATCCTCAGGATTGCGGTGCTTTGTTTCATACCAAACGTTGGTGCCTCAAAGGACTATGGCCGATGAAGGTCACCTCTCGCGTGTCACCCAACCGATGTGGTTAGGGTTTTAAAGGCGTGTGTATCGGCCTTGATTGTTCCGTTGTAGTGTGTGGATGTGTCGTCCATGTTGCCTGTCAGTGGTACTACACTTGTGTTTATCTGATATGTACTTGGCCAAAATGGGCCTGAATTTGTGGGGATTTTATTTTTCTTTGCTCGAGGCCGGCAAGTGTGCGCGGCCGTCGGCTTCCCTCTTTTTCCCTCATATTTTTTTTTTCTTCGGGGGGTATCCTTCTTTCAGGCTTCGGCCGAAGGGTGTGCTCGTCCTTCGCCCGGTTCGGACTTCGTTTATAACGTCCGTGGTCTCCGGGCGGGTCCCGTCGCCTATTTATGACGCAGGCTAGACTTTTGGTTGGTTTCCAACGGCTGTCGTTGCCCATCCCTGAGTTTTGGGATTTTGTCACCTCGGCCATGATTTCAGGCCTGTCGTCCTGCGATCTGGCGCGTGGACGACGCGGTGAGCTTCCCGTTTCAAGACGTGGGTCGTTTGCGGGCCCCTCGTCCTGGGGACATCGTCGGCCATACCTGATTGTTTCACTTCTAGGCTTACGGGGCCAGGACGATGTGCTCTCTCAGCTAGGCCTGAGCCCTTCGCTGATACAAAATACAGTGGAGTGCCTGAGCTTGTCGCTCGTAGGCTGCAAATGCAGGGGGCCATGTCGGCCAGACCTGAGCCTTTCGCTCTAAGGTGGCCGACGGGGGCACCTGCTAATGTTTTACTTTAAATTCCAGAGAAAAAAATCAGAACATGATTTTATTCATAAGTGGCTCGAGGCCGAGGGTGGCGTTCAATCAGTAACCCGTTAAGGGGTGAGGGCTTCGCCGTCTACACCTCCTTCGGATTACTGATAAAACTTCACCAGATGATGTACATTCCATGTTCGTGGTACATTGGACCCGTTCGGGCGTTTAAGCTTGTAGGTGCCGGGTTTGACCACGGCACTGACGATGTAGGGCCCTTCGTACTTCAATGCTAGCTTGCCGCCCTCTGTCGGCTGGCTTGCTTCCCTTCGGCGGAGGACGTAGTCCCCCACCTGAAATTCCCGGGAACGTACCTTGGCGTCATAGTATGATTTTACTTGACGCCGGTAGTTCTCTGCGCGGACGTAAGCTTGCTCACGCCTCTCATCAACCAGGTGTAGGTCAATCTTCATATTCTCTTCGTTGGTGTCAGGCTCATATTGCTCCACCCGCCGGCTGGGGATGGCAACTTCCGTGGGCGCCTTTGCTTCAAAGCCGTAGCACAGGGCGAAAGGCATTTCACCTGTCGCCCTCCTCGGCGTGGTCCTGTAGCACCACAGGATGTTGGGGAGCTCGTCGACCCAACTACCTCCTGCGGCCTGGAGGTTCTTTTTCAACCCTTCCATGATTGTTCTGTTGGCGTTCTCGACCTGCCCGTTGCCCTGAGGGTAGGCGACGGAGGAGAAACGATGCTTTACTTCAAACTCCCGGAGGAGCTCTTGGAAAGGGGCTGCCTCGAACTGGGTGCCGTTGTCTGATATGATCTCCTGGGGGACGCCAAAGCGTGTGATGATGTTTTTGTAAACAAACCTTTGGCATCTGGCCCCCGTGATGCTGGCCAAGGGTTCCGCCTCGACCCACTTGGTGAAGTAGTCGACGGCGACGATGATGTAGCGGTTATTCCCGGCGGCTCTGGGCAGGGGGCCGACCAGGTCAATCCCCCATCTGGAGCATGGAATTGCGGTGCTGACAGGGGCATTGTTGACAGTTGGCCGACCAGGGGCCTTCTGGAGCACCTGGCATGTGGTGCACTTCCTGGCCAGGTCAGCGCAGTCCCGTGCCATCGTCGGCCAGAAGAAGCCCTGGACGACGAGACGCCGGGACATGCTGAAAGGACCCTGGTGCGAGGAGCAGACGCCACAGTGAACTTCTTCCATGGCGGTATCGGCCTCATCCTGGTGCAGGCATCGGAGGAGAGCGCCATTGTAGGACCGTTTGTAGAGTTTGCCATCTTCGATGGTGTAGCTTGGGGCCCTGAGTTTGGCGAGCTTGGCCCTCTCCTCGTCCGGGGGCAGCTCCCCTGTTGTGATGAAGGTGGCGATATCGGAGATCCAGTCCTCTGGTCGCTGTTGGACGCACAAGACGGGGCTGGCATGGATGCTGGACATGCTCAACTCCTCGATCTTGGCCAATTGGGAGATGTGCTCCGGGGTGTCCGAGCTGAGCTTGGAGAGGATGTCGGCTTCGGCGTTCTCGGCCCTTGGGATCTGAGTGATCTCGTGGGTTTCAAACGCTTTCAGCAATTCCTCCGCCGCTTGTTTGTACCGCTTCATCCGGCCTTCCTTTGCTTCGTACGATCCCTCCACCTGGCCCACTACCAGTTTGGAATCGCACTTGATTCTGAGGTGCTTGGCCTTGAGACCGGCGGCGAGTCTGAGACCGCTGAGGAGGGCCTCATACTCGGCTTCGTTGTTGGATACCCTGAAGTTGAAGCGGATGGCATAGTAGGCTCTGAATCCTTCAGGGGATATGAGGACGATGCCGCCGCCGCATGATTTCGCGGCCGACGAGCCGTCAGTGAACAGGGTCCACGTGTCGTCCGGCTCCGGCCCGGGGTTGGCGACGGCCGTCTCCCTTGCTGTGCATTCGATGACGAAGTCGGCCAAGGCTTGCCCTTTGATAGATGGCCTTGGCTTGATCTCAATCTGAAACTGGCTGAGGAAGATCGCCCATTTCACCATCCTTGAGGAGCTAGTGGGGCTCCTCATGAGCGCGCCAAGAGGCTGCTGGGTCAGCACGTGGACGGTGTGGGCTTGGAAATAGTGCCCCAGCTTCTTCACGGTGTGGACGATGGCCAGCACCGTCTTCTCAATGGGGGAGTACCTGAGCTCGGCCTCCCTGAGTGTCTTGCTGATGTAGAAGATGGCCTTCTGCACCCCTTCGTCCTCACGGATGAGCACGAAGCTGATGGCCGACGTGCTCACCCCTAAGTACAAGAAGAGGGTTTCGCCGGCTTTGGGCTTGGAGAGTACGGGTGGGGACGACAGGTACCTTTTCAATTCGTCGAATGCTTCCTGGCACTCCGTCGTCCACTTGAAGCTGTTTGCCTTGCGCATGATCTGGAAGAAGGGAAGTGCCCTCTCAGCTGACCTGGAGAGGAACTGGTTCAAGGCCGCCAGGCGCCCCGTCAGTCGTTGTACCTCCTTGACGTTGCGGGGCGGCTCCATGTTGATGATAGCCTGCGTCTTCTCCGGGTTTATCTCGATGCCTCTCCGGCTGACCATGTAGCCAAGGAACTTGCCGCCCTGGACGCCGAAGGCGCACTTCTTGGGGTTAAGGCGGAGCCTGAACTCCTTCATGATTTCAAAGATTTCCCGGAGGTCATCGGCGTGGGAGGTGGCCTGCCTGCTCTTGACGATCATGTCGTCGACGTACGCCTCCATCGTCCGGCCAAGGACAGCTCTGAAGATTTTGGCCACCATCCTAGTATAGGTGGCGCCGGAGTTTTTGAGTCCGAAGGCCATGACGAGGTAGCAAAATATTCCCTCTGGGGTCATGAATGTCGTCTTCTCGGCGTCATCTTCGTGCATGGAGATCTGGTGGTACCCTCTGAAAGCGTCGAGGAACGACATCAACTCGCATCCCGCCGTCTCGTCCACCAACTGATCAATGTTGGGGAGAGGGAACGGGTCCATGGGGCATGCCTTGTTCAGGTCAGTGTAGTCAACACACATTCTGAACGTCGGCGGTTTCTGTGCGAGGACGACGTTGGCCAACCATGTTGGGTACTTCACCTCTTTGATATGTTTTATCGATAGGAGCATGGCGACCTCCCCTTTGACGAAGTCCCGCCTGTCAGCGGACAAGTAGCGCCGCTTCTGTTTGACGGGCGCGGAGGCCGGATCGACGGTCAGCCGGTGAGTGATCACCTGGCGGCTGATGTCGGGCATATCGTCCGGGCCCCACGCGAAGACAACGGCGTATGACCGTAGGACGAGGAGGATGGCGTCTCGCTGGTCCTGGGGGAGTTGCTTTCCGACCCTGAGAACCCGCTCCGGCCGGGAGGTATCCAGAGGGATTTCCTCGACCTCCTCGGCCGGCTCCGCATGTGGCCTCTCCTCGTCCATGGCGATGGCGGCCGTGATGGTGTCTATCCGCTGTCCTTCCCTTTCGGCCGGCCTCGTCAGCTTGAGGTAACAAGCTCTGGCTATCCTCTGGTTTCCTCTGGCGTAGCCAATGCCGTCATTGGTGGGAAACTTCAAGCATAGGTGCTTCATGGAGATGATGGCCTCCAAGTCCTCCAGCGCTGGCCGGCCCAAGATCAGGTTGTGGGCGCACTGGAGGTTGACCACCATGAACTCCATGCCAATTTTGGCATGATGGGGGCCGTCACCGACTTCCACGGGGAGGACTATCGTGCCCTCGGCGTCGATAGAGTCCCCGGTGAAGCCGGATAACGGGGTCTTGATCGGCTTCAGCAGAGCTCTGTCCAGCTTCAGCTGCTTGAAGGTGTCTAGGTACATCACGTTGACGGAGCTCCCCGTATCGATGTAAGTACGGTGGATGATGGAGTCACCGATCTCACATCGGATGACGAGGGCGTCCCTGTGTGACTCCGTACCCGGAGGCAGATCCTTGTCGGTGAAGGTGATCGCCTCCGTTCGCTGCTTCTTCGGCTGGGGGGGACGTGGGACACCTCTCCAATGTAAAGGGATTGGGCCCATTTCTTTCTCTGAGTGGCGGAGTCCCCCCCAGTGTTCCCGCCTACGATGAGGTGGATGTGATTCTTCTTCGGCGGAGGCTCCTCGAAGTCCTCGTCGTCGCTGAGCCTACCAATCTCGCGCTTCTTCGCAGGGGGTTCGCCCCCACGTTTGCCGGTGTTTACCCAAGTGTTTTTACGTGGGCCATCTTTGACAAACTGGGAGAGTTCCCCCTGGCGAATAAGGCGCTCGATGGCCTTCTTCAGTGTGATGCAATCGTCGGTGTTGTGCGACGAGTTCTTGTGGAACCGGCAGTACGTGCCGCCCTGCTGGATGGCCAGGATCTCCTCGGCCGGCCGAGGAGCCTGCTCGATGAGGCCGTGCTTCTCGGCATAATCGAGGATGGTGCCGACCGGGTGGGTGAGGGCTACCCCCGGCCGTTCCAGCCTCGGCCGCCAGTGGCGGTCTTTCTTACTTTGTCCACCAGAGCCGTGGCGGCCCTGGGCACCCTGGCCGGCCGGGGATGGACCCGAGGCCGGCGAAGGATTTGTCTTCTTGGGGGGATGGCCCCCCTCCCTCTTGTGGTTGTGGAGCTCGTCGGCGTCGGCATACAAGCCTCCGCGCTGGAGCGCCTTGGCGTACGACCTCGGGGGGTCGGTGATGAGACTCCTGGCGTACGGGGAGCTGCGGAGGGCTCCCTGGTACAAGGCGAGGAGGGTGCGCTCATCGGCCCCCTCGACCTCCTCGGTCTCCCTCGTCCACCGGTCGATGAATGACCGGAGGGACTCCTCGTGCTGCTGTTTGACGGAGAGGAGGTGGGTGAAATACTTCTTCGCGCGCTTCCTCCCGACAAAGTGAGTGAGGAAGCGCTGGGCGAGATCCTGCCATGAGTCGATGCTTCCTTCTGGCAGCCCGTTGAACCACTCGTACGTTGGCCCCTCGAGAGTAGAGAGGAACCAACGGCAGAGGTATTCATCGGACGCGTTCACCATTAGCATGTTGTTTTGATAACGGCTGAAGTGCTCCTGGGGGTCTGATCGGCCATCGTAGGACTTGATGGCGTTCCCCCTGTACTTCTCGGGGATGGGGGGCCGAGAGGACCCTGTTGGTGAAAGGGGTCCTAGTCCTGACCTGGATGATGGGGTCACCTCGCCCTTCGGCCAGCTCCCTCTCCAGGGCGCTGACTTTGTTCATGAGCGCGTTGAGGCCGGGGTCGTTGGAGGCGCCGGCCGCAGGGATGTTGGCCGACTGCTTAGCCTCCATCTGAGCCAACCTCCTTTCCAGCTGGGCGATGACCTCGTCCCGGGGGTCCCTGTCGGCCGCGGCGGCACCCGGCTGGTTCCTCAGGCGCTCGTTGTGAGCCGCGTTGATCCGGTGACGCACGTCATCTTCGTGCAATTTCCCCTTGCCCTTGTCCGGGCGGGGCTGGTCCGCTGTCCGGGACACAGACCCCAAACTCTCCCTTGGGGAGCCAGGACGAGGATCACCAATCCGTCCCGCCATCCTCTCCGAAACCGGACGACGGCGCGTGTCACCTAGCCTATTGAAGGCAGAGGCTTTTCCACGCGCTGGGGTCTGCCCGGGCCGAAGAGGGGAAGCAGGGTGGGAGTGGGACGACGCCGTGTCCTGGGCCACAACCCCCTCATTGTTGCCTATCTGGTCGGCCAGTGGTTGGGGATGAGGAGGTGGAGTGACGTTTCCCCCGGTCCTTGGCAAGAGTGCGCTGAGGACGGTGGGGTTCTGAGCCAAGCTGGCGATGATAACCGATAGTGCGGCCTGGACCTGAGGATCTACGGACGGAGAGGTGTGCTTGGTAGCGACGAAGGGTGGTTAGCTGTGCTTGGTAGCGACGAAGGGTGCTAACTTGATTGTTCTAGCTCTCAACGAGAGCACCAAATGATAGAGTACATCTCCTAGATTCTAGAGAGAAGTGAGAGCTAGAGAGAGAAGTGCAATAATATGCTTCAATAGAATGAATTTGTAACCCCTATAACTACTCCCAAGGGGAGTATTTATAGAGAAAATTAGGGTTGGGCTCCCAAGCCTTGGGCTTGGGAGGCCCATTTACAACTGGACCGCTACTGGGCCGAATACAAAGCCTCTAATGGGCTGTACAAATGAGTAAGTATAGGATCCGATTCTGGGAGGTCTTCATGGCCGACGAGGGCGTGGCCGACGAGGGCACGGCCGACGAGGGCACCCGGGTTCCTTGGACTCAGGACCATGATCCGAGTTAGCTTCTTCTCGGCCGACGGGGGCGTCTTGGCCGACGAGGGCGCCACTCTGTTGTCTTGTGCTTTCTGTTCTTCCGAGTATGTGGGTCCTGGGGCTCAGACCCATATACTCCATCAGGCACGATTGGAGTCGAGATTTATGTCTGCTAGTTTAGCTAGGTCTATGGAATTGAAACATATGCTGAATACCATTAAGAAGAAACCTGATCAGTCTATGGATAGCTATTTACGAGAAGTTAAAATTTTAGTTGATGCTCTTGCCTGTATTAATTGTTCTGTTTCTCACACTGATATGCTCAAGTCTATTATTATGGGTTGGGGGAAGGAGTATGCTCCGTTGATCTCTACAATTTCTTTGTTTCCCCAAAATTTCCCCTTTGAAACAATTCGGAACCATCTCATTGAGATTGAGCAACGGGAACAATATTTTCAACAACAAGAACTTTCAGCTCATCAGGCCTTCGCAGCCCAAACTCAGCCACAGTTAGGTCCTCAACGTCCTCAGATGCCGGCTGCCCGTGG
The DNA here is from genome assembly GCA_945859875.1 of Cuscuta europaea. Classification (NCBI taxonomy): domain Eukaryota; kingdom Viridiplantae; phylum Streptophyta; class Magnoliopsida; order Solanales; family Convolvulaceae; genus Cuscuta; species Cuscuta europaea. Next base: position 3,703,368 of record CAMAPE010000019.1, on the reverse strand, counting down.
TCGAGGTGGTCGCGGACGCGGCTCGCGTGGCCGTGGAGGCCGTGGCCGTGGACGTCATCCACAATTGTATGGCCAGTAGGGTTATTTTCCGCCACAGGGGTATGGTGTCATGGCGGGTCCGGTTCCCGGTGGTTTTCCTCGAGCTGCTCCACCAAGCTCTCCTGCAGGGGGTGCTCCGTATCAGCATAATCACACTAACGGAACTGTCATTAGTAAATCTTCTGTGTCACATTTTGATATTCATGCCTTATCTATTTGTGGTACTAACTCTGGTTCTGCAGGCTTTCCATCAGATGGGGGGTACTCTAGGATTTGTCCCTCCTCCTATTGTTTGTTAAATTTGTTTTTCTACAGGTCACTCTGTTGTCACTTGTCTGTCTCGATTCTCCCAGCCTTCCGCGCTAGCCTTAATGACTACACCTGGAGAAACTAATCCTGCTTTGTGGTATCCCAATTCCGGGGCATCTGCACACATGACAACATCTGAAGGTAATTTGTTAAATAAATCTACTTACTCCGGCTCTACTTCTATTAGTGTTGCAAATGGTGAACGATTACCCATCTGTACTTTTTTTTTGTGATGTGCTCATACCCTCGTCTGGTCGATCTCTACTTTTAAAATCTGTTTATCATGTACCTCAGTTAAAATATAATTTAATTTCTATTCAGAAACTGTATGCTGATAATAACTGTATTGTTATTATTGATAAAAAATCATTTTTTGTTAAGGATAAAATATCGGGAGTAGTTCTTCTCCAAGATTCCAGTAGTGGGCCTCTCTATCCTATCAGTCTGCCGCCTTCCCCACCTCTAGTTTTAGCCTCTATCTCAGCTTCTGGCCCTGTGTGGCATCGTAGACTAGGTCACTGTGGTGACAAAATTTTGCATCTTCCTAAGTCCAATAAATTTTTATGCACTAGTTCTAGTTTTATTCATGACTGTGTAGCTTGTCGTACTGGAAAATCACAACGGTTGTCCTTTTCTGATGTTCTTCACATGTCTACTTTACCTTTGCAAAATATACATTCTGATGTGTGGCAGTCTCCTATTTTATCAAATTTAGGATTTAAATACTATGTGTCATTTATTGATGATTATTCTCGCTTTACTTGGATTTATCCTATGTGCCGCAAGAGTGAAGTTTTTCAACATTTTAAAAACTTTAAGTCACTTATTGAAAATCTCTTTACTCAGAAAATTAAAATTTTCCAAAGTGATGGAGGAGGGGAATGTGTTAATCGTGATATGCAAATTTTTTTTCTCACTCAGGGCATTTATTTTCAAAAAACTTGTTCCGACACACCTTAACAGAATGGGGTGGCTGAGCGCAAACATCGCCATCTCCTCGAATTAACTCGCATGTGAGAGAATGGAACAGGTTACCCCATACGGAGTCCTGACAGATCTATTTATAATAACAATTAATGTTTGAAAATACATAAACGACCCTAGTCTATTAAAGAGGAGCGCAAGTTGGACTGAAGAGATCGATGATGAATTGATGCGTGTGGAGGTGATTTAACTCACATTTTTATCGAATTAAGATAAGGTCATATTTTTGTCTTTACAAACGTTGTAGCTAATATTTATGCCATTTATACGAATGGGCCTTTTAATTTCAATATTACTAAAATTAATGAAAAAGACATAAATGTTACATGTTTTAAAGTTTTCCAAAAAACTGATTAAAAGTCATTTACTCCGTACTTAGTTATTTAATCATGCATTTATTATTTAATATTCTTTTTATTTTTAGTAGTCCATATTTTGCAGCCACCAGACCTTCGTAGCCGCCAACCCCAGCACCGTCGCCACCATCACCGTCACCGCCGCCGCCAGTCACTATCTCAGTGACTCTGGTCAAAGTGACTCCACCGCCACAGTGACTCCGACCACAGTGAAATCTTCGCCCCAAATTCTTGCCACAGTGACATGAATAGCACTTGATCTTGGTTTTATCAAACTTTCTTTTCTGCACACCTGAACCTCCCTCATCTCCTGAGGGTATGAAATCTCCTCTACCTCTACCTCTTCCTCTTCCACCACCACGGCCACGACCTCTACCTCCCCTAGTGCTTCCTTGATCTCTAGAGGATTTTTTTGAAGTTTTAGCTTCCTCTTTGGCTTTCCACTCAACCTGTGTCAAGAGGACAGTTTCATCATGGTTGCTAAAGCCATGTAGCCTTTCTTCATGTGCTTTGAGTAACCCCTATGACTTCATCTATTGTCTTGTGTTGCAGATCACCAAACTCCTCAATAGTTGAGGCAATCTGCAAAAAATTTGATGAGGTTGATCGTAGTAGTTTCTTCACCACTTTGATTTCTTCCACAGAGTTCCCAAGGCCCCTCAACTGAGTGACAATAATGTTGAAAACGAGCGCATAATGAAAAGGGTACTGGAGGAGGGCCCCTGGATTTTTGAGCAAAACCTTATTGTACTGGCTAGGTTGCGGCAAGGAGATTTACCTCTAGAAGTACCCTTAAACATGGCTGATTTCTGGTTGCAGATTCACGATGTTCGGGTTGGCTACTTCTCTATGAAAAATGCAATTAAAATAGGTAACTTTGTGGGAAATTTTATTAAAGTGGATGAATATAATTTTTCAGTCAAGTGGAATCCATTCATGAGGATAAGGGTTAGTATCGATCTGACCAGGCCCCTAAAATGGAAGCTATTTCTGCAGTTAGATGAAGGGGATAACTTTTGTGTCAGGTTTAAATATGAGAAACTCCCTAGTTTCTGTTTTGCATGTGGTGTCATTGGACATGTAGAAAGGTACTGCCCATGCTACCCCTATGGAGTGGGAAAGGAGGGAGATTTACCATTTGGACCAGAGCTGAGAGCTGTTAAGGGAAGGGTTATGTCGAGCGGGAACAAGTGGTTAGTTCCAGTGGGTAAAGTGAAAGAGAAAGCAGGTGAGGACAGTAATACGGCATCAAAGGAGGATAGCTATGGGACTCCACAGGAGCAAGAACATCATGTTGCAGGAGAGAAGATTAAGCAGAAGCGTAGGAGGGTTGACCAAGGAGTGAAAGAATCTATGCAAGCGGGCATGGAAATAGAGAGGGAATTGGCAAAAAAACGGGGAGGAGGCGGGCTACAATGCCCGCCTGACACGCAATTGAAGCTTTGGCAGGAGGATATAGCAAGGATGGAAACTAGAGAATTCCATCAGGTGCAATTTTATTTCTATTGCATTTTTTATTTCAGACTAAATTTACTCGTTCTTTTTGTTTCACACAATAAGGGGGTGGGTTCTTGTTTTGCTTTGCAGACATTAGCCGCAGTTTCTTTGGTTATTTTTTCATTATTCAGGTTAAGTTTGTGGGTGGAAGCGATAAGGCTTGTATGGCTGGTAAAAGTTTCGAATCTCTCACATGGTTAGCGAATAGTCTCGCTCTGCTTAGGGTGGTCTATTCTGTGTCTAGTTAGAGAGTGAGAGGACCGTTTGGCTATGTGGAGCCTCATAGGGAGGTTTGGCGTTTCTTGATTGTGAGGTTGTGATCATCTTTTTTTTATGGTGGGTTGTTATCATCTTTGATTGCTATAATATAAATAGTTTCCTTCAAAAAAATATGAAATTCAAGAAAAATAAGTAATAACTTCCGAAAAACATGAAATAACAAGTAAAAAAGAATAGTAAGTTTCCATGGTTAACTGATTTGCCCATTCAAATGCTTGGTCAATACTGTACGTCTGGACCTTTTTCCTAGAAAAAACTGTGAACGTGGTTAATGAGAAAAGCAAAATAGACTAAAAGCTACAATTAGAAAAGAAAACGGAAAAGAAAACACCATGAGTAAAAAAGGGAAAAGAAAATACTATTCCGTACAAGTTGATGCATTTTCCTTTTACATTTCCTCTCCTTTCCAATTCAAATCTTTTTATCCGTATTTGGTTTGAATGCAGATCTTAATAATAAGAATTATTATCATCATTATGTTTATGTTTATGATTATTATTATATTATGCGTGATGTTAATATCATTCATTTTATTTTATTTATTGTGGTTATTATTATACTATTAATCTATTATTGTTGTTGTTATTTTAATGAGAGTAATGGCTGTCTTCATGACTTGCCAACCTAATTTCACTTTCCCCAACTACGCTTTCTTTTGAATTTTTATTTTGATTTTTTTGTTAAATCTTTTTCAACCGGACTCCAAAAAATTTCTTAACCAAAATACATAATTTCGTTGCTTTCTATATCTATAATTAATAATTACGGATCTAATATTTAATAATTTCTTTTTCCTCATTATTACTATTATTTAATTATTTAATATCAGGATTCGGATAACCATAAGAGGAAACCCCAAATTAAAATTTACTTCTCAAACGCCATTTTCACATTTTCCTCATCACTTCCAAACTAAATAAAATAAAATTTCCTCTCTTTTATTTCTGAAAAATCTAGTAATTTGGTTGGTTTTCTTGAATTTCTTCATTACCTTTCTCCCATTTGACTCTATTGTACTTGTTCTTTAGAGCAAGGGCAAAGCTTCAAAACATTAATTTTGAATTTTTTTAAAATCCTATTCTTAAGGTTTGAAGTCTCTTTTGAATTTTTTCTTGATTTTTTGAGGTATAAAGATATGTTTAAACTGGTTTAGCGCTGAAATTTGGATTTTGGAGTTGAAAAAAGTATGGGTTTTTGAAGAAAAGCTGAGAAAAAAAAAATTGCATAATTTTTTATTTTTATTTTTATTTTAGTTTTGGGGAAAAAGATCTGTTCTTGCCATTCTTGGTCAGTATTTGGGAGGTAATGGAGACAAGGGAGGGTTTGAATGGGAGTGAAGTTAGAGTGGTGGGATCAGATGTCCCGTCAGACTACCGTGTGTCTCCAAGCCAAGTTGCAGAAGGATCAGCACATGCACCACAGCACATGGGTGTCTCCTCACATCCGCCGCCGGCCGCCGTCTCCGCCGGAGTAGATGCCACTACAATGAAGAAGAAGAGGGGAAGACCAAGAAAGTATAGCCCTGATGGGGCGGCCCTGTTTACCCTCCCCCTCTCACCTAAGCCGATCTCCTCTTCGGCCCCGCTTTCTGTTATAGACTTCTCCGCCACTGTAAAGCGGGGAAAAGTCCAACCTGTGGGGCCAGTTAGCAAACCCCGCCAGCCCAAGTTGGATTTTGATCCTTCAGGTAAAGATTTGGTTTCTTAAGCCTTTGAGTCTGAGTTATGATGTACAGAGCCCGTTTGCTAGCCTGATCCGGCTTATTGGTAGAATAAGTGGAATGAGCATAAATAGCAGCTTTTACTTGTTTTGTGGAAATAAATGTTACCAAAGCTATTTTTGCTAAATAACCCTTGCCAAACGCCCCTTAGGTTGATACTCTGTTTGCGTATGAGGAAATGGTCTGTTTGGGTTTGTTAGTCAGCTAGATTTTGTAGTGTTTGGTGATGTTCTTTAAGTCTGTAATCTGATTGAGATTGGAAGGAGTGGGACCTCTGAATAGATGCCTCAACCCATGATCTTTTGATGTTTTATGGGTACTTCTCAAAGTCTCAGGTGGGATGAGAAATCTTAAAGTTTTTCATAGCTGGCATTTTTGTTTCAGCACAACAATGAAGGCGCTTTTATGGGTCAATAATATACTTCATACAGTATGTTTTAGTGGTCAAACACACACACACACATACACACATATAAATGATTGTTTTGGTTTACACTTTTTTTGTGATTCTGACCTAGTAGTACACACATATAGAGTGCGGTTCCAAAAAAAGAGCTCTCTCTCATGAAATACGAGAACAAGTGCATACTCAATGTGAAGCACGTCTATTGCACTTTTTTACGGTGTTTAAAAACTTTGATCTATTTACCAAAATCTCACTGTATTTTTGATAAATCTATTGCATTGTTGGCATATTTAGAGTCGTTAGATCGCAAATTAAATGCCCCGGAGTCATTCTTATTTTTCATGAGGATTCTTTTTATTTGATCCTATATATATGTGTGTGTGTGTAAGTGTTGCTGATTTTGAGTTGTCTCTTGATACTTAGGTGAATGGATATCTACCTCACTGGGTGCCAACTTTACGCCCCACATAATCACAGTCAATACTGGGGAGGTAAAAATTTCATAAGCATTGCTGGTTTATTTGACAAGTGTATAGATGATAGTAAGGCTACGTTTGGCAGTACCCTTCGGCTTGTTCTGTGCATCAGTAGGAAGAATAAGAATAAGCAGAATATATTTATATATGTATTTTATTATGTAATTTGAACAACTTCTACCTTCTGGGTAAGTAAAATTTTATCATTTGATTTGCTTAGGATGTTACCATGAAGATCATATCATTTTCTCAACAACGGCCTCGAGGAATCTGTGTACTCTCAGCTAATGGAGTGATTTCAAGTGTCACACTTCGGCAACCTGATTCCTCCGGTGGAACGCTTACTTATGAGGTACTCGTATATCATAAAATACGGAGTATCAGATTAGAATTACTAAGTTTTTTTTACCTGTTTCTGTACTGTCATAGTGTCATATAAATTAAATTATTAGTTTTATAAATCCCATTTCCTCTTATTCATAATTGAAATTACATTTTATTCCAAGTAATAGAGGCATCATTTCTCTTGTTTTGGAAATATAATTCGAAAACATAATCAACCACCGAGAGAAGTAAAAATACACTGAAATTTGGTCAAATACTTTTGTCCTGAAATAGTACTGCCATATTTTGGCATTACCGGGTGTTAATGTGGCAATATTAATGCCTTAATTGGTACTAGTAGTATTTTCCAAGCATAAGGATATTTTTACTTGGATTGTTTTCAGTCCCAGACCAAACTTAAACAGACCAGACCAGATCAGATCAGACTCAAACAGACCAGACCAGACTTAAACAGACCAAACCAGACTTGACTTCCGTAGTTATAAAATACATAGAGGCCAGACGTTTACCAGACCAAACCACTTCAGACTAAACCAGAGCAGACCAGACTTAAACAGACTAGACCAGATCAGACTTAAACTGACCAGACCAGCAAATTACAGTCCAAGTAATAACATCCTAATACTTTGTAGTAATTACACTTTTTACAGGAAAAAACGTATGCTCCTATTTTAGTATTTTGGAATGAGGTAATTCCTAAAATATTACTAATAAAAAATCTTATGGACAAAAATGTGACTATAAATTACTATGTGTAAGTTTTATTGCACTACAATGTAATATTTGAATACAATTATAGTCAATAAAGTTACCAGAGTCACATTTTTGTCCACTACTTTTATTTTGGTTATATGTTTGGATTGTTTTTTTAGGAATTTCACAATTTTTTACTCCTATGTAGGCAATTCCTTTTTCAAATATTTATAGAGTAATTGAGAATAATCTAAATAGACTACTTAATATTAGTTTAATATATAATTTTTTATGCTTAATCATGGCAGAGTGTGTGTGCCTACATCTTTTAAAAATAACGACAATTCAAGTTCTATATACTTGTAAAAAAAAATACTACATATAATAATGTGCCTACATCTAACCAAGCATTCCAGCCCAGCTGGTTGTGAGGTTACCGTGTCTAGTGGGAGGTCTCGAGTTCGAATTCCGCTAAGCACATATGGGTTTGAAGCTCAATGGAGTGAGCTTCAGACCTGATTACTCCAGGCTCCCTCCAGCCCCCCTCCCCCAGACCCCCATATAGTAAAAGAAAATGTGCCTACATCTTGTAAAGACAACGACAATACAAGTGATCCAAGTTGCATATTCAATACAACAAAGTAATTTGAATATGATTTTGAATTTGCATATTCGCCTTTTTTAGCGTGAAATATTTCTTACTTTTAGTGTGAAAGGGACGTAAAAAGTAAAACAATATTACTTTTTGAATAGTAATATTGAATAATAACAGTGATTAATAAACTCAGTTTCACATGTGATATGTATATATTTTGGAATTTATACTCCGTATTATTTGCAATAAATGATGATATTATATTTTGTTTACCAATATAATTCAAATAAACAGCTTGATAGTTATATATGTACATATTTGATTTGTATTATACTTCCTCCGTTCTTAAATAAATGCAACGGTCAACATTTCACACTTGCCGAGACCCAACTTTGACCATTAATATAAATGATTTTGTATTAGTAAAAAAATTAAAAAAAATAGATTATGAAAATTTACAATGAGACAAGTTTAACAATATTTTTTTTCATAAAATAATATTATTACATTAATAAATAAAACGTAGTCAAAGTAGAACATGTGAATAGTGTAAAAGTCAAAGTGTTGCATTTATTTAAGAACGGAGGTAGTACATACTACGTATTACTTAATCAGAAATACAAAATATTATTGAACAATGCCCCCTACATTTACTTTTTGTATTTTTCTTGAGTTTTTGATAGAACCCATTATAGGTTTGAGTTTTTCCAATGACTTTAATTTTATTCGATAGGGCCGCTTTGAGATTCTGTCATTGACCGGATCGTTTATGCCATCTGAGATGGGAGGAATCCGTAACAGATCAGGTGGGATGAGTGTTTCTTTAGCAAGCCCTGATGGACGAGTTGTAGGGGGTGCTGTTGCTGGTATGTTAGTAGCCGCTGCTCCCATTCAGGTATACTATATGTATTTTTTTATCTTTTTCCTAGCTACTTTCTCTAGAAATGATATCAAGAAGGGGTTATATACCTGTCTTCCCCAACGTTTGGTCAAATTACTAAATCCATGATCCTTGTTATCAAACCCTTTAAGAAGTCGGTTTTTCCACAAATGATATTAGTATGATTTTGATTTTTTACAGACTAGCTTGCCCTTACATTTGTCCCCAGGAAACTTTTTAACTTGTCTCTGAGGCACACATCGAATGGTTTCTAGATCTCTATCTAATATATTCAGTGAGCTTGACCCAATTTAATCAATCCTTCATTTTCTTTCATCTCATAAGGGCACACATCCTCGCGGTTCAATACATCACTTAGACTGTGCATCTTTTAAAGGGCGATGCCAACATCATGCCAACCGTTGACTCAAATACCACATTTACTTTGGATCCATTCCTAAATGGTCAAACCAATTAGAGTAGCCCATGATCTTATAAATTGATTTGTTATTTCATATTTGGTCAAATCAATAACTTTTGAACTCCCACTCATGATAATGTCTTCAGGACCATTCGGTAATTTGAGTGAATATCAAAGAAGGTAGATGTAATCGATCTTACAAAAAGAAGAACAAAGTAGTTGTAAATAGAATTTGTTTACAATGAATGTAATCAAGTCTTAATATAAATCAACCAGATTGTAGTGGGCAGTTTCGTTGCTGAGAATCAACTGGAGCAGCAGAACATCAAGAAACAGAGGCAGGAGAGAGTTGCAGTTGGTGGTTCTGCTCCCATCCGCAGTCCAGAAACTGAAAACTATTATCGCACTTCTGGGAAGCCCGCCTTGTTATCACCCTCTTCAATCCATCTGCACCCGGACTCTAGGAATAAGCCAACTGATATGAATGAGCCTAGCCTGCATAAGATGGTAAGTTAAGGGGATGAAACAATCAATACTCACCCAGGCTTCTTTTTCCTCAACCATTGTGGTGTCAAGTAAAGAAAAATACTTGTATCTGCAAATTAATTAATTTCATTAAGATCTGTGTTGTAATACTGATGAGAGAGTAGTGCATTAGATAGGCAACTATGCTCCTCAGTGGTGTAGAATGTTTAGATGTATTAGTAGGACTGTTGAATTTCACCTTAATTAAGATTCTGTTATTTATTTTGGTCGTATGTTATGAGCCTCCTGCATTATAGTCATAGTTATAGTACATTATGAGAAGATATGAAACATACAATTTAAGATGCACACTAGACCCATGATTGACCTGATTTTGCAGTTCTAAGTAAGAAATTCAGAATCAATTCCAAACCGATTCAGTTTTGGTTGACCGACAATCGGTACTGGTCAAGTCAGTACCAGTACCTGATTTTGAATCGTTCTGGATTCAGAATAGTCGATTTTCCCGAATCTGAAGTCATTGGTTCTGAATTCTGATCACAGTTTGTGCCTTAATTTATGCAAACCCTTACCTTGGAATGTGAAAATTGATACACTACAAAGGATATTTTAACGTTTGATCATCGTCTTCCACGATACAACGTATCAACCTACACAATGAACGTGCAAGTCTAAGTTCCTTTCTTCAAACTAGTAAAAAACCCATGCTTGCAAGTTGCAACTCTTGGAGTTCTACATGTGGTTTAATTTTCCAGATTAGTGACTTACACAACTAAGGAGATGATGAAGAGAATAACAAGATACCCAAGTTTCCAAAGTCTTTGTCTTTTCTCCCAATTGAGCTGGTTAAAAATCTCAGTCACGTCCATATAGTGTTGTTTCTGCAAATACCTAATACAAAGAGTATTAAACATTGGTGGGTGTTACAAGATAATCTATACGCCAAAAGGATGCCTTTTATTCACCTAGAACAAAATATAAGAAATAACAGAAAAATAAACTCAACAAAATCAAGAATGTGGGTTATAGATAAATTTATTTACTCCAAAACAAGAAAGAAAGATAACCCTCGGGTTGGGCTTTCTTGTTGTTTTCTTTCTTTTTTTCTCTGTCTTGTAACTTCTTTCATTACCATTAATAAATACATAAAAAAATAAAAAATAACCAAACAAATATATTGAACTTCTAAAGAGTGCAAAGCTTCTAATGCATATGCAATCTATCCCTAAAGCATCGCAACAAACATGACTTACATTCAGGACGTTATGCATTTTAGAGTTTTATACTTATACTAGGTCTTACATAATAATCACAAAACACTTCAATTACAATTAGTCTTATAATGTTTTTAGAACTTACAGGTGCACATCGTAGTATAAGTAAGGACAGCAAAGAAGCGACATAATCCAATGGCCGGTTCCCAGATAGAGTAAGCACAAAACTCCTTGTACAATGAACTCGGGAAGAACAGCTTGGTTAATCCTAGAGGCAGAGTCATAAGGGTTGATATAGTCGACTTCTAGATCAGCCAAACACATGAGCTGTGAAAAATTTAACCTATTAGATAATGTATTAAAAAATACAACAAAATTTTTAAAAACAGACTAAAACATACTTTAATTTATATTTCCTCTGTCCCACAAAACTTGGTTAAGTTTGACTTACATGTAAAGTAATAAAGTAAAAATTGTGTGATTGATATTTGTGCACAGGGGAAAGAAATAACTTTTAGGGTCTAGTCTGGTCTGACCTGTTTAAGTCTGGTTCGGTCAGAATTGGTCGGGTAGATGTCTGGTCAATGTATATTTTATAACTTTCGAATTTTGTTGAAATAAATACAAATTTATGACTAAAATGAAGGTTGTTTACAAAAATTTGACTTATGAAGTGCAATTATTATAGTAACTCTAGTCATAGTAACATATGTTCAATTTTTACACTTTAGTGATCATGACATTATACTAGTACTATAGTACGGAGTAACTTTTAGTCATGTTAAATGAATTATTTTTACTAAAGTTAGGGTGATCCTACCTCGGGCCCCTAGTACTGGATGAGCCAGTAATATTGTATTATGAAAGGATGTTTTCACTTGAACTATTCAGTCTCAGGGCATATCTGACCGTACCAAATCATATCATACTTAAACAGATTAGCCTAGACTACTTAAACAAATTAAAACACACATATATCATGACCATTACGAGGTCAGTCAAAGACGTTCACATGAACACCCAAAACTTTGAGAAGATGTAAGTGTCTATGTGTAAATTTAGTTTAATTATTTATTATTCTTTAAGTTTTAAATGTAAAAAAGTACTCAAAATATGGAATAAAACGTTTGTGAATTCCACGACAAGAATATTATGTTTTTATTCCCCAAATATGAGTAACTATTGTCAAGCTTAGAAAATAGTATTCCCATTTTTAAAATCTCAAAACATTTTTACTCCTATTTCGAAGACTTTACTTAAAAAGAATTGAACAACCAAAACCTAAATCCTAAATCCATTACTCAGATTCATTCATGTCAAACATATTAAGCCAGACCCGACCAGAAAATTTCAATCCAAGTGAAAGCCTCAAAAAGTTTATAACTAGGGCCAAAGTTTAATGTTTTGACATACAATTGTTGTAGATGAGATCATACTCCGTAAATATTTGTGTGAGATAATACTCCAATTAGAAAAGAATTGGAAAATGGAAAACGGAATCCACCAGTACTGTTCATGGGAAAAAGCATCCTCTTGCATGGAAAAATTAAGAAACAGATGAGATAAATAAATGGACAGAATCTAATCGGACGAAAGAAAGAGGGAAAATGGGTATGGAGATGCCAAAATAGCAGAAAAGAGGGAAAAGGACCTGAAAAGCAACCGAAATGATGACAGCGAGTAGTAGGAAGAACAAAACCACCCATACCCACATATCGATCTGCAATTGGCTCGCTTGCAGTGGCCGACTGGCCGGGCACCAATTAATCACGACTACTTATACGTACGCACACCAATTACTCAGGAGTAGTATTTGTTCATATCTACGGGGTTTTCTCAAATTTAGTACTTTCGTAAACGGTCTTAACCGTCTTCTTTAGAAAAATGTGTGTTGTACACCAAATGTGTACACTTTTTGTGTACACATGTCTGTCTCCAACAGATAAGTTGTTGTCCACAGACAACTCTAAAGGTGTACACATGTCTGTCTCCAGCAGACAAGTTGTCTGTCCACAGACAACTCTACAGAGTTATCTGTGGACAGACAACTTATCTGCTGGGGATAGACATGTGTACACAAAAGGTGTACACATTTGGTGTACACCAAGCAAAGTTGGCTTCTTTATTAGCAAGTATCCCGTTTGGAAGATTTTCATAACAAAACGGCATGGTTATTTAAATAATAATTAAAAAAAATAGTTGGATATATTTTGAGAAATAATTTTAATAGATACGGAGTATATATTAAAATGTAATTAGTATTGATAACTGTGATGTTATAAATGTATTATTTTTAATATTTAATGATTAATTTATCACTTAAAATTATTAATTGTTTCCTAAAATGGAAATATGAATCTTTATATGGAACGTCCGAAAAAGGAAAGTGAGAACCTTTCAATGAGATGGAGGGAATAGCAGTTAGTTTATTCAATTTTTTACACGATTTTCATCATAGTCATTCTAAAATAGTGTAGGTACATCCGACCCCTTACCCCCAATCAGGTAATGTTGTTGGTTTACGAGTATTTTGTCTTAAAAGAAGGCAAGATAAGAAATTGTTAAGGGTCCGGAAACTCAATAATCCAAAAAAAAACTAGAAAACAGAAAAGACGATTATATGTTGAATGTGCTATTACTTTTACGCATGAAACTGCAGCCCTTTATAGTTTATCTTTCACAACTAACAAAATACGTAGTACAAGAGAACAAAGAAAAAAGATTACAGAAAGAAATGGTTAATTATACTCCGTATGTAAGTAATGGATATGGGTGATGATATGATAACTCGTTCACATTGGAGTTCCTAGCAAGCTAGAGAAAAAGGTTACCTCATATGAACTTCGAAACAAAAGGATCCCAATTGCACCTTTAATTTATAAAATGTTATAATTCTTTCATTTGTGTTCGAATTTTCCAAAAAAAAAAAATCAAACTACTAAAAAACAATTATGATATTTCATATGACACTAATATGGCATATGTAAAATTTTGTTTCTTTTTAATTTTGGTATGACCTAATTTATCCTGAGTTGGTTAACGTCTAGTAAGTGTATATTTTACTACTACGTATTATCTAAATTTGATCTGATTTGACCTAATCTGTTAAAGTCTAAACTAATGGAGTATGTTCTACTTTATTTATTTTTTGTCTAGCCTTTTTTCCAAAATCAGTCCAATTAAAAAATATTATAACCGTCTTTCACATTTTATAGATATGAATATATGAGTTTAATGCGAAATTAACATAGTGTTGATCGAGTTTGAAGTGATTGACCCATCTACCATTAGAATAAATCAAAGAAAAATAAAAGTTGAAAACAATTGGTTTACTAGTGCGTACTATATTAAAGACGTACTTAATCAAATAATAAACCAATCTGAAAAGTCACACAAAATATATAAAAAAATGTGTTTTGAGCTACAAATATATCAACCAATAAAATTCTCACGACTTTTGCTATAACGTTTAAACTGTTCAGTTCGATGAAGAAGTATAAATTAATTTGTAGTTGGTAGATCAAAAGTAAATATATTCAATATTATGTGACATATATATCTTGGATGTGAAAAATTGAAGAATATTACTTCTAACATAATATTTATATTAATCGGTTATTGTATTAAATGATAATAAGAGCTTTTTAATATGCTATTTTGTTTTACAACATTTATAATGTATATAATACAAATGTAATACAAAGGGGGAAATAAATGCATTCACTAAGCCTGAGGCTTGGCATGTAGGAACCCATGAATGAAAATGGACACAAAGCCCCTTTTTAGTGTCAAGCTTCTAGATGAATTATAGACTTAAATGTGTGATATCTTTAATACTTCAGTTGTATAATTCAAAGTCTACTCCACTTATATGATCAAAAACATTAGTTTATTATAGGAAATGAAAGTTCAATCTTAACAATACTTTCAATAATGGATGAGCCTTTAATGCAAGTCAATTTTACAAGAATTGAGCATGATTTATTTTTTTCAATAAATATAGGGTGATTGCTAAAATAAATAAAAAAGTAAAAATGCGATAGTCAAATCTCAATAATCTTAATATAACTGGAGATTGCATATATAGAATGTGAGAGTTTTATTTTGGGAGAACTATCAAATAAGCCCTCGAACTTTCATAAAAGTGCAAATAAGCCCTTTTTCAAGAGGCTTTGTCCGTCTGTCGTCATTTGGGGCGGTTTCCTGTGCAATTGTTTGATGAAATCTTTTTTAGCATTTTTTTCATTAAATCTAGTTTACACATACCAAATTTCAGCTAAAAATTCAATCGGGAAGGCAGTCAAATGAATTTTTGAAGATAACTGCGCTGTTAGACAACGCAGTATATTTCAGAAAATCATTTGAGTGCCTTCTTGATTGCATTTTTAGCTGAAATTTGGTATGGGGAAAGTAGACTTAATGAAGAAGATGCTCAAAAACTTTCATTAAAAAATTCCACCAAAAACTGCCTCAAATGATGAAAGCTGGACAAAGCCTCCTAAAAAGGGCTTATTTGCACTTTTTATGAAAGATCGATGGCTTATTTGATAGTTCTTCCTTTTATTTTTATACACAAGTCAGGATCTCTCGCTGTGAAAACTTTTTATGATTTTGGGTGAAATTTGTGTTTGGATTTGTCTAAGTGATACAAATGAGTGAAAATGACTTAAGACTACTATAGTCATACATTGAGAATTTAACACACCTATACCCATATATATTAGTAATTTTTTCATATTTATATGTATTTTGTGTTGCTTGTTCGTGTTTGTTAACATTAAAAAAAGTTCATTGGTAATACTCTGAAATAGAAAAACTGATTATTTAGTAGAAACAATGGTCCAAATATGACTACTAGAGTTTCAATTGAAAAAAATATCACTAATTTTTACAAGGACAAAAATATGACTTATCCCAGCCCAATACTTCCCCAGCCCGTTACTTTTCCTCTGCCAACCCTAGCCAACATCCAGAATTCTCCAAATCTACAAGTTTGTTCGTGGCTAGCAGGGGACATCCGTCACTCCTCACTTCGTTGAAGACGACAGATCCGGCGACTATAGCCAGATATCGGCGGCGGCCTTTGAAACCTCCGCTGACTCTGGCATCGAATTCTGCTTCTTCTCCTTTCTTCAGATCTGGAACTCCATCGCATGCGGATGTTGTTGACGACGGCGATACCTTGGCGGCGGAGTAGTGGCGGTTCTTTGGCGAGTCGATGGTGGCGTTGGGTGAGCTTTGTCTTCGATCTAGCAGTCGTCGCAGGTGGTCCACAACCATGGCTAGGGTACTGCGTCGGGGTTGGAGCTGGGAGTCTGGGGAGGCGGGCTGGAGAGGGGAGGCGGGCTGGTTAGGGCGTTGGGGCAGGTGAATGTCTATGGCTAGGGGCGTGGGGATATGGGTAGGGGTTGTTGCTTGGACTGAGAAGGGGTTGGGGCTAGGGAAGGGGCTGGGGGCTAGGGAAGGGGCTGTGGAGTCAAGCCGGTGATGGGCGGTGGACGGTGGCGCTAGGGATTATCGGACGGTGGCTACGGTGACAAGGACGGTGGCCACAGTGACACGGGCGGTGGCAGGTGGTGGCCACAGTGACACGGGCGGTGGCCACAGTGACACGGGCGGTGGCCACAGTGACACGGGCGGTGGCCACAGTGACACGGGCGGTGGCCACAGTGACACGGGCGGTGGCCACAGTGACACGGGCGGTGGCCACAGTGACACGGGCGGTGGCCACAGTGACACGGGCGGTGGCCACAGTGACACGGGCGGTGGCCACAGTGACACGGGCGGTGGCCACAGTGACACGGGCGGTGGCCACCGTGACACGGGCGGTGGCCACCGTGACACGGGCGGTGGCCACCGTGACACGGGCCGTGGCCACCGTGACACGGGCCGTGGCCACCGTGACACGGGCCGTGGCCACAGTGACACGGGCGGTGTTACTGTGACACCGGTGATGGCGACAGTGATATTCAATAGTGACATTAAATTTGATCAGTGACATTAAAATTTGGTAATGACATGAATATGACTTGTTTAGTCACATTTTTGTCTAAATATAAAAGTAGTCACATTTTAGGAAATCAGACTTAATTTGGTAATAAAATAAGAACTTTGGAGCAATTGACTCTTATTTTATTTCATCAATTGCTCCAAAGTTCTTTCTCCTTCCAAAACTTGATTAATACATTCATTCCTATTTCGTTTCAGCTTTTCAAAAAAATAAACTTGTTAAAAATTAGGAAGATCGAGAGGCCGTTTGGTAGCACGAAAATCGGTTGATTTGGCTGATTCTGCTGAAATTTATGAAGTTCTTGCTGAAGTTGCTGCATTGGTTGATTCTGTTGATTTAAGAAAAAAAAATATTTTTACAATATATTTTTTTAAAAAAACAAAGAAAAATTATATGTAAATATCGCTAAAATTGTCATCTACAGTGACTTCAGCCAATACAGCCAGAAAAGTAAGCCTAATCTTACTTTTTCTGCTTATATTACACAATTCAGTGCGCGAAAGCAAAAGTTACGTGTTTGATGTAGTGTTGGACCGGTACCGTGCCGACCGGCTCGCTATTGTGCGGGCCCAGCTCGGGAGTCGGGTACCGGTTCCGGGCCTAGGACCGGCCCGGGGACTTAGGGCGGGACGGTTCCGGGCTGCCCTTCCTTTGGAACCGGCCCGGCTGGGTCGGGCCCGGTTGGGGCTGTTTTTTTCTTTTGTTTTTCCAATTTTTTTTTGTTTTCCCTAGATGGGCTGGGTGTTTTGGGGGGGGTTTGGGGGTTGGGGGGGGGGGGGGGGGGGGGGGGGGTAATTAGGGAAAAAAAGGACCGGCCCGAGACCGGCCCGTACCCGGTGCAAACCTGGGCCGGTTCCAAGCCTTCCCCCAACAATAAAATGCCCGCCCAGGACTGGCCCGAAGTCCAGCCCAACCCGAAACCGGACCATGGCTAGTTTGGTGAAAAAAAGTGACTGACAAGCCTGATAAGCCGGCGTTGCCAAACGACCTCTGAGTACAGTGCGAATCCGCGATGCCACAATGCGTCTAAACATTGTTGCCAATATGATATTAGAATATAAAACAACTAGGTAGTACTTTTCTTTTTTTTTCATGTAAAAAAGAAAATAGGAAACATGTATTGCCTTCGCAAATTTGATTACTTTTTTTTATTGTAACACACGTTACACACTTTACGACTTTTAATACTCCCTCCGTTTCGTTGAAATGTTCCCGTTCACTATTCATTGGTCAACTTAGGTCACTCCTAATCTTTTACTTTATATATCAAATTTTTATCAAATTGAACTTTTCTTGATCAGGCTTTGTAGCGGGTTTAATGTAGTTTCTGAATATTTAAATTTTATTTACTAAAAATAAGCGGAGTGTGAACATGGATCAAGTTGCTTTATCGTCAATCAAGCATCGTAAACCGAACGAGAACATTCCAACGGGACGGAGGTAGTACAAATTATGCTACTTTATTTCATGTGTCACCCAACTAGGCAAAGTTACGGAGGATGAGGGATGTAGGTTGTTTTTATTCCAGATTAGACCAGACCAGAACAGACCAGACTAAAACATACCAGACCAGACCATATTTTATTATTATTATAACTATTACTATAACTATTATTATTAGTAGTAATATTATTAGTATTATTACTATTATTACTATTATTATTATTAGTAATAGTAGTATTGTTATTGTTGTTATTATTAATACTTGTACTATTTTATTATTGTTGGGTTTAGTCTATTCGTATTTTAAGTCATACAAGTGACAGAATAATATAAATGATCTTGATTTATAAAAAACAAAGAAATAAAAAAAAATTCTTGATTTGTAAAAAAAATTGTATGAATAATGGTTAAACTATAAATCTTTTTAGAACAAAAAAAAGTACTAGAAAATAATAAATATCATCATGTATCCGTTGCTCTGGGTTTCTGAACGTCTTCCCAAATTTGTTTATGGATAAAATATAATTATTTATGGATTATAATATATACATATATAAAATAAAATCTTTATGCAAAAAATATAAAAAATAAAAATTTCAGACCAAACCAGCAAATTACAGTCCAAGTAAAAAGATCCATATTCTTTCTTCAAAAACATAATATCTTATTCTTTGAGAGAAAAAATACATAGTACTCCCTCCGGTTCCTATTAAAGTTCTCAGTTTGACTTCACACAGATTAAGAAAATAAATTTGACTTTACTGTGGTCTGTGGAGTGCACTGTTTGACACTGTTTGGACACTGTTTGACACTGTTTTGCACTGTTTTGTTTCCTACAATGGAAATGTGAACTTAAATAAGGGACATCCCTAAAAGGAGAGTGAGAACTTTAATACGAACCGGAGGGAGTATCATTTTTTGTTATATTTTAACATTAGAAACCATTGTCAATATAAGATTCTGATTTCTTTACTAGTCTCGAATTTTCAATAATCAGGAGCGCACCAGTTGACAAAAAGAGAGTCATTCACTCATCCATGCTTCCAAGTCAAAAGGCAGAAAAAGCCAGCAATGCTTAATAGGAGAAGACTTATCAGATGAAAAAACGTGCAGAGCTAAAAAACAAAGACCAAGTCTAAGGAAGAGAAAGAAGAAAATGTAACATCAACATCTACACAATAACACATGCTTTCATCTAGGGGCAAGCAACATGAAGGATATTTATACACACAGCAGAGTGGTATACAACTGTAAGCCTTACGAATCTAATGGAAAGGAAGGTCATAAAATGAATTGGGATGACAGGATCTATATATGAATACAATAGAAATGCTGCCCTATGGAAATGACAGGCCAAATGCTTGCAACCAGCTTAGACTTGCAGATCATCCAAAGATAGATCATTGGCAGTCAAGAGTTTCAGTTTCTGCACCAGTTATTGATACAGCATCAGCAAAACATTAAGGGAGAAGGGGATTTGGGGGGGGGGGGGGGGGGGGGGGAATGAGCCAATCTGCTCGTGGGATATTCGGAACAACATTAGTTTTTGCTCATTCACCCAGATCGCTAAATTTAAAAAATAACATTTGGCTCATACAACAAGTCATAAATTTCTCATACAACACGTCATAAATTTAGAACATATGCTTAAACATTTAGGAGATGTTTGTTATCGACTATTATTTTATGTTTCCTGTTTTGTTTTCTGAAAACTAAAAAAAAGATTGTGGTTTGCTGTTTCTTAGGCGTTTTTAAAAATTAACATGGTTAGTATGACTGTATGAGTAATTAAAGTATGACTGTATGAGTAATTAAAGTATGACTACTTTGTCGTAGTTCATTATCAAACATCTGTCATGCAAATCTTAATATCATAAAACCAGAAATTCAAAAGTAGTGGTAAAAACCCAAGAAGCCCTTAATCATAATTTTAAAATTTGTTTGGTTATATAGATGGTATATATATATATATATATATATATAGAAATATCTCACTGAGCTTATTAACTTAGAGTAAGAAAAAACTTAGGCTCAGCCAAACAATAAACGAGGCAAACAAAAACTATCAAAATATTGGCTCCTCTTAGTTCATTACAGCCCTACTATGGTGTGGGTGTATGGGGGAAGGGAATAAATAAGTATTCAATTTGCATACCGTAATAAATTTTGGAGGATCATCAAGGCTGGATGAACCTAATATCACTTCTCTCTTTAGCTTTGTTGTTAATTTGTGACAAACTCGTAACTGTAAAATACCATAAAATATTATGGTATTATGTGCGGCATGTATATTGTGTACAGTATGAGAAGTGTGTAAATATACCTCAGATCTAGTAGCCCCACCAACTATAAACACAAAAATGCGTTGACCCATTTTCTTAAGGTCGCTTGATGCATGCCTCAGAATCGAATCACTAAAAGAAATAACGAGATTAGATCACATGTCAGAAGATGAATAATTAACATGATGCAAGTGAAGAGAGAGTGGGTCATTTGGAAATAAATTGTGGGTCATCGGAAAGTATGGGTCTTTGTAGTAATTTGTCCATTAACTTAAATTCATTACAGAATTATATACGTTTTAGATAATTCATCCTCCTATTGAGTTAATTCAAAATTTTCAGCATAGTTTCAGCAGTTTCAGCTATTTAAGTCTTTTTGGTGGCCGATAATCTCTTCCCGAACTACAGGCTCTCAATGGGAGCACATGGGACTGTACCTTGAATAGCCATCATCAGAACCTCGAGGGCGCGCCCATGTTGCAGTCCGTCTAGATCTCATAGAATGAGGAGCTGGAACACTATTAAGTCGCATCGATGCACCAACCTGGGAGGTCCCATTGAATGATGGACTTGGATCGTTCATGCATGGATACTCATCCTGGGGTAAATCCCCTTTACTCAATCTTTCAACAAGTTCCTAAGGAAAGAAAATAGAGATAAAAATGAAAGGGAGTTCATAAAATACTAGTGAGAGAAAATATAAGGGAGTTATGGAAGAAAATAAAACGTGAGGGAAAAGAAAACATTAGTACCAACTACATAGATTTATCTTTGATATTGTTAAAACTCATTGTCATTGTCTATTTCTATCATTAATATACTAAGAACTCTGAACAAATGTCAAATTTTTTAAACTTGTAAATTTTCCTTTGGGATCCAAACATACCCTATGTGGAAACACAATAACCAGTCTTCAAGAAATGCTAAGTACAGATGTGACTGCATGCAATGATCAACATAACCCAATATTGTCAAAAAAATTCTACAATTTGAGGTCTCTGGTATAGATATGGGGGAAGATGAAAATTCTAAAGAACGTGGAATATCAGAAATCTCATTATTTTTTCTCGAAAAACATTGAAAATACATTATTTGCCCAAAAACTATCCTATATCGATGTTTAAATATCCACCGATTCTTCAAAAAGATATTTCAATGTTTGGATTGAACCTCAATCATAGGGAAGAAACGAGATAGTTGCCATGTCGACTCTTCATCTTTGCGGTCTTTTCTAGCAGAAGAATGCTTCTTCTGTAAATCCAAGATAATTTACTGATAAGAAAGAGCACATACACCACAGACACGCACACAAAGGTCAGCTACACATCCAGTTACACACCTTATTAATATCAAACTTAAGAGAAAACGGTACAATTGAGCTTTTTTTGTTTTCCGATGCAGCCTCCAGCAACCTCATATTGTACACAGCATTCAAATCGTCTTGAGGTAACATTGCTAACTAAACACAAATATCAAGATGCACCAAAAGAATTAGCACCAATAATAACTGTCTCATTATATATCCACTACGAATGAAGTCGGTACTTTTTGAAATATAGGAAGCTGAGAAAAGAAAAAAAGAAAAAGGAAAAGAAAATATACTCCCTTCTTTTGAAAAGAAAGGGTCCAGATTTGAAGAAGGTACAACTTTTTATTTTTAGCCAACTAAATCAAGGTATAGAAGGGGGGGGGGCCTTGGCGCACAGGTTACAGTGTTGTTGGGTGAGTGAGAGGTCACAAGTTTAAGTCTTGAGCAATGCCTCTTGTCAAAATGACAATGTTTGGGCCCCTTCCCCAGACCCTTGCCTTGATGGGAAGCCAATGTGCACCGGGCTGCCCTTTTCAAAATCAAAGTATAAGATTTTACAAGTTATGAATGGTCACTTCGACCCGTAAAACTGATTTTCAAGATTGTTTGGACTTTGGAGTACTTGTGTAAAATTGTTTGCAGCTTAGCTTTATGGAAATTTCACTGAAAATGAAACTTGACTTCTAAACCAGAATCTTATTTCTTTTATGGAATATGATTCTTTTTTAGATGGATTAAGTATCATATAGTCAAAGATGCAGACCCAACTTTCCTGGGCCCTAACCCATGAATAAAAAATGAATAGCTGACATCTACGCACATGACAATCCCTATGTCAAACAGACGAGTTATACTTGGATCAATATTGATTACCAGTTGTTTTTATTTACTTTTACAAGTAGGAGCTGGCTTGAAAAGAAAAGAATTAAAAACAAAAAAGAAATTAAAAAAACAAAAGCATTCTTTTATACATACTCCCTCCGTCCCGTTGAAAGGTCCCCCACTTTCCTTATTTGGGTGTCCCATTTAAAGGTTCCCATTCCATTTTCGGAAAAAAATTACTCTTTTTAATTACGTTTTACTCAAGTTTCTCTTTCCTACTCATTACATGTCAAGTCTCACAATTTACTCTCCCCCAACTTATCTCCCTATAATTACTTTCACTTTATTTGTTTACTTTTTCTAAATTTTCTCTTTCCTCTCTTTTTTACCCAAATTACTTTATTTAACCACTTGCCTAACAAATCGTGCCATTTACCCATGGGAACCTTCCAACGGGACAGAGGGAGTACAAGATATAAAGGAATATGTAGAGTACTTGTTATGTTACTTCTTCAATCCCAAACAAAGACTATCATATTGTCATGTTTCAACAGTTATTTTTAGCTCAAGTAAAGGTAGTTACCTCCATTAGTTTTACAAGTTTATCGTCTTCGAATTTTTCAGGATGAACTGCTGCATATATCATTAACAAGCGCAACTTGTTTTCACGGTGCAACTTGTTTTCATGAGTTACATCCTGCAGGAGAAAGTTAGAAGATATAGTTTAAGTACAAATGAACTTTAGAAAGTAAAATATACAGTTCCCACCTGATTCATTCTCAGAAAATTAATAACATCTTTAGTCCCTGCATCTCCAAAGACGAGATTTTGCTCTAATTGCCCTAGCTCTCTAAGCCCAAACTCTCTGATAATTTTGTTCAGCTTTCCAGCAATCTAGCAAGATACAAAATCAGCCAAAACGACAGTTACAATGAGAAAAGTTATTCATAGAAACAAAAAGTGGTAGTCTATAAATTCTTGTTATCATGATAATGAGCAGAATGTGTTATCTTTGTTTAAAAGTTCACAACCTTAGTATGAGAACCAAGGGCTTGCAGGGGATATGAGGTATTTATAATATCAACAGACATTTAGCCTATTGAAGGAATAAATTTCTGAATAAACTCTCATACTAATTCAGGCCTGATGTGTCAAAACATGGTTTTGTTTATCAAATTTACATAACTAAATGGTGAATGGCCTTGTTTTACTCTTATTTAATTCAGCAATAAAAGCAGCTCAACAAGTTGTTTAACATTTCTGAGTTGACAAAGGTTACGCTTCGACATCACTAAAAATGCATATTCCATCATAATAATTTATCACTATAAATGAAATACCAACAAGCCTAGAATTGTTCGAACACTCATGTAATCGTCCTGTGTAAACCAGCACCAGCCGGTCAACCAAAGTGTTGTAAGAATTAAAGATAGAATAGTAATGAGAAGAATGATTTTTGTGTATATTTCATTGGAGGGTCAAGCCCATATATATATACATTACAAAGATAGAATATTCCTTTACGATTCTATACAATAATAATATCCTAGAGTATATTCCTAAAATATTCTAAAGCATATTCTAAAGATAGAAGAATATTCTAAAACATATTCTAAAGAATATTCTATAATGTCTTTCACACTCCTCCTCAAGTTGGAGCATAAATATTTATCATGCCCAACTTGTTACATAAGTAACCAACACGAATTCCATTTAGTGCTTTAGTGAACAAATCTCCAAGTTGCTCTCCAGTCTTCACGTATCCTGTAGAGATCAATCCTTGTTGTATCTTTTATCGAACAAAGTGACAATCGATCTCAATATGTTTTGTTCTCTCATGAAACACTGGATTATTGGCAATGTGTATAGCAGCTTGGTTATCACACCAGAGTTTAGCAGGCATTGGTGTCTTCAATCCCATTTCACTCAATAAATGGTTTATCCAGATTATCTCACATGCTGATTGTGCCATACCCCGATATTCTGATTCAGCACTTGAACGAGAAACCACATTCTGCTTCTTACTTTTCCAAGAGACGAGATTACCACCAACAAAGATGCAATAGCCAGATGTGGATCTTCTATCATCTTTAGATCCAGCCCAATCAGCATCTGCAAAGCATTCTATTCTCATGTGATTATGATTCTGATAAACAATACCTCGTCCCGGTGTCCCCTTCAAGTAACATAATATATGCTCTACAGCATTCCAATGATCAACTGTCGGAGATGACATGTATTGACTTACTACACTCACTGAGTATGCAATATCTGGACGGGTAACTGCGAGATAATTAAGTTTTCCAACCAACCGTCTATATCTTTCCGGATCTTCGAATGGCATACCTTCATGAGTGAGTTGTACATTGGGAATCATGGGAGTACTGCTTGGTTTTGCCCCCAATTTCCTTGTTTCAGTTAGCAAGTCAAGCACATATTTACGTTGAGATAGAAATATGCCTTTCTTACTCCGTGTAACTTCAATTCCCAAGAAGTATTTCAATGAGCCCAAATCTTTCGTCTGGAATTGACTATGAAGAAAATTCTTTAGGGCCAAAATACCTGCATTATCACTCCCTGTAATCACAATGTCATCGACATACACCACAAGCAATGTAATACCTGTTTTCGTTCGTCTGTAAAATACAAAGTGATCTGATTTGCCTTTTATCATCCCAAACCGTTCAATTGATTGGCTGAATTTCTCGGACCATGCACGGGGACTCTGTTTCAAACCATAAAGAGACTTGCGAAGTCGACAAACTTTCCCTTACTCCCCCTGAGCAACAAACCCCGGAGGTTGCTCAATATAAACTTCCTCCTGAAGATCACTGTGCAAGAATGCATTCTTAATGTCCAATTGATGTAAGTGCCAACCATGAGTTGCTGCGAGAGAAATAAGTAATCTGATAGATGTTAATTTAGCAACAGGAGAAAATGTGTCAGAATAATCAACACCATAGGTTTGAGCATAACCCTTTGCAACTAATCGGACTTTCAACCGAGCAACGGATCCGTCAGGGTTAACCTTTACAGCAAAGACCCACTTACATCCTATAGACTTCTTCCTTGTAGGCAAGTCTACCAAATCCCAGGTACCATTAAGATCCAAAGCATTCATTTCCTCTACCATGGCATGACGCCAATCAGGATGAGACAAAGCATCTTTAACAGATTTGGGAACAGAAATAGAATCAATGGAAGCAATAAAAGAACATGAGGCAGATGATAACTGATTATACGACACACATGAAGAAATAGGATGAGTACAAGACCGTGTACCTTTACGTATTGCAATGAGGAGATCAAGATCTGATGTAGAGACAGGATCTGAAGATGCAGGTGTCGGTTCAGGATATGAGGTCGGATCAGTATCAGGAGAAGTAACCACAGGTGGAGGATGATCTTGCACTTTATGTCGACGGGTGTATACAAAGTGTATCGGAGGCCTAGGCTCAGGAAAAGTAACATGGGGAAGAACTGCTGAAGTATTGGACTCGGGTATAGTGACTGTGTAAATGAGTATATCATCATTCTCCCTACAAATATTTGTGTCTGTTGATGAAAATGGTGTATTTTCATAAAAGGAGACATCAATTGAAACAATATACCAACCTGTACTTGGAGAAAAACATATGTACCCCTTTTGAACTCGAGAGTAGCCTAAGAAAATGCACTTTAATGACTTGGGATCTAACTTTGTTAAATGGGGATTAACATCTCGTACAAAACAAGTGCAACCAAAAACTTTAGGAGGAATAGGAAAATTTTCATTATTTGGAAATAGGCACTGATAGGGAGTTTTACCATCTAAAACAGTAGATGGCATTCGATTGATCAAAAAACATGCGGTAGACACAGCATCCGCCCAAAAATGTTTTGGCACATTCATTTGGAATAGAAGAGCCCGCGCAGTTTCTAATAGATGTTTGTTCTTTCGTTCAGCAACTCCATTTTGGGAAGGTGTGTCTACACATGAAGTTTGATGAATTATGTCATGTTGAGCCATATACAACTTAAATGAGGCAGACAAATACTCTTGAGCATTGTCTCCCCTTAAAATACGAACAGGTACATTAAATTGAGTTTTGATTTCAGCACAAAAGGCACAAAAATGAGAAAATAACTCGGAACGACGTTTCATAAAATAAATCCAAGTCATACGAGAATAATCATCAACAAAGGTAACAAAATATTTAAAACCAGATTTGGACACAACAGGGCAAGCACCCCAAACATCAGAATGAACCAGTTCAAAAGGAGCATGTGCTCATTTATTGACTCGGGGACTTAGACTACTTCGATGATGTTTTGCAAATTGACACGAATCACACTGTAAAGATGATACCTTATTGAATTGAGGATAAAGCTTCTTTAACGACGGAAGAGAAGGGTGACCTAGTCGATAGTGAGCCTCTAACACAGTTCCAATGCCAAGACAAGAGATTGATTTGGGTAAGGATGTATCCAAGAGATAGAGACCGGCCGACTCATATCCTTTACCAATAACCCGATTCGTCAACAGATCCTGAAATACACAATATCCAGGAAAAAAGGTTACAGAACAATTATGTTTACGTGTGATTTTGCTGATCGAAATCAAATTGAAAGCAAAATTTGGAAGACTTAGGACGGGTGACAAAGGTAAGGTAGATGTTGGGACAATTGTACCCGTACCAAGAACGGGTGACATAGATCCGTCAGCCAAAGTCACACTAGAAGTATGAAGAGGTGTGTGGAATGAGGAAAAAAGACTAGGATTACCTGTCATATGATCTGTTGCTCCTGAATCGATAACCCATTTTGAGGATGAAGATACAAGACATGTGTTTGGATTACCTGAATTAGCTACAGCTGAGATAGGAGTAGATGAATGCTTTAGAGCCTCCTGGTAACCTAGGAATTTGGCATATTCCTCAGAAGACATAATGATGGATCCATTAGACGACTGTGTAGCGGAAGCAATGTGAGCGACTTGATTTCCTTGATTTTTGAACTTTAGCTTTCGACGATCTTTGATCAAGTGCCCGGGTTTCTTACAGTAGTTGCATACTACTCCTTTGCCAATCGGTCCTGCGCGTGGCCATTTCTCACCTCCATTGGGGAATGTTGGGAATTGCCCTACAAAAGCATTGCTTGGCTGAGGTGCCGATGATGTGGATGAAGTGTCAGTGCGAAGCACTCTACTGAAAGCATCTTGAAGAGAAGAGACAACATCACTAGACATGATATGTGATTTGGCTGTTTCACAATCAGACGTAAGATCGGCCAAAAAGCTCATGACTGCCATTTGTTCTCGGTGTTTCTGCTGCACTTTGATATCAGGACTAAATGGCATTAAGGTATTAAGTTCTTCATACGTTTTCTTGAAATCCATAAAATAAGCTGTGAGAGGCTTATCTTTCATTTTTGCCCCGTAAAAGGCTTTGCACACCTCATAGATGTGGTTAAGATTACCTTTGCCAGAATACATAAATTCTAAATAATCAAACAGTTCTTTCACAGTATCACAATGACTAACATACCACATGACGTCATTCTCCATGGAGTTCTGAATTTGGATAAATAATCTAGAATCATCACGAAGCCAGACAGCATTAGCAGCTCTATCAATCTCCTCCTTTCGCGGGTCATCAACTAAGTGGGTGTATTTATCAATGCTTCGTAAATAACGTTTGATAGTTTTACTCCATTCAAGATAGTTAGAGCCACAAAGTTTATTCTCAGTAATTTTAAAATTAATGGGAATAACTTCGGAAACTACCAAAGGCTGAGCATGTTGTACGGTAGAAGTGTCTGTATCAGAACCAGGCATTTTTTTTTTACTTTTTTTTTTTGACTTTTTTTTATATTTTTTTTTTTGATTTTTTTTTAATTGCAGAAATGAGATGCTATGTATTAAGTAAACTTACAGTGACCAAAATACTATCCTTGAATGTCGTCGTTACTTAATAAGCAAAGCCACAGAAAGATAATATCGTTCAAGACACCTGAAAATAATTCCGATGGATTCTTCGGCAATTGGGTCTGCGATTAGGTCTGCGAGGTCCTCTGACGACGCGTGTGGCCTGCGGATTTCAAGTGTAAGGTCGGCGGCGGAAGTCGTGACTCGTGACTGGTTAGGGTGGAGGTGATGCTCTGTGAAACTGTGGATTTTGGACTGAGGTTCTGAATTTTGCGCTAAGGTTCTGGCTGAGCCATGAACTGAGGTTCTGAAAAATACTGCTAAGCTAAACTGGAACAGATTGCTCTGATACCATGTTGTAAGAATTAAAGATAGAATAGTAATGAGAAGAATGATTTTTGTGTATATTTCATTGGAGGGTCAAGCCCATGTATATATACATTACAAAGATAGAATATTCCTTTAAGATTCTATACAATAATAATATCCTAGAGTATATTCCTAAAATATTCTAAAGCATGTTCTAAAGATAGAAGAATATTCTAAAACATATTCTAAAGAATATTCTATAATGTCTTTTGGTGTGAAAGACATTATAGAATATTCTTTAATGTCTTTCACACAAAGAACCGGTCATTGACATGCCTATGCTTAGGGAGCCAACAGCTGCAATAAATAAGTGGTATTGGTGCAAAATTAGCATCCTAGGCGCGAAATTGGCAACCTCCTCGGCTGGTCGCTATAACTTTATAAAAGTGAGATAGCTGTGCTTTGGCAGCCATCTTGAAATATGGAGTACTCGACAAACAAATTCATATAGTCCATTTATTAACAATGGAAATGCTCTAATAGCCGAACAGAATAGATGTGGGGCACACAGCCATTTGTGAGCTCTTCAACAATCAGATGATTTCCCTTGGATTTAGTTTGTAGATATATTAACATACGCAACATGGTACTAAATGCTATAGTCACATTTGATGAGCATGAATCCTGACAAAAACAATACTTTTATTTGTACAATACCTATCATATTTGTACAATGAAATTTTGTTTCTTTTACAAACCAGCTAACAGACAATAACTCTGCACATCATTCAATTTCCCTGTTTACTGAACAAAAAGTATCTTCCTATGAATTATAAATCCTCATACAAGAGGAAAAAGAGTTCCTACCTCCGACCCAAACCTTAGGTATTAATTTTCTTTTTATATTCCACGCTCATTCCTGTTTAACATTTGAAATCATATCCATGCCCCACTATGTTCATCAGTCATTCCTTTCTTCCAACCAAGCATCCCGTAATTATTGTTCCTAACAATCAACTATAAAATGCGAAGTAACACCAAAGTGACAAACTGATTTCAGCTACTAGTACTCAATCTTCTAAAATTCATTATTTGTTACTTGGGCACCAAAACTTGACGCTAGGCCATCTAGGGAGCCTATTTTGGGACCTAGCCCATCTAGGGCGTGCAATTGAGGGCCTAGCCTGTCTAGGGTTGCCTTCCTGGAAGTGAATCACTCTAGAGAACTAGCCTGCTTTTAAGAACAATGTCACTTTAATCCCGTGCTTGTGTGGTTAGATCTTACTCCCCCATTGGAGAGTTGGTGTAGAATCAAATATTAGATGAAACTTGAAATAAACATATATACGTAAATGGTCAGCTACCAGAGCACACCTAATAGTTGGAAATATAAAACTAAAGCATTAGCTCAATTAAAAACAACCAAGTGCAACATGTACAAAACTCACATCCACATGGAGTGAGAGCTTCTCAATTTGTTCACTATATTGAGGAAGAGCTTGAACCATTTTCTGCAAATCCCGTGTAGACAACTCGCCACCATCTCTACAGGTAAATAATCAGTTTGCAGTAACAAATAAGCATTCCAGTACTCTGCTACTTGATGGAGTATGAGATTGTAAAATACTTGATAATTTCAGACTGGCAGATTAAAGAAATGAAAATAATGCTAACCGTGAACCATGCTGGATTTGTGCAGCTTTATTTCTTGTGACAAAATTTGTCATCTTTTCATGTAGGCGTTCACTAGCCTGACAATTCAATTATTGATCAACAATAGAATGCATATATGTTTCATTACTTGAAAGTAAAGGAATGAACATACATCTGCAATATGTGCATGTCGGAGCTCTAACCAGATAGGGTCATGATCCTCCAAAAGAACCTCTTTCTTCTCAGGAAGCCCACCCATTTTGCTCGGAACCTAAGCGATAAATTACTTCAACAAGGAAGATATAAA
Source organism: Cuscuta europaea (assembly GCA_945859875.1). Lineage (NCBI taxonomy): Eukaryota > Viridiplantae > Streptophyta > Magnoliopsida > Solanales > Convolvulaceae > Cuscuta > Cuscuta europaea. Next base: position 3,672,628 of record CAMAPE010000019.1, on the reverse strand, counting down.
AATCTAATTAATACACAAAACTAAACGCATGATCTACCTCATGCACATACTTATTTCCTTCCATGTCCAGCAAATCATGACACATGGCATCATATGTCCACTCATGTATTATTGGAGCAACCTAAGAAAATTAGAAAATAGAGAACATGAGTGGAGAAAATTAAACAAGCAACTTCAAAAAGGATAAAGAGGCTGCAGTAAATGACCTGATCAACTGATCTATCTACAATAAGAAGCTCGCATGTTTCTGTTTGTGGGAAGTGAGAAAGTGTAGATTTATACTTCACAATACAATTCCATACGGCCGCGGCAAGCTTTGTTGGAACCAAATCACGAAATGTAGTCATTGTGGTCGGGTCAATAGATTTGATGGCACGGTAGCGAACAAATGGAAACTCCTGTAGAAAGTCAAAGTGATGGATAGTCGGTAGTCAGCAGTGCTCATTATACTGTAATAAATTAGACTCAAGATCTTGGCAGCATACCCGCAATGAGGCAAATGTTGTAGCGATACGGGAGGCCATCACTCTTAGACATGCATCACCTCTTAGAGAACCCTCATCATCTCCAAATAGTTCCTCTAGGGCCCTCTCATTATCAGTTATAAAACCCTAACATAAAGCATACACAATGATAGATAACATAAAAGATTCGACTTTAATTATAAGTGGGACATAAGTTTGTCAATAATCAACAAATTCCATAATTGTCTAAAAAAGATTTTTTATCCCATACAATGGAAAGTTATTCTTGCCAAATCCATTTTAAAACATTTCATCAGAAAAATTTACATAGCCAGCCAAAAATAATAGAAAGAAATGGGAACTAAATAAAGCTTAATCATTGCTCTACTTGTCATAGTTAAAGCGAAAAGCACAGAACAACCCTACATTTTTTAATACTGAGAACTTAAGTTTAGACTGTTTAGTACCTAACATAGAGGAACTAGCACCATGCATACCTGACTATCTATGGCAAAGTATTCCAAGTTCATCTGTATGTTAAATCCAAAAATCAGTAATGCAAATAAAAATATTAAAAATATTAAAAACATAATGAACAGTCTACAGGAGACAGACTAACCTCTCTCAAGGCACCAATGCGAGAGAGAACACTAGTATCCCTCTTTATCTGATCAACAAGTTCTTTCGATATAGAGGAACTAAAGAAGACGAATGCCCTAAGAAGAATTGTTGTAATGCACAAGCTCAAAGTGAGAAACATTAAATATTTTAAATTCCATAATATAGGTGCCACAACTTGTAATGTTGGACGTTAGAGAAATGGGGTCAAGCAAAAGAGTAGAGCTACTTCATTTATCCAGATCTGAGATTATAGTTTGACATCTGAACTCTATTTTTTCACCGAAAAGATAAAATGAAAAATGAAATGATGTCCAGTTTCAATAAATTGTGATTCTTCAACATACTTTTTGTACAATGGTGATCTCCCAGCCATGTCAGAGAGAAACATCATAACACTGCAGATCAAATAGCAGGTCAAACCAGTTAAAATGAAGAGTTCTCAAGAGCTACGATTTTAAAAGCTACAGGCTCCAAAAGCTATTGTGGTTTTTATGTAAAGATTCAAAAGTTATTTTATGATTAACATGATTTTTTACTTCTCTTTTGTGGGCTGGATGAAGTATATGGCATCCATTGTGGGGACTGGCTGTCTTCTCCTGTAAATATCTTCCACCACTATAGAGAAAAAGGAAAAAATCAAAACAATTAAGTTTCAAATGTTATATGATGCACAAGAAAATGGAAAGGGGTAAAATGCATATCTCGCACAGCAAGAAAGGTGAAACAACTTATTTTTCCAGTAGAAAAAAAACATCATGTGTGGAGACCAAATTTATATATTATTCTAACTGCATGCATAATACGTTGCATTTAATAAGTTCCATTTATATGAACCCATACAAAAAAACCACATGAGCAACACTTATATGTCACTTGCGTCTCATTAAAATTTAACATGGAAAGATAAATAGCACTCACCTATGGTATTATCATACTCCGGTTATTAAATCTCTAAAGAGCATGCAACCAAACATTAAGCTTGCACACAGATATGAACAGTGAAGTAAAAAATGAGTTTATAAAAGGTGCATCTCGACATACAAGAAAAATAGAATTTTGAAGTGTGGTTTATTCTTAAAAACACATCCGAATGTGAGTCTTCACTTGTATATCTTGAAGTAGTAGGTCTATATATCCAGGAAAACAAGGAAGTAAAAAACTTATGAATTTATCAGAGGTACATCTTGACGTACAAGAAGAACAGAATTATGCACACTTCAATGGCATTAACTTAATGTCAGTATGGTGTTTTTAAACACGTTTTGGTAAGTAATTGCGCAAATGTAGTTGGAGAGAATAGATTATCGAATCGCATACTCAACAAATAATTGAACTGATATATGCAGTTTATTCTTACAAAACATATCAAATGTGAGTCTTCACTTGTACATAAAGTAATGATTTTATATATGTACAACAATCTGAATAAGAAGCACTATAAGAATTCAACCAATCATCCTTCAAGAAATAGGTAAAAGTAGAGTTGACTTACAAGAAACTCCTTCTTCTGTGATATCTGCCATCTTGCATGCATATGACATTATTTTGACTGTTAGTTTGTCCATTATCAGTACCTGCAATTTGAGGGGTCAAACTTGCAAGCTAAGAAAGTATAGAATCATAAAGGACTTAATCATCAACTGGTCAATCAATAGAAGACCAAGCAAACCACAGAGGCACAAATAGAATCTTTACCTTCCATGTTGATTTTGAATCCTTTGATCTGGCAGATCTAAGCATTTCGTACAACAATCCTGCAAATGTAGGAGGAATTAGCATGAGCAAATGCAAAGTATTAAATTTATTCAATAAATCATAAAGAGAAAAGAAAGTTGCATGAGCAAAAACCTTAGGTTCTTAATAAACAACGATACTCTATGCAAATACTCCGTATCATATATCAAATAATATTTAACAAGGGTCAGTCCAGTGCATAAGAGCTCCCACATATGACATATACAAGGTCTGGGGAAGTGCCAGGCCATTAAGGAAAAATATACACAACTTTACCTTATATTACTATATGACATTTTTTGCACGGCTTGAACCCAGTCTCTAAGGCTCACTTATCAAGAAAAACCTAGCGATGGAAGAAGTAGTATGGTATCAATATATCCACCTCTCTATAATACCTCTATCTATTTCATTCCAAAACTTGAGTGGCCTGAGGATGGAAGACATTGAAGATTATCATTTTATCACTATTATACTTTGTTTATAGTATAGATTTTTCTTAGGTGCATTGAATATTGCAACTTAGTTTTACACCATATAATCACTCAAGCAACAATAGAAATGCAGCATATCCTATTTCAGTGCTCGTCCTGTTACTGTTAGGCTGTGGCTGTTATATTTCATTCCAATCCATTTTGAATTCGGCCCATATTGAGCACGCCATCTCAAATTAACATCAGGGTCAAATGACACCACAAAACTTATGCACATCTAATGAACAAATTGAATGTGAATCCCACAGAAATGATCTACTTCAACTACACACACATTAAGAAATTGAACAAGCAAATGCTCGCGGAACTGACAATAATATGAAAACAAGAGTATAGCGAAGATATTAAAGTGAAATCATGACTCACTGTCGCGTGTAATTTGCCGGAAACATTTGTACTCGCTGCCCTGAGACGACGTATCAGAGTCGGACATCGACATGTAACTTTGATTATAAAACTTCCGACTCTATTTCTCGCGCGTACGTGAATTTTTCTGAGTTGGCCGATTACCAACTGGATCGTATTGATCAAATCCTCGGTGGGTTAACCGGATGAGGAATGATTGAGTTCCCAATTACAGGTAATATCAGCCTGAGAATGACGTTGACTGTTGAAACCCGCTGTGTTGAATAGTATATGACCCGAATTTTCGCCTGGGTATCCCAAATTCCTAACGGCTTCTCCGCGTAGTAAGACCGGGTCGGTCTTGTGTAAACCGCCTTTTTCCATTAGCGGACTCACAAAAAAATGTAACTATTTACAATTGTTTCTACTTTAAAAATGTGAGTTTTTAAAGTCATTTTGTAAAAAATGTTTAATAGTAAAAGTTGATATTGTTTGAGAAAAAATGATTCTAAAAAAGTTGATAGTGTTTGATAAAATAAGTGTTTTTTGCATAATAGAAAAAGTGAAAGTATTTCAAAACACCCCTCAACCTGCTTCCAGCATTTAGCTTTTAAGTGATTAATTTAAGCAGTAGTTGTCACTTTAAAACACCAATTGATAGAGTATTAACTCCTAGATTCTAGAGAGAAGTGAGAGCTAGAGAGAGAAGTGCAATATTTGCTTCAATAGAATGATTTTGTAACCCCTATAACTACTCCCAAGGGGAGTATTTATAGAGAAAATTAGGGTTGGGCTCCCAAGCCTTGGGCTTGGGAGACCCATTTACAACTGGACCGCTACTGGGCCGAATACAAAGCCACTAATGGGCTGTACAAATGAGTAAGTATAGGATCCGACTCTGGGAGGTCTTCGTGGCCGACGAGGGCACGGCCGACGAGGGCACCCGAGTCCCTTAGACTCAGGACCGTAATCTGAGTTGGCTTCCTCTCGGCCGACGGGGGCGCCTCGGCCGACGAGGGCGCCACTCTGTTGTCTTGTGCTCTGTTCTTCCGAGTATGTGGGTCCTGGGGCTCAGACCCATATACTCCATCAGGAGTCCCCCACTCTCTAAGCTGAGACGTAGACGAAGTGAAGGAGAGTAGATTTCTGTGCTTTGTTGCTTTTGGCCGACGCGGGCATTTCCAGGCCGTTAGCCGTTGCGGCGTTGGCGTTGTTTTCTCTTTGGTGATCCTGTTCTGTGCCTTGGCCGTTACCTGTTCCTCGCTGTGGCGGGGAGGCCGTTGTTTCCTTAATTTGTTCGTTTGGGGACGATGAGTGTCCTGCTTCTATGGTGGCCGTTGAAGGCGCGCTTTCCCTTATTTGGACGTTGGTAGTTTGAAGTTTACATTTGGGCCGGTGAGGCCACTGAGGTTGAACCTTGTTTCGAGGACGATGGCGTCCTTTCCTTTGGGTGGCCGATGAGGGTGTCTGCGCACTCCTTTTGGCCGTTGCTGGTTGGCCTTCGTGTTCTTGGCCGAAGGGCCCGTCAAGATTAATCGTTGGCGGAGGACGATGAGTGTCATTGCCTCTAGTGGCTTGTTGGCCGTTGCTAGTGACGTTATGGGCCTTTGGCCGATGAAGTTCTGTTGTGCTGTATGGATGATGTGGCCATGTTTTGTGGTTACCTTGTTTATACCTTTGTTTCGTTGAGGCCGGTGTAGTCCCCCAGTCCCCCACTGCTTCAGGCCGAAGAGTGTGAGGGGTGAAGGAGTTGCTTGAGTCCCTAGCCGAAGCGGTCTCGCCGTAGTCCCCCTGAATCCAACTCTCATGGCGATTTTCTGGCCAAGGTAACCCTGTGGGAGAACCCTTGTGCGCAGATCGCTTGTAGAGAGTTATCATCAAGGGTTATTACGTGGAGCCGAAGGCTGTGGGCTATTTGTCCCCTTTGTTCTGTGGCCGTTACGTTCCTGGCCGTTGCCGTCCGCTTGTTGTCTGGCATTTGTGATATTGGCAAGCAGATGGGACGTTGTGGGCGCTTGCTGGCAGTTGTGAAGCCGTTGAGCGTGTGTAGGCCGTAGAGTCTGATTTGCCAGTGGGCCGTTGATATGGGTTGGTCCTGGCCCGTTGGTGACGTGGTGGCCCCCCAGTGGTGGCCGTTGATGTGGCCATTGGGTGAGTGCCACGTGTAGTGACCGTTGGTGGGGGGGGGGGTCTATAAATACCCCTTCCCCTCCGACGAAGAATCACATTTGCATTCTGAATTTGTCGAAGTGCTGGCCGATTTTCTAGAGAGAGAAACTCCCAAGCCTGTTCTTCGTGTTCTTCGTTGTTTGAGGTTAGTGTTCATCACGATCTTCCTCACTTTTCATATTTTGCTCCGTAAGTAGTTGATCTAGTGTTAGGCGTTTAAACACCTTTAGATCGTAAGTTGTTCTCCTTAAGTCCGTAAAAGTAGTAATGAAGAGCTTGAACGAGGACTACTACCCCTACGACGACCAGCCCTCCACGAGGTCCCTTGACTACGAGGTGCTCGAGGAGTTTGAAGAGGAGATAGATCGTTTGAGCCCCTACAAATCCGGAGAGCTGATGGACGAGGAGATCGAGGACGAGGAGTCCGCCTCCTCTTCAGAGGGTGAGGACGTAGGTGCGTCCCGAGCGGTGGACGGGGCGTCCACTTCTGCTGCCGTTCCGTGCCCGAGGCCGGTATCTGCCGTGAAGGGCGACGCTAAGCCGAAGAGGGTGAGGAGGCCGAAGAATGGGCCGGGCCTCTCCTATTTGGACCTCACCAACATATTCCTGATTAAGCCGGAGAGCAGTGAGGCCGACTATCTTGTCGCCCAGATGTACGTGGGGCCGTTCGGGCGGGTTAGGGCACCCAGGCCGACGGACCATGTTCTACTTCCGCCACCGGGATACTTCGGAGTATACCCGATGAGTTTTGCTAAGGGGTTGAGGTTCCCCCTTCACCCTTTCGTCACCGAGTATCTGGACATGGTGGGGCTTCCTCCGGCCTTGCTGACGCCGAACAGTTATTCCTTGATAGTGGGCTTCTTGCTTCGGTGTGAGGAGTTGGGCTACAGGCCGACCACGGCCTTATTCATGAACTTGTACCAAATCGGCCGAGGAAGCCACAAGAACTGTGCGGCCTATGCTACTCTTCAACAGCTGCCGAGGAAGAGGAGCTTCACGGATTTGCCTACGTCCATTCATGGGTGGAAGAGCAAGTTCGTGTTTGTGTCCATTGGTGAGAGTGGCACCGAGTTCCCCTCCCTCGGCCATACCGGGAGGTTCAATCTTCATGACCCGCCGAAGAGCTCTATTTTGGACGCTCAGGTGGAGGCTTTCCTGGAAGGGGGGCCGAGGAGCGTGAAAGATTACGTCATTGAATACAAGATGACGGCCCTCGGCTTCTTCAGATATCACTTGTATGGAGATAAGGAGGATGACCTCCAGCTCTGGCCGAGGATGACCACCACCTTTGAGGAGGCCGATGGCCCGGATTTGGGCATTCCTGCTGAGGCCGATGGTAATTTTCCTTCGGCTTTCTGTCTTTACGTTTTTGTCCTTTGCCTTGCTAATCTGTTTGTTTTCCCTTTGTAGACTTTGTCATGGACCGCCGTTCCATGATGGCCATTGCGAAGGCCAAAGCGGCCGAGGAGATTGCTGCTAAGGCGGCCGAAGCGGCCAGGCGTGCCGCGGCCGGTGTGAGCGGGGCTACTGTAGATGCGGCCCCAAAGCCTGCCCCATCCAAGAAAAAGAGACCGGCCACTGATGGCCAGAAAAAGTTGACCGAGGCCGGCGTGAGCGTCTCTAAGAAGACGAAGAGGGCTCCTTCCCCTTCTCCGGCTAGTGAGGCCGGCACGCTTACTGTCCCCAGCGTGGGCGATGGTGGTCCCGTCGTGGACCTTACTGTTGCTGATGATGCTCCCCCAGCGCTTCCTCTCGTCCAGGAACCACGGACGCAGAGGGCCGGCAAGGAGATTGCTGGTGCCACCTATCAGAAAGTGATAGAGTACCCCGTCGGCGGGGGCGTGTTTAATGAGCTCGTCCCCGGCCACGTCGTCCTGGCCAAGGCCATGCCGGCCAAAGATCGGGCTCATCTGAAGAAGCTCGAGGACCCGAAGATTTATGAGGGCGGCATGGATCTCCTCGTCCAAGTAAGTGATTGTCTTTATATTCTTGTCTCTCTTCGTCTATGTAGAGTTTTTGCCTGACCTTTGTTTTTCTTATGCAGAGTGCCTTCATGCTTATGGAAAGCCATAAGAGGCCGTACTGGGAGATAGTCCGCCTGCAAGCACTGGAGCAGAAGGCTGCCTCAGCCGACGAGGCGGTAGCTTGCCTTGACCGGCTTCGGGAGGATGCCAAGGTGCTGCAGGCCAAAGCTGATGAGGCCGTCGCGGCCAGGGACGTTGCCCTGGTCCAGCTCGAAGAGAGCAAAAGGGAGCTCGCAGAGTCCCGTAGAGCGCTTGAGGCCGAGAAGCGCAGGAGCGAGGAGGCCGCCGTTGTGAGGGCTGCTGATGAGGCTGTTGAGAAGTTCTTGGCCGAAGGGTGGAAGGCCGATGAGAGGCTCCCCTGGTGCTACGAGGTGGTGGCCGCCAGGCTGGAGAATTGGGGGATGAACTCCCCTGCCGGCCGGGAGTATTTCAGCCAGGAGATGTCTGTTTACTACAACCTGGGCCAGGAGCGGATGCAAAGGCTCCTGTACCGGCGGCTATCCCGGGCGTTGAAGGCCATGAATTACACGGCTGGATGGGCTAGACGGAACCTGAAGCTCCCAAAGCTGATGAAGGATCCCGAAGGGCAGGCCACGCTTCCGCTGTCGGAGCGGGAGTCCCCCATAGAAAGCTCCGGCCTCGGCGAGCCGGACTATACTGAGTTCGATTTCTTGGATGATGCCACCAGCGCCGCTGCCGGCCAGGAAGCTGAGGCCGATGAGGAGGGGGCCGACGAGGTTGAAGAGCCGGCCCCGGAGGCTTGATCGGCTAGTCCCCATTGTAGTTAGCTTTTCATTTGTTGCCCAATTATGTAATGGCCGTAGTGCCCCCCAATTGTAATGAAATTTATCAATTGAAGAAATTTTTGCTGTCCTTTTCGGCCTTGAATCCCTTGTATGTTTGTTTGCTTTGTCATTTTAATTCTGTAAATTGTCTAAGTAACAAGTCATAACTTGGGTCACCCGCGAGTGTCCGCTACGTCCATGAGGTTGGCCTTCCCGTCCAGTAATCTGGTCGGCCTATGCCTCTTTGCTTTACTGTCATAACACTTAGGATTTTGCTTCAAAAATTCCCCAAGTGTTTTTTGGGTCCATGTAGCTCCTGTCTTTACGGCCTAGTGGCTTGATCGGCTTGGACGTAGTTTCATAACACTTAGGAATTTTTCAAAATTTGTCTAAGTGTTTTGGGATCCACTTAGGTGCTTCCCTTTCGGCCTGGTGGCCTGGTCGGCTTGACCGGTGTTCCTTTGCCATCATAACACTTAGGATTTTTTCACAAAATTTTCTAAGTGTTTTTGATTCCTTTTAAGTGCTTCCCTTTTTAGCCCTGACCGCAGTGTCCGTTCCGTCCAGGCGTTGGCGTCCTTATCGTCCTGGCCTTGGATTCATCCCAGGTGTTTTAGCCAGGGCCGTTGTCGGCTTGTAACCCTGTGTTCTGGCCGATAAGGGCACCTTCACCATAGTCTTGTGGACTGAATTTTTCACAAATACACATGTAGAGGTGTAGGTGGTTAACGGCTTTGTAGTATACTGGTACCCGCTTCGGCTAGAATTCCTTCATTTGAGTACTTAGATAATTTCCTGAGTATAAATGTCAGGTATTTACGTCTTTGCGGTGCCCTTGTCGGCCAAGGGTGCTGGGTAAGGAGTAGCTTGTCCAAGGAGATGGTCCTGCCTTCGTCGGCTAGTCATGGTTCCAGTGCCTGCGTCGGCTATCCGAGGTGCGGTGGCAAGTAGAGGTTGCATCTTGATTATTTGATCCTTTCGCGGGTGTGATAAGTGCCCGCTTCGTCCCGGTCATCCTCCGGTTTGAGATGTTTTGTTTCATACCAAGCGTTGGTGCCTCAAAGGACTATGGCCGATGAAGGTCACCTCTCGCGTTTCACCCAACCGATGTGGTTAGGGTTTCATAGGCGTGTGCATCGGCCTTGATTGTTCCCTCGTGGTGTGCGGACGTGTCGTCCATGCTGCCTGTCAGTGGTACTGAACTTGTGTTCAACTGATATGTACTTGGCCAAAATGGGCCTGAATTTGTGGGGATTTTATTTTTCTTTGCTCGAGGCCGGCGAGTGTGCGCGGCCGTCGGCTTCCCTCTTTTTCCCTCATATATTATTTTTTTTTTGTTTCGGGGGGTATCCTTCTTTCAGGCTTCGGCCGAAGGGTGTGCTCGTCCTTCGGCCGGTTCGGACTTCGTTTATAACGTCCGTGGTCTCAGGGCGGGTCCCGTCGCCTATTTATGACGCGGGCTAGACTTTTGGTCGGTTTCCAACGGCTGTCGTTGCCCATCCCTGAGTTTTGGGATTTTGTCACCTCGGCCATGATTTCAGGCCTGTCGTCCTGCGATCTGGCGCGTGGACGACGCGGTGAGCTTCCCGTTTCAAGACGTGGGCCGTTTGCGGGCCCCTCGTCCTGGGGACATCGTCGGCCATACCTGAGCGTTTCACTTCTAGGCTTACGGGGCCAGGACGATGTGCTCTCTCAGCTAGGCCTGAGCCCTTCGCTGGTGCAAAATACAATGGAGTGCCTGAGCTTGTCGCTCGTAGGCTGCAAATGCAAGGGGCCATGTCGGCCAGACCTGAGCCTTCTGCTCTAAGGTGGCCGACGAGGGCACCTGCCGATGTTTTACTTTAAATTCCAGAGAAAAAATCAGAACATGATTTTATTCATAAGTGGCTCGAGGCCGAGGGTGGCGTTCAATCAGTAACCCGTTAAAGGGTGAGGGCTTCGCCGTCTACACCTCCTTCGGATTACTGATAAAACTTCACCAGATGATGTACATTCCATGTTCGTGGTACATTGGACCCATTCGGGCGTTTAAGCTTGTAGGTGCCGGGTTTGACCATGGCACTGACGATGTAGGGCCCTTCGTACTTCAATGCTAGCTTGCCGCCCTCTGTTGGCTGGCTTGCTTCCCTTCGGCGGAGGACGTAGTCCCCCACCTGAAATTCCCGGGAACGTACCTTGGCGTCATAGTATGATTTCACTTGACGCCGGTAGTTCTCTGCTCGGACGTAAGCTTGCTCACGCCTCTCATCAACCAGATGTAGGTCAATCTTCATGTTCTCTTCGTTGGTGTCAGGCTCATATTGCTCCACTCGCCGGCTGGGGATGGCTACCTCCGTGGGCGCCTTCGCCTCAAAGCCGTAGCACAGGGCGAAAGGTGTTTCGCCTGTCGCCCTCCTCGGCGTGGTTCTGTAGCACCACAGGATGTTGGGGAGCTCGTCGACCCAACTACCTCCTGCGGCCTGAAGGTTCTTCTTCAGCCCCTCCATTATTGTTCTGTTGGCGTTCTCAACCTGCCCGTTGCTCTGAGGATAGGCAACGGAGGAGAAGCGGTGCCTCACCCCAAACTCCCGGAGGAGCTCCTGGAAAGGGGCTGCCTCGAATTGGGTGCCGTTGTCTGAAATAATCTCCTGGGGGACGCCAAAGCGTGTAATGATGTTCTTGTAAACAAATCTTTGGCATCTGGCCCCCATGATGCTGGCCAAGGGTTCCGCCTCGACCCACTTGGTGAAGTAGTCGACGGCGACGATGATGTAGCGGTTATTACCGGCGGCTCTGGGCAGGGGGCCGACCAGGTCAATCCCCCATCTGGAGAATGGAATTGCGGTGCTGACCGGGGCATAGTTGACAGCTGGCCGACCAGGGGCCTTCTGGAGTACCTGGCATGTGGTGCACTTCCTGGCCAGGTCAGCGCAGTCCCGTGCCATCGTCGGCCAGAAGAAGCCCTGGACGACGAGACGCCGGGACATGCTGAAAGGACCCTGGTGCGAGGAGCAGACGCCACAATGAACTTCTTCCATGGCGGTATCGGCCTCGTCCTGGTGCAGGCATCGGAGGAGAGTGCCATTGTAGGACCGTTTGTAGAGTTTGCCATCTTCTATGGTGTAGCTTGGGGCCCTGAGCTTGGCAAGTTTGGCCCTCTCCTCGTCCGGGGGCAACTCCCCCGTTGTGATGAAGGTGGTGATGTCGGAGATCCAGTCCTCTGGTCGCTGGTGGACGCACAAGACGGGGCTGGCATGGATACTGGACATGCTCAACTCCTCGATCTTGGCCAACTGGGAGATGTGCTCCGGGGTGTCCGAGCTGAGCTTGGAGAGGATGTCGGCTTCGGCGTTCTCGGCCCTGGGGATCTGAGTGATCTCGTGGGTTTCAAACGCTTTCAGCAATTCCTCCGCCGCTTGTTTGTACTGCTTCATCCGGCCTTCCTTTGCTTCGTACGATCCCTCCACCTGGCCCACTACCAGTTTGGAATCGCACTTGATTCTGAGGTGCTTGGCTTTGAGGCCGGCGGCGAGTCTGAGACCGCTGAGGAGGGCCTCATACTCGGCTTCGTTGTTGGATACCCTGAAGTTGAAGCGGATGACATAGTAGGCTCTGAATCCTTCAGGGGATATGAGGACGATGCCGCCACCGCATGATTTCGCGGTCGACGAGCCGTCAGTGAACAGGGTCCACGTATCGTCCGGCTCCGGCCCGGAGTTGGCGACGACTGTCTCCCTTGCTGTGCCTTCAATGACGAAGTCGGCCAAGGCTTGCCCCTTGATAGATGGTCGTGGCTTGATCTCAATCTGAAACTGGCTGAGGAAGATCGCCCATTTCACCATCCTCGAGGAGCTAGTGGGGCTCCTCATGAGCGCGCCAAGAGGCTGCTGGGTCAGCACATGGACGGTGTGGGCTTGGAAATAGTGCCCCAGCTTCTTCACGGTGTGGACGATAGCCAGCACCGTCTTCTCAATAGGGGAGTACCTGAGCTCGACCTCCCTGAGCGTCTTTCTGATGTAGAAGATTGCCTTCTGCACCCCTTCGTCCTCACGGATGAGCACGGAGCTGATGGCCGACGTGCTCACCCCTAAGTACAGGAAGAGGGTTTCGCCGGCTTTGGGCTTGGAGAGTACGGGTGGGGACGACAGGTACTTTTTCAATTCGTCAAATGCTTCCTGGCACTCCGTCGTCCACTTGAAGCTGTTCGCCTTGCGCATGATGTGGAAGAAAGGGAGTGCCCTCTCGGCTGACCTGGAGAGGAACCGGTTTAGGGCCGCCAGGCGCCCCGTCAGTCGCTGTACCTCCTTGACGTTGCGGGGTGGCTCCATGTTGATGATAGCCTGCGTCTTCTCAGGGTTTACCTCGATGCCTCTCCAGCTGACCATGTAGCCAAGGAACTTGCCGCCTTGGACGCCGAAGGCGCACTTCTTGGGGTTAAGGCGGAGCCTGAATTCCTTCATGATTTCAAAGATTTCCCGGAGGTCGTCGGCGTGGGAGGTGGCCTGCCTGCTCTTGATGATCATGTCGTCGACGTACGCCTCCATCGTCCGGCCAAGGACCGCCCTGAAGATTTTGGTCACCATCCTAGTATAGGTGGCGCCGGAGTTTTTGAGTCCGAAGGCCATGACAAGGTAGCAAAATATTCCCTCTGGGGTCATGAATGTCGTCTTCTCGGCGTCATCTTCGTGCATGGAGATCTGGTGGTACCCTCTGAAAGCGTCGAGGAACGACATCAACTCGCACCCTGCCGTCTCGTCCACCAACTGATCAATGTTGGGGAGAGGGAACGGGTCCATGGGACACGCCTTGTTCAGGTCAGTGTAGTCAACACACATTCTGAATGTCGGCGGTTTCTGTGCGAGGACGACGTTGGCCAACCATGTTGGGTACTTCACCTCTTTGATATGTTTGATCGATAGGAGCATGGCGACCTCCCCTTTGACGAAGTCCCGCCTGTCAGCGGACAAGTAGCGCCGCTTCTGTTTGACGGGCGCGGAGGCCGGATCGACGGTCAGCCGGTGAGTGATCACCTGGCGGCTGATGCCGGGCATATCGTGTGACACTCCAAAAATTTAAATAAAAATAAAAATAATTTTTATTAGTCAGATAAAATATTACGAAAATAACATTTTTATAAATAATTGAGTCAGACAAAAATTCAACAGATGTGACATTTTAATCAGATAAAATTTTCAAAATTTATGACGTTTTAGTCAGATAAAAATACTTCAGTAATAAGAACAACATTTTAGTAAACAAGTGAACCAGACAGAAAATTTACATTTACGACATTTTTAGTCTGATAAAAATGGTCCGATAAATAAACTAAGTACGTATAATATATATATACACTCCTATGATATATAAACTAAGTACGGAAATAATATAAAAACCTACGTAAGTATAATACTCCTAACTAACTACTTACTTATACTCCTAATAGATATATAAATACGTAATACTAATTATACTCAAATACTAACATTAGTATTAGGAGTATACTCCTACATACGTACATTAGTAATACTAATTATATAACAATTATACTCCTAATACTCATAAAGGTGCAAAAGAATCAAAATTTAACTCCAACTCTAACATCTCAGCCTAAAACCCTCATCTTTCCCTATAAATAATAGGCCAGAACCTACGTTTTCTTCATCCCAAAAAAAAAAACTACGAAATATACATACACATATACGTATATATATATATAAAAATTGCGACCCAGCGTTTTAGCCAGAACCAAGCCTTGAAAATACTTCTCAAACCTTCCCCTTCGTGATACGAATCCAACGGAAAAAGAATCGTCGAAAACGGTCGTGAAACGAGGGAGAAAAGCCTCGCAGGAGATTCGCCGGAGAAAAACTTTTCGACGGAAAACGGAGAAGAGGGAGGAGCTGCCGCTGCCGCCAACCCACCAACGTCAATCGCCGTCCCAAACGGAGCCAATAGCCGGCCGTTTCGCTCGTCCGATGAGGTAACACCTCCCCCCCCTTAAATTCCCGTTTTTCCGGCGACTTGGTGGAGAAGACGACCCAGCCAAGGCTGGGGTCTGTCTTGGGCCTGATTTTTTTGGGCCAGAATAATTTAATTTGGGCCAGTTCGGCCCAGTTGCAATAAAAATTAAAAATAAAATAGTAAATGAAATAAATAAAATCTGGAAAAATATAAATTAAATACCTAGTATAAATATACATATTCGGACCATCCATAATTGGAAAATAATTTTTTTAGCTATTTTTAATGGATTTATTGGTAATTGGGCCAATTTATACACATTTAGTAAATAATTAACTAAATGACGAAAATAATTATGAAATAAATATTGGAGTAAACTAGGATAAATATATGACTAACTAGGACCTTATGGACCATTTATAATTAATAAAAATAAGGTTTAGTATATTTAATTGTAATTAAACCGATTAATAGATATATGAAATTAAAGGAATAATTATGGAAAATAATTATAAAATAGATATCTGGACAACCTAGGTCGAATATAGACCCAAAATATATTTATGGACGGTTATTAATTTATAAAGTCGATTCTTAGTCTATTTATTTAAATTAGGCCATATAAAACTAGTTAAGTAATTAAGTAAGGAAATATTAGTATTAATGGTGAAATAAATAAATCAGTGAGGTTGAAAAATAATATTCTGGACTAAAAATAATGTTTGAATAAAATAAGGAAAATAAATATATTCGGTTATGTAAATAAAGTAATTAGATAATAATTAGAGAAAATTAATGGTGATTATTGAATAAAAATTGGATGTTGTAGTCAATTATATTCAGATATTTTATTTCAAATATTGAAAATTAAGGGATAAAATTATTAAGGTAATTTTAATAATAGAAAGTGAGTAATCAAATAAATTCGGATAATTAATAAATTAAGTTAATAAATTCGAATAATAAAATAAAAGGAGAAAAGCGGGTAAAGTAATTACAAATAGAATAAGTGACTAATTATATCATCTTAATTAAAAAGGTGATTATCTAGAGACCGGATTAGAGGAGGATAACTAGGAGCAACAGGACTTAAGGTAAGTTTCTCTGCCAATCCAAAATTGTTTCCTCGTATTATATGCTTATTATATGCATTATGTGATTAAGTGTGAATTGTGAATTTTGTGTATGTGATTTTGAGAAGATATTATATATATGGTAGTTAAGAAGTATAAATCAAGTACTTTTGGGGTATTAAATATTTTTAAATACCTTCGAGACTTTTTAGAGAAATTAAGAAGTATTTTTGAAGTATTATTAAGCGAAGATAAAAATTACCTTTTCATAAAGAAGATAGCATCTCGGGAGTAATCCGAGTTGTCGGTTTTTCCACATCCGGATAAATGTGGAGGGTGATTAGAGCTACTACTACTAAGAAGTACAGTTTGGATCTATGATCCCTTTTAAGCAAGATTTGGATCTATGATCCCTTTTAAGTGAGATTTGGATCTATGATCCCTTTTAAGCAAGATTTGGATCTATGATCCCTTTTAAGCAAGATTTGGATCTATGATCCCTTTTAAGAAGAAGTTATAGCAGTAGTCCCTAATCATTCAAGAATTTTAGAATTGGGGTGGTTGGGTTCCGACCACTCGGGATGACTTACTACTCGGATGGCTTGGAATCCCTTTTAGGGGGTGTGCACACTTAAGGTAGTCGTTTCGTTTCCAACAGAGCAGTTGTGGTACCGGCACTTGTTCGGGGTGGCCGTCCGTAACCACGGTCCACCGGGCTCTACCGAAAGATTGAGCACCGCCCTTCTAAATTACTGGAAGTTAGAGAAGAAGTGATTTTTTTAAGAAGTTTAAAGAGAAGAATTACTAAGAGATTTTCCAAGAGAAGTTTAAGATTTTAGCAAAGAAGAAATTTTAGAAAAATCAAAGAGAAAAGTATTTTGGAAGAGTGCGTCATTTTTATATGATATTATATAAAAATCTATTTTTATTCAAACCTGATTATTTTACGGGGTTGGGTAGTACTTACTTAGCTCTAAAGCTAATTTTTGTTATTTTTCTTGTCTCTCTCTTCTCCCTTAAATTTTATCAGGTGATGAGTTGGATACCTATGTGGATTGACGGATTGCTCGAGCTTGAGTGCGAATTAGAAGATGCCTTAGTTAAATCTAGTCATAAAACAAACATTTACTTATTATTACATTAGTTTTTATTGTTTTACTTTGAGTTGCCTGTGCATTCGGTTAAGAGATGACCGAATGTGGCGGTAACACTCATTTCCCTTTCAGACTTCCGCTGTATTTCTTCAACTCTTTGATGAATGAATAAAGTATTTCTTTTAAATATATCAATGTTTTGGGCGGGAAATTTAGGGGTGTTACAAATTGGTATCAGAGCCTTAGGTTTTCCGAAGGGACTAGAACACGAGGTAATAGGTCGTAGGGAGAAATTCTGTCACAAAGACGATAACAGTCTAAGCTGGTTGGTGCATAATTGAGCCTTGCGCTCGTCCAACTAACTGGGAATTTCTCCTTGTGCTGAAACTTCGTTGTTCGAAATCTTTGACGAAAACTATAGTTTCGAAGCGGGGATTTTCAAAATGTTTTTGTAAAATTAGGAGAATTAACATACTAGGAAAAGACCTGTTAGGAACGCGGTGAGGATATAATGTGAGATTTTCAATTTATTGATTTATATGATTGAGTAGTGAAATTTATGTGGTTGCTTGCTCGTATGAAATATATGAATTTTGATGACATCTTTGAATGTCTATATGTGTTAGAGCTTAGTATGGACCTAGTGAAGAACTTTGCGGTTCAAATAGTGTAGGGACTTTTTGAATGCCTTAGTATTTAAGAGACTTGTGAGAAAAGTAGTTAAGTGGTCAAAATGGTGAAAGTGTTGTGGTCTAACCACTTGGCTGAGAGCGCCACTTAGAGACTGAGGAGGATATGCGCAAACGTTATCCAGAGTTATTTGATTAAGGTAAAATATTAGTTACGATGACGTAACCTCTCTTTAAGGGGGGTAGAATGTAATACTTAAGAATTCGAGTATTTAGATTTAGTTAATGTTTCGGGACGAAACATCTTTTAAGGAGGGTAGAATGTGACACTCCAAAAATTTAAATAAAAATAAAAATAGAATGTAATACTTAAGAATTTGATTATTTTAGTTTATGTTTCGGGACGAAACATCTTTTAAGGAGGGTAGAATGTGACACTCCAAAAATTTAAATAAAAATAAAAATAATTTTTATTAGTCAGATAAAATATTACGAAAATAACATTTTTATAAATAATTGAGTCAGACAAAAATTCAACAGATGTGACATTTTAATCAGATAAAATTTTCAAAATTTATGACGTTTTAGTCAGATAAAAATACTTCAGTAATAAGAACAACATTTTAGTAAACAAGTGAACCAGACAGAAAATTTACATTTACGACATTTTTAGTCTGATAAAAATGGTCCGATAAATAAACTAAGTACGTATAATATATATATACACTCCTATGATATATAAACTAAGTACGGAAATAATATAAAAACCTACGTAAGTATAATACTCCTAACTAACTACTTACTTATACTCCTAATAGATATATAAATACGTAATACTAATTATACTCAAATACTAACATTAGTATTAGGAGTATACTCCTACATACGTACATTAGTAATACTAATTATATAACAATTATACTCCTAATACTCATAAAGGTGCAAAAGAATCAAAATTTAACTCCAACTCTAACATCTCAGCCTAAAACCCTCATCTTTCCCTATAAATAATAGGCCAGAACCTACGTTTTCTTCATCCCAAAAAAAAAAACTACGAAATATACATACACATATACGTATATATATATAAAAATTGCGACCCAGCGTTTTAGCCAGAACCAAGCCTTGAAAATACTTCTCAAACCTTCCCCTTCGTGATACGAATCCAACGGAAAAAGAATCGTCGAAAACGGTCGTGAAACGAGGGAGAAAAGCCTCGCAGGAGATTCGCCGGAGAAAAACTTTTCGACGGAAAACGGAGAAGAGGGAGGAGCTGCCGCTGCCGCCAACCCACCAACGTCAATCGCCGTCCCAAACGGAGCCAATAGCCGGCCGTTTCGCTCGTCCGATGAGGTAACACCTCCCCCCCCTTAAATTCCCGTTTTTCCGGCGACTTGGTGGAGAAGACGACCCAGCCAAGGCTGGGGTCTGTCTTGGGCCTGATTTTTTTGGGCCAGAATAATTTAATTTGGGCCAGTTCGGCCCAGTTGCAATAAAAATTAAAAA
Source organism: Cuscuta europaea (assembly GCA_945859875.1). NCBI lineage: Eukaryota > Viridiplantae > Streptophyta > Magnoliopsida > Solanales > Convolvulaceae > Cuscuta > Cuscuta europaea. The sequence goes on along the minus strand of CAMAPE010000019.1, from coordinate 3,653,750 downwards.
TAAAATAGTAAATGAAATAAATAAAATCTGGAAAAATATAAATTAAATACCTAGTATAAATATACATATTCGGACCATCCATAATTGGAAAATAATTTTTTTAGCTATTTTTAATGGATTTATTGGTAATTGGGCCAATTTATACACATTTAGTAAATAATTAACTAAATGACGAAAATAATTATGAAATAAATATTGGAGTAAACTAGGATAAATATATGACTAACTAGGACCTTATGGACCATTTATAATTAATAAAAATAAGGTTTAGTATATTTAATTGTAATTAAACCGATTAATAGATATATGAAATTAAAGGAATAATTATGGAAAATAATTATAAAATAGATATCTGGACAACCTAGGTCGAATATAGACCCAAAATATATTTATGGACGGTTATTAATTTATAAAGTCGATTCTTAGTCTATTTATTTAAATTAGGCCATATAAAACTAGTTAAGTAATTAAGTAAGGAAATATTAGTATTAATGGTGAAATAAATAAATCAGTGAGGTTGAAAAATAATATTCTGGACTAAAAATAATGTTTGAATAAAATAAGGAAAATAAATATATTCGGTTATGTAAATAAAGTAATTAGATAATAATTAGAGAAAATTAATGGTGATTATTGAATAAAAATTGGATGTTGTAGTCAATTATATTCAGATATTTTATTTCAAATATTGAAAATTAAGGGATAAAATTATTAAGGTAATTTTAATAATAGAAAGTGAGTAATCAAATAAATTCGGATAATTAATAAATTAAGTTAATAAATTCGAATAATAAAATAAAAGGAGAAAAGCGGGTAAAGTAATTACAAATAGAATAAGTGACTAATTATATCATCTTAATTAAAAAGGTGATTATCTAGAGACCGGATTAGAGGAGGATAACTAGGAGCAACAGGACTTAAGGTAAGTTTCTCTGCCAATCCAAAATTGTTTCCTCGTATTATATGCTTATTATATGCATTATGTGATTAAGTGTGAATTGTGAATTTTGTGTATGTGATTTTGAGAAGATATTATATATATGGTAGTTAAGAAGTATAAATCAAGTACTTTTGGGGTATTAAATATTTTTAAATACCTTCGAGACTTTTTAGAGAAATTAAGAAGTATTTTTGAAGTATTATTAAGCGAAGATAAAAATTACCTTTTCATAAAGAAGATAGCATCTCGGGAGTAATCCGAGTTGTCGGTTTTTCCACATCCGGATAAATGTGGAGGGTGATTAGAGCTACTACTACTAAGAAGTACAGTTTGGATCTATGATCCCTTTTAAGCAAGATTTGGATCTATGATCCCTTTTAAGTGAGATTTGGATCTATGATCCCTTTTAAGCAAGATTTGGATCTATGATCCCTTTTAAGCAAGATTTGGATCTATGATCCCTTTTAAGAAGAAGTTATAGCAGTAGTCCCTAATCATTCAAGAATTTTAGAATTGGGGTGGTTGGGTTCCGACCACTCGGGATGACTTACTACTCGGATGGCTTGGAATCCCTTTTAGGGGGTGTGCACACTTAAGGTAGTCGTTTCGTTTCCAACAGAGCAGTTGTGGTACCGGCACTTGTTCGGGGTGGCCGTCCGTAACCACGGTCCACCGGGCTCTACCGAAAGATTGAGCACCGCCCTTCTAAATTACTAGGAAGTTAGAGAAGAAGTGATTTTTTTAAGAAGTTTAAAGAGAAGAATTACTAAGAGATTTTCCAAGAGAAGTTTAAGATTTTAGCAAAGAAGAAATTTTAGAAAAATCAAAGAGAAAAGTATTTTGGAAGAGTGCGTCATTTTTATATGATATTATATAAAAATCTATTTTTATTCAAACCTGATTATTTTACGGGGTTGGGTAGTACTTACTTAGCTCTAAAGCTAATTTTTGTTATTTTTCTTGTCTCTCTCTTCTCCCTTAAATTTTATCAGGTGATGAGTTGGATACCTATGTGGATTGACGGATTGCTCGAGCTTGAGTGCGAATTAGAAGATGCCTTAGTTAAATCTAGTCATAAAACAAACATTTACTTATTATTACATTAGTTTTTATTGTTTTACTTTGAGTTGCATGTGCATTCGGTTAAGAGATGACCGAATTTGGCGGTAACACTCATTTCCCTTTCAGACTTCCGCTGTATTTCTTCAACTCTTTGATGAATGAATAAAGTATTTCTTTTAAATATATCAATGTTTTGGGCGGGAAATTTAGGGGTGTTACATATCGTCCGGGCCCCACGCGAAGACAACGGCGTATGACCGTAGGACGAGGAGGATGGCGTCTCGCTGGTCCTGGGGGAGTTGCTTTCCGACCCTGAGAACCCGCTCCGGCCGGGAGGTATCCAGAGGGATTTCCTCGACCTCCTCGGCCGGCTCCGCATGTGGCCTCTCCTCGTCCATGGCGACGGCGGCCGTGATGGTGTCTATCCGCTGTCCTTCCCTTTCGGCCGGCCTCGTCAGCTTGAGGTAGCAAGCCCTGGCTATCCTCTGATTTCCTCTGGCGTAGCCGATGCCGTCATTGGTGGGGAACTTCAAGCATAAGTGCTTCATGGAGATGATGGCCTCCAAGTCCTCCAGCGCTGGCCGGCCCAAGATCAGGTTGTGGGCGCACTGGAGGTTGACCACCATGAACTCCATGTCAATTTTGGCATGGTGGGGACCGTCACCGACTTCCACGGGGAGGACTATCGTGCCCTCGGCGTCGATGGAGTCCCCGGTGAAGCCGGATAACGGGGTCTTGATCGGCTTCAGCAGAGCTCTGTCCAGCTTCAGCTGCTTGAAGGTGTCTAGGTACATCACGTTGACGGAGCTCCCCGTATCGATGTAAGTGCGGTGGATGATGGAGTCACCGATCTCACATTGGATGACGAGGGCGTCCCTGTGTGATTCCGTACCCGGAGGCAGATCCTTGTCGGTGAAGGTGATCGCCTCCGTTCGCTGCTTCTTCCCGCTGGGGGGGAACGTGGGACACCTCTCCAATGTAAAGGGATTGGGCCCATTTCTTCCTCTGAGTGGCGGAGTCCCCCCCAGTGTTCCCGCCTACGATGAGGTGGATGTGATTCTTCTTCGGCGGAGGCTCCTCGAAGTCCTCGTCGTCGCTGAGCCTACCAATCTCGCGCTTCTTCGCAGAGGGTTCGCCCCCACGTTTGCCGGTGTTTACCCAAGTGTTTTTCCGTGGGCCACCTTTGACAAACTGGGAGAGTTCCCCCTGGCGAATAAGGCGCTCGATGGCCTTCTTCAATGTGATGCAATCGTCGGTGTTGTGTGACGAGTTCTTGTGGAACCGGCAGTACGTGCCGCCCTGCTGGATGGCCAGGACCTCCTCGGCCGGCCGAGGAGCCTGCTCGATGAGGCCTTGCTTCTCGGCATAATCGAGGATAGTGCCGACCGGGTGGGTGAGGGCTACCCCCGGCCGTTCCAGCCTCGGCCGCCAGTGGCGGTCTTTCTTACCTTGTCCACCAGAGCCGTGGCGGCCCTGGGCACCCTGGCCGGCCGGGGACGGACCCGGGGCCGGCGAAGGATTTGTCTTCCTGGGGGGATGGCCCCCTCTCTCTTGTGATTGTGGAGCTCGTCGGCGTCGGCATACAAGCCTCCGCGTTGGAGCGCCTTGGCGTACGACCTCGGGGGGTCAGTGATGAGACTCCTGGCGTACGGGGAGCTGCGGAGGGCTCCCTGGTACAAGGCGAGGAGGGTACGTTCATCGGCCCCCTCGACTTCCTTTGTCTCCCTCGTCCACCGGTCGATGAATGACCGGAGGGACTCCTCGTGCTGCTGTTTGACGGAAAGGAGGTGGGTGAAATACTTCTTGGCGCGCTTCCTTCCGGCAAAGTGAGTGAGGAAGCGCTGGGCGAGATCCTGCCATGAGTCGATGCTTCCTTCTGGCAGCCCGTTGAACCACTCGTACGCTGGCCCCTCGAGAGTAGAGAGGAACCAACGGCAGAGGTATTCGTCGGACGCGTTCACCATCAGCATGTTGTTTTGATATCGGCTGAAGTGTTCCTGGGGGTCTGATCGGCCATCGTAGGACTTGATGGCGTTCCCCCTGTATTTCTCAGGGATGGGGGCCGAGAGGACCCTGTTGGTGAAAGGGGTCCTAGTCCTGACCTGGATGATGGGGTCACCCCGCCCTTCGGCCAGCTCCCTCTCCAGGGCGCTGACTTTGTTCATGAGCGCGTTGAGGCCGGGGTCGTTGGAGGCGCCGGCCGTAGGGATGTTGGCCGACTGCTTGGCCTCCATCTGAGCCAACCTCCTTTCCAGCTGGGCGATGACCTCGTCTCGGGGGTCCCTGTCGGCCGCGGCGGCACCCGGCTGGTTCCTCAGGCGCTCGTTGTGGGCCGCGTTGATCTGGTGACGCACGTCATCCTCGTGCAACTTCCCCTTGCCCTTGTCCGGGCGGGGCTGGTCCGCTGTCCGGGATACAGACCCCAAACTCTCCCTTGGCGAGCCAGGACGAGGATCACCAATCCGTCCCGCCATCCTCTCCGAAACCGGACGACGGCGCGTGTCACCTAGCCTATTGAAGGCAGAGGCTTTTCCACGCGCTGGGGTCTGCCCGGGCCGAAGAGGGGAAGCAGGGTGGGAGTGGGACGATGTCGTGTCCTGGGCCACAACCCCCTCATTGTTGCCTATCTGGTCGGCCAGTGGTTGGGGATGAGGAGGTGGAGTGACGTTTCCCCCGGTCCTTGGCAAGAGTGCGCTGAGGACGGTGGGATTCTGAGCCAAGCTGGCGATGATAGCCGATAGTGCGGCCTGGACCTGAGGATCTACGGACGGAGAGGCCGCGGCCATAGGCTGGGCCGGGGCGTGGCCCGCTTTCTCAGCTCGTTTCTTTTCCAGGCCGAGGCGGGCGTCGGGGACTCCGCCGTTGAGTTGGTTGCGGAGGTCCGTCGTGAGGTTGAAGGCCTCCTGGAAGAGGTCCCCTCCGCCGACCTGGTCGGCCGTGGCGTCCTCATCGTGCTCCCTGGGCTCTTGGTCCTCAGGGATGACTTTGCTGACGAGGTTGCGGTTTGACTTAGTTCTCCCCATGATCAGTGGTTAGCTGTGCTTGGTAGCGACGAAGGGTGCTAACTTGATTGTTCTAGCTCTCAACGAGAGCACCAAATAATAGAGTATTAACTCCTAGATTCTAGAGAGAAGTGAGAGCTAGAGAGAGAAGTGCAATATTTGCTTCAATAGAATGATTTTGTAACCCCTATAACTACTCCCAAGGGGAGTATTTATAGAGAAAATTAGGGTTAGGCTCCCAAGCCTTGGGCTTGGGAGGCCCATTTACAACTGGACCGCTACTGGGCCGAATACAAAGCCACTAATGGGCTGTACAAATGAGTAAGTATAGGATCCGACTCTGGGAGGTCTTCGTGGCCGACGAGGGCACGGCCGACGAGGGCACGGCCGACGAGGGCACCCGAGTCCCTTAGACTCAGGACCGTAATCTGAGTTGGCTTCCTCTCGGCCGACGGGGGCGCCTCGGCCGACGAGGGCGCCACTCTGTTGTCTTGTGCTCTGTTCTTCCGAGTATGTGGGTCCTGGGGCTCAGACCCATATACTCCATCACCAATTTTAGCTTTTTTAAAGTCGAAGGCTGGAAAACGCTTTCTTTAATTTTTCGTAAACACTCCTATAGTAAAATTCATTTGAGACTACTATATCAGGATTTCTTGACCGGGACACCATCCGATCACTTCCATTTGAATATTATTGGATGTAATTTTTTATAAGATTTTATTAGTATGTTCTTCATAAGGGTAGATTATGTCCATCAAATTTCAATTTAAAATTCAATCAAAAAGGGTTAAACAAATTATTGAAAAATACTACATCAATATATATATATATATAAGATGTGGTGTTTTTTAGTCATTTATTTATTTAACTAAATTCTCAATTTAATTTTAAGTTAAAATTTGGTGGACGTAATCTACATTTCATAGAGAATGAGGATGCTTGGAAAATGGTGTTTCACCCAAAAATGACGGTTTGACCTCTTTTAGAGTTTTCAATCGTTTTTAACTGAAGACAACGAGAAGACAAGGTGTGTTGTTTGCTTCAATCACCTTATCTCGTCTTGATTATAAGAAAATCTAACTTTTCAAAGGTTCAAAACTTGGGTGTTTATATTCACATAGATGAAATATGATTTAATCTAAATAAAGTAATGACGTGATGGTATTTTTCAAAGTTGTAGTAAAAAAGTGTATGGGTTGATTGTAAATGTACACGATGCATTTACAAGCTTATTAGCCAAGACACTCGACAATGTTTTGTTAACACTAAAACTTATAATGGGTGAAATGCTGAACTATATAGGTGGAAACCACTACAAGTTTAGGCATATTTAAAATACAAAGGTTTGAAAGACAAGGTAACTAACATGCCCACAAGCATCGAAGTGAATAGTAACATTCTCCTGGATGCAATAGCACATATCAATAGGACATGAAAACTAAATGAAGCGGGTCAAGCAAAACTTTTTTTGTCAAAAGAATCTTTAATCGCTCACTTTTCATCATAGAGTTGTCACTGCATAAATCTCTAATAAATGAGCTATCTTTATAGAAATTGGAATTTTTGGGTTTTGAATTCTAGTACATAGTATATACTTCCCCATCCGGAATTATTTGCAACATAGAGACAGGGCACACAAATTAAGATATACAAAGAAAGAAAACTTTTCCATTCCGGTCCTCAAACGTACTACACATAAATGCTACAGTTTTTCTTTCTAATTGTTATGCACTTTATATTTTATTCCACTCTCGTCTCTCCTTCTGCGAATGATTTCTCTTGCTGTGATTACGCGAAGTGGAGTCTCCAAAATGATAAGATTTGTTTCTTTGCATATCAAGTCTTTAAGGAAGTAGATTGCTCTTTAATTTTCAAATTGGTTGAAGAAACAAAGTTAAGATTAAAGAGAGTAAAAGGTGTGTCTTATAAAAAAGAATGATAGGTGAAGAAATGTGTATAGATCATTCTATAATTTGAGATATGGTAGAAGGAAAGAAATTAAAGATGAGGAAGAACCAGAAGATGGGTGCACACAGACGATCAGCGAATCGAGTCGCACATGAGATTGCTCGAGCGGTCGTTTCTTTGTCTCATAGTTATAGTTGGGTTTCTATTCCTCCTATTATTATCCAGAATGTACTAAACCATGATTTGATTAATAGTATATGACCATTTTACTTGCAAAAAAATGCATTAAGGAAGTTTGTGGTGCAATGGTTATGAACGGTAGTACAGTAACACAGAGCATTAATTTTGCGATGAGGCAAAATATACTTAATTAGACGTAAAACAATAAAATTACTAAATCTAAAAAAAAACAAAAACAATAACTATAAATAATTTCTTAAAGTGAATTAGAAGAGAATTAATTTTGGCGGAAGTGCGGTTATTATTACCAGATGTGCAGTAAAGTCGTGCAGTAATGGCAATATAAAGTGTAGTAATTTTAATTGTACAAATTAGTGGAAATTGCACATATTTTAGATAAGGGTATTTTTGTCATTCAACATTTAAAAACAAACAAAATTTTCTTTTTTCTTTTTTATTTTCGCTAATACAAACGTCTAAAAACTAAGTCATATTTAGGCAAGTTCAATGAGTTTTAGTCATATCTTAGAAAATTTCCCTACATTTTATGACTAATGTTGTTTGAGTCAAACATTTTAGTCATTTTAGTGATGAGTTACTCCATATAATACTTTATTAGTTCAAGTCAAGTACGTACCTTACTATAACCCAACTAATGTCATTAGAGTTGTGCTAGTGAACTCTTCCAACTTTATATCACTTAATGTGTTTATCGTTACTCGTATGTCTGCTCCTCTTCGGTTAGCTTATTCTCCTTCATTGAGTTATTCTCTGTTACCTGTTGATTTTTCTTATGAGCTTATTGTACCTTCAAGTACGTAACATCATAATGTCACTACTAGAATTTTCCTTATTTGCTGCTACCCAATTGTTGTGGATCTTAACTAAACCGCAGCAAATAGTCAAAAATTATAAGCATTTGTTGCGGTTCTACTTCGACCGCAGCAAAAAGTTACAGAAATTGAAATGCAAAATAAAAAAATGGAGCTCAAATCAACCAAAGTAACATCAAATAATAGTAATAATTTGATTGAGTAAAGTAAGCAATCAAATACATGGGGTAAGGAAACACAAACACCACTTCAAGTCTACCACATACATTCACACAAGACTAGCTCATATTCAATTGTATCCAATGGATAGTTTTTCTTCTTCTATGTTAGCATACTCAATTGAGGTGATCTCCAATTTAAATAATATAATCAATAGTGTCAAACAAGAAATTTAAAGAATTTGATTGACAAAAAACAAGAGGATTAACTAGAAGGGATCATTGGCAGAGCTCAAATTGTTCCAGAGTGTTCATAGAACTGTTAGAGTAACTAACCTAACTAACTAATAGAAATTTTTATGAAGGAAAAATGGATTCAGTCAACCAACTTCTTATTCATTCACTGCACAGTACACATATTTATAGTGTTTACTATTTGGTATTATTTAACATCCCCCCATAATACCAAATCCACTTCAAACAAACACTATGAATACTAAGATAAGCTGATTACATTCAACAAACTTCTGAATTTTCTAAAGGTGTCCACCTTCAAAGCTTGAGTTAACACATCAGCAATCTGATCTTCTGTACTACAGTGAGTCAGCCATACTCTCCCTTTATCAACCTGGTCTCTGAAAAATGAAACTTGGTCTCAATATGTTTACTGCGGCCATGTAAAACTGGATTTTTAGCTAGATTGATGGCTGATTTGTTGTCAACAAATAGCTCTATTTTAGTATCAACTTGCTGCTTAAGTTCCTCCGATAAGAAATGAAACCAGACTCCTTGACAGGTAGCATGACATGCATCTATGTACTCAGCTTCACAAGTAAACAAAGCTACAACATCTTGCTTTGTTGAACACCAAGAAACTAGGATATTCTCCAAATAAACAATATATCCCATTGTGCTTCTCCTATCAGTTTTATCTCCACACCAATCAGAGTATGTATAAGCAGTGAGATGCAAACTTCGATCTTCCAGTTTCTCTTTGGAAAATAAAAATCCATAGCTGAGTGTTTTATTTATTTCCTTCAATACCTTTTAGATACCTCAGAACTCTTTTAGCAGCAGTTAGATGAGAATGCTTGGGATCTGCCATGTATCTACTCACCAAGCCAACTCCATATAGAATGTCAGGTCTATTGTGACACAAGAATCTTAGACAACCTGTCAGTTTCCTGTAAAGAGTTGCATTTACCCTTCATTCATCTGCACAATCGTCCAATTTTTGATGAGTTTCAACAGGGGTTTCAGCTGGTTTGCAAGATTGCATTTTAATCCTGTTTAAAACCTCAGACAAATATTTCTTTTGGGGCATGACAATTCCCTGATCAGTATGAATGAACTCTATTCTCCAAAAGAAAGACAATTCTCCCAAATCTGTCATTTCAAATTCTCTTTTCAACTTCTTCTTGAGTTCATCTACTTTACTTAAATCACTTAATGTGATAAGTAGATCATCAACAGAGAAGCAGATCAAAAGAGTTTCTTTTAAAGCACAGTCCAAAATATAAACTCCATGTTCTACTATGCACTTTCTGAACCCCACACCTTTCAAAAATTGATCAATCCTCTTGTTCCAAACTCTTGGTGCCTGCATTAAACCATAGAGAGCTTTCTTAAGTTTCAGGACTTTATTTTCTGATCCTTTAACTTCAAATCCTGGGGGCTGTTGGATGTAAACCATTTTTTCTAAATATCCATTCAGAAAAGCAGATTTAACATCAAGATGCCATAAAGACCAATTTCTGCAGCTCACAATTGCAACAATGACTCTTATGGTTTCAAACATAGCCACAGGAGCAAATACTTCTGAGTAGTCAATCCTAGGCTTTTGCATGAACCCCTTTGCCACCAAACGAGCCTTATATTTTGTAATTGATCCATCAGTATGTGTTTTGATCTTAAGGATCCATTTAACTCGAATTGGTACTTTACCAATAGGTAGATCAGTGAGTTCCCATACTTGATTTTTCTCAATAGACCTCAGCTCATCCTTCATTGCATCAATCCATACTGGCTGAGTAATTGCTTCTTCAAATCCCGCTGAGTCCAAATTGGTTAATAAAGCTAAATAGATAGGATCACCTTGATCATTGATCTCAGTATCTCTATAGAGTTGATAATCTCTCAATCTATGAGGAATAGTTCTGGTTCTCGTTGGTCTGAGTTCAGCTCTTTCAAACATGTTGTTAATGTTGTTATCTGTTTCATTGCTGTGAGAGTTGTTTCCTTCACAATCAATCTCCATCCTTGCTTGTGAAGTATTAGTGGGAATGAAATCCTGTTTCCAGAATTCCCATTCATCAAATAGGACATCTCTACAATACTCAGTCTTCTTGGATCTTGGATTATAGAGTCTGTAGGAACCAGTGGAATTGTAACCTACAAATACCATAGGTTCACTTTTATCATCCAATTTCTTTCTTGTTTGATCAGGGATGTGTTTGTAGCATAAGCACCCAAAATCTTAAAGTGAGTTATAGATGGCTTTTGGCCAGACCAAACTTCCTCAGAGACTTGATTATTTAGTCTTTTGTAGGTGATTTGTTTAAAATGTATACAACAGTTGACACGGTCTTATTCCTCCTTTCAGCAACTCCATTATGCTGAGGAGTATATGGGGATGTAATCTCATTAATAATTCCACTATGGCTGAAGAACGTTTCAAGTTCTTTTGAACAAAACTCTCCACCCCCATCAGTCTTGAGTATCTTAAGGCAATGACCAGATTGTTTTTCAACCAAAGTTTTAAAGATCTCAACAGTATCATTAACTTCATTTTTAGCCTTAAGTAAGTAGACCCACATTTTTCTACTAAACTCATCAACAAAAGATACAAAATATTTGTTTCCTCCCAAAGATTCATTCTCAAATGGTCCACAAAACATCTGAGAATACAACATGAAGTAATGCAATAGTCTTAACAGGAATTGATGCAGAGAATGAACCTCTATCCTGCTTACTGATTACACACTTATCACACAATATTTTGAACATCTTGATGGGAGGTAAGCCATGAATCATACCTTGATTGTATAGTTTATTCAGATCTCTGAAGTTCAGATGTCCATATCTGTAATGCCACAACCATGAGTTATCCAGTACTTCAATGGCCAGACATTGAGTCTCAAGAGCTGTGATTTGAACCTGAAAAGTCCTGTTGTTGCAGACTGAAACTTTGAAGACTCTTGTTCTGAAGATCATAAGCCTCAAGAACTCCCTTCACCATGCGAATTGTAAAGTCTTTTTCCAATAGTTGACCAATACTCACAAGATTTCTCTTCATTCCAGGTACAAATAGGACCTCACAAATGATGGCCTCAGTACCATCCTTCCTTCTGAACATCACATCACCTGTACGTTCATCACAAATTACTCTAGCATCTGCAAACCTCACTTTGCTTTTCTTTGATTCACCAAAGTTCACTAGCCAGCTCTTTTGGCTAGTCATATGATTAGAACAACCTGAGTCAAGGTAGCAAGTATTTAAGTCATTGTCCTCAAAGAAAGTGGTCATCATCAAGGTTACATGCTTTTCATCAGTTTCCTTATCATCCTGAGCAAGATTTAATTCATCAGTTTATCTTTCACCATCATAGTATTCCTCTTGACTTGGTCCTGATCTACATTCATTTGAGAAGTCCCCTACCTTATTACAATTAAAGCATATGATTTTCATTCTGTCAATTCTCTTCCTTCCTCTCCTAGTTTGATTAAAGTCACCTCTATTGACAAAAGATTCAGGTTGTTCTTGATCTGAATTAAAAGAATTTGTACAAGGATATCCTCCTCTACTAGATCTGCATCTTCCTCTACCTCGAAAGCCACCCCTATTAGAAGTAAATCTTTCAGTAGATTGGACTTGAAGAGCTTGATCAGTAGGTTCCCCATCTTTCTCTCTACCATGTGTTGCTCATAGGCTTCAAGAAAACCTTGCAATTGTTCCAATTTCAGTGTAGCGAGATCCTTTGGTTCTTCGATTGCTACACACACATGATCAAAATTTGAAGTAAGACTTCTAAAAACTTCTCTATAATCTTTCATTCTGTCAACTTAGAATTAGTAACTTTGAAACTAGATTGTTCATCGCCATGGATTTCCTTAGTTCGAGAACTCTTCATCGCCAATATTTATAGTGTTTACTATTTGGTATTGTTTAAGAAGAACATCCAAAACTTTAGATTAGAAGTGAAAAAGTACATGTATGTATAGAATTGGTGTAGTAAGTTATTGTATCTTGCTAATATTATACTTCTTGATTTTAATCATAGTTAAAAAATTCTTGTTGTTGAAAAGATGTATGTTTAGAATTTATTGATCAAATAATATTATTGTTCATAATTTTAATTGCAGAATAACATCGAACACACAAAAAAATCAAATGTCAAGATCCGCTACTAAAGGAGTCTTATTTTGCATTTTGGAGCTACAATACCTCATAACTTGTAGTTCAAAAAATAAGAGAATATATAAACTAAGACCGCAAATAGACAATGAGATTGACATATGAGTGTTACTCAATTACATGAGGGAATTATGCTTTGAGTTATTGCTCTAAATAAGAGTAAATTATTGTTTAAATTTCTAAATAGGAGTAGATATATATTCACTCCCTAAATAAGTTTTTTGTTCCAAACTTGCCGTTCTTAAGAAAGAAATTGTCCTCTAATTCCCTTGCATAACCAAAGTCTGTACATTGGTGGCGGGGTAGCCTGGCAATAGTGGAAGAGCTCTAGTGACAATCTAGATCTGCAGTTGCGGCGGCCAAATCTACAGTGGTGGTGCAATCTACAGATCACGACGATTCAACGAGTGATAGTCTGATGAATTAGCGGTGATCCATCCAGATACAATAACTCCTATTTAAAGAAATTTAAACTTGTTTACCCAAAAAAAGAAGTCTTGAACTTTACTCAGACAATTTAGAGCCCGTTTGGTGCTCTTGTTTTTCGACTTATCAGACAATTTTTCACCAAACACGTAACTTTTGATTTCGCAAGCTAAATTGTGTAAAAATAAGAAAAAATTAGGTTGGAGTTACTTTTCTGACTGTATTGGCTGAAGTTACCGTAGAAAATCATTTTAACTATTTTTTTCATATAATTTTTTCTTTATTTTATTGATAAAATTTATTTTAAATATAATCAACCGAATCAATCAATCCAACTACTTCAGACAAAAATTCATAAATTTCAATATAATCAATTAATTCATCCGATTTTGATATTATCAAACCTACTCTTAGGAGCCGTTTACTTTGACGTTAACTTTGCTGCTTGCTTAATAAGGCTTGTGAAGTAAACGATTTTCACGGCTAACTCTCTGCTTAGTAATACTCCAGGGCCTCTTAAGTTGCCGGTTAGTAAAGTGACGCCCCCCCATGTTTTATTTAATCCGTAAGTTAAGCTTTTTGTATTGACCAAAGTATCCCTAGTTTTCTCAATGTCAGATTTTTATTTACATTCATGCCACATATAATTCAGACATCTCCCTGAACATTGCGTAGAAGACCAAAGCGTAGAAACATTGCGTAGAAGACCGTTCACCATTGTATCTGGCCGATTTTTCTCTGCTGACCTTCCTACCGGTGATTATGTCACAACCATCGCAGGTAAATTGTACTTGTATTTGTGAAGTGATATTTAGGTCAAGCTTATTCCATACTGCGATTTCTTCTTTTAGATTTGGGTTTGAAATAGGTTAAAATTGCCTATTCCGACTTCGAGCTTAGCAGAAGTGACAGAGAAAATGCTTCCAAAATCTGCCACGCCCATTCTCTGTTGGATGATTGATGATGTTTTAAAAGTTTAATATGTGCTTCAGTCCCTTATCTCTTTGTCTTCGATGTGTTGCTTCTATTTATATGTTTTCTGTGTATTTATATGTTCTATTTGTGCTGTCTAGTCTGGAAGAGGTCGTTTCTAAACTTATTTGACAACATTTTGAAAACATTTTCTTTGCTTTGTATGTTATCCATGTTTCCTTTTGTTATTTTCTAATCATAACATTGCCTATTTATTCATTGTTTTCTTTGTTACCTACTTTTCAGTCCGATAAAGCTCAGTACAGTAGAGATTGTTTCCTTACTTATTTAACATCATTTTCTTTGCTTTGTATGTTATTCATGTTTCCTTTGTTATATTGTAATCATAATATTTCCCATTTATTCATTGTTTTCTCTGTTTCTCTATGTATATTTTGTTATATTTTGTTACTCTGGTCATGACTCTTTAGGGGCTTTTTTGAGAAAACATGACAAAGGTAATGGTATTATTAGGACTAAGAACTTGGCGATGTACATTGCATCAGTTAGCCTAGATTTCCTCTGCATTGTTGTTCCTTTCATTTTATATACAACTGTAAGCATTTTGCATTCTTACTGCCCTGAAATCAACGTGTTGAAAAATCACTCCTTTTTTATTCTCACAGATGCCACGTGTTGAAAAATCAACTAGAAGAAAATGGAGTGCACAAGAAGACGCAACTCTTGTTGCTTTTATGACCGAATTGCATAACTGTGGCACACATAATGGGGAAAAAGGAGGCTTTGAAGCTGGATATTTAAGCGCGCTTGCAAAAATGATGGCAGCTAAGTTACCTCATTCTCACTTGGATGCTAAGCCACACATTGAGTCCCGTATAAGAAATATGAAACAAGTATGGCAAGAGTATTATGACTTATTGAATGGGCGCACTGCTTCATTAAGTGGATTTGGATGGGATCCTTTAATAAAGATGGTCACTGCCCCTAATGAAGTGTGGGACGCTCTTGCTGAGGTAATGCAATCTTCTATTTATTTTGCTTTAATATTTGGATACTTTCTAATTGGTAAATCTTTTCTATTAATTTGGATATATATACTTTCAGACTAAACCTAAGGTTTTGCTTTAAGGCGAAAAAGTTTGTGGCAAGAAGAAGGGAAAGGCCGGGCCAAGTATTGATAGTTTCTCAGCTTATGTGGAGGCAGCTTCTATTCGACTTGAAAAGGCGGGAATGGAGATGGCAAGGGTGGAGACAGATATAGCTGATAAGACATCACGCCTACCAACTGCTTTAAGTGAACTTGAAGAAATGACTCCAAATATGAAATACAAGCTCATGAAGAAAATGGGAAAAAATCAGAGCGAGTTGTTGTACTTTTATGGATTGCCAGATGCAGAAAAGATGGACTGGTGCAAATGGTATTTAGAAGACGATTCGTGATTTACTTTTTTGGCACTACTTCTCACTGGTTTTACACTGGCCATGTAGTTCCTGGATGATTTTTGTGGTCTAATTTCATCATGATACAATCAAATGACGATTGATGTTTTGTCTAGTTGAACATCCAAATGTATTCTATGTAAACCGTTTGTTGCTTCTATTCCGTTGCTTTATGTAATATTGAATCTACATGTATTTAGTTTTTGTTTTAAGTTGCTGCATATGGATCCTTTTTATGGCCTTTAACTTCCTGCATTTTGGATCCTTAAAAAGGCCTTGACCTTAAAAAGTTGCTGCATTTCGGGCCTTAAAAAGGCCTTGACCTTGCAGCCCTGAGCAGCTCAAAAACTGACCTATACCTTCTTGCAATTATAGCAAAAACTCGTTGTGGATTTATAGGCTGAATATGCCCTTTAAATTCCTGCATTTTAGAGCCTAAAAAAGGCCTTGACCTTAAAAATTTGCTGCATTTGGAGCCTTAAAAAGACACATTAACTAGGTGCATTTACAGGCTACAAATCTGGCCTTTACAGTGTAGTTAACTGTGTTCAGAACACACAAAACATGATTAAATTTGCAAAGTCACCTTACATAATACATTAAATCCAAAGTCACCTTACATAATACATTAAATCCAAAGTCACCTTACATAATACATTAAATCCAAAGTCACCTTACATAATACATTAAATCCAAAGTCACCTTACATAATACATTAAATCCAAAGTCACCTTACATGATAGAATAAATCCAAAGTCACCTTACATAATACATCAAATCCAAGCGTTGTACATGTCTGTTGCTAAATCTTCTCGAAATGTAGTCCAGGCTTCGGTAGGCCTTAAGTTAGCCCCCCCCAAAAGGTTCATCTTCCTCTTCTTCATCTACACCTTCCTCTTCTTCTATTTCATCATCCTCCATTGGATCAATATCATGTTCACGTCGAATAAAATTATGTAGTAGAGCACATGCGATTATAATCTGACAAGTCATACGTAGAGAATACCATGAGGCACTACGTAAGATGGCCCATCGATTCTTAAGTAATCCAAATGCACGTTCAATAATATTCCTAGCTTGTGAGTGCTTCATATTAAAATACTCATGCGCATTTTGCGGATCTCTGTGCTTTAGTACAGGGGTAAGACTGCGTACATCCGACCCCCCTTACCCCACCGCAGGTGGGAGCCTTTGTGGCACTGGGGTAAATGAAAATGAAAATGATGCGCATTTTGCGGATGATAATTGTTTTGCCATTCTGACAAATGGTACCTTTGCCCTCTATACGGGGCAAGAAATCCTTCACAATTAGCATAACCTCCATCAACCAAATAGTAACACCCTGTCAATACATTTAATTTTTTATATTAATTTACTTCATAAATTTATTTTTAGAATAAAAAATGTGTATACCTTGTGGAACTCGGAACCTTCTTGTGAGGGCATCTCACAAAACTCTACCATCTGCAGCTGATCCCTCCCATCCAGGAAAAACATATATGAACTGCATTTGTGGATTGCACACATCAAGGACATTTGTAGCAATCCTTCCTTTTCGAGAACGGAAACGATTATGATCATTTGGTGATGCATGAACATCAATATAGGTTCCGTCCAGTGCACCCACACAATTCTACAAGATTACAGTAACTAGTATTACAAAGAAATATCATGGGGTAGTTAGAAATAGAATATTGCATATATTAATTAAGATATGCACCTGAAATGTTCTCCATCGATCATCTTCACATTCCATCGTAATTGGTTGAGGTTTAGCATACAAAGTAGAATGAAGTTGTAACACCGCATGTATTACAGTAGAAAAACATTTGCTTATTGTTCTCCTGGATCTTTGAAAGTCAGTTATTAAGGTTCTATTTTTGTGATGATGGGATAATACAAGTAGAAACATAGCTACTTGTTCTTCTACTATCAAATGTCGGGTTGGTCTCAACCCACCTTTTGTAACCAACATATCACACAACTTGAAAAAGGCAGCACGACTCATTCTTAATTGGGAAATGCAGTTTGATTCAGGTCCGTTTACTAATCTTTTAAAATATCCCTCCCTTTTGGAATGATTGTCTATTATATATCGAATACCCCGTGTTCGCCTTCGCCTTGCGGATAATGAAACAAACATCCAAAATGTGATCGTCATAAACCATGTTTGAGCATTCAACCACCACTTTAATGACTTTCTCCTTAACACACGTTTTGAATTTAAAGAACTTTGCCCTAATACATGGTTGTTTGATGTTTGAGTTTCTTCCATTCTATAAAAAAACAGAAAATCAGATTGTAATGAATTGAAAAGTCAAAGGGCATTGACCATATGAGTCACTATAAAACCTTTTTTAACTAATTATATATATATATATGTGTGTGTGTGTGTGTGTAAAAAACAGAAATCAGATTGTAATGAATTCAAAGACAAAATAGCTAGTTTTCAACAGAAAAACGTTTTAAAACTAATTATATATATATATATATATATATATATATATATATATATATATATATATATATATATATATATATATATATATATATATATATATATATATATATATATATATATATATATATATATAGGGTCGAGTTCTAATGAGAAGACATCTTAACGTGAGAAGTGAGAAGTTACACATTTACCTATTTCTGATGCACTTTTTTGCTAATCTGATGCACTTTTTTGCGATGACAGAAAAGTTCCGATTAATTACGGAAATGCCACCGCGTCTAGCATCACTTTTTTAATATTTTTTGGACTTTCCCGTGCACTTTTTTGCTAATCTGATGCACAAATCTTAAAATGAACGCACCAGATGCATTCTCACTTCTTACGATAAGCACTCTTCTCATTTGATCCTTATTCTATATATATATATAAATGCATGTGTGTGTGTAATTTCGACCAGGGGATAGAGGGTCCTTGTTCAATCAGACTGAAAAATGGAAGAAGAAAGTAATACTTGGAGGGCTAGAGATGGTCAACACGTGCAACTTGCTTCTTCGATGGAGATGGGAGCGGCTTCTTCGATTCGATGGAGATGGGAATGGCTTCCGCGATGGAGATGGGAGCAGCTTCTTCGATGGAGATGCGACTGGCTTCAGATGGAGATGGGAGCGATTGTTTTGTATGTTACGTATAAGGCAATAGAAATGAAATAAAGGAGTAGGTTTTAAAATTATTTATGTCATTTTAAATATAAGATATGTTTTAAGGCTGATGAAGTAAACAATTTTTTGATTATTAAAACTCAGGCTTAATAAACACTTCTTTACTAAGCAATGCTTAGTAAGACACGATTAAATAACCACCGTTTATTAAACAAGTAAACGGCTCCTTAACGTTTCTTTACCCTGTTTAGGGATATATTCCGTATGCTTTTGATGCTTTTTTAACTTTACACGGTTTTGGATGCACTTGCGTCACAACATTAGAAAGTTTGTGGCCTTTCCCCCCTAAAAACAGGTTACATACATCACGTTCCTCGTATTCAGATATGGGCTTTTCTATGCACCATGACTCGGGTATCCCAAGTCCGACCCGGACTTCCGGCCCTTTGACTGTTTGACCATCTTTAGGCAAAATCGTCATATCATATCACTGCAAATCGATATCGATGTGCCGCCACCGGATCAAGAAATGAACAACTGCAGAATCGCGACATTCCATTGGGAGCTTTTGTCTTGTACCAAACATTTAGAAACGAGCTTAGGAAATAAATAAATAATTAATAAATAAATAAAACATAGTCTGATAAAGAACAAAAAGGTTGACCAAGTGTAGCGATGTCTTCTTCTGATTAGTATTCGTCTAATCCAAAGCCCAACATTACAACAAATTACTAAACTCCAGAAAAGATTAACATTAATTACTAGATTAAGGATTTACGGAGTTGTTTCGTTCCTACGTGGGTGACGGTGTCAACAAATTGTCGTTTGCATCGGCGTTGCACGCGCCGCTGCTGTTGTTGTACCTACACAGAACCTTGCACTTCACGACGTTATCGTAAATATAGAAGCCCGGGGTGACCATAATCCGGACCGTGGTCGGGACCAGCTTCCGAGCCCGGTCTCCGCCCTTGTCCTCCATATAAACCGGATCGAACCGGTTCTTGTCGCCCACTTTGAAAATGGGTAGACTGGGGTGGACTGAGTTAGCGAGTAGGTGGACCAGCCAGACCGCCTTCGACGCCGCGAAGAAGGCTTGTAGCAGCGGCTCCGGCCAGGCCCGGTTCCAGGTCAGCATGGCCACGACCTCGCTCATTTTCCGGTCGCAGAACCGGCTGAAATCCTCGGAGAAGAACCGGGTTCCTTTGCTCAGCACCTCCTCCCATTTCAGCCCTTGCAACCGGGCCACCGCCGCGAAGTTGGCGGCGCATCGGTCCAGCGGATTCAAGATTTGGTGGAATGAGCTCTTCTGGAATCCGACCGTTTCAAAATCCTCGAAGAATGCCCGGCTCAGTAAGGCTTCAAGGTAAAGCAGCCCGACCCGAGAGTTCTTGGCGAGAGAGAATTTGACGTCGTAAGGCTGGAGGAGTTGAGCTATTCGTTCGTGGGGTTTTCCGGGGGCCATTTGTCGGAGGTGGAGAGTCAGGGATCGGGTCAAGATCCGAATCGACGATCGGGCTTCGGATACGGCAACCAAGAAACGCTGGATTACCTTTTCTTGATCCCCTGCTTTGATGCATTGGAAGTTCAAGTGAGGCTGAGAGTTTTTGCTGCAAACTTCTAGCCCGGATTTTAAATCGTGGCAATAGATTTCGAGTTTGTTGAGCTTCTTCTCAAGCTCCGCCATGGAGTATTTCAATCTAGAAGCTTCCAAGACGGCGTCGTCTTTCTTTTTGGTCGCTTGGATCAGCTTGTGTGACAGCTCCGCCACCGCTTTCTTCCAGTGATCCGACGCCGCCGACGATGAAGACGACCCGTCGTCCGACAACCTCGGGCTCCTCTTCACCAGAGACGAGAAAACAGTCTTGAAAATACCGTTGGGACTCGCCGTTGAATTTCGGGGGATCCCATTGCTGCTGTTGTCTAGCGGCACCACCGAGATTCTCTCCCGATTGCTCGGCCGGCACTTGTTGCACAAGACACCGCGGCCGTCGTCATCTTCTCTGGTTCTCTCATCACTTTCCGGTCGTTTCTTCGGCGGACCTTTCTCTGAACAGAGATGCAGCGGCGTTGGCCGGTGCTTATACTCTGTCGGACTGCTTCTCCCATGCAGCGAGCACTCATCTTCTTCATTCCCTTCTTGAATCTGCACCCACCCAAAGTGATAAAAAAAAGTAAACGATTAAAAATAACGTCTTTCAGATCGCCTGGAAAATTTATACATAAAAATCCTTACAGGAGTGAAAAGAGGGGAGAGAGGGGGTTTCGAGGAAGATGATGTCGCCATTGATAATGGTTGATTAGAAGGAAGCTAGCTGGAACATTTTCTTGAAATCTTGAAATTCCGAAAATGTGTTTCTACCTCTTCATTAAACATCATGGTTTTTTAGACGAAGTCGGGGAGCTGGAATTTGCAGGTTTCTGAGGCAATTTAATGCTTTTTCTCTCTTCTGGGCTTTTAAAGCACAAGAATCCAAGATGCCAAAAGGTCAGACTTGGGAGAGATGTTGGGCGTGGACCATACCCCCAACGACTGCATTCAATTTGTACAACGATATTTTTTTTACTCGAGCCTGGGAGGAGGCTGGGGTCTGGGCCGAAACTCACTTCATTTAATTTCAAATTCTTATGTGTCTAGCTGATAACCTCACAAACAGCTGAGCTGGAATGTTTGTTTATTTAATTATTTGGATAATGTTAATGACAACAAAGAAATTTAATGACATTTTTCATTTCCATACTTGTTTAATAACGTTAACCACAACTCACTTTTCTTAATAAATTAAGTACCCGTTTGCTAGTAACGATTTTTAGTTTTTCAAGCTTATAAACCAAGTTTTTATCAAACACGTAACTTTTGGTTTTACGGGTTGAATTGTGTAATAATAAGAAAAAGTAAGGTTGTAGTTACTTTTTTGGCTGTATTGGCTGAAGTTACTATAAAGAGCTATTTTAGCTTTTTTTCATATAATTTTTTCTTTATTTTATTAATAAAATGTATTTTAAATTATTTTTTTCACAAATCACCAGAATCAGTCAATACAACCAGAGTTTCATAAATTTCAATAGAATCACCCAATACAGCCAATTTGGCTATTACCGATAATTCATGTTCTCTAATAATCTAACAATCATAAGCAATGAAGAACATGGCCGATGCTCTTCCTCGAGAAGGAGAGCAGCGGAAAACCTATCTCTCTATCTCACCTCTATGCTCTCAGCCTTAAAATTCTTAGGGTTCCCATAAATTAGTCTCCTTTTATAGGAGAAGTTGGCTAACTTATGGATTGCAAAGAAGCTAATGGGTTGATACACATTTGTGGCCCATATTACACATTTAATTAATACTACACAAATACATGCAAATACAAAGATATTTAATCGAGATTGATCACCATAAAATAATCCCAACAATCCCAACAATTACCAAACGGACTCTAAAGTTTTTAATTAGTTTATACGTATTTACTTAGTCAATTCAATATTTAATGGAATCTCGCTACGTCAATATATTTACTCGACGATTTTTTTATTTAAAATTTTACTTGTATTATTATGCATCAGTGTTTTTCCAATTTTTATTTGCAAATAGATATGATTTAAAAAGCCGAACATTCGATGTAACTGAAAAATAAATTTGGGAAATAACTTGAAAGATGTAAAGGAATATTTTAGTCATTAGATATTAGTTTTAGCACTTGAATTTAATTAAGAAAAACTTTGAGCCTGAAAATACACAAGAATTAAAAGTTAAATTTTTAATTTTTAGTTTATATAATCATAAGATGGGCCCACTTATTTTTGGCGGTGAAAAAATTCTTATGAATTTCGATATTAATTTCACCTTTGAATGCTAAAATTTTTTCATCAGATGTAAGGAAATATTTTAGTCATTAGATACTAATTTTAGCACTTGAGTTTAATAAAGAAAAATTTTGAGTCTCAAAACCCCCAACAATTAAAAGTTAAATTTTTATTTTTAGTTTATATAATTCATAAGATGGGCCCACTTAATTTCATCGTCGGTTTTTTTTCACCGTCCCCCTCCTGAACTGCAACCATGTGGGAGTGGGACCGTGTTGAGTATATGGTTTTGTTGATGACTAACCTTGCAGGAACAAAGGATAGAACTATCCTAAGGTCTAAAGAGGCGTCAATGTTTTATTGATGACTAACCATGCAGGTAGAACAATAGATAGAACTGGTCTCAGTTCTATCAGGAACGGAAGTCAGAACTATATTTAATTCTGCTCTATGTGAATGATTGACGTGCATAATGGATATGTTAGTAGATATGCGCTTGCATAATAATACCTTGTCTATTTGCCAAGATTGATATAATATCATGCATATTCTAAATGTATGTGACACAATTTAAATATCTTTTCATTCATGATTAGACACCCACTTAAATAAGTTGACCTGTATAGCTTAATATTTTTTGGAAAGAATCCTTGCCTAGCAAGTTGACCGTAACATATTTAGATTTGTTAAGAGAATAACTTATTCCCTTGCTATACGGTTTGAAAATATATTTAACCATAACATTATATTTGGAAGTTGACAGTGGCATATTTATAATTGTCAAGTGAATAATATATATTTGACCAATATGTGAATGGTCTGTTGCATACTTACACATGTTAAGTATATAAATCACTTCCCTCTATACGATAGTATCTTTTCTTGTGAATCATAATTGATTAGCTTATGCACGAGTTCGAAACAACAATGATCTATGTAGAAGGAATGTTTTTCAAAATATAACAAAGCAAGCCCCATATTTGGAAATTCAATCATCCATGCAAGGAAGTCACAACGGTCTCCCAAGAGCTTATATATACCGAGATCAAGAAGCGAAAGAGGGTGTGCTTGACCAAGACTATCATTAAGAGACATATTCATCAAAGAACTACCAAAGTCCAAGGCACATGAAACTACTCACACAGAGTTCTAGATATAGTTTCTACTTTCTCTTCTTCATATTGTAATGGGGTTTTGAGGATTGACTAACTGTAGCATCCTTGGGTTGGTTAGTGTGTTGTAAGAGCTTTTTTGTAAAGCTGAGAGGCTCTCTACCCGCAAAGTAGAGAAGCATAACTCTTCCTAGAGAGGATAGAGTTGAGGTGGCTAAATGTAGACTAGGAGAATTTCTCTTGTAACCACAAAGTTTTTTTAGTGAAGTTGTTAAAATTCCTCCGAGGGAGGTCGAGGTGTTTTAATCCCTTTTGAGCCAAGAGAGTTTTCCTCGTTAAATCCTTGTGCACTTATTTATTTCGTTTCACCCTATACTCCACACTAGAACTTGGCGAAAAACTGCCACAGTTTCACACACAC